>OZ014509.1:36753334-38040834 GCA_963966075.1 Aphodius sticticus | reverse complement strand
ATAAAAGAGCCAGCAGTAAGTACTTTTTCTCATTCGATTTCGAAAATCTATGCATCAGTCGGTACCCTAGAGCCTCCTTTATCTGCATGCGTTTTGCCCGATCGAAATTATAACAATTAGCGCCGTGGTAAATTATCAAAATTTGAGCGTTCTGGAGCGCTAATAGGAGCTATACCAGGAGCGCCGTTCGATAAAAGAGCCAGCAATAAGTACTTTTTCTCATTCGATTTCGAAAATTTATACATCAGTCGATAGCCTAGAGCCTCCTTTATCTGCATGCGTTTTGCCCGATCGAAATTATAACAATTAGCGCCGTAAGAAATGAACAAAGTTTGCGTGTTCTGGGGCGCTAATGACGGCTATACTCGGTGCACCGCTCGGTAAAACAGCCAGCAATAAGTACTTTTTCTCATTCGATTTTGAAAATTTATACACCAGTCGATAGCCTAGGACTTCCTTTATCAGCATGAGTTTTACCCGATCGAAATTATAACAATTAGCGCCGTGGGAAATTAACAAAGTTTGCGCGTTACGGGCCTCTAATACCGGACATACCAGGAGCGCCGTTCGATAAAAGAGCCAGCAATAAGTACTTTTTCTCATTCGATTTCGAAAATTTATATATCAGTCGATAGCCTAGAGCCTCCTTTATCTGCATGCGTTTTGCCCGATCGAAATTATAACAGTTAGCGCCGTAGGAAATGAACAAAGTTTGCGTGTTCTGGGGCGCTAATGGCGGCTATACTCGGTGCACCGTTCGGTAAAACAGCCAGCAATAAGTACTTTTTCTCATTCGATTTTGAAAGTTTATACACCAGTCGATAGCCTAGAGCCTCCTTTATCTGCATGCGTTTTGCCCGATCTAAATTATAACAATTAGCGCCGTGGTAAATTATCAAAGTTTGAGCGTTCTGGAGCGCTAATAGCAGCTATACAAGGAGCGCCGGTATAGCTGCAAACTTTGTTAATTTCCCACGGCGCTAATTGTTATAATTTCGATCGGGCAAAACTATGGGGAGTACATGAAGACTTGTGCTTTCGATTAATGTATTGCTCATTATGATCGGTTAAGTCATAGCCGAGATATGGTGCCTAAAACTTTACCAAATAGTCAAAAATGTCAACTTTCATTCGTATTTTTAGGGCACTAATTATGATTTGATCGACCGGGCAAAACTCATGGGCTATCAGGACGTTATGAGCTTTAAAATGATGTATCATTTATTAAAATCGGTTGAAAAACAAACTTATTGCTAACTTTTATTGCTAACTTCCCCCGGGTGTGCAATTTATGTAAAAACATCTATGTAAACTAGTCCCGCCTATTCTTGCATGTATTTGCTTGAAACTAAAATATTGAAAACATTATTATTAAATGCGCAAAATTTCAAGGTAATTAGGATTTCAGAATTTACTTAATAAATTGTAATTGTACATTTACAAAAAAACTACCCACATGCATTAAATATAAAAATGGGTGTGATTGATAATAAAATGGTTAACTTTTTTGAACACTCTGTATAAAATGTTCCTTTTTATATTTTCGTCATTGAGCCGTCCTTGGGTGTATACCAAATATCACTACGAATTATATCCAGTAGTTTCTAAAGTACAAGGGAGACAAAAGAAAACATTCTGTATTATCAATGTTTTGTATTATTCATAATTTTGGTCATTGGGCTAGCCGTACTGATGATTTTCGTCAAGTAAATAAATGTAATAGTTTACATAGTAATCAAAATAGCTTAGCTAACTTCTTTAAAGACTGTATACAAAAGATCTTTTGTAAAAAGTAACGTTTTTATCACTTTTACCGTGCCCGTTAGGAAATTATTAATAATAGCCGGTCCATGTGATTATTTAAGTGTTTCTAATCACATTGACCAAATGATGCGCTTATTATTAGTAATAGCCGGTAATTATTAATACAAACCACATTTATCACTTTAACCGTAACATATATATATATATATATATATATATATATATATACAGTGTGTCCACGAAAGTCCGCACCATATGGAAAAAATTTTTGTTGCGTATTTCTCAGAAAATTTTATTCTTTATAAAAGTTGGCGGCTCGTATGAAATTAAAACGGGAACCGTCAAATATGTCATTTTCGGTGCCATATACCGAGCGATTCAGAATATATGAATTTGTGATAAGAGTAAAGTACCTGTATTTTCATTATTATTGATAAACTTTGTTTGGAAATGCTGCTTAGAAGTAAAAATTATATTCAAATATGACATCAGAGCTACCTATCTTGAAAAAAAAATATTTTCAGTTTTTTTCTTCATTATTACTTTTGTGACAAATATTAGTAAATGCCAGTGATACTAAAAGGTTCTTTTTAATCTTTTTTTTTTGGAAATTTGAATACATTTTTTATATTTTTTGTTATTTTGGTATGATAACTAATGTTTATTTAGAACTAGCGCAAAATTACTTATTTTCTTGGTGCGAAGTTGATATTTCACCCTATAGATATTAATATATCATACAATAACTAATTCAGGAGCTTGACTTACCTTTTATTCAGTTAATATTATTGACTGTGGATAGGTTTATAATAGTAGTTATCCATCTGCCGCGAGCGATTCTGAAGTGATGGTACGCGCGGTACTACCACTTATGAAATTTTATTTTCACTGATAATATCTTAATAAACATAACTGAAACCTCAATCAATTGTGTCTTGAATCAATTATTTTATGCAAGAAGGCATCTTCTTATGTACAGCAGCACAAAATGCACCAATAACCTAAGTATAGGTTCTTGTATAGGCAACCCAATGATACAAAAAAGAAAGAATATGAAACAAACAGATTATTTTCTTTATGCAATATTCTTTAAATGTTAAAATAAGCATACACCAGTTATCACAGGTGGATATGAAAAACAAAAGGATTATCCAGACATTAACTATTTAATCGTACCCACTGCAGTTTACGTTAGTTTATGTGCTGTAACTTTTAAAACCATGCTTACACTCCAACAAAAAGTTGAAATTCTTTTAATACATGGAGAAAATAGACCGCACCGAGATGTTGCTGCTATTTTCAAAACATCCACACAACCAAATTGCCCATTCAACAATTTCCAGGATAATGAGAAAATTCAAACAGACTGGGTCTGTTGAAAATAGCTTCAAAAAACCCCACAAAAATATGTTGCCGAAAATGAGGAACCAAGTTTGCCAGTGTTGCAAGAAGTAATCGAGCATAAAACCACTTCTGTTCGACAAATTGCTTCACACAGCCAATGCAGTAAATCAACAGTACATAAGATAGGTACTAAAATTAAACAAGTATCACCCTTATAAACTAAAATTTATAAGTACACTAAAAGATAGAGACTTTGACATCAGGTATGATTTTACCATCTGGTTTGAGGTGAAAATGAAAGAGAACATAGTTTTTTTTTTTAATATTCTTTGGACAGACGAGGCAACATTTACGTCGAATGGGACTGTTTCTTCAGAAAATTGCCGGCGGTGGGCACATGAAAACTCGAACTTTATAGTAGAATGTCGAGATCAGTACCAACACTGATGTGTTAAGACTAATGTGCTGTGCGGTATTTTGAATAATCAAATATTTGGGCCTTTTTCTCCGTCAAAATATAAATGGGGAATTATATCTTCAGTTCCTGAACAGAGAGTTGTCACCTTTTTTGGACAATTTGCCATTAATTCAACGAGCGTTAATTTGGTTCCAGCTTGATGGTGCGCCCATATACACAGTATAAACTCTGTCTAGAACTTTTTAAATCATAAATTTGGCAATCGCTGTATAGGCAGAAATTCGGAATCAAGATCCTGGGCACCTAGATCCCCCGACTTTACCCCGTTAGATTTGTTTTTGTGGGTTTACGTACAAAATAAAGTATACAAGCACCGACCATTTAGCGATATAAATCATTTAGAGGAAACTATACGATATTTTAAGTAGTAGAAATAAAATAAGTTCATAGATAATAAATTAGCATTATTAACATATTCATAATGGTTATTAACTTAATAACGGGTAAGTCAGTCATAATTAATTCAAGAAACAATAGATGTTTGATGGTTTAGTTATTTTTATTAAAATATTATCAGTGAAAATAAAATTTCATAAGTGGTAGTACCGTGCGTCCCACCACTTGAGAATTGCTCGCTGTAGATGGATAACTACTATTATAAACCTATCCACAGTCATTAATATTAACTGAATAAAAGCTAAGTCACGCTGCTGAATTAGTTAATGTATGATATATTAATATCTACAGGGTGAGATATCAACTTCGCACCAAGAAAATGAGTAATTTTGTGGTAGTTCTAAATAAACATTGGTTATCATACCAAAATAACAAAAAAATTAAAGAATTTAATCAAATTTCCAAAAAGTAGATTAAAAAGAACCTTTTAGTACCACTGGCATTTACTAATATTTGTCACAAGGGTAATAATTAAGGAAAAAACTGAAAATATTTTTTTCTAGGTAGGTGGCTCTGACTTCATATTTGAATATAATTTTTACTTCTAAACAACATTTCTAAATAAAGTTTATCGATAATAATGAAAATAAAGGTACTTTACTCTTATCACAAATTCATATATTCTGAATCGCTCGGTATATGGCACCGAAATTTACATATTTGATGGTTGCAGTTTTGGTTTCATATGAGCCGCCAACTTTTGTAAAGAATAAAATTTTCTGAGAAATACACAATAAAACTTTTTTCCATATGGTGCGGACTTTCGTGGACACACTGTATATATATATTATGATAAAGTCATGTGCCTGGCCACATCAGATTTTTTTGTACATGGGTTAAAATGTTCAGGGGACCCAAAAAGACATATTTCCGCTAAAATCTCAAAAATTTCATTCGACACGATTACAATACTTTGTCATACTACGTATGATCCAGAAGGCACCTGGATATGATCTTATCACAGGAGAAGTTCTTAAGCAATTACCTAACAAAGGTATTGTTATGCTGACGTACCTAATAAATGCATCGTTCAGATTAAAATACGTCCCACATGTCTGGAAAGTAGCAGAAGTTATCATGATACCAAAACTAGGCAAACCACCGACCGAGGCCAAATCATATCGCCCAATATCACTGTTACCAATATTATCGAAACTCTATGAAAAATTGCTTCTAAAGAGAATGAAACCTATCATTGAGAGAAAAGAACTAATTCCTAATCACCAATTTGGTTTTAGAGAAAAGCATTCCACTATAGATCAAGTCCATAGAATAACAGATATCATAGAGAAAGCATTAGAAGAAAAGCTTATTTGCTCAAGAATCTTTCTTGATGTGACACAAGCTTTCGATAAGGTTTGGCATGAAGGATTGATACACAAACTAAAAAGTATGCTACCTTTCTGATAGACTATTCAGAATAAAACAGATCGATGAATACTCGGAACTAAAAGAAGTCAAAGCTGGGGTACCCCAGGGTAGTGTATTGGGACCAATTCTCTATCTACTATATACAAGTGACCTTCCACAGATGGAAAATGTAACAGTCGCCAGATTCGCAGATGACACGGCTCTAATGGCAGTGGGATCAACTATTGGTGAATCTACCAGGAATCTTCAACAAGCTAGTAACAAAATATACAAATGGACCAGAAAATGGAAGACCAAGCTTAGCGAACTGAAATCTGTCCACATTACCTTCACAAACAAAAGAATCGAGGACATACCTCATGTCAAGATTAACGACGCCATAGTTCCATATGCGAACACTGCAAAGTATTTGGGTATGACACTGGATACAAAACTAAGATGGAAAGAACATGTTAAGAAGAAAAGAGTAGAGCTTGGCCTCAAATACAGAGAACTGTACTGGCTTCTGGGAAGAAACTCTCAGTTGTCACTACAGAACAAACTACAAGTCTACAACCAAGTACTAAAACCGATTTGGTTATAAGGCATCCAGCTTTGGGGCTGCGCAAAAAGCTCTAATATACAAGGAATCCAGATCTTCCAAAATAAAGTACTAAGGAATATGGTTAACGCTCCTTGGTACATACGGAATAGTGACCTGCACCGTGATCTTGGTGTCCCACAAGTCATCCAAGAGATAAAAAGATTCGCCACTAAGCATGAATCTCGTCTAAGCCATCACGTCAACGTAGAGGCCCTGCAGCTACTGGACAACCAGAATCTAGTGACAAGACTAAAAAGAACTAAACCCTTCGAACTAGTGAATCAGTGAAATGTGTAAAAAGCAGAGCACAGTGAGTGAAGTGTTAGTGCTTCTTGTTTGGGACAAAGTAAATATAGGGACATCAGTGGATAGCCTATTAGAGACAAGTACCTAGTTTTAAGAATTCAGATTTAAATTGATGGTTAATCTTTTAGATTAGTTTCAATATGTTAAGCATCTTATGCTTATTAATAAAAAAAAAATACTACGTATGATAAAGTAAAAAAAGAAAGTTGTGAATAAGCAGTGCGTATAATCATCAAACGCTATGCTATTTTTTACTGCGACCTTTTTAACCCCCCCCCCACCAAATTAGTTCAACGTGATTTACAGTAAACTGATGGTCAAAACTATGACCAATATACAGGCTGTCTCACGGAACTGGTACATTAGAAGTTTCTCATGTTCTACTATTTCAGGAAACTTGAAATTTTGGAACTAGAATTTACTCGATCTAAGCTCTTCAGCTAAAATATTCTCAAGTTAACTGTCACGTCCGGTCACCGGAAGTCGGTATCAACTTTGTTATTTTAAATGGAATGATATAATTTTTATTTTATTTTTGGTTTCTACGTATCAAAATACATCATTTTTGATAATGTTTCCCTATACCTAAATATCACCATTTTTGAGTTTTTTTAATTTTACTAATATTTTGGTGATTTTCGCGGTTACGTTTAAAATTGAATATCTCGGTTATTATTGAAACTAGGAGTTTCATAATTGGTGGTCCAAAACTAGAAACATAACCAAATAAGATGATGTTTAGCTCATCATGATATCTTATACAGTGTGTTCAAAATGTACACCACAATAATTGAATTTTCAAACGTAAAAAACTAATTTTTTTCAAATGGAACACCTTGTATACCGATACGCCATTCGATAGGAAATCTTATTCCCTATCAATCAATATTAAGGTTTCCTATATCTATCTTTAATAGTTTTTGAGATATTGTCAGTATAAAAGAATGCAAACTAAACACAAAACGATTTATTCTTTATTTATAGGAATGTAACAACTTTGGAACAGCAGGAAAACAGAAAAATATTGAAAAGGTTTCTTAAAACTAAAATAATAGATTTGGGATATCTAACTTAAATTAAAACTTAAATATGTTGTTCGAAATGCTGCCCGTTCTGCTCCAAACATTTTAAAACACTTCGCTGTACTCCTGTCATCGTCGCTCTTCGGATTTCTTATCGCTGAAGTCCATTAATGGCGGCTACTACTCTGTTAGTCAATTCTTCTCGAGTATTAACTGGTGTGGAATAGACCTGACTTTTCACATGACCCCAGAAATAAAAGTCTAATGGTGTTAAATCTGGTGAGCTTGGTGGCCACCGTCAGGGTCTCCTATTTCTGAACCACCTACCATCACCTAACATCTGATTAAGTTGAATGTATACCACATGCGAAGAATGTGCCGGTGCACCGTCCATTTGATAAAAGCAGTCGCGTAAAATACTGAGGGAAAGAGTATCGCAAAAATTGTTCACACATCCACGCAAAATTTCTAAATATCTATCACTATTTAAATTTTCGTTGTAATTTTCGTATCTAATTTCGTCCCCATTATTAAATGGGAGTATTTAAAATGGATTTAAAGAAAAAGTAACAATATCTCAAAAACTAAGATAGATATAGGAAACCGTAATATTGACTGATAGGGAATAAAATTTCCTATCGAATGGCGTATGGGTATACAGGGCTTTCCATTTGAAAAAAATGAGTTGTTTACGTTTGAAAATTCAGTTATTGTGTTGTAAATTTTGAACACCCTGTACAAGATATCATGATGAACTAAACATCGTCGTATTTGGCTATGTTTCTAGTTTTGGACCATCAATCATCAAACTTCTAGTTTCAATAATAACCGAGATATTCAGTTTTAAACGTCACCGCGAAAATCACCAAAAAATTTGTAAAATCAAAAAACTCAAAAATGGTGATATTTAGGTATAGGGAAACCTTATTAAAAATGATGTATTTTGATACGTAGAAACAAAAAATTAAATTAAAATTATATCATTCCATTTAAAATAACAAAGTTGATACCGACTTCCGGTGACCGGACGTGACAGTTAACTTGAGAATATTTTAGCCGAAGAGCTCAGATCGAGTAAATTCTAATTCCAAAATTTCATGTTTCCAGAAATAGAACATGAGAAACTTCTAATGTACCAGTTCAGTGAGACACCCTGTATTATGGGTGGAAATAAAGTAACGGAATAATTCGATTATTCCGTTAAAATTTAAAATATCGAAAAAATTACTGCGAGTACGGAAAACCTATTTTCATGGATTTTCATCAATATTTGTAAGAATTATGACGTCATCGAATTTTTTTTTAAATGGTTGCTAATATTTTTTATTTTTTTTGGATAGTACATTGTAATTAATCTCCTTGCAACGGTTATACAAATTTTATTATGTTACATCAGAAAATTTTCATGAAAATGGACTTTAAAGGTAAACCATATTAAGAAAACAATCCTTAAATCAAGTCGGCCTGCTTGATGTCTTAAAGAATTACTTACCATAGTTACGTTACGTATCGCATTGTATTAGTAACTGTCACAAAATGAGACGAGGGTAGCAGAGATGAGCAGAGAATAGAAGTTCTCATTATTATCGGTTACGGGGATAGAAGTAGAACCTATGCAGAAGTGTGCAACCCGTTTGCAGAAAACTGGTTACTTTTCTGCAAACGGGTTACCAACGAATTAGCCAGTCGACGGTATGCAGAATTGATATCAAATTTCGGGAACTAAGAACTGTACGCGATTTGTCCAGGTCTGGACGCCCGACAAAAGTTACGGACGAAGTAAAACTGGATGTTTTGTTGGATCTTGAGGAAAATCCACATTCAAGTAACCGTGGATTGGCCTCAGACCACGACATCAGTCATACATCCGTTTTAAATTTATTAAAAGTAGAAAAATTTCACCCTTACAAGATTCAAGTTGTTCATCAGATTGCCGAAACTGACAGTGACCACAGACTGGAATTTTGTGAAAGCATGATGAACATTTGACCCAAGATCCAATGTTCGCCAGCGGATAGTGTTTTCGGACGAATCAACATTCTCGTTGTCTGGTTTTGTGAATCCACATAATTGTCGATATTGGGCTAGAGAAAATCCGCATTGGACGGTGGAGGGCCATACATAATATTCCCAAAAAATAAATGTGTGGGCAGGAGTTTTTGGCACTCAAATTGTTGGACCATTCTTTTTGAATTACAATGTAACTAGCGACCGATATTTGCAAATTTTTCAAAATGAAGTCAAATGAAGTCAGCGTTACGGAGAATGTTTCCAAATAACAACAATCCAGAAAAGGCAAACGGCCGCTAATGCGCGTAATTATTTGGTCCCTACATTTTCTGGGAGGTGGATTGGAAGAAGGGGAGCAATCGAGTGGCCAGCTAGATCACCAGATGTTACGCCCCTTGATTATTTTCTGTGGAGTCATTTAAAAATAATTTTATAAAGATCGTCCCAACAATTTGGAACACCTTCAACAGAAAATACAACACGAGTGTCAACAAATAACTGCCGAATAGCTTCAAAATGTCGTGGATGCGTTTTATAAACGTCTTGGAAGTTCAAGTGGCGCAAGGTCGACAATTTGAAACACCTGTGATCCAGCATATTGTAATTTTGTAAACAAAATTTAAATAAGTTTTTGTTATCATTTTTTAAATTTGACTTTTTTTATTCGGAACAACTGGATAAACAATTAATGTAATGAAACGTACAAGCCAAAGTTTTTCTTGTTCATTCTTTAATAAAAAAATACCAATACATCAACAAAGAATTGAATTTCAACTCTATGACCATCAATTTATGGGGATTTTGTTCAAAAAAGGTAACTAAGATGCCTAACTCCTAGAGCTCAACAACAAGATTATTATTATAACCATATGATTATTATAACCATTATTAAAAAGTTAATTTTTCTTGAAAATTTTCGGATGAAACATAATAAATTTTTTATAGACAACAGTTTTATCAAACTCTGATCAAGATGAATGATTAAGGTAGTTGTCGGTAACACAAACTAATGTTATCGATATATTTAAATTTCAAAATCAAAACGTGATCAATAGGTAAACGATGAAGGTAATTGTCGGTAACATTAACTAATGTTCGCGCCATATTTAGATTTAAAAATCACAATAAAATTTGTAAATCTACACAAAATTCCAGGGATATAAAACCTATATAATATGGTTTATTATCATTTATTTTGTTTTTCTCCAGTATGTTTCCTATATGCACAGATAGCATAGGAACCATTTTCTTCTACGAACATTTCTTCACAGGTTTAACACAAGCAGCCGTTAGAATCTCAACATCCGTCACACAATATTCAACAAGTTCTTTTTTGAACTCTTTTTGCTCATCGTCATTGTCTTATTCAAGATTGATCGTTAGTTAATCTCGAATTACCAATCTTCATATGTATCTATTGATTTATAATTCTTATTTATTTCCTTTATTTATAATTTGACTTATATGTAGAAACAAAACATGTGTACATGAAATTCTATGTTCAGATACTTGAGTTTGGTGGGTATATTTTAGATTCAAATTTTCGGTTATAAAATGATCCGCCAGACCAAATATTTTATTTATGAGTTTTCCTAAAACATTCAGTTAAAAATGGTTTTATCACATTGCTTGCAAACTAGTTTTGTACATATACTTCTCCTGAGAGCTTTTTCCTCCTATATTTTTTTCGAAATATCCTTATAGCATTCAGTGAATCGTGTTCGGGATAATGCTGTCAGTGGTACGTAATTTTCTAAACTGTCAGATGTTGCTCTGGAAATGTCTGTTTCTTTATCTTCAAAATGAATATTCTGAGATAGATTTTCACTTGTAAACTTTAGATTATCTATATTAGCAGCACCTCTACATTTCCTGATAACCTCCATTAATTTATCGGTATTTTGTTTGAAACCATACGAGTATGGGTAATCTCGAGGATTTCTATAAATAATAATACCCATTGTTGGTGGGGGACTATCGACTGTGGTATGTGTTTAGACGGGTAGAATAAAGCGCCTTTTCAGTCTATGAAGGTATAATTCCTGGGTACGTTTCACATGTGCCTACGTTTCGCCGTCAATCTTCGGCTTCTTCAGGGCTGGTGTGATAGGTCCAAGACAAATCAAGGGGAGATGTGTAAGCGAGCGGTGACCCTTGCGGAGGTCCAGTGGTTCGGTATAAACGCCAGGTGATGGTTGTGTAATATTATTTTCGTCATTACAAACTTTAAGACACATAGAAAATTACTAAACTCTATTCGCAAACGAACACCATTTTCGGATGACCTATCACACCAGCCCTGAAGAAGCCGAAGATTGACGGCGAAACGTAGGCACATGTGAAACGTACCCAGGGATTATACCTTCATAGACTGAAAAAGCGTTTTATTTTACCCCTCTAAATAATACCCATGTTTACTTCTGTAGTGGTAAGCCAGGTACTAAGCGATTGCATGAGAGCCTTTTCTTTATATTGTATCGATGTCTCAGTCCCTATACCTGTTGGTTTTTTCTACCTTTCACTTGCTTCTCATTTCTGCCATCCGCGTCACACCTGCCATACACCTGCGTCACTCCCTATATTTGTTGGTTTATTGTCAGATTATTGTGTTTGCCTCTCATAAATTCACCAGGTCTTATTATATTTCCTTTCCATCCGTTCATATGATTAATAATCTGTAGTCTCTTTATTTCCACATAAGCCACGTGTCTTCAAAGCCATGGTATCAAAAAGAAAGTGTCCAGTATGACAGGTATGGGCAAGCTGGCCCTGGTATATATCTGACATTCTTTTTTTTTCACGTGATAAGTCAAGTCCGATTTTTATCAGCTCTCTTCCAGAGCTTAAAATTTCAGCCATGGGAGCATCCTGGGACCAATTAGGCCTGCTGATTGTCATGCTAGGATGTTTTGGAAGATGGAACATTAAAATTATGTTCACATACCGGAGAGCGGACCCGCAACAAGACGAACATACATAAAGACGTCAAGAATCAAGTCCAGACAAGACCCACATCAACTGGAACAACTCCAACAGCGAGATCTTCAATGTCTGCTTGCGATTGCCCTAATGTTTGGTTACCATCGCTTGCCGTTCTGCTTCTTCAAAATCTTAACCTATACCAGTTGGCTATAGAGTTATTGATAGATCTATTTGATTGCCCTAATGTTACCAGTTGGCTAACATTTTTGGCTTGCCATCGCTTTCCATACAGAGAAGATCGAACAGCATGGCCCCTGGACTGTCACTGTCACTGTCATTAACAGTAATTTTTTGTCAAAATTGTCAAGCGTTCAGGTACTGCCCCTGTTTAATGTTTACTAACATTTCCTTTAGCCCATCTAGAAGAAGGCGGTGTTCTTATGCAAGTGACAGGAAACGGCTGCTACTCTTGGTGAACACCACTCCGTACTCTTCTAGAGTACCGACAGATACATCTGGCTGGCAGTAGTCACAACCAGGGCCCCCCTTTTGCTGACACAGAGATGTCAGTGCCTCCTCCCGACGTTGGCCAGGCTTCAGTTACACCCATGTAGGAGAGGGCCATATTGTTATGCGCAATAAGCTGCATTCTGACATCTGATCCATGTTGGGCAAGACGGTGAATACCAGAAGTCCGTGTTTCTATCATTCACCACTTCAAGATGATCACAAGTGACACAAAGCTACTCTGGGTGTACTCCGAGAGCACCCAGTAAACTTGAGTACCGCCGGATACATCTATCTGGCAATAGTCCCAACCAGTGTACCTTTTGCTGATACCCAGATGTCGGCGCCACCTTCCGATGTTGGCCAAGCTGCAATTTCGGTAACGCATTACACAATTCAAGGTTGTATAAGCACTATAAAATTTCCCCAGACTGGGTCCAGAAATTAGATCACTTCTTACGGATTCAGCAGAGTTTCGAGATTCAACACAATACTCAAAGAATAATAGTCTTCAGTTATTGGGGGAGGAGTAGGTGCATTAAAATATTATGGTGTATTTTGCAAAGTTTAAAAGTTAGTGGATCAAACCGAAGTTCCTCAGTTTATTACTCTTTCTCAATAATTATGGCGACCTACCGTAAGGTTAGACAAACCTCCAATTAGGTCATCAACAACACCCCAATCAATTAGTTATTGATTGTTGAAGCTTTCTAATTGTGAATATCGAAATATTGACAATTTGCAGAGACCAGAGGTCAACTATTTCATCTTGTGAATTCTGGCGCATTGTCCTGGGACCCTGATGACTGGTCTAAAGTACCCTTTTAAGGCAGACATCTTTATATATGGTACCAGTATACAATATCCCAACCGTCAGAACCAGAAACCATTCTCGTTGGAGGCCAGTCTTTAGACCATATTGAAATGCTTACATTGGGCAAAGAATCTGGGTGACCATATTAGGTCGATATTCAGGGGCGACTAAGATGTGTTGTATCAAGGTGGCCCAATTCTTCAGATCAGTTTCTGCCTCCAAATTTTCTTAAGAAAGAAGAATCGGGTGGCTCTAATAGTAAAAACAAGTTTTGTGGATATTGGGATTTCTCATCAACTTCAAAAATTGCAAAATTCTGCTTGTGAATTATAGCCAGGCCACTCTAGTAATTATTAAGATCTAACTTTAAAATGTTTGAATTCGTTAATTCAGAGATAATATTTCAAAATAAAACATATTGGCAAAATTTTTAATGCTGCCTTATAATTTGAATATATTTGAGTTTATACAAGACTATTTTATAGTCTTTTAAGCAACATTTCTTAGCTTCAATATTCTTACCTTAAGTGGTGACCTTAGATGACTATATAAAGTGGTTCACTCTGTATAAAGACTGACAATTTTTCAAATGAAAACTTTGAGATATCCCTATCGCAATACCTTGTATCAATGAAATTGTTTCTGAGCATTTCCCAGATTAAACAAAGCATCCCAAGGATGTTTAGGACGTAAAATCTGATTTTGCATATTATTTTCTAAAAATAAGATAAAGCGGATTATGCTTCAAGATCATTAAAAATAGACTCGGATAAATATCGGATAACTGAATTCACCTAATTCATTTCGCCGCTAAGAGAATTACTCAATGTTTGCTTTATATACTTTTATTTGCACAGAAAAGTATTTAATCGGGGCACGCTTCTATGTTCCTGGTTACAGATCCTGGATTTCATAGTGCTGAAGTCGCCGTTTTTTGGAAAAATCATTATTTTTTCATTTTTATTTGCAGCTCCAGAATACCTTTCTAGAAGTAATCCTAGAACAAATTTCAGTTATGCCTTACTGGCCGTTACAACCGCAGTTGTCCTAGTGTAAAATAAACATTTCCCTGTTGACAGGATAGATGTCAACCAAGCATTAAAACGGCTAGGGATTAGGTCTGGAACTAATAGATGTTGCTCGTTCTGCTGGAAATTCTGAAATTCTAAAATTCACAAATTAAAACGTCCTCTCAACTTCGTATGCGAGTGTGGCATATGTTTTATATGACTATTAATACCATGACTATTAACACCCTTTGGAGTCTGCCAATAATGGGTTTTTACAACTTTTCCCTACGGAAAAGGTATTTTTTATCAAACACTGAGTTCCATGCGATACATGGATACAATACATGCCCTAATTCGTATTGGGTCCAGATATAGGATTTTACCCCTCTTTTCTAAAAAAGATCCGTACTGCATTTATCAGGTATTTTGACCTGTTTGGGTAGTTACACAAGATTTAAATTCATTAGCGCCTAAGGGCCGATCTTACAAAGCACGTTATACCATCGTATAACTAAATATTGTTATAAATGCCAGTATAAGTTGTTACTACTATGACAACACAAATATTTTAGCCAATGAGAGCCGGAATAGCACTATTTATACTGAGAATAACTATTCCACTACTTATACGTACACTTGTAAGATCGACCCTAAATCAAAGATTTCTGACACTCCGGTATAGGCAGCTGTCTGTTTAATATAAGCCTTAAAAGATATTTTTATCTTCTTCTTACATTTGGTATATAACAATAACATACCTACATATTGGGTCCAGGATCTATCCCCAAAGTTACGCTTGCGCGGCAGTTATCTTTTTTTGTTGTCTTGGATCGACCAATGGCGTGAGCTTGGAGTAGCTAAATGGACCGCTTATATCAGCGGTCGGCAACCAGCTGCCGATGTACTTCTCCCGCTCGCGGGCAGTCTCATAAGTTTGCTCCGCTTCTGAGGGTCCGCGGACCCCTAGGTTGGCGTTAACATGTGTTCCTGTGAACCGTTACCAATAATTTGGTGATTTTTTCTGGACATTAATAAACCGCTCAACCGCTGCTAGTTTAGTTCTTTGAGTGACAGTTCGCCTCACTGAAGTCAAAACAGTCTAGTTTTCCATTAAAACGCCATTAAAACTCTAATGAATTCATTGGACATAATGTATACCTAGAAAGCAGAAACATTTATATCTTTCTTTGTTATTTTCTAATTTGTGTATACATATTTATTGTGGATTCCTTTAAACCGTCATCTTATCTGAAACTAACGGTATTTTCAGGTCTGGTCCAACTAAGCTTATATTTTATACATAGTACTCAGCAATTGTATGCAATTATATTACTTTTCGAGGCAGCAAGGACCAATTTGCCTATCTTGTTTGGGAAAAAACATATTAAACATGAAATTTTGGGAAAAACATTTATTAAACTTTTGCGTTTGTCCGCTGGTCATCGAGCTCAAAGATTTTCCCAATGCAAATTATTAAACGTCTATTTTAATTCATAACAATATGAAATTAATTCCAGACTTTATTTATACATGTACATCTAGTGTGTTATTCGTTGCTGTATTTACGATTCTTTATCTATAAAAATACTTTGACAATATGTCGTTAAACATTTTCAGTTCATCAATAATGTTAATATTTTTCGGGGAAGTTCATTTAGCGATTATTTACAAAGGTTTCCATCATGATATATACCTTCTTATTATTTAGATGCTTCGAAAAGCCACATACAAGGGTATATTGAGGTATTTGTACTGTATGGTTCATTGAGAATTGTTAACATGTTCTTGCTAGTGCATTTTGTTCTGCTTCTTATTAATAAACAGACGATAATGCTGATTTGGCTCTAAATTGCACTGTGCTTTAAACATCTACAGATTATTAATTATATGAACGGATGGAAAGGAAATATAATTATATGATTAAACGAACTTACCTTAGTGAAGTTCTATCATAATTATATATCCTCTTCCATCCGGAATATGATTTAACCCACCCTTCCTTTGTTTAGACTTTCCCCAACCCTGAGCAATTTAGAGACTGTGCTTTCAAGAGAATGTCAGATATATACCAGGGCCAGCTTGCCCATACCTGTCATACTGGACACTTTCTTTTTGATACCATGGCTTTGAAGACACGTGGCTTATGTGGAAATAAAGAGACTACAGATTATTAATCATATTCCGGATGGAAGACGATATATAATTATGATAGAACTTCACTAAGGTAAGTTCGTTTAATCATATAATTATACGGTGTAACTGAAAAAAAAATGTGCATTAACAATTTATATTTGTGCAGTAAATAATTGTAAAAATACAATGCATTGTAAAATCACCTATTATGCATGCAATACAATATCCATAAAATGATCTTAGATGTATTGAATGCATAAGCAAAAGAGACGATTTATATGCGTTTGAACGGAGAGTGGGAATTCTATAGTTCAGCAGTTTTCGGATAGGTAGCGTCACAGTCTTTCACAACATTCAGTTGTGTGTATGGTAGGGTGCGGTTTTTTCCGCGCTGCTCGCAGGCCACAATTAGCCCTTTGAGCTTTCCCCTCACTACCATACAGTAATATCGACAACCAGAGATATTCAACTGGTTGCCGGGCTCCACGGTTTTCCTCTCTTCCGACAGACGGCGGACGAGAATTTCGGCTGGTCCTGAGTGTGAACCCCGGACCTCCTAGTCAGTAGGCCAATGCTCTACCAGCAGCGCCATTCGCCACGCAAAGATTATTTTCAGTTATTACGTTATAGTTATAATAATTACATGTAGCTTTAAAATCATAAATAAAGTAGATAAGTAAATAAAGTAGAGACAACAATAACAAATACATGTCAAAAACTAAAATAAATAATTATTAAATTTCTCAAATGTTGATATCCATAACGCATTGCACATTTATATATTAACAAACCAAATACACTAAACTAAACCAGGAAGATAGTACATCTCATAAATCAATTTTTAGTGGACAACATGTACATATTGTACATGTAGATACAGTATGAACTACGGTAAATAGCACAATACAACTAAAAACAAGGATTTAAAACTGACTAGTGTAATTGTTTCTATATTTTATCAAAACTATTTGATTTATCTTAGTTTAATACTTGGTATATCCTTTTACATACGTTTTGTATGTATCCGTACAAAATATGGATACATATTGCTTAAATGAATAGATTAAAGGTTTCATAACAGGTTTTAAAAATACGGCTTAAAAGATTTAGAATACAGTCCAAAAAGCTTAGTTAGGAGGTATTAATTATATCGCTGTCTAACGGGATGTTCCCATTTAGCCAAACCAGTACAAAAGGGTACAAAAAATCAGTAATAAAGCAAAAGACAACGAATTACAGAGGTTGAAATGGAAAATGCCATTTTAAATTACAATTTAGCCTTTGATAACTTAACTGAAAATGTTTAACGACATAGGTAATACATAAGTAATACTGTAGGTTAATAATATGGTGACATACAGGTGGATGTAATTTTTTAAATAAATTAAACATAAAAATTAATTTTGTGTGGCTGTAATTTTTAATTTATTTAACTATTTACATCCGCCTGTATGTCACCATATTAGTAACCTATAATATTACTTTCTGACTGCTTGTCGTAAAACATTTTTTGTGCTGTCACACTCGAAAACAGCTGATTTCGTCAGAGGTTGGAGAACCGCTATGGAACTTTGCCGCTCTAGTGCGGCAAAGTACAAAATACAAATTTCAAATAAACTAAGATCACCAATTTGATTGTTTGTTGATAAGGAATATCAACCCGTTGTTATATCTAATTCTAATAACGATAAATTGAGAAAATTGTAAATAAACTATAGCGATGAGTGTAGTTTTATTTTAGTATGTTGGTACGCAGGTGACATCTATAGTGTAATGAACAAATATAAATCTGTCAGAATTTGAATTAGTTTTTTAACTTGACGTTTCGTCGAAGTGGTACCAGCCTAACATTTCCTATACAGAAATATAACCATTTTTTATTTTTTTTAAACACATATTTACTCAAAAAGCGGCACAAAAAACGTTGTATGTCACCCCTGCCGAAAACTACATAGCGCCACTCCCTCACATGCGACGCTCCGCCTTCGGCATCGCGCCGCATTACCGCTTGTCGCGCTATTCCGTACTTTTGTCACTTGTGACATAAATAACTATTTTGTGCGGTCACACTCGAAAACAGCTGGTTTAGTCCGAGGTTGTAGTGCGGCAAAGTATAAAATACAAATTTCAAATAAACTAAGATCACAAATTTGATTGTTTGTTGATAAAGAATATTAACCCGCTGTTATGTCAATTCTAAAAAGTTTAAATTGAGAAAATTGTAAATAAAGTATAGCGATGAGTGTAGTTTTATTTCAGTATGTTGATACGCATGTGACATCTACAGTGTAATGAACAAATATAAATCTGTGGGGAGTCAATGGCGTATAGGATAGAGCGGCTGCTATGTGGGGGTAGTTTTTAAACAATTTTTTGAAATTTTAATGAGAAATCCGGACCGAAATTTGTTGTTTAATTTTAATGATTATGGCAAGAAATTTTTATTTTATTTCGTATATTTTAGTTCTTTACCCGCCAAGTCGTTAATTCACTGGCGGGTAAGTATGTATCATAATATTCCTTTTTAATTTTATCGTCGGATCAGCGCCCACGGCGTAAGGCACCGTATTTTTTAATTTGTTCTGTAGAATACGTTAATTTGCATTGTTTATAATTTTAATTAATAAACATATTTTCAAGTTCAAGTTCAAGCGGCTGCTATCTACGCTGGAGGCCCGAGTTCGAATCCCCACTCGGGCTAAAATCGACTGTCCTGGTATTTTAAGCAGGGAACAAATACCTTTGCATGCCGCCTTCTATCGGAAGAGGAAGTAAAGCCGGTGGCCCCGTGTGCTGTCATGATGCGACGTGCACGTTAAAGAACTCTTACTGGAGGTTGGAATTCCTTCAGTACAACAAAATTCCTGGGTGTGAGGCTACACACCTCAGCGTCGGTGATTGGCCTAAGTTGCGGAAATGGACCGACGTAAAATAAACAAGTTAAAAAAAATATATAAATCTGTCAGAATTTGAATAAGTTTTTAAACTTGACGTTTCGTCGAAGTGGTACCAACCTAACATTTCCTATACAGAAATATAACCAGTTTTTAAAATACATATATACTCAAAAAGCAGCACAAAAAACGTTGTATGTCACTCCTGCCGAAAATTACATAGCGCAACTCGCTCGCATGCGACGCTCAGCCTTCGGCGTCGCACCGCATTGCCCCTCGTCGCGCGCTTCCGTACTTTCGGCACTTGTGACAGTGTCGAAGAAGCAACTGAAAAATTACAGATAGCTGCAAACAAAATCAATCTTTGGACAAAGAAATGGCGCATCAAACTAAATGAAGGAAAATCCACGCATGTAAACTACACCAATAAGAGAGTTAACTATATTCCAGTAACCATGAATGGGAACGATATTCCATACGCGGATACAGCGAAATACCTTGGCATGACACTGGATGCCAAGCTTAGATGGAAAGTACATGTCAAGAAAAAGCGGGACGAACTCGACCTAAAATTCCGCAAAATGTATTGGCTAATGGGACGGAGGTCAGCCCTGTCGGTGCAAAATAAGCTCCTACTATACAAGCAAATATTAAAGCCAGTATGGGTGTATGGAATACAGTTGTGGGGATGCACTAAGCAGTCCAATATCAACCTCATTCAGAGGTTCCAAAATAAAGTTCTAAGGGCCATTGTTGGTGCACCATGGTACATCAAAAACACCAATCTTCATCGGGACCTTCGCATGGAGATGGTAACTAGCGAAATATCAAAATTTGCTAAGAAGCACGAGGATCGTCTACTCCACCACGACAACATTGAAGCCATCCAGCTGCTAGACAACAGTGCGCTAGTGCGTCGGCTGAAAAGAACTAAACCATTCGAACTAGTGCGGGAGTGACTAAAAGCAGAGCACCCGTAGTGTATTCACAGTGATAGTGTAGGTGAAAACAACCGCCGTCTACTTGAGTGGTAAAAACTGTCAGACTAAAACAACTTGGGCCAATGGGCAAAATTGTAGAAACACTCATTATTTTATCAGTTTAGGTTAAGTGAAAATAACTTGTTAGTCATTGACTAGGTGTTATGTCACAAACACTCTGTGTTTGAACAAAATAAAAAAAAAAAAAAAAAAAAAAAACTTGTGACATAAGTAACTATTTCACAGTCCAAGAGCTAGCAACGGTTTTGTTACGTTATTTATTATCAGGTTAGAACTTTCAGAATCTGTCCCTTGTATCGCAACATAAGATAATCGCAAGTCTGGCAACCTTCCGGGGGAGGCTTTTGCGCTCATGAATTTTCAAAAGGTGAAAAAGTTAAATAAGTAAAACACATTATTATAGTCTGTCGCTTTGGGATATCAACGTTAAGAACGTATTAAGTGTAAAAAATATCGCCAGTCCGGTGGGTCGGTGGAAAGTGGGTGCAAGAGGAGCCCGAAGTCGGGCACGGAATTGCACTATTTACAGTAAAATGATCAAGTTGAGTTTGATTGATTAGTCTTAAATACATATCCACAAAGTCATCCAGATGAAAGACTGAAATTTTGTTAGAAACACCCGCCAGACCCAGAATCCCCCCCCCTCCTCTGAGTGCGGGTGAGTGTCTTATGGGCGCGCGAGTGAGACCACCCCAATTTTGGTCTGGCATGAGGAAGATTACTTTGTGGTGATATATTTAAGTATAATCAATTATAGCCAACCTGATTTTACTGTAAATAGCGCAATTTTGTGCGCCGCTTCAGCTCCCCCTCGGACCTACTTTCCACCAACCCACCGGTCTGGCGATTTTTTTCTTTACTTAACACGTTCTTGACTTTGATATTCCAAAGCGACAGACTGATTATAATAATTTGTATATAGATATATTAAGAAATAAAAACCTCTTAAGCTTTGCAAGATATTTATTTGCTCTGGTACCGGTTTCGACTTACGTCATCATCAGCCAGAATCTGCACAGGACATAAAGACAAAATAGATAGAATACAATACAAAAAGAATAATATTAATCAACTCACAGTCTAAATTAGTCAATAATCAGCGTACATTGCAGCTACGATATCTCTGGCACGTGGCTAACGGAAAATAAGACGTTCTATGTAGCTACAGCCGTGAACGGGGTAGCACGTGTTTATTTGTCTGATTTTTCCACGTCTTATTTTCCGTTAGCCACGTGTCAGAGATATCGTAGCTACAATGTACGCTGATTATTGACTAATTTAGACTGTGAGTTGATTAATATTATTCTTTTTGTATTGTATTCTATCTATTTTGTCTTTATGTCCTGTGCAGATTCTGGCTGATGATGACGTAAGTCGAAACCGGTACCAGAGCAAATAAATATCTTGCAAAGCTTAAGAGGTTTTTATTTCTTAATATATCTATATACAATCTTCTTTGCAACATGGACCAGAATCTTAACTTCTTATAATAATTTGCTTTTTTATTTTTATTTCACCATTAAAAATCTATGGGCGCAAAAGCCACGCACGGAAGGTGCCAGACGTGCGATTATCTTATTGTTACGCTACAAGGGACAGATTCTGAAAGTTGTAGCCCTATTCTCGATGGTGTAACGAAATCCGTTGCTGGCTCTTGGACTAATATCACCATATCATTAACCTTTAATAACTTAGGTAAATGATAGAATTTCCATATTAAATTACAACTGCAAAAACGTACACTGCTAAACTTGAGTACTCCTGAGGATTCCAGTTAATATCATACACTAATTGGATTTGAAACGCTACTCATAAGACGCATATAATGCACAATGTTAAAAGCACAAAGGGCTACTTTATGAAAACGTATTGGCGTCATTTCAAGTTCCACTCTGATGCGCATTCCTTTCAAATTCGAAGAAGTGCTTGCGGAGCTCCAGGACAAATGAATTTAATTTTCCATTTACTGTCGGGCGCCACTCAAACTGGTACACGTAATAATATTACCTTGCGTGGAATTATATTAAATAAGTATCCTGCAATGGACATAGATATTTTAATATATTTAATGGTCATTGTTAAGCAATAGCTATTACTGTCTCTTTCCTTGTTGTCTTTCCTGTGATAAAGGTTTTGACTAAGTTCACCAGGACTTTTTTTTATATAGACAAATGTTCACTACCTATTATACATATTACCAGAGAAAAAAGTCCTTGTGAACTTTGTCAAAATGAATCTACTCACTGAACTGGGTGTCTCGCGGAACATGATGTACATGGAGATCCCCTCGAAAGCTGTAAGAGGTACGGTGTCAGTTAAATGGGACAAAAGTTATGTAAATGAGGATCCCTTTTAGAAGAATTTTTGCTTTTATAAAAGTACCACAAAAATGCCATTGGGTGGCCCGGCAGATCACCCGAATTAATCCTAGGATTTTTTTTAATGGAGGTTTACAAAAGCCAACGTCTATCTAATCAACTGTGATACAGTGCAGGCCCTTGAGGGGGTAATCGAGAGGGATTTTAGGGATAGCTAATAATCTAGCTAATAATCGTCAAGTTTAGAGCTAAAATAACGACCAAATTTAAAATGTGTATCAAATCTTTTCTGTTAATGATCTTTTGTTAAGTAATTACTTTAGCTGGGGGAGTTTTTAATTAGAACTCACAATAAATAAATTGCCGGTACAAGGCCTACATAATAATGCTATTTTTGTAAAATTAGGTAAGTGTGTGGAAATGTTAGTTAAGTTTCACATACAATTTTGTGAAAATTCAATTCTATCATAAATATGTTATACATGCGGATGTGACAACCGGGAGGATGTCTACAACGAGTTTGTGGCTTGTGGCGTAGCTATGGAACTACAAATAATAAAAAAATAAAAATATGAACACCAAACACTCTAAGACCCCACAAGGCCAACGAGAAAACGGTCAACAAGGAAGACCAGAAAGTCAGAATCCAAAAGTGACTGACATGAGAACGTACGCCCAAGTCATTCAAAAACAAAATAATTACCAAAGGACCGAACCTAAAGAAAATAACAATAACATTATCCAAACTCTACAGATCATACTAGAAAAACTAAATAATCAAGAAGCATTTATCACTATATATTCTTCCTTTATCGCTCCAAAAATTAATTACTTGGTATTGGTTTAATGGCGTTGAGAGCAGTCGTAATAAATAAAACTATTTCCTACTTGCTGACGTTTCGATTTATTTGAAATCTTAATCATAGCTACAAAAATACAATTACATTAGAACTAAACTACATAAATCAACAAATAGCCTACCTTAGATGGATGGAATTAAAACTTAAAACAGGACAATTAAAACTACGCATTCGCTTGCGGTTGACAGATGTAACATAATGACAAAATTCGAATCCCTTCACTTACATGTTCAAATAATGTTCTATCCTAGATCAATGTACGATGGGTTGTCTAACTTATGGTATAAAATCAAGTCGGTAAAAGCGAAATCATATTGGAGTAAATATTGCTCAAGTTATCGGTGTCAGTTCTTAAATTACATGTATTATTCGTCTTTACAATATAAATCATCTCCTTTATACATCTCTTCCTGTAACTTCTCTCTTTATCTACAATTTTTACGGTCTGAAAATCAAATGTATGCTTGTTTGTTACTGCATGGAGTGCAAGGGCGGTTTTTTCCTTCTTATCCTTATTATTATCTTTGCAATCGATTTCATGTTATTTCATTCTGTTTTTTAGTAACTGGTTAGTCTGTCCTAGATAAGCTACGTTACAATTTTTACAATCGACCTTATAGACTAATCCACTCTTATTTTCTTTTTCAATCATATCTTTCACATTTGTATACAGATTCCCTAGATGTTTCTTATTATATGTTACAATTTTAACAGAGTTAGTTCTTAGTATATGAATCAGTTTATTTGTCAGGCCAGGGATATTAGGCAAAGTCATATATTTTATATCTACATTATTGTCACTATTGTTGTTCTGGTACCTTTCATTGTTCCTTGCACTATTTTCATTATACGATACCCTGTGTATTAGGCCTTTTGGGTAGTTACATTTAATAAGATACTCAGTGATAATTTGGAAATTCTTTCTATGGAATTCTGGTTCTGACAATTCAACTGCTCTATGCTTTAAGTTTTTGATTATAGCTATTTTTTGTGTTATTGGGTGATCAGAATAAAAATTTACAAATCTATTGGAATTAATTTCCTTTTGGAACCAGTTAGTTTTCAAGGTATTGCCCTCCCTTATAATGATTACATCCAAGAACGACAGTCTGTTATTATTTTCTTCTTCAGCCGTGAACTTAATGAGAGGGTTGATGGAGTTAAAAACTGAAACAACGTTAGCTAATTATTCCTCTGGTATAGCGTTAACTATATCATCAACATATATATATATACAGAAACGGGAGGTCAGAATCTAATTTAGCTATTGCATCTATTAAAATTTTATTCATTACCAAATTAGCGTAAATTGGTGATGCTGGGTTACCCATGGCTGTGCCTTGTTTTTGTTTAAAATACCGATTATCAAATTGAAAAAAACTGTTATTAAATGTAAATCTGATCAATGTCTTTAAATCTTGCAACGTCAGAGTGGTATGAGGTTCCAGCTCATGCCACGCTTCACCTATTACCTCCAATGTAAGTTCGAACGGGACATTAGTGAAAAGACTCGTAACGTCCAGCGATATTAATTTATAATTAGTCGGTACTGTCACGGTTCTGATCTTATTTACAAGCTCATATGAATTTTTTATACAGAAAGCGCAAGTATGAGTGATATTATTAAGAATATTAGTAATATATTTAGATGTTACATACGTTGCTGCTCCTACACAAGAAACGATTGGTCTCATTTTTAGAGGTCCTGGTTTATGTGCTTTTGGTAGTCCATACATTCTTGGGAGGGTGCTATTGTGAGTCTTGAGTTTTCTTCCTACTTCCTTTGGTATTTTCTCATTTCTTATAAGTTCTTGGATAACTTCATTTAGTTTTCTTTGGATTGAAAGTGTCGGATCCTTACGTACTTCTTCATATGTTGTATTATCCTGCAATAAGGTGTTAATTTTTTGAATATATTCGTCGCGGTCCATCAAAACAGTCAAGTTGCCCTTATCAGATCTGGTCACTATAATTTCTGGATTTTGTTTGAGGAATTCTCTAGTTTTGTAGTATTGTTGATCCACTGTTTTTTCATTTTTTCTAAGAGTGGAGTCATATCTATGTCTAGAGTAAATGAAATTTGTTATGATGTTTGTCGTTTCAGCTCTTTTTGTTAATCTCATCAGTGTCTTTCCATTGGTGGTCAATTATATACTCCACATCAGTCAGTAGGTCTACAAACGGGATTTCTTTAAACTGTGGTTTAAAAGTAAACTTTGGTCCCAACGATAATAATTCTAGATGTTCCTCGTCAATCACTGTAGTAGTTCGGTCAATTATCCACGTTCCGTCTCCCTTTATATCCGTCACGATATTCGAGCTCTGCAACAACCCGTCTTACTTCTTTTTTTGGCGCGTCTTAATTTTGTTGGACATTAACACGTAACTTTGAGCCTGTCGCTTATTGAATTCGCCAATTATCTCTCGCGGTAACACGCTTTGGATCTCACTATCCAATAACGCTAGAGAGGTTTTAATATTTTCCACATTCCAATAAGCTATCTTCAACTCTAGATTTAATGTTTTTTGTTTCATAGTATCGCAAATATTATTAACCTTGCTTTTGAAGGGGTGTTCACCCGATAATGACACAAATAAATGCTTTAGATGTTGTTGAATATGTCTCGGAATAACTTTTCTCTTCCTACATTGTCGCAAAAACTCGGTCCTACCTTCCATATTAGCCATTTTCTTGTTCAACGTTGCCTTCTGCTTCAATCTGTCCACCGCCGCATCTCCATAATTGTATGTAATATCTTCATAAAAACCCATTGTATACAGGAAACAGTATTTAGCCACTGACAATTACTTAATATTCTTCCTTTATCGCTCCAAAAATTAATTACTTGGTATTGGTTTAATGGCGTTGAGAGCAGTCGTAATAAATAAAACTATTTCATCCTTGCTGACGTTTCGATTTATTTGAAATCTTAATCATAGCTACAAAAATACAATTACATTAGAACTAAACTACATAAATCAACAAATAGCCTACCTTAGATGGATGGAATTAAAACTTAAAACAGGACAATTAAAACTACGCATTCGCTTGCGGTTGACAGATGTAAGATAATGACAAAATTCGAATCCCTTCACTTACATGTTCAAATAATGTTCTATCCTAGATCAATGTACGATGGGTTGTCTAACTTATGGTATAAAATCAAGTCGGTAAAAGCGAAATCATATTGGAGTAAATATTGCTCAAGTTATCGGTGTCAGTTCTTAAATTACATGTATTATTCGTCTTTACAATATAAATCATCTCCTTTATACATCTCTTC
This sequence comes from Aphodius sticticus, assembly GCA_963966075.1. Lineage (NCBI taxonomy): Eukaryota > Metazoa > Arthropoda > Insecta > Coleoptera > Scarabaeidae > Aphodius > Aphodius sticticus. Next base: position 38,013,817 of record OZ014509.1, on the reverse strand, counting down.
CTGTAACTTCTCTCTTTATCTACAATTTTTACGGTCTGAAAATCAAATGTATGCTTGTTTGTTACTGCATGGAGTGCAAGGGCGGTTTTTTCCTTCTTATCCTTATTATTATCTTTGCAATCGTTTTCATGTTGTTCCATTCTGTTTTTTAGTAACTGGTTAGTCTGTCCTAGTTCCAGCTCATGCCACGCTTCACCTATTACCTCCAATGTAAGTTCGAACGGGACATTAGTGAAAAGACTCGTAACGTCCAGCGATATTAATTTATAATTAGTCGGTACTGTCACGGTTCTGATCTTATTTACAAGCTCATATGAATTTTTTATACAGAAAGCGCAAGTATGAGTGATATTATTAAGAATATTAGTAATATATTTAGATGTTACATACGTTGCTGCTCCTACACAAGAAACGATTGGTCTCATTTTTAGAGGTCCTGGTTTATGTGCTTTTGGTAGTCCATACATTCTTGGGAGGGTGCTATTGTGAGTCTTGAGTTTTCTTCCTACTTCCTTTGGTATTTTCTCATTTCTTTCAAGAAGTTAGACGGGTTGTTGCAGAGCTCGAATATCGTGCAGGATATAAAGGGAGACGGAACGTGGATAATTGACCGAACTACAACAGTGATTGACGAGGAACATCTAGAATTATTATCGTTGGGACCAAAGTTTACTTTTAAACCACAGTTTAAAGAAATCCCGTTTGTAGACCTACTGACTGATGTGGAGTATATAATTGACCACCAATGGAAAGACACTGATGAGATTAACAAAAAGAGAGCTGAAACGACAAACATCATAACAAATTTCATTTACTCTAGACATAGATATGACTCCACTCTTAGAAAAAATGAAAAAAACAGTGGATCAACAATACTACAAAACTAGAGAATTCCTCAAACAAAATCCAGAAATTATAGTGACCAGATCTGATAAGGGGAACTTGACTGTTTTGATGGACCGCGACGAATATATTCAAAAAATGAACACCTTATTGCAGGATAATACAACATATGAAGAAGTACGTAAGGATCCGACACTTTCAATCCAAAGAAAACTAAATGAAGTTATCCAAGAACTTATAAGAAATGAGAAAATACCAAAGGAAGTAGGAAGAAAACTCAAGACTCACAATAGCACCCTCCCAAGAACCCAGATAACAATCGTGCGACGCACGAAATCATCACGCGTAATTTTTCGGTGCGATGAGTGCAATATCGCTCGCACGCGTGCGTTTATGTATCCACACGCATGAGTGCCGATCAAAACAATACACAATGCGTCGCACACAATCCCGGTAAACAGGGCCGCGAAGAAGCATCGGTGACGACGAGATGAAGGCATCATGCTAGCTACAATGCTAGCGTACTTTTGTTTTATTATTATAATTCTAGCAAGTAAATGATGAAAAATAAATTTAGGTTTTTCTAAATATATATATATATTTTTATAAAGTACGCTTTATAATAAAAAATCCAATTCTTTTAATTCATGCATTGCGATCGGAAATATGTCTACATGCCAAATTTTCCAATTTTTGTTTATAACAATTAATTTATACATTCGAAATCTGAAGAAACAAATCTGTTCAAATGCAAAACTTCAACTGGACGGGACAAATTTTCGAAATTTTGAAAATTTTCCAAATTTGTTTTTAGTAATTGCGTTGCAAAACCTCAACTCGACTGGAAAAATTTTAAATTTTTGGAAAATTCTCAAAATTTTTTTTTGTCCGTCGTCACCGGAAATCTGTCCACATGCAAAATTTACTCGAATGGACCATTTTTCAAAATTTGAAAACTTGACAAATTTTGGAAAATATTTCCATTTCTTATTATTGATTCATGCGTTGCATCGGAAATCTGTCCACATTCAAAATTTTCCATTTTTTTATAAACGTATTCATGGCACCGGAAATCTGTTCACATGCAAAATTTCAACTCGATTGGACATTGAGAAGTAGGTAAAATATCAATTACTAGATTTGAACGTAACAAATAAACGGAAGTGAAGATAAACGTAGATTAGTGAATAATATCATATTCATAGTACATTTCACAATAAAAGTAACCTATTTGCGATTATTCAATAATTTCTAACAAAGTTATGGTAATTTTTTAGTTCTTAGAAATTAAGGTGGTCATTCTGCAACTGCGCGCGGCGCGGCGCTGTGGGAATAATAACGAAAAGACTAGAACAGCCATTTTGCTTTGGCCTTCGCCTCTCTTTAGTTGTTATCAAGTAAAGAACAATAAATCAAATACGTGGTAAGTATCTGTTGGCTATTGATTCATATTTATAATAATTAACGGGCGTTTTATGATTCTTTTTAGAAACAACTCAAGCCGAATAAACAATAATAAACAAGAGTGTGAAGGTTGATATGGAATATGGAATGATACACAGAATAGAATGAAACCTCCCATAACTCGTGACCCGTTTCATCATCGAAAGCCTGCAATTTTATATAGAATATCAACCTCCATGAAGCGTACAGCGATGGTATTGTTGGTTGGCGTTGGATGAGTTCACGGTACTGGTGGCTGAACTCGGCAAGAACTTCAAATAGTCACTGTTTGGGTAGTCCTTCTCAGGGACCATGAACGGTTGCCTGTTTTGGTTTTAGGCGGGGTGTGTAGCGGTTAGAAATAGCGGAGACAACTGCATTTCACATTGTTGGCTGTAGACAAGCGCTTTTGCCGTAGCCACCCGAGTACACAGAAATCCTTTTAAATAGGTTTAGCCCTCTATCTCACTCTCGAAGAGTGGTTCTATTTTTGACTGACGCTTCTTTCATGACTGGACATTTGATTTACTCCATCACGTTTGGAACGTGGTTCCCTTTTCGAGTGTTGCGTCTTATAGGATGTCTAGTCTTTCGCTTGACTGTAGAATAAGCAAACATATGTCACCGGGAATAAAGAAACCGACCTATCTGTCTAGCACGGTTAGGGCGTTTTGCTGTGACCTGGCGTGAGGAAAGCGACCGTAGTGACTGAAAGCAATTTGGTCAGTTTCTTTATTTCCTGTTCTGACGGATAATGATTTTTCGTATAGTGTTGAATTTAAAACAATTTCTATGCAAATATTGCATGCCTAAAATAGTCGCATTTTTTGATAAAAAATTCTTATGTACCCTGTTTATACCTGGTTTTGTAATAAAATAAATATTAATAAAAGAAATAATTGACTCTCATTTATAAAAATAAGCCGTGACGTCACACTAGCACGTTCAATGCAAGTGTGAGGGCAAAATCTGTTCTTATTGCGCCATTACGCGTGCATTTCGTCGTGTTGTGCGAGCTATATGCATGTCAATATGCTGATTTTCGTCATACGTCCGGCACGGTGCGTCGTTCGTGACGAATAAAATGCACGCGTGCGAGCGATATGCGTGTCAATATGCTGATTTTCGTCATACATTCGGCACGGTGCGTCTTCCGTGACTAATAAAACGCACGCGTGCGAGCGATATGCGTGTCAATATGCTGATTTTCGTCATACATTCGGCACGGTGCGTCGTCCGTGACGAATAAAACGCACGTGTGCGAGCGATATGCGCCGCATATCGCCACTCGAGTAAGAATGCGGGCGATATGAACCTCCATTGATGACGCATCTGCGTGATCATATGAAGGCACGTGCGGTTCCAATTGCATCATTATGCGTCGCACAATTGTTATCTGGGAATGTATGGACTACCAAAAGCACATAAACCAGGACCTCTAGAAATGAGACCAATCGTTTCTTGTGTAGGAGCAGCAACGTATGTAACATCTAAATCCCTACTATATACTAAAAGTCTAACACAGTCCGCGCAAGAAGTTTACGAAAATCGACGAATCGGGGGAAGGGTCTGCTCCTCGGAGAAGCGAAAATCGGCGCCGCAGGCGCCGATTTTCCGCCTAAAATTGGATTGTACAGCGCTTAGGCCTTCGATTTCGTCCATTTTCGGCCCAGTTTTCGTTATTTTTTACCTCGATTCGGGTAACTTTATGGATTATGCTTTAGGAGTGTACAGGTCAGCGCGTCGCCATGGCAACCGATCGTGGTTGCTAGGCAACGGCCGCGCGCTTCGCGACGCGGTCACCAGACGGCGGCACATCATCATGTCGCTGTTGGCATTACGCTACGAAGCAATAGATGGCGCCCCGTAACCGCTTCGAACGTACGAGATAATCACGTCGCGCGTGTAGCAGCATCCGGGCTTTTTGTTTCCCTCTTAACGCTTCGGCGATCTACCTAGGTCGACCAGCAGGCCTATTAGGCCTGCACATTCTCCTAGTATATTACTAATATTCTTAATAATATCACTCATACTTGCGCTTTCTGTATAAAAAATTCATATGAGCTTGTAAATAAGATCAGAACCGTGACAGTACCGACTAATTATAAATTAATATCGCTGGACGTTACGAGTCTTTTCACTAATGTCCCGTTCGAACTTACATTGGAGGTAATAGGTGAAGCGTGGCATGAGCTGGAACCTCATACCACTCTGACGTTGCAAGATTTAAAGACATTGATCACATTTACATTTAATAACAGTTTTTTTCAATTTGATAATTGGTATTTTAAACAAAAACAAGGCACAGCCATGGGTAACCCAGCATCACCAATTTACGCTAATTTGGTAATGAATAACATTTTAATAGATGCAATAGCTAAATTAGATTTGAACTCCCGTTTCTGTATATATATGTTGATGATATAGTTACCGCTATACCAGAGAAAAAATTAGCTAACGTTGTTTCAGTTTTTAACTCCATCAACCCTCTCATTAAGTTCACGGCTGAAGAAGAAAATAATAACAGACTGTCGTTTTTGGATGTAATCATTATAAGGGATGGCAATACCTTGAAAACTAACTGGTTCCAAAAGGAAATTAATTCCAATAGATTTGTGAATTTTTATTCTGATCACCCAATAACACAAAAAATAGCTATAATCAAAAACTTAAAGCATAGAGCAGTTGAATTGTCAGAACCAGAATTCCATAGAAAGAATTTCCAAATTATCACTGAGTATCTTATTAAATGTAACTACCCAAAAGGCCTAATACACAGGGTATTGTATAATGAAAATAGTGCAAGGAACAATGAAAGGTACCAGAACAACAATAGTGACAATAATGTAGATATAAAATATATGACTTCGCCTAATATCCTTGGCCTGACAAATAAACTGATTCATATACTAAGAACTAACTCTGTTAAAATTGTAACATATAATAAGAAACATCTAGGGAATCTGTATACAAATGTGAAAGATATGATTGAAAAGGAAAATAAGAGTGGATTAGTCTATAAGGTCGATTGTAAAAATTGTAACGTAGCTTATCTAGGACAGACTAACCAGTTACTAAAAAACAGAATGGAACAACATGAAAACGATTGCAAAGATAATAATAAGGATAAGAAGGAAAAAACCGCCCTTGCACTCCATGCAGTAACAAACAAGCATACATTTGATTTTCAGACCGTAAAAATTGTAGATAAAGAGAGAAGTTACAGGAAGAGATGTATAAAGGAGATGATTTATATTGTAAAGACGAATAATACATGTAATTTAAGAACTGACACCGATAACTTGAGCAATATTTACTCCAATATGATTTCGCTTTTACCGACTTGATTTTATACCATAAGTTAGACAACCCATCGTACATTGATCTAGGATAGAACATTATTTGAACATGTAAGTGAAGGGATTCGAATTTTGTCATTATCTTACATCTGTCAACCGCAAGCGAATGCGTAGTTTTAATTGTCCTGTTTTAAGTTTTAATTCCATCCATCTAAGGTAGGCTATTTGTTGATTTATGTAGTTTAGTTCTAATGTAATTGTATTTTTGTAGCTATGATTAAGATTTCAAATAAATCGAAACGTCAGCAAGGATGAAATAGTTTTATTTATTACGACTGCTCTCAACGCCATTAAACCAATACCAAGTAATTAATTTTTGGAGCGATAAAGGAAGAATATTAAGTAATTGTCAGTGGCTAAATACTGTTTCCTGTATACAATGGGTTTTTATGAAGATATTACATACAATTATGGAGATGCGGCGGTGGACAGATTGAAGCAGAAGGCAACGTTGAACAAGAAAATGGCTAATATGGAAGGTAGGACCGAGTTTTTGCGACAATGTAGGAAGAGAAAAGTTATTCCGAGACATATTCAACAACATCTAAAGCATTTATTTGTGTCATTATCGGGTGAACACCCCTTCAAAAGCAAGGTTAATAATATTTGCGATACTATGAAACAAAAAACATTAAATCTAGAGTTGAAGATAGCTTATTGGAATGTGGAAAATATTAAAACCTCTCTAGCGTTATTGGATAGTGAGATCCAAAGCGTGTTACCGCGAGAGATAATTGGCGAATTCAATAAGCGACAGGCTCAAAGTTACGTGTTAATGTCCAACAAAATTAAGACGCGCCAAAAAAAGAAGTAAGACGGGTTGTTGCAGAGCTCGAATATCGTGACGGATATAAAGGGAGACGGAACGTGGATAATTGACCGAACTACTACAGTGATTGACGAGGAACATCTAGAATTATTATCGTTGGGACCAAAGTTTACTTTTAAACCACAGTTTAAAGAAATCCCGTTTGTAGACCTACTGACTGATGTGGAGTATATAATTGACCACCAATGGAAAGACACTGATGAGATTAACAAAAAGAGCTGAAACGACAAACATCATAACAAATTTCATTTACTCTAGACATAGATATGACTCCACTCTTAGAAAAAATGAAAAAACAGTGGATCAACAATACTACAAAACTAGAGAATTCCTCAAACAAAATCCAGAAATTATAGTGACCAGATCTGATAAGGGCAACTTGACTGTTTTGATGGACCGCGACGAATATATTCAAAAAATTAACACCTTATTGCAGGATAATACAACATATGAAGAAGTACGTAAGGATCCGACACTTTCAATCCAAAGAAAACTAAATGAAGTTATCCAAGAACTTATAAGAAATGAGAAAATACCAAAGGAAGTAGGAAGAAAACTCAAGACTCACAATAGCACCCTCCCAAGAATGTATGGACTACCAAAAGCACATAAACCAGGACCTCTAAAAATGAGACCAATCGTTTCTTGTGTAGGAGCAGCAACGTATGTAACATCTAAATATATTACTAATATTCTTAATAATATCACTCATACTTGCGCTTTCTGTATAAAAAATTCATATGAGCTTGTAAATAAGATCAGAACCGTGACAGTACCGACTAATTATAAATTAATATCGCTGGACGTTACGAGTCTTTTCACTAATGTCCCGTTCGAACTTACATTGGAGGTAATAGGTGAAGCGTGGCATGAGCTGGAACCTCATACCACTCTGACGTTGCAAGATTTAAAGACATTGATCACATTTACATTTAATAACAGTTTTTTTCAATTTGATAATCGGTATTTTAAACAAAAACAAGGCATAGCCATGGGTAACCCAGCATCACCAATTTACGCTAATTTGGTAATGAATAAAATTTTAATAGATGCAATAGCTAAATTAGATTCTGACCTCCCGTTTCTGTATATATATGTTGATGATATAGTTAACGCTATACCAGAGGAATAATTAGCTAACGTTGTTTCAGTTTTTAACTCCATCAACCCTCTCATTAAGTTCACGGCTAAAGAAGAAAATAATAACAGACTGTCGTTCTTGGATGTAATCATTATAATGGATGGCAATACCTTGAAAACTAACTGGTTCCAAAAGGAAATTAATTCCAATAGATTTGTAAATTTTTATTCTGATCACCCAATAACACAAAAAATAGCTATAATCAAAAACTTAAAGCATAGAGCAGTTGAATTGTCAGAACCAGAATTCCATAAAAAGAATTTCCAAATTATCACTGAGTATCTTATTAAATGTAACTACCCAAAAGGCCTAATACACAGCGTATTGTATAATGAAAATAGTGCAAGGAACAATGAAAGGTACCAGAACAACAATAGTGACAATAATGTATATATAAAATATATGACTTTGCCTAATATCCCTGGCCTGACAAATAAACTGATTCATATACTAAGAACTAACTCTGTTAAAATTGTAACATATAATAAGAAACATCTAGGGAATCTGTATACAAATGTGAAAGATATGATTGAAAAAGAAAATAAGAGTGGATTAGTCTATAAGGTCGATTGTAAAAATTGTAACGTAGCTTATCTAGGACAGACTAACCAGTTACTAAAAAACAGAATGAAACAACATGAAAACGATTGCAAAGATAATAATAAGGATAAGAAGGAAAAAACCGCCCTTGCACTCCATGCGGTAACAAACAAGCATACATTTGATTTTCAGACCGTAAAAATTGTAGATAAAGAGAGAAGTTACAGGAAGAGATGTATAAAGGAGATGATTTATATTGCAAAGACGAATAATACATGTAATTTAAGAACTGACACCGATAACTTGAGCAATATTTACTCCAATATGATTTCGCTTTTACCGACTTGATTTTATACCATAAGTTAGACAACCCATCGTACATTGATCTAGGATAGAACATTATTTGAACATGTAAGTGAAGGGATTCGAATTTTGTCATTATGTTACATCTGTCAACCGCAAGCGAATGCGTAGTTTTAATTGTCCTGTTTTAAGTTTTAATTCCATCCATCTAGGGTAGGCTATTTGTTGATTTATGTAGTTCAGTTCTAATGTAATTGTATTTTTGTAGCTATGATTAAGATTTCAAATAAATCGAAACGTCAGCAAGGATGAAATAGTTTTATTTATTACGACTGCTCTCAACGCCATTAAACCAATACCAAGTAATTTATCACTATGTTTGATGAGTGAATAAAAAAAATAGAACACAAATAACAGCGAGCTATTCCTAAAAAAAGCCAAAATGAATAGTACACTCAAAATAATGGCTTCCAATGCCAACGAATTACTGCAACATCAACAGGAAATGCAGGCAAATCTTGACACTGAATCTGTGGACGTGTGTTTAATTTCTGAAACTCACTTCACTATACAATCATTCTTTAAGTTTAAAGGATTTAAAACATATCACAATATCCACCCTGATAACGCCCACCCTGATAATTTAAGAAAATATAACACACCATGGGAATTTAAATATGAGACAGAAAAAATACAAGCAACAGCAGTGAATATACAAACAAAAAATTACCCGCTCATTGTGGCAAGATTATATTGTCCGCCTAGGCATTCCATAAGAAAGCTGATTACTTAACTTTCCTTGGACAACTGGCAAACAGATTCATAGTTGGAGGAGACTTTAATGCCAAGAACACTTACTGGGGATGTAGGGTGACTACAACTAAACGTAAGCAACTGCTGAAAGCAACAAAGGAACTTAGTTGTCAAACAATGTCAACTAGAAGTCCAATATACCAATATGCCAACAGATCCAGCAAAAGTACCAGACCTAATAGACTTCTATATAGTTAAAGTTAATTTCCTACAGATAGAAGAATGTTATGACCTAACCTCTGATCACTCTCCAATACTTTTGACCCTTAAGGGTCCTACGCACACTGCTAGTAGTTTAGTACAGTAGCGAGCAATTTAGTGAATTTCCGTGTGCGGGCATGAAAATTTAGTCGAGTGGTTCATGTCCGCACACGGAAATACACTGAATTACTCGCTACTGTACTAACCTAGTAGCCGTATGAGTGAGTATATTATTCAAAGGGAAAGTAATCCAATATTGACAAATAAATACACTGCCTGGGAAAGTTTTCGACAGATACTTGAAGAAAGAAAAAATCTGAACACACCACTAAGGAATGAAGAACAACTCGAATCAGAATTGGAAAAATTTGTATATGATATACAACAAACTGCCCGGGAGAACACCCCTGATAGACAAAAGAGAGTAAAAGGAAACAATTACCCCAAAGAGATAACAAATCTGCTGTCTGAGAAAAGAAAGGCAAGAAGAAAATGGTTCCAAACTAGAGCACAACGTGACAAGACGAGATTAAACAACCTCACTCAACACCTCAGAAGAGATATTAAAGAACTAATAATGACTCTACGAACGCCTACCTGAGGAAACTTTCATTTTTTTAAGAGCGGAAGGGGTTGAAGATCCCGCCTCGACCCCGCTGACGGGTATCACCAAAGAATTCAGCACACAGCAACATCTTCTTTAATCTTATTTTAGTCAATGTTGAAAAAGCAAGTTTTCCCTTTCGCTCTTTTGGGTGTCGGTAAAATCCCATAATCACACTAAAAACCGAATCAAAAACAGCCACCTTACTTACGCTAGGTAATGCCTTACAACTACTCACTAACTATTAGCAGTTAGTAATAAATGCATGTTTAGACATGCATTTTATTAATTCTTATCTTACATGTGTTGCGATAAAGTGCTCCATTTCATTGGCAATTGTAAAGTGTAAATAAAATTCCAAAAAGGTTGTCCAAGGTTTATTTTGAGGTTTGTTCATACAACTTATCTTACATGCTCTTAAGTGCTAAACTACCAAACTACACAATTTACAAATAGTTCCTCTAATTCTTTTCCAAATTCGGCTATTGATTTGTTACCTTGACGTGCTAGAGCTAATTTTTGGCTTAACGCTGTGTCCGACTGTTTAGTTATAAGGTGTTTTCTTATATCCACCACTAAGTATGGACTCATAGAAAAGTATGGGCATCTAATAACTCCTGAATGCACTTTTCGCTGTCGGTCATCATTGGTATTAAAGTTTACGCAGTTTTTACAATAAAATTTGAGGTCATGTTTACTGAATTATTTGCTGGTGTAGTTAAAGATAAAATTTCAGAGTATACTCATTTTATTTTTTCGACAAATTGATTTATTACTAATACATCTGAATCTCTTATCTCTGAAGTTTTAACTTTCTTTTGAACTACTAGCACTTCTCATTCAAATTCTTTGTCTACTAACTAACGTTTTCTAACCAAAATATCACCTACACGCCTAGCGCCTTCGATTAAATACCTATGTCCTCATTTCTTTAATCCTATTACGAATATCAACTGATTTAAAATTTTCCATTACTAATTATAATTAAATAGTATGAATGTAATATAAAACCTAGCATTCTTATAATCTACGAGTTTAACACAGACATGTGTACAATAAATTTGCAGTTGACCCTGCATAAATACCTCATTGGTAATTTGATCGAATTCCGTTCGACGACGTCCGGTTTGCGATATGTGGTTGATGCAAATTCAGCAGTTTGTGGAGCGTTGGCCTCAACTTATTGGAATATAGATGTTTTTTTTTTGTTGATTTTTGGCTTTCTTTAAGCGACTTCCTGGGACCTGGATATTTCGCTGCGTGTTATATCCTGACGAATCATCTTTTTCATTCTCCGGTTACACGTTTTAATGGAATAAACGAGAATGGCTAGAAGTACCAGTAGAATAAGAAAAACAATACAATAGTCGGCCTTCGAAAGTGTAGTATATGTCTGTCCGCCCCCGTCTGTGCTATGATTATTTCTTCTTCCTTCTTTGTTTCCCGTTCTTATTGGTCGATTTTGCAGTTTTTTATTTTTCTTTTTTCTCCTGTTGACGTGTGTAGGCTGTGATCTTCGCTAACCATCCTGGCAGGATCGCCATGTACTGTTCCTTGGTTGGTAGGAGCTCAAGTTCTTCAAGTTGAACGTAGAAGACAGTACTAACACATGGTTATTGGATAAACAACATATCATCAATGAATGCGTTACACATAATCATACGCCTAGAGACCCGTAGCCCTTACGTTGCTATTTGTAAATATGTCTTACTTTATTATTACCTATCATTTATACCGTGTGCGCCAAAAAGTTGGAACCATAAGGGAAACTTTTTTATTATTCATTTCTCAGAAAATTTTATTCTTCATAAAGGTTTCTGTTTGAATTAATGATAAGAGTCCCAGATAACAATCGTGCGACGCACGAAATCATCACGCGTAATTTTTCGGTGCGATGAGTGCAATATAGCTGGCACGCGTGCGATTTTGTATCCACACGCATGAGTGCCGATCAAAACAATACACAATGCGTCGCACACAACCCCGGTAAACATTTCGTCTTGTGCGAGCTATATGCGTTTCAATAGGCTGATTTTCGTCATACGTCCGGCACGGTGCATCGTCCGTGACAAATAAGACGCACAGGTGCGAGCGATATGCGTGTCAATATGCTGATTTTCGTCATACATTCCTCACGGTGCGTCATCTGTGACTAATAAAACGCACGGGTGCGAGCGATATGCGTGTCAATAATCTGATTTTCGTCATACGTTCGGCACGATGCGTCGTCCGTGACGAATAAAACGCACGGGTGCGAGCGATATGCGCCGCATTCTCACTCGAGTGAGAATGCAGGCGATATGAACCTCCATTGATGACGCATCTGCGTGATCATATGAACGCACGTGCGGTTGTAATTGCATCATTATGCGTCGCACGATTGTTATCTGGGGTAAAGTGCCTTCATTTTCATTATTACCGAGTAATGTTATTTGGAAAAGTTAGTTAGGAGTAAAAATTATATTCAAATTTGAAATCACAGCGACCTGTCATGAAAATAAAAGAGAACGTATATATTTAAATTTACACTCCTGTATTAAAATTTTTTATGGCTTATATTGATTCTATTGGACTCTTATTGATATATTTCTTGAGAATAAAGTTTTTTTTTTCTTTAACTGGTGTAGTTGGTACGATTTCTAATGAATTTTGAGAATTATCACAAGATTATTACTTTCTTGATGCAATGTTGTCTTTTACCGTATCATTGTGGTTTAGATATGATACATAATTTCCAAGACCGAGAAGCAAGACCCGAATGTATTTTTGTTTCTGGATTCAAGCACAGATAGGAGACGATAGATCATTTATTAGACATGTGCTTTTCAGCGGCGAATCCATAGTTTCCTCGAATGGAACTGTTAGTTCCCAAAATTGTCGGTGGTAGGCTGACGAAAATCCAAATTTTGTATTACTGCTCGTGATCAATATCCGTTTAAGACGAATGTCTGGTGCGGCATGTTTAATAATTGTATTATTGGACCATTTTTCTTTCGTGAAAATGTAAATTTACGTACATGCATTTTCTTCAAAATGAATTTTTTAATCTATTAGAGAATATTCCTTTGGAGCTGCGCAGAAGAATGTATTTTCAGCACGGTGGTGCTCCACAGTACAATGGAAGTTAGAAATTATATAAATTATCTGTTTCCGCAAAAATGGATAGGCAGATTTTCTGAAAATTCCTGGCCGCCACGATCTCCTGATCTAATACCATGCGACTTCATCTTATGGGGACATTTGAAGAATGAAGTCTACAAACACAGACCTTTTAAATACATTGACCACCTGGAAAATACAATTAGAGAATGTGCTGCTCACGTGAGGGCGGCAATTTTAAGAAAAGTGTCAAGGAATTGTTTAAATGAATTTTTGATAATATTGTTTGATGTTATTATTGTCATTTTTTTATACTGTTATTGTTATATTGATATTATTGATATTCCTTAAAATTATGAAAAAAAAATATTATTTTTAGAATAAAGGATATTGTTAGTGTCTAATTTGGCGTCAGTTATTTTAGTAGTACATTGCAGATAATTATTAATAACTTTTAATAACTAATCACTTGTGGTTTAGATATTATGTACATAATGGAGATTATGGATTTTATCTAAATCACAATATTACGGTAAAATCCGTAACGACCGACAATAATTCTCAAAACTTGTTAGGAATCGTATCAAAATCACCAGTTAAAAAAATAACTTTATTCTCAAAAAATACATCATTCAGAGTTTAATAGAACCAATATCAGCCATAATAAATTTTATTACAGGACTAAAAATTAAAAAAAAATCAAGATAGGTGGCTGTGATTTCAAATTTAAACATAATTTTTACTTCTAACCAACTTTTCCAAATAACATAACAATAAAAATGGTACTTCAGCATTTGGACAACATCTTAAGGAAAACCGCCACACTTGCAACATAAGCAACATCAAACTGCTACATAATGTAAAAAAGTCTAATAAAATGAACCTTTTGGAGGAGATGGAGATAGAACGGGGTAAGACAGTAAATTCTGAAGAAATGCTTAATGAATACACCGAATTTCGAAACGGACGCATGTTTATGGCATATTTAAAAGTGTCACCTACAATGCGTGACACCTAGCGGCGGATAGAATAAATATTCCGAACTGACCTACTGACGAAAGCTAACTTGCAACTCGACATTTTACTTATCTCTGTGCTTATCTCTGTGTATTTGACATCTTGACGTACGAATTAAGAACAGTTTTAATTGTAATGTATGTGTTTATATATTGTGATAATACCGACAGCACTGTTGTAAGCGAAACTAAAAAACAATTAGGCATGAACAAATTGAAGTGCGACCCTACAACTTCCAGGATTTATGATTAAGAATAGACGGTAGGATAAGTTAGGTTAAGTCAAGATGTATTTTATTAATTGTGACAATATTTAATTATTGTTTGCACTGAAGACGAGGAAACTCGAAACCGGTCTGCAAGATATGCAATAAAACTACATCGACTACAATCTCTTTATTTATCATTTATTATACCACTGCATTGAGGTGTCCGTTCTTGTGGATATTGAGGTAAATGGAATGCCAAATCTAAATAATAATGATGACAATGACGTACAACAAAGTCAGTTTTTACTGTTGGTACAGGAAGACTTGCTTACTGCTGAAAATTTTCATAGCCGGGTTAGATGTCCTTTCATAAGGGAGACTAACTGGGTTAGGGAGTTGATTGCGCAAGTTAATGCTGATCTGGTAGCACTTCTGAGGAATAGGCCAGAATTATCCATTATTGAAATAAATAGATAGATAGATAGATAGAAAGATAGAAAGATAGATAGATAGAAAGATAGATACTTATTCGCTAACCATAACAGTGTTGAATATAAAGGTAGACATTAGTATGAGTATATACATGAATACAAAACAAATTCAGCTAAACATAGGTACAAATACGATATAGGCACTATATAAGCACAACACAATCAAAATAATACATAACATCAAGATAAGCACATACTTAAAACACCTAAAAACTGTCTGCGAAGTACTCATCCAAAGTATAGTAGACCTTCCCCTTTAGTGCATGTCGCAATAATTGTCTTTTAAATATACATGCAGAATTGAGAATCTTGAGGTGGTTAGGCAAATGATTATAGATCTGCTTTAAACATAATGGAAGCCATGGTACTTAGCAGACGTTGGTATCGGCAGTTTTAAATCACCCAGAGATATAGTATCCCTCATGGATACTACAAATATACAGACTTTAAAAACAAAAACCGTATATAAACACATAACATTTAATCTATTAAAAAGAGGCCTGCAACTATCACGCTGCGAGACATTAGCAAAAGCTCGTAATGCTTTCTTCTGGAGTTTAAATATAGCATCCATGCTACCAGATGCGCAAAATCCCCAAAATGGCAAACCGTACCTTACCATACTCGCAAAGCAGGCATGATATACGGCCAGACCGGTTTCCTCTCCTAACTCACGCGATACCGTACGTATTGCGTACTGTGCCTTGCTTAGTTTTGTTGCAAGTGTCTCAACGTGAGGCGACCACTTCAATGAATTATCCAAAATGATACCCAGAAACTTATGAGTATTTGTGAACTCCACAGACTGTCTCCTAATTCGTAAGGATCCGACAGGAGCAGGCACCGACCGAGAAAACCTCATGGCCTTGGTTTTAGTGATATTCAGAACCATGCAATTTACAGCAAACCAACGACGCAAGGCCTCCAAGTCGGAGTTGATGTTATGAACCAAAGCATCCATGGTAGCCCCCGACCATACAATACTAGTGTCATCAGCGAACATTGTGACTTTGCCACATTTAATGGCCTGTGGAAGATCATTAATGTAGACCGAAAAAAGAACTGGTCCCATCACCGAACCCTGCGGGACTAAATAATTGTTGTACGCGTCTGCATATGTTATTACTAAGTTGGTGAATCCAAAATTTACGTCAATACAAAATAATAGAATTCTGAAGAACCGTTGGAAACGTAGCCTCCAAAATAATATTGCTAATTGGAGAAAGGACGTTTCCAGGATTTCTGAAATTAGAAGATCTATTCATTTAACAGAGAGGTTACAATGATTACGGCAAAACATAATACTAAAATTTAGTGTTTTACGGAAAGAAAAGGATTTAATAATTATTGAAGAGGAGTAAACAGAAAATTCAAGCTAAGGCCCAACGTCTCAGAAGAATTGAAAAAAAGGAATCGGACTTACAATAATAACAAGAATTTTGAAGAAAATCCTAAAAAGTTTTATAGCGTCTAGGCAAGGAGAACATCTGTATCCAGAATTTTCCGAACTTGCAGGATGTTACCAATTTTTGGACAGGAATTTGGGGGCAATCTGGCAAGTATAATTCTAAAGCGGAATGGAGCGCGAGGAGAGGCGGAATAACCATTATAGAGCAATGGAAGATGTACTTCTCTCCAAAGATGACATCTTGAATGCTTGCAAAAGATTAGCACTTTGGAAAGCTCCAGGGAGTCTATTCTCGTCATCTTTTTGAAGCGAACGCGAGCCCTTTTTCTCGAATGGTTAGGTGGACGGAGTGGGGATATCAGCGGTTTCCCTCTGGACCGTATCTATCAGCAAGTTCACTTGTCGCTAAGTACAATAACGCACGCGCCACGCGCATACGAATTATCTATGAGCAAGTCTGCTCGTCGCTAAGAACAATAACGCACGCGCCACGCCCATACAAACGTATCTATGAGCAAGTTTGCTCGTCGCTAAGAACAATAACGCACGCGCCACGCCCATACGTTCCAAACACAGGGCAACCGCCGATATCCCCACTCTCACCTAACCATTCGAGAAGTCTCGAATTCGCTTCAAAAAGATGACGAGACTCACTGGACTTGATAAAATTCCCACTTTTTCGCTTAAAAGGTTAACCATATTGCATGAACATCTGGTAAAAATCTTTTAACAACGTGCTTAATAATCCGGAACTAATACCGTCGCGGCTGACGGAAGGTGTTCTGATTTAAAACGGAGAATACAATGGAAGTATCCCAATATAGACCTATTACTTGTTTAAATTGTAGTTATAAATTATTACCTTTACACCTAACAAGGAAGAAAAACATATCGATATATATATATACAGGGTGAGTTATTAGTATCCCGGCGGTCGATAGTTAAGAAATCGTTTGAGAAAGAAAAAATATTTTATATAGAAGTTGTTTGACTCATTAGTTTCTATAACGTAAAAATATTTTCATTTATACAGGATGTTGCATTTAGGTGTGACGGAAAGTATGTACAGTTTTTTAAATGGAAGGCCCTGTATATTTTATTATATTATGAATACTACTAAATTTGTTTATCCAACCGTGTATGTTGCTAAGTCACAGCGTTAATAGTTTCAGAGATATTCAACTGTTTTTCCAAAATATGCCCGTTGCAGGATCTTTTTATAAGCTATGTAAAAACGACATTTTTGCCGATCTTGCCTTTAAACTATGTGAGATAATAGTCCAAGCCAGTGGGTAGATGATAGTATCCAAAGATATTAGATACACTATACAGGGTATTCATAGAACTTAGTAAATTTTCATGTTTGTCAAATGGCTTTTTCTTGAGTTTTTGAAATGGAACACCCTGTATAATATGAGTTGGCTGTAATAACCCTTTAGTTCGCTCCAATTTACGTCTAGTATGTTATACACCAAATGTTAATATTTTTTGTGATATCTGCAATTTAACGAAAATGTAATGCAATTGTAAATTTTAATATTGCTGTGAATAATGTATTTGGTAGTTTGATGTAACCGCTTCAAGTGGCGATAGAAGAGATAATTTAGAAACGATTTAACCAGCTTGATCCTTGTACAAAGCATTACCGTTATCAACAAATTAACAATTTTATATAAAATTTTGTAAGTATATTTTGCCGTCTATCGTATGGAAACCGAATACGCAAGTTAAAAATTTCAAATTACTGCTAAAGTAAACCCTAAACTATCGTAAAAATTTGTTGACTTCGGAGTGTTGAAAATAAGTTTTTCTTTGATGTGATTTATGTGCTCACACACAAAAATCAAATATACACCAAAACAAACTGATAGGCATCGTCAGATTCAGATTTTCATTCATAGCAAAAAAAATCTATTATAAAACATAACCCACTTTCCAGTCACTTTATCAATATTACTCATACTATCATTAATATTATCCCAATTTTGAATTCTCTTCAGAAAAATAACCTATTTTAAATCAATTAATATTGTTGGTATTGTTGGTACAATATTGTTGGATATTGTTGGTTGTTTTTGTATTGTTTTTGTACTGAATACGTGTGTACTGAATACCATTCTCAAACGTAGCTCATCAAGACAAGTTTTAGCGTTTCTGCTTGTTTTTGTGTATGAGCGCACATACTATTACAATGAAACGTCTCCGCACAATTTTCACACAAGTGAACAATTTTTCAGGATAGTCTCCCTAAAATTACACTGTTTCTGGTTTACTTCGGAGCCCAACTGAAGTTACTAGGTCTTCAGGTTCGCTCGCTGTACGTTTGTAAAAATTGCAATACATACTTATAAAATTGTGTAATAGCTTAATAACCGTAATACTTTTTATATGAATAAATCTAGTTAAATAGGTTCTAAATGGCTTCTTCTATAACCTTTTAAATATTTCACATCATGCTACCAAGCACACTGTGTACAGAGAAAATTTACGATACTAAATAGCATACTACTCTTTAAATTCCAAATATCACAAAAACTAGTAAAAATAGATATACGATGTAGTGAATATAAATTATAAAGAACTTAAGGGACATTTCAATTAGCAAATAATATACAGGGTGTTCCATTTAAAAATCTCTAGAAACAGCCATGTAAAAATGTTTAAAAACTAGTGCATGTTACGATCACCCTGTATAGCGCATCTAATTTGGCATATCATCAGCATTTAGCTATGAGTTTAGTTATTATGTCACAAAATTTTTAGGACTGTATCTGCAAAAATGTAGTATTAAAGTAGTTTTTAACAAAGGCCTAAAATTGCCAATTTTTTGACAAACAATTAAATATCTCAGAAACTATTTACTTTACACAGGTACAACTTACACAGTAGGAAAGACAACTTCCTTAGTATTCATAATATGGTATGATATACAGGGCGTTCCATTTCAAAATTGTACTGACTTTCCATCACGCCAAAATCCTACAGCCTGTATAAATGAAAATAATTTTACGTTATAGAAACTATTGAGTCAAACAACTCTTGCATAAAACATTTTTTTCTTTCTCAAACGATTTGATGACTATCGACCGCCGGGATACTAATAACTCATCCTGTATATATATATATATATATATACAGGGTGAGTTATTAGTATCCCGTAAAATCACGTAAAATTATTTTCATTTCTACAGGGTGTTGCATGGAGGTGTGACGGAAAGTATGTACATTTTTTTAAATGGAACATCCTGTATATTTTATTGTATTATGAATACTACTAAATTTGTGTATCCAACCGTGTATGTTGCTAAGTCACAGCGTTAATAGTTCCAGAGATATTCAACTATTTTTCAAAAATATGCCCGTTGCAGGATCTTTTTAAAAACTATGTAAAAACGACATTTTTGCCGATTTTGCCTCTAACCTATGTGAGATTATAGTCAAAGCCAGTAGCTAGATGATAGTATTCAAAAATATTAGATACACTATACAGGATGTTCATTAAACTTAGTAAATTTTGATGTTCTGCCAATAGCTTTTTCTCGAGTTTTTTAAATGGAACACCCTGTATAATATGTGTTGGCTGCAATAGCCCTTTATTTCGCTCCAATTTACATCTAGTATGTCATACACCAAATGTTACTATTTTTTGTGATATTAGCAATTTAACGAAAATATAATGCAATTGTTAATTTTAATATTGCTGTGAATAAAGTATTTGGTAGTTTGATGTAAAGTCTTCAAGTGGCGATAGAAGAGATAATTTAGAAACGATTTAACCGGCTTGATCCTTATACAAACTATTACCGTCATCAACATATTAACATTTTATATGAAATTTTGTAAGTATATTTTGCCTTCTATCGTATGGCAACCGAACACGCGATTTAAAAATTTCAAATTACTCCTAAAGTAAACCCTAAACCCTGTACTCTTAGGTTAACTATCGTGAAAATTTGTCAACTTCTGAGAGTTGAAAATCAGATTTTCTTTGATGTGATTTACGTGGTCACACAAAAACCAAATATGCAACAAAAACAAACTGATAGGCATCTTTAGATACAGATTTTCATTCATAGCAAGAAAAATCTATAAGACACGTCCAAATAACCCACTTTGTATTCACATTATCAATATTACTCATACTATCATTCATATTATCCCAATTTTGAATTGTCTCTCCAGAAAAATAACCTATTTTAAACCAATTAACAATAGTAAGCAGATATGTTTGGTTGTTTTTTGTACTGAATTCATATCCGTTCATATCCGAACATCTCCGCACAATTTTCACACAAGTGAACAATTTTTCATGATAGTCCCCCTAAAATTATACTGTTTCTGGTTTACTTCGGAGCTCAACTGAAGTTACTAGGTGTTCGGGTTCGCTCGCTGTACGTTTGTAAAAATTGCAAATCATAGTTATAAAATTGTGTATTACCTTGATAAACGTAATACATTTTATTTGACTAAATTTAGTTAAATAGGTTCTAAATGGCTTCTTCTAAAATCCTTTAAATATTTTACATCATGCTACCCAGCACACTGTATACAGAGTAGAGCACTGCATGAGTACGTAAAAAGTAATCGTAGAAATAATCGCCGAGTATACGACCGTACGATGCGAGTATCTACTCGGCATCGTTTCGGCAGTGCATCGCCGATTACATTTACTTCGTGATTACGAGTAATATTCGTCAAAACTGCATCGTAGAATCGTGCATCGTAGCGAGTATAATCGTGAATACTCGTGAAGGTTTCGCGCATTACGCAATATTACGCCATATTGCGCTTCTTGACAAGTCGATACAGGATTTTCAGGTTAGTGTAATCAACAGTACGCGGGATTGCATGATATTATTGTGGAAGTAATCATTCATGTGTATTGGAAATTTGGAACTCCCTTCACAATGTCGATTTTAGAAAAAATTAAAAGTGGCGAATATTCAACAAAAGCAGCGTCTGGTAAAAGCAACCTATGGGCCTGTTTTAAAAAGATTGTGAAAGAAATTAACGGTATAGAAGAAGTGCAACCATTTGTAATATGTGTTAAGTGTGAGCATATTTTTAAATATAGTAAAGGTTCAAGTCCATCCAATTTAAAGAAACACCGTTGTTTTAAAGACATAGGTGAGCCGGAGAATTCTTTTTGTATACATACAGACGCTGATGAGAGCAACAGAAAAAGGGCACGCATAAATGTGAGTGACGAAATAAAAAGGGACATTACGGACAAGTGTGCACGATATGTGACGCAGGATCTCCGCTCGTTTGCAGCAGTAAGTGGTAGCGGGTTTAAAGTCCTAGCACGTTGCTTGGTAGAAACAGGAGTCAAACTGGGGTCAAAGAACTTTGATATAAATGACATTCTGCCGCATCCTACTACCGTTAGCCGTACTCTTTACAAAATCCACACTAGAGAATTAGAACAATTTGTTTCTGAGTTACAATCACTGCTCGAGAAAGGTAAGGTGTTGATTTCTACAAGTTTTTGTTCAAAATAATGAAAGAACATGTAATGACGTTTTACAGGATGGTGTGCAGCAACAACAGATATGTGGACGGAAACCAAAAAACAGAGGAACTTCATAGCCTTAACAGTTCATTATCTTGATTCGACTTGGCGACTGCATCGGTACCGTACATTAAATAAAGCAAAGTTTCGCTAAAATACAGCACCATCCCTGAGAGGCACATCAAGGATGAGATGTTGGGGAAGGGAGCGGTAAACTGTTTGGCGTGCTGAAAAGATAATTTTATTTAGAGCGTTTAGTTGCTGCTACTACAAATGTATAAAAGCATGGGGTGAGGAGATAGTATTGCGTACAAATGTAATAATGCTTAATGTAATAATTTTACCAAAGGCACGTACCAAACGACAAACATTATAATAAACGATGTGCTCTTACCTCTGTGAACTTAGCCCCCCCATATTGACTTTTTACAGTTTTTTTTTGTTTAATCGTTTGATAGTCGTTTGATAGGGTTTGATAGTCTATTCCAGAGGTTTGATTGTTTTCGTTTTTCCGGAAAACGGAAAATAAAATTTGGTGTGAAGTTAGCCCCCCAAGTTCGAATTCTCGGACTTTTGAAGTTGCAATCGATTGCTTATGGTTTTGTTAGGTTAGATTGTCCATTCCCAACGTTTGATAGTTTTTAGTTTACCTGAAATCCGCAAAAATTAGAATTTGTAGGTTATGTTACTGTCCGAATTTATTCCTTTCTAAAGGCTATTTTAAGCGGAAGGTGTTTGATTGTTGTTCCATTTTGTTCGCTTGTTAGTACTGAACGTGTAATTGTTCTTAGTAACTTCTTAGTAATGATCATTATAAATAATATATTAATAATGTTCGAATTTTCCGGTTTTTAAGTTGTAATCGATTGCTTATGGTTTGGTTGGGTTTGATTGTCCATTCCCGACGTTTAATTGTTTTTCGTTTTCCTGAAATCCGCAAATTAGAATTTAGTTTAGTAATTAGTTATCTTATTATCCGAGTTTATTCAATTCTATGGGCTATTTTAAGCGGGAGTTGTTTGATTTCTGTTGGAAAATGTATCATAATCCATAGTTCTAATTAAAAGTTGGCATTATATGGAAAAGAATTGCATGACTTTTATTATTGTCTCCAATATCTAATTTGAATCAGTGCCATCTACAAAGGAACGGTCAAAGTTATCGCTACTACTACTTTATCGGCATCGGTAGGGGAATCCAACGCGCGTTTACAACTGCACGTATTTTATTCAAGGCTTTACACATGCTAATGAGGGTTTTTATGAGACGTGTACCTATATATGTAGGGTTGGGAGGCACGATGCCGGGCATAGACGGCACTTAGGCCCCAATGGGCCCTTTGTGCCAACCTCCATGCCCCCCCAGACGTGTACTACCTACTTAGTACCTACATACACAAAAAACTTACCGCGCATTTAATGCCACTTCACACGACAAGCGCTCACCGCGCGTTTACAACTACACGTATTTCAGTCAAGACGTGCACAAGTAACGGGCGTTTTGACACTTGTACATAGTACTTACACAACAAAGAACTTAGCGCGCGTTGAGCGCTTGTCATGTGAACGTACCTAAGCAAAATCTCGCCAATGCCGATGCCAAACGATGTCGAATACAGTTATACTCGCCGATGCCGATTAGAATCGATGCCGAATACTGGTATACTCGCCGATGCCGATGCAAAACGATGCGAGTACTGAAGTGTAGATACGATGCGAGTACACACAAAGTAATCGTGTTACTCGTGTGACGAGTATATGTACTCGTAATCACACGATGCTGTACGTACTCGTGCAGTGCTCTAATACAGAGCAATATTAAGATACTAAATAGCATACTACTCTTAAAATTGCAAATATCACAAAAAATAGTAAAAATAGATATACGATATAGTGAATATAAATTAAAAAGAATTTAATGAACATTTCAATTAGCAAATAATATACAGGGTGTTCCATTAAAAAATCTCAAGAAAAAAACCATTTACAAATGTTTAAAAACTAGTGCATGCTACGATCACCCTGTATAGCGCATCTAATTTTTCATGACATCAGCATCTAGCTATGGGCTTAGTTATAATGTGACAAAATTTTTAGGACAATATCTGCAAAAATGTAGTATTAACGTAGTTTTTAAGAAAGGCCTGCAATTGCCAATTTTTTGACAAACAATTGAATATCTCAGAAACCATTTACTTTACACAGGTACAACTTACACAGTTGGAAAGACAACTTCCTTAGTATTCATAATATGGTATGATATACAGGGCGTTCCATTTAAAAAAATTTACTGACTTTCCGTCACGCCTAAATGCAACACCCTGTATAAATGAAAATAATTTTACGTTATGGAAACTAATGAGTCAAATAACTCTTGTATAAAACATTTTTTTCTTTCTCAAACGATTTGATGACTATCGACCGCCGGGATACTAATAACTCACCCTGTATATATATATATATATATATATATATATATATATATAGGGTCCTGCAACTCAGCTCCCGTCTTCTGTAGCTCAGTTACTAATTAAGCTAATAGTTTGACATTTTGCAGGCTTACCCTGTACTTCGAGGTACATTTCAAGAAACTATTTTTGATTATACTGGATGCCCCAAAAATGTGCAACGCCATGATAATATATTTTTTTAATTGCATGCTATATATTTTTTTACACATTCGGAAGCCTTTTATGGTTGCCTACATACCACCAAAATTTTATTGAAATCGGTTGAGTGACTGCAGCGCAAGAAAAAAAAACAAACAAAAATAGATTTTGCATCGTTGGTTCTAAAAATCAATAAAAACCACAAATTGCACCTCGTTAATAAAATTTTAGGTGAAACGAAGCAGAATTTAAAAATAAACATTGTTTCTAAATGCAACCCTATCACAATTCCTAATATTTTAAGAGTTATTTGCCAAAAGCTCTTTTTCAACGTTTCCAACGGGAATTTTAGGTAATAAATATCGTACGTGGCGTTGAAAAACAATTTATTTCATAAAATATAACGCAGAGAGGTATTTTAGATTTGAGTGTACCTACTTAATTAAATAGTTGTTCAATTGACAAATTTACTGCAAAATTTACCTATAGCGGTAAGGGCGGAAATGTGGCTGCAACATGATGGAGCTCCAGCACATTACTCGTTACATGTCAGGGACCAGCTCAACGAAGTCTTCCCAAAACGGTGGATTGGAAGACGAGGACCAGTTGCTTGGCCTCCTCGATCACCCGACTTAACAAAACTGGATTTCTTCCTGTGGGGCTACGTTAAGGACATCGTTTATGCTGAACCTCCAACAACCAGAAAACATGCAAGAAAGGTGCATTTCTATTACTCTCTAATTACGCTTTAACTATTACGCTCGACCTATTCGGAGCAGTGGCGAGGTCATTTCATACTCGTCTTCGTTTGTACCTCGAAGAACACGGAAGACATTTCGAACAACTACTTAATTAAGAACAATCAAATCTAAAATACTTCTCTGTGTTATATTTTATGAAATAAATTGTTTTTCAACACGTACGATATTTATTACCTAAAATGGCCGTTGGAAAAGTAGAAAAATGAGTTTTTGGCAAATAACTTTAAAAACATTGGGTATTGTGATGGGGCTGCATTTAGAAACAATGTTTAGTTTTTAATTCTGCATCGTTTCAGCTAAAAAAAATGTATGGGTTCCAATTTAAAATAAGAACAATAACACGCTTTGAAGTTTGACAAGTTTGACACTAGATTTTGGCCATCCTGTATAATTTGGATCAATGACACTTGGTTAACGAGACTACTAGATCTAACTTAATAAGCACGACGCAAAATTTTATTAACGAGTTGCAATTTGTGGTTTTTATTGATTTTTAAAGCCAACGATGCAAAATCAATTTCTTTTGGTTTTTATTTTTTTTGCGCTGCACTCACTCAACCCATTTCAATAAAATTTTCGTGGTATGTAGGCAACCATAACCGGCTTCAAAATGTGTAAAAAAATATATATCATGCAATTTAAAAAAATATATTACCATGGCGTTGCACATTTTTGGGACATCCAGTATAATCAAAAATAATTTCTTGAAATGTACCTTGAAGTACAGGGTAAGCCTGCAAAATGTCAAACTATTAGCTTAATTAGTAACTGAGCTACAGAAGACGGGAGCTGAGTTGCAGGACCCTGTATAATATATATATATATATATATATATATATATATATATATATATATATATATATATATATATATATATATATATATATATATATATATATATATTGTGAGGGAGGTAAAAGAGAGAAATGAGAGATTGGGATAAGCGAAATAAGGGCGAAAGACAGTTCGCTCCGAGAATAACCCCCCCAATTCACCCATTAAGAATCAAGGGACACAAACGACACAGGACGATACGCAGGCCAACAAAAACCGCAACCGATAGATGATGGCAGTCGACATTGAAGTCGAATTACATAAAAACCTAAACTAAATGCCACATCTCATACATTTTGAAGAATGGAGAGTTGTACCATAAAGACAAACCCTGGACTATACATAGACGCGACCACGAAAAGAGGATGCGTCGAACAAAATAAGGAAAGAGGAGAGATTAATTATCACGCAGCTAAAATACAGAATAAACTAGTAAGAAATCTGGGCTCAGTTAAATCCAACCCCCACCGTAAAATATTTTTTTTTGGTAGAATTTGAAAAAAAAATGAATTCAACCGATTTTGCCCATTCACGATCTTGTCCTTTCTTTTTAAGAGATAAGCTTGTATACCAAATTTTAGATCAATTGCTCTAAAATTACGGCAGTTATCGTGTGAATTGAAAAAGAAAATGGATTTAACCGATTTTGCCCGTTGATGAAGTTGTCCTTATTTTAATAGCTAAAACACAGAATGAACTAGTAAGAAATCTGGGCTCAGTTAAATCCAACCCCCACCGTAAAATATTTTTTTTGGTAGAATTTGAAAAAAAAATGAAGTCAACCGATTTTGCCCATTCACGATCTTGTCCTTTCTTTTTAAGAGATAAGCTTTTATCCCAAATTTTAGATCAACTGCTGCAAAATTAAAGCAGTTATCGTGTCAATCTGAAAAAAAGGCAATTAACCGATTTTGCCAATTCACTACTTGTCCTTACTTTTTAAGAGATAAGCTTGTATACCAAATTTTATCGATTCACGTTTCAACGCTGATCAAAAATATGTATACAACTCTATACCTGCTACGCTTCCTTAAGGGTGTTACTAATGTTGTGACAAAGTGAATTGTTAAGTATAGCTCAGCAGAAGTTCAGAGAAACGAGTAGAGTAGAAAATTGGTAGTTCCTATTAATGACATAACACATGAATACATAGTATGTTACTATAACATTATAGACAATATGTAACAACGATGTTCCCGTATACCGGTGCCTACTTATCTCTAACACCCCCTTCTCGAGGAAAGCCGGGACGTCGTAATTTGTCTGACTCCTAATGCATCATATGCAGGTAGCCCAATCAGCATCTGCATATCCTGTTACCTCATTACCCCCTCTTAATCGGAAGGTAATTCCAACATCTAAAGTTCCCTTTAAATAGCGAAGACACGCTTTGCCGCTTGCCAATGTTGAACTCCGAAATAGTCTTAAATTGGCCTAAAACACTGCATACATGCGCAATATCCGGACGTGTAGCTATCGTAAGATACATGAGACTTCCAACAAGTTCTCTGTAAGGAGGTTTCTCACCATCTTCAGTCATCCATGTATCTGACTTCGATAGTTTCGTCCCTGCTTCCATCGGCGTTTGTACTGATTTGCAATCAGACATTCTAAAGCGCTCTAGTGCATCTAAAATGTATCCTTTTTGACTCATTGTGATTGTCGAATCATTCCTTGAAAATTCAATTCCCAGGCAGTATGATACATCTCCCGTATCATTAATATCAAATGACCTTCTCAGAGAGTCGTAGATTTCTTTAATATTTTTTCTACTTTTTGATAAAATAAGAATATCATCCACGTATACGATTAAGATAACCAAATCATCCTTTTTGTTCTTTGTGTAAACACACACACATCACCTTTTGTAGGTTTTGATATTTTGGTTAGTTCACAGGTCAGTCGTTGATACCAACATCGTCTAGCTTGCTTTAAGCCATATAAGGATTTCTTTATTCTACAAACTTTGTTCCTTGAAGAAATACTCTCAATCATCTTCTTTGCTTTACTTGCTTCGCTTCCGATTTTCCTCTCTATGAGGTGTTTAAGAATCTGCTCACTGTATTTTGGAACTTTCATCAAGATAGCCATTCAGGTATGCTGTAGTGACATCGAATTGTCTGATGTGCATACCGTAGTGAGCAGCAATAGCAGTAGCAAGACGGATTGAGCTAAGACGAGCTACAGGAGAATACGTTTCACAGTAATCCGTCCCTGGACGTTGCGAAATCCTTTTGCAACAAGCCTAGCTTTTCGTTCTGCTATTTTGCCATCTGCTCCATACTTGTTCCTCAGTATCATTCGACAACCAACTATGTTAAGATCTTTAGGACGATCCGCAATATCCCAAGTTTCGTTCCTTAGAAGTGATGTGAACTCCATCGCCATTGCTTCCATCCACTCTTCTTCCTCAGGACCAGCAAATACCGTTTGGATTGGTATTTCCGCTGTACATGCCAGTTCTTAATTGTCTTGACTATCATCAACAACCATGGTTTATTAGTTAGTACTCTCTTCGGTCTTCCACGACCACGTTTCATACGTGTAGATGGATCTTGACTTTGATTTCCTTATCTTTAATCAACATCCTCTCATTCTCTAATTTCTTCAGTATCACCGATAACATCTTCTCGAGAATGTTTTGTTTTATTGAACGACTGCACCTCTTCTACATTATCTTCTTCTATATTACTTTCCTTATCTTCCTCCCCTGAATAGAAATCATCTTGATGATGATATTCCATTTCCGGCGATTCTTGAAGAAACTGGGTATCACGTGAAATTTCTAGTCGGTTTTCTTCCGGTATCCATACCCTATAACCTTTTGAATAACAAGCATATCCTAAGAAAATTCCTTTTCGAGATCTTGGTTCAAGTTTTTTTCTAGTTTTCGATCTATTTAAACAATACACTGTAGAACAAAATTCTTGAAAGTAATTTACATTTGGAGTTTTCCCTATCCATTTCTCAAATGGAGTTCGTCCGTTTAGTGAGGAGGTTTGACAACGATTTCGAATGTAGCACGCTGTAGCGATTGCTTCCGCCCAAAATGAAGAAGGTAGTTTCGATTGTAGCCTTAGACATCTCGTCATCTCCATGCGATTCATCCGTTCTGCTACTCCATGCTGTTCTAGATTGTTAGAAATAGTGAGGCGTCGTTGAATTCCTGAATCTTTCAACAGAGCGTCAAATTTGCTATTAATATACTCTGTTCCATTATCGGATTGTAAGAATTTTATCTTCCTACCAAAATGTGTCTCGATCATATTCTTGAATGAATTAAATTCATTGAAGACTTGATCCTTACTATTGAGTAATCTAATTTCGCACCAACGTGATGCATCATCAATGAAAGTAACGAAATATTTTGCCTTACCAAGAGAATTTACTCTCATTGGACCACAAACATCTGTGTGAATTATATCACCTGGACTTGAATTTTACGTCTATTTCAAGACCTCGAACTGCTAAGTTCTTCCAGGCTTCACACAAATCCTTTTTATTTAACTGACCCATTCTTCTATGCCATTCCATTCCATTCATGTTCATTCCTCCTAGATTTCATCTTGCAAGCCGAAGCCTTATGTCCTGACTTCTTGCATTTGTAACAACAAAAATCTTTCTTCTTACCTTTTCGCCATATATCTACCATCATAGCATTCTAAGGATTATATGTTTGGTTGTTGTCCCTTACATCGCTTTCTTCCAAGATTTTAATCTTTAGCGTTCCTGGACTTAGTCATCTCTAGATTCAATAGCAATCCTGAAGTTTTCAAAATTTGACGGTAGACTGTATAACAACAAGATTGATAGAAGATCTTCGTTGATAGAAAAGTTTATTTCATTTAATTTGTCAATAACATCGAAGAATTTTCCTAAGTGTTCACGTACATCATCCCCTTCCTGCATTTGTTGAAGTACTATTTGTTTCAACAAATTTTCTTTTCTTGCAGGTCCTTTTGATTGATAGATTGCTTCTAATTTTAGCCAGAGTTCTCTAGATGACGTGCACTTCTTAACTTGTTTTAATTCTAATGCACTAATTGCCAAAATAATGTCGGACATAGCTTTGCTATCGCCATCCTCCCACTTCTTTGCGTTATCAATTGATGTAGGAACCTTGTCCTTCACTTTTGGTTTGAGAAGTTCTCCATTAACGTAGTTCCAGGCATCATTCTTAGTTAATACTGCTTTCATGTGGATTTTCCAAGTATCGAAGTTATCTTTAGATAACATCTCCATTCGCATATTCGATGACGTCATTTTTATGTTTTCTTCTTCTGAATCTCGAGATCAGTCACTTTTCCAATTACTTGTCTACTGGCTACTCTGGATGTGCCCTGGGCCCATAACCTGTTAAGTATAAAGGACCAAGTATAGTTACGTGACCGCACCGTAATAACGTAGCGTAAAAAGATCAATGTACATAATCTCCACTCCGCGATTATAGTGACGCTCCGTAAACCATAAAGTTCGTTCTCGACCGCAACGAATTTCATCTCCAGCGTGTTATGTCTTACGTTTCCCGGCGTAAGCGCGCGTATGGCGCCATCTGTACGTGTACCGGCGAGTGAATAGCAGTTTCCAGTAAGTTGTAGGTTAACTGATAGCATTTTGATAGTTTGTGGCAACGAGAACACAGAACAAGAACGACTTCAAAATGAATTGTTGCTGCAACAAGCCCTGCGTCCATAATTTATTATATCTACCACGATCTACCACTGATTAATACAATCAACAATAACACTGACATGTGAGGTTATGTGCCGTTGTGTATATACTTCTCCGCTAGATGGCGCTGAATATGTTTGAGATCATTGCGGCACTATAAATACTAATTTCGTCGTCAGGAACGGCATGCGGTACGGCACGTTACGGATTGCGTTTTTGTGGCACTATACTTGGTCCCTAACTCAGCAGAAGTTCAGAGAAACGAGTAGAGTAGAAAATTAGTAGTTTCTATTAATGACATAACACATGAATAGTGCATGAATACATAGTCTACATAGTACGTTACTATAACATTATACACAATATGTAACAACGATGTTCCCGTATTCCGGTGCCTACTTATCTCTAACATGAGTATAGCCTACCACAGTAAATGTGGGGGTATTAAAATGATAACCTTACACTAAAACAAGTGTATTCGCCCAGAATGACAAAACAGTTGAAAACCGACCCCTCGAAAAATCATTGAAAGGTACACAAGACCATACATGGTCGCAAGCAGCTGTTTATAAAACTAGACACTTCATTCTACAGACTCTTACACATGAGTCCTAAACCCCGAACCCAGAACCCATAGCGTCATTCATCCAAATGTAACGGCAACAAACATTCCAACACACCATAACCCTTTTTTTTTTTTTGGCGCTGAGGAGGAGGAAATGCTTTACGCACGCCGGTAGGGCTTAGGTGGCGCCTGAAGATGGTCTGGATAGAAACTCTTCTCCTACCGGGAGTGTCGGGCTGCTCATTGCTACCGACTAAAACCTCCCCCTCATTTCCTTCCCTCATAGGAGCGTCATCAGCCTGGTACCGTTCGCGCATTGCTTCGGGCTGTTGGCGGGAAAAGTTGTTTTGGACTACTTCATTTGCTACCTCATCTGGTCGTCAGCCGCAGTCTCAGCCTGCATTTTTTTCTCCAGGTCCATTTTGGTTGTCATCACTTCTGTGAGGAATCGCATCACGGTTTGGGCATTGGGTTTCTCTCCGATTAGGGTGGCCGCCACCGTCTAAGTTGTTATCTGGAGGCCGACATCGATCTCCGCTCTTCGCTTAATTTCCGCGAATCTGGCGCAGTGGAAGATAGTGTGCTCCGGGGAGTCCGGGCATCCACATCCAAACCAGCACTGGTCTGAGTCCATCCTGCGGATGTTTTTAAGGTACGTCACAAAACAGCCGTGACCGGTTATGGCCTGCGTCGCGTAAAAGTTCGTGGGCGGCGCTTTCTCCGCCCAGGCTCGTACATCTCTTATAAACACTGCCGCCCATCCGCTGTATCCTTCCCATCTGCTTTGCCACATCGCATAAATCTGGTTGCGTAGTTTCTTCTTTGTATGGCCTCTATCTTCCAAGTTCTTTGTTCTCTCCCAGGCGAGCAGGTCCAGGGGGGGGGCATCCGGCCAGAGCTCCCACAGCATCCGTAGCCACCGTCCGGTATGCCGAGGTGATCGAGATTGCACATCTCCTTTCTACTCGTCTGAGTATGTTGACGTTGTGGCTGTATTTCAGGGCTGGTTCCCACGCCGGAGCAGCGTAAAGGACCACGGAGGTGACTACGGTAGTCAGGACTTTCCTTTTCTTGTACGATGGGCCGCCTATGTTGGGCATGAGTCGAGAGAGGTTGTTCTGGATCGCCATTGCTTGTTCCGAGGTCTTCAGGATGTGGGTGGACATTCTCAGGTTCCTGTCAAGATGGACGCCAAGATACCTCACTGACTTGCTGCTCTTTGTTGTTGTTGTTCCGACGTGTATGCTGATCTCTTGCAGTTTCCTTCGTCCCTCGAGCACTACTACCTCCGTTTTGGATTCCTCCATGACGAAGCCCATCTCCTGTAGCTTGCGCATTACCCCAGATACCGCATATTCGGCCTTGTCTCTTATGTCGCTCTCACTGGTGCCCCAGGGCCAAGTCGTCGGCATATCCCAGGGTCGTCACTCCCTCTTCCTGTGGCAGCGCCAGGACGTCATTATAGAAGACGTTCCACAAGGTCCCGCCCACGACCGAGCCCTGCGGTACACCGCAGCTCATCTGTCTCACGTCTCCGCCAGGGAGAACTACCCTGCGTTTCGAGAGGTAGGTGGAGACCATCTTTCTGATGGTGGTAGATGCGCCGGATTTTTCTGGGGCTTTCAGGACTCCGTCCCAGGGGACGGAGTTGAAAGCGTTCTTGATATCAATCATTATCATTATGCATAACCGCATGTGCGTTAATGACGTCTTCCTCAGGTCTTTGATCTTGTTCATGATGTGCATGACAGCATCTACCGTTCGTCTTCCCTTCCTGTACGCGTACTGGTGCGGGCTCAGTGTGTCTGCCCTCTCCAGTTGGTCGGTAAGTCTATTGTTGATAAGTCTTTCCAGAAGCTTTCCTACTGTGCTTAGGAGGCACAGGGGGCGGTATGATTGTTCTGCGCCAGTTTTCGCCGGCTTCTCCACCAGTACGAGAGCCGCCTCTCGCCATATCTCGGGGAACTCACCGGACTCCCAGCAACCGTTGAAGACCTCCAAGAAGGCACCCGGGTCAGCCTCGACGCAGATGGCGAGAATGTCGCCCGTGATCTTCTCCGTTCCCGGCGCTTTTTTGTCTTCGTCTGTTTCATGGCCGCATCTAGCTCCTCACGCGTGAAGGGTTCGTCCGTCCCACTCTCCGGTTGCCGGTACAGCTGTCCGCAGTCTCTCGATGGAAGTGATGGGAAAAGCTTCTGGAACTGTCGATGCACTGTCGCGGTGTCCAGTTGTCCGGCGTTCCTGACACCCAGTCTTTTGGTGAGGATGTGGTAGGCTGTCCCCCACACATTCTGTTCAGCTCCTCGCACAGTTCCTTCCATTTCGTGTATTTTTGGCGCTTTATTAGCGTGGTGAGCTGTTTCTTGGCCGCTTTGTAATTTTGGTGCGCGACTGCGGTTGCCGGTTCTTCTGGTCTCTGCGCTAGCAATCTGAGCGCCTCCCTTCTCTTGCGTATGCACACTTTCCTTGTCTCTGCGATCTCTGGTGTCCACCAATATTTTGGATTTTTATTTGGTCCGGCCGCTCTCTTCTTTTTTAGGATTAAATCGCAGGCGTTGGTTATTTGGCGGATCAGGGCCTCAGCTGTTGGGTCAATCATTGACGTCCGTAGGAAGCTCCGTTTGAGTTGGACTATCCTTTTCTCATCCACCTTCCATCCTAATGGGGGTTGGGGTGCAGCCTGTCCTCGTCCGCGCCATTCTTCTGTCGTGATGGTGAACGAAATGAGAACGTGGACGCTGAGCATCTCCTCCTCGTGGATCGTCCAGTCACTCACCTGTGGTGCCAGGCTCTCTGAGGCCAGTGTGAGGTCAATCACGGAGGATCCTCTGTTACCTCGGAAAGTAGCGACTCCTGGAGTGTTGATCATTACTAGTCTGTTCTTTACCATCCATTCCTCTAGTATCAGGCCGCGCCGGCTGCAGATGGCATCTCCCGCCACCGATGTCCTGGCATTGAAGTCTCCGCATATGATCGCTGGTGATCTGCTATCACTCATGCGTCCCTCAAGTCTGAGTAGCATGTTCTCAAATTCGTCGCACGGTCTATTGG
This sequence comes from Aphodius sticticus, assembly GCA_963966075.1. Classification (NCBI taxonomy): domain Eukaryota; kingdom Metazoa; phylum Arthropoda; class Insecta; order Coleoptera; family Scarabaeidae; genus Aphodius; species Aphodius sticticus. The sequence continues at coordinate 37,979,516 of OZ014509.1, read as the reverse complement.
GTGAGAACTATACTGACCATAAATACAGTCCGTCCATCCCGACGCCGAGGAAACCTTCGTCAAAAGTCCACGCTACAGATCTGCCCGAGCCGGCGAGTACTTGAATGAATGCATCGCTGTTCTTTTCCGTTCTCATTCTTTGTGCCCTCCTTATGTTCGGTTCTTGCCCTAGGGATATAGTCACGTGCTGTCTCTGGATCTCTGCTTCCAACAGGTCGTGGACCTCCCACCGTCGGTTGCAGTTTAGCTGCATGACTTTAATTTTTCTGAACATCGCAATGCGGTGACGGCATCCTCCTGCCTTCGTCGTTCTGCCCTTTAGGGCTGGGTGTTTCCTTCTGTGAGTTTCTTCTTTTGTCTCTCTTTCCTCTCTGCATTTGCCACTGGTCATCGTTCCTCGGTTCCGGTACTGTTTCTGTGTCTGCCAGGGACTGCTCTGTCATTTGCGTTTCCATGTTTTCTGCGCCATCATCCTTGGGCTCTGGCATTTTCTTTTCTTCTCCTGCTTTCTTTTGTTTTTTCATTTGGTTTAGTTGTTTCGCATATGCTGGGCATCTTATTGTTCCTCCAGGTTGTCCTTTCTTCTCGCACTCCCGGCAGTGGGGGTCATTTTTACATCCTGCTGTTTGATGTCCTTCCTCCGCACAATTATAGCACATTCTAGATCGGTCTGCTTCCGTACATTCTCTCGCTGTGTGTAGCGGCGACCAGCATCTGAAGCATTTTGTTATGTTGATTTTCTCTTCTACTGTGCACAAGGCGAGGCCAATTCTAATTTCCTTGCACTTTATTAGCTTCTCGGCGAGGGTTCTGACCATCCTCGATGATCCCGACAAGGGTCTGAGGTTACTTGTCTCTATTTTCTTTCCAGGTTCTCCCATTTGCGCTTGTATTGCTTCATTTATCTCATCTAAGTCCGTTGTCGCCGTCATTCCTCTTATTAATGTCTTGTCGTGATTTTTCCTAGCCACTTCTCTTACATTTTGGTGCTTGTTCTCACTGAGTGTTTTTTGTATTTCCTTGACCGCTTCCTTATTTTTCTGTGTTGTTATTAGAACCTTCCCGTCTCGAGTTTTTCTTATTCCTTGAATGTCATTTATTTCGGGTTTGCCCTTCATTCGTTCTTTGATGTCTCTTACTATATCCTCGTACTGGCTGTTCTTATTTTCCACCACAATAGCATATGTTCTTCTTTCCGGGTTTATTTTGTTCTCCCTTTTTTCCCCTTCCATTTTTTCTTTTGTGGTGTATATTATTACTTTCGTCGCACGCCTCTTATATATGGTCTCTATCATTTTCCGTAGGGTTGTCAGTTTCATGCCTCGTAGGTGGTGGGTGGCTATTGTTTCTTCCTGGCTGGTCTCGTCCGCTAGTTTTTCTAGCTTGTTCCTGAGATCTTCTTCTGTTCCTCCAGTCTTTATTTTTATTATCTTTTGTCTCTTTTCAGTTTCATTTACGCCAACTTTGATTTTTGTGGTTATTTGTACTTGTTGATGTTCTTGTACTTCTGTTAGGATAGGATATGTCCTGCTAAATTGGCCCTGTATACTCTTTTGCATGTCTTGGTCATCCTCTTCCGCCATTACAACTTTAGTTTCGGCTTCTTGCTGGTGTATTGGGTTTCCTTCTCTTATTTCTGTGTAGCAAAAGTAGTCATTTTGCCATTCCTCATTCTCAAGTGCCTTCCACTGCTGATAGCTTTTTATTGCTAGTATCTTCTCCTTGGTTTGCGCGCGGATACGCTCTTTCCTTTCTTCTTCTGTCTCGACCTGAGTTGTGGCATTTTTTGTTTGCTTTGGTTTTGTCGTTTCCTCTGCGTGTTTCGCTTGTGCCGCCTGGGTCAGCCACTCCTGCATTTCCTTCCTATCAAGTACTTGCGCCTCCCTTTCTAGCTTACGGATTGCTCCTTTAATTTCCCTTTTGGTATTCTGTTCTTGGTTTGTCTTTAGTACAGTGATTAGTTCCAGGAGGTTCTTTATCGTTGCCTTGAGGAGGGCTGCCTGCTCTCTGTGTTTCCTTCCCTCTTCATCTGCGCTCACGTCCTCCTGGCTCCATGTGGAGACGTTACTTCCTCCCAGTGTCTTTCTCTTCTTCGTTTCCTTTCTTCTCATATCTTCGCCTTTACTCAACCAGTTGCGCAGGTCCGGGGAAGAAAGATCCTCCAGGCCGGGGATGGACCAGTAATTGGGCAGCCTCCTCGTTCTGGGTGTGGACATGCCTGCGGTATTCTCCTCATCGGACTTGGCCAGTGCTACCACCGTCCTATTGAGGTCCTTGTCATCCCATCCCATCTCCTCGGATGAGTTGGATGATGATGCTGAGGGAGCTCTCCCTTTTGTTGCACTCGGGCCCGGTATCGGGGAGTCTTGGTATTTCTCTCCTTCTGTTCTCTCTGCGCTGGGGGTCCTGGGTGGAGAGCGGGGCACGATGTTGCTGCTCCGGAAGGCGTTCTCAGAGCTATTTTCCTGGTCCGTCTCTGCGTTTCCGCTGCCTCGGCTAGCAAGGCCTGGTAAAGTTGAGTCTGTGATGACTCGTGAGGCCGACTGCTCCTTACGAGTTTTTGGCCGGGGCACTGCTTGGCCGCCGTGCCTATCCGAGGCTTGGCCAACATTTACTTTCATGGGGGGGGGGGGGGGGGTTGCCATTGTTACCCTACTGGCAAGTGTGCGGCGGGGAGGAAGTAAGCCCCATGTGGCAGAGCACCGCCGGGCCGCTACTGAATTTCACGGCCGTGCCACACGGGGCCTGGAGCCGTTCGCGACAGCCTACGCGCTGCCATCCACTCCTCGGCACGGCCAACACCTTGAGTTTCGTTCGTGTCCATTGTCTCGCCGGGTCGTCATCATATATCAGTTCAGGACAGTCACAGATACAGCAATTTTTTTTCTTTTTTTTTTAAGAAGAAGATTTTTTGTTTTTGGGGATAGGCGGGAGATGGGGGAGTTGACCCCTAGCCCTCGATACCTAATAGCGTCGGGGTCAGAAAAAAGGTTTGGTCAAGATTAGACCGATAGAAAGATTTTGGAGTGAAGGAGACCGCCATAGGATTGAGAAAAAATGACGGTCTCAGCTCGGGAACCCTGTGCGCGCCACCACATTAACACTACTCACAAGATGTGAGATCCCCGGGGAAGAGATCGTTCGCTTCGGGAAGCCAGTCCGACCGTCCCACCGGGGAAAATCCCGTTGGCCCGTCCGGGCAGAAATCCGTACTGAGCCCCCGCACCACAACAAGGTTGATCTCATGAGGGAGAACACACCATAACCCAAACCTACAAGTTCAAACCACGTTACACAGTAACCAGCTCCAAAGACTTGATTCGCGAACTAGAAACGATAAAGCTCACCATTTATCATCGATCCTTTCGACATATTTCGACGTCTATCCGTTTGGCCTACTGTTTATTGCTATTTTATCGGCATTTTTTCCTGTCATGTCGTCCGTAACAGTTGATAAGAATTTATGACGTTTCGCTAACAATGTTGTTGGCATCTTCAGAGATCACTGAATCTGTATCCAAAACCGTTCCCTTTAAGTAAGCGAATTTGCAATAAATTTACGTTAAATTTAGCAACATTTTGTTAATTTACACAATTCCATCGACTATTATTGTAACATCGTATTAAGCATAGAGTCAGAACTCTTGGAATGCATTTAGTCAATGGTGCTCGTTGCCGTGAATAATTAGAAATCGTCGGTAACTTCCGGAATTTAATTTAGGTATTCTGGCCACAAGAAACAATGGTTTAAGTGCAATTAGCGACTGCATGCATGCATGCCTCCCTAATTATTCCGACATCGGTACGGTAATTCTACAAGCGTTTCGTAAATTCAGTGCGGGATTAACTGCCTCGCAGGATTTCGCAGCGAAAATAAACGAGGGTATAAATTCAGGATATTAAGGTGCGATTTGCAGCGATTTCGTGCAATGATCAAAGTGCCGAGGTTATAAAACGGCCGGGCATCCTGTTAGGCAAACCGAGACAAATATCTGTTTATCTAATACACCTCTGTAGAAACAAAATCAAGGCGTTTAGTCACATCGGCCATAAATCCCTCCGTTTTACGACTATAGGAGTTATTTTTAACTTCGTGGAATCAAGCATATACTACCCTAGGTGGGAAATTTCTGTGCTACCTTAGGTTATTTTTGTAACTAAAATAGATATCAAAAAATTATTTAGAATTTAGGCTTTTTCGAGAGGAACTCAATGGTGAAAGTTAGATTGGGTGGTTTGCTCGAGAATATATTTGCACGTGCTTCAGACACTTTTTGATTAGAATGAATCACAAACTTTAAATATCTTTAGTAGTTTGATTGTTATTTAAGTTAAAGTTAGCTTTTTAATGGAAACCATATTCGGCTATGATTTTTTTCAACAATATACTGTGTGTTAACTGTAAGCGTGTACGTCTTCTAATAATGCAGATAATTTAGATTAAATTATGGTCTACAGATTCTTGAAAGCGTTATAACTTCTTGAAAATTTAGTTAGATGATACCAGCTATAGATTAGAAACAGCATAATGAAAGTAGTTTGTGTGAGGTGTCACAAGACTGTTATTTAAAATACTTTTTCTTTATTTATAACTTTTTTACTTAACGCCACTAAGGCGAATTAACGGTTACCGTATGTTAGCTTTACACAGTAGGTATGTGTTAACTATAACTTGTAACTTATAACTATAAGGTACCTAATAAACATATTACAATGCAACTGCGTGCAGCCAGGCTGGTGGTTACCCACTGCTGTCCGACAGGGTATGACCGGTACCTGTATGACACAATTATATATATATATACCTTACATATTTCGCACATTTACACCTTTTAATTTTTCTACAATCGCTAATAGGTGGCTCTAGTCACAAGGGTATGACAACCTAAGTAAAATTAATCAAAAGAATATAGTTAAGAACAATGGCCAGTTTTATAACCAACAGAAAACAAAATAAAACACCCAGGCATCAACACTGCACTACTCCTGCTTTGTGTGCTATCTGCCAGAAAGCAACAAGAAACGCCCAAACATCAACACTGCAGTACTCCTGCCCTGTTTGATATCCACCAGAAGGCAACAAGAAACGTCCAAGCACCAACACTCCAGTACTCCTGCTCTGTGTGATATCCGCCAGACGGCTAAAAGTAAACGTCCAAGCATCAACACTGAAGTACTCCTGCCCTGTATGATATCCGCCAGAAGGCAACAAGAAACGCTCAAGCACCAACACTGCAGTACTCCTGCCCTGTGTGATATCCGCCAGAAGGCAACAAGAAACGCCAAAGCATCAACACTGCAGTACTCATGCCCTATGTGATATTCGCCAGAAGGCAACAATAAACTCCCAAGCATCAACACTGCAGTACTCCTGCCCTGTGTGATATCCACCAGAAAGCAAGAAGAAAAGATTTAAGAAAAATGTTAAAGCACAAATAGAAAGTAAAATATTAAAAGCCGCTAAAACGGGCTAGTAAACTAAATACATTGTCACCTTAATCTCATCCCACCATCTATATAATTTTCAAGGATATCGGCAGAATTCTCCGGTTGCCATTGTTTTTCCCAAGAGCGCATTTAACAAGCAGTTGTGACTGCTTACCTTGTGGATTCTGAAATACTTCCGACACGGCCTTCATCTCGACAGTCGTCATTCAATCGTTTAGCATGTTTGCTCTAAAAATGTTTATTGATTTTATAAAATAAATAAATCAGAATTTGTTTAAAAAAATGGATGTGTGGCTGTCAACAAACAGCATTTATTTCGCTCAGTTACAGGGCGTCATAGAATTTTGTGTTTCATCTCTTCATCGGTATTTTGTCATATGGACGACCATCCGTCAGACATGCAGTTAGCAATTTCACGTTCTTCATAGCTTCATTAAGTTCACATATTTGATTTACAATTACTGATTGTATTAGTAGGTATTACTAATACAAATGAAATGATCGATAGATATCCAAAGTCACCTTGGAATGAGAGTACGTTAGCGCTGACGATTTAGATACTATACTTTGTATAGAGGTAATAAAATTGTATTTTCTATTTTATTATTACCCACATGAATGGACAAGAAGATTGGGCAAGTCAGCGGCGCAAATTTTGCAAAATGTAACTCATTATATCCACTGTTAAAACACTGTTGAAAAAAAAAACATTGTTTATACGAGGTGTGTAAATACAATTTGTTAAATTGTATAGATAGGGTGGTGTACTATCTGTAGTTTGAATGGTTTTACGGTTCGTGAACTACAACAACTTAACCAAATCTGTTCAACATAACCTATATGACACGTGATAAACTTTCATTGTATTTTTGACGTCTGATGATGGGACTTTGGTCGAACATGTAACCACAAATAAACCAGTATAATATACGTTGGAATTTTATTTGCTTGTCTTACCTTTGCTTGGCTTATTATATCAATTTTTCTTGCTATTTTTTTTACCAGAAACTCGATTTTTTTGCTTTGTTAGTTTTCGAGATACCGAAGTGCCGCTCAACTTAGCGCAACTCAGCAGCGAATTTGAAAAATGTGAGCAGCCTATAATTTTTGCTAATTTTTTCCTAATTTTATACAAAAGAGGATTTTTTTGCTTTGTTAGTATCCGAGATATAGGGGTGCGCCACTAACGTGCCAGCAACTCAGCGGCGCACTATGTGAAGACAAATGAATTTTAAAAATGTGAACAGCCTATATTTTTTTGGTAATTTTTTGCTAATTTTTTTGCAAAATAATCGATTTTTTTCCTTTGTTAGTTTTCGAGATACCGAAGCGCCGCTCAACTTACCGCAACTCAGCAACGAATTTGAAAAATGTGAGCAGCCTATATTTTTCGCTAATTTTTTCCTAATGTTATACAAAAGAAGATTTATTTTTGCTGTGCCAGCAACTCAGCGGCGCACTATGTGAAGACTAATGAATTTTAAAAATTTGAACAGCCTATATTTTTTTTGGTAATTTTTTGCTAATTTTTTTCCAAGAAGTATTTTTTTTTGCTTTGTTAGTATCCGAGGTATGTCATAACCTGTCATAACCTGTTGTCATTCGTGCAGGAGACATGTACCCTCTTGCTTTTAATTTGTTTATATTGTGTTGCATCGTTCTAAATGTTTATAAATGTGTCAAGCCAAGTGTGTCATTGATGTGTTGCTTGGGAGGAAGGTATTTGTCGGGCAATTCCGTCATACGAAGATCGACATCATCATCTTGCTCCTTGGCTATACCGTACTGATGAGGACTAACAGTCCGCAACACTGTGTCTAAACTTATCATGACATCTATTGAACTCAGGTGGAAATTGGTTCACAGGTATGTCAAGTTTGTCGCATATCTTGCGATTCGAAAGTAGGAATCTAGTTTAGTCGGTTTGAATGTAAGGTAGGTATGGAATAATGACGAAAAAGAAACCACGTGAGAAGTAAATTTAAAATTAGTTTAAAAGGTACGGTCTCAGCCCGGAATCGAACCGGGGTCTTCTGCCTTGCCGGGGCATTGCTCTACCGTTAAGTTACCAAGGACAGTGATAAGGAATAGATATAATGCGTCATTTCAAAGGATAGTAACACTGAGGGTTGCCATGTAACTAAACTTATAATGACATCTATTGGACTCAGGTGGAAACAATGCCCCGGCAAGGCAGATGACCCCCGGTTCGATTCCGGGCTGAAACCGTATCTTTTCAATTAATTTTAAATTTTCTTCTCACCTGGTTTCTCTTTCGTCATTATTCCATACATACCTTACATTCAAACCGACTAAGCTAGATTTCTACTTTCCAATCGCAAGATTTGCGACAAACTTGACATACCTGTGAACCAATTTCCACCTGAGTTCAATAGATGCCCTGATAAGTTTAGTTAGACGGCAACTCTCACTGTTAGTATCCTTTGAAATGACGAATTAAATCTGTTCCTTGTCACTGGCCTCGCCTCGGTAGCTTAATGGTAGAGCAATGCCCCGGCAAGACAGAAGACCCCGGTTCGATTCCGGGCTGAGACCGTATCTTTTAAATTAATTTAAAACTTACTTCTCACCTAGTTTTGTGCAAACCTTCAAACGGTACACACGTATGTTGATCGCTCGCAAATTACCAAACATGTTGCCCAATCAATTGCTTAATAGACAAAAATAGTGTCGCGCGTGTACCATAGTACTGACTATGTAAGCGCAAGAGTACTAGCAATAAGTATGACACCATGTCAACACAAGAAACTGTGATTACATGAAATTGTGAACATCTTCTGTACAAGGAATTGCAGAGAAACAGAATGGGTAGTGCAAAAGGCAAGGAAAAGCAAAAAGCGCAAAATGCATGAATCACTAGTAGCCTCACCTCAGCCAACAAACCCAAATCATAATAAAGAAACAAAAAAAGACAAAACGTTTTTGCCACCACCCATCATTGTGAGCCAAGTGACAAACTACGAGTCGATATGCGAAATTCTTTAAACAATAAAAAATTCAAGTACAAAGCTACACTAATGAATTCTGGCGATATAAAACTCAACGTAGAGAAAATCGACGAATACAGGAAACTTACCGAATTCCTGAAGCGAATGCGAGACTTCTCGAATGGTTAGGTGAGAGTGGGGATATTGGCGGTTGCCCCGTGTTTGGAACGTATGGGCGTGGCGCGTGCGTTATTGTTCTTAGCGACGAGCAAACTTGCTCATAGATACGTTCGTGTGAGTGTGGCGCGTGCGTTATTGTTCTTAGCGACGAGCAAACTTGCTCATAGATACGTTCGTATGGGCGTGGCGCGTGCGTTCTAGTACTTAGCGACCCAATGTCCATGCTTACATTTAGTAAGGAGGAAGATATTAAGAAAATCTATAATATTAAATTCATCTTAGGAATAGTGAAGGTAGAAATAGAGGTGGTAAGAAAGCCTAAGCTGGTACCGCAATGCAAAAGATGTTAGGCTTTTGGACACCCACCGATTCTGCAGCAAAGAACCCCGATGCGTTGAATGCGCGGGAAATAATTTTTCGACAGAATGCAAGAAGCCAAAAGAAGTACCACCAAAATGCTGGAACTGTGGAGATGCTCACCCTGCAGACTACACAGGCTGTATGGTGGCAAAAGATATACAACGATCAGAGACCAGAATGGGCTACCCAATTTACCAACTCAACCAAAAGTGGGTGAACACTCAACAACAGCGGGCAAATAACATCACAAAATCAAAACCAATTACAACATATAAAAAACAAATACAAGCACAACATATGCACAAGGCACAGATTCCTCAAAGAAAGACAAGGCATCTACTTCAGGTGACTCTACTATGCAATTGCTGCAAAAAATTCTAGAAACGATGGACAAAATCGAAGAGAGATTATCTAAGCTAGACACACATAAGATGACTAACGATTTACGAATGGCAACTTGGAATGCCAATGGTATACGAAACAGAAAATTGGAAGTAGAAGTGTAAACACACATAAAATCCATATAATATGTCTTGTTTCGGAAACACTCAACAAATTAGACATATCAAAAGCTGAATGGATATCAGGTGTATGAAGCATGTCATCCGGATAACCAAGCAAGTGCCAAGGAATTGCCGTAATAAGAAAAAATAGCAAAAGTCGCTATGAGGAGTGCCATCTCAAGAACGCAGAAGTGCAACGTAAGTACGATCGTAGGTATAAAATCGATCAAACAGAATTTTACTGTAGGTGCGATATATTGCCCGCCAAGGTTCGATCTCAAAAAATTAGATTATATTAAATTCTTACAACATCTCGGAGAACGGTTTATACTGGGTGGTGATTATAACGCCAATCCTCCAGACTGATAAACACAAAAGGGAAAGAGCTGAGAAAAGCAATCCAAGAAAGAGGAAGTCGATTCCATTCTACAGGTAAGCCAACCTATTGGCCTACTGACCAGGACAAAAGCCTTTATCTTGTCTGTATTTGTGGTTAAAATAAAGAGCAAAAGAACTAGTCGGCCTCAAAACGGCAAGGCGACGGGAGAAATGTTGGGAGATGTCGCTGCAGGAAGTATGCCCTTCAGGCGATGTCTTCAGTAGGGTGGTGGTGTGTTCTTCCCTCCGATATAGGCCCTTTATAAAAAAGGGCCTATATCGCAGTACCTCCGCCCCTATTAATTTTTCGGCAGTAAGGACACAAGATTTTCATTGCCTTGTTTTATGCGTTCTATTTCACAATCCTCTAGTCCAGTGCTCCGCAACCTTCTTCCGCTGTCCTTCTCCTGCTGACGGCAGTCTCATAGCTCCGTTTCGCACAACTGTGCCGCGGCACAGTGGTTGCGGAGCATTGCTTGGTCTATGGTTGGCGACGCAGCTTGAAGTGGTTTGAGGTATTTTTACTAGCCCACTGGTTCCCAACCGGCTTTCGCTGTCCTTCTCTCGCTCACGACCGTCTCATAATTCCGTATCGCTCCTTGGGGGCCGCGCCGCACCGGTTGGGAATCAGTGCTCTAGCAAGTTTCATTTATGCAAATTAAGTAGTGACTTAGACTTAGAACTGCAAACTCAAATTCAAATAGGTTCTGTTTATTTCGCAGACTTTGAATATTTAGTAACATTGAAATTTTGATTTTCATGTTAGACCAGTTTATGTTAGCTGCTGTTGTTTTCTTCTAAATATTTTTGAAGAGTGCTTTCAGTGACATGTTTTTCTCACAATACTCGCAGACGATAGCCATGATGGCTATTTTCTATACTAAATAAAAAATATAAATCTAATTTTGGCGTAGTGTTTTCTGTGGATACTAAATCCTAACAAAAGTTCAACGAGATTCGAGGTGTTCTACAACAAGTGGCATTCTGTGGTGACGATTGAAATAACTACCCGTAATTTAGACGGGTTCCTTTCAGGTACTAATTTTGTGGTTAGTGTTTTCTGAGGGTACCAATTGGGTACTAAATCCTTACAAAGTGACAAGAGATTCGAGTTGTTCTACGACATGTGGGGTTCTGAGGTAACGTTCAAAAGAACTACCCGTAATTTAGACGGGTTCCTTTGAGGTACTGATTTTGTGCTTAGCACTTTCCGAGGATACAAATTGGGTACTAAATTTTTACAAAAACTGGGTTAGATTCGAGTTATTTTTCAACAAGTGGCGTTATGAGGTGACAAGCGCTAAACTTAACCCTCTATTCTGCGGTGTTCCTTTGAGGTACTAATTTAGGGTTAGTATTTTCTGAAGGTACCAATTGCGTACTAAATCCTTACAAAGGTTCAAGGTGATTCGTATTGTTTGTCGACAAGTGGTGTTCTCAGTTGACGTTTGAAAGAACAACCCGTACTTTAGGGGGGTTCCTTTGAGATACAAATTCCGCGGTTGTTGTACCAAATGGTACTAATTGAGGACTAAATATTTGGAAAGTTTCAACTCGATTTGGGAAAAGTGGCGTTCTGAGGGGCCGGAAGTGGACGGACCGTAAACCGGTCTGACACGACCAGAAACAATCCAGACAAAAAAGAACCGCCTGACACAAACACTGGCACAGTAATTATGTAATATATATTTTTACTAATTACAGCACAACGGTTAAAATTAGAGACAAGAGAGATAGAATCTTTGCTTGAAAAATCCAGAAACTTCCGGAGCAGCAGTTAACACAACCACATATTTATTCCTTCTCCTTTATTCTACACTAAATAATCCATCAACATCTGCACAGGCCCGAAGTACAATTGGAAAGTACTTTATTGGAAAGCGGTTGCAGTAATGGACGTAACAAAAAGGAAATTTTGTGGGGAAAGGCATGCCAAATGAAAGAACCTTTGCTTGTTTACTTCGTTTCGACGGTTTTAATTTTCATCGTCATCAGGCAATCACTACAAAAGAATATTTGAAAACATGTAATTACCAAGTTTACAACTAAGAAAATATAAACTAAGTCCGAAACAATAAAAAAAACAATCACAAAGTGTTTCTATGAATAGTCATTCCAGCCTGCAATACCAGGACCAAGTTACCATGTAAACGTACAAGTATGACAAGGTAAATGGTATAAAGAAGAGTAAACATTTCATATAAAGAAGTGCAAATTCTTTTTAAATATTTGTTATATATCTGAGGCTGTCATTTATCTTCGTTCCTCTTGTAAACATGGTTTCACATCTGCAGCTGGCATCACGGGATCCATGCAAATTGGGTTGCTGGCACAAGCAATTAAGATGATTTATACTGCATATATTATATTTAAGTTGTACACTATTTCAATTGTTCTTCCAGTATTTCAATTTTCATACTGTATGAACCATTTCTTTGTATTATTGGGAAAAGCAATTTAGCAATTTATCACAATTATCACATTTGTCGACACCACTGTTGATGTAAAAGAATATTGGTCAGTAAAATTACTATTTTGTCGCTCGTTGATGCATCAAGATGCATGATTGGACGCACTGTTTGCGGCTAAACTTAAATGCATCACATGAAGCAATAAAGGACAAACAGTTCAATTTTTATTTGTATTATTTATAACTACAAATATACGTATGTATTATATAGTAAACCAATTATACGTAAATTAATGTTTATAACTATATACATAATATAATGTACCATATTTATCTCAAATATGACTATAAATCACATATTTATAAAAATAACTACATACCGGGTGAGTCAATTTCGAGCCTCACCATGGGGATCTCGCTTATTAGTGGAGATAGAGCCTATGTTTAAATTTGGCAAAGTTTCGTATTTTTGTGTTGGTCAATCATCTGAAAAGAAAGTTGAGCTATCATTTTTCATTTTGAAGATACCCACAAAAAACTGAAATGTTAAGGTATCGTTTTTAATTTTTTATTCAAAATGTAGCAAGACATTTGAAACAAAAACATTCTACGGCTACTTTTTAACAAGGAATGCAGTGACATTTTGTCACACATGGCCAACTTTTGTTTTTCTTATGGGCGCCATGTTTAATTTTGGCATTTTCCGATAGTCGTGTTTTTTTCTCATTTCCGCAATGTATAACATGTTAGCATTATTTTTTTAAATAATGGTGTAATAATCAAAAACCTTCAGATACCTAACTGGAGCTTGGTTACGGACCGTCGGACTCGTTGCCAAGCAACGTAAACAAAATACACTTGGATCAAGCGGCGCGCTCAGCGTTAGGTTTGCCATTTAACCAAATAAACCATAAATGTGGTGAGCCTCGAAATTGAATCACCCGGTATATAGACACAACTTCTGGCTTGAACTGAACATTGATGACAGGTAGCAACTTGTGAAATATCACACGTAAAATAGGTCGTGTGATATATTATAGGCTTCAACATCAGCCACCCGTTATGAAAAACTATTAAACGTTCGACATTGGAAGGTGTTAGTAGTGCATTGCTTGTTGAATGAGCGTTGCGCTCATAGGCAAGAGTACAGCAACATATAGTGTGTGTAACGCAAGATTAAAATAGGTGTCCAATAGCTTTGGCTTTCTGTTTGTTACAATTTGAATAAATGTTTAAATACATTTGGTGCTCGATATCTTGTGCCATCAAGATAGATCACTACATATATCAGGAGCAGCAGTTAACACAACCACATATTTATTTCTTCTCCTTTATTCTACACTAAATAATCCATCAACATCTGCACAGGCCAGAAGTACAATTGGAAAGTACTTTATTGGAAAGCGGGTGCAGTAATGGACGTAACAAAAAGGAAATTTTGTGGGGAAAGGCATGCCAAATGAAAGAACCTTTGCTTGTTTACTTCGTTTCGACGGTTTTAATTTTCATCGTCATCAGGCAATCACTACAAAAGAATATTTGAAAACATGTAATTACTAAGTTTACAACTAAGAAAATATAAACTAAGTCCGAAACAATAAAAAAACAGTCACAAAGTGTTTCTATGAATAGTCATTCCAGCCTGCAATACCAGGACCAACTTACCATGTAAACGTACAAGTCTGACAAGGTAAATGGTATAAAGAAGAGTAAACATTTCATATAAAGAAGTGCAAATTCTTTTTAAATATTTGTTCTATATCTGAGGCTGTCATTTATCTTCGTTCCTCTTGTAAACATGGTTTCACATCTGCAGCTGGCATCACGGGATCCATGCAAATTGGGTTGCTGGCACAAGCAATTAAGATGATTTATACTGCATATATTATATTTAAGTTGTACACTATTTCAATTGTTCTTCCAGTATTTCAATTTTCATACTGTATGAACCATTTCTTTGTATTATTGGGAAAAGCAATTTAGCAATTTATCACAATTATCACATTTGTCGACACCACTGTTGATGTAAAAGAATATTGGTCAGTGTGAGGAGTTTCCTTATTGTTCTCACCTTCTAGTATCTACTTTGTGTGGCAGCGATGAGCTATACTATAGGAAAAAAGTGGTATAACCTTTAATGCAATACATTTTACGAACTATAATTTTGGAAATTAATTATTTGGTAGAAAATTTTACGGGCACTAACCATATTTTTACGAAAACTATTTGTCTAGGATATTCACACAGAACATAGGGTGTACCTATTTCACCCTATAATATACTGATGTCCGAGTGGAAACCGTGTTGTTGAAATAGTCGACGTGTTGTCTGTTGCAAGGCGCATCTTCAGGACTAACGGTCGATTCAAATTAATTGGCTAAGATGTTCATTCAGAACATAGGGTGTTGGATTGTTGATTGAATGAGTGGACTGTATGTTTGTAGCGGATTCATTTTATTCGTTGAAGAAAATGCTGTTATATAACGTGCATTGTTTATTGAAAATTATATATTATGACATATATTTCAATAATTATCCACAGTTACCAATTCTAGGCCTACCTAATACCAAAATACTACTTTGAAATTTGAACATACTCCCGGCCTTGAAAGGGAACATTTCAAATTATAATAATGAAAGTAAATAACGAAACAGCACGAAAACTATTATATGCGAAATAAATTAACAGAGAATATGATCTGTTGTAGTCTTTGCATTAAACAAACTCTATTTTTTAGGTAACGGATAGATTTTGCAAAATGACCGTTTGATGGTTCCTTCTGCAGTCTTGACGTCCGCCACACGAAAAATTGCATCGTTTCCAGGATATGGTCGGGTTATTCGTCCCAAACGACATTTCAGAAGAGGTTGATTATTATCTTCCGTTAGCAGCACCAGGTCATCAATTTGAAGACTGTCTTGTGTTGTTCGCCACTTGCAACGTATTTGTAGTTCTGACACATATTCCAGAGACCACCTCTTCCAGAAATGTTAATGGAGCTTCTGGATATGTTGATAGTGACTTAGTCGATTTTCTGCCACTTCAGTCACATCTGGGTCGGGTATTACAGCAATAGGTCTCCCAATTAGAAAGAGGGATGGTGTTAGTGGTGATAAGTCCGAAGGGTCGGTGGATAGGGTTAAAAGAGGTCGTGAATTAAGTGTTGCTTCAATTTCTAATGTGATAAATTGTTCAAAGGTTAATTTAGCGTTACCAGCAACACGTTGTAAATGATACTTTGTATGCTTTACTCCAGCTTCCCAGAGACCACCAAAATGTGGAGAATGGGGTGGTATAAATGACCATCGAATATTTTCATTTTCTAAGTTGGCACTCAACTTAAAAGCGTTATTGCTCAAAAATTCGCCGAAACTGCGCATTTCCGAATTTGCTCCGACAAAATTAGTTCAATTATCAGAGAACATTTGAGCAGGCTTTCCTTGACGAGCAACAAAACGCCGTAAAGTTGCAATAAAGGTCTCCTTTGTTAAATCTGATACTAATTCTAAACGGATAGCATGTGTAACGAAACATAAATAGGCTGAACATTTAGTAATTTTACACCCTCGTCCCATTCTATCTTTGTGTAAAAATGGCCCTGCGTAATCAACGCCGGTTTTAAAAAATGGTGTTCGGTATTAGTCTAGATTTAGGTAAGTTGCCCATTTTTAAATGTATATCAGTTGGTTTAGCCTTAAAAAAGGTTATGCATTATCGAAAATTTTTCGAGCTTAGTTGAGTCCATGAATTGTCCAAGATTGTTCACGCAAATTCGTTCATAATGGTTGTGGTCCAGCATGCAATAACCTGTTGTGGTCTCATATAAACAACAAATTAGTAAAATGACTTATAGAAGATATAACTATTGGGAATTTTTTACTGCATATAAAATTGGATTGACCTAGCCTACCTCTCACTCTTATAATTTTGTCTTTGTCTAAGAATGTATTAAGCTGAAATAACTTGCTCTTAGGAATTACAGAATCATTATTATGTAATGCTTCAAATTCTTGATGGAAACACTCAATCTGCGATAATTTAACTAAAGCATAATAAATAATAAAGCTGCTCTTAATTCGTAACTTTTTAAATATTGTGTTTAGCGGTCAGTTTTATGCTTTCGACAATTCGAAATAAATCGTAACCAATATGCTGGAATACGTTCCAGTTTAGTAAAATCGGAAAAATGTTTAAAATCAAGTGATGGCACATTTATACTGCTTTTTAAAATAATAGTTTCTTTAATTCTGGTAATTCAACGGTTTTGAAATCTGATAGCGGCCCTGCTCTTTTAGGTTCGAGCAACCAATTCGGCCCGTGTTAGTATATGCTTAAAGAGCTTAATTCGCTTGGTCGAACACCTCGTGATAAGTGATCAACTGGAATGCATTCACTCGGCACGTGACGCCAACATGTTAAATTGGTCATTTCTAAACTATTGGTAACTCTGTTGACCACAAAACTTTGTAATAAATTAGACTGAGTGTTAAGCCAATTCAGCACGATCGTCGAGTCTGTCCAATAGTAAATTATTTGTGGTTCCATATTCAATGACAAGCTTACCTATTTCATTAGATTGGCTAGTAAACTTGCCGCATGTAATTCTAACCTAGGAATTGTTCAAAGTTTGAGGGGTGCTACCCTTGATTTTGCACATACTAGTTGTGTCGAACATGTACTGTTTTGATCTGTACATTTCATATAAACACAGGCTCCATATGCGGCTTGAGAGGCATGACAAAAGCCATGCAGCTCTATGTTAATTGGGTGTGAACATGTGATTTGTCTCGGGATTTGTAATTTATTTAAGTTGGTAAGTTCTTTTCTAAATGAGAGCCACTTTGTATGTACATGTGATGGTAATGCTTCGTCCCAGGAAATACTTACGCGCCACATGCTTTGCAATAAAATCTTTGCAGTAATTATGCATGGACCCAGCAGACCAAGTGGATCAAAAATTTGGGAGGTTTCAGAAAGCATTATTCGTTTAGTGACAAATTTACTGAATTCAAGATTTATGTTGAAAACTTATTTATCTGTGTACCCATTCCAAACTATACCTAGTATTTTAGTGTTTTCGTTTGCGCCAAAATCAATGGTGTTTATAGTGGTCTCGGGCTCGAGTTCTTTAATTATTTGTGGTTTATTTGAAACCGATTTACGCAAATTAAAACAACCTTTTTTCAATTCTATCGAAACATTTTTTGCTAATTGGATGGCCTCTTCGACAGTATCAGCCCCGCTTAACATGTCATCGACATAGAACTCATTCATAATCGTATTGGCTGTCTTTGGGTCGGTGCATCCCACGCCCATTTGATATAAACATTTGATTGCTAGATACGGTGCCGAAGATGTGCCATATGTTACTATTGTTAGTTCATAAACGTCGATAGGTTTTGACCGATGTTCACGCCAGAGAATGCGTTGCAGTGCTCTCTGTTCGGGATTTATGTTAACCATGCGATACATTTTTTCGACGTCACTGGCAATAACTACGTTTTTGGAGTTCATTGAAAGAGATACCACTGCTAGTCTTTGCTGAGGCATCAAAAACCACTTTAAGTTTTGTAGTTTGACTACTCTCTCTAATCACATCGTGATGAGGCAAATAAAATGAAATTTTTGAATCTGCTGTACTGAGCATCATATGACCTAAATATTTGTATTCATTAATAAACTTTGTGTAATCCCTTTTGAAATTGGGATTTCTATCAAATTTGCGATCTAAGGAAAATAGGCGTTTCTTAGCGCAGTCATATGAATCGCCAAGTTTGTCAAGGCTGTCCTTGACTGTCCTTGGTAGGGTCAAGACCCAGTTCTACCTGTGCTAAAACGCGTTTTCTATTAACGGCGTTATTTATGGTTCAAAATTGATGAAATTCTCAGTGTCAATTCTTAGATAAATAAGGAGTTTGGCTAGGCCAAAAAATTTTTTTGGTAAGATAAAAATGAATTTTACTTCTACACCTTTCCCTTTTTTCAAATATAATACCCCTAGTCTCACTACAATAATAGATTTTTTATCTAGGTACTATTTCAGCCCAAACATTATAACTTTTCCGCTAACCGAAAAATGCGATAATTGTCAGATATGTAAACAATGGCCATATTTCGGCTGTTATGTATGGCCAGCTCATCGCAGACACCATAGGCTTTAATCGATACGTAAACCACGGCATAGACACCGACCCCGGCAGAAAAACTTCGAATCTAAATATTTTGTTTCGTAGTTGCGATGTTTTTACAACGGAGCCTTAGTGGTGTTGCAACCACAAACTTTCCATCTATTTCTCGTTTTGTATTTTTGTGAAAATGAGCTTCACAATGCCCTTTCCTCTTTTGTAAAACCTTAGTGATAGAAGTTTCTTCTATTTCCCAGAAACGTTCAATTTGCTTGTTTATTTTGTAATTGTTAAAATTACATTGAAAGTTTCTTGGAGGAGACCATGAGGAGACCATGCTGTTACTGGGCCGGCAATAATACAGCCAAATCGTGTCTTTTGTAAAATAGGTCCAAGACGACTTGAATGTATTTGACCCACGCATGTGAGATCCCAGAAATAATCTGCACCAAGTAATATATCGATTTTATTTGGCACATTGAACGTTGGGTCTGCTAATTTAATATTTTTTGGAATGTTTAAATGCTCTATATTTGTATGGAAGTTTGGTATGTTGGAAGTTATTGTATGTACTATGAGACTTGTTAATTGAGTCTTAAAGTTATTTACTTTTGATTTAATGCAAATATTTGTTTTTGACTTTATATGTGATAATGACTTAGGCCACTTCCGTTCATGCTGATATTTGATTTTTGTATCTGTAAACGTTTATAAAATTCCTCTATAATAAAACTGGATTGGGATCATGAATCTAGAAGAACTTATATAGATTGACCCTTTTGATTTAGTGTGGAAATGAGCGCTGTGGATGATAAAACCTGTGGGGTATTTCTACATCGAGAAGAGAGATTTACAGATTTAAACTCATTGGTGGGCATTGTCGTTACATATCCATTTTGGTTTGTTTCGAAATGTAATAATTAATTGTGTTTGCGATTGCAATGCTTACACATAGAGGAACTACAATCATTTATTATGTGGCCTAGTCGCAGACAGTTTACACATGCTTTAATATTTTTTATATTGTCAATTCTTTCGTTGACAGTTGTGAATATAATGGTCATTCGTACATACTATGCAAAAAGCCTTTGATGTTACAAAAAATTTTGATAGTTGTTCATTTCTAGGTTTTTGGTTGCAAGGCTTGTTTTGATCTAAAGACTCTAAAATATCAGCACGATTTTTTAAAAATGTTTTTAAATTGTCTAACGTTGGGTTTTCATTACTTGATTTGAATTCCTCCCACTCTCGTGCCGTGGTAGGGTCTAATTTAGTGGGTATTAGATAAATAATCAATGTATCTCCAGTGTTTTGTTAGTTCATTTAATGTTTCCAGAGCCCTTAATTGCTTTGTGACACTGTCAATAATGTTTCGTAAGGAAACTTTCGATTCTTCACGAATAACATTAATATTAAACAGTGCCTTTGGGTGATTATTTATCAGAATCCAAAAATTATCGTATCGTTTACACACAAGTTTCCATGCAACCTCGTAATTATCTGCAGGAAATTCTAAAGATTTTACAATGTTTTGTGCGCTACCCCCTAAAGAAGCCCGGTGATAGTGAAATTTTTGAATGTTATCGATGTTTGAATTATTATTAATTAGTGAAATGAAAGTATCCCGAAATTCTCGCCAATTGTCGTAAAATCCGTTAAAAGTTTTTAAATTAATTGTAGGAAGCTTAACAAAATGTTGCTGTGCCACTTGTGCAGTAGAAGGCATTAATTGTAAAGAGTCGATATTGTGATGTTTTAGAACTATACTTTTAGCTCTACCCACAGCGGCGAAGAAAGCCTGCTCAAATAGTTCGTAATCCGGAGTCAATAGCTCTGGATCATCTACTAAACTATTACTTTGCTCTTGAATTATCTCAAAATTTTCTCTTAAGTAATTAATACGAATTAATCTTTCTTGTAATTCATTTAATATGCTCGCATTAGTTATAATATGACCTGGGTATGAAAGTTCTAAATTGGTTAGAAATTTAGAATACAATGTTAATTTGGTTTTTATACTTGCGCGTTTTTTAATGAGAGTATCCATGATCGCTGAGAATGGCTTAAATGTTGTGTGAAGAGATGACTTTTAAGAGGTAAGACGAACTGTCACTGCTCCGATCACCAGAAGTATTTGACTGCCTGTGATGCGATGACGGTGCGCCTGGTGACTGCCTGCGTTCTTGTGTGCTACAGGAAGTCCCGATGCCTTGGCTGCCTGAGTTCCTTGTCCTGCAGGAAGTCTTGAGGGATTTGAGATGCGGCGATATATAAAGGCGCTGCCACACGATGCGGTGAACGTCTCGGCGAGCGTTGGACTGAACGATTGAGTCAAAGGCGTTCGACACTTGATGCAATAATTGAAAAATGGCCGCTACACGATGCCACGAACACCTTCCAACGTCGAACGTTTGATAGTTCGCCACAACGTGTGGCCGACGTTCAAGCTTCCAGCTACCTATGCCAAGCGCCCAACATTCGGGTTTGATCACGTTCCGGCTGGTGTCGGTATTTTACCAATGACCAACGATTTCTCGCCGTCGACGTTCGAAGGATGGTTGTTTTGACGCGCATCTACACCAATTGTCGGAATTTGGTACTCATTTTATTTTATTTTATATTCTCAAGAAAAGTATATATTTGTGCGCTTTTGATTTTATTGTTGGTTTGAACAATATTACTTGTAAATAAAGAAATGCAAAAAAGTAAATAAAACTTGTTCTTGAAATAAATATTTATTACAACAATTTAGGTTTCATTGTTTCAACCAATGGAAATTGCACAAGTACAAATAGTTCTACGTTTAGAGCTGCCTTTCCTTTCTGCATTGCATACCACCATACCACCGTACAGAATAGTACGGTCGGTAAAGTTAGGAATTGTGTAGTACCCTAGGGTTCCACTACTCTTTAGTATTTTACTGTACCGGCCTAGAATATTATACAATTAATAGATGGGAAACAGAAGGTAGGAAATATGTGACACATCCAGGGTCAACACTTGGAATAAAATTAAAAATAGTATATTATAATACAAGTTTTATAAGACAAAAATTGGCGCACGAGTTGTTTTGGGCACGACAAGCGTAGCGACGAGTGCCTAAATGGAACGAGTGCGCTAATATGTCTTATAAAACGAGTGTTATATACTATTTTTTCTACTTTGCGATATTAGTTTTATATAAATTTCGAAAATTGTGGTTGTCATCTTACAATCTAGCGTAGTTTGATATTCAACAGCTGGTATTTGTGGTAAAATTCATAAATACGATTGACGCGAGCCAATAGTGATTGAGATGTCAGCCTTGTTTGTCAATGTCATCAATCAGGGAAAACTAAAAGTTACTAAAAGTTTGTGATCTAGTGTTTTCATAACGACACCAAAAGCAGGTTCGTTATGAGTTTATAACGAACGCAAAGTAGAAAAAAATATTTTCAATATCATTTTATAACTTGCTTTACTTACATACATCATTATAAAATTACTATTTTGTCGCTCGTTGATGCATCAAGATGCATGATTGGACGCACTGTTTGCGGCTAAACTTAAATGCATCACATGAAGCAATAAAGGACAAACAGTTCAATTTTTATTTGTATTATTTATAACTACAAATATACGTATGTATTATATAGTAAACCAATTATACGTAAATTAATGTTTATAACTATATACATAATATAATGTACCATATTTATCTCAAATATTACTATAAATCACATATTTATAAAAATAACTACATACCGGGTGAGTCAATTTCGAGCCTCACCATGGGGATCTCGCTTATTAGTGGAGATAGAGCCTATGTTTAAATTTGGCAAAGTTTCGTATTTTTGTGTTGGTCAATCATCTGAAAAGAATGTTGAGCTATCATTTTTCATTTTGAAGATACCCACAAAAAACTGAAATGTTAAGGTATCGTTTTTAATTTTTTATTCAAAATGTAGCAAGACATTTGAAACAAGAACATTCTACGGCTACTTTTTAACAAGGAATGCAGTGACATTTTGTCACACATGGCCAACTTTTGTTTTTCTTATGGGCGCCATGTTTAATTTTGGCATTTTCCGATAGTCGTGTTTTTTTCTCATTTCCGCAATGTATAACATGTTAGCATTATTTTTTTAAATAATGGTGTAATAATCAAAAACCTTCAGATACCTAACTGGAGCTTGGTTACGGACCGTCGGACTCGTTGCCAAGCAACGTAAACAAAATACACTTGGATCAAGCGGCGCGCTCAGCGTTAGGTTTGCCATTTAACCAAATAAACCATAAATTTGGTGAGCCTCGAAATTGAATCACCCGGTATATAGACACAACTTCTGGCTTGAACTGAACATTGATGACAGGTAGCAACTTGTGAAATATCACACGTAAAATAGGTCGTGTGATATATTATAGGCTTCAACATCAGCCACCCGTTATGAAAAACTATTAAACGTTCGACATTGGAAGGTGTTAGTAGTGCATTGCTTGTTGAATGAGCGTTGCGCTCATAGGCAAGAGTACAGCAACATATAGTGTGTGTAACGCAAGATTAAAATAGGTGTCCAATAGCTTTGGCTTTCTGTTTGTTACAATTTGAATAAATGTTTAAATACATTTGGTGCTCGATATCTTGTGCCATCAAGATAGATCACTACATATATCAGGAGCAGCAGTTAACACAACCACATATTTATTTCTTCTCCTTTATTCTACACTAAATAATCCATCAACATCTGCACAGGCCAGAAGTACAATTGGAAAGTACTTTATTGGAAAGCGGGTGCAGTAATGGACGTAACAAAAAGGAAATTTTGTGGGGAAAGGCATGCCAAATGAAAGAACCTTTGCTTGTTTACTTCGTTTCGACGGTTTTAATTTTCATCGTCATCAGGCAATCACTACAAAAGAATATTTGAAAACATGTAATTACTAAGTTTACAACTAAGAAAATATAAACTAAGTCCGAAACAATAAAAAAACAGTCACAAAGTGTTTCTATGAATAGTCATTCCAGCCTGCAATACCAGGACCAACTTACCATGTAAACGTACAAGTCTGACAAGGTAAATGGTATAAAGAAGAGTAAACATTTCATATAAAGAAGTGCAAATTCTTTTTAAATATTTATGTTATATATCTGAGGCTGTCATTTATCTTCGTTCCTCTTGTAAACATGGTTTCACATCTGCAGCTGGCATCACGGGATCCATGCAAATTGGGTTGCTGGCACAAGCAATTAAGATGATTTATACTGCATATACTATATTTAAGTTGTACACTATTTCAATTGGTCTTCCAATATTTAAATTTGCATACTGTATGAACTGTATGAACTGTATGAACTGTATGAACATTCCTTTGTTTTATTGGGAAAAGCAATTTAGCAATTTATCACAATTATCACATTTGTCGACACCACTGTTGATGTAAAAGAATATTGGTCAGTGTGAGGAGTTTCCTTATTGTTCTCACCTTCTAGTATCTACTTTGTGTGGCAGCGATGAGCTATACTATAGGAAAAAAGTGGTTTAACCTTTAATGCAATACATTTTACGAACTATAATTTTGGAAATTAATTATTTGGTAGAAAATTTTACGGGCACTAACCATATTTTTACGAAAATTATTTGTCTAAGATATTCACACAGAACATAGGGTGTACCTAGTTCACCCTATAATATACTGATGTCCGAGTGGAAACCGTGTTGATATTCACACAGAACATAGGGTGTTGGATTGTTGATTTAATGAGTGGACTGTATATATGTAGCGGATTCATTTTATTCGTTGAAGAAAATGCTGTTATATAACGTGCGTTGTTTATTGAAAATTATATATTATGACATATATTTCAATAATTATCCACAGTTACCAATTCTAAGCCTACCTAATACCAAAATACTACTTTGAAATTTGAACATACTCCCTGCCTTGAAAGGGAACATTTCAAATTATAATAATGAAAGTAAATAACGAAACAGCACGAAAACTATTATATGCGAAATAAATTAACAGAGAATATGATCTGTTGTAGTCTTTACATTAAACAAACTCTATTTTTTAGGTAACGGATAGATTTTGCAAAATGACCGTTTGATGGTTCCTTCTGCAGTCTTGACGTCCGCCACACGAAAAATTGCATCGTTTCCAGGATATAGTCGGGATATAGAGGAGGTTGATTATTATCTTCCGTTAGCAGCACCAGGTCATCAATTTGAAGACTGTCTTGTGTTGTTCGCCACTTGCAACGTATTTGTAGTTCTGACACATATTCCAGAGACCACCTCTTCCAGAAATGTTGATGGAGCTTCTGGATATGTTGATAGTGACTTAGTCGATTTTCTGCCACTTCAGTCACATCTGGGTCGGGTATTACAGCAATAGGTCTCCCAATTAGAAAGAGGGATGGTGTTAGTGGTGATAAGTCCGAAGGGTCGGTGGATAGGGTTAAAAGAGGTCGTGAATTAAGTGTTGCTTCAATTTCTAATGTGATAAATTGTTCAAAGGTTAATTTAGCGTTACCAGCAACACGTTGTAAATGATACTTTGTATGCTTTACTCCGGCTTCCCAGAGACCACCAAAATGTGGAGAATGGGGTGGTATAAATGACCATCGAATATTTTCATTTTCTAAGTTGGCACTCAACTTAAAAGCGTTATTGCTCAAAAATTCGCCGAAACTGCGCATTTCCGAATTTGCCCCGACAAAATTAGTTCAATTATCAGAGAACATTTGAGCAGGCTTTCCTTGACGAGCAACAAAACGCCGTAAAGTTGCAATAAAGGTCTCCTTTGTTAAATCTGATACTAATTCTAAACGGATAGCATGTGTAACGAAACATAAATAGGCTGAACATTTAGTAATTTTACACCCTCGTCCCATTCTATCTTTGTGTAAAAATGGCCCTGCGTAATCAACGCCGGTTTTAAAAAATGGTGTTCGGTATTAGTCTAGATTTAGGTAAGTTGCCCATTTTTAAATGTATATCAGTTGGTTTAGCCTTAAAAAAGGTTATGCATTATCGAAAATTTTTCGAGCTTAGTTGAGTCCATGAATTGTCCAAGATTGTTCACGCAAATTCGTTCATAATGGTTGTGGTCCAGCATGCAATAACCTGTTGTGGTCTCATATAAACAACAAATTAGTAAAATGACTTATAGAAGATATAACTATTGGGAATTTTTTACTGCATATAAAATTGGATTGACCTAGCCTACCTCTCACTCTTATAATTTTATCTTTGTCTAAGAATGTATTAAGCTGAAATAACTTGCTCTTAGGAATTACAGAATCATTATTATGTAATGCTTCAAATTCTTGATGGAAAGACTCAATCTGCGATAATTTAACTAAAGCATAATAAATAATAAAGCTGCTCTTAATTCGTAACTTTTTAAATATTGTGTTTAGCGGTCAGTTTTATGCATTCGACAATTCGAAATAAATCAATATGCTGTAATACGTTCCAGTTTAGTAAAATCGGAAAAATGTTTAAAATCAAGTGATGGCACATTTATACTGCTTTTTAAAATAATAGTTTCTTTAATTCGGGTAATTCAAAGGTTTTGAAATCTGATAGCGGCCCTGCTCTTTCAGGTTCGAGCAACCAATTCGGCCCGTGCCAGTATATGCTTAAAGAGCTTAATTCGCT
Source organism: Aphodius sticticus (assembly GCA_963966075.1). Classification (NCBI taxonomy): domain Eukaryota; kingdom Metazoa; phylum Arthropoda; class Insecta; order Coleoptera; family Scarabaeidae; genus Aphodius; species Aphodius sticticus. The sequence goes on along the minus strand of OZ014509.1, from coordinate 37,953,520 downwards.
TGGTCGAACACCTCGTGATAAGTGATCAGCTGGAATGCATTCACTCGGCACGTGACGCCAACATGTTAAATTGGTCATTTCTAAACTATTTGTAACTCTGTTGACCACAAAACTTTGTAATAAATTAGACTGAGTGTTAAGCCAATTCAGCACGATCGTCGAGTCTGTCCAATAGTAAATTATTTGTGGTTCCAAATTCAATGACAAGCTTACCTATTTCATTAGATTGGCTAGTAAACTTGCCGCATATAATTCTAACCTAGGAATTGTTCAAAGTTTGAGGGGTGCTACCCTTGATTTTGCACATACTAGTTGTGTCGAACATGTACTGTTTTGATCTGTACATTTCATATAAACACAGGCTCCATATGTGGCTTGAGAGGCATCACAAAAGCCATGCAGCTCTATGTTAATTGGGTGTGAACATGTGATTTGTCTCGGCATTTGTAATTTATATAAGTTGGTAAGTTCTTTTCTAAATGAGAGCCACTTTGTATGTACATGTGATGGTAATGCTTCGTCCCAGGAAATACTTACGCGCCACATGCTTTGCAATAAAATCTTTGCTGTAATTATGCATGGACCCAGCAGACCAAGTGGATCAAAAATTTGGGAGATTTCAGAAAGCATTATTCGTTTAGTGACAAATTTACTGAATTCAAGATTTATGTTGAAAACTTATTTATCTGTGTACCCATTCCAAACTATATCTAGTATTTTAGTGTTTTCGTTTGCGCCAAAATCAATGGTGTTTATAGTGCTCTCGGGTTCGAGTTCTTTTATTATTTGTGATTTATTTGAAACCCATTTACGCAAATTAAAACAACCTTTTTTCAATTCTATCGAAACATTTTTTGCTAATTGGATGGCCTCTTCGACAGTATCAGCCCCGCTTAACATGTCATCGACATAGAAGTCATTCATAATCGTATTGGCTGTCTTTGGGTCGGTGCATCCCACGCACATTTGATATAAACATTTGATTGCTAGATACGGTGCCGAAGAACTGCCATATGTTACTGTTCTTGGTTCATAAACGTCGATAGGTTTTGATGGATGTTCACGCCAGAGAATGCGTTGCAGTGCTCTCTGTTCGGGATTTATGTTAACCATGCGATACATTTTTTCGATGTCACTGGCAATAACTACGTTTTTGGAGTTCATTGAAAGAGATACCACTGCTAGTCTTTGCTGAAGCATCAAAAACCACTCTAAGTTTTGTAGTTTGACTACTCTCTCTAATCACACCGTGCTGAGGCAAATAAAATGAAATTTTTGAATCTGCTGTATTGAGCATCATACGACCTAAATATTTGTATTCATTAATAAAGTTTGTGTAATCCCTGTTGAAATTGGGATTTCTATCAAATTTGCGCTCTAAGGATAATAGGCGTTTCTTAGCGCAGTCATATGAATCGCCAAGTTTGTCAAGGCTATCCTTAAGACCCAGTTCTACCCGTGCTAAAACTCGTTTTCTATTAACGGCGTTATTTATAGTTCAAAATTGATGAAATTCTCAGTGTCAATTCTTAGATAAATAAGGAGTATGGCTAGGCCAAACAAATTTTTTGGTAAGATAAAAATGAATTTTACTTCTACACCTTTCTCTTTTGTCAAATATAATACCCCTAGTCTACTACAATAATAGATTTTTTATGTAGGTACATTTTCAGCCCAAACATTATAACTTTTCCGCTAACCGAAAAATGCGATAATTGTCAGATATGTAAACAATGGCCATATTTCGGCTGTTATGTATGGCCAGCTCATCGCAGACACCATAAGCTTTAGTCGATACGTAAACCACGGCATAGACACCGACCCCGACAGAAAAACATCGAATCTAAACATTTTGTTTCGTAGTTGCGATGTTTTTACAACGGAGCCTTAATGGTATTGTAATCACAAACTTTCCATCTATTTCCCTTTTTGTATTTTTGTGAAAATGAGCTTCACAATGCCCTTTCCTCTTTTGTAAAACCTTAGTGATAGAAGTTTCTTCTATTTCCCAGAAACGTTCAATTTGCTTGTTTATTTTGTAATTGTTAAAATTACATTGAAAGCTTCGTGGAAGAAACCATGCTGTTACTGGGCCGGCAATAATACAGCCAAATCGTGTCTTTTGTAAAATAGGTCCAAGACGACTTGAATGTATTTGACCCACGCATGTGAGATCCCAGAAACAATCTGCACCAAGTAATATATCGATTTTATTTGGCGCATTGAACGTTGGGTCTGCTAATTTAATATTCTGTTTAAATGCTCTATATTTGTATGGAAGTTTGGTATGTTGGAAGTTATTGTATGTACTATAAGACTTGGTAATTGAGTCTTAAAGTTATTTACTTTTGATTTAATGCAAATATTTGTTTTTGACTTTATATGTGATAATGACTTAGGCCACTTCCGTTCATGCTGATATTTGATTTTTGTATCTGTAAACGTTTATAAAATTCCTCTATAATAAAACTGGATTGGGATCATGAATCTAGAATAACTTATATAGATTGACCCTTTTGATTTAGTGCGGAAATGAGCCCTGTAGATAATAAAACCTGTGAGGTATTTCCACATCGAGAAGAGAGATTTACAGATTTAAACTCATTGGTAGGCATTGTCGTTACATATCCATTTTGGTTTGTTTCGAAATGTAATAATCAATTGTGTTTGCGATTGCAATGCTTACACATAGAGGAACTACAATCATTAATTATGTGACCTAGTCGCAGACAGTTTACACATGATTTAATATTTTTTATATTGTCAATCTTTCGTTGACAGTAAGTTTTAAAAATATTGGACAGTTGTGATATAATGGTCATTCTTACATACTATGCAAAAAGCCTTTGATGTTACAAAAGATTTTGATAGTTGTTCATTTCTAGGTTTTCGGTTGCAAGACTTGTTTTGATCTAAAGACTCTAAAATATCAGCACGATTTTTTAAAAATGTTTTTAAGTTTTCTAACGTTGGGTTTTCATAACTTGATTTCAATAACTCCCACTCTCGTGCCGTGGTAGGGTCTAATTTAGTGGTTATTAGATAAATAATCAATGTATCCCAGTGTTTTGTTGGTTCATTTAATGTTTCCAGAGCCCTTAAAGGCTTTGTTATAGTGTCAATAATGTTTCGTAAGGAAACTTTCGATTCTTCACGAACAACATCGATATTGAACAGTGCCTTTAGGTGATTATTTATCAGAATCCGAGAATTATCGTATCGTTCACACACAAGTTTCCATGCAACCTCGTAATTATCTGCAGAAAATTCTGCAGATAATCATCAGGAGAAGCGGCGACGCGGCAACACCGCTTCCGTCCGCGCCGTCGACAACTCTCCGCCGCTCCGCCGCTATGACCTCACGCAAAATCACCGACCTGACACTGACAGTTCCCGTACCGTTCCACCAGTTCTGTGTTGTTTTGTGATTTCGGTTCCGTGCGTGGACGTAAACTTTCAACTTATTCAACTTACTCAACTATCATCACTGGTAGAACGTAAACAAAATTTGGTTACGATTTGTTGTGATGAGCTAACCGGGATATGGGCGACCAGCGAGAGGCCCCCGAACGTATTCTCGAGCAGCAGATCATGCAGCTCAAGAAGCAGCATCAGCTGCAGCACCAGATCCTCCTGCAGCATTTCCAGCAGCAACAGCAGCACCTCGCCGAGCTGCACGAGCAACAGCTCAGGCAACACCTGAAGGAGTTCTGGGAGCAGCAGAAGAAGATGAATGAGATTCGACAGCGGGAGCAGCTCGAGGCTTTGAGGAAGAAGGAGAAGCACGGAGAGAGCGCTGTGGCGTCGAACGAGGTGAAGCAGAGCTGAGCTGAGCCCCCCGTGCGAATCGGACGAATACCAAAGACACGTGCTCTTCAGCAGTCCATCCATGCCGAACATCTCGCTGGCCGTTCATCACGTCCACTCGCCCGATCTCTCCGAGGCTGCCGTGAGGGCAGCTTGCACGGCCAGGCTGGGGATGCCCCTCACCGGGCAGATGCTTCCCAGCACCTTGCCCTACTATCCGTCTCTACCGGCGATAGAGAGCGAGCACGATACGATTAGTGAATTACAGGAACCCCCAACATTCACCAAATGTTGCGTCGCAACAATTGATTATTTGGTTTCCATTTTATTAACCCGAATGTTGGAACAAATTCCTGTTTCCCCCACCCCAGTCGCCCATCCAGTTTAGTCCCATTTCAAAAACCATTCACACTCACCGTCTAGAAGTGATCCTTGAACTTCAGTGTGTGCGAAGAACCCCCAAAGCTTCCCATATAGAAGGAAAACGTTCCGCGTCTATCGCGCCCATCTCGTATTGTGTTAGTTCGGCCATTCAAGGTCCCCATCTCTCCCCGTTGAATGAGCACGTGAATAGTGAGTTACAGAGCGATTTATTCGGAGAAACAGCAACCTGTGGACGCGCTTGGTGAGTTCTTTATTTTCCTTTTGCGCCCAGAGATTCCAGTGAAACCATCAGCACTGCCCCAACATTCTGGTCCGTCGAGAAGCCGGATGGTTGCTCATCAAATTTGCGTTTTGCGTGTTTATATCATATCATTTATTTTAAAGTTTTGCGTTGTAACTTCGAATTTCGGCATATCGTGTCTCCGTCCTAGTTTTTGTCGCGCGCTAGTCTGGTCTCTCCCATCGCACTCACACTCGGTCGCGCGCGCTCTCTCTTTCTCTCGGCTGAGTTTGGCTCGCTGTATTCGGGAAAATGCCACCCATAAACAGAGCGGATGCCGAACGAATTGAACGTCACCTTACAGAATTGCGCTTGTCCCGCGATGCGGCGTTGCAGGATATCAACATTACGCTCGCGTTGGTAGAGTCATTAGCAGAAGAAAATTCACGCTCTTTGTTTTTGGTGCGTTGCAGAAATCTAGATCTCGCTTTTGAACAATTCACCCTTGGACATGCAAATATACGCAGTAGTTGCTTGAAAACAGATAAAACTGAGGATTATAAACTAGACGTGGAGAAGCTTAGTCAATATAAACTCGCTTATTACCGTGTCGTTGCCGCGAAGGCTGGTATAGATAAGGACTTAAACGCTGCCTCAAGTTCGAACGTTCCCGCTACTCCTCAACGCCCGATAAAACTCCCAGATTTGCAGCTGCCTACATTTGACGGCGCTGTAAGAAATTGGCAATACTTCTTCGACACATTTTCATCTCTTATCCATAACAACTCCACGTTGTCGGACATTGACAAGTTTCATTATCTACTTTTGTCAACAAAAGGTGCGGCCAATAGTATAGTAAGCTCCCTCCCTATCGCTGCTGTAAATTATAACACTGCTTGGCAATCATTGTTAAGTCGGTACAATGACACGCGCATTTTGTCTCACCATTATTTGGACTCCATTTTCAATTTACGGCCACTCACAGACAGTTCGTATGAAAGTCTGCAGACTTTTTATAACATGGCCCATGACAATGTTCTTGCATTAAGCAACTCGAAAATCCCTGATCTCTCCGATTTCATTTTGTTGTCTCTCTTGCTGAGACATGTAAATTCCCAGACTCGGGAAAAATTTGAATTAAAATTTGGCAATAAAAAATTTCCCACTGTCAATGACTTTTTCACATTTCTTCGAGAGAAATGTCAGGCCCATACTTCGGCTCGCCCTAGCTTCAAGTCTTAGGTAGTGGTTTCTTCCCCCAAACGTTCATTTTATTCTGCTGAGAACACGGCCAAATGTCCGTGCTGCAGAGGACCGCACCGTTTGTCGACTTGTCACGATTTCTTGGCGCTTCCCACTACGTAAAGACGTGAGTGGGTAAAAACAAACAAACTCTGTTTCAATTGTTTTGCAAATTCCCATATGCTTAGGGATTGCACTTCCCGATTTACTTGTAGATCGTGTAATGGTAAACACCATTCATTGTTGCATTTTACGTCAGACCAAACTCTTGCTCCCAATACATCTCCGAATATCGGCTCTCATGAATCAATTCCTTCGGTGCCCCATTCATTGTCGTGTTCTTCTGATTCCACCGTTCTGCTTGGCACAGCTATCGCCAAAGTTAAGGATGGGCACAGTTATTTTCAAAAGGTTCGACTGGTAATTGATTCTGGATCCCAACTCTCTTTTATTACGTGCGCAAGCCGTTTGCATTTGAGTATTGATATGAAAAGCACACCGGTGTTAGGGTTAGGAAACTCCAAAATATTTTGTTCCAAAGGCAAGGTTACGTGTGAATTACAACCGACGCGAGACTCTCCCGTTGTTTTGTCCACTCGTGCGGTCGTTCTTCCCGAGATCACCACGGACCTACCCAATTCTCGTTTGCCATCTCGACTTCGTCTCGATGTTCAGCATTTGGTACTTGCAGATCCCGGATTTGATGATCCTGGTCCGATTGATTTCCTGTTAGGTGCTGATTTGTTTCCCGCTATCTTGCGAGGCGCGGAGCCCTTGCCCCTCTCTTGTGGCTTGTCAGCGGTCAGTACTATTTTTGGCTGGATTCTTTTGGGAAAAAAGAAGAACGCATCTTCTTCCTCGAAGCACGCAACATCATTGCTGGGTTTGGACAGCCTGCAGGAGAATTTGAAACAGTTTTGGCAGGTGGAGGAACCGACAGTCCACGTTCCCAATAATCCAGAAGACATCGAAGCCGAGGATCATTTTGTGAGATCTCATTATCGTACTAACGAAAGTCGTTATGTAGTTTCGCTCCCCTTTAAAAAGGACACCCCGTTAAACTTTGGCCATTTCAACAAATTAGCTCACTCTAGATTGTTCAATCTTGAATCCCGTCTCAGTCGAAACTCTCCCTTGCGTGTAGCCTACAATGCCTTCATGAAGGACTATATTGATTTAGGACACATGAGCCCAACCAAACGAAGTGGATCTTATATTATTCCACATCATGCTGTTTATAAACATCTCCCGTCTCTGTCGAAAATACGAGTTGTTTTCGACGCCTCTGCCCGCAATGGCTCCCCATCTCAGTCAATAGTTTCTCTGAATGATGTTTTGCTCCCTGGACCCAAGTTGCAGCGTGATGTCTGTGACATTATGTTAAATTTTCGTTGTCACCAGATCGTATTTACCACAGATATTTGCAAAATGTATCGCCAAATTCTTGTGGCCCCTTCAGATTGTAAATATCAGCATACTTTGTGGCGGGACGATCCTAGCGAGCCCATCGTAGAGTATGAACTTCATACCGTCACCTAAGGTCTCCCGTGTGCTCCCTTCCTGGCCCTTAGGGTCATTCAACAACTTGCGTCCGACGAACATCACCGATTTCCCCGCGCGTCTCAAATCCTGCGCAACGATGTTTACGTCGATGATGTGGTAACTGGAGCCGACACGTTAGAGGATGCTCTCGATTTAAAAGATGAACTTGTTCATCTTTTGGGTAGCGGTGGATTTGCTCTCAAAAAGTGGACCAGTAACTCCCAGTCATTTTTGGCACGGATTCCGGAGGAAGATCGAGAACCCTCACTGAGTATCACATCGATAGATTCTCCTTGCTTCAAGATCTTAGGTCTCCAGTTTGATGCAGGAACGGATTCGTTCACCTATAGCGTCTCTCCTAGTTCGATGCCGGTCAGTAAACGCTCGATCTTGTCCGATATAGCGCGTATCTTTGATCCGTTAGGTTGGATTTCTCCTGTGGTATTCTTTGCCAAGCGTCTCATGCAGGAGATCTGGAAGGCGAAGGTAGATTGGGATGATACTCTCCCTAAACCTTTAATAGAATTGTGGTATACCTTTCAGCACCAGCTGCCTAGTCTCTCACATGTCAGGATTCCACGATTGATTGTCCCATTATCCCCTTCTCGTTTGACTATTGTTGGCTTCTGCGACGCATCTCAGGACGGTTACGCAGCCGTAGTTTACTTGCGCATGGAGTCAACTCCCGATCAGGTTTTAATCTCGTTGTTGAAAGCAAAAACACGAGTCTCCCCAATAAATTCTCTCTCCATTCCTCGTTTATAATTGTGTGCGGCAGTCCTTTTGTCGAAATTGCTCCAATCCCTCCAGCCCTTAATTAAAAAACTGTCTATTTCTGAGTTCGTCTTGTGTAGCGATTCAACTATTGCCATATCTTGGTTGAAAACTTCCCCATATAAACTAAAGACGTTTGTTGCTAACCGAGTCGTTGAAGTCACGCGGACTCTTCCCAGAAAAGATCATATCCCACGACTTATGGTGGCGAGATCCTTATTGGCTGACAGCGTCAAGAGCTGTGGCCAATTTCCAACCCTCACCCTGTTTCCATTTCTCAACTCCCTGATGTCAAACCCTCTAGTTTCAGCCTTGTAGCTGCCCGATATCCCCATGTTTGGCTGGATTGGATCCAGAAATTTTCCTCCCTATTAAGACTGCAGTTTAGTTTGTGTTTTGTCATGCGATTTATCAAAAATCCTCGGAACGCCCGCGTAATCAGAGCTTCATTAGCGCACAGGAATTAGAGACGTCCCTGCAAGTTCTAATTAAACACACCCAGTCAGTTTATTTTTCGGAAGACAGTCTTAATTCAAGCTGGCACTACATCAAAACGACTACAATACAGGAAGTCTCGATGCCTTGGCTGCCTGAGTTCCTTGTGCTGCAGGAAGTCTTGAGGGCTTTGAGATGCGGCGATATATAAAGGCGCTGCCACACGATGCGGTGAACGTCTCGGCGAGCGTTGGACTGAACGATTGAGTCAAATGCGTTCGACACTTGATGCAATAATTGAAAAATGGCCGCTACACGATGCCACGAACACCTTCCAACGTCGAACGTTTGATAATTCGCCACAACGTGTGGCCGACGTTCAAGCTTCCAGCTACCAATGCCAAGCGCCCAACATTCGGGTTTGATCACGTTCCGGCTGGTCTCGGTATTTTACCAATGACCAACGATTTCTCGCCGTCGACGTTCGAAGCATGGTTGTTTTGACGCGCATCTACACCAATTGTCGGAATTTGGTACTCATTTTATATTCTCAAGAAAAGTATATATTTGTGCGCTTTTGATTTTATTGTTGGTATTAATATTTCTTGTAAATAAAGAAATGAAAAAAGTAAATAAACCTTGTTCTTGGAATAAATATTTATTACAACAATTTAGGTTTCATTGTTTCAACCAATGGAAATTGCACAAGTACAAATAGTTCTACGTTTAGAGCTGCCTTTCCTTTCTGCATTGCATACCACCATACCACCGTACAGAATAGTACGGTCGGTAAAGTTAGGAATTGTGTAGTACCATAGGGTTCCACTACTCTTTAGTATTTTACTGTACCGGCCTAGAATATTATGCAGTTAATAGATGGGAAACAGAAAGTAGGAAATATGTGACACATCCGGGGTCAACACTTGGAATAAAATTTAAAAATAGTATAATATAATACAAATTTTATAAGACAAAAATTGGCGCACGAGTTGTTTTGGAACGAGTGCGCAAATATGTCTTATAGAACGAGTGTTGTATACTATTTTCTCTTGTTTGCGATATTAGTTTTACATAAATTTCGAAAATTGTGGTTGTCATCTTACAATCTAGCGTACTTTTATATTCAACAGTTGGTATTTGTGGTAAAATTCATAAATACGGTTGACGGGAGCCAATAGCGATTGAGATGTCAGCCTTGTTTAGCACTTGACGTCAATGTCATCAACCTGGGAAAACTAAAAGTTACTAAAAGTTTGTGATCTAGTGTTTTCATAACGACACCAAAAGCAGTTTCGTTATGAGTTTATAACGAACGCAAAGTAGAAAAAAAAAGTAGAAAAAAATTTTCAATATCATTTTATAACTTGCTTTACTTACCATACATTATGATAAAATTACTATTTTGTCGCTCGTTGATGCATCAAGATGCATGATTGGACGCACTGTTTGCGGCTAAACTTAAATGCATCACATGACGCAATAAAGGACAAACAGTTCAATTTTTTATTTGTATTATTTATAACTACAAATATACATAATGTATTATATAGTAAACCAATTATACGTAAATTAATGTTTATAACTATATACATAATATAATTTACCATATTTATCTCAAATATTACTATAAATCACATATTTATAAAAATAACTACATACCCGGTGATTCAATGTCGAGCCTCACCATGGGGATCTCGCTTATTAGTGGAGATAGAGCCTATGTTTAAATTTGGCAAAGTTTCGTATTTTTGTGTTGGTCAATTATCTGAAAAGAAATTTAAGCTATCATTTTTCATTTTAAAGATATCCGCAAAAAACTGTAATGTTAAGGTATCGTTTTTAATTTTTTATTCAAAACTGAATGTAGCTAGACATTTGAAACAAAAACGTTCTACAGCTACTTTTTAACAAGGAATGCAGTGACATTTTTTAATTTCAAATAACTTCAAAGATTTCGGCGTAAACATGGCCTACTTTTGTTTTTCTTATGGGCGCCATACTGAATTTTGGCATTTTCCGATAGTCGTGTTTTTTCTCATTTCCGCAATGTATAACATGTTAGCATTATTTTTTAAAATAATGGTGTAATAATCAAAACACCTTCAGATACCTAACTGGAGCTTGGTTACACTTGCACTTGGATCAAGCGGCGCGCTCAGGGTTAGGTTTGCCATTTAACCAGATAAACCATAATTGTGGTTGATTGTGGCTGTAAAATGCCGGTTACCAATAACGAAAAGCGTGATATGATAAGGGTTTATTATTGTACTCATAGATATGCCCAATCGTACAAGATTCCTAACATTGGACAGAAATTTAGCGGACCATGGATCGTTTAGTAAATTCCGCAATTCTCATGGAAATGTTGAAAACCATCAAAGAGATATTTTGGAAATGGTAAACGTTAGATAACCATTATTTGCAATGCTTCAACTACTGGTTTTTAGATAAATGACGATTCTCGGATTTCTACGCGGTCAGTAGCTTACAATTTGGAATTGCCGCAAACACGTGTTTGGAGAGCATTACAAACAAAAAAATTGAAACCGTACAAACCCCACACAAGTCAAACTTTGCAGTTGTACGAAATTATTTGACGCAACAATTTTCAAATCGCTGGATTGGTAATGGTGGAGTGCTGGAATGTCCTGCTAGATCCCCTGATTTAAGTAACCTGGACTATTTTCTATGGGAAACTGTGAACGACGAAATTTATCACGATACTCGCAGAAATATCGAGGATCTGCGGGATCGAATAACAAATGCGGTCAATGCTATTCCGGGAAGAGCAGTTAGAAGAGCATAGCAAGATGTCGAAAAGCTGGCTCGATTTTATGCCTTCAATTTGAATTGTTTCAATTTGAACATTTTCTTAAAAAATAAGCTTTTTGTTGTATAAACTTGCTTCTTTTACAATCTGAATGTTTTTAATCCAAAGCACTCTGGTCAGTCCGGCGTCGGCGGTCTGTAACCAAGTACCAGTTGGGTACCTGTTAAGCACGACAAACAACGAGAAAAAGAAGAAAGTTTTTTATTTTTATTATTGTTTTAAAAAATAATGGCATTTTACATCCACAATCAACCACAATTATGGTTTATTTGGTTAAATGGCAAACCCAACGCTGAGTGCGCCGCTTGATCCAAGTGTTGACGTTGCTTGGCAACGAGTCCGGTGGTCTGTAACCAAGCTCCAGTTAGGTACCTGAAGGTTTTTTGATTATTACACCATTATTTTAAATAATAATGCTAACATGATATACATTGCGGAAATGAGAGGAAACACGACTATCGGAAAATGCCAAAATTCAACATGGTGCCCATAAGAAAAACAAAAGTTTACCATGGTTACGCCGCCATCTTTGATGTTATTTAAAAAAAAACAACACTTCATTCCTTGTTAAAAAGTCGAATGTTTTTGTTTCAATTGTCTAGCTGCGTTTCGTTTTGAATAAAAAATTAAAAACGATATCTTAACATTTCAGTTTTTTGCGGATATCTTTAAAATGAAAAATGATAGCTAAATTTTCTTTTCAGATAATTGATCAGCACAAAAATACGAAACTTTGCCAAATTTAAACATAGGCTCTATATCCAGTAATAACCGAGATCCCCATGGTGAGCCTCGAAATTGAATCACCCGGTATATAGACACAACTTCTGGTTTGAACTGAACAGTGATGACAGGTAGCAACTTGTGAAATATCACAGGTAAAATAGGTCGTGTGATATATTATAGGCTTCAACATCAGCCACCCGTTGTGAAAAACTATTAAACGTTCGACATTGGAAGGTGGTTAGTAGTGCATTGCTTGTTGAATGAGCGTTGCGCTCATAGGCAAGAGTACTGCAACATATAGTGTGTATAACGCAAGATTAAAATAGGTGTCCAATAGCTTTGGCTTTCTGTTCGTTACAATTTGAATACATTTTTAAATACATTTGGTGCTCGATATCTTGTGCCGTCAAGATTGATCACTACATATATCATGCATCCCTTCTCTACGCCGTCAAAAACTTCTGCGAAAACACCAAATGGATTGCAGTACTAGCTGGCTCTACATTGTCATAATAGCGTGATTAGTATTCAACTTTATTCCGATATGGTTGAAACTGCTCTTTCTAAAGATTCTGGAGGCGTTTGCTAAGTGTAGGTGAGCCTAGAATACAATAAGCTCATAAATACGATACTATTATAAATTGATATTACTTTACCTACGGCATATTCTATCATCATCTTCCTACCAAAATTAGAAGATGTGTAGCTCTATTAGTTATTTGAGGTTATGTTTATATCGTTTGTTGACACTCAGATTACTGTGAAGTTAGCGTAATATAATTTAAAAAGCCACCGTTTTATAATCATCCGTTTAACTCGTTATGACTGGCGGAAACTTCTGCGACAATAACAACTAGATTGCAGTATGTACTACCTGCCGCTTAATTGGCATTCAACTATAGGGTATTCTGATTTGGTCGAACCTGCTCCGTCTAAAGATTTTGGAGCCGTCACCACGTGTTCGTTAGCCTATAAAACAATAAAATCATTAATACGAGGCTATTACAAATTGAAATTCCTTTACCTTCGTCGTAATCTATCTTCAGGTTCCTACCAAAATTGTGACGTACTGTTGTTACGATGATATTCCCATTTCCGTGAAGTTAGCGTAATATAATTTAAAAAGCTACCGTTTTATAATCATCTGTTTAATTCTTTATGACTGGCGTAAACAACAAATGGGTTGTAGTATGACTTTCCACTTAATTCACATTCAACTTTATTCTGATTTGATCAAAACAGCCCCGTCTAAAGATTTTGGAGGCGTTCACCAAGTTTATGTTAGCCTAGAATATAATGTATAGTCATTAATACTGTCCATATTATCAAGTGAAATGACTACTATAGCTTCGGCGTATTCTATTCTCATCTGCCTACCAAAATTGTGATTATTTTAAAGTTGTGTAGCACTATACTCTATTCGGTTTTTCAAGTTATGTCATAGGGTATGTTTGTTATGTATATGTAGATCCTCACTGATTCACGTTATTGTGAAGTTACCGAAAATAATTTAAAAAGCAGCAGTTTTATCCTCATCCGTTTAATTCTTGAATTAATATAAACTATATATATATATTTAAACAACTAAACTCGAACAAATCCCGCGGACTAAACAACTGATGCTTCGAATGTTGGCCAAAATACCGACAATGGCTCGAGCGAGACCAAACCCGAACGTTGGCCACTTGGCATTGGTAGCTCGAGGCTTGAACGTCGGCCACACGATGCAACGAACTATCAAACGTTCGACGTTGGAAGATGTTCACCGCATCGTGTGGCAGCGCCTTAAGAATCCGGCGTTGGCTGGACGAAATGTTGGATTGTTGATTTAATGAGTGGACTGTATATATGTAGCTGATCCATTTTATTCGTTGAAGAAAATGCTGTTAGAGTTTATTTCACGACAAGTGGCAGTAAGCCGCTGACATAACGCGCATGGCGCAAACGTTCCTACGCATTGACATGTGTTAGAATGAAATAAAGAAGATTGCTATTTCATTCTAACACACGTCAATGCCTATAGGAACGTTTGCGCGTCTTGTCGCGGCTTACTGCCACTTGTCGTGAAAAATACCATATATAACGTGCGTTGTTTATTGAAAATTATATATTATGACATATATTTACAAATCAATCCATAGTTACCAATTCTAAGCCTACCTAGTACCAAAATACTACATTGAAGTTTGAACATAGGGTGTAACTATTTTACCCTATAACATACTCAGTCCGAGTGGAAACCGTGTTGTTGAAATATCAAGAGGAGCATCTTCGTTGCACTTGGCTCCATACTTAGTCATTGAGATGTGTTTTGAAACAGAGTGCGAAACGTAAACTATATTAACGACAACAACGCATTTTTCATCCAGGTCAATATGTCATCGACTCGCCGCGGAAGTCTGCGATCTAGATATTCGTCACTATATTTTATTTATTATTAAAAATTTATTTTTATGTTTTTAAGCTTTTTTATACAAAAATTCTGCTGATTTGTTATCACACGCACATATGTCAGTTAGTTGTATAAGGAAAGACGTGCGATCTTTTTGGATGGAAAATTTTACCAAGAACAAGTTTGATAATCGTCATCTTGTCCATAAAACTGATATAAGAATGTTCCGACATAAGAATGTTACACGTTTAACAATTTATTTATGAGTTGGGTGCGTTAACACGCGTTTTATTTGTAGATGTCGTAATTGTTTTATTGATGATAGAATAATTTATCAATTTCAGGACGTAGGAAAATTAGGTTTACATAATTGTGGGTTGCATTAGGGATGTAACGGAGGTGACATTTCGGTGGCGGAGGCGGGGGTCAAGTATTTGCCTTATATGGGGGCGAAGTTGAAAATGGGGGACTTACGTAGATGTATGTAAAATCGACTATTAAAAGCAGATTTTTAACATACGATGGGTTGGGTTGCTCGTAAAGAAATTTGTATGCCTCTCTGACGCCTTTTACAGCGTTGGCAGAGACCAGCCTACGGTCGGTTTTTATTATTTCTATATTTGTCTTGTCTACTCATATTTACGCTCTCCCTCAGCAGTGTTACCAGATTATATTTTGTGATGGTGCATATGTGGCTGAAAATGTCGCACAAAAGTCGCGCACTACCAAAATCATTACAGTTTCTTTTTTACTATCACGAAAACTAATATACAGGTGTTCCTAAATATCATGTAAATACGAAAAGCGGTAATTCTTTGGCTTATTTAATGACTAAAAATTCATATAAACATAGGTCCGCAAACGTTTCGTTGCCGATCTACAGGGTGTTGAAATTTCAAGATTTTTTTAGTTTTTCTCTATAGCTCTTGTATCCTAGTTTTAATTTTTAACAGTTGGTCGCGAATAAAATGTCAAAATAAATACAAACAAAAGGTTATCTAAATCAAGCCAAGGCATACTAGACCAATTATTTTAAAAAATTTAATTTCTTCTAGAGAAACACAGAAAAGCTTTTATTTTTTTTCTCGATAACGGTGGTAAATACGAAAAAACTACAAAACTAATGTTTTAGAACAAAACAAAAATTGCATTTTGTATTTTAGAATCCATCAGCGGCGCACCGAAAAAAAGTTCATGGGGAGAAAAGGGGGCATGATCCCTGAAAAAATATCTCCCTGTAGATTCTTAAAACCATTTGGTATGCCCAATGATGTAAGTCTTACAGCGTAACCCATATTCCAAATTAGAGCTAAATATCTCAAAAACTACAAGAGCTATAAAGAAAAAGCTAAAAAAATCTTGATATTTCAACAACCTGTAGATCGGGAACGAAGCGTTTGCGGACCTATGTTTATATGAATTTTTAGTCATTAAATAAACCCAAGAATTCCCCCCTTTTCGTATTTACATGATATTTAATTTGATATTTGATATTTAGTTATGTTTCTAGTTTTGGACCACCAATCATGAAACTTCTAGTTTTAATAATAACCGAGTTATTCAATTTTAGACGTAACCGGTAAAATCACCAAAAAAAAAGTAAAATCAAAAAAACTCAAAAATGGTGATATTTAGGTATAAGGAAACATTATCTAAAATGATGTGTTTTGATACGTAGAAACCAAAAATAAAATAAAAGTTATATCATTCCATTTAAAATAACAAAGTTGTTACCGACTTCCGGTGACCGGACGTGACAGTTAACTTGAGAATATTTTAGCTGAAGAGCTCAGATCGAGTAAATTCTAGTTCCAAAATTTCAAGTTTCCAGAAATAGTAGAACATGAGAAACTTCTAATGTACCAGTTCCGTGAGACACCCTGTATACGCGCCAAAAAAAATCGTACAGCTAATTCTTTCATAATGTAATACTGGCTTGCTTTTATTTGTCAACTTGACAGTTGATGCAAAGGTACGTTTACATTAAGATAGTAAGTAGTAGAGTACACTTGCCTACTATTTATCCAAGTCACTCTACTCTACCGTGTTCGGTAGAGTAACCGTTTACACACAAAATAATAATTGGTAGAGTAGAGTACAGATAGAGAATGTTAGAATGAAACATTTAATTTGTAAAATGTTTATTAAACAAGATTTCATACCTAGCTTTTATAGAACAAACCGTTTAAAACAAAATTAAATGTCAATTTACCCGCAATTATTTCTACTCTACCGCGCACTGCTGTTGACACCGGTAGAGTTGGAGTAGAGTGCGGACTATGGTGGGGGAAGGCAAGTGAATAATGTACTAGTCACATGTGCTATCTACTCTACTCTACCAGTTACTATCTTTAGTACTCTACTCATACTAGCTCTTCTTGTTTACATTAAGCTAGTAGCGGGATAGTATTTACTCTACCTACTAACTCTACCGCTTACTATCCTAATGTAAATGTAGCCTAAGATTAATGTCAGAATGACAGTGTAAAAAAAATGACGGTGATAAAAGACAAAGCTAACAAAAATATGTTCAGTATATTGGGTTGCATATGTGGTGTACGACTTTTTTTGGCGCGAGTAGTACATACAGCTACAGCAGATAAACATGACATAACCAACAAATCAATTCTTTGCCGTGCCAAAATTTTCGCCTCTGCGGAGGCGGAGGCTGAATAACAAGCGAAAGTTCCGTCTTTACGGAGGCGGACCTCCGTTACATCCCTAGTTTGCATGTTTCGAATCGTTGTTTCATATAAAAAAAAGTACAACATGCTATTATGTATAAATCTGCTGTTTTTGAGATATTTTCATTTTATGTTGCCTGTATGAGTACTGGACAGTTTTATTTCTAATAATGTTGTTATCGCAAGTATTTTGATCGTATCCTAATCATAATTGTTATTTGTTACGTCAAAATAGAATAAGTATTAAAACACAACTGCAATCTTGCTTGGGTTTTTAAAATCTACTGCTTTTCTTGTATCTTATTACCCTACTGTATGTGAAAGGGGGTCTTAATTAGTCACTATTTTAATCTTTAAACTATCGTGTGCCTGAACTATGTATCAATTTGTTTTACAATTATATTTATATTGAATATTACTTTGTCTTTCTAATCTTATCTTACATTCAGGCTATCCTAAAAAAATTAAACACAACGTTCTGTTTGTTGACAACCCTTATGTCTAGTCTTGATTTGAATAAATCAATATCACATTTTTAGGAATGCTTGGAAAACAATAAATTTCAAAAATATGTTCAAACCTAAGTACATAATCATCTGTTGGATGGTCCTTTTGATAATTATATTTAATCTGTATGTGATTAATTGCTTAAACTTGAAAGCACTTTTGTCTAAAATTGTCTTTAATTACGTAACGCCCTCGAAATTGAAATATGCCACGGGAGGGGACGCACGCAAAATTGACTGGACAAACTTTAATTTAAATAAAAAAAAAATTGGTTTTTACAGTTGCCACCAAAAATACCTCTTAGAATCACTCATTAAATAGTCCATAAATATAACCAGGAATTGATAAAGGTGGTTAGTGACAAACATAATTTTATATTACAATAAGTAAGCTTGCTATACCTCGCAAAGACTACTAACGTTCATCAAGGATAACTGTCGAATGTGTCATTGTACAAATCCGTCAAACCAAACAAATATCGAATTTACTACAAACTGAAGTACAAAGTCATCTTTGTACAAAAAGAAATGTAAAATGCCGACGTTGTACGTATTTGAACTTGGCTGGTAAATAATAAATATGCATTTTATCTTGTTTATCTACAGTTAACACTGAAATGCGCGCACTACTTAAATCACAGCCATTCATGAGCATAATTTAGAATTTGTTCTCTAATCTATGTTATGCACACTTTGTGACAGAACGCTGTAGTTTATTAGCACTCGGAAAATGGTTTTAGATAATACATTCTGCAAACATCGCATACACTGCATGATAAATTGGTACACAAACACAGATTCCATTAAAAGCACCTGCTCATTCAATTAAACCGATCCAAACATCAATAAAATACTGATTATCTGGGAATAATATATTAAAAATGTGCCATTGTATTAAATTTTAGTTAATCCCACGATACATTTTATATCTTATACTTATATTATTTCTTTATTTGCAGCTGTATATTGTAATAATTATTGCTGGACTTCGAAAAACCGTGGGGTAAGTTTACCTTTAATCAGATTAATCAGATTAATACGATTACTTATTCTAACAATAATTCGAATCCTGGTTTAACGCTGAACACCGCCGTATGTCTTGAAGCAATTTAGGTTGTTGAAGGATAGAGCAAATTTTTTAGTGTCGTCAATGCAAAAAAATTGCGATTTAAAGAAATTGATGGATCGTGACGATGTCGGTGCTAATTCTGGTATCATTCTGTTCCAAATCAGTTTCTTGAAAAGTCAAGTTTAAGCAATGAATCACATAAAAGTTAAATATAATACTCAAACGGACCATCCAGAAGATCATTATGTACATACTTCGGTTTGAAAATATTTTTGAAAATTATTGTTTTCCAAGCATTCCTAAAAAGCTTCATAATGATATCACAATATTTATAGGTACTTTCTTGAAATCAAAACTAAACATGTGTTATCAACAAACAAAACTCATAAAAAACATGTATGCTTCGATGTGTTTAATTTTCAAGGATAGCCTGAATGTTAGATAAGATTAGCCAAAGTAAAATGCAATGTAAATAATATTGTAAAACAATTTTTTAGGCAAACAATGGTTTAAAGATTAAAATAATTAACTAATTAATGCTCGATCCACATGCAGTACGGTGCATGTGGATTTGCATCTCGTTTTATGCAGAACTCCAACGATCAAGAGAACATTTATCTTTCCCTGTACAACAACTAAAACTGTCCAGGTCGCAAACAAGCAACATAAAATAAAATAATTGCAAAAACAGCAGATTTATACACAACTGTATGTTGTATTTTTTATGTGATACAGTACGATTCCAAACATATCACCCAATATTATGAATACGCTGAATGCAAACCTAATTGTCCTACGTACTACCTAATTGTCCTACCGAACTGTCCTCAATAAAACTCTAATGCTATCTACAGATAAAACGCGTCCTAACGCAGCCCATTCATAAACAAAATACTAAAGGGGTAAAAGCAGTATTTTGCAATTACCTCGAAACTATCAGCTTTTCGGACAAGATGATAGTTATCAAAATTCTAGTTTGAAAAATTTGCCGTACAAAAAGATCGGACGTGTTTCCATATACAACTAACCGATATATATATATATATATATATATATATATATATATATAGGAATTGAATATTTATTGATCGTAGATGAATGAAAACTAGTAAAATTCTTCGGGTTATTTCGATCGATTTGGTAAAGAAACTCACATTTGTGGATATAAGCTATATTTCGGACCAATATATTGGGTCCTTCATCAGGCTATTTCACTTCTACAAGAAACAATCAACAATTAAGAAACAGACACATTACTTAGCAAAAAACTATACATACTGGAGTTATAGAGGCGGCAAAATTAGAGAATTGACGAACGACATTACATTAAACGAAGTATTGTTCTTAACCACGGTGTGTGTACATTAACAGACAAAACAACACAAGACGGAAAACGACCTGCACGCTATGATAAGGTCATCCACAGGTAAAGCAACCTGACCGGATAAACATTCAACAACAATGGGAAAGAATACCAACATCAAAATCTGAGAGTTGTATTTTCAATTTCATCTTTATTTCCACGTTTGTTTTTATCAAATTGTATTATGTTAGAGTAAATGACGCTGAGGTTGTCAGTATCGTGTTTAAAATTTATTGTACCATCAACGAAGTTGATATTGTACATCTCCAAAAACATACGGTTACGATAATTACAATCCGAGTCTAATATTCTAACATCCTCAAAATCAAAAGTATGGTTACTGTTCACTACATGACAAGCCAGAGCACATCTGGTCTTTTTTGTATTACAATCACTTTTATGAAGGCTCAGACGTCCACGAAGCCACTGTGCAGTGACACCAATGTACTTCCCATCACAATCTCTGCAGGACAAACAATAAATCACATTTGATCGAAACATCAGGGGTGTAACATCTTTAACTCTACTAACAAAATTTGAAACTTTGACGGTGTAATGTTGAACGAGCCTCAAATTGTCAGAAACAAAAGGTCTGAACAAATTTTTAAGTTTATGAGTAACAACGGGCACATTCATCAACTTTATGTAGGAGATTGGTTGGTCATTGGGAGGATCAAAAATGCTTATAGTTTGAGTATTATTTGTGTTCGTGGAAAATAATATTTTTTTAATAACTCTACGTGGGAAACCGTTATTTAAGAAAGCGTCATAAAGTTTGTTTAGTGCTGAAGGCTGAAACTGTGGATCACAGATTTTCAAGACACGGTTCTTCATGCCGACGACGGTGTTAATGTTATGATTAAACGCATGACCCGAGAAAAAGTTTATATTATAACGACCTGAGTATGTTGGTTTGGTATACCAATCAATGGCTATCGAGCCATTTCCACTATTTATAACTCTACAATCAAGAAAAGGAACGTACCCATTATCCTCAAGTTCAACCGTAAATTGTATATGACCGTGAAAGCTGTTAAAGGTCCTCAAAGTGTCCTCCACCATGTCCACGGGAACGTACGTTATTATGTCATCAACGAACTTATACAAAAAGGGGACATTAAAATTCAAAAGTGGTAAAACCTTGTCAAGCACATAATCCATCGTCAAGGTGGCCAAGATGGGACTTATCGGGGAACCCATTGGTGTGCCAAAAATAATTGAAGGTAACATTGGTCATTGAAAGTGAAATACACACTGCTAAACAGAAACTTCAACGTATGGATGAAAGTCATCATAGTAAAACCACAATTGCATCCAACCAAATCCCACTTCTCCACAATAATGTTAGTCACTAGATCAAGAGGTATATTTGTAAACAGACTGACAACGTCAAACAGATAGGGCAAATGAAATGCTCAACGATACGAACACTTATAAAAAAATAACCAGTAATCCACTTGTCTCCGTGCAGAATAAGCTCAACAATCTGTTGAAGGACTTACATAATAAAAAGCACATCCTCTGAACTCTTCGGTCGTGCAACGATGTCATGTTATGACGACCCAGTAACGCCTCTCCATCGCAGCCCCGGGTTGGGTAATGACCATCGAGTCTGAAGGACAGTAACTTTAGGAAACGGCGCTGCACCCTCTCCACGGACAAATGTTGACACGCATAGATCGGATACCAGATCTCAGACGCATATTCCAGTCGCGAAACTACGAGCGCATAATAAGGCGTCTTCAGGATCTCCAGATCGGTAGCTCTTTCCATGGTCCTCATGGTAAAACCCAAGGTACGAGAAGCCTGAACGCACTTAGTCTCAATATGGGACGTAAAGACAAGATCAGAGCTAAATGTCACACCCAAATCCCACACGCTATCCAGCCTCTGGAGCGCCACTGCATTAATCGAGTGCGAAGTCTTCTAGTATATGAAACGTAACTGCTTTTATCGATGCTGAGTGTTAGACCATTTCTCTGACTCCAATCATGAATCCGCTCCAAATTTCACTGCAAGAGCCCAGCATCTTCCTCAGAATTGATGGTGGTGAAGATTTTCAGATCATCAGCATAGGCAAGTGTACCGCAGGTCAGGGTGCTGCTGAGGTCGTCAATGTATATATTAAAAAGTAAAGGACCCAGATTGGAGCCCTGTGAACTCCCGAGGTCGGCAAAAACTCCTGTGACGAATGGCCCCTGTAGAATACGCAGCAGTGTCTTCCACCAAGATACGATCCCATCAAGTCAGTAAAAGAAGGAGACAAGCCATATGTGCTGAGTCTGGACAACAAAACCCCATGATCGATGGTATCAAAGGCTTTCCTGAAGTCAGTGTATGCCACATCCACCTGCCCACCCGCATCAAGCTCCTCCGATAGAAATTGTGTGATAGAGACAAGGTTGGAGACAGTGGAGCGTTTACGCATGAATCCGTGCTGGTGAGTTGACAGGAATAACTGGACGTTGTTGTATATAACTGTCTTCTTCTCCGCTCCTGACAATGTTTAACAGTATATCTCTTTATTTTGGCTATAGGGAGCTATGATATTAAAAAATGCTTCACTTCATTGCTGACGTTTCGGTTGTATTTTTAACCTTATTCATAGCTACAAAATGGTTAGTTATCATTAAAAATGTCAATTACAATGTATAGTTAATATCTACCTAAAAGTTACGCACAATAATCAAAAGTTACATTAAAATTCATCACATTCAACAAACTACACTTATCAAACAGTGTCATGCGTCGATTGAACATTCAAAAAGTTCAAAAAACAACAAACGAACACTGTAACACAAGTGTTGTGAAAAGATGCCTACATCGGATATGATCGATAAGTTGTCTAGTCGTCGGCGAAGATTATCCCGGTAGCATAGAGAGCACACTTGAATAGATATTGCTAAGACCATCCGTGTCTGTACGTAGGTTTACCGTCCCTTTAGTCTTCTTGATGTAAATCATTTCCATGATGCATCTCTTCCTATAATGTGGCTCTGTCTTTAAAATCTTTTTGTCATCAAAGTTAAAAGTGTGGGTGTTTGCGAAGGCGTGGAGTGCCAGAGCTGTTTTTTCTGTTTTGTCTTTGTTTTTGTCATTACAGTCAGATTTATTTGTTGTATTCTTGTTTTTAAGTATTGATTTGTTTGCCCCACATATGACATGCCACAATCAATACAGTCCACTTTATATATCACCCCGCTCTTATTATCCATTTCCACCCTGTCTTTCAACTTAGTATGAAGTTAAGTAGTATGAAGTTAGAAACAGATAATATTGACCCTAGAGCTTTGGGTGATAACAACAAAGATAGGTCGGAGATGAAATATTATAGATTGCCAGGTATTCCAGGATTAACTAAAAAATTGACACGATGTTTAAGAATGGATAACATAAAAATAATTACGTATAACACAAAAAATCTAGGCCAACTTCATACTAAGTTGAAAGACAGGGTGGAAATGGATAATAAGAGCGGGGTGATATATAAAGTAGACTGTATTGATTGTGACATGTCATATGTGGGGCAAACAAATCAATACTTAAAAACAAGAATACAACAACATAAATCTGACTGTAATGACAAAAACAAAGACAAAACAGAAAAAACACCTCTGGCACTCCACGCCTTCGCAAACACCCACACTTTTAACTTTGATGACAAAAAGATTTTAAAGACAGAGCCACATTATAGGAAGAGATGCATCATGGAAATGATTTACATCAAGAAGACTAAAGGGACGGTAAACCTACGTACAGACACGGATGGTCTTAGCAATATCTATACAAGTGTGCTCTCTATGCCACCGGGATAATCTTCGCCGACGACTAGACAACTTATCGATCATATCCGATGTAGGCATCTTTTCACAACACTTGCGTTACAGTGTTCGTTTGTTGTTTTTTGTACTTTGTGAATGTTGAATAAGGTTAAAAATACAACCGAAACGTCAGCAATGAAGTGAAGCATTTTTTAATATCACAGCTCCCTATAGCCAAAATAAATAGAGATACTGTTGTTGTATATGTTGGTCGATATCAACTGCTCAAATATCTTGGCAAAATTGGAGAGTATGGAAATGTGCCTGTAGTTAAAAATCATAGCAGCATCGCCCTTTTTCAACACAGGAGTAACTCTGGCACGCTTCCACCTCACTGGGAGAGTAGATGTCGCAATACTGCGGTTAAGTATCATTGACAGAGGCTTGGCGAGGACCCATCTAGCGTCATGTATTAGAAAACTGGGCAATTGTTCTCACCAGCTGTGAACTTATTAGGTAGTTTGTTCATAATGAATATCAATTGATCCTCGTCCACTGTACCCATCGAAAACGACGGAAGCGGCGAAAATACAGCATCGTCAACAACATCTAAAGGAGGTCGGTAAACTTCAGAGAAGAAGGCAGCGAACGCATTGACGATATTTGAAGGTTCAACGTACGCCTGAGAACCATCAGACAGCCTCGCAGGTATCCTAGATGTACCCTTTTTCATCCGAACAAAACTCCAAAATTCCCGGGGATCTGTTATCATATCGTTTTGTGCCCGAGAAATGTAAGTATCGTAACATTGTTTAATTTAAACTTTGACTTCCAACGTAATCAGCGGTAATGATTCAGATAATAGAGTTCATTTGTGGTTCTAAACTTCCTGCGGTAGTACTCTTTCATCTTTTGGTTTTTTGTTATGTCGGGGGAGAACCAAAATGGAAATTTATCATGTCTGGTGGTGTGAATAGGCACAGACGCATCTATAATACCCTGAAGGCAATCATAAAAAGACTCCACCATAGCGTCAACATGATCAATCGCCTCAAGGTAAGTCCAGTCGCCCCTAAGAGCCGGCCGTATAATGTGACAAAGTCAGCTCGACGAAAGTTATAGCGGCGGTTATCCGCAACCGGAAAGACAGCTGAGGTGCTACGTACAGCTATCTCGAAAGAAACATCCAGAGCGGGGTGATAGGAGTCTTCGGGCACAAACGGTTGACCGTCATGTTCCACCGTCACTTTGCATACCATGTTCGACAGAACAAGATCAAGCTGCTTGTTATCAATATTGTGAACGGTGTTGAGGTGCTTCACATCAAGAAAATCGCAAAATCTCTGTACCGAACGCGCTCTAGGGGAGTCCACATTATCAGAGAAATCGCGAAAAATCACCAACAAGCAGCATACTGGTACCAACCAATCGTGGGGCGAGAGCATCAAGGAAGTTATCATAATGATACGAAGTTGTACTTGTAGGTATACAAACGACACAAAGTAGGACAGCAGAGAAACCAAGACGACATTCAGCAAGGCAGACATTAATGTGAACAAACGAGCTTGATATGTCAGTAGTATCTATAGCACTGACGGAGAATTTTTCAGCGATAGCAAGAATGACACCACCGCCCAAAGCGCCACCGGTGGAGACTCTATCATCACGAAACACAGTATAATAGTCATCGAACAGTTCCTGATTGGAAAATGAGTTATTCAGCCAAGATTCTGTTATTAAGACAAAAATCAAACGAATGGTGCAACGTGGACGTGTGAAAATAGTGTATTTTTGTACGTAAACCTCTAGTGTTTTGATAATACAAGGTCTAAGAGTTGGTGGGTGCGCTGCTGGACGGATTTAGTTTAAATGATCGACACTGTTGGTGGCAGATGCTGAAGGTGGTGCACCGTCCACATTGAGAGGAGCAGTGGTAACAATGGTTGGTATTCCACCAATATATTTTATTGTGATGTTGTGTTCTCCACTCTCAATCCTGCTTTCCAATTCGGCCTTAACAGTGCGATAAAAATGCACCTGCTGAGGAGTGCGATCTCTGGAAAGAGAGATACCAGACCACCTATCCAACGTCTTCAACTTCGGAGAATTTTTCATCACCTCGAAAACAAAGGTTTTATTCTCAAACAGCACTTTAATTGGTCGTCTAAGATTTCTATTTGTGGGATTGAACTTTCCTAATCGGACAGTTTTAAAGCTATCAGACCGGAGTCCGACCAAACTCAGATCAGAATCTGCTTAATTGTAACGTAGTCTATTCCCTTCCGTGCATCTATCGAATCAGCCAATATAATAATATAGTGCAGGCAAATAAAGTTGAGAGTGGGTATTAATTGTAGACAGGACTTTTATTATTGGAAATGGTAAAGGGGCGCATAGGGAATGTAAAAAAAATGCAGGTCATGGGGTGGTATAGTGTTTATTTGTGGAGTTGAAACCGGGTGCAAAGTATATTATTGCGTTTTCCGGCGAAACTTGACGTTTTGTCCAAAAATGTCCTATACTAAGTTGTAGACCATAAAAAAATCTAGAACTTTCATAAGGGTCACTTTTTACTTGACCTCAAAATGTCCGTGAAAAATGCGAATTCCAATGCCAAAACGATGTATCTGTTTAATTTTTTATTGTCGCAACAATTCAATTTGGATGAAATTTTGTGAAAGAGTGCCTTTTTATGTCTTAAATAAGCATATATATTTTATGTATTTTATTTTATATTTTATATGCACAAAACAAGAAGTTTTTGAGATATTTAGTTTTTCCAATCAAAATCAGTTTTTTTTATAAAAGGAATTCTGGTGAAAAATCGTCATACAGAGTTCTACTGCTGATCATTTTTGTTACTTTTACATATGCTTATTGATACAATAATAAAAATAATAGTCCCTATTTAACAACATGCTCAAAAATTTAAATAACTCAAAAACGGCTTTTACAACAATGAATTTTTCAGAAATTGTTAATTACGTGTTTAAATTTTTAAGAAAATTGCAAAGCAGGTTTCACATTTAATTGAAAACACATTCAATTGTACAAAAGAAAAAAATACAAAGGAAACTGTCTCTTATTTCTGGACTAATTCTATAACCATTAAAATAGAATAATAAAGTAAGTAAGCAAAATAATCAGTTTTTTTACAAAAGTTCTATCTAGTTCTGAAAAAATCTACAACTTTTGTAGATGTTACTATATAACATAATCTCTAAACTTCCAAGATAAATGCGAAAAATCCATTTTTTAGTATTTTAAATTTTAATTATTTCATAAATAATTTAGTTTTCAGGAAACTTCAGTTTACTAAAATGTGCTGTATGAAGAGAAGAATCATTACATTAGTGCTATGTTTAGTTTCCTCAGGGTGACTAAATGTTTATATTAATTTATGAATTATTGTATATAATTTATAAATATGAAGTTAGATGTTTAATAATTTTGTAGCTGATGAGGAATACCCACCAAGAAAAATTTACTGTCTGTAGTGCGAATGATTATGGAAGAATCTATGGAAGAATCGTGTACCAATTTCGATTTCTTAAAATAATTAATATACTTTGCATCTAGCGTTAACAAAGTTTGGTTTCAACTAAAAGAACATTTCGCGTATGCAACGAATTTTCACATGACCTACATATGAACAAAAAGCTGTAACCCACTGACAAATCTCGCATGTGGAGGACATGCCCTTGTCGTTTTGCTTTAGTTATACCTTGTAATATACCTTGTAATAGTATAACGTATAAAATATGAAAATGTATGGGCTTATGAATCAGTGCGTAAGCTTAGATGGTTCCAATTTAGACATCTGTTTTATTCATCAAATTTCAACTGAAAGATTTACCTTGAAATGAAACGTGAGATAAGGATGATGGGGATCTGCTAACGACACTTTTGCGTTCATGTAAAATTCAGTGATTTAATCATTAAGAGATGATAACTCACCTATCTCCAGAGGGGAAACGATCTGACACGACACGATTTTATGGTTTTAATGGTCCCTCAGGATTTGCAATTCCTCCTTTAATTAAAAATTAAATTTGAATAAGCCGTGGCTGAAGTCCTTGAAATATTGATCACTTCTAGTGGATTCAATTACAATTTTCTGTTGTCAGGTGGATATTACATCTCTGAGCATCACATACATTTACCTAGTTTTGCGTAGCATTAGAGTTTACCGTTAGAGTTAGGAAGTATTTTTTATAGAAAATTGGAATTTGCAATTCCATATATATAGGTAACAAATTTGTGGATGATATGATACAAATGTTTAAAAAAAAAAGTTTTTCTTCAAACTCTGCGAAATATAATTTGCAGGCTGATCTCTTATCCTAATTAGCACCGTTTATTTCAGATGTTAATCTGTTACATTTATAAGCATCCATCAGACAATATAAAAAGTAGTGAATTGCACGTACAGTGTGAGCCTTATTTGTGCTTTCACTGTGATTACATCTCATTTGCACTGTCTGTTGATACTTGGAATATGGAATTTGTCGGGTATAGCTATTATTGTAGCTGCGCAGCTAGGTTACAGTTGGCCACTTTTGATTCCCCGAGATCCATCTCGGAGATCCATTTTTGTGTTCCATCTCGGAGATCCATCTCTGTGTTATCCGTGGCTCTGTATATGATTATTTACCAATAATGTTCATATTTGTGTGGCAAGTGCACATACCCATTATTTACAAAGCTTTGTCATGATAAAACATCCATGTCACGAGCGCGCACATGGCCAAACGGGCAGCATATCAATCATACCTTATATCGACCCATGCAACGAAGACTATCATAACTCAAGTGCAATCCCTATGTAGTTACTATAGTCTTCGTTGCATGGGTTGAATAATGCCAGCCTGTAGATTTCGTTCCTTGTAGATTTCCTGACCAAGCCGAGATCGTTATAGGCGAAATATTGAAAATTAAAAAAAACTTTATTGTTGCCGTGTTACCAAAAAAATTTAAGAAATAACTATATATATATATATATATATATATATATATATATATATATATATAGGAGATAATTCTTTGACCGGAGGTAAAAAACGAAATGATGAGGTTATTCGGGTATTCGATCACTTAGTCAGAAGAAAACGAGAACTCGCTTTATGCAATATGCTATATTTCGAACCGGAATAGGTCCTTCTTCAGGCAAAAAATTACATCTACAATAAATAAAATCAAAACAACAATAAAGACAGCGCACATTTGTCGTACAAAACTTACTCGGAGTTGATTAAGGTGACGAGGCTCTGATACAATTAACATTACACAATTTTGACGCAAGACATAACTTTAAACAAGGTACAGGACACACTATTACAAACACGTGTGCACACAATCGCAAACGAAGAGCACTAAAGCGACCTTCAGCGGTGTCAAACACCGATAGGCGTGGCAGCGTAATCAACCCCACCAACGGATAAATCCACCAAAGTGAAGCAATTGTAAAAAAGATCAAAATCTGAGAGTTGAATCACTCACTTCAGTTATACTACGACGAGCCCTATCAATTCTAATAATGTTGGAGTAAATGATGCTGAGATTTTCCACGTCCTGTCTAAAATAAACCGTATTATTATTGAAATTTATATTGTACATCTCTAAAAACATCAGGTTAAGATAATTGGCCTCACTGTCCAGAATCTTCACACCATCAAAGTTAAAAGTATGGTCATGATCATTAGTATGGCAAGCCAGAGCACATCTAGACTTTTTTGTCTTACAGTCACTCTTATGTAGAGTGATTCTGTTTTTTAGCCATTGGGTTGTAACGACTGTGCCGGCAAGTATGTTGGGTCGCTTTAGTGCTCTTCGTTTGCGATTGTGTGCACACGTGTTTGTAATAGTGTGTCCTGTACCTTGTTTAAAGTTATGTCTTGCGTCAAAATTGTGAAATGTTAATTGTATCAGAGCCTCGTCACCTTAATCAATTCCGAGTAAGTTTTGTACGACAAATGTGCGCTGACTTTATTGTTGTTTTGATTTTATTTATTGTAGATGTATTTTTTTGCCTGAAGAAGGACCTATTCCGGTTCGAAATATAGCATATTGCATAAAGCGAGTGCTCGTTTTCTTCTGACTAAGTGATCGAATACTCGAATAACCTCATCATTTCGTTATATATATATATATAAAGGAGAAAGGTATTTGTCGGGCAATTCCGTCATACGAAGATCGAAGATCGAAGAAGCAACCGTATACACGTGTTTCGGACTATTAGTCCTCATCAGTACGGTATAGCCAAGGAGCAAGATGGACACTCAATGGAAAAACACTCAAATGGTTCCCTATAGGGGGTGACCAATGTCGCCAATTTGGTGCTTCAGTCCCAACATGTTCAGTTATATATATATATATATATATATATATATATATATATATATATATATATATATATATATTTATTTATATATATATATATATATATATATATATATATATATATATATATATATATATATATATATATATATATATATAACGAACTGATGAGGTTATTCGGTTATTCCATATATAAGGAGAAAGATATTTGTCGGGCAATTCCGTCATACGCAGATCGAAGAAGCAACCGTAGACACGTGTAATTGGCGACATTGATCACCCCCTTTAGGTCTCCATGTGAGTGTTTTTTCCATTGAGTGTCCATCTTGCTCCTTGGCTATACCGTACTGATGAGAACTAATAGTCCGAAACACGTGTCTACGTTGCTTCTTCGATCTGCGTATGACGGAATTGCCCGCCAAATATCTTTCGGTATATAGAATATTCGCATTAAACCCGTTATAGACGTTATGCGTAATTTTTTCGTTATTTTTTGTTAAATAGTTATTTATATTTTAAAGAATAGAAATATCATGTGGACATCACAAACGCCTCGCGCGCCGATCTATTATACTATGATTTAAATATTTATTCAAAGATTTTGAGTGATGTAACATAAAGTCGAAATAATATAGATATAACTGCGAGTATTTCGTAGTAAAACATACACAAAGTTATAAACCGTTCATTAGTGACGAATGGTTTCAATACTAATACGTTGAAATAACAAACATTGTTGATATAAAAATAATTGGCGTAGAATGAATGAAATCATCAATATTTCTACGTTGGCATGCCTACCCATTTTTATATACATTTAAAATGATGTCAACTCTTATAACTAAAGCTTGAATTACAATATACTAGTTTCTGTCCATGTTTCAAAACTAGACGCGCTTGTATGAACTTGGATAATGTAATTCAAAAAAATCTTACTAGGTTTTTATACCAGAAGTTAGTTTACCAACAAGGACCGGACCTAGTCGCTCGATTATCAAGTTCATACACGCGTCTAGTTTTGAAACTTGAACAGAAACTTGGATAAAAATAGTATCATGTAATTCAAGCTTCATAATAGATAGTCATTTACAATTTAATAAAATTCTTTATATGCTTTCAGATTTAGATTGCTTTTAGTTTAATTCATAATAATATAGGAAATAATATCAAACAAGTATTTTCGAATATGCGAGGAAAATACCGCAGCGTGGAATACTGCTACAGATATATTTGCGAGTAAAATTGCAAATGCTATATGAAAAGAAAAAGTAAACAATAAGGGAAGTATTTGTACCGTTATAGCGAGCTTCTTTGATGAAAGAAGTGGCCGGAGCCCGGAGGTTAGATAAGATCTTGACATTTGCCTAGGAAAAGCAATTTTGAGGAAGTTACCAACGGTTCAGAATTCTGAAAGATTTAAAGTATACAACTGTCTGAAAACTTTATTTAAAGGGCTCTCCTCGTGCAGTATAGTACTTATCACAGAAAAATAGTTACTGGTGCGGTATAATCTGTTGAACGTGGGCAAAAAAATTGATACGAATATGAAACAAAATATATAATAGTATTTAATTTCTACATATAAAATGTTCTGTTTGGGTGCCTAAAGAATTCATGGATAAAGTTGAATTAAGAAAGTCACGAGCTGCATCTCAAACTAATTTACGTTCAAATCTGCTCAACAGGCTATTTGAACAATCAGTCCCCTACGCTGTTCCGTGCGTTTGGCTTTACTCTCATTTGTACGGGTGGACGTGTGCAAATTGTCACTAATGCAAAGAGCACATTTAGATTACAGCAC
Organism: Aphodius sticticus; assembly: GCA_963966075.1. Classification (NCBI taxonomy): domain Eukaryota; kingdom Metazoa; phylum Arthropoda; class Insecta; order Coleoptera; family Scarabaeidae; genus Aphodius; species Aphodius sticticus. The sequence continues at coordinate 37,921,645 of OZ014509.1, read as the reverse complement.
GAGGTACTACTTCAGTGTAAGAGCGTGCTACTTAGAGAATTAGCTGATGAAATAGCTAGGAACCACTGAAAGATTTAAAATCTAATTTCTTGGAAAGGGTTGCTTCTGCCTTTGATGGCTGAGTTTTTATATAATTATTTGATAGTCTGCTGGTCTTTGATGGCTGAGCTTTCATGTAATTATTTGATACTCTACTGATCATTTGGAACCTGAATGTAGCGGGTAAATGTTCAGTCGATTCGATAATGTTAACACAAAGACAAATCCACAAATTTTCTGGATGTGACCATAAAAATAGAACAACAGACAAACATGCTGCAATCAAAGCTGTCCCAAAGGGTGTTCCGGTTCCCTCTTCGTGAACAAGAGAGGAAGATCGAGAAAAGACCAAATGCTTGGATCTCATGAATAGCTACAAAGCCGAGGCTATAGACAAAATCAGCAACATCGAAAAGATAGCTGACTCAACCGAGAGGAAGAAAACATACGGTTTAATCACCAGGGCAATTGGGCCAGAAAGAGAAAACTAGGGAAGATACTCAGAAAAGCACAGGGCCAAAACAGCGTGATGGCAATGATTTTGTATTAGTTACTAATAAGCGCAAAAGAAGCGGAAAGTCGACTAATACAATCCAGGGTGCAGGTAACACAGAAGATTTAAAAGGTGTTGCTCCACAATACCACTACCATATCAACCGCTTAGCCAAAGATACTACCTGTGCAGATATAACAAACTATCTTCAGAAATAGGACCTGAATAGCGCCAAATGCGAACAGCTTCAGTCTAAGTATCCAGATGAATACGCTTCCTTCAAGGTTTCTGTTCCTCTTAATGAATCTGCCATGCTCACAAATCCTGACCTGTGGCCTGTGGGAGTGCGCATAAACCGTTTTTGTTTTTTTCAATTAATGCCTCAAAAGAAGGGAATAAAATAGCTGATAGTGGTATCTCCTACAAAATCATGCACCTAAATATCCGCAGCATTACGAATAAAACTGAAGAACTTGAAGTGCTGTTGATGGCAGTGAAGCCTGACGTTCTAGCCATTAGTGAACACTTTTTACATTTGGATTCCTATCAACTGGTAGCACACTGCTGTAGGGATGTTCCATATGGGGGCGTCTGCATATTTCTGCGAGATGGTCATGCATATCAATCCATCAATATCAAACCTACTGTGCACGCTGGTTTTGAGATCGCCGGTATAAACTTGGAAATCTCAAATGCGAACTATGTTATTATTGTTGTATATAGAGCACCCAAAGTTGATTAGGATGAGTTTTGTATTTTTCTCGAAGATTATTTAATATCTGTAAAGGCCCTTACGAGAAATATTGTCCTGTGACTTGAATATAAATATGCTTGACTCTAACTCGAAGTCGGGTAGGTTTCAGGAGTTATTACTTTCTGTAAATTTACGATCATGTATTGACATCCCCACAAGAATGACTACGACCTCGTCTACATTAATAGATAATATTTTTGTAAATTTCGAAAATTGTAACGCTAATGTAAATAATACGCATCTGTCCGATCATACATATCAGCAATTGATATTTGGGTTAGTAAGTACAGACAGTTTCAGTTCATGTAGTAGATCGTAGAATCTTTAGTGACCAGTCTATTGTTGCTTTATGTAATTATTTAAATGTTGATGATTTCCAGGCTGGTTTCGGATCCTTTTTGAAAGTTTTTTTTATTACTTTGATTTATCTTTTCCTCTGCGCAGGCTTAGGAACACGCGTACCGCTGGATCATGGGTGACACCGGAAGTTCAATTAAGATCCCGTGAGTTGCGGCATCTCTGTGAATTAGACAAGCAGTTGGGCGATGCCTACTTTCATAACCACTATATTGTGATGCGTCGACTTCATCGACATTATATACGGACAGTTAAACAACCTTATTACGGCAATATAATTGAGCAATCAAATAACAAGGTCAGGCTGCATGGAATATCATTCAGAAGCAAACGTACCCAAAACGAATGGAAACGAAATGAATAAAACATCCGAATGGCAATCTGATAATTAACCAAACTGAGATGGCAAATATTTTTATTGATTACTTTAACTCATTTAGCAATCCAATTTCAGGGTGCAGAAGTAACACAATGGAACTTAAGGAGTATCATAGAACAATTTATTTGCGTCCAGCAACTGAAAATGAAATTATCAACATCGTGTTCTCATTGAAGTCAGATCGCTGACCGGGTCTTAATGGTGTCCCGTGATTTGTAATAAAAAGTGTATTACTGCTATAATACTGCCCCCTACATATTTGGTCAACGTTGGATCGTTGGAAGAGGGAAAGTTTCCACAAGCGCTGAAGTCTTCAAGGGTTGTGCCAATATATAAAAATAAAGGCGAAATTACGGATGTCAGTTCATATAGACCAGTAGCCATTCAAGTCTACTTCTCCAAAATATTAGAGAAATTATTTTATATGCGTTAAACTTCCTACGTGAGGAAAACATTCTAACACCATTCCAGCATGGGTTTAGAATACAGAAGAGTACCGAAATTGCAAGGTATGCGTGGATGCTATTTTGAACAACCTGTCCTCCCGTAAACCTGTGGCTGGAGTCTTCTTCTATTATAGTCGTGCATTCGACACAGTAAACCACGATATCTTATTGGCTAAGATCCAGAAATATGGCATTGGAGGTATAGCTCATGATTGTATAAGCTCTTATCTGGACAACCGAATGCAGATTGTGCATTCGGCGCCATCCATTGTTAATGCCGGAGTTCCGCAGGGCAAAATCATGGGGCCAATCTTGTTCCTGCTTCTGATAAATGATCTTCCCACTACTTTTGAGAAAAGTGTTGTTCCGGTATTGTATGCGGATGATACAAATCTTATCGTCGCCGGCGAGACACACTTGTCCCTGCATGGAAGGCTGGATCGTTCCATTCAAAGCATGGCTTCGTGGAGTGCTGATACCCAGCTGCAGCTGAATGGAGCTAAGACCCAATTAATGCAGGTCCTTAATGGAAACGGTATTTATAACCACACTATGTTGCTGGGTGAATCAGGAATACAGGGTGAAGCAGGTGTCCGATGTAAAGTTTCTGGGTATACACCTAGATCAGAAGCTTTTATGGGATAATCAAACGGCGCATATCGGCAGAAAAATTGCTAGCATTGCGTATGTCTTTAGAAGACGGTCTTGCCCTCTGTCTACAGACGTACTCTTAATGCTCTACAACGCATATTGTTATCCGCACCTCTCCTACGGAATTCTGTGCTGGGGAACATGTTCAAGCTCTTCTAGAGTGTTGATTGCGCAGAAGGCAGTAATTAGGATAATTGCCGGCGTGTCTCGGATGCATTCCTGGAGAGAATTGTTTCGACAATAAGGCATACTGACGGCACCATGCATTTACATATATAAACTAGCCTTGCATGTGAGGAACAACTTGCAGAACTACACGACGTGCTGTGACGTACACTCCTACACTACGCGCACCGCAGATAACTTGTATGTCACCAACAGTTTCAGGACTACACTTGCGCAGAGAGGGCCTTATTATATGTGAATGGTAGTGTATAACAGGTTGCCCGCTAATGTTAAAAATAGTAAAACTATACGTTGTTTTAAAGCGTCACTAAAGAGACTGTTGATAAGCCATTCATTTTACTCTGTCGATGAATTTCTGAGCAGTATATTCTGAATCTTGTTTTTTATTATTGTTTTCTGCTGATTTTTGACTTGCCTTATATCATTGTGTGTGATATTTTTTGGGTTAATAAAGTTATTATTATTATTTACTGGAATTCTCCGATACATCTCATTAAATACATTAAACCTAGATAATATAATTTAGATACAACATATAAATGCAAAAATTACGCTAATTAATTTTGAAAAGTAATGAAGATCATCCGGGCAAATTGGTAGTACCGAGCTTCGCTGAAGCCTAGGGTACTCCCTTTGCGGGTATCACTGCAGCTCAACCCAATTTGGAAAAGCAACGCCCTTTATGCTTCACAACATTAGGTTGCAAAGCAAAGGAAAACTGCAGAAACCCCGTGCAGCGTTGCGCACAGGTCAGTAAAAACACATGCAGATATTTATTAATAGACATATACAAAGGAAGGTAAAGATGAAAAGTAGTACAATAGCAGTAAATTTAGGATGCTTTATGATAAAACTCTCCTCAAAATATTCGCGCTTACCAAAACCGCAATTTCTTGAATTTCCCAGGGCGAAATTTTGCACGGCAACTCCTTGACATGTTTACTATAATTTAGAGTAACTGCTCCCATTGAACCTACAATCACCGGAATAATGTTTACTTTCATTCCCCACATACGTCCAACTTCTATTGAGAGATCCTTATATTTAAGTTGTTTTTCAAGCTCCTTCCTTACAACATTCGCATCAGCAGGTACCGAGATTTCTATGAACGTGCATACCTTCCTCTGGAAATCCTTTACCACGATATCAAGCATTCTATCAGTGACAATAGGCATGTTCCATAATATGGTAATATGATCAGTACTCACAACAGGAGATGGAACATGGTCATACCACCGAGACACATCCATTGCTAAACCTAATAGTTGGGAACACAAATTGTAATGTATATGTTACGGTTAAAGTGATAAATGTGGTTTGTATTAATAATTACCGGCTATTATTAATAATCAACTAAAGAAGCGAATGATAATTAATCCAGGTGAGGATAATTTTTGGAAAAAGCACCTCCGCCTGGAGGTGCTTTTTCCAAAAATTATCCTCACCTGGATTAATTATCATTCGCTTCTTTAGTTGATTCTACATTACTGACGAGTTTACGTAATTAACCATTTTCCCTTGAAATTATTAATAATAACCGCATCATTTGGTCAATGTGATTAGAAACACTTCAATAATCACATGGACCGGCTATTATTAACAATTTCCTAACGGGCACGGTAAAAGTGATAAAAACGTTACTTTTTACAAAAGATCTTTTGTATACAGTCTTCAAAGAAGTTAGCTAAGTTATTTTGATTACTATGTAAGCTATTATATTTATTTAATCGACGCAAATCATCAGTACGGCTAGCCCAATGACCAAAATTACGATTAATACAAAACATTGATAATACAGAATGTTTTCTTTTGTCTCCCTTGTACGTTAGAAACTACTGGATATAATTGGTAATGATATTTGGTATACACCCAAGGACGGCTCAATGACGAAAACATAAAAAGATCACTTTATACAGAGTGTTCAAAAAAGTTAACATTTTTATTATCAATAACAACCGTTTTATATTTAATGCATGTGGGTAGTTTTTTGTAAATGTACAATTACAATTTATTAAGTAAATTCTCAAATCCCAATTATCTTGAAATTTTGCGCATTTAATATTAATTTTTTCAATATTATGTAGTATTTTCATGCAAATACATGCAAGAATAGGCGAGACTAGTTTACATATTTGTTTTTACATAAATTGCACCGCACAAATGATGCAAACATTTTTGTTTGGTTCTGTTCCTAACACGGTATTTTTACTTTTGGTGTTGTGACTATAAAGTACTATTTATAAATAAAAGATTAAACATTGTAACAACTTGCCCCAATCTTCCCTACATTAGGTTGTCCATTACCTATACCTACCGTAAGCATATCTAATATCTGACGGATATAATCTGTTTTCTAAGGCTGTTATTATAAAAATGTTTATCACCAACCAAAAAAAATCCGATGTGGCCAGGCACATGACTTTATCATACTATATATAAAATTAATAGTTTAGCTGCATGAGATTCTGTTTGATCGAAATCGGCTAAGTCTGCATTAAAATAAAACTAGTAGAACTAGACAGATATGTCGATTAAAGCTGCGTTCGGATATTGTACTCCTTTGACACCGGGTACACCGTCGAAATGACACTTACGAGTTATTGGATGTAAAAAGTGTAATACAATATCCGAACGCACCTTATATTGACACAAGTTATTGTCAAAACTTTAGCGTTTGACACTACCTACTGTCATTAGAATCAAAAAATCTGACAAATCCTGGATACTAGTTTTAATGCAGTACGACCGATCTCGATGAAATAGAATTTGCTCATGCAGCTAAACTATTTATTGTACCAAAAATGTCATAGTCATAAATTATTCAGAATTTCCTCATCTTTAATTTATTATTTAACTATTTCGACGAAATTCCAGAAATGGCAACTTATTTGCAAAATCTTTCAAAAAAGCTAAGACTAAACCTCCAGTTCCTCTGGCCCCTTTTCAACAGAAAGCTTTTCAGCTCTATGTTTGGTCATGAAACTTCTAAATATGAAGTTTCGTTCTGATACCTTTAGTAGTTTCTCCGGAATCGTCGCCACAAAAAAACGGGTACACAACATACACACACACACACACACACACACACACACACACACAGACATTTTTTTGTACCTTGGTCAAAAATGTTCAGGGGACCCAAAAAGACATATTTCCGCTAAATTCTCAAATTTTTTTTTGGCACTTTACATACTGCGTATGATAAAGTAAAAAGACTTTTAAATACATTATTTATTTAGATATATGAAAAAGTATAACAATAACAAAACCACAATAATTCTCAAGTCCAGGAATCAGTTTAAAAACAAAATTAACAGTAGGTAACTCAAATAAAATCTGTATCACATTTGTGCACTTACAAATCAAAAATAAACAATATTCATAGTAAATAATAAAATAAAAATAAAATACAGGTAGAGTTCACATTTGGGAACAAAACAAAAGAGGATGGCGTCCTATTGTTACAAACTTTATCTTGCTTTATTTTTACAATATAAATGGTGTAATTGTTGTACTACCACAAAAAAATAAAGGTCTAGAAGGACTTTGTATTCAAAATTAAATATAATTTTTTTTAAGTTTTGTATTAAAAAGAAAATAAATAATAAGTTATAAATAAAAATAATTTTTCTTGCCACGAATTGCAAAATACAGAAGCACTATGTACGTGTGCACTGGCAGAATAATACAAACCGAGTTTCTAATTTATTACTTACTTAGCTTTTAAGAATTGCGCAAATAAGCATGACCCAAAGAGTTACACACTCGTGCATGCAATTAGTATGGATTGGCATCTTTCAGTCTCGTTTTGATAATCTTCCTTATTTTAGTCATGAGTAGTAACTAAATAAGTTAGTCAGGACTACCGTCACTAAAGGCCCAACCAACACTTAAAACCCAGTGAGAAGATTCGTTGTGTGGCGATTATGAGAATACTAACAGAATTCTAAATCTGAGGCTCTATTATATTGTAGCATCACCTTAATGCAATATCGAATTGAAATATATCACATTGACCACAGCATGCTGGAAATTATTAATAATAGCCGGTTCATGTGATAAATTCTTCACTTTAACCTCGCCACTTGGCTATTATTAATAATAACCGGTAATTATTAATAATAACCTATTTATTACTATGACCGTAACATATATATGTTCCCACCCTATCATGCCTAGCAATGGAATGCGACTCAGCTAAGACTGGACAAGCCGCTAATAAAAACTTTACGTGCGCTAATTGATAAATAGTGGCGTGTGATTGCCGCTTATCTGTCTGATAAAAAATATATAAGTAATTTTGGTGCAAACCATTTTCTCATAATTGCGGCGCGGCCGGTACTGCGGTCCGCCGAAGAGGTATAGAGAAGCTAAAGTAATTTTATATTTTATCAGTATTGATGGCACAAGGGGCCCAATGGGGCCTGGGTGCCACGAGGATTATCCTTGACCCCCAACACCCTACATACATAGTATTGATGGCAATTGAAGTATTGTAAATCAATGTCCCGTAGCCAAATAGCAGAAGCACTCCAGCGCCTCCAACAACAAATAAAAAATAACGAAAACAAATGACGAAGCTAATCGCCATTAGCAGCTGTCGCCGTACCCTTGTCGCCCACTGGGGCTGTGTATTTTACGTAACTCTGCAAGAGTATGATATATCATCATTTGTTCATGAGATCGATAGACGGACGAATGACGCAGCAAATTGTTTTCATATTTGTCCTGAATCTGTCTGGGTGAGATATGACGACAGTTATAAGAATTCGAACTCGATTTCGGGTTGGAAGTTCTATGGATACCCGAGTGAATCGATTTTTATAGTGCTTTCTTTATTCAATAATTTCTGTTTCTCGTTTTATTAGTTTCCGAGTGAATCACCATTGTGGAAAGTTTCCAATTTTTCTGAGTAAATTTCTATGACGATTTATGTTTAATGGACAATGTTTGTAATTTTATATTTTGTTTTTATATGTGGTGTATATAAATCAATAAGGGGACTAAGAAGTTACTATTGTGTCTAAGCAAATCCTGCCGAAATGTGTTTAATTAAATAATTACTGACTAACATTAAGTAGTTCAGTCGAGCAACACTCATCACTGACGAGTGTAAATTTCACAATTGTATCGTCTAAGGTCTGCCCTGGTGAATAATCGACCGCACGTGATCGAAAGGCGACTGCGAACTTAAGGCCTACTTAGACTTGTCCCTTTCGATTCACATCTTGGAAAAAAATTTGTTTAACCCAAAGTGTACACCAAAGATGAACGATGAAAGAAGTTCACCCCTACTAACTTTTGATGAAGGTGTCGTTCATCGCACCGATGATTCTTCCAGAGTGAACGCGCAGTAAAAAATTTAAACAGAACAGAACACATTTGCCCAAATTTGACACTTGAGACAGGAAACACCACATTTTCGTGGCAGTTAAGCGAGCGTTATTTCGTGTTATCGTTGATTGTCAACGAATATGGATAGTTAGGCATGGTTTAGTTGGGGCCATGACATCCAGAGGGCAGGGTTTTGAGCAAGTTTCATTCAAAAATTATAGCGTTTTCGATTTGTGAAAACTTCTGTAATGTGGACTAATGCTGAGGTTTTTTAGCGCTGATCAGGGTCGGCCTCCGTTTTTGTTTATTAACTTTCTCAAGAATGCGTTAAATTAGACCATACGTTATTTGACAAAACATGCTTATTATGTCCTTGAGAATATGTTACTTCAAGGCTAGCCGTTATTTCTGATACTTACATAGATATACATACCGGGTGATTCAATTTCGAGGCTCACCATGGGGATCTCGCTTACTACTGAAGATAGAGCCGATGTTTAAATTTGGCGAAGTTTCGTATTTTTGTGCTGGTCAATTATCTGAAAAGAAATTTAAGCTATCATTTTTCATTTTGAAGATATCCGCAAAAAAACAGAAATGTGAAGGTATCGTTTTTAATTTTTCGTTCAAAATCAAATGTAGCTAGACATTTGAAATAAAAACACTCTACAGCTACTTTTTAACAAGGGATGCAGTGTCGTTTCTTAATTTGAAATAAAATCAAAGATGGCGGCGTAACCATAGCCAACTTTTGTTATTGTTATGGGCGCCATGTTGAATTTGGGCATTTTCCGATGGTCGTGTGTTTTCTCATTTCCGCAATGTATAACATGTTAGCACTATTTTTTAAAATAATGGTGTAATAATCAAAGACCTTCAGGTACCTAACTGGAGCTTGGTTACAGACCGCCAGACTCGTTGCCAAGCAACGTCAACAAAATGCACTTGGATCAAGCGGCGTGCTCAGCGTTGGGTTTGCCATTTAACCAAATAAACCTTAATTATGGGTGATTGTGGATGTAAAATGCCGTTTACCAATAACGAAAAGCGTGATATGATAAGGGTTTATTATTGTTCTCATAGGAATGCTCCATCGTACAATATTCCTAACATTGGAGAGAAATTTAGCGGACCATGGATCGTTTAGCAAACCCCGCAACTCTTATAATAGTCATGGAAATGTTGAAAACGATCAAAGAGATAATTTGGAAATGGTAAAGTTAGATTACCATAATTTGCAATGCTGTAACTACTGGTTTTTAGATAAATGACGATCCTCGGATATCTACGCGGGAAGTAGCCTCTAATTTGGAATTGCCACAAACACGTGTTTAGAGAGCATTACGAACAAAGAAATTGAAACCGTACAAACCACACGCATGTCAAACTTTGCAGTTGTACGAAATTATTTGAATCTACAATTTCCAAATCGCTGGATTGGTAATGGTGGACTGGTGGAATGTTCTGCTAGATCGCCTGATTTAAGTCCTCTAGACTATTTTCTATGGGGAACTGTAAACGACAAAAAATTATCACGATACTCGCAGAAATATCGAGGACCTGCGGGATCGGATAACAAATGAGGTCAATGCTATTCCGGGAAGAACATTTAGAAGAGCGCATGTAGAAAAGCTGGGTCGGTTTTATGCCTTCAAGAAAATGGCGACCAATTTGAACATTTGCTTTTTGTTGTATAAACTTGCTTCTTTTACAATCTGAATGTTTTTAGTCCAAAGCACTCTGGTCAGTCCGGCGCCGGCTGTCTGTAACCAAGCACCAGTTGGTTACCTGATAAACACGACAGACGTTATACATTGCGGAAATGAGAAAAAATCACTCGGACAATGCCAAAATTCAACATGGCGCCCATAAGAAAAACAAAAGTTGGCCATGGTTACGCAGCCATGTCTGATATTATTTCAAATTCAAAAATACCACTAAATTCCTTGTTATGAAGTCGCTCTAGAATGTTTTTGTTTCTAATGTCTAGCTACGTTTGGATTTGAATAAAAAAAAAACGATCCTATCTAAACATTTCAGTTTTTTGCGGATATTGTTAAAATGCAAAATGATAGCTAAAATTTCTTCTCAGATAATTGATCAGCACAAAAATACGAAACTTTGCCAAATTTAAACATAGGGCTCCATCTCCACTAATAAGCGAGATCCCCATGGTGAGCCTCGAAATTGAATCACCCGGTATATGCAGGTGTTCCACTTTTTTCCGCAAAACTCATTCCAGATAGCAAATGTAATACAGAATAAAAATTTTCATACGGACTTTGTTTTCAATAATTCTTAAAAAGTTACGGCCGTTTGAAATTAACAAAACGAGTATGGTACGGCTCTAATTTCAGTAGGAATTGAAAAACCCAATAAGTCGATATGAAGCTTTTCACTCAGAATGACATTTACTTGTAGAGAAAAATATCTCTAAAAACTTTCAAATTGATATTTTTTGTTGCTTCATCGGTTTATTAAATTAATTTTTATTATTTTGAATTGTTTTACACACATGTATTAACTTTATTTGTTGTTATGGGTACTGGTACTGTTGTTTCTTCGTGTCTGCATTGTTTGATATGTAGTTTATTTTTTATTTTCCTGTATTTTATTAATATTGCAAGTGGTTTTAATTTGGTAAGGATTTCAAAAACAATTGGGTCCATATTAAAAGTTTTACTCAGAATGACAGTCCAACAACAATTTTTGCTGGGAAAAATAGTGTGGCACAATAGTAAAACCACTTAAAGCATGGTAAAACAGTTCTGGTTGTTATTGATGAATTTTGCATTCGTACTGTTGGAATGGTCAGCCATAAACATGATAACGTGGAAATGTGTTATTACATTGGTTTAAATAACAAATAAAAATGCCGCAATAAAAAGCAATTCAGAACTTCAGAAGTCAATAAATTGTAATAGTTTGTCAGTTGGGTAAAAATCTGGTTATTAAGTAACCGTACTTAGTTATAAGAACTTTATCTAAGTACCTTAACCATTATAAAATGTATCTCCCTACACACGCACAGCACGTAAGTTCTTGCAATAGGACCAATGCAGTATTTTATCAGACAAAGCTCATCACAATTACAATGAAAATCTATTTGAACTCAATAAAAATATAATCAAAATATCTACCATTAAATTGTAGCTGGTTTGCTATTTTAAATATTAAAAGAAACTTACTCAAAAGTATAACTCAAATCTCAATAAATGAATAAAAAATATTTATTTACAATTAAAACAAAAGACTTAAAGCAATGAAATAAAACATTATTCTACCAAATATTTTGAGGAGTTGTCAGATACGCAAAATACATATAATTAAAATTAAACACGAAGTAAGGAAGTAATGATCGGCTTACCATTTACAAAAACACACACTAAACAAACTATATTTAAAATTAAGCAACCTAGTTGCTTGGTTCTGGTTTGCAATACATCTCAAATTTCTCTCAATTTCTTCTCGATATCAACGAATTTACGCCTCCCCTATTTATTCAAACTTCCCCCTCCTTGGTTTCATATTAGGAGAAAATAGGAACACAGGTCAAGTTAAACAAAATGTGTAGATGGTAAGTCAGCCGCATTAAAAGCATAAATATCTCGCCTAGCAGTATATTATACAGTTTATGACAAAAGTCACAAATCTATTACCAAAGGAAGCTTCAAATGTATGGGAATAAAAATCATTAAAAAATGTTTGGGGGGACCAACGCGTTTCACACGGTCGCGTCGCGTAGAATAATTTGTCATATACATTTGTTTACAAAATAGAGCACGGCTGCATTCGGCCGTCCATGTCTCTCACAGACCAACGCGCAGTAACGTTGATCCCACAAATAAAAATATTGCCGATTATTACACAATCATAGCACCATCGTCATATTAATAAAAACCATTGTAAGATAACATGGAAAATAAAACACGCGCCGAACTCAATGCGTATGATGATGTTCGAATAAGAGAAAGGTATAAGAGGCTAGGCGAGACAACCACTTTATGTAATTGGTGCCTTTTCTAAATGCAGTCAGAGTGGTCCAATACATCATACAGTGGACCAGCTACCCCAACTATGTCATTGTCGTACTTTCTGAAATCCTGCAATTGGATTGTCCTCAGTCCCTCAAACTTCCATAAAACATAAAAACACCAAATTAAGGTTCGATCGAACCGTCTTCAATCACTGTCGTGAGTTTGTAAGATTCAGTAAAACCTATGATGCCGTAGGATCATAATCGCAGTTGCGATTTTGTAAGATGCCGTCGAACATCTGATCCCGTTGGATCATAATCACCGTTGTGATTTCGTAAGGTTCCGTCGAACCTCTGATCCCGTTGGATCATAATCACTGTTGTGATTTCGTAAGGTTCCGTTGAACCTGTGACCCATTAGATCATAATCACCGTTGTGATTTGGTCAGGTTCCGTCGAACCCGTGATCCTTTTTTTTTTAAGAGCGGAAGGGGTCGAAGATCCCGTCTCCACCCCGCTGTCGGATATCACCGAAGCATTCAGCCGACAGCGACATCTTCTTTAATCTGATTTTAATCAATGTTGAAAAAGCAAGTTTTCCCTTTCGCTCTTTTGGGTTTGGGTAAAAACCTTTAATCACACTAAAAACCAAATCAAAAACAGCCACTTACGCTAACTACATGCCTTACACTACTCACTAACTACTAAACATGCATTTTATTAATTATTATCTAACATGCTCTTAAGTGCTAAACTACCAAACTACACATGCAGCACATATTCATGTGTCCTCTACATTGCGTTCACGCGCACTATGCACCGCCCGCGCGACGCGGGGAATGCTTTTACGACGCCGCTTGTTTGACATCGCACTACATACGCGCTCACGCGTTAATACCAGGACTTTTGACGATTACGTCCACTATTTTCGGGGACACTCACTCCGTTCTTTTTATCATTCTGGGACGGCGGTACTCCAGCTGTCCCTCCCTGACTTCGGACTTCCTGAAGTCTTGATGGTCCGGTTTTCCTGGACTCTTATCCTTCTCTCGCTCCGGTCTTTCCTGGCGCTCTCCTGCGCCGGCTTTCCAGGCGCTATCTCATCTGGGTTGTATCTTTTCTGTTCTGCCCCCAGGCCCGTCTCGGTCGCTTATGCACTAAGGGGCGGGAGGTCCTGTTGCTTCCCGACGTTTGTCATCCTTGTCCTTTTCTTGGAGGATTCTTCTTATGGTTTCGGAGATGTGTTTCCATTGATCTGGACCCTTCAGCATTTCTTCCACCATCTTCTCTTCTGTCAGTCCTTCTTTGTGCGCGCACGCCCTTCTCAGTTGTTCCCATTAATTGCATTCAAAGAGCGTATGGCCTGGTGTGTCCATTCCTCCGCAATACACACATTCCGGACGCTCTCTCCTCGAACCCGTGATCCCGTTCGATAATACCCACCGCTGTGATTACGTAAGTAAGATTCCATCGAACCAGCGATCTCGTTGGATCGTAATTGATCATCGTGATAAAAAAATCTAAAATATCCATATGCCTGGAACAAATAAAAACAAATTATGGTTACGTTGAACAGAGATCCCGTCGGATCTTAAATCACCGTTGTGATTTCGTGAGGTTCCTTCGAACCAGTGACCTCGTTGGAATGTAATTTATTATCGTAATGAGTAAATCTAAAATGTCTGGAACAAATAAAAAACAAGTAAGGGTGGGCGGACACATCTGTCATGTTGGAACAAAACATGTTTAGACGAAAACGTTATTGTCCAAACGTGTTTTTTCCTTCCAGAGAAAACACGACGGTGCACACATACGGAACAAAACAGCATTAGTCAAATAGACCAGGCAATAGAGATTTTTGCGTGACAAAAATAGTATCAGCAAGCCGACGGCCCCAGGTCACGTGGAACAGTTCGTAGATGTATTGTAATGTGTTTTCGACTCGCAAATATCATTACTTAATTTGTTATAAACAAAAAACCTCAAAAAATCGTGCGTTTTTTCTTTTTTCGCTTGTAAAAGGTGAACCGCTGGTGCAATCTTGATGCTTTCAACAGACGAATTGTAGAGAATGAAAAGACGAAAAAAATAAATCTTAGACGGACCCGATCGGATTAATATTAACGGAGGAAATTTGGAAAACCCGGAAAAATCTGCGTTTTTTCAAAAATTCATAACTCCGCCATTTTCAAAGTAGTAGCGCAGGCTTTTCGCGACAATGTAGCGATTGATGGGTGCTTTGAGTGTGCACAACCCAGGCGTTGGCCGATGATTAGTTTTTGCACAATTGCGATTTGAATTTTTTTATGCAATATGGTTCGGCGAGCCTGGATGCGTTGGAGGTTGTCCGATTTTAATTTTTTTAACGTATTTCGAAAGTAGAAGTATTGTGCTACAACACGTCTATTCTGATTTTGCGTAAAATGTTGCGAAATAGGTGAAAAGTGCTTGCAATCATGACCGAAAACTGAACTTGAAAGCATCAAGATTGCACCAGCGGTTCAGCTTTTACAAGCGAAAAACGACAAAACGCACCAGTTTTTGAGGTATTTATAACAAATTAAGTAATAATATTAGCAAGTCAAAAACTCATCACAATACATCTGCTGACTGTTCCACGTGACCTGGGGCCGTCGGCTTGCTGATTTTTGTCACGCAAAAATCTCTATTGCCTGGTCTAAAGAATGTCTGACATAAATGCCAATATCAACCGTAGTTATACTAAAATATATCGGCCGACGAAGCCACCGAGATAGTTTTAATGTTTTGGCAATGGTTTATGCTCCAGGAAACGAAAATTGCCAAAACACGGTTGTGGGTGCACCCTATTAACCAAAGAAAGAACCGATAAAGATGAAGTAGTATTTAAAAACTGCTCTGATGATCCCAAATTAGATGAATTATTTATTGATATTAACATCTAAAAAAATTATTAAAGAAGGAAACAAAATGGAGATGAAGCATATCTTCAGAAGAAAAGCTTGATGGATAACTTTGATGTAATAATGTTCATTAAATACTATAATTAATAAGGTACAAATCAACAAATTTAACATTTGTATTATTTTTGCGAACACATAACCATCCCATCAAAACTCTTTCACTCTGCATGGCGGACTAAGCTTCGGCTTCTATCTTCTTTCTCTTCAACAATTCATTTAAAAGCGACAGTACACCGGTCATAAATTTTCGAGGGCGTAGAGGGTGACGCAGGCGTTTCTTCGATGAGATCTAACTCTTGTTGCTCGTGGATATGGAGTTTTAATGACGTTTCCTCAAAACCTCCTCTCATACCTTTATGTTGGCCCATAAATTAGTTTATAAAATTCATTGCATTAAACAAATACCACAAAACACGCCAAAACGCCTTATTGCGACTAACCGTGTCTGACGTGACTAAACTCACACATAAAAACAATGGTAATATGTAGATAAAACACGTTTAGACGAAAACGTTTTCGTCTAAACATGTTTTGTTCCAACATGACTGATTTGTGTGCGCCCACCATAATGATTACGTTGAACAGAGATCCCATCGGATCTTAAATCACCGTCGTGATTTCGTGAGGTTCCGTTGAACCACTGATCCCGTTGACACCTAATTTATTATCGTGATAAAATAAATCTAAAATATCAATATGTCTAGAACAAATAGATAAAAACAAATTATGGTTACGTTGAACAAAGATCCCGTTGGATCGTAAATCACCGTCGTGATTTACGTCGTTGAATCTTAGCTTACAACCATAGAACCATAGAATATACTCTCGTTATATCGTAAGGTTCCGTTGAATCAGGGATCCCGTTGGATCCCATCTTAACTTACACTCGTCATTTCGTCTTTATATCGTAGATATCCATGACTTTATTCGGTCAGCAACCATGACGGCCGTCAACTGCCTGGATCCTTCTCGTTGATCTTTCACTTCATATCGGTCGGTATCGAGAACTCGCACTACTTTGAATGGACCTTTAAATTTTAGTAGCTATTTTTGACTATTTCCTGTCGGTTGTTGTCCCCGTTACCGTTACTAGTTCCCCCACTTCGTAACGTTTTATTTATTTCGTGATTTATCGTAACGTTCCTTTTGCTTACGTTGATCCTCCGTGATGTGACTGGTAATATTCTCTCGTAATTAGTGCAGATCCATCTTGTGTATTTCATCTCGCACTTCTTGTACAATTCGTGCGTCTGATAAGTAATTTGGATTAAATCGTACGAGAGCCTCCGTCGGAGTCACCCCGATTCCCCTATTATGTGTTGTGTTTAAAGCCCTTTGGATCCGTTTCACATAGTGGTCCCACGTATCCGGTTCTTTTCCGGCAGCCGTTGTTTGCCAAAGCAATCACTATTGTTTTATTATAACGTTCACACTGACCGTTTGACCGTAGTGTAGCCACCGCTTTGAGAATCTGTTTTACTCCGCAGGTTTCACGAAATGTTCTAAAAGTATTCGACGTATATACAGTTCCTCGATCACTTATTATTTGCGAAGGAACACCAAAAAGATGCAGAATATCTTGAAGGACCTTTGCGACGTATTTGGTCTTCGTATTTCGTACCGCTTCTATTATGGTAAATTTCGTAAAACTATCCACCACAAGTAACAGATATTTATTCTTCTTTTTACTAGTCACAAATGGTCCCACATGGTCCACATGAATTGCATGAAATGGTACGGGGGTCTTCTCTATCGGATGTGAATTACTTTGTTTTCTAGCGGTTGTTTGTTTAATTTATAACATGCACAATTCAAACTGGCAGCAATGTATTTTTTTACAAATCTGGACATTACTGCAAACCAGTAATTTTCTCGAATACGTCTTAATGTTTTATCGAGTCCTAAATGTTCCGCATCGTCGTGACACAATCGGCATATTTGCAGTCTGGCTGCCTTTGGTACTACCCAAGTGTTACGACCGTCACTTAACCGTTTGTGCACCTTCCCGTTGTTCCATTGACAGGTGTCAAAATGCTGTTTTGATTGTAAATTTCGGACACCTTCAGCCAAAATATTTCTAATTCTGATGATTTGTTCGTCTTGTAGTTGCGCGGCAATTATCCATCATCCAATCCGCATCCGTGGGATCTACCTGATATACTTAGATAGTGCCTACAGGAATCCGGCTAAGTGCATCCACACGCATCACTTTTGTATCTGGTCGATACTCTATCTCAAGGTTGAATACTTGTACTTGCAGCCACCACCACCCCACGCGCGGTATCAGATCCTTTTTTGAGAAAGTTGTTCGCAATGCATTGCAATCCAGTAATCACTTTGAACTCCACCCCTAACAACTATACTAAAAAATACCGTAAAGCAAAAACTACTGCTACAGTTTCTAGTTCTTATGAGTGGTACTGGCTGTGATCAATAGTTGTTTCCTTACTATAATAGCCCACCACTAATCTGTGTACATTTTCATTATTTTGGATCAGCATCGCAGCTGAACCAGTAGAACTCGCATCGGTGTGCAACTCTGTTCGAAACGTTGAGTCAAATATTGATAAAATGTGTCTTCTCGTAAACAATTGTTTTACTTCAGCGATCGAATTCTGCTGAAACGTACCCCACTCCCAAGAAATGTTCTTGCGTGTCAATTTCGTAAGTGGTTCGACTATTAAAACATAATCAGGTTAAAATTTTCTGAAGTAACCTGATATTCCCAGGAACTGTCTCACTTGTTTGACGTTATGAGGTGGTGATATTCCTAGCACCGGCACCGCTTCGACCTTTCTTTGGCCTGTTTTAACTCAGTCGATACTAATCTCCCTTCCCCCTCGATTTTGGTTTTGAACAAGGAACACTTACTTAAATTTAAAGTCAGCTTATGCTTTTGCATCATCTATGTACGGCAACGCTATCGGGTACTTGTATGAACGCCCAACGATCGCTTCATGAGTCATTTTTTCTAGTTCAACACACGGCTGCTAAAACTGGCGTACTTACTTCCATAATTTTTAATTTGCTATCAACAACACTTGGCAATAGCTCCCGTGGACCCCGTAGTTCAAAATGTTCACTATCATTCGTCTCTATACCTAGCACGTCATCTACAGTTCCGTAATTAGAGTTTTAGACCTTCCCGTGTCTACAAAGCGCTGCACTTTATGTTTATTGATCATTGCAGTGAGCAAACCCATGTTTATAGCGTCACTAACTTGCATGACATGGACGTCTACTTTCGACGAAATGAACTGATGTTCATGATGCCTAATTCCGGCAGAGCGTGCATTCGATCTGGGCCTGTGTACAATTCCTTGCAAGGTACCACTAACACCACAATTGTAACACGGGATGGTGTGCGTGCCGCTAGGAGGGCGGCTCCAATCCTTATGGGAAGACAGATGGCTGGACTGTCGGTTATTTGGCATCTCATGTGATATCCTTGCCAAATGCCGACCACTTGTTGAATGTTTCGTTCCCGATTCTCATGGTAGGTGTCCCATCTCGTTCATCGCCGAGTATAGTGAGTTTGGATTATCGTAGCGGGCTGATCGTAGCGTTCTCTCTATGCTTGGGTGTTTAATTCCCGTCAAGACTGCATCTGCGGGAAATTTTTCGGAAATTTGAACATTAAGCGTTCGTAACTTTGTCGTAGTTATATAAAGCAATAGTCGCCTAGTTTTTGGACGTGCAAAGAAATTGGCTGCTGCTATCATTGGTTTCCCTATCGACTCTTTGCTATTCGTCGTACCAGATTCTGTAATGTGCCGTAAGGTTCCTTCCAATGAATTGGATGATCGTATCATCGCTCCAATTATAACATCGGGCCAATTTATCTACGAGTCAGACCCAATCTTCGACAGCAGCATCGTCGTGAGAGGAATTGAATTCATTAGTAGCGAATTCATCGTTACCCGTAGTCGTAACTGTAGTATACGTAAGTTTGTCACTTTCCGTGTGTTTAATTTTCTTTCTTAGCGTTTTCATCGTTTTCTTCAGACTTCCTGTTAAAGCTTTACTGTTGGTACTGTCATCACTGCCGGATAAACTGCTACTATCATCACTACGGTAGTGATGACGGTTTCTTTGTTTGTACGTCCCATTGCAATATTCGTATCAGTAGTGGCACAAAGAACACAAAAGCGACACGGCACGTGCAGTTTATAAAAAAATATAAAGATATCCCACTTCTATATTTCTAAGACACTATCATATACGGCAAATTAAATACACGCGTCGAATTCTATGCGTATAATCATATTCGAATCAGAGAAAGGCATAAAGGTAATATATCCTGTACGAGTAAGTATAGAAGACTACGTAAGAATCCTAAAAACTAATACAGAGGAGGCTAGGCAAGACAACCACTTGAACTAATGGGTGCCTTTTCAAAACGCAGGCCTGACGGCTCAATACACCATACAGTGGACCCGCTACCCCAACTTTGTCATTGTCGGACAATATAGTATCTAATTATACAAGTTTTATAAGACGTCAAAGTAGCGCATGAGTTATTTGAAATGAATGAATACGCCAAGATGTCTTATAAAACGAGTGTAGTATACTATTTTTTCTACTTGGCATAATTAATTTTACATAAATTTAGAAATTCTGGTTACCATATTGCTCTTAATTACAATCTACTATACTTTGAGGGTAACATGTATGTAACCTGTTGTAGTTCTGTAGTAAACTCTCAACTCCGTAAAAGTTGGGATAAAACCATGACAAAATCTAATTGTGAATAATTTTACTCTACTTTAACCTACAAGTTTTTATAAATATTTAACGTGGTCGCAACTAAGATCACAATAGAGATTTGGGCAACACTATTAACCCGCAACGGCTAATGTGATAAAAACTTACATGACAGTTAACAAGTGCATAAAGGATGTTGGATATCGCAGATTGTTCCAATAAAAAATTGTCTTTTTCTTATATTTTGACCTGTGATTCTGTTCTATATATCGCAATTCAATTAGTTGCTTCATTAGGAACGACAAATAATCACAAAATAATTAGACAAAGCCAAGAAACATAACCAATGAAGTTAACTTAAAAACAGTGGTCTATTAATTATAATAATCAGAATAGACGTGTTTGGCGGTGACTGATTGGTTAATTCGAAGAGCAGGAACTTACTAATAGCGGTGTCTACCTACTAATACCGCTAGGCTTGAGGCTTGTACAAATTTACGCGCACATATAACATAAACCAAATTCTAATTTCGGTGAAGTAGTTTACTAATAAACTACTTCACCGAAATTAGAATTTGGTTTCTGTTATATGTAATGTAATTTTTCGTTTACTAAGTATAATTTAGTCCAAACTAAATTATACTTAGTAAACGTACATGCGATGGAGGAAACACAAATAATGGTGATATTGATGCCAAACGTCAAATAAATGCTCACATGTCAATCGCTATTTACTCGCCTCAATCGTATTTGTCAGTTTTACCAAAACTACCTATTGTTGAAGATAAAACTACTCTAGATTGTAAGATGACAACCACAATTTTCGAAATTTATGAAAGATTAATGTCGCAAAGTAGAAGTAATAGTATATAACACTCGTTTTATAAGACGTATTGGCGCACTCGAACTTGTGTGCCAATTCTCGTCTTATAAAACTTGTATTATTATATACTATTATTGTATTTACAATAATCTGCAATAGTGAAGTGAACCTTGTTTACACGATCCTCATACACAGCGGTTACAGAACTAATACTGTTCTCTAATTGCTGTCAGATGTCTTTCATATCAAGCAAATTTACCACAAACCTAACCTTTAGTCCAAAATATAGGCCTTTAAATTACTATCCGCAATACTGATAATAATTGATTACGATAGTGGCGTGGATAGTATATACATGCACAAAATGTGTATGTAACATAGTATATTAGTACTACGGTGTATACAAAAATCGGCTTTCGGAAAAAAAAGGTTTTCAATTCTAAATATCAAATAAAGTTTTTTTAAAACCAATTTTCGATTTTGTGAACAAAGTCTATATAATATGATAAATAAGCAGTAAAAAATATTGTTGTGTTAAAGATAAGAAGTCTCTAACTAGAATTTCTCTACATTTTATCAAAAACAGAAACGAGCTAATTGTTTGTTTGCGCATTCAAATTTTTATAAATGCGCATCTCATTAGAGGATACAATTAGTAAGGATCTTCTCAAATTAATTAATTCTAATGGTAATTAAAAAATGACATGTAAACACGACATGCGTAATAACAATACTTACATGTGGATAGTGGGGTTAGTCTTTAGTGTGGTACTTAATTTCTAAATGCTGAAAGATGCCAACAAGTAAATTATTACAATTTTTTTTAGCGTTCTTTGCTCCATTTCTTTTCTCTTCTTTAAGAATACACAATACAAACTATTAAAAAAAGACTTACAAAATAATTCCCAATGACCCTACTATGAACATTGAGAGAAAGTAGAATGCTTTCATCTCGGACTTAGTGGAAAAGGGCCACCTTACGAAGGAGGAAGGAAGAAAACTGAGAACTTATACGTCAGTAGCCCCAAAGTTCTACGGGTTACCCAGGAGCCATAAACCAGCTTGCCCACTCTGCCCTATTATCTCGTCAACAATGGCCCCTACTAAACCGATAGCTACCCTCCTCACGAATATCCTCACAGCCGCCTTTGACCTTTCGAATCCTTTGCTGAGATAATGCAAGATAGAACTGTCCCTTTGGATTTTGTTGTGGTTTCGTTCGATGTGGTTTTCCTTTTTACCAGTATACCGCTTGACCTTGCCAAAGCCATAATTGACGAGGAGTGGGATAGAATTGCCAATCACACGGGTATTCCTAGGGATACCTTCTTGAGGGTTATGGATTTTGTCTTCGATAGCACATATTTCACCTTTGATAGTAAGTACTACAAGCAAACCTCTGGGACACCAATGGGGAGTGTCATCTCCCCCATCTTGGCAGAAATAAGAGTGAATTTCCTGTTGAAGAAGACCATCCCTACCCTCGACTTCAACTTTGCCTTCATTTTCCAATATGTTGACGACATCATCGCAAGCTTACCACGTAACAAGATGGAATATACCCTGGAAGCGCTGAATAGATTTAATGACCGCATTCAGTATACCATGGAGGAGGAGAGGGGCTCCATGGTTCCCTTCCTAGACATGAAAGTCATTGGGAGGGATGATGGGTCCATTCTATTGGATTGGTATAGAAAACCAACTGCGACGGAACGATACATCCATTATGCATCTGCAGACCCTTACAAATATAAGGTGAACACTATGTTGGGGCTTAAGATCCGCGTTCTTAAGCTTTCTCACCCCTCCTTCCATCATAAGAACCTTAAAGTGCTCAGGGACATTTTCCTAAGGAATCAAAACGACCCGGGCATTGTCATTTGGATCATTTATAATACTCCGGTCAGTATACACCTACATGTGGACCGGAACACATCCACTGTTGTAGAGAAGGAGAGACCCTTTAGAACTTTACCTATGATAGATAAGCTCTCCCACACACTGAAGAGCCTTTTGTAAAACTTCCAGTACGGATTGCCATAACATCGGCAAGGAGAATAAGGGACTACTACACCAACACCAAGGATGGGACTCCCCTTCCGCAGAGGAGCTCCCTTGTGTACAAAGTGCCCTGCGGGGAGTGTGGGAAGGTCTATGTGGGGACCACTGGACAACGACTGTGTGCCAGAATGGACCAGCACAAAAGAGACATCCGCAGAGCTACAGACGAACAAGCCGCAACTGCTCTCAGTGCTCACTCCCACCAGGAGGGCCACCAGGTCAACTTCCAAGATGTGACCGTCCTCACTTCAGAAAGAAATTACCGGAAAAGGACATTTAAGGAGATGTGTTACATCAAGTCCAGAGATAACTCTTAATTACATTAACGACCTGGATAGCCTTAGTCCTATATACACCAACCTCATTAACCTAGCTTTCCATCCCACCAAGCGTTGTTTTCGTCAGGCCGCATAATTACGCCCACTTCCCCGACTACAGCATACGTTTCGGAGAATCCGGCTGCCTAGATAGATTTTTGTTGTCCCCCACTATGTTCCTCACTCCCCTTCTCCCTCTGACACCTCAATTTAAGGTTGGCTCTTTTTCCTCCCTTTTAAAAATAAATTCTTTTGTGTATGAGTGGAGGTTTCTTGGGCGCTTTTCGCTAAGATAAGTTTTGTAATTGTTTAGAAAGAAAGAGTTTATTTTCTGCTAAATACGTAATTACAAATAGAAATTAGTAACAACTAATATAATCGTATTACAAGAATCGTCAATATGGTTGGTTGAATTCATGTCGGTCTCCCCGTAGTATAAGCAATAAACTCTCCTACACTATAGAATGCTGCATCATCGCCTTCAGGTCCCTCTTGAACGTTTTATTGTTTTTTTGCAGCCATACTTTTGGGAGGGTATTTAGCAGATGGAGGTGTCTGTGTTGAGCTGCTGTGGTGTTTGTGCGGTGGAACGGTATTGATATATCCTGGGCGTTTCTGACGTGGATTCTGGTTGACTCCCATCTGCATTGTTGGTTGTGCAGATCTGCCTTCCCTCTTGCCAGCTGGTGATATATGTATGTTCCAGTCAGTGTCATTATCCCGCACTTTTGAAACAGTGGTCTGCAGTGATAGGTGGATTCTACCTGTTCGATGGCTCTTACTGCTTTTTTCTGCTGTTTAAATATCTTTTCAGCGTGTGCTGATTCGCCCCATATTCTAATCCCGTACGACATTTTGGAGTGAAATATTGCATGATATGTTAAGAGCGCTGCTTTCACTCCAACTATCTGTCGGATTCGCCGAATTGTGTATATAGCTGTAGATAGTTTCCTGGACAGCTCTTCAATATAGTTTTGCCAAGTTAATCTTGTGTCTAGGGTTATACCTAGAAGTTTGACCGAATTCGTTTCTACTGGTGTTGGTGTACTTATTTTTGTAGTGAATTGGATTTCATTCGTTTTTTCTGCATTTAGTATTAGCCCGTTCGACTCAAACCATGCTTTAGCTTTCTCGAGCATCTCAGTTCATAAGTGGCGCAGGAGTTGCCGATCTTTGTTTCTTGTTAGCAGGGTGGTGTCATCTGCATATAAAATCATGTCCTTTGTGACTGAGTCTGGCAGATCATTCACGTAGAGACTGAAGGTCAGGGGTCCCAGCAGACTCCCTTGGGCGACCCCCGTGGTGACCGCCATGAATGTCCCCAGCGTTCCCCCAGTGAAGACTGCCTGGCTTCTGTTTTTTAAGTATGACTGTATTAGTTCATAGGGTTTTCCACGAATCCCATACTTCTCTAGTTTCTCCAGTAGGACCTCATGCTGTAAGCAGTCGAACGCCTTGGAAAGGTCGCACATGGTGGCCCGTGCGTCTTCGCCTTCCTCCGCAGCGTCCCATACGTAGTCCAGTAGAGCCTGTACTGCGTGCACTGTACTGCAACCCTTTCGGAATCCAAACTGTTGGGCACCAAGAATTCGATGGCGATCCAGAAAGGAGATCAGCCTGGTCAGCATTGCCGCCTCCAGCACCTTGGAGAATACTGGCAGCACCGACACCGGTCTGTAGTTAGAGCATTCTGTCGGGTTTCCGTTTTTGTATATCGGTGTTAACGTAGCCATTTTCATTGTATCTGGTACCAGACCTACTCCGAAACATGCGTTGATAACCTCCGCAAGAGGTTCGGCCAGACATTCGGCCCTGCACTGCAAAAGCCTTGTGCTTATGTTATCGACATCCATGGTGTTTTTTGTTTTCAGTCTGCCTATTATGGTGTAAACCTCTTGAGGGGTAACTGGTATTAAGAATAGGGATGCAGGTTGTCTGGGTATTTCGCGCACTAGATCTTGTCTTTCTGCACATGTTGATTGCTTTGTGGTGTTACCAGTATTCACAAAAAAACTGATTCAGTTCATCTCTTGGTGGTGTAAGGATGTTTTGTCTTCTCTGTTCCTGGGTTTCCGCCTTTATTATTTTCCATTCATCGGCAGGATAGTTGTTTGTTGATGTCAACCTTGTTGTGTATTTTGCCACCCTCTCTTCTTTGGCACATTTTAGATAGTAATCTTTGTAGCTCTTGACTATGTTTTTTAGGTCTTCCCCAGCTAGTGTGTTGTAAGTGTCCTGGATTAGGTTTAGTGTGTTTCTTATCTGTTGTAATTCATAGGACTGTTGTAGTTTCTTTGGTCTTCGTCTCGTTCGTTGTAAAGGTAGTGCCTTGTCTACTATTGTCAGGTATTTTTGTCGGAAAATATAATACTTCTGATCTGCTCCTTCAGCTTCCTTCACCATGTTCCAGTTTTCTTGTTGTAGTAAGTGTTCCAGTTTTTTCAGCCCTGAATTGGTTAAGATTCTTTTCTGGTCCTTTCTTACTTCTGTTTCCTCTCTCTTTTCTATTTTAAGCATTAAGCCATGATGGTCTGACAAACCGTGTCTTAGGACTTCTGCCGGTTGGCACCTGAAGTTGGCAAATATGTTGTCAATGGATGTGTGTGAGGTTGGAGTTACTCTGGTAGGCGTCTCGTTTGTGTGGTGTAGGCCGAAGCTAGTCATGGTGTTGATTAGATCTGTTGTGTCTTTTGTATGGGATGATATATCGATGTTGAAGTCTCCGGTTATTATTATTCTTGTCTGTGGATTGTATTTCGATAGTAGCTCAGCAAGTATTGTCGAGATGATGTCGAAAAGCGTTGTGGTGGTTGAGTTTGGTGATCTATACAGTACCATTACAATAATATTTTGCTTATGAAGATGTATGCCGCAGATTTCGCACTCTTTTTCTAGTGAGAGACTTGAAATGTTGGACATTTCGATGTATGGTATCGTGGCTTTTACATATATGCATACTCCCCCGTGCTTCGATTCCTTTCTTGTGAAGTAGCTGGCCATCCTGTATGAGTTGAGGTTATAGGTGTGCTTATTTTGTGAGTGCATCCAGTGTTCAGCTATGCACAGAATGTCGATGTCGTGCTCGTTAACCACGTTCTCTATCGCTTCCAGTTTGTTGGTTATGCTCTGAACGTTCATATCTAATAGTGTTAGATCCTGGTGTGAAGACCGTTTTATAAAAAATCAGCCGCACTTTTGTTTAGGAATTCTGGATGTTGATCAAAGTTGAAACGTCTTATTCCGACCCCACTCGGCAAAAAGTCTGGGTTGTAGAGGATATCTTTTTTTCCCAGGGGAGCTGTTACTACAAATCTTTTGAGTTCGCCTTCTTTTCTCATGGGTAGTTCCTTTACGACTATTTGTTGATCACTGAAGGCAGTGTCCTTTTTTTATGTATTTGGCAATCGCTGCTTCTGTTGCCGATTGTCTCACCCTGTAGATAGTGTAAATGTAGATCCAAGCTTTCCTCTCTATTCCTGAGAAGTCGGAATCTTCCCCGTTCTTGTGTAATGCGGTGCCTATTATTTTCTTCCTTTGATGCCCTTCTCGAAAGATAGTAGTAGTTATTGGTTGCGTTTTTAAAGTTGGATCTTGGTGTGTTATTGCTTTGTTTGTATTATTATCTCCCGTTGGTTTTATGTTGTTGCTTGGTATCTTTGTTGCATTTGTTATCGACGTCTGTTGTGCTGGGTTCGTATTGCGTGTTGACAATGTTGTTGTTGATGCCATCTGTTTGTGCCTAGATGAAGTTTGGTCCCTGCTGGTCATGTTTACCTGGTTTTCTACCACACTGTTGTAGCTTGGCTTATTTTTTTTCCTGTTCCTTTTCGGTTATGTTTAGTTTCTCTTCTAAGTATTGAAGTTTTTCCAGTAGTAGTTGATTATTCTGTTTCAGTATTTCGTTCTTATCGTGTGACTCTTCTAAAAGCCTGTTTAAATACCTGTTTTCCAAGGATACATTATTGTTGTCACTTGTTTTCCCATCTGTGGATTTGTTGCAACATGTGATTGTATTTTCTGCGATGTTTCGAAGACTCGGAAATCGTTTTGCACAACTCTTGTGATACACCCCGAAGCAGTTTACACATACGAGTACCAAACTCTCTCTTGTCACACAACATTTGTACTTATTGCCTTTGTTTGTAACAATTTTGTCAGGAGCAAGTGAAAGGTCTAAGGTCTAAGGTCTAAGTGAAAGGTTTAACCTAGTTTGAATTGCATTTATTCCCCCCCTTTTATAGTTCACTATACCCATAATTGTATTTGCTTTGTTTTTTACTGTATAGCTTAAGTGTGGAATAATTGTTAATCTGAATTTAGATTTTGTTAGCGCGCGGCTAACAATATTTTATGTATGCGTTTCATGTGAACCGCAAGAGGCGCTGCATTATCTGTGATATTATAAGTGACCGCGAGAGGCGCTGTGAGTAGGGACAGGGGATGCGCCAC
The DNA here is from genome assembly GCA_963966075.1 of Aphodius sticticus. Taxonomy (NCBI): domain Eukaryota; kingdom Metazoa; phylum Arthropoda; class Insecta; order Coleoptera; family Scarabaeidae; genus Aphodius; species Aphodius sticticus. The sequence goes on along the minus strand of OZ014509.1, from coordinate 37,893,734 downwards.
GATCGATAACGGCGATCGACAGAGCTTGACCACCGCTGAACCAATACAGTCCACTGCAAATAAATGTCATGTCTCTAAGTTATTAAAATAAATGTATTAACAAGTGAGTCGTTTAAATCATCTACCATCTCCAACCGTACAGATGTTATCGTGTTTTTTCGTTCGGTTAGGGATACTGCGCTGGCGGTTACCTATTAAGTTGGCACCAGTTGAGTTGTAACAGGTGGACCGGCGTATTGCCTTTTTAAATGTTTAGTTTTGTTTATTTATTAGTACTACGCGCCCGTATTTTCTGTTCTGGTGCTGTAATAGTGTTTGCGGAGTTTTTCTTTTAATTGTGAGGAGTTTTGAAGGCGGCCAGAGCTTTTTGTTCGATGAGTGGCGGTGCTGTGCCCGGCGTCACCTCTTGGTTGGTTGGTATTAATGGTTTGTCATTGGCTGTCAATTCCTTACATTTCATGCATGATTATATTATATCATGATTATGCCGTTGGTGGTCTTCGCTCGCTGCACTGCTGCTCCCCGTATGCTTTACTTGTTATTTGTCTAGTTTTGTTTCGTTTTGGTGAGTACTAGCTAAAGTAGGGCCTTCCTAACCTGTCAACTGACTGTTCTATTTTGTGATTTTTAGTCTTGATGATGATCACAACCGTGATCGAAACTGTCGACTTTTGCGAGGAACAAAACACTATTGAATAACAACAACATCTGTTATTGGTATCTAAGTGCTACATTTCCTACCGTCGTATGAATACAATACTACTGGTATTAAAAAAAAACTTTGTAGCAATTTTATGTTTTATTTTGTACTGACTGAAAGCTTATAAATAAAGTTAATATGCGTAATGTTTATTGAACACAAATACATAATATATCTATAATAAGAACTAGTATGAACTAAACGCACAGAATAATTTGCAGGTAAGCACCAATTTGGCTCAAGCTTTGAAGTTCCGATCAAAATTTAGGCTGATTACTTTTTTATGTGCGGCGTAAGGATATTATGTACTCGCAATGTACACTAAATAAATTTACTGGTGACTACCTTACTGAAATTGATGAATTAGCTAAAATTTCGAACAATTTAATCTTTCACATATGCTTACTAATGATTACATGCAGTGGGCAATCCTCAAAAACTTGGTTCTGTACTGCAGAGTAGAACTTTATAGTCACAAAGCGCTATGGACCGCCGTATTTTTAACATGAAGGTCTCCATTAAAATGTTGCTAAAAATTTTACAAGAAACCAAAGACGTGAAACCAGAATGCTGCGGAAACGAGATATTCGTAAAAAACGTTATGAAAACCATTTTGTTGAAAATAGAAGCCCACAAATAGTGCGCATAAATTAAAATAGCAACAATCTGACCTACCAGGTATCTTTTCAGTCCGGATTCGTATTCAGCGGAAGATAATCTTTATTTGTTAATCAACAGCACCTCATAGGTACTTGTGTATAACACCTAGTCTGCTGACTACCTAGCTATATTAATCTAACCTAAATTGCTACGTATCAAAAGTGTTCGATATTAGGTGTTCCCCATTGGTGTAACTTAAATTTAGTTTGGATTCTGACACTTTAAACTTCACACACTCCACGTTGCTCTGCTTTGTTCACCTATCACTCACATAACACTGTGCTCTGCTTTTGTAACATCACTTCACCAACTCAAAAGGTTTTGTTCTTTTGAGTTTTCGCACGCTATTGTCAAGAAGCTGGATTGCTTCGACAGCGCTGAAGAAGTCTTATCTGATGATTCTCTGCAAATTTTCCAATTTTCTTTCTGTTTCTTATATACCAAGATGCACCCACGATGCTTCTTAGACCATGTTTTGGAAGCGTTGAATGTTGGTGAAATTGCTTGGCTTAGTGCAGCCCCACAGTTAGATACCATAGGTCCACACAGGTTTAAGTAGCTGCTTGTAAAGTAGGAGTTGGTGTCCAGCATTATACCAAGGTATTTTGCGGTGTGCGAGTAGGGCACGGTGGTGTTATTTATTTTCACTAGAACGTGTTGTATTCACTTATTGGTAAAATTTATGTGAACGGATTTGGTTTCGTTCAATGCAATTAGCCATCGTTATATCCAATCACTAGTATTGTTGACAGCATTCTGTAGTTTTAGTGTTGCTCCTTCAACATTTGTATCTACTGCCATAATAGCAGTATCAGCAAACGTGGCAACAGTAACACCATCTGTGTGCGCAAGATCATGTGTGCATAAATGGTAAAGAATTGGGCCAAGTACACTAGCTTGTGGTGCTCCTGCTTTATACAAAAAATGAAATTACATTTACTTTCTGGTTCACATCAATTCACATCAGTAGTTTACTTTTGTTTGCCCCACTTATCACCATGTATTGTTTCAGATTTTCAAGACTAATGCCCTGAATATCACCTGCCGAAAGCACCTGAAAATGTGTTGCATCTCACCATTCTAGTCACAATGGACATAAGTGAGATTTACATAATGGATCAAATATCAAACGGTACTTTAGATGCAAATAGTACCCTTAGAGATATTTTCAACCGGACAAGATTCTTGGATAATGACTTATTGTCAACATTCATCAGCAATAGAGCTGTAAATGAACCAGCTTTCAGTGTACTAATTGCTACCTACTTGATACTTATACTAACTGGAGCATTAGGAAACGCACTCGTGGTGAGTAGAAACCGTCCAAAATATCTTGTTATCGTTATTGGCTTATATAGGATCCCTTGAAATGGTTACTTTATTTGATGCCATGAATTGTTATGCCATTGACCGAATAGCGTTAGTTTAAATTAACCAAACCGACCCTTTGCATTACCGACCGTCTGCTAGGTATAAATATATCTTGTCCAAGACGTTCTTGGATTTAGAAGGCACATACCTTAACGCCTTTTCTAATACCTTTGTACCTGCCGGAGTGCCGGTGCAACTGCAATCTGCAAACAGAAAATGGTTCTATTCCTAGGAATCTAGTCTAGCATAAGAAAATTCATCACAATTTCTGTTTAAGATGTTGTACCTACTTACTGCACAAATTCTGCATTATTTGCTCAATAAACTATGTAATATAAAACAGATTTGGTGGCATGTGTATGCCCACTCTAGCCTGCAATGCTTACATCACTATTTATTTATTTATTTTTATACCCCCCACATTTAATGTGGTGAGGGTATATTGAGTTTGATTCAACATTTGTAACACCCTTAAGGAGGCGTGGCAGATATCAACTTCGTCTGTCCGTCTGTGTAGACGATAACTGCCGTAATTTTGGAGCAATTGATCTGAAATTTGGTATACAAGCTTATCTCTTAAAAAGTAAGGACAAGTTTGTAAATGGGCAACATCGGTTCACTTGTTTTTTTTTTAAAATATTTTACGGTGGAGGGTATTTTAACTTCAGCACGGCCGAAGATAATTTTCTTACCAGTTATTTATTTACTTTACTGGTGGCAAATATAAATCTTATAAAGATTGCGGAAAACTGAAGGGGATGTAAACCAGGTTGTTCATAAAGTCATGTCCGGAATAGAACCGTTTAGGACTAGGCTGATGTAAAAATCCAGGTATGTATGTGCGCCAGTTCGTAATGAACATTTGAACAGATTGATTGGCCGGGGCGCCCACTTCGTTGGCATCATAAAATTTCAGCCTATTTCTCTTTTATTCAGCGTAGTGCCTAAACGGCTGTTTTGCGAACATAACTTTATTGACAAAATATGCTTGCTTAGGTGTCCCCTAGAACCCATATCAGTTTGTCGTAATCTTCATGGGGGATACCCTGTATATGTTACGTGTAAAACCCCTTTTCATGTAGAATCAATTTGTCCTTGTCAAATTAGTTCGACCATCAGGGACAAATACTTTATCCTAGCGCAAACTAGTTTAACCCGGTATGTAAACGTGTAGTTTACGTCAAACTGGTATGGCTTGGGCCAAACTGATTTCGGTTAACGGTTTTGAAATGTACTCTAACTCCAGGGGATCCACGCTTTTATTTGTGGAACCAGACGATCAGTCATGTGGATAGGCACATGACATTATCATACTATATAGAAGTGTTAAACTCTGATGTTTTGACAATACTGTCAATAGAATCAAAATATCTGTCAAATCCCAACTAGTTTTAATGCAGGCACCACCGATCCCGATCAAATAGAATTTGCTCATGCAGCTAAACTATTAATTTTACCAAAAAAATGTCATAGACATTTCACAAATTATGCAAAATTTCCGCTACTTAATTTACCTTATTCTAATCCTCTACCTAATTTATGATTTACATAACTATTTTGACGACATTACAGTAATTGCAGCTGATTTGCAAAATTGGGGAAAAACTGTAAACCTCGAGTTCCTTTGGACCCTTTTGAACAAAACTTACTTTAAGCTCTAAGTTTAGTCACGAAACTTCTAAATATGAAATTTCGTCCCGATATCTTTAGTAGTTTAGTAGTTTCTCCGGAATCGTCGCCACAAAAAGCGCGCGCGCCTACACACACACACACACACACACACACACACACACACACACACACACCCACGCACGCACGCACGCACGCACGCACGCACGCACGCACGCACGCACGCACGCACGCACGCACGCACGCACGCACGCACGCGCGCACGCGCGCACGCGCGCACGCACGCACGCACGCACGCACGCACGCAGGCACGCACGCACGCACGCACGCACGCACACACGCACACACGCACACACGCACACACGCGCACACACGCGCACACACACGCACACACACGCACCCACACACACGCACACACACGCACACACACGCACACACACGCACACACACGCACCCACACACACGCACACACACGCACACACACGCACACACACGCACACACACGCACACACACGCCCACACACGCGCGCACACACACACACACACACGCACACACACACACACACACACGGGTTTTTCAATAACAGTTCATTTCTGTAAGCGGTAAAGCGCTTGGCTATCAGTCTGTGGGCATGAGTTCGAGTCTCACGCCCGGCTTTCAGGTTTTCTTGTGGTTTTCCTTTACTCCACGACGAATGCTGAAAGCCAAACAACTTAAGACGTGCCACAGACGCGTTATTGCAATAGACGACAGACAGCAATGGAGAACGCGCAACAGTATATTGTGTACCAAGCCTAGAAAGTGATTCTTTTCCGAGCCGAGTGAAGAGACGCTCAGTGTCCCTAACTGCTACTTGGAAAATCCCATATTCGGTTTCGTTGGACCTGGCAGGATTGGAACGGGCAAATTTATTAAAGAATCATAATTCATTTTTAGATCATCCCACCTATCAAGATGATTTGTTCTCTCCCGTATCATTCGTATTCGCCTGTAACGTACAGAATATAACCCGAATGATGATCTTCGTCAGCGTCCGAAATATCGTCGATAAAGTCTATCACGTCCATCGTAAAAATTAACGAGACACAGCAGCACACAGCAGTAAGATTAGGTTGTCAACAAAATTTCCCATGATTCCTTGATAATCTCTCCTTAATGAAATATACACGGTCGACACCGACCGTTCATTGACGAACGCCGATCAAGCATTGAATTCAATGCTTCAAAAACACCCAAGTTCCTTGAACGGAGAAAGAATGGCGTTCAATAGTGTATCGTAGTTTAAACTATTGAAAAACCCGCCCTCACACACGCACATTCACACAGATCGAAACAGATCGATTGACAATGTTTTACTGCTTCCGTTGTTCTGGAAATGACACCATCTTTTACATTTTAAACTACACGCTATAGTTTACATACGATATGTTCAGTCGGGATGATATTTTAAACACAAAGCATATATTGACCATTTTACGGCTGTCTGATTTCATAAACGAAAAAGTAGTAAACAGTCGTTCACGGAGTGAGTCGTATTTTTAGGGCATTTTTTAGTAAATGGAACTACGTGTGAAACTAAAATACAAAATGACAAATAAAATTTATAAAACAATCCAGTCTTATCACCTCGTTAAATGAGCATTTGTTGTAAATTTAAATCGAAATCAGTTTGGCCTAGGCCATACCACTTTGATCTGAAGTAGACGTTTACATACCAGGTTATACTAGTTTGACCTAGGACAAACTACTTGTGGCTAACGCGCTTCGGCCCAACTAGTTTGAACTAGGACAAACTTGTTCTGCGTGAAAACGATATTTGTCGATAACGTATATAAAAAATACGTTACACAAGTCAAAACATACAGAGGAAAAAAATACACGCGGAACCGTCAACAGTCCAAGACATTCTATGTACACAAGAATCAGTACGAACGCAGAGTAAAAAAAAATATATGCTCTTGCTAACTTGATTGAACAGTTGGGTATAGTTGTGGTACCATTTTATGGTCCTCACAGTTGTATTTTTCTCTCCGATTTTGGTTTTCAGTAAAAGCCAATTTGTTTCAACATATTTCTTTTTCTTCTAATAGAACTTGCACCCTGCACCCTCTTTGTAGTGATAATTCCCTGATGTTTTGAGTCTTATTATACACGACCTTCGAAGAGGCTGAGTACCTCAAGCATCTGAGGTTTCCATTTTAGTAAAGTTAAGAATATCGACGTTTTTTATGTTAGTATGCATGTATGTATGTAGGGTGTTGGGGGTCAAGGATAATCCTCGTGGCACCCAGGCCCCATTGTGCCCCTTGTGCCCCCCCCCCCCCTGCGCTCACTCCAGCTATGTCAACCAGCCTAGGTTGTTAACGAAGGCTAGGACGCAGATCAGAGGTGCGTTCCTGATTCCGTCCATGGTCGGCCATGGATCGCCCAGCAAGCGTTCCCTGTATTCAACCAGGTCTGGGCATTCACATAAAATGTGTTTTACCGTCTCATCCTCTAGCTCACAAGCTCGGCATATAGACGTTTCCGTAAACCACAGTGACCCGTTAGAATACCCGTAACTAAACGTAGCTTGTTTCTGGGCAGCTGTGTAAATTTCTTAGCAGTGGTGCTGGAGGAAAGGGGGAGCCCTTCCCTATCTTGCTGACAGCCAGGTAGATTTTCCCACTGTCGAAGAATTTCTTGTGGGTGATGTCCTTCAGTGATTGTAGCAGAAGGTTATTAGTGGGTAGTACGAAGGGTTCCGGCGAGCTTACCGGTCCGTTGGCAGCTCTTCTGGCTAGTTTGTCAGCGTGCCGATTGCCCTTGTCCTCAGAATGCCCTTTTATTCATGTGAGGTTGACATTGTTGTAACTGGACGCCTCCACAAGGGTGTTATGACAGTCGAAGACTAAGTCGGAGGTAAACCTGCAACGACTTAATGAGAGTATGGATTGTCTGCTGCCTGTGTAGATCGTTACGTTCCTGCCAGTTTTGTCGGAGCTGATAATACACTCCGCGGCAGTTTTTATGGCAAAGATTTCCGCCTGCGTTACAGAAGGATACTTGCCTAGGGGGATGGACTGTCGCAGCTGGTAGTCATGAGAGAAAATCCCAGCGCCAGTTCCACTGCCTTTCTTGGAGCCGTCTGTATAGATCTTCGGGCTCGTAGTGTTCCCCTTCTCCTGCGGTATGTCATTGGGAAGGTAAGGTTTGTTGAAGACGTAACAAGGTGGAATATAGTCCGTGCGGTAGTCGAGAAGCGGCACATCTTTCGATGCACTACTCCATAGACTGCCCCACATGGCGCCCTTGTCGCCTACTTTTGTGTAGCCCACCGTGCGAAGCCTGAATAGTGTTTTCAGGGCCACCTCTTCAATAAAAAAGTCAAGTGGTGGCAAGTACAACATGTACTCCAGCGCAGCGGTTGGGGTTGTGCTCATTGCCCCGGTTGTGCCGAGGCAAGCAAGTCTTTGTATTTGTGCCAGTTTGATTTTGGTTGTGGCCAGCTTGACTCTAGACCACCACGCAACCGCCCCGTAGGTGAGCATAGGACGAATAACGGCAGTGTATATCCGCAGTGTGATCTGTGGTGAGAGACCCCAGGTTTTCCCCACGGCTCTACGACACTGACCGAAAGCCATCCTTGCCCTTTTCATTCTTTGCTCAAGATGTGTGTTCCAGCTTAATTTCCTGTCGAAGGTCAGTTTGTATCTAGCTGTGGTGTTTGTTAAGGCAGTTTCAAGCGTTAACGTTCGGATAGCAGCCTAACTACGATTTTTGGTACAAGATTTTGGGAATTCATTAAAGGCGCGTTTGGGTTACTTCCGAATTTATCAAAGTATAACGTTACCTCGGATTCAGAGTTAGTCCTGAGGAATGTACGCGACATGCTGGAGCTATTGCCCCCCCAGACATGCAGTGTAGTTTTGGCATAACCCGGAAGCAATTTATTTTCTAAACTTCAGTAGAATAGTAGAATAAAACTAAAAACTACCAAAATCCCTAAATGATAATAATAAAATTGGATTGATATGACCATAATTTTGTCTCACAGTACAAACTTTGCCTCCATGCCATCCACTGATGAAGAAGGAGTGACTTTTGTTACAATAAGGTTGACGCGGTATGGATAAAATGTTCTACAACTTTTGTAAATTTTCTATAATTGTCGAAGCCTACGTTTTGGTCGACGGGGCGAGATACATTATGGCAAACGGACGTGTTTACATGTACGCGGTTGGCGGAACCGCGTACCAAAAACCGAAAATGTAACGTTTTCCGTCGACCGACCGTCCCAACTTCGCTGCGTGCAGTTTTCGCCGACTCGAGTTCTACATATTACTTACCTATGTGCGTGTTTAGAGAACGCGCGGATTTGGTTTGGTCTGAAGTCTGTACACAGTATAAATTATATTCTGCACGGAATTACGAATTAAGTTTATTAGTACTTAGAAGAGAAAATTTAAACGATTTGGTAGTTTTTACATTTCCAACAAATTTTGTAAACAGAAATATTTCTGATAAATCAATATTAAAGATTTTACATTAACATTTGAAAGCCAATCCGTGACATACTATATAATCATAATGATAATATTATAATATCTATATTATAATATAATATAAATAAACTTGTACTTCAATATTATAGCTGGTTTTTCTACCTGACTGGCGATGTTCCTTACACTGTTTCATTTACACTAAAATTCATACCTCAAAATCAAGAAACATTTCCAACACAAGTTTAAAATATAAAGCCAAATGTCAACTGTGGCACGCGGGAAATACGTTTGCCCAAAGGCGAATTTACATTAACGAACAAACAAATATATGATATGAGCGAAATAAATGCAATAAAAAATCTGGTTGGCTTTCTCTGGATTATTTATTGGAGTTTAAAGAATGCATAGGTAAAAGCCCGATCAAAACTTCTTGGTAGTTTTTGAACTACACCTAAGTTTGCAATGTTTAACGTAGTACCTATACGCAATTACTGCGTATCGGTTGATTGGAAAGATCGGACACCCAACAAATAAATTAGTGTGTTTTGTATTTAGTCTCTAGAATATAGTTTTATTTTATCAATGGTAGAGTTTGCGATAGCGAACCATTTTAAAAGTATTATGATTGGTTAGATCGTGAAGAAGTTGAAAACTATGACTTAACACGGAAAGGGAAAGAATTGTCAAGATAATAGTTTTGATACGATCACGTGAGCAGGTGCATGGATTGTTGTCCATGTGGGACATCTGGGACATTTAACAATAATGTCAAATTGTCAAATAACATTTGGGAGTGTTGGGAGTTAGAACACATGGCACAAAATTTTATTTGATGTATCTTTTGATCAACTTAATTGTGGAGCCTACTTACACGCCCAAGTACTATTATCTCATTCTCGGAAATGAGGAGGCTTTTTGTTGAGATTTATACCTTGATGGATACCTACTGAATCAGAGTAGTTTAAACGACCACGTGCCTGTTAAATGTATAATAATATTTTTTCGCAATAATGGTATGTATGCGTAGCTTGCATTTCAACTTCGGAAATAATCCTACGTATTTGAGTCGGTATTCATTTGTAGATGATTTTGTTTAGGAAGTTTTGATTTATCAGCACTTGTTACGCCTCAAAGACACCACTGACATAGTAAGAAATACTTCGAAAGTATTAATTATTTTTTGCGTGTTTTGACTTCATAGGTAGTTCATAGAAACTGTTAACATTTGGATGATGCATTGGGGGTGAAATAACTTGCAAATGACCTCTACCATAACGCGTTTAACGGAATAAGTTTAATTACCAATAACCCTGTGGTATATACATGGTTAGTCAAAATTACTCTAACTGTAAACGATTTCAAAAGTTTTTCATACAAATACAGTTTTAAATATATGCAATATTAGGGTGTTTGTTTTATTACGGAAATTTGGTAACCTTTCTTTTTTCAAATAGAACACACTATATATTTTTATTTTTTTTATTTCAATGGCCTGTGGCCAGGCCATTAACGCTTAACGTCTAATGCCTAACTCGTAATGTTCAAATTAATGTACTAAAATGAAGTGTTACCACGATTTAACACATTAATTTCATTAGGGCGGCATTGATGACGCGTTGGTTAACGCATAAAGCCGTTAGACGTTACACGTTAGTGTAGCCCGGGCATAAGGTTATTTAAGAATTTTTTGTAGGAATCATTTTTTTTATAAAATGCATCATTTTTTATTTATATGCTATCAACCAAAAATCGTACCCAAATTAGAGGAACACCTAAATAATTCTCCAACCGTAAAAAAAATCAAGTAAAGATTTTTTGGGTTTAAACAACCTCTCGCTCAAGTATATTTCCATTTCATTTTATATTCATTTTATTATGGAAATTTGCAAACCTTTCCGTTTTCTAACAGAACAGTATGTATATTCAAAATTTTTTAATTCTAAGAATTTTATGTAGGAATTACTTTTTTTTTATAAAATGCATTATTTTTAAGTCAAAACTCATGGAAATTTACTTTAACCAAATGGATAAAAAATAAAAAAATTCTAGAGCAAATAGCAACACAATTAAATAAAATTTAATTAAATGTTCAAACTGCTATATTAATATAAATCTGTATGTATGTATGTGCGAAAATAATCTTAATTTGTAGTTCAGTTTCGGTTAATTGCTCACAACTCAAACATAATGCATTTAAAAAAAAATATTTCTACAAACGTTCTTAGAATTAATCTTAGAATTAAAGATAATATATACAGGCTGTTCTATTAGAATATGGAAAGATTTGCAAATTCCCATAATAAAAAGAACACCGTGTATATTAAATCTATATATTAAATCGAGAACTTGTTTAAGCCCAAAAAACTTTTAGTTAGGTGTTTCGGTATTTTTGACTAATTTTGATTATCTGCTTAAAAATGACGTAAGTATTTTATAAAAAAAAATCCTATACAAAATTCTAGCAATTAAGCTTAGAATTGAAAAAGGTAAAAATATACAGGGTGTTATATTTGAAAAAGGAAAGGTTACCTACCAAATTTCCATAAAAATATATTTAAACGAAGGTTTGTTTTAAGCCAAAAACTTTTTGTTTGAAAGATTTTTTGAATTTTTTACGGTTGGAGAATTATTTAGGTGTTCCGGTAATTTTAACTGACACGGTATTATAGATAGGGTTAATAACGATTACTTCATATTGTTCTTATTATAGATTAAAACAGTTCTTTGGTCTGTTATTAGTTGTCACAAATAATGAAATTTTCTCGTTCAGCGATATATTAATTTCTTAAGGTTATTCAAACTACCTTTGAATTGTATTTTTTTTTGTTTCACATGCTTTGGTTCATAATAGTAGTTTTCCGTCTATCATATCGCTAGTTTGCATTTATATTGGAAAAAGTAGGTAAATTTTAGAGGAGAAACATTTGAAAAATGCAAAATAGCACTTATACAACCTGCCCCACGTTAGAAACAAAGTATTAATGAGTTTAAGAAATCGAAGTACACGTTTCAAACATACATAAAAGTTGTTGATAATCATTCGCCCTACAGCCAGCTCATGCTTGCAGGAAATACTAGGCATATTATTGCAGTTTTTGATTAATATATTAGGCTATTATCAACTGTTTCTGAGATACTGTGAAATTAATGTCAAAAACGTTCATTAAAAAAAAAACATTCTGAGGTAGGTAACAAGTCTGAAGAAACGAAAGAACTCATTTTTGATAGTAAAACTATCGCACTTTTTGATGGTTGTGGTTCAAATATGACTTATTCCAAATAACTGGAGATTTGCTAAATGTCAAATAAGTTAAGAATTTTAAATACAACATCTTGTATACCTTGACATACATACTTCGAGAGATCAATAAATCAGCATTCCTAAAATGTCTAACTCGGTAGGTTTAACAGGTTTCACAGCTAAAAACTTATTAAGAATCTAATTTTACATTTCTAACTTATGCACGATAATTCATAAATTAATATTAAATATCCAGATGGTTCGAAGAAATTCAACAATGTCACAAATGTAATAGTAATAGCTGTAATAGCTAATGTAATGGCTTAATAGCTATTAAGTTAAGGACGAGTTTCCAAGACTGTACGTATAGTAAAATATATAAGGTATTGCTTCTTTTATTGTATCTTTATTGTAACAACTTGTTACTCAATAAAAATGCCAAATTAACTTAATAGAACTGCTTTATTCAACTGACCAATATATTCTGTACAATAAAATACAAGTACGCCGTACGTATATCGAAGCTGGAAAACTGGTTTTCCAAAACACGAAATGTGTGTTGCCTATACTACGATAATAAAAATATAATGCTAATATCTTACACCTTCACCCTTAATTACAACTAAATTATTTAAACAATTCAAAATTCCCGCACAAAACATCTATAAACATAATATACAAATGTTAGTCATAAACAAGTCGGTCCGGTGGTCTTATATTTCTTCTCGGTCTAAGAGATAAATTTTTATTTTCGGTATAGACTTTATCAGGGGAATTCTGCATTTCTACAGTATCTTCGGTTGCGTCGACAATCGGTAAAGGTGCCAATGTGTTTTCTACTGTGTGACAAAATTGAATCTGGTTAGCATGACGTTTCCACACTTTACCGATTTCCGGCACATTACATAAGTACACGCACTTCCCTAAAGTTTTAATTATTCTACTTTTAATCCATCTGACTTTATTAGGTATTCTATAATCTTTAATCATTACCGTTTGACCTAAACTAAACTTAGATTTTCTATGCCCTTTATGATACTTAAGTTGTCGTCTTTGACTTTCGGCAACATTATTATTCACAACATTCTTCTTTCGAGGTAAATACATTTTAGGGTGAATTAAATTAAATTTAAAATTAATATTCCTTTTAAACATTAAAGATGATGGTGTTTGCTTAGTCGTGGTTTGTGGCGTGTTACGATAATCAAATAAAAAATTATTTAGTGCAGTAAATACATCTGATGTATTTTTATTTGTTAAGACTCTATTTAACGCATTTTTCACGGTTCTAACCGCATTTTCAGCTGCGCCATTGGATGCTGTGAAAATGGTGCAGTGGTTATATGCCGTATACCCATGCTCTTCAAAAACATTGAAAATTCTCGAGACTTAAATTGTGGACCGTTATCGGAAACAAGAACATGCGGTAAACCAAATCTGGCAATTAAACTCGTCAAAGCTTGTATTGTAAACGCACTAGTAGTTTTAGATGTTGGAAATACTTCTAACCATTTAGAGTGTGCATCAATCACAACAAAAAAATATTTATTATAAATAGGACCACAATAATCGATGTGTATTCTTGACCACGGTTCTTTCGGCCATTCCTACAAATGTAATTTCTGCTGTGGTGGATTGTCTTTCACTAATTTACAGTTTGGACAATTATGCGATTTTGCCTCGATTTCCCCATTTAAACCTGGCCACCAAAACTAATTACGTGCCAATTCCTTCATTTTTGTAGCCCCCAATGAGAAACATGTAATTCATTTAGTAATCTGAATCTCATATTTCTGGGAACCACTATTTTGTTATTCCACAAAATTACATCTTTATAAATAGTCAGTTCATTACGAAAATTATAATATTTTAACAGTTCTCTATTCAGTATGTTTCTAGGCCATCCAAATTTAATATATTTACATAACATTTTCATCTCATTATTTGTCTCTGTCTCTCTTTTAATTATACAATAATCTATCGGCAAATCCATACTCTGAAAAAATTTTATATAGTCCACAGTGCAAGTATCAATTATTTGACTATTATCTCTTATTCGTATTCTAGATAGTGAATCAGCAACATTATTTTCTGACCTTACATACTGAATTTTATAATCATAATTACTAAGAATAACGGCCCAACGTCTTAAACGGTTTGCAGAATAAATAGCAACTTGGACTAAAAATGGTTACAAGCGGTTTATGATCAGTTCGCAATAAAAATTTCTGGCCGTACAAAAAATGATTAAATTTACTAACTCCAAATATAATACCTAACGCTTCCTTTTCTATTTGCGAATAGCTTATTTCAGCCTTATTTAACTTTCTCGAAGCGTAAGCTATGGGCTTTTCTTGTCCATTTGATATAATGTGCGACAACACCGCACCTACCCCGTAATTACTTGCATCACAAGTCAAGACAATTGGCAAATCGGGATTAAAATGAACCAAAACAGGAGCAGATATCAAAACCTTCTTAACTTGGTCAAATGCTTGGCTACATTTTTCTGACCACATCCATTCTGAATTTTTTTGTAATAAAGCATACAATGGAAACAAATTGGTTGACAATTTTGGAACAAATTTACCGTAATAATTTATTAGGCCTAAAAAGACTTTAATTCAGTTACAGACTGTGGAATTGGAGCATTTTGTATAGCTTTTATTTTTTCTTCTGTCGTGTGTAAACCTTCTTTATTAATTTTATACCTTAAATAGCAAATTTCATCTACAAAAAAATTGCATTTTTCTGTTTTAATTTTAAATCCTTCTCCCTCTAGTTTACTCAAAACATTCCTTAAATTTTTCAAATGCGTTTTCAGGTCTTTACCACCAATTATAATGTCATCGTAAAAACTGACACAATCTTCAATACCTTGTAACAAACTTTCCATGACTCTTTGAAAATGAGCAGGTCCTGATGTTACACCAAATGGCAATCGTGTATATTGAAACAAGCCTTTATGTGTTGAAATAGTTGTCAGTTCGATTGAGGTATCTTCCAATAATATCTGCTGGTATGCCTGTGATAAATCTATTTTGGAAAATATTGTGCTACCTTGTAATTTATTAAACAGATCGTCAATTCTAGGGATCGGATAACGCTCTACTTCCAAAATTGGGTTAATTGTGACTTTAAAGTCCCCACATATTCTTACTGATCCATCCTTTTTCACTATAGGCACAATGGGAGTTCCCCAGTTACAAAATGCGACTGTTTTCATTATTCTAAGCTTTAAGAGTCTATCCAATTCTTCTTCTACTTTTTGTTTTAAAGAGATTGGAAGAGGTCTAGGACGACAAAATTTAGGGCTTACATTTTCGGACTTCATCCTTAAAGATATTTTGCCATTTTTAAAAGTTCCTAGCCCTTCACTAAAAACGTCTTTAAAATCCTGGTGTAACATTTTCATTTCTCTATTAAAACTCCCAACATTTATATTTTTAACATTTTCCTGCACACCTAAATTGAATATTTTTAAAAAAACCTCTCCCGAATATTGGTGGGCCACCATTTTTAATTACATAGAACCTCAAAAACGCTTTCTTATTATTGTATTTAATTTGTAAATTAGCACTACCTACAGGTTTTACGGCCTGACTATTATGAACATATAAAATTTTATCTGTCGGTTGTAATTCACAACTTGAAAATTTATCTAAATATAATTTTTCAGAAAAAGCCGATATGCAAGATCCAGTATCTATATGAAATTCCATACAACTATTATTAATTTCAATGTCGGCAACAATCGGGCTATTCTCAGGGCTAATACTGCAAATTTGATCATCTAAATAATTTTGATAAGTTTTTGTAACTCTAGTCTTACAATACGATGGTATATGCTTTTGCGATTACATTTATAACAAATAGCATTTTTAAATTTACAAGTATCAATCATATGGTTAAAATTTCCGCAAGCAAAACACTCTCTTTTTTGCTTAATTCTACTCATACCGGTTGACCTGTTTGCCCGCGGCAAAGATGGCGCTTTCTTTTATGGTTTCCACGGCCGGGGTGGATGTGACGTCGTTTTGCTATGGCCTACATGCAAACAGGACTCTTTCTTGACCTCCAAAATGGCGTCGTGCGAAGCCACGGTTTTTGCTGTGGCCATCGCAACAGCTTCCTGGAACGTGACCGTAGATTTTTCCTCCAGCAACCGATCCTGGACCAGTCCGCCTTCGTAGCCAATGATGAAAAGATCCCTTTCATCACCGAAGTCGCATTTTGACGCTAGGGAACATAGCCGCGCCGACCATTCTCTCGCCGTCTCTTCCGGTTTTTTCCGAGCCATATAAAATTTGAAACGATTAGGAAATACTGTTTGGGCACTTTTAAAATGCGTGTCCATAATGGTTGATAACTCTTGATACGTTTTCTTTTCGGGTTTGGTTGGGAACGATAAATTGTATACTAACTTGTAAGCGTCCTCGCTACAACAGTTGAGTAAAATGGCCTTCTTCTTTTCTTCGTCTTCAATATCGTTCGCCGTGTAGTAATTGTCCAACCTAGCTTGAAAAATGGCCCATTCATCCACGTTTGCATCGAATTCGCGAAGTCGCCCGTATGTACCTCGCGCGTTTTCATCGCCCATTTCTTCTGTATTGCCGCCTGAATTTCTTCTATCGCTTCTTCCCGCTTTCCAATTATTTTCACTCGTCGCCAATTTGTAACAACTTGTTACTCAATAAAAATGCCGAATTAAGTTAATAGAACTGCTTTATTCAACTGACCAAAGTAGATATATAAGGGCACTTCTAGATCCACCTCTCCACCTCACACCTCCGCACGATAACGGCCGAACCCCAGTCCACCGATCTACCGAGCGCGCCCGAACGCTGGAACCTGGAGTGTATGAGTCACACGTCGCTGTTAGAGAGAGAACGCACTACGATTTTATTTTCGAGCGTAAAAATCCCCACGCATGCGCAAACCGATCAAATTCAAATTTTCGCATCAAATTTATTCGGATTTGAATTTCGCGCGCACCATCTTTTCCACCACCCGATGATGACCGAACACCAGTCTGCCGAGCGCGCCCGAACGCTGGAACCTGAGTGTATGAGTCACACGTCGATGTTAGAGAGAGAACGCACTACGATTTTATTTTCGAGCGTAAAAATCCCAACGATGTCTTTAAAATGCAAATATTCGCGCGCCCGAACCGATAAAATTCAAATTTTTCCCAGCAACCTTAAAAAATTCAAATTTTCGCGCCAACCCCAAAAAATCAGGCCCACCAACCCCAGACGTACCAACCCCACGCGCTAAAACGGCATGCCGACCGGCCGTCATATTTTAAACGACGCCATCTTCTTGAGCAGACATCTTTGAGTACCATCTTCTTATTTTAACTTGGAACGATGTAATCTTCTTCGAATTTTAGCCAACCACTTTTATTATACACACAATTATTTACAAACATACCATAAACGATTTATACAATTCATTTCGATTCGCAAATTAAATTATAATAAATTCAATACCGGTGGCGTCATCTATTGGTGAAGTGCCGAACTACGCTTACCGACCCAGATTCCCCTCTGGCGCCATCTACCGACCAATTACCGAACTACATACCGGCGCGGGATAGATCCCTGTTTCCCACCTTCAAAATAAACGAATTTTTAGGTTAAAATTATACTTCTTACAGAATTTTAGAGTAATACAAGTAGATTATGTTAAAATAACTCTTGAAATTTACTCGCGGTATAAATTTTAAAGTTTTAAATCAAGTTTTCGCGCTAAATTTATTTGGACTAATTTTAAAATTCTACAGAGCATGCGCGAACCGACCAAATTCAAATTTTCGCGCCATTAAGGATAAATTTCAAAGTTTAAAACGTCTTTATTAAAACGGTTTTTAGGGTTTCCTTATATGCTGAATTTAAAAACATTTTCTCATAATTATGTTCATCTTTGAATTCAACTCTTTATTACGAGCTTGTCAACGTCAACACGCAAAATAACTTAATATTACAGATCCTTGACGCTGAGCAAAATGCCGGAGTCATTAACAAAAGAGGTTTAATTGATGTAGTTGGTACTATTTCAAAAACCCTATTTGGCACCATGGATGATAACGACGCTAAATTTTATAATAAGCAAATTGATCAACTAAAATCCAATCAGAGCCATTTGTTCGAAATAGTTAAACAGCAAACGTCAATCCTTGAAAGTACTATCCATTTGTTAAATACTTCTGGAAGTAATAGTCTAGAGTATTGTAAATCGTTAGACGTGCAATTAAAACAAACTATATCGTATTTCCATTCTTATGTAAGCAATTCTACATCAGCAATATCGCGTAACAGGGCATCTCTCGCACTAAATGAATTTATATCATCGTTAGGAATAGTTTTAAGTTCACTCAGGTTAGCACAAAATATTTACTAGATATAATTGCACTATGACTAGGGCAAAGGGGTATTTTGCATCCATTAGTTATAAGTCCAAATCGTATTGTATCCGAACTTTTATCTAAACAACATTTCTTGCATGATTTAGATTTTCCATTGACGTTAGATATTAAGAGCATTTAATTATTGTATAATATTGCAAAAACTCAAGTATTCTTCATTGATAATAGATTAAGCTTTGTCATATCGATACCCCTCTTGCAACCTCGTTTGTATGATGTCTTAAAAGTATCAAGTATCCCGAACCGTTTAATGAACTCTACGTATAGCTTAATCATTCCACAAACTCCGTACTTAAACATGGACAAAGAAAAGCAACATTACTTTTACATGAATGAGCTTGGAGTTATCTCGCTGTCATTATATTTCAAAAATGTACATTTCAGAGCAATTTAAATCAATTTATTTATTAATGTTAAAGACAGAACAACCATTGGGTTTGTTAGGGGGGTTGCATATACGAACGAAAAAGAAAAATTGTCAAAACGGTGCTTATTATACTTAATAATACCATATGTGTATTAGTATTATTTACATATTATTAAAAGTATGACTCATATTACAATTAATTCTTTAATACAATTTGTTGGTGATTTAGTGAAACTCCGATAGATACTGTTGGGAATCAGGCGTACAAACTAAAGGCTAAGAGACACTCTGTGAGGGGAGTGTTGAGACGAACAAGGAGTGCCATGACTTGTTGATTCCACGACATGATTCCACGACGCGTGCGAGAATAGTCGTTACCATAGATAATTTATGGAATTTTATTATTATTATTATAATGATTATTATTTTGACATAATTTTGTAAGTCAGCTAGAAATAAAACGAATTGAATTTAAATATATACTCTCGTTGTGATTCAACCCCCATCTTTCGACGACTTTATAACAGTTGGTGGCAGCGGTGGGATTTGAAGATAAGCAAATCCTACGGCAAAAGAAGAATCTTTTGTTTCCGAGGTGGTCCTGATATATATGATATATATGATATATATCCTGATTATAATGTTGAATTTGTTGACGAAAATTATACTCCTAATGAAGTTAGAATTGAAATAGATGCGTGGGAGGAAAATCCTCAAAAGGGTCGATTACAAAAATTAGATCAAGAACGGTTAGATCAAGAGACGAAATTAAGAGAGGAAAAGTTGGAACTAGCAAAATTAAACGAAAGGTTAGAGTTGGCAAAATTGGATACCCAAGTTAAGATCGCGCAGGCGCGAATGCAGAATAGTGTTGTAAATAATACTGCTAATACATCCGGAAACACGTTTAATATGGGCAAGAATTTGCAACCATTCAAGGATGATGGGGACATGGGCTTATATCTAAAGAATTTTGAACGAGTATGCACACAATTAGCGTACGAAAGGGAGACATGGTCAATACGCTTGACGAGCGTTTTGTCACCGTCAGCGAGTGAAGTAATCGCACGTTTGTCGGAGGAAGATGCCAAAGACTACGATAAAGTCCGCTCAAGTTTATTAAAGAAATACCAGCTGACGTCAGAAGCGTTTAGATCAAGGTTTCGTTATAGAAAACGAAAATATGATGAAAGTTATGCGGAATTTGCATATCAACTTAAAACAAATTTTCATGAATGGATTAAAATTGAAGAAATTGGATGTAGTTTTGAAAAATTAGTTCATTTAATGTGCTTAGAAAAGTTCTATGGTTCAATTCCTGGTGAAATGAGGTTTTGGATAGAAGATAGAAACAAAACTAAAACCTTGGAAGATGCGGCTGACTTTGCGGATATTTATATTTCCAAAAGAGGCCCAATAGCTGATAAAAATTTCAATAATTCAAATTTTAAAACATTTAAGAAGAATGAAAATAAGATTCAAAAGGAGGTAGTATATAGCAAACAAACAGAAAATGAAAGTGAGAAGAAAATTGATAAGAGCACTTTCGACAAAAGAAGACCATTTAAATGTTACGGATGCGGAGGAGTTGGTCATTTTAAAAATTCTCCAGAGTGTCCTAAACATGCAAAGAATGTTGTGGCTAATATAAATACTATTAGCAATGTTGATAAACTGTTTGAACCATATACCATAACAGCTAAGATAAATGGTGTGGAAGCTAAATTATTGCGAGACAGTGCTGCAAGTTATGACATAGTTCACGCGGGTATTATTAAAACACAGAATTACAACGGAAAATGTATAAATGTAAGGGGAGTTTTAAGTGAAAAAAGCGTAACTTTACCGATAGCAGAAGTGAAATTGAGCTTTCCAGAAATTGGAGAGATAAATACAGAAGCAGCTGTAACAAGTCAACTACCTAGTGGATTTTCTTATCTTTTGTCAAATAGAACTTGGGAGATGCTAAATGAACGGAAAAATGATGTAAATGTTCAGCACGTGTTTGCTTTGACACGGTCCAAAGCTAGAAGATTGATAAAGCAGACGCAGGGAAGTTCCGAGGAAAAGCGGGAAGAGAATGAAGAGAAAATTGCGGAAGATAAAATATCAAATTTGCCAGAAAAGGAAGAAGCAACCTATGAACAGGAAGTGGAGAAGGAACATACGGACGAAGTGTTTGGAAAGCAAGAAAATGAAAATTTAACAATTCCAACATCGAACGTGGACTTCACAGATGTAACAACACTTAATCCCACTAAGTTAAAATTATTACAAGTCGAAGATTCAAAAATCAAGAAATATTTTGAGTTTGCTGAATCTGGAAAAGATGTTAATGGTGCACATTTTTACATTACGCACGGAATATTGCATAGACGATTTGTGGATAAAATGGGAAGGAATTATGAACAAGTAGTTGTACCTGAAAAGTTAAAAGAAAAGTTACTAGATATTGCTCATGATAATATGTGGATGGGACATCTAGGATGTAACAAAACTATAGCAAGATTGAAACAAAACTATTGGTGGAACAAAATGGGAAGGGATGTCAAAATGAAAATAAAATGTTGCGATGTCTGTATGCGAGTTGGAAAATCAACTGACAAGAAAAAAGCACCAATGTGTAGAGTACCTATAATTACTGAACCGTATAAAAGGGTAAATGTGGATATCGTAGGTCCATTGATCAAAACAGAAAGAGGAAATCGTTATTTGTTGACATTAATTTGTTGTGCAACGAAATTTCCTGATGCTATTCCTATCAAAATTGCAGATTCGGAAACAGTGGTAAAAGGACTTTTGAGTATTTTTTCGAGAGTAGGATTTCCGGCAGAAATTCAAATGGATTTGGGAACAG
The DNA here is from genome assembly GCA_963966075.1 of Aphodius sticticus. Classification (NCBI taxonomy): domain Eukaryota; kingdom Metazoa; phylum Arthropoda; class Insecta; order Coleoptera; family Scarabaeidae; genus Aphodius; species Aphodius sticticus. The sequence continues at coordinate 37,871,997 of OZ014509.1, read as the reverse complement.
TATTTATGTGTAATTTGACAACAGAATCTTTAGAACAATGTGGAATTAGAATAATACACAGTTCAGCATATCATCCGCAGTCAAATGCAGTGGAACGATTCCATGGAGTATTTAAAAGAATATTACGAGCTTTATGCTATGAGCATGGACAGGAATGGGATGAATATGTGGATCAAGCATTATTTGCTCTTAGAAGCGCACCTCATGCAGCACATGGATTTAGTCCAGCAGAACTATGTTACGGGCGACAAATGCGTTCTCCTCTAAGCATGATAAAAGAATTGTGGGTTGGTAGAGATGTGAATGAGCCTGTAGTAGACTATGTTTTGAAACTGTCAGAACGATTAAGAAAAGTGCAAGAAATGGCGAAAGTGTCTATGGCGGAGGCGCAAGCAAAGTCCAAGAAGTATTATGACTTGAAGACTAAAAGAGTAAAATACAATGTGGGAGATAAGGTAATGCTTTATCAAAGTGCACGAGCAAACCGATTGCAAATGCAATGGACGGGGCCGAAGGTTATTAAGGAAAAGATTTCTGAAACAAATTACATAATAGAAAATCTTACAGGTAACAGAAAACAAACTCTGGTACATGTCAATCTTTTGAAGCCATATTTTGATAAAGCCGAAGTTGTATCGATGATATTGACTCAATCTGGGGAAGAAACAGTAGAATTTGATATTCCGGAATTGGAAGAAAGAAAAGAGTCGGAAGGTTTTACAGCAACTCAAGTATTAGAACAAGCAAAAGGGGTTGGTGATCTCACAAAGGAACAAATATCGGAATTGAAGAACTTGGTTGGGGAGTTTCCAGGACTATTTTCGGGACGACCTGGGAGAACCAATTTGGTGGCACATGATATTGCCTTAAAGGAGGAGAAAATTATAAGAACAAAGGCCTATCCACACTCGCCTCGGGTAAGGGAAATTCTGGATAAGGAGATTGATAAAATGTTGGACTGGGGGGTGATTAGACCCAGTGATAGTGCTTATTCTTCACCTATGATCATTGTAGAAGCGGAAGGTAAGGAACCTAGACCTGTTATAGATTATAGATCGTTGAATGCTAACACGGTACCACAGCAACACCCTGTACCTAATATTGAAAACTGTGTGGAGAGATGTAGTAAGGCGAGGTACTTAAGTCTGATAGATGTTGTCAGAGCCTATTGGCAGATCGGTATGACAGAAAGAGCCCGTAAGTATGCTGCTTTCATAACTCATAGGGGTGTGTTTGAGCCGGTGACATTGGCTTTTGGGTTGCAGTTAGCACCATTTTCTTTCCAAAGATTGATGGATAAGATCCTGGAAGGGATGGGTGAGTTTGCCGAACCATTTTTAGACGACGTCGCAATTCATTCGCACAGTTGGGAAGAACATTTAAATCATTTACGCCAAGTTTTCTCGGCAATGCATAAAGCTGGATTGACCATAAAGGCTAACAAATGCGAATGGGGAAAAGCGCAAGTGGTATATTTGGGACATAAAATAGGACAAGGATATAGAACACCGTCGGAAGCTAAAGTGGCAGCTATAGACGAATTTCGGAGACCAGAAACAAACAGGGATATAAGAGCTTTTTTGGGAATCACTGGTTATTATAACCATTACATACCAATGTATGCAGAAATAGCAAGTCCATTGACTGACGCATTACGGAAAACTGCAAGAAACCGAGTGGAATGGGATGATAAAAAGGAAATTGCATTTCTAAGATTAAAACAGGAATTGATAAGTGGCAAGGTGTTGCGAGCTCCAGATTTCAATCGTGAATTTATTGTACAAGCGGATTGTTCAAAACGTGGAATGGGAGTAGCTTTGTCACAACGCGATGCCAATGATGAAGAACATCCAGTGCTATATCTAAGCAAAAAGCTTACGGATAGAGAGCAAATGTATAGTGCTAGTGAAATGGAGTGTGCGGCGTTGGTGTGGGCTGTAGCTAAATTGAAACCATATTTGTATTTGACTCATTTTACGGTGGAGACGGATCACTGTCCCTTGAAGTGGTTGAAATAGATGGGCAACAATAACGGAAGGTTGTTACGGTGGTCATTGTCGTTACAAATGTTGGATTTTACGGTGGTATACAAGCCAGGAAAGAGATGCGGTAATGTAGATTCTTTGTCAAGATGTTAATTGGGGATAATTAGAATTGAGATTTATGATTGTTCACACAATTAGTTCACAATTAGTTAATTTTAAATGAAAAGTTTATTTATTGTGTGTTAAAATGAGACCAAGGGTTTTGAGAATTCAGGTTTGTGTTACTTATGTAAGTTGGAAATCAAGGAGAACAAGGAGACGTCTTGTGGTGCCAGAAATGTGGGATTTTTAACCCCAAAGACTATCTCAACCGCGGGCAACTGTTGGGAATCAGGCGTACAAACTAAAGGCTAAGAGACACTCTGTGAGGGGAGTGTTGAGACGAACAAGGAGTGCCATGACTTGGATTCCACGACGCGTGCGAGAATAGTCGTTACCATAGATAATTTATGGAATTTTATTATTATTATTATGATGATTATTATTTTGACATAATTTTGTAAGTCAGCTAGAAATAAAACGAATTGAATTTAAAATATATACTCTCGGTGTGATTCAACACCCCATCTTTCGACGACTTTATAACAATGGCGACATGAATATTAAAATACTACGTCGTTTTCTACTGAATGTTATTTTTAACCTCCAATTATCATCGTAGCGCCTCCAATTATCATTTTAGCGCCTCCAGCTATCATCGTAGCGCCCTCAATTATCATTTTAGCGCCTCCATTTATCCTCATAGCGCCTCCATTTATCCTCTTAGCGCGTCAATGTAGCGTCTTAGCGCCTCAATATAGCCTCATAGCGCCTCTACTTATCCGCTTAGCGCCTCCATTTATCCGTTTAGCGCCTCAATATAACCTCTTAGCGCCTCCATTTATCCTCTTAGCGCCTCAATATAACCTCTTAGCGCCTCCATTTATCCTCTAATCGCCTCAATATAACCTCTTAGCGCCTCCATTTATCCTCTTAGCGCCTCCATTTATCCTCATAGCGCCTCAATATAGCCTCTTAGCGCCTCAATATAACCTCTTAGCGCCTCCATTTATCCTCTTAGCGCCTCCATTTTTCCTCTTAGCGCCTCCATTTATCCTCATAGCGCCTCCATAGCGCGTCAATATAGCCTCATAGCGCCTCCACTTATCCGCTTAGCGCCTCCATTTATCCGTTTAGCGCCTCAATATAACCTCTTAGCGCCTCCATTTATCCTCTTAGTGCCTCAATATAACCTCTTAGCGCCTCCATTTATCCTGTTAGCGCCTCCATTTATGCTCTTAGCGCCTCCATTTATCCTCTTAGCGCCTCCATTTATCCTCATAGCGCCTCCATAGCGCTTCAATATAGCCTCTTAGCGCCTCAATATAACCTCTTAGCGCCTCCATTTATCCTCTTAGCGCCTCCATTTATCCTCTTAGCGCCTCAATAGCGCCTCAATATAACCTCTTAGCGCCTCCATTTATCCTCAATGTAGCCTCATAGCGCCTCCACTTATCCGCTTAGCGCCTCCATTTATCCGTTTAGCGCCTCAATATAACCTCTTAGCGCCTCCATTTATCCTCTTAGCGCCTTCATTTATAGAAATAGGCGATCGGAACGCGTTCCGATCGCCTATTTCTAACCCAACCCATCTAATCAAATCGCTAGTTTAAGCGTAGGCAAAATATAAAATCCAAAATATAGCGTGTTAATCGGATAGAATAGATCCCTGTTTCCAACCTTCAAAATAAACGAATTTTTAGGGTAAATGGAGGCGCTAAGAGGATAAATGGAGGCGCTAAGAGGTTATATTGAGGCGCTATTGAGGCGCTAAGAGGATAAATGGAGGCGCTATAAGGATAAATGGAGGCGCTAAGAGGTTATATTGAGGCGCTAAGAGGCTATATTGAGGCGCTATGAGGATAAATGGAGGCGCTAAGAGGATAAATGGAGGCGCTAAGAGGTTATATTGAGGCGTTAAGAGGCTATGTCGAGGCGCTATGGAGGCGCTATGAGGATAAATGGAGGCGCTAAGAGGATAAATGGAGGCGCTAAGAGGATAAATGGAGGCGCTAAGAGGATAAATGAAGGCGCTAAGAGGATAAATGGAGGCGCTAAGAGGTTATATTGAGGCGCTAAACGGATAAATGGCGGCGCTAAGCGGATAAGTGGAGGCGCTATGAGGCTATATTGAGGCGCTATGGAGGCGCTATGAGGATAAATGGAGGCGCAAAGAGGATAAATGGAGGCGCTAAGAGGTTATATTGAGGCGCTAAGAGGATAAATGGAGGCGCTAAGAGGATAAATGGAGGCGCTAAGAGGTTATATTGAGGCGCTAAGAGGCTATATTGAGGCGCTATGGAGGCGCTATGAGGATAAATGGAGGCGCTAAGAGGATAAATGGAGGCGCTAAGGGGATAAATGGAGGCGCTAAGAGGATAAATGGAGGCGCTAAGAGGTTATATTGAGGCGCTAAACGGATAAATGGAGGCGCTAAGCGGATAAGTGGAGGCGCTATGAGGCTATATTGAGGCGCTATGGAGGCGCTATGAGGATAAATGGAGGCGCTAAGAGGATAAATGGAGGCGCTAAGAGGTTATATTGAGGCGCTAAACGGATAAATGGAGTCGCTAAGCGGATAAGTAGAGGCGGTATGAGGCTATATTGAGGCGCTAAGACGCTACATTGAGGCGCTAAGAGGATAAATGGAGGCGCTAAAATGATAATTGAGGGCGCTACGATGATAGCTGGAGGCGCTAAAATGATAATTGGAGGCGCTACAATGATAATTGGAGGTTAAAAATAACATTCAGTAGAAAACGACGTAGTATTTTAATATTCATGTCGCCATCTATCGGAGTTTCACTAAATCACCGACAAACTGTATTAAAGAATTAATTGTAATATGAGTCATACTTTTAATAATATGTAAATAATACTAATACACATATTGTATTATTAAGTATAATAAGCACCGTTTTGACAATTTTTCTTTTTCGTTCGTATATGCAACCCCCCCTAACGAACCCAATGGTTGTTCTGTCTTTAACATTAATCGATTAATTTCGCAATCATTCTGTACATTGGAAAAATAAATTGATTTAAATTGCTCTGAAATGTACATTTTTGAGATATAATGACAGCGAGATAACTCCAGCTCATTTATGTAAAAGTAATGTTGCTTTTCTTTGTCCATGTTTAAGTACGGAGTTTGTGGAACGATTAAACTATACGTAGAGTTCATTAAACGGTTCGGGATACTTGATACTTTTAAGACATCATACAAACGAGGTTGCAAGAGGGGTATCGGTATGACAAAACTTAATCTATTATCAATGAAGGATACTTGAGTTTTTGCAATATTATACAATAATTGAATGCTCTTAATATCTAACGTCAATGCAAAATCTAAATCATGCAAGAAATGTTGTTTAGATAAAAGTACGGATACAATACGATTTGGACTTATAACTAATGGATGCAAAATACCCCTTTGCCCTAGTCATAGTGCAATTATATCTAGTAAATAATTTTGTGCTAACCTGAATGAACTTAAAACTATTCCTAACGATGATATAAATTCATTTAGTGCGAGAGATGCCCTGTTACGCGATATTGCTGATGTAGAATTGCTTACATAAGAATGGAAATGCGATATAATTTGTTTTAATTGCGCGTCTAACGATTTACAATACTCTAGACTATTACTTCCAGAAGTATTTAACAAATGGATAGTACTTTCAAGGATTGAAGGTTGCCCTTTAGCTATTTCGAACAAATGGCTCTGATTGGATTTTAGTTGATCAATTTGATTAATATTAAAATTTAGCGTCGTTATCATCCATGGTACCAAATAGGGTTTTTGAAATAGTACCAACTACATCAATTAAACCTATTTTCTTAATGACTCCGGCATTTTGCTCAGCGCCAAGGATCTGTAATATTAAGGTATTTTGCGTGTTGACGTTGACAAGCTCGTAATAAAGAGTTGAATTCAAAGATGAACATAATTCTGAGAAAATGTTTTTAAATTCAGCATATAAGGAAACCCTAAAAACCGTTTTAATAAAGACGTTTTAAACATTGAAATTTATCCTTAATGGCGCGAAAATTTGAATTTGGTCGGTTCGCGCATGCTCTGTAGAATTTTAAAATTATTCCGAATAAATTTAGCGCGAAAACTTGATTTAAAACTTTAAAATTTATACCGCGAGTAAATTTCAAGAGTTATTTTAACATAATCTACTTGTATTACTCTAAAATTCTGTAAGAAGTATAATTTTAACCTAAAAATTCGTTTATTTTGAAGGTTGGAAACAGGGATCTACCCCGCGCCGGTATGTAGTTCGGTAATTGGTCGGTAGATGGCGCCAGAGGGGAATCTGGGTCGGTAAGTGTAGTTCGGCACTTCACCAATAGATGGCGCCACCGGTATTGAATTTATTATAATTTAATTTGCGAATCGAAATGAATTGTATAAATCGTTTATGGCATGTTTGTAAATAATTGTGTGTATAATAAAAGTGGTTAGCTGAAATTCGAAGAAGATTACATCGTTCCAAGTTAAAATAAGAAGATGGTACTCAAAGATGTCTGCTCAAGAAGATGGCGTCGTTTAAAATGTGACGGCCGGTCGGCATGCCGTTTTAGCGCGTGGGGTTGGTACGTCTGGGGTTGGTGGGCCTGATTTTTTGGGGTTGGCGCAAAAATTTGAATTTTTTAAGGTTGGTGGGAAAAATTTGAATTTTATCGGTTCGGGCGCGCGAATATTTGCATTTTAAAGACTTCGTTGGGATTTTTACGCTCGAAAATAAAATCGTAGTGCGTGCTCTCTCTAACATCGACGTGTGACTCATACACTCAGGTTCCAGCGTTTGGGCGCGCTCGGCAGACTGGTGTTCGGTCATCATCGGGTGGTGGAAAAGATGGTGCGCACGAAATTCAAATCCGAATAAATTTGATGCGAAAATTTGAATTTGATCTGTTTGCGCATGCGTGGGGATTTTTACGCTCGAAAATAAAATCGTAGTGCGTTCTCTCTCTAACAGCGACGTGTGACTCATACACTCCAGGTTCCAGCGTTCGGGCGCGCTCGGTAGATCGGTGGACTGGGGTTCGGCCGTTATCGTGCGGAGGTGTGAGGTGGATCTAGAAGTGCCCTTATATATCTACTGACCAATATATTCTGTACAATAAAATACAAGTACGCCGTACGTATATCGAAGCTGGAAAACTGGTTTTCCAAAACACGAAATGTGTGTTGCCTATACTACGATAATAAACATATAATGCTAATATCTTACATTTATTGTGTTACCGACCAAGACGCTAACATTTTCTTCCGATGCCCAATTTATCACAACAAATGGAAAGAAGAAAAGAAAGCAACAATTACATGAATACTATATCCCCTGCTTATCAGGATGCAATACGTAAAGTCGAGTCGGTAAAAGTAAAAACACGTCTAGACACACGATTCGTCTATCCCCCTCACTGCAATTTCTTTTGTTTAGAGCAGTAAATTCTAGACTTCTGTATTCGAAATCATGACAAATGTGAGTAACTTTACCATCTCGCTTCACTTAAATGAAGGGTGTAGACAGTAGCGGATTACCCATAAGGCAATGAGGCACATGCCTAGGGGTCCGGGCTTTAGGGGCCCCGGCCAAGACATTTTCCCATAATGTTTTAAAGATTAATTTTAATAAGTCTCATACAATTTTGATTATTTTAAGCAAAAAGTTTTGCAAAACGTTAATAACGCAATTTGTGGATGTGGAAATGTGTCGTACTTGTACTCAAAGCTATGTTTTTAATTCATCAATTTATTCAATAGTTAGGAAAGTACATACTAAATAACGTTCAAGAAGCCTCATATTTAGGTATTATAGTAGATTCCACTCCGGATTTGCAACATATTGATCAGTCGGGTTTTATAATAAGCAGATCCGATCCAAGTACACGCGGGGTTTCTGAAATTTTTTATTAAGTCACACAGGCAGCGCACAGTGCATTATCCCAAAAGAAAATTTATTCAAGATTAACCTGTAAATTTTGATGAAAACTCGGATGGACAACACATTTGGAGTCTAACTAGATATGAATATATGGATATACCGTATCATACGGACTTACTGTAATGATCACATAATCAATGTATTGTGAATGGTGATATACTGGCGGGATGTAAATTTTTAAATAAATTAAAAATCACAGCCACAACCTGGATTTGAACCAGGGACCTTTCTGTCGCTAGCACAATGTTCTCACCAACTGAGCTATTGAGGCCTATGACATATGTTAATACGGAATATACCTATACACATAACTAGTTATATTTCACGTTCAGTAATTGACTTTAAAGTACATTTCTGGTGTGAACCCTACGTTATGTAGATGACATTTGATAGGTGTCATGATAGGTTAGGTTTGGTAGTGTTTCCTACTTCCTTTCCTTGATATGACGATTTTCCCTAACATATGTCATAGGCCTCGATATCTCAGCTGGTGAGAGCATTGTGCTAGCGACACAAAGGTCCCTGGTTCAAATTCAGGTTGTGGCTGTAATTTTTAATTTATCTAAAAATGTACATCACGCCTGTATATCACCATTCCCCATACATTGACATTTGGAGTCCATTAAGATTTGAGTGCATTTGATCTGTTTAACAGTTGTTAAACAGGTGGTAGTTACCGACAATTGAAGAGGCGTAAAATAAAATTGAAGCTTTTCTCAGGTGAATCTTGTTCAAATACCAAGATATATTTCGGCAAAAGATCGGTTAAATTAATTTGCAAATTCTAAAATTGGTAAAATAAATTTGTAAAAACGACACGATAATATCCAAGTTTTTTTTTTATTTCTAAACTGTTAGTATATCAAAGAATTCAAATTGTTATTATTATAAAACTGTTCATGATATTATATAAAACATGTTCTTTTTTGATTCTTTTATTTTACTTTGTGGGTGGCGCCCCCAAATATAATTTGCCTAGGGGCCCCGACTATCCTTAATCCACCACTGGGTGTAGAAACATGGAAACATTGTTATGATGTGTATCTAATAATCTCCATAAAACAATTTGTCCAGACTGATTGACCATCGGTATCTGTTGAATATATTTAGTGTTTCAGTGGACTGTATGAATTAAAAATAGATTCTTAATTGGTAAAATAGAATACAATGTGTTTGACAAATAATATTTTTTTTATTATTATAATTCTGATACATAGTAACAGTAATTTCTAGGTAACAGGTCAATTCCAAACATGATCTAGTCAAATTGATAACATACCGCCCACCTTGAAGTACATTCGAAATATTAAGGTTGAACAGTTAAAAATGAATAAAACAAAAGAGTGTGCAAGTTATCAATGAATTAAATTCATTTGAACATCAATGGTAAGATGATACACAATAGTAATCTAATTGATGTTTTGTTCTGAATCTAAATTTGGGAACATAAAAACTTTAGTTATGGGGCGTTTAAAAACAGATTGTTTGGCGCGAACATGCACTACCCGCACTAAACCATGGTCTCCTGGGTGCAGCTCGACGATACGTCCCATGCCCAACGCAAAGGTGGTAAGTTATTTTCGGCAAGCAGAACCAAGTCTCCTACTCTTGGACTGTCAGTAGCGACGTTCCATTTGGCCCTGGTCTGCAAATGGTGTAGGTATTCTCGCTGCCAAAGCTGCCAAAAGTGCTGACGAACCCTCTGGATATGCTGCCAACGCTTTAAAAGATTTGCTGGCCCTTTTAATAAATCGTAGTACTCCATTGGGAGCAGGTGTGTCTCATAGGTGTCATTAGGATCATCCGAAATTTTGGTAAGTGGCCTAGAATTTAAACACACTTCAATATCTGCCAACAATAATGTACAACATTCTTCGAATGTAAGCAAAAAACCCTATGTAACATTATAGAAATGCCGTTTGAAACATTTAACTGCTGCTTCATGCAGTCCTCCAAAATGTGGCGATCGTGGGGATAAAAATTTCCAATTTATTTGACGAGTGACTGCGTCAGTAGTAATTTCATCTTCGAGTTCATATAAAAATTCATAAATTTTGTTCATATTGTTATTCGTACCAACAAAATTTGCTCCGTTGTCCGAACAAATAATTGAGCAACGTCCTCTGCGTGCTGTAAACCTCCTTAGAGCAGCCATAAATGCTTGAGTGGTTAATTCAGTAACTCCAGATGAACAGCGTGAGTAACTAGCGCGAACAACATCAATTGTTCTAATGACGAAACGAACGAAATCGAACGCGGACGAAATCGAAAACACTTTAAACATGATTTCATAATTCGTTTTGCAAAACTCCTTCCTCCGATTGGCCAAAATTTAGTTCATATATACGATAGTATTACATCCATGATGTAATTCAACATGATGTTCTGTCAGAATCAACCAAGTTAAGCGATGCTTTGCTAAAATAAGTGGGTGTTTATGATTTTCTGTAATTGATGCGTTAACAATTCTCCCTCCCACGCGAAGAAACCCTTCTTCATCTAGGAATAGTTAGAATTTAAGTTAAGCAATTTACTTTTTCTGTTTATAGGTTTTCCATTCTGTAAATCATAAATTTCATTTGGATACATTCGCCTCTGAGCAAATTTAATAATTATTTTAGTTGAATGCTGAATTTCTAGTATAGCAAGGGCTCCAACCTGCCGACTTGGTTTATTTTTACAATTGTTACAAAATCTAAAACAATAAGCAACTACTCTTTTCAATTTCAAGTAGGTTGAAAACTTTTCTACCAATTTTGGTACAAAGGTTGAAAATGATTTAATATCTATTTAGATATTAAATCATTTTCAATTACCATCAAAGTAACAGTTTTCAACTCCAGTAATTCTGTTACCGTAAAGTCTTGATTTGAAATTTAATTTTGAAATTGATTGTTATTTAAGAAATCTGGACCATTCCACCATAACTTTGCGTCTTTTAAATTTATTGCTAAACATCCTCTTGACAACAAATCGGCTGGATTCATCTTTGATTGAACATGGCACCAATCGCTGGCCTTAGTAATTCTTTGAAGTTCAGCAACTCTGTTAGCAACGTATGTCTTGAGCACATTTGGCTCAGTGTTAATCGAAGCTATAACAATTGTTGAATCCGTAAAGCAATAAACTTTTCTAATTCTTGAACCAAAAGCCCTTTTGACGTTCTTCAATAACTTACATAAAAGATAAGCACCATTAAGTTCAAGTCTCGGGAGTGAAATAGTTTTCAAAGGTGCTACCTTGGACTTTGAACAGAGTAATTTCGACCTTGAATTATCAGTGCTGTTGACATTTCTCACGTAAAAGTAAGTTCCGTAAACTTTTTCCGAAGCATCGCAAAATGCCATAATATCATATTCGTCTTCCAATTTTCCAAGATGCACTCTTCTAAGTATCTTCAAATCATTAAGTTTATACAAATATGTATAATAATCAATCCACAATTTGCTTAAATTATCAGAAATGGGTTCATCCCAATCGAGTTATTCGAACCATAGTTATTGCATGAAAATTTTTGCTATCACCATTATAGGTCCCGGTAAGCCCAGTGGATCAAAAATCTTCGCAATTTTTCTCAAAATTGTACGTTTGGTCATCTGACCACTCCAACTTAACGGAACACTGCAAATTATCATTATTTGCATTCCAATATAACCCCAATGTTTTCCTTGTCGCTTCTTTTTCTAGAACTAATAATGAACCATAATCTTCATTTTCAAAATCTAACATACAATTAGATCTCCACTTTCTCAGTTTGAATTTCCCCTTTTCCAGAAGTTCTGATAATTGTTTTCTTATATAGCATCCTTCTTCTGGACTATTAACTCATGTTAAAAGATCATCCATGTAAAAATCGCTCTTTAAATTTTGTGACGCTTCTGGGTAATTCTCCTCTTCATTCATTGCTAATTGTTTCAGGCACATAGTAGCCAGGCACATGGTGCGCTGGCTGTCCCATATGTTACAGTAGTAAGCTCATACGTAACTATCACTTGGCTTTTACTATTTCTTCATAAAATTCTTTGTAATCCTTGATCCTCTTGTCTTACATTAATTTGTCGATACATCATTGTAATGTCCGCTGATAAAACAATGGGATAAAACCTAAATCTCAAAACCATGTCAAACAAGTCACTTTGAGTTTTAGGTCCCACCATTAAAACATCATTGAGTGAATAACCTGACGTGGTTTTAGCAGTGGCATCAAAAACTACTCGAAGTTTGGTGGTCAAACTATCGTCTCTAACTACTGGATGGTGAGGTATATAATAATGTTTTGTACTATTTTGTGAAAAACAATCATAAACCCTTTTCATATGACCTAAACTTTCATAATCTTCTAGAAACGGTTCGTAATTTTTCATTAAATTGGCTTCTCTTTGAAATCTTCTTTCCAAATATTATAGGCGCTTATATGCCATTTTCCTGAAGTCTCCTAAATTAGTCAGTCCGTCCTTAATCGGCAACGCAACCTTATATCTTCCATCCTTTATCTTTCTACATTTTTTGCAAAATGTTCCACACATCGTTCTACTTTGGAGTAAATTTGCACGTCTTGAACTTCTTCTAATTTCTAGAAGCGCTGCAATTCAAAATCCATTTGCGAAAATCCGTTAAAGTTACTTTTTATTACTGGTTGGAAATAAATTGTATGTTTCCTGACGCCACCCATCATAACTTAGTCTCCTGAAGCATAATTCCTGTATTCCATACCTTTTGCTAACCTTCCTCCAATAATTCCCAAAAAACTCAGCTGCAATAAGTAGATCAATTGATTTTAGAACCCAGAAGTTTGTATCCGCAAGTTTAATTCCTTTTGGTACTTGTAATATACCCAAATTCAGTTTAATTTGCGGCAAGCCTTCTGTTATTTTAGGTATGATCAAACAATCGAAAGTGGTTTTATAACTGCTCATATGCATTATAACTTCTAGATAATAGATTCACTCTAGCTTTTTGAGCCACTTTAGAACTATACTTATTGATTCCACTAATAGTAACATCAGATTTTTCTCGTTTAAGTTGCAATTGTTTCCATAAATCGTGCGTAATAAAATTCATTTGAGATCCAGGATCCAACCGACAGGTGTATGGCCCTTGCATATTTCCTGCTAAATCCTTAACTTTTACACATGCTGTAGCTAAAAGTACATAGGAAGCATTTCATTTAGCAAAATTTGAAATTGTTGAGAGTTGATGTTCATTACTACCGCTGAATAAGTTTAAGGAAGTTTACCCAATTTAACATTTGTATGTAATAAAGAGTTATGGTATATTCTGCAAATTCTGCACGGTGGTAATTTACAACTGGTTGTTGAATGTCCTATTCTAAGGCAATTGAAACATAATTTTAGTTTTCTTGCTTTATCAAATCGCTTTTCCATAGTCAAATCCAGAAATTGTTTACATTTGTAAATAACATGATCTATATGTTTACAGTAATTGCATGAATGACTTGCAGTTGCAACATTTGTCACTTTCTTAAGTACACCAAAATCTCTCTTCGATTGTTGGTTAGGTTTGCTTCTCTCTAACATTTCTAACATCCCACATTTGTTATTAAAAAATTTCAAAATAAAATTCTAGCGAAAGTAAATAGTCTCCATCTTTTTGGCTTAACTTTGTTTCCCACTCCTTCCTAGTAAAGAAGTCCAATTTGCTAACATACAAATAATTGAAAATAGTGTCCCATTGGCACTGGCTCCAGCCTCATGAAGAGCATTCAATTTATATTCCTTGCTACAAACTGGCATCTTGCTACCATCGCTCTGAAAACAGATGCGGTGGATCCGCTATATACACCCGACAGCATCTGGATACTCAGAAACTGATCCATCTGAAATAAAAAAGTGAAGAATTGACCATTGAAATAAGTGCGGTAGAAGTGAAATCTAGTAACACTATAGTAATTGCTATTTACAGACCACCATCAGGTAGCGAAAGAGTATTTTTTTAGGTGCTCTCCAGTGTCTTAACCTCAATACAACATAAATTTAAAAAGGACAAAATATGTGTCTGTGGGGACTTCAACATCGACCTTCATAAGGATAATAAAACAACACAAGAATTCAAAGAGATTCTGATGTCTTTCAATTTAAAACCAACAATATTGGAAAGCACTCGGGTAACAGAAAATTCATCCTCACTTATAGATAATATATATGTCAACTCATTCGAGTACACTGCCTCATCTAATTTGCTGACAAGCCTGTCAGACCACAGGGCCCAAACTCTTACTTTCACCATCAATAAGATAGAACCTAAGGAGATCATTTATAGAAGATCATTTAGCTTTAAAAATTTGCAAAATGCTCACATTGCTCTGGAGGGACTCGATTGGGCAGGGCTGTATGATGTGACTGATGTCAATGAGGCCTATGAGTTCTTCCATGGCATTTTGAGAGATACACTCGAGAAGCATTTCCCACTAAAAACAGCTAAAAGCCCCCATACCAATAACTCCTGGATTACACAAGAAATAATCGTTTGTAGCGAAGTTAATGTCTTCGCTACAAACGATTATTTCTTGTCCTATGGGATCAATTCAAAATGGGATTAATTACAAAGGAAGAGTATAATGGATATAAAAGGAATCTCAGAGAGATGATAAAGGCTGCAAAACATGATTTTAATGACAACTACATTAACCAAAGCACTAACAAGGTGAAAGCAGCCTGGGCCCTAACGAACAAAATACTGAATAACAACAATCGTAAGCCTAACAGTATAAATTTAGACGATCTCAGAAGCGGAAACGAGAGCGATGTTGAAACACTAAACGGTATGAATGAGACCCTTATAAACATCTGTCCTGAAAATAATTTTCTAAACAATAATAGGCCACACATCAACAGTCTTACTAGCTCAATATATCTAACGCCCATGGCTCCACAGGACATAAGCAACATTATAATGAACCTAAACAATTCAAAAAGTGTTGGAGAAGATGAACTACCAACGCTTCTTTATAAACATTTAAACGATCTGCTGGCGACTCCATTAGCCCATACTGTAAATCTGTCCTTCCAGTCGGGGACCTTTCCAAACAGATTGAAGCAAACGATTGTGAAGCCTATTTTCAAGAAGGGAGAAAAGAAATTAATAACCAACTATAGACCTATCGCACTACTGCCCGTTGCAAGCAAAATCTTTGAGAAGGCTATTCTGATTCAACTGATAGACCACATGAATCAGCACAATGTCATCACTTCCTCGCAGCACGGTTTTCTTCGGGGTCGCAGCACGCAGTCGGCAGTGGTGGATTACTTGAGTTATGTTTTCGACAATCTAAATTCCAGATACCAAACAGCAGGGGTCCATATAGATCTGACTAAGGCTTTTGACTCTGTGGACTATGGTGTGCTGTTAAAAAAACTCGAACTCTACGGTATAAGGGGGCTTCCCTTAAAACTAATAACTAGCTACTTATCACATCGCCAGCAAAAGGTGGTCACGAATGGAGCCAGCAGGATGATGGTGTCATCAGACTGGGCAACAGTGAAACGAGGAGTGCCACAAGGATCCATATTGGGACCCTATCTTTTTATTCTCTACATCAATGACCTGCCAGACTCGATACCACTGCCGTTGGCGATTTACGCTGATGATAGTGCTGTTGTTCTAAGATCAAACGAGAAGAGAAATCTGGAAGAAAAAATAATGGACACTCTTAGACGATTTGGATTACTGGTTCTCCACCAACAACCTTACTATGTACGCCTCTAAAACGGGTATAATTTACTACTCAGCTAACCCAAAAAAGGACAAACTCAAAATTGAATTTAAGAACTTACCTCTGTACAGTCGATTTCTCTGCTTGGAATCATTGTGAATGAGCGTCTTACGTGGAAGGAGCACATTGATCGGCTCACAGATTAGCTCCTTTAGAAATGCTCCAGAGCGAGATTAGTCTGGCTGTTGCCCTCCAAGTCTATTATGCCCATGTAAACTCAAGAATATCCTATGGAGTTATTCTCTGGGGAGGGTCTTCAGGGGCTGAAAGAGTTCTGATCCTACAAAGAAAAAATGCCTTAGATCAATCTTCAACGTCTCGAGCGATACGTCGTGCAGACCACTTTTTATAAAATACAAAATACCTACTGTTGTGGAGCTCTACATTACACAGTGTTGTCTGCATGTTCACAATAAACAAAATTCCTTACTCGAGAGTAGCCACACTCATGAGTACAACACCAGGCAGGATGATTTATACATCAGACAGCAATACACACACCTTACCACGATACAAAAACAATTCGAAATTCAGGCAAAAAGAATTTATAACTGCCTTCCAGGAGATATGAAGCGACTCAGCAGGCGACAGTTTAAGAGGAGAATGCAGAAGTTGAGAGGCAGGAGTATATACTCATTGGACGAATACTTGGAACTGGATGGGGAAGAACTATGGAGTTAACATGTCCTACTATTTTGCACCTGTATGTTTGCTTACTTTTGTTTTGCATTGTTGGCTTTTGTTTTAACCTAAGGTGGCTTGTTTTTGTGTATCTACATTTTTGTGACTGACTGATTTTATGCTCATCTGAGTCTATTGAATCAATAAAGGATTACTTACTTACTTACTTACTATTGATTAATTGGTAAAAAATCCAAAGCACGAACTTGTGTTTCAATTGTATCAACAAATTGCCGTAGAGTCATTTGATTTTCTTTTGTAATGCTCTGAATTTCTAATAATGCTTTCAAATGTGACTGAATTATTAGTCTTTCATTTTGAAATCTCTTAACTAATAAATCCCATGCAGTTTTGTACTTTTGTTTATTTGCTACTAAATTGCTGATAGTGCCAAAGCTTCCCTTTTTAAACATCCCCGCAGGTATTGCAATTTTTGAACGTCACCCATCACTACCAACAGCCCAAATAAATGAATCTTTAAATGTCGACCATTGATTATATTCACCAGCAAAATTTGGCAATGTTAATGACGGTAATTTTAAACTGGATACTGCTCTACTGACTGAACTCATTTGGTTATTTGATACACCACTACTTGACGCATTAACGCTGTTTTTGGTAATTATTGTCCGGGCAGTAGCAATAACCTTCGTAATAAGCATCTTCACAATCCTGCAAATGTGTTCCTACATCTTCGGCGTCCATCAGTACATTCACTGAAGTCTTTCAAATTGCTCCAGTAAATGCTTAGCTGGTGCTCTGTACCTTACCGTGATACCCGATTTCTTCAGTACTCTACCGATTCCTTCTGATACCCCACTTACGTATGGTAAAGGATCTTTTGCCTCACCCAAAGGATATCACACACCTCCTGAAGAACGAAGGGGTATACAAGTTAACATGTGAGTGCGGAACATGCTATGTACGACAGACAAGACGAAGCATAGAATGTCGAGTCAAGGAGCACAGTAGAGACGCCCGACTAGGCAAGATTCAACAGTCCTCTGTTGCTTAACACTGCGATGATTTTGGGCACACAATGGATTTCGATGACGTCAAGATGTTGGCAAGGGTGAGTAATTACCATCGAAGGCTTATTAGAGAAGCCATCGAAATTTGCAAACATCCTAACAACATCAATCGCCAGGACGGCACTGACATTAGCAGGGTCTGGAAATCGATCCTAACGCGGTCAGGTAGAAAAACACATGGGAGCGGTAGCTCCAGATGCATACAGTGAGGTGTAAATTTAGGAATATAAGGGAGATATCTTTGGTAGGTCTTCAGTATTCAGTTAGCTCTGAAGAAGCGAGCAACATGGTTCGCGAAACGTCAGCATTTACGAATCTTGACACACGGCATAGCCCGGAAGCAATTTATTTTCTAAATGATTCTGGCCGTGAAAGCCTACGTACTTACTTGAAAAAATAGATTTGTCTAAAAAAAATGACAATGTTTTTTCTATGAAAAAATCTGATGTGGCCAGGCACATGACTTTATCATACTATATATAAAATTAATAGTAAATGAGATTCTATTTGATCGAGATCGGTCGTATCTGCATTAAAATAAAACAAGTTAGCCTGGATTTGACAGATATTATAATACAATAAACACACACCCACGCACGCACGCGCGCACGCACGCACGCACACACACACAGACATTTTTTGTACCTTGGTCAAATATGTTCAGGGGACCCAAAAGAACATATTTCCGCTAAAATCTCAAAATTCTTTTTTGCACGATTACAATACTTTATCATACTGCGTATGATAAAGTAAAAAAAGTACATAAGTTATTGCATTTCTGGTCAAAGGATATCAAACGATAAAGGGGTGTTTTCTGAACATCCAGTTGAAATTTGAAGCCAATCGGTCAATTAGTTTTTAAAATATCGAGTTCGGTAAAAAACTGTTTTGAAAAAACAAAAAGTTTTAAGTACAGTTTATAACGTGACATCGAGTACTTACAGTATTTTTCTGCTAATCTGATATACCAGGGCCATACATTATTCATTTCTACACTTCGTAGAACTCATTTTGTGTCATTTGCTCAATTCTACGCCTTGAGCGCACGTCTCGACGACCTCAAAAGGCGCAGTTTGTCGCGCAGATTTGCAGATATCTTAATAACGATTCCTATTGTCGTAGTTTTGACTTCAGAAATGCCTACTGCGGCATAAGCCGCAATTTTGCTGGGTTTTTTAACCATGGTGAAGATGTTTGGGTGCGACGCTCCAGACAGTAGGATTGAAGCTTTAGTTCTTGTTTTGAGTATCACCACCCAAACACCGTTCTAGCTCTCTCGAGTCGTTGTAAATCGGCTTGATGGCATTTTCGACATTTTTATCAAGTGAGATTTTCTTATTGAATTCATCCAGAGTTTTCTCGGCTTCAATTTTTCGCCATTTGCATCAACTCTGTGATCCCACAGGGCAGTACATATGCTGGGGATTTTCAATCATCGAGATCTTATGATAAAACGTGGCCCACACAACATTTTACACGTCATCAACAGTCTGGATGTCTTCTGATTATTGAACCATGGAAAGTTGTCAAGTTCTTTTCAATGTAGAAGCCGTATCAGACCCAGCGCTCCACGCCACAGCTCCCTATTCTATATGACTCCCCATCGTGGGGAAATTCTACCCCTATCGACCCTCCTATGGATTATAAATTCGCACACGATTGGAAGTCATACGGTATAGGATACCTCACTTCATGCAATTCCCAAGATCGTCGGAACATGTCTTTGGTAGAATCAACCATTTTCAAGATCATGAATGGCAGTACAGTTGCCTGTATGTTCATCGATCCAATTGCAATATTCCACGGTGCGAGCTTACGATTTCCAAAACTTACAGGCATGGCAATAGTAAGATTTCACGGCAAGGTCAACTACTTTGTTTGCAAATTTCCCGATAAGTATGGTGATTCCATACAATGATCCCATACAAGTGAGACTTCTCTCCTTCCATGTCCCATGTCCATATCCCACAGAAATTACTGTAAACTGGATTTCCGTACTAGCATTCTTCTTTACTCTCTCTTCGTTTACTTTTTCGACACTAATAGATTCACCAAACTAAGGTTCTTTGCACTGTTTATAAATACTGAGTTGGGCGATAGCAGTGAAAACCGACAGGAAAGCGAAAATGTGATACACATGATCTGGACTAAATATAAATAATTTCTTCGTCTTCCGCTGGCGGCAATTCATTGGGTATGTCTGCCAAGCAAATGTTTCACGAGAATCAATATTCCCAGAATATTTACTTTTTTTTGTTGTCTGTCAGCACGCGTAGGAGTATTTCTTGAGTGTTTCTTATCCATGGCTGTTAACTACAGAATTTCGCAGAATAGTAAACCACACATTGTATGATTTTTCGATTTGAAAAAATTTTAACTCGAGCGGAAAAATCCATTGAATAATCCGAACGCCGCGCGGTCGGGTCGCCTATCCGGCCGATCCGCGCGCTCCATATTGTTGGCACCTGCACGCCGTCGGCTTATAGCTTATACTTGTCTAATTTTGCCTTGAAACTTCGTACACACATTCTTAAGACCTTGAATAATAAAAAAAAGAGTTGTTTTTTCACCAGAAAACCGGAATCCTTTCTTAAGAAAATTACGAAGTTGCAGAGGCCGAGGACTTTATACATAGATAATTAGTGATAGTAGACTTGGAACGGAATCTATCTACAGGAACGGACGAAATTGTGGGGTTCTTTCCTCAATCTAGCTGTTGTTTTGACTACAAAACAAACAAAAAACGGGATACAGGGAGACATACAGTCCGCTTTGCACGGCATTAAACATTTTGACTCTGCCATGTCTATATATCTACCAGTTTATATCTCAATGCAGACGACACATGAACTTGTTCCTAGTCCATCTTTCCCTATTACATACTGGTTTACAATGCGCTGCCCTCCCAGATTCTGAAGGTTTCAGGTTGTTTTGTGCTGAAAGTAAGCGTTATTTAATGGCCCATTCCTTTTATGCAGTTAATCAACTTGTGAACGCTTCGAGTAATGTATAATTGTTTGTTTTGATTGTTAATCGTTACTTTAATATGTGACCGCTTTCGAACTGATTTGATAATTTGATTCCGTAGTCTTTTAAAATGTATTATCTTATTTATTTCTGTTTTAAACGTGCATTCATCTCAAGACGTACTTTAAATTCTTTGATTTCAATATAATTTGAATAATCACCCACATTTCAATTTTACCAATGGCGTTTGTTTATGTTTCAGGTTGTTTCTGTAGTAAGGAAGCCATCTATGCGTACTCCTAGAAACATGTTCATCGTAAACTTGGCAATCTCTGACCTACTTCTCTGCACAGTGACGATGCCTTTGACTTTAATGGAGGTACTAACCAAATACTGGCCTTTGGGAAACTATGTATCCCTGTGCAAAATGAAAAATACTCTACAGACAGTTAGCGTATTCGTAACGGCATTGACTATAGCAGCCATAGCACTCGACAGATACCGGGTAAGTGTAAATAATCCAACCTCATTAGCTATTGAAAGGCAATCTCAGTGTTTAATTTGTCCAGAGGAGTTTGGTATTTGCTAGTGGATATGCACTTTAGCTTATATTACGACTATAACGGGTGGTCCATCTAGTGTTTTTTAATCATATTATTTTGACAGTGACAGCTCTTTCCCACTGGAAATCTTGACAGAGTCAGTATCATATCTCCGCGGAATAAAATGATCGCTTTACTCTTGAACAACATTGGAAAATATTGCAAACTTATTCCCGACAATTTTGCTCGAATAATCATATTTTTCGACTAAGCGCATTTTCCTCCCGGCGGCTATGTTAACAAGCAAAACTGCCGCATCTGGAGATCTGAAAACCAGCACGTCATCGTCGAGAAGCCAATGCATCCTCAGAGAGTGACAGTTTGGTGCGGATTTTGAAACGGTGGCATCATTGGCCCATTTTTCTTTGAAAATGCTGCTGAAAACACCATTTCGGTCAACGGTCAGCGCTACAGAGGCATGATAAACAATTTTTTGTGGGCGAAAATTGATGACGTGCACTTGGCCGATCTGTAGTTTTAGCAGGATGGCGCGCTATGCCACACAGCCCATGCCACAATCGATCTTTTGAGTTCGGTAATCGTGTTATCAGCCGTCTCAGCGTCAATTGGCCACCTCGGAGCTGCGATTTGATGCCGTCAGACTTCTTTTGTGGGATGCCGTGAACAATCGATGCGAACAATCTATTAACTATTCAGGTTCTTAACGCGAATATCGAGCAAGCCATTCGTGAGATAGAGCCAGGGACCGTCACCAAAACTGGGTTTACAGGATGAGCTACTGCGAAGACAGCCGAGGCAGCCACGTGAATGAAATCGTGTTCCATAAATAATGGGAATGCTTGCTTTTTCGAATAAACCAATAATATCCCGAAAAACTTTTGGTTTTTTCTCATTTTTTAACTTTAAAAAATAAACCGCTTTATGGACCACCGTTTACACAGTGATTTTTGTTGAGTGCAGCAAGATTGAATTTGCTGACAGTTTTGACTTGTGTTAGTATTACTAAAGTAGCATTGCTCGTTCAAAGCAAACAGTTGTGCGTTAACAATTTTTGAAATTATCTCAGATTTATATTACCAGGACACAACTTTTGTTTGGGTGGGTCGACTCTACCATAGTCAACTAATGGTAGATGATTTTTTCACGTATTACCAACATCGCAATAATTTAGTATAGCGACAATTCAAACTGGGCTCATTCGAAAATTTATGACTTTGTAGAAAATGATTGAAATGCAGGTGATGTTAATATTAAAAACCTATTTTGATACTTCTAATTATAATGTTGGATTAGATTACAATAACAAAAATTTGATTATTAAATAAAATTTGAATAAAATTTGATTGCATTAAATTAAGGCTAGCAAACTTTTAGTACATCTTTGCCAGTTTGCATATTGTTGCTCTTTAACATCAAGTACGCATATATTTGTAAATATAAATATTTTGAGCACCAATGTAGCTGTGCTATATACCCGTTAATTTGGCGTGATTAAATTCTCTCTGTAGGCTGAACCACGTAAGTTTTTCAGCTTTACAGCGTGGCAAATTTGGAAGATTACGATTCAACCCGGAAGGAGTAGGGCATGTCTGAATATGACATTTGATAGTAGATGGAGAACGCGGAAAGTATCCGTACGTGCGCGACTTGTGTAGAATTAGTGTAACACAAATCATATAACGTACTATAATTTAGTTATTTACTTATTAAACAAAACTCAAATGAAAAATAAAAGTCAAATTTTCTTTGTTCTTTTATTGACGAATAAAATAGTTACACTTTTTCACAATCGATTTCGATCCCAGTTTAGGATCATCTTTGGGTGAGGCTGAAAAGATTCACAAATATAAGCTCTATATGATCATATGTGTGCGTGGTTGTGAAAAGGGATCAGTTGACCGTTTCTAGTTACGCAGATAATCGCAAATAAAGTTAAACTGGTTCAAAATACATATTTTTGTGTTATTAGCTAATTACTCTCCTTATTGTGTTTTTTATGATGTGTTCGTCTGAAACCCGTCTGCGGTTGGAAAAGCATGAAAAAATGCGTTTTTATTGCGAAGGAAAAAGGGACCAGTTGTCGATATCACGCTACGCTCTAGCGCATTACGGTGTTGGCGCATACAGTGGCAGAAACAAATGTCCGTATGATAGCAGTTTATAGACTTGTTTGTATAAAATATAATTACAAAGTTATATAATATTCCGGGACAATTACTATGCTTATATTAACCTCCCTTTTTGTTTGTTTGTTTGTCTGTTTGTTATGTGCAAATCTTGTAATCGATATTATTTCTACTTCCCAGTATCCAATCAAGTTAAAATTTTGCATGTGGACAGATTTCCGATGACAATACAAGAAGCAATAATTTTTTCAAAAATATGGAAAGTTTTCCAAAATTTGAAAAAGAATTCGACCAAATGGGTTGAAATTTTGCCTGTGGACGGATTTCCGGTGACAATGACATGAAGCAATAAAAGAATCTGGAAAATTTTCTAAAATTTGGAAAAAAATTTTGAATTTGGAAAATATGTACAATCGAGTTGAAATTTTTAGTCCGGGAGCCAGGGCTCTATTTTGACTAGCGTTTTTATACAGCTAGATTCTTGACTATATTGGTGAATAACCTTTCATTGACAACGAAAGTGGAGGTCAGCTGGCGCACCTGCGGTGGAGACGCAGGTGAGAGGCTACGAAACAGGTCCAATTTTTTTTTTACAAAAACATTTTATACAGGCTGAACATTTTTTCTTGTATTATTGGCATTCATTAGGATTAAAAAAAAACAGTCAGCTGTGTGATAGAGGGGGGGGGGGGGAACTGTCAGCTGAGCGGGTGTAAAATAATTAAAAAGTAAAATTATTTTATGCCGATTGAAATTTTTTTACATGATTTTGGACATGTATGGAAATATAATGATGATAATCAGCTACATTTATAGCGGTGGAAAGAGCGTCAGCCAGAGCAAGAGTGTGTATCATTGCGTTTATATATCTCGGCGACGCGCAGAATTTTCAATGGCCCGACTTTCGACTTTTCCCCCAACAGGCAATCAGATGACAAAAATTTTTTCATTTTTAATTTTCAATACTATAAGATTTGAAAATTTCAAACCGTAAATCAACAATTTACCAAAGATATGGACAAGCAAAGCGGCAAAGTGATGTTACGTTTCACATTAATATAGAATAGTCCGATTGACGACTTTTCCCCAAACATGCAAATGATTTATATATTGATATATTTTCATCTTCGTTACTTGTGTCACTGTCATCATCGGAGTTATCGATCGTAAAGTCACACACTCCATCTCCCTCAGTTTCGTCGTCGTCTGAAAAATATAAATCAATTAAGGAAATCATATGTCAATTTTTTTTCCAAAAATAAGAAAGAAATTTGTTCATACCATGCGGACTCGTGTCGAGATTAGAGATGCTGGTGATGTTTGGCGATAACTGGTGGCAGTGACACAAGTAACGAAGATGAAAATATATAAATATATAAATCTTATAGTATTAAATAAATAAATATGAAAAAATATTCATCAGCTGATTGCCTGTTGGGGGAAAAGTCGTTAGTCGGACTATTCTATATTAATATGAGACGTGACATCACTTTGCCGCTTCGCTTGTCCATATCTTTGGTAAATTGTTGATTTACGGTTTGAAATTTTCAAATCTTATAGTATTTATAAATAAAAATGAAAAAAATATTCGTCAGCAGATTGCCTGTTGGGGGAAAAGTCGTCAGTTGGACCATTGAAAATTCTGCGCGTCGCCGAGATATATAAACCCAATGATTCATTCTTGCTCTGGCTGACGGTCTTTCCACCGCTATAAATATAGCTGATTATCATCATTATATTTCCATACCTGTCCAAAATTATGTAAAAAAATTTCAATCGGCATAAAATAATTTTACTTTTTAATTTTTTTTACAAGTTCACCCGCCCAGCTGACGGTTTTCCCCACCTCTATCGCACAGCTGACTGTTTTTTCTTTATCCTAATGAATACAAGGAAAAAAGCTCACCTGGCATAAAATGTTTTTGTAAAAAAAAATTTCGACATGTTTCGTAGCCTCTCACCTGCTCATCCACCGCTACTGGACCAGCTGACGGTCGTTTTCGTCATTGGCTGGGTAGGCAGATGCCTTTAATAATAAAATCGATCGGCATGAAATTTTGAGGTCAAAAATGCCCCTGGCTCCCGGACTATTTGTATGTGGACAGATTTCCGGCGACAATGCTCGAAAAAAATAAAATGAGTAAAAAAATTTGTGAAAGTTTTTAGGAAATGCACTTTTTATATAAATTTATTATGATTGTATTTCCATGTTTTGTGTCCCTAGTTATGTTTATTTCTTATCATTAAACGTTTAAAATAATTTGATACTATCTGATTTATTTGAACTCGCAAATTTGGATTTTTAACTGACATAAGTGTTGAAATCAGACAGCTGCAAAATTATGTAACAGGAAATAGGATGAAAAAGTTGCAAATTCACGTTAATTTATTATGGTTACCAGATTGCACTCGGTGCCATTGTTTTCTTCTGAATCCGACAGTTAATTACATGTTTAGTCGCCATATTGGATCCGCCATTTTGAGATTTTATACATCTGACAACAGATTTGGAATCCGTAACCTTCATAATTTAATTTTTGTATAAATTCGACACTTAATTACATCTTTGGTCGCCATATTAGATCCGCCATTTTGAATTCTAAAAATAAATAAGATTTGGTATCAGAGGACCCCATAAACCCCTTACGAGAATGCTTAAGTCTTCTTAAGACTCGAGAGATGAAGCTTATATATATTGTAGGCCCAGGCCAATGGCGCTATAGATAAACCTATAAAACCCAAACGGAATAATGAAATAATAAATTGTACTAAAAATCTTGAAACTAATATCGAAATTGTTCCAAAAATGTTGGAGTCAGCGTAACTTCCAAATATGCGGGAAGTTATTAACATTTAAACTTTGCAAAAGTTTGAAGCGTCATAGCACAAAAGTTTAATTTTTGCACCAGCAACTTAAATATTTTTTTTTCAATTTCTCTTTATGGTAATCGGCTTAAAATGTTGGAGTACCTTTGCCATAACTTATTCTATACCAAAAAACACTCATAACTCAATTTCGGCCAACTGGTCCGTTTTCATATCCAGGCACACATATATACAACGGCATGATATCAAAACGTCGGCCGCGTTCATTGCACAGGAAAGACACATTGTAAACGTGGGAGTGTTCCGGCAATGGCTCGCACAGGTAATTCGAAGGATATTAAATTAATCAAATACAAAAACAAACAACACCGTCAGTATTAACAGGCGTAGGGCAGATAAAGCATGTACGCATAGAACTGATAAAACATCGGGAAGGTCACAAAGCGGATGTGCATTATCCTGGTAGAAAACGAGCAATGCTGGAGGAAAGGGTTATACTAACTGAATAAAATAAAATGCTAGTGATAGTGTAAGTAGCGACATCTATCGGCGTTGAATGTAGATATTTTTAAGTTATGTTGTTTGTTCTGTCTATGGCCATATGATATTTTTAATAAATATTTAATTTAATTCAGTTTAATTTCGTTCTCGATTCTACTAACAGTTTATACCAAATTGTGACTCTGGGAAAAATGTGACATCGTTAAGGAGTTGCTGGCCGTTTCTCATGTGTTGGTAAATTTCAAATGTAAATCTTCCATATTCTTTCCCATTCTGATTGTGGTATACTAATCATTTCGTGTCTTGTGCAATAGGTCTATTCGGGGGCCGTAGTAATAATATGTTCGGAACTTAATTTATTTTGGACCAATGCGGGAACTTCATTGACATATACAAACGGCTGAACATAAATTATTTCCGAACATAGGTATTCAATACATGCTATACAAACAAATCTATTATATAAAAGACACCAAATGTTTGTTATATCATAATTTTTATATTGAGTATAATAAAAGGAAACAGATATAAGAAACATATGAAGTAATATAATTATATCAAAAGTAATAAGTTATAACAAAAGTTCAACAAGATAATCTGTTTAATGAAGATGCTTTTTCCACCATCGCAATAACAATTACCTAGTGGACGATATGTCCATATCACAGTGTAGAGTTACATTTTTGCACATATATTTTGCAAAATACACGTACTGAACGACATTATATTAAAACATTAGCGGAGACTTACATTGTTCACAAAGAAATATAGCACGGAACACTTAGGCACACGCATTGCGAAAAACGTTGCCGTTGGACAAGTTCTACGCACTACTCATTATCAAATTATGTCGAATTCAACTTGAATTTCCCCGACGGATAGCGAACCCCGCCATATGTCGGATCATATGTTGGTCATACCAAGACTGCAGGACTTTTATTTTAAACAATATAATTACAGTCAAAGTCATTTATAACGTCGTCGCTTATAGCGTCGAGTCGCTTATAACGTCGAAAACTAAACGTTTTGGTTGGTCTTCCATATAAACTAATACATACTAAGTCCGGGTTTAGCGTCGCCGGATATAGCGGCAAAGTCGCTTGTAACGACGCGCACGCCTTGGATTTTGAGCATGTTATGGTCAGTTATAGCGTCCGACTGGAGTGGACGACGCGATTCGACTTGCATACGGGTCACTATACTACCCCTTTCGGCGTTGGTATGATGAAATACTCATGTTTGTTCACGATCGCGGGAACTGTCATTCGCCGTGTTTTTGTTTGTGTGGTTGAGTGCATAATAATACGAAATGTCTGGCTACAAAAGAAAAGTATTAACCCATTCAACACAAATTTGCGATCATTAATAGATTAGAAAATGGAGAAACAAATGTCGCCATCTGCACGTCTTTTAACTTGGCACAGCAATGCTGCTTGTAAAAAAATAAAAAAAAATGCTCCAATCTACACACGGCCTGCACAATCCTAGCTAATACAGAGAGCTACAATCGGTTGTGCTACAATCAGTTTACTGTGAACAGCTACAATCAGTTTACTGTGAACATATTTTGAATGAGTATTGTTTCAATTAAAGTTCATGTAAAAAAATTACATTTATTTAACTTTTTCGATTTTAAATCAAAATTTAATTGCATCCGGATTTAGCGTCCAGTTGGATATAGCGTCCAAATTCCGCGGTCCCTTCGCGGACGTTATATACGACTTTCACTGTAATGTAAGAAAATCAAAAGTGTAACTTTTTGGTCAGAATCTAAAATAATGCTATATTGGATAAGAGGAACAACGAAGAAATGGAAATACGTCCAAAATTGAGATCCATCCTTCATCGCCGGGGGAGGATATGAAAAATTCAGAAGAAGTAGGTCCAACTCGGAAGGAATAGCGGTTGCTTAAGATGACATTCGATAGAGGAGGGAAAATGTATGTAATTTATGTACTTGAGTGTGTAGGTTATAACGAAACTGGCAACCAATTTTCCATTAGGTGCACCAAAATTGTTAAAATGGGCTTAACATATTTTTTTTTAAATTTTGATATTTGCCAAAAAGATAATTTGGCGTGATCGAATTCTCTACGAAGGCTGAACTTAAATTTGTCAGATTTACAACTTGTGGAAAATTTGGAAGATATCGGTCCAACCCTGAAGGAGGACCGTGCGGCTTAAGATGACATTCGACAGATTAGATAGAATGCCACAAGTATTCGAACGTGCGCGACGTGTTTAGAATGAGTGTAACACAAATCATACAGGGTGAGTTATTAGTATCCCGGCGGTCGATAGCCATCAAATCGTTTAAGAAAGAAAAAAATGTTTTATACAAGAGTTGTTTGACTCATTAGTTTCTATAACGTAAAATTATTTTCATTTATACAGGGTGTTGCATTTGGGCGTGACGGAAAGTCAGTACTTTTTTTTTAATGGAACGCCCTGTATATCATACCACATTATGAATACTAAGAAAGTTGTCTTTCCAACTGTTTAAGTTGTACCTGTGTAAAGCAACAAGTTTAAGAGATATTCAATTGTTTGTCAAAAAATTGGTAATTGCGGGCCTTTCTTAAAAACTACGTTATTACTACATTTTTGCAGATATTGTCCTAAATTTTTGTCACATAATAACTAAACCCATAGCTAGATGCTGATGTCATGACAAGTTAGATGCGCTACACAGGGTGATCGTAGCATGCACTACTTTTTAAACATTTTTAAATGGGTTTTTTCTTGAGATTTTTAAATGGAACGCCTTGTATATTATTAGCTATTTGAAATGTCCCCTAAGTTCTTTGTAATTTATATTCACTATATCGTATATCTAGCTTTACTAGTTTTTGTGATATTTGGAATTTAAAGAGTTGCATGCTATTTAGTATCTTAATATTGCACTGTATACAGCGTGCTGGGTAGCATGATATAAAATATTTAAAGGGTTATAGAAGAAGTCATTTAGAACCTTATATTGATTGTCTGTTTCAGTATTTGCGTCATTAGTTCTTCTGGTGTGAATGTTTATTTTTTTTCCCCGAAAATTATTTTTAAAAAGTATGTAAATGTCATTCTGAATAAATTTTTTAAAAGGACTTATTTGTTTTCTCAATTACTTGAAAAATTCAGCCGTTTGAACACACCCACTACACATTACAACCATAGAAAGTAAATAAATTTAAATGAAAATATTTCAAACAAAATCAATATAGATTGAATAAGTAAATGAACAAAAAAATTATATCAATAATTTTTTTTAATTTTTTTTATGAAACAAATATCATTTTGTGTAAAGCAACAAGTTTAAGAGATATTCAATTGTTTGTCAAAAAATTGGTAATTGCAGGCCTTTCTTAAAAACTACGTTAATACTACATTTTCGCAGATATTGTCCTAAAAATTTTGTCACATAATAACTAAACCCATAGCTAGATGCAGATATCATGAAAAGTTAGATGCGCTACACAGGGTGATCGTAGCATGCACTACTTTTTAAACATTTTTAAATAGGTTTTTTCTTGAGATTTTTAAATGGAACGCCTTGTATATTATTAGCTATTTGAAATGTCCCTTAAGTTCTTTGTAATTTATATTCACTATATCGTATATCTAGTTTTACTAGTTTTTGTGATATTTGGAATTTAAAGAGTTGCATGCTATTTAGTATCTTAATATAGCACTGTATACAACGTGCTGGGTAGCATGATATAAAATATTTAAAGGGTTATAGAAGAAGTCATTTAGAACCTTATATTGATTGTCTGTTTCAGTATTTGCGTCATTAGTTCTTCTGGTGTGAATGTTTATTTTTGTTTCCTGAAAATTATTTTTAAAAAGTATGTAAATGTCATTCTGAATAAATTTTTTATAAGGACTTATTTGTTTTCTCAATTACTTGACAAATTCAGCCGTTTGAACACACCCACTACACATTACAACCATAGAAAGTAAATAAATTTAAATGAAAATATTTCAAACAAAATCAATATAAATTGAATAAGTAAATGAACAAAAAAAATTATATCAATAATTTTTTTTATTTTTTTTTATGAAACAAATATCATTTTGAGTAAAAAGTATCATATTATGGACTTATTGGTTTTCTCAATTGCTTAAGAAGTTGGTGCCAGTTAAAATACGGTTTTGTTAATAACTCAAACGGTTGTAACTTTGTCATAAATTGAAATAATAATAAGTCCATATGAAACGTTTTACTCAGTATCTCATTTACTATACGGAAGAAAAATAGCGGGAAAAGAAATGAAAAATGAAAGAGTTACAAAGAAAAATTTACAAAAATATTATGAAATAAGATGTTAAAAATAAGAAATAGAACGAATAAATACAATATATAAGAACGATAAATCAGCTTTCCTAAAATGTCTAATTCGGTGGTCTATCGTCAACAGCTAAAAAGTTATTAAGCATCTAATGTGACATTTGTAACTTATGCACAATATTCATAAATTAATATTAAATATTCAGATTGTTCGACGAAATTCAACAATCTCCCAATTAAAATAATTCCTCTTTTCATGCAGCAGCTTTTAGTAATAGCATTCTGCGATTTTGATTTATACAAACGTATAATTTGTGATATTTATTTTCTTAAAAGAATTAGTAATTTATATAACAATCTAAAATTGTTTAAATAATATTTATGAATGACATTAAATTGTTCATAGTGGTCCAACGCTTTGAAAAACTAGATCTGGACTGATTTAATAGAGTTTGATTTGTTACTCTGTAAACATATTGAGGAAAAAATTTATGGGAATATTACAACTACTATAGCGAACATGACGAATAGTAATAAACAATAAGGAGGCGTTAAAATATGTTTGTGGAAACCATGGAAAATGTAATATTTCCACCGAGAATGTGAAGCAAGACTGAAACGCATTGACCTGACAGGGTTGATATGTGCACTCTTGACAATCTTACTGAAATTATAATTATTTATTCAGTTTACAATTATCCATTTATTTAATTATTTATTGTTATGTGAGTATAGAAATGTTAGGATTTCTGAGGAACACCACAATACTACCAAAGCACTCCTTGTTTTTGTTATCAGTAGTAACTGGAACATCCCCATAAACTTATTCCTAAACATGTCCCGAAATAAATAAATTAAACTGGCGATTTAGCTGGCTAAGGCGTTAGACCACTACAACCAACCCAAGGATCCATTAAAATTCTTTAAATAGTTTAGAACATGACGTAAATAAATAAAAAATTTAAATAAGTTTCGACTGGTACTAATAAAACTAATTCTTGGATGATCATAAATTGCTCGTTTGTGTAACTCATAGTAGCAGTTTTCAATGACTAAATGTTGCTGCAGAAGAATCATTACATTTGTGCGATTGCTGAATTTCGTCGTGGCAACTAGATATGTTATATTAATTTATGAAATATTTTTTGTATGCGTATAAATGTTAAATTAGATGCTTAAGAACTTTTTAGGTGTTGACGATAGACCTACCGACTTAGACATTTTAGGAAAGTTGATTTATCGATCTGTCCAAGTATGTCAAGATATACAGGCTGTTCCATTTGTACATCCTGTACATCAATTTTATGATATCTTCGAAAGTGAAAAAAGTATATTATTACTTTTTATATCATTGAGCAACACAAAAATGCGCAACTTTGATTCTAATTTTTTTTTTTAATTTTTTTTTAATTTACCTATTTTATTCTATAAATAAATTTAGTTTTATTTTTATTGCATGGATAAAAGAACATTCTGTATAAGTGATTCATTTTTGTACCCAAGTAAAATTCTATTTATTTGATTTATTTAGGTCCCTTTTATATTATGTTCAGCAAATATTCCACAATGTTTTCCTGTCTATCAATTATCGGATTTAAGTTTTAATTTTGTACATCTTTTTTTTTATTTTTCTTGGTAAAAACTACCACGCCATGCCATAACAATTCTGTAACTTTGTGACGTATTGGTATTTCAATTTCGGATGAATAATATGTTTGTCAGAACCCGGTCAACCAATAAAAAAAAATCTGATGTGGCCAGGCACATGACTTTATCATACTATATATAAAATTAATAGTTTAGCTGCATGAGATTCTATTTGATCGAGATCGGCTATGTCTGCATTAAAATAAAACTAGTAGAACTAGACAAATATCTCGATTAAAGCTGCGTTCGGATATTGTACTCCGTTGACAGCGGGTACACCGTCCAAATGACACTTACGTGTTATTGGGTGTAAAAACTGTAACGGTGTTCAATATCCGAACGCAGCCTATATTGACAGTAGCATTTTCAAGACATTAGCGTTTGACACTAGCTACTGTCATTAGAATCAAAATAATCTGACATATCCTGGCTACTAGTTTTAAAGCAGTACGCCCGATCTCGATGAAATAGAATTTGCTCATGCGGCTAAACTATAAATTCTACCAAAGAATGTCATATACATAAATTATGGAAAATTTCCTCTCCTTTAATTTATTATTTAACTATTTTGACGACATTACACAAATAGCGGCGCATTTGCAAAATCTTCGAAAAATGCTATGAGTAAACCACCAGTTCCTTTGGACCCTTTTCAACAGAAAGCTTTTCAGCTCTAAGTTTGGTTATAAAACTTCTAAATATGAAGTTTCGTCCCGATACCATTAGTAGTTTCTCCGGAATCGTCTCCACAAAAACGGGTACACACACACACACATACACACACACACACACACACACACACACACACACACACACACACACACAGACATTTTTTTGTACCTTGGTCAAAAATGTTCAGGGGACCCAAAAACACATATTTCCGCTAAAATCTCAAAAATTTTTTTTGGCACGATTACAATACTTTACGTACTGCGTATGATAAAGTAAAAACAAGTTTTTACTTTATCATACGCAGTATGTAAAGTATTGTAATCATGCCAAAAAAAAATTTTGAGATTTTAGCGGAAATATGTCTTTTTGGGTCCCCTGAACATTTTTGACCAAGGTACAAAAAAATGTCTGTGTGTGTGTGTGTGTGTGTGTGTGTGTGTGTGTGTGTGTGTGTGTGTGTGTATATGTGTGGATGTGTGTACCCGTTTTTTGTGGCGACGATTCCGGAGAAACTACTAAAGGTATCGAGACGAAACTTCATATTTAGAAGTTTCATAACCAAACTTAGAGCTGAAAAGCTTTCTGTTGAAAATGGTCCAAAGGAACTGCAGGTTTAGTCTTAGCATTTTTGAAACATTTTGTAAATAAGCCGCCATTTCTGGAATTTCGTCGAAATAGTTAAATAATAAATTAAAGAAGATGAAATTCTGAATAATTTGTGTCTATGACATTTTTTGGTACAATCAATAGTTTAGCTGCATGAGCAAATTCTATTTCATCGAGATCGGTCGTACTCCTTTAAAACTAGTAGCCAGGATATGTCAGATTATATGTCAGATATGATTCTAATGACAGTACGTAGTATCAAACGCAAATGTTTTGACAACCTACTGTCAATATAAGCTGCGTTCGGATATAGTATACCGCACACTTTTTACACCCAATAACACGTAAGTGTCATTTGGACAGTGTCAGCGGAGTACAATATCCGACCGCAGCTTTATTCGACATATCTGTCTAGTTCTACTAGTTTTATTTTAATGCAGACATAGCCGATCTCGATAAAATAGAATCTCATGCAGCTAAACTATTAATTTTATATATAGTATGATAAAGTCATGTGCCTGGCCACATCAGATTTTTTATGAAAGATAAACGTCCAGTAAAAAGTTTCAAGTTCAAATAGTAATACATTTTAACAAGTTCTCTTAACAAGGTCAAAGAATAAAAACAGATTTAGTTTCCAATGTTTAAAAGGGCATAACAAGGGCCTTTTGGAGAATTTTTATTGTTTCCCAAAGTGGGTTTCTGAAAACTCACCATGCAATTTTCTTATTGGGTTCTTATTTATTGCCAAACATAAAAATAAATTCTCAAGTTTCAGTATAAATAAATATATTATTAATATTTTAAACATATTGTCTTAAGGAGGGCCCACTTAAGGGGGGGCCCACTTGCCATCGGGCAACCTGGTACCACCTGGCCAGTCCGCCACTCCCACTAACCATGAACAATAAATACTGATCTGCCACCAAAGTTTTCGCTTATTACCTTATTCTACACTATCTTTAATTTATTACATCCGGGAACATTACAAACAACAATAAAAGAAAACAAGACAATCACTTTAAAAGAAAGAAAAAAATTACAGAACAATAAATGTTGAGATGGTTGTTGGGGGTGACTTCTATCCAAGGTCGAGATAGGAAAGCCTTACAGCCCTACTCAATCCAGACTTCTCTCCTATCTCGACTCTCGACTAGTTACGAGCCCTACTCAGTTCAGACTCTCTGCATTTTGGCCAACGTAATGTCTGCTCCAACACTCTTGGTACTTCACTGAAACCTCCACTCGGATACCTCGAGACACCCTCTCACGATTGTTGAACATGAAAAAAAAAGTAATCATTACGGCAGTACACATAAAACAACTTAAACAATAACTATAACTACATGGCATTTTAATGTAGACACTTAATGCTAGTAGAAATCCATCTACTTTACATCTACCGCCAGGCAGTACATTAGACGAGATACATATTTACTCGCCCTTACTGTACCTGACAACCAATTTGGACCATATTTTCCACATTATCGTGGCCAACACAACAATTTCGAGCACCACACTTCATACACCGTGCAACAATACACTCTCAATAACTAACACGGTGTGTGGTATGCCCTTATCTTTCAGAGAATTCATTTCTCCAACAATATAGTCCAAGTTTCTAATACCATAAGTTAAGTTTCTTGTCTTCCAAGGGTATATGGTACTTCGTTTAGTTAACTTTAGGAAGAAATTTTAGAATTATACAGAATGATAAAAAAATTATTTACTGCACCCGGAAGTATATCTTACAACTACACTAAAAATAAAAGAAGGTAGAAATTACCTCCGTCCCCCTCAAAACAGGAGGTGAAATATAATAAACCATACATATTGAATATAGGAGTGAGGCAATTCCGTCCTGTCTTTAGTAACTCTTTCGGCACAACTATCAAAATTTTCATTTTCAACTCTTTTCATGCTTTATTCTTAATTACGCTTTTTACTATTTACCCACTATTTTTACAACATTTGTTTCTCCCAGAAAAGATTCCTAATTAATTATATTATGTTTCCAATCCCTTTTTTATAATTTATTTTCATTAGTACAGCACCTTATCATTCCCTTTAAAGTTTTCGATATTTTAATTTGTACACGTTAATTATTAGGTTAAATATTTATTGTCTTGATTTTTTTCCAAGAAATTATTAAATCAAATAGAATTGCGTTGGATAAACAATGCCAGGTTTGCTATTCTGCACTCAACTGCTGACGTAGCGCAATATAGGCTTGCGCAACGACATACTGGGGTCAACAGTCTATGCAAATGGAATTTTCCTAATATTACATTACTACTACTATTTGAATTATTTGCATTTTTGTAATTTTTTGTAAAGTTCTGAGGTACAGCCTCTGATTAAGGGGTTCCGGAAGTGAAAAAGTCCTACAACAATCATGGTTTAAAATCTATTTTCAATTTATAATTTAAAATTTTGACGTATTTATGTCACCAAGAAAAACTATAAAATTGGGATCAAGGGAGCCTCCACCAAATGTCACGTTAAATATGAACTACTTAAGTATATTTGGGACTATTCGCTTGACTAGCTAAATAACTATATTGCGGAGGTACCAAAACTACTAAATATGTTCTAATAATAATAAATACTACCCGGGGGAAGTTAGCAATAAAAGTTAGCAATAAGTTTGTTTTTCAACCGATTTTAATAAATGATACTTCATTTTAAAGCTCATAACGTCCTGATAGCCCATGAGTTTTGCCCGGTCGATCAAATCATAATTAGTGCCCTAAAAATACGAATGAAAATTGACATTTTCGACTATTTGGTAAAGTTTTAGGCGCCATATCTCGGCTATGACTTAACCGATCATAATGAGCAATA
The DNA here is from genome assembly GCA_963966075.1 of Aphodius sticticus. Classification (NCBI taxonomy): domain Eukaryota; kingdom Metazoa; phylum Arthropoda; class Insecta; order Coleoptera; family Scarabaeidae; genus Aphodius; species Aphodius sticticus. The sequence goes on along the minus strand of OZ014509.1, from coordinate 37,835,478 downwards.
CATTAATCGAAAGCACAAGGCTTCATGTACTCTATATAGTTTTGCCCGATCGAAATTATAACAATTAGCGCCGTGGGAAATTAACAAAGTTTGAGCGTTCTGGAGCGCTAATAGCAGCTATACCAGGAGCGCCGTTCGATAAAAGAGCCAGCAATAAGTACTTGTTCTCATTCGATTTCGAAAATTTATACATCAGTCGATAGCCTAGAGCCTCCTTTATCTGCACGCGTTTTGCCCGATCGAAATTATAACAATTAGCGCCGTGGTAAATTATCAAAGTTTGAGCGTTCTGGAGCGCTAATAGCAGCTATACCAGGAGCGCCTTTCGATAAAAGAGCCAGCAATAAGTACTTTTTCTCATTCGATTTCGAGAATTTATACATCAGTCGATAGCCTAGAGCCTCCTTTATCTGCATGCGTTTTGCCCGATCGAAATTATAACAATTAACGCCGTGGCAAATTAACAAAGTTTGGCCGCGGAGAAGTTAGCCAAAAAAGATAGCCATAACTTTCTTTTTTCGAATTTTGTTATGAAGCATATATCAAATGATAGGGGTATTCAAGTACTATACGCCAGAGTTTTGCTCCAAAAATTTATCAAACGGTGTTGTCCAAAATTTGATTTATATCGTTACGCGTCACCTTATAAGAGCTCTTGTCATCTCAATAAAGAATTGCCCATAACTTTTTGCAACAACCCCAGAGAGAAACAAGTGATACAAATTCGGAAAGCGCATACAATTTTGCATCCAATAATGGTATTGGGAAGGTGCTACCCCTAATATCACCTACCCCAATACACCTATAATACAAGAAATTGCGCGCCGGTCTACTAAGAAGTGGTATTAATGAACATAACTCACGGTAAAATTATTGCATAACTTTCCTAAGTACGTCAAATTATAGGCAATTAAATGTACTATTTACCTTTGAAAGCTCGGAGTTTTGCTCGACGGCGAACAACCCTTGAATAACGATCATGTCCGTACGCAACCGTCCCCGCCGGCAATCATATGTCGGGTGGTTGTGGCAGGAAAATGTTTATAACTTTTGTAAATATTGTTGCATAACTTTCTATCATACATCAAATTGTAGGCAATTAAAAGGACTTCACACCCTTCGCCGCTCGGTGTTTTTCTCGACGGCGAACAACCCTTAAATGACGATAATGTCAGTACGCGACCGTCCCCGCCGGCAATCATATGTCGGGTGGTTGTGGCAGGAAAATGTTTATAACTTTTGCAAATATTGTTGCATAACTTTCTATCATACATCAAATTGTAGGTAATTAAAAGGACTTCCCACCCCTCGCCGCTCGGAGTTTTGCTCGACAGCGAACAACCCTTAAATGGCGATAATGCCCGTACGGAACCAGAACGACGGGCAATTACATATCAAGTGGCTGCTGCAGTGACATATGAATGTACAAACAGCGATAACTCAAGTTGCATAAGTCATGTTTTCATAAATTCGTAACAAAATATACATAAGAAACGAATCCATATAACCGCGGAGAAGTTATTGAAGTACGAGAATACGCTAATTTATTCATTAAAAAATAAATTAAATTTATTCACAAAAATATGATTCGAAAAATTTAACTAAACTAATTATATAATATAATTAAACAGTGATAATCACATAAAAGTTAACCGTAATTGACAGATCGGCAAAGTGTGAAAACAACAAGAGTTCTATAGGGCTCAAAGCCGACAAAGGGACCGCTGCCTTTGCCAGGCGGCGAAAGTTGCTTTGGCGGTATGCTTCTGGCGCTGCCCGTTACCTCAACGAGACTGAAAGCCCAAACGTTATCCATAAAAGATAGCCATAACTTTTTTTTTTCGAATTTTGTTATGAAACATATATCAGATGATAGGGGTGTTCAAGTACTATACGCTAGAGTTTTGATCCGAAAATTCATTAAACGGTGTTGTCGGAAATTTGATTTATTTCGCTACGCGTCACCTTATAAGAGCACTTGTCATCTCAATAAAGAATTGCCTATAACTTTTTGCAACAGCCCCATAGGCAAATTCGCAAGGTATACAAATTCGGAAAGCGCATAAAATTTTGCATCCAATTATGGTATTGGGAAGGTGCTACCCCTAATATCACCTACCCCAATACACCTATAATGGAAGAAATTGGCGCGCCGATCGACTAAGAAGTGGTATTAATGAACATAACTCACGGTAAAATTATTGCATAACTTTCCTAAGTACGTCAAATTATAGGCAATTAAATGTACTATTTACCTTTGAAAGCTCGGAGTTTTGCTCGACGGCGAACAACCCTTGAATAACGATTATGTCCGTACGCAACCGTCCCCGCCGGCAATCATATGTCGGGTGGTTGTGGCAGGAAAATGGTTATAACTTTTGTAAATATTGTTGCATAACTTTCTATCATATATCAAATTGTAGGTAATTAAAAGGGGTTCTCACCCTTCGCCGCTCCGAGTTTTGCTCGATGGCGAACAACTCTTAAATGGCGATAATGTCCGTACGGAACCAGTACGACGGGCAATTATATATCAAGTGGCTGCTGCAGAAAATCATTGATAACTTTTGCAAATATTGTTGCATAACGTTCTATCATAAATCAAAGTGTAGGTAATTAAAAGTGCTTCTCATGCTTCCCCGCTCGGAGTTTTACTCCCTGGCAATCAACCCTTAGATGACGATAATGCACCCAGTTTGAAATTGCTGTATTAAAGGCAACTGGCACCTCCTTATCGCTAGCTATCGTTTGCTTTTATTGGACCTTTACTTAACTCCGACCTATAATCTGATATATGATAGAAAATTATGCAATATTATTTGCAAAAATTATAAACATTTTTCTGCAAGAAGTGACTTGCATGTGATTGCCTCTCATACTGCTTCCGTTCGGACAATATCGCTGTTACAGGGTTGTTTGCCGTGGAGTAAAACTCTAAGCGGGGAAGAATGAGAAACACTAAATTACCTACAAGTTGATATATGATAGAAAGTTATGCAACAATATTTACAAAACTTATAAACATTTTCCTGTAACAACCATCCGACGTATGTTTGCCGGCGCGGACGGTTTCGCACGGACATTATCGCCATTTAAGTGTTGTTCGCCGTCGAGCAGAACTCCGAGCGGCGAAGGGTGAGAAGCCCTTTTAATTACCTACAATTTGATATATGATAGAAAGTTATGCAACAATATTTGCTAAAGTTATAAACATTTTTCTGCAGAAGCCACTTTATATGTGATTGCCCGTCGTATTGGTTTCGTACAGACATTAACGTCATTTAAGAGTTGTTCGCCGTCGAGCAAAACTCCGAGCGGCGAAGGGGAGAAGCCCTTTTAATTACCTACAATTTGATATATGATAGAAAGTTATGCAACAATATTTGCTAAAGTTATAAACATTTTTCTGCAGAAGCCACTTTATATGTGATTGCCCGTCGTATTGGTTTCGTACAGACATTAACGTCATTTAAGGGTTGTTCGCCGTCGAGCAGAACTCCGAGCGGCGAAGGGTGTGAAGTCCTTTTAATTACCTACAATTTGATGTATGATAGAAAGTTATGCAACAATATTTACAAAAGTTATAAACATTTTCCTGCCACAACCACCCGACATATGATTGCCGGCGGGGACGGTTGCGTACGGACATGATCGTTATTCAAGGGTTGTTCGCCGTCGAGCAAAACTCCGAGCTTTCAAAGGTAAATAGTACATTTAATTGCCTATAATTTGACGTATTTAGGAAAGTTCAGCAATAATTTTACCGTGAGTTATGTTCATTAATACCACTTCTTAGTCGACCGCCGCGCAATTTCTTGTATTATAGGTGTATTGGGGTAGGTGATATTAGGGGTAGCACCTTCCCAATACCATTATTGGATGCAAAATTGTATGCGCTTTCCGAATTTGTATCACTTGTTTCTCTATGGGGTTGTTGCAAAAAGTTATGGGCAATTCTTTATTGAGATGACAACAGCTCTTATAAGGTAACGCGTAACGAAATAAATCAAATTTCCGACAACACCGTTTAATGAATTTTCGGATCAAAACTCTGGCGTATAGTACTTGAACACCCCTATCATTTGATATATGTTTCATAACAAAATTCGAAAAAAAAAAGGTTATGGCTATCTTTTATGGCTAACTTCTCCGCGGGATGCAGGACAGGTTTCCGATAAAGAGTGGTCTAAAAAAATTAACTTTACTCATTTTTACTTCAGACATACCTATGCATGTTTAATTTAAGGCGTACAGCGATAGATAACTCAAGTTACATAAGTCATGTTTTCATCAATTCGTAACAAAATGTTCATAAGAACCGAACCCATATACGAGAATACGCTAATTATTGCATTAAAAAAATAACGACTTTGACCATTTTTACGGTCAGATGGACTGACTTATAAAGCAAATCATTAATTAGAAAAATGTAGCTAAACTGAAATAAACTTAAATTACCGCGGAGAAGTTAACCATAAAGGATAGCCATAACTTTTTTTTTCGATTTTTGTTATGAAACATATATCAAATAGGGGTGATAACTCCGCGGTCCCAAGAACGGCATCAAAACTTCCGACTGCACTCAATAACTACCCGCAATAACTTGACAAAAACGATCTACCGGCACCAAAGCGCCAATGTCGGCACTCTCTTTGTGTCTTTGTCGGCATTCGGTGCCGGCGTCACTTGGTGGGCCGTTCGACTAAGGCCCACTACGGCGCCAAAACAAGAGCGCCAATCAGTGTACAATAACATTTGAAATATATTTGTTTAATTATATATATTAATATTAAATTATTAATATTAATATTATTAATATTAATTATATCTTTAATTATATTTAATTATCAAAAATAACAAATACTATTAAAATTCACTGAAATCATTAAATCAGTTGTTAAAATTGACTTGTTCGCGAATTGCATATTCGCATTTTACAAAATGTATGACGAGCTTCGATCTGATTTGTCGTAAATATCTATATGTGCCAGGAATACAAATAAAATAGTTTGTGATCGGTATACCATGTACGGAGCACAAAATTTGTTAATTAATCTTGCCCGCTAATTGTTTGAATCTCGACCGGGCAAAACGAGCATAACTCCTTGCCACCCTATGCTATCGATTGGTGTATAATTTGTTAAAATCGGATGACAGGAAGTGCTTAAAAATCGTGCTTTTGTTCACCTTAGTAACCGCACAGTCCTTTCTCGATGTCGCCGGAGCACAAACTTTGTTAATTATTCTTGCCCGCTAATTGTTTGAATCTCGAGCGGGAAAAATGAACATAACTCGTTGCCACCCTAAGCTATCGATTGGTGCATAATTTGTTAAAATCAGATGACAGGAAGTGTTTATTTTTTATGCTTTTGTTGTTCGGTGTTCAAGGCATGCGGTTGAACTGTGTTGTCCAAATCACCACGACGCTAGTACTTTGTTATTAGTTTTCAGGCGCTAATTGTTATAATTTCGATCGGGCAAAACGCATGCAGATAAAGGAGGCTCTAGGCTATCGACTGATGTATAAATTTTCGAAATCCAATGAGAAAAAGTACTTATTGCTGGCTCTTTTATCGAACGGCGCTCCTGGTACGTCCGGTATTAGAGGCCCGTAACGCGCAAACTTTGCTAATTTACCACGGCGCTAATTGTTATAATTTCGATCGGGCAAAACTCATGCTGATAAAGGAAGTCCTAGGCTATCGACGTGTATAAATTTTCAAAATCGAATGAGAAAAAGTACTTATTGCTGGCTGTTTTACCGAACGGTGCACCGAGTATAGCCGTCATTAGCGCCCAAGAACACGCAAACTTTGTTCATTTCCTACGGCACTACTTGTTATAATTTCGATCGGGCAAAACGCATGCAGATAAAGGAGGCTCTAGGCTATCGACTGATGTATAAATTTTCGAAATCGAATGAGAAAAAGTACTTATTGCTGTCTCTTTTATCGAACGGCGCTCCTGGTATAGCTGCTATTAGCGCTCCAGAACGCTCAAACTTTGTTAATTTCCCACGGCGCTAATTGTTATAATTTCGATCGAGCAAAACTATATAGAGTACATGAAGCCTTGTGCTTTCGATTAATGTATTGCTCATTATGATCGGTTAAGTCATAGCCGAGATATGGTGCCTAAAACTTTACCAAATAGTCGAAAATGTCAACTTTCATTCGTATTTTTAGGGCACTAATTATGATTTGATCAACCGGGCAAAACTCATGGGCTATCAGGACGTTATGAGCTTTAAAATGATGTATCATTTATTAAAATCGGTTAAAAACAAACTTATTGCTAACTTTTATTGCTAACTTCCCCCGGGTATAAATACTATCAAACTTACCTTTAATCTACTAATCTAACGCCTCACAGCCACTGGAACACAGTCTGGGACAAGTGAAGCAACACCATAAAGCCCTTATAATCTACATCTTTATTTGGGACCACCTGTCCCCTTAAGCTGCTATATTACGATTGCCCTTTCTATTGCCTTCAGCACAGCGTTCGCCAGCCACTTCATCCGCTAGTTTTGCACACTATTGCATTCCGAAAAATGCGTATATGCAAATTGACTACCAAACGCTCTACTAAAGCCTAAACGAATACTTTTCGTGGCACTATTGACAGAAGAATACTACATTTTACTGCTCATTACAGATGAACGATAGATAGATACGATAAATATTGGTAAATAGAGTTAGGCACGATAAATATTGTTATAAAATATTAGATAATATATTTTTAGATTTGTCCTGGGGATAACTTGGAATGTGATGATATAATGAAGAAATGTTGTTTCGAAACAGAAGACCAGCAGCCTTAAAATATTCTGTGTTATTATAGCGGTTCATCTATCAAAAAGAAAAAGTGAAACGGTAGAACAAGATTCATGCTACATGTTTGGCACTGTTCCCCAGTGTAAACGCGACGTATGTTGTCATTCCACAATACATGAAAGCTGTTAGAGGTTATTTGTATGTTAGGTTAAAGAATAATACCAAAATCATCTAAATTTTAATGAAAACGTGATAACAAAAACAAGTTGGAAGAATTCACGCGATAGGTGCGGCAGAATTACCGCAACTCGTGTAGAATATGACCACCTCCTTTTTCTAAGCAATATCTTAACCTATCTTGGAAGGCACGGACCGTATTCCTTAGGGATTTTTGCTCTATTTCGTTACACTTGGTGCGTATGCAGTCTTTAAATTGATTTATATCTAGTATCGGAACATCTGTACAAATTTTTGATTTTAGGTAACCCCAAAGAAAAAAGTAATTGGGCGACAAGTCTGCAGATCGTGGTGGCCATACTACAGTTCCAAACCTTCCTATCCACCGTCCTCGAAATCTCTTTCGTACGTCATTTGTGGAATGCGGAGGGGCTCCATCCATTTGAAGCCATGGCTCGTTAATATTCAAATGTTCTAATGCTAGAATAATACTATTTCTTAGCAGCTCTAGAAACTTTATCGAAGCGTGGTTTCCATCAATAAAAAAAACGATAATATATGTAATTAGATAAAATAAAAAAATGTATATCACATTTCCTACCCATACATTATTAACTTTGTCAATGTATTGCGTGTGAGTGAAAATCTGAATGTGTTGGTTTGTGCGGGACCAATATCTAAAGAATAACATTTTTAAAAATGAAATAACTGGAATAAAATGAAAAATTGAGAAATTAACACACTGATAATTTGGAGAATCGACTTCTCCATTTAATGTAAATGTCGCTTCGTCTGTAAATAATATATTCAGTAAAATATCATCGTGTTCGTGTAACAGTTATAAAGTTTCACCAAAATCTGTTCGTTTTTTTTTATCCATATCAAACAGTTGTTGATGATTTGGAATTTCTAAGATCTGTACCTACACTCTTTAAAAAGCCTTTTTTTATGGGCAAATGATTTAGATACATTAAAATGAGTTGCTATTTTTCGAAGTGATGATATTTTCTTTTCATCCGCATAATATAAAATATTAAATTTTAGTTCTTCAGTTAATAAGTGAGTGATTTTAATCCTTTTCTTATGTGAATTTACTATGCAGCCATCATTAATAAATTTTAGTACAATATTTTGCACAGTTCGAATTCAAGGAATAGGTCTGTCGGGATGTATCACCGAAAATAAATCTCTTACGGCTCTCAAACTATTGCGCCATGGTACCACATACACCTCTCTATTTTTCATACAGATATTTCGTACAGTTGGTTGCCTATAGTTTTGGGAGTTCTAATTAGTTCTAATGTATTGACCTGTTCATTTTACAAGTATACAGAGGCGGATATGTATACAAATAAGAAAAACTCCTGGTAATAACACTACATTTTTGTGTAAGAATTTCCGAGTAATAAGTGATAACATTGATTTTTTTGCTCGTCTTTTATTAGCAAAAGAACATATCTTCATTATATCATCAGTCATCACATATCATCTAATCTATTGTAGAAATCTAAATTTAAATTATTTTATTCTGTCACCAGCATAGGCAACAGCGAGCGTCGTATTTTTTGGGTTATGTTCATGGTACCTACATCACCCTTTCACTTAATGGCGGTAGCCTTCGTTGTATAAAATGTGTTATGTACATATAATGCCTATACTCGGCAATGTAGAAAATTAAACTCAAATAGTGTTTACAGAACATTTAGAGAATATCCACGCCATACACATTGACAAAAGTTTGCTAATCAGTAATCACACTAGATGATACCGTACGTGACAACAATCATTTGTCGGCTTAGTATGAATTGTCGTGGTATGAGTTGTCGTGGTATGAGTTGTGCTGGTATGAGTTGTCCTGGTATGAGTTGTCCTGCTATGAGTTGTCCCAGTATGAGTTGTCCCTTGGTATGAGGTGTCTCGGTATGAGTTGTCGTGGTATGAGTTGTCCCTTGGTATGAATTGTCCTGGTATGAGTTGTCCGGGTATGACTTGTCTTGGTATGAGGTGACCTGACCCCCGCCCCGAAACTTGTTTTGTGATCTTATAAGAAGAGTAGGTTAGGTTAGGTCATGCGGTATTAACACGCGAGGTTATAAAATCGTAAATAAGAAAATAAAACTCATTAATTTCATATATTATTATAAGGATTTATTGATGAAAAAAAAAATCATACATTGTAATATAGATTTAAAAAAATACATATATATATATATATATATATATATATAAAGGTGATTAAGGGGATTCGACGGGAGCTAGGAAAAGTATATACTCTCTTTCTTCAGTCAAGCTTTCGGTTTATTGTTCATAACCATCATCAGGACACTAAACTGTTTATTAAAACTTAATGAGACAATATTGCAAATTAAAATGAGTCGTATAACTTACAAGAGGTGAGGTTATGTCATGGCAACTCCTTGTTTGGAACATTTACGTGACAATATCTCCACAAACGCCAACGAAATTACAAAATTAACCAGCACAGACATCTACCGCATACATTAACCTTAAAATAGAACACAGTATAAGACACAGGGCACATTTTTAGCAGATTTTTGTACCTATCAGTACATGCACTCATTTTATCTTCTTATTAGCCATGATTGTGTTCGGTGTGAAGCTGGCAACTTGTCAAATTTAATATCCAGCATGCAGTTGGGGTACGTTCAGAAAGTTATGGCTTGGTCATATAGGCTGTCCCCAAAGTTTGTGTGATATGTATCTTTTTCCAAAATGTAAGTGTAAATTGCACTGAGACCCTGCAAATCAGATTTTTTGTGCATTGTATTAGGTGTTTTTTGGATGTGGTACATCTCCAAAAATGCTCTCTTTGTGTAATTTGCTTCTATATCCATGATCTGGACGTCATCGTAATTGATTCTATGATCATGCTGATTGACATGCGTGGCTAACATGCATCTTGAGGTATTTCTAATGCAGTCACTCCTGTGTCCCGCAATTCTATTCTTCATAATTTGGGATGTTTGTCCAATATAACATTTTGGGCAAGCCGCACACTGCAACTTGTAAACCACGTCAGATTGTAAAATTAAAGGTGTCTTGTCTTTTAGTTTAGTGTATAACATGCCTACCGTCTTACTTGTTTTTGGAATTATCTGGATGTTCTCCCTTCTGAACAGTCTTGTGATGTTCTTAGTAAGTTGGGGTATGTTCATCATTGTTACGCATCTCTTTTCTACTTGGTTGTCCATGTCTTGACTTCTATCACCTGCCCCTTCTGTATCCACATCTCCTCCCGGTTCCCATTCAGCTTGTCCGTACAATATACTCTTTATTAATCTTCCAGGATATGAGTTCTTGAGCAAAATAGTTTCCAGTTTCTTTAGGTTTTGGTTTTTTTGGACTTGACTGCTAATGGTTGTGACTCTTTTCTTCAGCTGCTTAATTAGATTGAGTTTGACTCCCATGGAGTGGCTGGAAAAATAGTTTATATACCTCCCCGAATTTGTAGGTTCCTGGTGCCAGTCTAGAGTAATATTACCTTCCTCATCCCTCATCACTTTCGTATCCAGAAATGTTACTGCCCCATTTTGGTCCTCTTGTTCTGTGGTAAACTTCAGTCTCTCATGATAACGTTCAAAGACCTCAACCATTTCATCAAGTTTTCCTCTGGGGGCCGCCGTTATTATATCGTCTACAAATTTCTTTAAGAATGGAACTTCTAATCCAGTTGGCTCAAGCTTTCTTCTACCAGTTGATCCATGACATATTGAACCAGGATTGGGCTCAGTTTTGAACCCATTGCACAGCCTGAAATCTGGCAGTAATGCGAGTTGTTGTATATGAATTGGTTGTTGTCAAGTACAAAGGTGACTAACCTTAGAAAATTTGTTTTATTCATACCATTACTGTGTTCCTCTATACTTTCCCATTTGTTATCTATGGCTTGTATTACGACTTCCTTCGTTACGTTTCCAAACAAGTTTACGACATCCAAATGATACTATCTGGTATCCTGAAGTTGCAGGACACTTATATATTTTTTTTCTTTTTTCTAATTCAATAACATATATTTTAGCTTATGATATGGCTGAAAATACAACGTGTACCATATGTAATGAAACTTATAGCAGTGTATGCAATCTGAGAAAACATGCCCGACGATTTCACCCTGACCAAATAAATGTGTTGATACCTGGAACACATAAAAAATCTAGAAATTTTCAATTTTCTTGTGAATGCAGTAAAAATTTTAGTCAGAAACGAAATTTAGTCTTTCACCAAAGAACGCACACCACCGTAACTACGCAAGATAAATCTAAAATACCCAAAAAATTAAAGAAATGTTCAATGTGCAGTTTCCGTTGTTCGAGTAAACAAGACATTATTAATCATTTCACAAATGCACACGATATTGATATAAAAAAAAACGACACTGGAAATGTCCACAATGGACGAATTTTATAGTTGGAAAAAGGTATTAGAGACTGACACTAATTCAAGATTTATAAAAAACAGGCAAGAAGATTCTAATCATCACATAAGCATAAATTACGTATGTTGTCGATCAGGTAATTATACACCTCGAGGAAAGGGTGTAAGACATCTTAAAACCAATGGCTCGAGAAAAATAAATGCTTATTGCCCCGCAAATATTCAATGCTTCCAACTTTTTTTCAATGAATTTGACAGACCTTTTAATTGTCTTAATGGTAGGATAATATTTTTATGGCTTTAAATAAGAAAATTTTCGAGAAAAATACAATTGAAGGTTATGAAATAAAACAAAATCTCCGGAACGGCTCGACCGAAGTTAACGAAATTTTGGAATTAAGTATTTTACAACCTTGTGAAGTCGTATCGGTATCGTATCGTATCGTTATCGTTGATGCAACGTTTACAGTTTCTGAGATATAACCTCAAACTTTTGAATTTGAAATAGAACACCATGTATATTTCGACATTTTCTGTTACAGTCTTCACTATTATATCAAAAACATCTAGAAACTAACAAAAACCTTAAACTTAGGTCTAAAAATTAACAAAGAAAGAATCGATAACAAAACATTATTACATTTTCTACTGCAACTACTCTAGTTGGTTTATGAGGATTCTCAACCATTGACAAGATCACATTGTTTTAAATTTGATCGGTTTATTTTTTTGTTGTTGTTATTTTTTGTTATCATTTTTTTCTTTGTTAATTTTTAGACCTGAGTAATAAAGGTTTTTGTTAATTGCTACATATTTTTGATATAATACTATAACAAGCGTAGTAACATTGAATAAGTGGACAAAAGTAACAGAAAATGTCAAAATATACATGGTGTTCTATTTCAAATTCAAAAGTTTGAGATTATATCTCAGAAACTGTAAACGTGTATCAACGATAATAACGCCAGTGACTTCACAAGGTTGCAAAATACTTAGTTCCAAAATTTCGTTAAACCGGTCGACCCGTTCCGGAGATTTTGTCACTTTTATTTTATAAACTTCAATTGTCTTTTTCTCAAAAATTTCATGATGTAACGCCATAAAAATATTATGCTACCATTAAGACAGTTAAAAGATCTGTCAAATTCATTAAAAAAGATATAGGGTTGTCATTTAAAAAAAATGTCGATGACGTCATCTGTTAAAAACAATTGAAGGTAAAAAGAATAATTTGATATCATAAGGTGTATTTTGATAATTATAAATCGACGTGTTCGAGGATTTTTTGAAATAGCAAACAGTTCTTGAGATTTTGCTATGTTTCCATACTTTACGCGCGCACTGTATATAAATAAAAATATGTTTGAATACCTTTTTTGTTACTAAATGTATACGTGCCTACGTGTGTATACCTAAATGTATAGTTATTTTGTTTTCAATAAATGGATTATATAACAATTAGTAGATGTTTTAATCGATACAATAATATTCATGTAGGTACGTAGGAACGATTGCGGTGCACTTAATACATTCTAGAACTATAGAGTATAGAATCATAGTTGTGAGTAATAGTATATTTTCACGTCGTGTGCACTTCATATGATACTTAATATGTTAAAATGCTAAATAACTTCTATTTGGATCAATAGTCTTGGAGATATTTAACTTGAAAGTTTTATGTGCGAGAGTAAATTAATAAACAAAGAACGTGGAATAAGATTAATATTATTAAAATGCCAAAAATTATTATTTGTATCACATGTTCGGAATATCATCCAATGTTAATATTTATTTATCGATCATCTGCTTTATCTCTTTGTTTATTAATTTAGCCACTGTCACAAAAGTTTAGAACATCTCGAAAACTATAGCCGAACGAAAAAATGAGGTATCGAATTAGAAATCACCCTAAATCACATATAAACATAAGGTGTCAATCAAGTGGCACGTTTTTGTAAGAATTGCAATAATCGTGCAGCTGGCTTGTCGGCTTCGCACCGTATTTCAACATTTTCTGTCATTTTTGCATAGCTTCCACCATAAAGGTACTCTTGAGATAATTACGTTCTCATATTTGGATTTTAGGTTTCTCCTATTAGTGTCCAACTTTCTGCGTTACACGGCATACCTACGCGCGGGCACGATTATTTTATTAGAACAGAAAGAAAAGAACTGTTGTTAGAAAACAGGATACTACATACTTAATTAGAGACTTTATAACGTACGCTATAGTTTGTTTACATCGGTGTCACGCCATTTTCAGTCGTATCAAATATAGGGAGAATCAGTCTGTACTATCAGATTCGTTTGAAAGTCGAATACACTAATTCTATGTACCTATACCGAGAGCTTTCTAGCGTAGAGTCCCGATTGAACCCGACGGCCCACCGCCTGCGCTCGTGAACGTCCGGGACTACTTACTAGCGGGGACCACAGGCGCTAGTGTATCCTTCGGGTATTTTGACGTTTCTTATATATTCTACGAACTCGTACGTGTCTCTAGTGTAGTACTCATTGTCTGTGTTATACGCTTTGGTTAGCATTTGCGCTACTAGGTTGGCTATGGATCTTGTCGGGCCTCTAATCCCTGATACGATTGGTCTTAATGGTACATTCTCCTTATGTATTTTTGGATTTCCATAGATCTTTGGACACACAGAATTATATACTTTATATTTCTTACCCTGCTCATCTGTTATGATGTTTTTTTGTACCATTTCATCTATCAACTTATTTGCCTTGGCTTGTGTTGTTTGTGTTGGATCCTTTTTCAATTTCTTAAACATATGTCTATCTTCTAGAATGTCGAGCATCTTCCCATTATATTCGTCTCTATACATGACCACTGTAGTACCTCCCTTATCACTCTGAGTTACTACCAATTCGCTGTGTTCTTTCAGGAATGTTTTGGCTTTTCTGTAATTCAAGTTATGTACATTTGTGTCTCGAGGCATGCATGCTAGATAATTTGTTGTTACATTTGTTACCTGAGCTCTGTATCTATCTCTATCTTTCTCCTCTACAAAGGTCAGCACGTTCTCTACATCTGCTAACAATCTCCTTACTGGTATTTCTCGTTTCTCCATCGGTAATGCAAACTTTGGTCCCAGTGCTAAAATATTACATACATCCTCTGGTAGTTGTACACTTGTTAAGTTTCTTATCCATCCTTCTTGTATGGCCATACTCATTCCTTGGTTTTCTTCTAGTTTCTTGATCTTTCTGATGTTACCCTCTTTAATAATGTGGAACTGTCTGTTGTATTGGACCCGCTGTCTCGCCATATATGAACGCCACACCTCCCTATCCACGTGTGTCAATCCCCTCCTCTTCAAATTCGTTCTTTTCCAATGTGTTTTCTAATATTCTCACTCTCTCTCTATCAGTTCTTCCTTCTCTTTCCTCTCTCCTTTTCCATCTCCAGTTGTTTTTTCTGCATATCCTCGAACTTTTCGTTCATGAAATTCATAGACCTTTGAATTTCTTCAAACATTTTTTTAATTTCTCCTAGCTCAGTTGTTTTGTTTCATTTTCTTCGTCATCGTCGTCACCAGTTGTTGTTGCTCGTTGTCGTGTGTTTTTTGGCGGCTTTCGCGGCATAATGGGAAGATACATGTATAAAATAACTAGTAAGATATTAATAAATTTGGAACCATGTTTGCACCTTGCATTAAATGAAGGAAATATTTTATACTTACGTGAAACTTAAAAATCCACCAAACATCATACTTACCGGCTTTGAAGTAATAAGAATGCCAAATAGGTTCATATCAATGAGTGTCAATAATGTATTAATAACTTTATTATCATAAATATTTACCATGTAGAAAAGACACTGCAAATTCAAATTTTATAAAGAATATTCAGTACCGAAAATTATAGTACCTTAAAAATAATTACCTGCACAGAAATTTGGGGTGTGTTATCGATACATATACCTTTTACTTTAAATAAAATTATCTACGCAACCTGTAGGAGAATTTATGTAAAACCCGTTATAAAAATTATATTTGTAATGCGAAACAAGCATGTTAAAAATCTACTTTTGGGATGTTCACTATTTGATATGACATCACCAAGTATTCATTAAAAAATATTCAAAAAATGTTCTATTGATATATCGACCCATGCAACGAAGGATTTCATAAGTATGCCAGATGCATACATATGAAAAACTACATATAGTTAGTTACAATACTCTTCGTTGCATGGGTCGATATGTAAATTTATACACTTTATAAATGTTGATATCAGAATAAGTTATAGCAGATTGTTATTATTGAAGAGAAACAAAATGTCCTTGTAAAACTAACTTCCCTTTTAATTTGATAGATAGGTTTAAAAATAAAAATTGCCACAAATCCATTATAAACAGTACATTGTGATTAATTCCAACAATAATAATAAAATAATATACAATATAAATGCAAATATTATTTGTTTGTATTTCTATTTTAAAGGATTTCAGAGCACCATGGTAACCTATCACTTCAATGTAAATAAATGCATGCTCATTTTTTATTATTATTTGAAATCTTAACGTATGATCAGTAGTGTTTGATAAAATACATAATAATTTTAATAAGGAGTAAGAATAAGACATTTCAAATTATTAAGAATCCCATACTTACAATTAGTAAAACAAATACTACCAAATATTATATTTTCCAGAGAATTAATCCACTTTAAAAGATCCTCTTATGCATCCTCTTATAAGATATGCAATTATAAACATGTTGATACAATTAATTTGCGTTTTAAGAAAATATGAAACAATTTTACTTTAGTCACTTTTACGTTAAAGCCGATGCTATATTATAATTATTAGCTTATTACATTATGCTTCTTTATACTGCTTTACTGTATGTTTGGTTCTCATTTATTATTTCATGAGTTTAAATTTCTTCTGGTCATGGCAAACAGGTGCAAAAATGTCTGAAACAAAATATACATTAATAATGAACTTATTTAAAAGATTTAAACAATATCATTGCTGATAAGGTAAACCAATATACAATAGAACCAACAAACTTGATTTTCTTTGCGTCCATAATAAGCTGAATGGGGAGTTTCCTAGGAAATCAGGAATCCCACTACTTGCCAAGCCAAAGTTTTATAGACCAGGCAATAGAGATTTTATCGTGACAAAAATAGCATCAGCAAGCCGACGGTCCCAGGTCACGTAGAACAGTCAGTAATGAATTGTGTTTTTGACTCGCAAATATCATTACTTAATTTGTTATAAACAAAAAACCACAAAAAATCGTGCTTTCTTCGTTTTTCGCTTGTAAAAGCTGAACCGATAGAGCAATCTTGTAGCTTGTAACTCCGCCATTTTCAAAGTAGTCGCGCCGGCGTTTCGCGACAAAGTAGCGATTGGTTGGGTACTTTGGTATGAGAGATATGAATTCTTGAAAAAACCGCAGATTTTTTCGGTTTTTCCGAATTTCCTCAGTTAATTTTAATGCGATCGAGTCCGTGTAGGGTTTATTTTCTTCGTCTTTTCATTCACCACAATTCGTCCGTTGAAAGCATCAAGATTGCTCCATCGGTTCAGCTTTTTCAAGCGAAAAACGAAACAAAAAAAACACAATTTTTTGTAGTTTTATGTTTATAACAAATTAAGTACTGATATTTGCGAGTCGAAAACACATCACAATTCATCTACGGACTGTTCCACGTGACCTGGGACCGTCGGCTTGGTGATACTATTTTTGTCACGAAAAAATCTCTATAATAGACCAGGCTATTATCAAAAGTTGAATATTGAATAAAACTTTCAAGCAGATCATAGATGATTTTCGTTATATGACGTTTAATGATACACAAATTTTATCTAGTTAAAGCACTTATGTTTTTTTACATTTAAGCATCATTTAGACTGGGCAAGTTTAATTGCGGTAGGTGCTGTTCGCCAATAAACTTGCCATGTCTTAACTGTGCTTTAGACAATTTTGTGCGAAGAAATGTTTATGATATGTACAAGGAATTGGCTAAAAAGCAATGATATCAATAACAATATTATGTAACAATAAAAATTACAGATAGTAAATTAAATTCTTGCTTTCTTGTCTTGGGTAGTTCATTGCTCTACTGTGCCTTCAACATTCCTACGGTTCGCTCGGGAATCTCTGACTTCCTCAGGGCCTACAATATTATACAGTTTCACAAAGTGGGTACGGGATGGCGGTATAATCACTACTTACTACTTACTAGCTGTACTTAACTAGTAAGTATGAATTAGTGTAATATTCTACCTAAGTACTGAGAAAGTCGGAGATTACCTAGCAAAATGTAGGCAAAATGTTGAAAAAACAGTAGAGCAATACAACATACCAAGACTACATAGCAAGACTTTCATTTACTATCACCACACAAATAGACGAGAATCCAAACCCCTCAATACAATTACTGTTACATGTTATCATAATAGTACACTGCATGTTACTTACATTTTTAAATCATATCCTGAAATAGTGGCTTTCTTGAATTTGTTCTACTCTAGACCTATACATTTATGGTTATATTTATTAAAATTGACAGTACTTTACATAACCTACCAATCGCTTGACCACTGTCGGCCTAAGGACCTAACGTCCCTGTTGATTCTTTCTCTGCGGACCCGTATTTATGAATGAACCGGGGACACACGAAGGCGTTTCGGACGCGTCGGATTACGGACCGCCGCAGCCGTCTCACCTTCTGATTATTGGGTTCGAGTATGTTCGGAGGACTTAGGTTGAGTTCGGAAGTTTTTCTCTTTTGTTGAATTACCGATGACAAAACACACAACGCACAATTGCTACTAGGAGAACTATCTGTCTGAAAACCTGTTTAAATATTCGTATTTCATTGTTTCCTAAACGAATCTGGTTAAATTTAAAAAAACGTTCTCGATATTAAGGTAAAAAGTAAATAAATCGTAAAACCTGTCCAATCTAAGTAAATATTTGAGTTGGAATAATATAGCTGCTCGTCCGATCATCTTATTTACGCGGTTTGTTTCTATTTAAGTTACTAGACCATCGGTATCTATGTTACGAACCCACATTCCCTAAAGTTTGAATAAACAGGAAGCTAAAAAGAGCATAGTGAGCGTCTTTACACTACTGAACTTGTAACATTACAATTAAATATAAGAGGGTTGTTCAGATGAAATTAGGCCGATCCTTAAATTGTATGAGTTATGACATGACAAAACTAAACCTAGGTAAGTATGTAATTTAGTTGTTTTCTCCTTCTTTTATATATTAGTGGGTATCTGACATATCAACATAATGAGAAAAATTTTATGCTTCTCATCTGAAGAACGCTTGCTTAACCTAAAATGGTAATGAAAATGAATTTGCAGATCAAAAAGTTTGAAGAATTCATACTACAATCCGTTAGGGCAACATTCGTAAGGCTTAATCTGCTTGGACTAGACTAAATCCACTTCTGATGTAGTTCCAGCATTCATTTTGCTCGTTTTATTCCCCAATACTTCTCTCATTAGTTTTGCTACATTCAATATTTTGTCCGTAAAAAATATTACAGAAAATGTAGGAGTATGTTTTCTGTCATAGTATATAGTACTACTTCACATATCAACCAAATGGCTGAAATAAAAATAATATGCTGCTATAATTAATAACTATCAAATAATAACTAATATAACTAATTATTATTATTATTTTTTCAGATACCCACTAATGTATTAAATAATAATAATAAGTACGAAAGTAGACATAAAAATAATTCTAATAGCGTAATGAAAGAAAAGTAAATAAATAATTTAAGCCGATTACGTATAAGTATACGAACTCTATATTTGGTATCAATACAATAATAATGTGTTAATTTTGAGAACGAGTCTAAGTTTCAAGCTTCTCCCAAAAGTTGTACGGGTACTTCTAGAACCGTTATAATCCCTGCCATAGACGTAGATTAAGAACATGAGTAAAATAGTAATTTGTCATGAAAGGTACTGCAAGGTCAAGTCCTGAAGAAAATTGTAGTACGGTAAACAAAACTCAGAAATCTCTTGAATGCTGCTTGTCGAGAACAACGAAGTAAAACCTTGCTTTATGTGGTGAGGTAAAACATTTGCACAATTTTGGATACCTTCTAGACATCTCACCTGAAGAATATAACAGCTACATCATTAATCACTGCAATTTGACTCGCCAACAAGAGTCTGAACGGTCTTCTTCATATTAAACCTCAACGACTTGCGATACACATTGATGACAATAATTTCAACCATCTTTGCCTTCACATGTAGAAATATTTTAACTTCTTCAAACTGTCCTTTCTCGGTAGCAAACAATTATCACTGAAACCTTAGCTTGTACATTGGTAGTTTCTTCCCTTGAGATGGCGATATCAATTGCAGATGGCGCTGCAATCGGTGAAATGAGGGTTAACTTTTTTTTTAAATGGGAATACCAAACTTTTTTATAAAATTATGATTTTACGCTAAATAAAAACAATCTTTTGTCTGAACATTTTTTTCCTACACACTCATGGTACAACGTAGGAAGGTATGTGCATAATGGGGACACGTTTTGGTATCTCGCGTTGCCCCGTCGTGCGAATAGGGTTTCTTTACGCACGAAAACATGCATCGTACGAAAAAAAGTTTCAGACATTCTTCTTATTTAGCGTAAAATAATAATTTGATAAAAAAATTGGGTATTCCCATTTAAAAAAATGAAGTTAGCCTCTTTTTCACCGATTGCAGCGCCATCTGCAATGAAACTGATATCGTCATCTCATTCCCCCCTTTGAGTCCTACAAGTTTATTTCAGACACTTGTCGTACCATGCATATTTCTCGAGATATTTAGGAGTCTCAAGTTAAGAGGACCACCCGGTATATATATATATATATATATATATATATATATATATATATATATATACAGGGTGAGTCACTAGAGTCGCGGTGGAAGATATAGCAATTATATTTAGAGATGGAAAAAAATATTTAATACAAAAGTTGTTTGTCATATCATTTTTTACAACGTAAAATTATTTTCATTTGTACTGGGTGTTGCATTTAGGCGTAGCAGAAAATAAATTAACTTTTTTAAATGGAATGCCCTGTATATTATAACATATTATGATTGCGAAGAAAATTGTCTTACTAATTGTATCAGGTGATATTGACGTAAAGCTAATAGTTTCTGCAATATTCAATTTTTTATTAAAAAAATGGCCGTTGCAGGCCTTTTCCGAAAACTACGTAATAGCGTCATTTTTGCAGATATTTTCTTACAACTTTGTCAGAAAATAACCAATACTAATAGGGAGGTGATAGTGCCCAAAGAAATTTGATGCGCTATACAGGGTGTTCCTAGCACCTAATCAATTTTGATATTTTTCAAATGGCTTTTTCTTGAGTTTTTTAAATGGAACGCCCTGTATATTATTTGCTGGTTGCATTTCCCATTAAGTTGCCTTTAATTTATATTAAGTGTGGCATATACATATTTGTACCCGTTTTCGTGATATTTGGAATTTAAAGAAAATGTGTAATAAAGTATACCAATACAGTGCTTTAATATTACACCCTGCATAACATGGTTCTTTTTTAATGATTTTTTTTTGTAAAGAGAACATAGAAAGGAAAAAATACTTTTGTTGAATTAAAAAACTGACAGAATTGCTCAAAATAAATTGAAAAGTACATGGAATTACCATTTAGTCACTCAATATGAAAAATTAATATAATTTGAGACAACTAAAATTAAATAAAAACAAATAATTAAGAGAAACCACAACTAATAACATTTATTAAACTATTTTTTAAACTTGATAAGCATTAACATAAAACTAGTAAAAAACTATAACAATTAAAGATAAAACAACAAGTAGTTATTGATTTGGTAGGTGTTCAAAATGCCCTCCATTTTGTCTTCTACAAGCATTAATCCGATGGGTAAAAGATCTCGAAGTATTTCTTAACATCTCTCTCTTATTTTCTCTGACGTCAGCAAAAACATTTCTTATTCTAATCTTCATATCGTCTTGTGTGGTAGGTGGTGTCTGGTATACTAATTCCTTAACATGACCCCACAAAAAAAAATCCAACTTATTTAGATCAGGAGATCTTGGCGGCCATAACGTAGGGCCTCCTCTTCCAACCCATTTGTTCAGGTATTGGTTGTTCAAAAATTGTCTTACGTACAGACTAAAGTGGGGTGGGGCTCCGTCGTGATGGAAAATTAAGTTTTGGCGAATATTAAGCGGCAAATCATCTAAATATTCATGTAGATGGTTGTTAAGAAAATTTAAGTACCTTTGACCATTTACGGAACCCTCAAAACAGTAAGGCCCTAGCAAAGTGGTACCTACTATTCCACCCCATACATTGAGTGACCATCTATGTTGATGGTCCAAAGGCCTGATAACGCGAGGATTTTCTGTTGCATAAAAATTGAAGTTATGTTGGTTAACATACGCATTTTTATGAAACGTAGCTTCATCAGTAAAAAGAACAAAGTCAAAAAAATTTGCTTGTTGTTGAATTTTAGCAGCTGCCCAATTACAAAAATTTAATCTCTTTTCTAAATCGTTTTCGCTCAATTCCTGTACATGTTGCACATGATATGGATGATACTTGTGTCGCCGTATTATTCTGGACACAGATGATTGGGTTATTCCTTGATTTCCTTTTTGTCTAGTGCTTGAGTATGGATTTTCTACCACATTAGCAACTACCAGAAATTCATTCTCTTCATGTGTCGCCGCTTTTGTTCTTTTTCTTTTTTTGTAAGTAATAGTACCTGTTGATTCAAAACGTTCCCGAACTCTATTAATTGTTCTTGCATCGGGATGCCGTCTTTCGGAATATCGCTGAGCGTAAATTCTTGAGGCCAGTAGAGCGTTTTTGCCGGCTTCTCCATAGATGTAAATAATATTTATATCAGTTCCTCTTTAGTATAATTAAAATTCATCGTTAACAGAGATTACAAATGTTGGTTAGCTATATTAAGTCTGTTGACAGCAATAACTACACGTCTGTTATTTGTTTTTGTTTCCATGACAACGAGGTTAAGTAAATCTAAGCTAACTTAAAATATTAGCGTAACTCTGCTATTTAAATGTATCTTTATAAAAAATAGCATTTTTAACTTTACCAACATTTATAATTTATTTATATTATAACAAAATACATGAAAAAAACTAACTCAATTATACAGGGTGTAATATTAAAGCACTGTATTGGTATACTTTATTACACATTTTCTTTAAATTCCAAATATCACGAAAACGGGTACAAATATGTATATGCCACACTTAATATAAATTAAAGGCAACTTAATGGGAAATGCAACCAGCAAATAATATACAGGGCGTTCCATTTAAAAAACTCAAGAAAAAGCCATTTGAAAAATATCAAAATTGATTAGGTGCTAGGAACACCCTGTATAGCGCATCAAATTTCTTTGGGCACTATCACCTCCCTATTAGTATTGGTTATTTTCTGACAAAGTTGCAAGAAAATATCTGCAAAAATGACGCTATTACGTAGTTTTCGGAAAAGGCCTGCAACGGCCATTTTTTTAATAAAAAATTGAATATTGCAGAAACTATTAGCTTTACGTCAATATCACCTGATACAATTAGTAAGACAATTTTCTTCGCAATCATAATATGTTATAATATACAGGGCATTCCATTTAAAAAAGTTAATTTATTTTCTGCTACGCCTAAATGCAACACACAGTATAAATGAAAATAATTTTACGTTGTAGAAAATGATATGCCAAACAACTTTTGTATTAAATATTTTTTTCCATCTCTAAAGATAATTGCTATATCTACCACCGCGACTCTAGTGACTCACCCTGTATATATATATATATATATATATATATATATATATATATATATATATATATATATATATAAGGATAATCGTAATAACGGGTATTCGACTGGAGACTTTAAATGAAACTACTCTTTCTGCATAAGTCGAGCTTTCGGTGCTTTTATTTTATCACCTTCTTCAGGACACTAAAATTTACAGAGAACAGAACATTTCAGAACATTTTACAATTTAAAACAAATTACATGTACAATAAAATGCCTATACATAACCTAACTTACGTTGCAAGTGAGGATGCTAATAAAACCCCGCCAACGAATCATCCAACGCATAAAATACACTGAGTATGAGGACATTCACGTTCTTCAGGACACTAAAATTTACAGAGAACAGAACATTTCAGAACATTTTACAATTTAAAACAAATTACATGTACAATAAAATGCCTATACATAACCTAACTTACGTTGCAAGTGAGGATGCTAATAAAAGCCCGCCAACGAATCATCCAACGCATAAAATACACTGAGTATGAGGACATTCACCAATCTTTCCAATTAATTGCGGGCTCCAATGAGCCGTCGTCGTAAGGATGTTGTTTATAAACTTTGATAAACTATCTATGCAATGATTTCACTTCCTTCGAGAGACATTTGCTGTTTAGAATAATGGTTCACCGTGGTGTCGCTAGATGGCGCCAGAGTGTCAGCGTCCGTGTGAAGTTCGTCTATTTGTTTTTAAACGCTTATTTCATAAATATGTAAATATGTATTCAATGGAATTCATTACAGACAAATAATGGGCTGTGCGATGGGTTCGGAACTGAGCCCCATCTTGGCTCAATACATAATGGATACTCTCTTAGAGGAAAGTTTACCGAAGCTGACATATCAGGTTCCATTTATCAAGAAGTTTGTAGATGACTTGATTACCGCTGTGCCTGAAAATGGCATAGAGGAGATCTTGCAAGTTTTCAATGGGTACAATACCCATCTCCAATTCACCGTGGAAAAAGAGGACGAAGAGAGCTCCGTTCCATTCTTGGACACAAGGGTCGTGCGAACAACAGATGGAAAAATAAGCTTGGACTGGTATCAAAAACCGACATCATCAGGTAGATATGTCAACTATCTTTCAAGCCATTCAATAAAAATCAAAATAAATTTCATTAAAGAAATGAAAAAGAGAATCCACACTATAAGTGACGAAAAATACCTACAAGCTAACTTGAAAAAGCTCCTCCTCAACAACTCGTATCCACAAGGGCTAATAAGAAACTTACTCTACGCAACGTCGAATACATCAGATGACGCAGAACAGGCCGTGGAACTACAAAGAGTAGCGGAAAGCCAGAGGTATAGTGTACTTATGGATATACCAGACCTTACTAAAAAATTGATTAAAACTTTTAGAAATGAAGGAATAAAAATCGCAGTAAGGAAGATAAAAACAGTAGCAGAGGTACACACGACTAAAAGACAAAACCCCGACCCTGTCACAGGCAAATGTGATTTACAGACTGCAATGTGCAGATTGCCAAAAATACTACATTGGGCAAACGTCTCAACTCCTCAAAAACAGATTAGCGGGACACCGCAGCGATTGCTCAAAGAATCCGGATAGATGCA
Organism: Aphodius sticticus; assembly: GCA_963966075.1. Lineage (NCBI taxonomy): Eukaryota > Metazoa > Arthropoda > Insecta > Coleoptera > Scarabaeidae > Aphodius > Aphodius sticticus. The sequence continues at coordinate 37,810,688 of OZ014509.1, read as the reverse complement.
TGCTAGCGACACACGTGCACAAGGAGGACCACAAAATAAGGTACGATGAAGTACAAATTTTAGACATCGAACTAAATTATGCCAAGCGGTCCTTTTTAGAGATGTACCACATACACAAAACCGAACAGGTTTTAAACAAAAGATCAGACATACAAGACCTAAGCGCATTATATACATATGTACTGGAATTGGATAAAAACGACCGCAATCAAACAGACAGCTTATACAACGAAGCCATAACGTTCTAACCCACTCGACAGTCAAGTTATATTCAGGGTCAATAAATAAAACAACAGTTCATTCGTGTGTAATTACAGCTTTTAATTATCACTATCAAATTTTTATGAAATAAGCATTTAAAAACAAATAGACGAACTTCACACGGACGCTGGCACTCTTGGCGCCATCTAGCGACACCACGGTAAACCATTATTCTAAACAGCAAATGTCTATCGAAGGAAGTGAAATCATTGCATAGATAGTTTATCGAAGGTTATAAACAACATCCTTACGACGACGGCTCATTGGAGCCCGCAATTAATTGGAAAGATTGGTGAATGTCCTCATACTCAGTGTATTTTATGCGTTGGATGATTCGTTGGCGGGGTTTTATTAGGATCCTCACTTGCAACGTAAGTTAGGTTATGTATAGGCATTTCATTGTACATGTAATTTATTTTAAATTGTAAAATATTCTGAAATGTTCTGTTCTCTGTAAATTTTAGTGTCCTGAAGAACGTGATAAAATAAAAGCACCGAAAGCTCGACTTATGCAGAAAGAGTAGTTTCATTTAAAGTCTCCAGTCGAATACCCGTTATTACGATTATCCTTTTAGATATCGACAGTTAGTAAATCAAGGTATATATATATAGGAAAGCTGGTTAATCGACGGTAAGATATAAAGGAGAAAGGTATTTGTCGGGCAATTCCGTCATACGAAGATCGAAGATCAAAGAAGCAACCGTATACACGTGTTTCGGACTATTAGTCCTCATCAGTACGGTATAGCCAAGGAGCAAGATGGACACTCAAATGAAAAACACTCAAATGGTTCCCTATAGGGGGTGACCAATGTCGCCAATTTGGTGCTTCAGTCCCAACATCTTCAGGATTCGAAGACAAGAAGTGACGTCGCGCCGCAGGTGACTGGTACACCCCAGGTACACCATAGCCCATGGAAATTAAAGGAAAGCTGGTTAATCGACGGTAAGATATAAAGGAGAAAGGTATTTGTCGGGCAATTCCGTCATACGAAGATCGAAGATCAAAGAAGCAACCGTATACACGTGTTTCGGACTATTAGTCCTCATCAGTACGGTATAGCCAAGGAGCAAGATGGACACTCAAATGAAAAACACTCAAATGGTTCCCTATAGGGGGTGACCAATGTCGCCAATTTGGTGCTTCAGTCCCAACATCTTCAGGATTCGAAGACAAGAAGTGACGTCGCGCCGGAGGTGACTGGTACACCCCAGGTACACCATAGCCCATGGAAATTAAAGGAAAGCTGGTTAATCGACGGTAAGATATAAAGGAGAAAGGTATTTGTCGGGCAATTCCGTCATACGAAGATCGAAGATCGAAGAAGCAACCGTAGACACGTGTTTCGGACTATTAGTGCTCATCAGTACGGTATAGCCAAGGAGTTGAAGGATTGAAGGACTGAAGCACCAAATTGGCGACATTGGTCACACCCTGTAGGGAACAATTTGAGTGTGCAAGAAGCAACCGTAGACACGAAACACGTGTCTACGGTTGCTTCTTCGATCTTCGTTTGACGGAATTGCCCGACAAATACCTTTCTCCTTCTATATCTCACCGTCGATTAACCAGCTTTCCTTTATATATTGCCCGACAAATACCTTTCTCCTATATATATATATATATATATATATATATATATATAACGTCAAGTCAAATAATGTGGGAATATCGGTCAATTGGGCGTAGTAAAGGAAACTCCTTTTGTCTAAGTTCAAATTTTCGTTTTATTTCAAAACTTCATCGGGAACAAGCTAAAATTAATACACAAAAGGAAACACATAAGCTTCACTCAAGCAGTGCAGAACAGGTATTATACGATAATAAATACTAAACACTACTTACATCATAGAGTCAAAGAAATCAGCCAAGAGAAACACCATTATCGGAACAGCCACATCACCAAACACACCACTGGTTCATTTGTAATAGCTGAAGGCTAAACGATACATTTTTATTAACACTTAATATAACATCTGAAATATACGGACACGGGACACATGCTGTGAGCCTTTCAGTTGAACAAAACAAAAACAACTGTGAAGCGGCAAACCAAACTATGACCACCAACCTTACAAACTCATGGCTGGCCGGGTAACCAACACTGACACCAACCCTACACTACTCGCCGTTAAATTTATGATCAATTAAAAATGAATAAATATTACTGAGTTGACCCGTATCAGACTTAAAATTTAAACTATGATCCTTATGGAGTTGAATATTTTGTGATGTGTTTCTCTTGGCTGATTTCTTTGAGTCTATGATGTAAGTAGTGTTTAGTATTTATTATCGTATAATACCTGTTCTGCACTGCTTGAGTGAAGCTTATGTGTTTCTTTTTGTGTATTAATTTTAGCTTGTTCCCGATGAAGTTTTGAAATAAAACGAAAATTTGAACTTAGACAAAAGGAGTTTCCTTTACTACGCCCAATTGACCGATATTCCCACATTATTTGACTTGACGTTATATATATATATATATATATATATATATATATATATATATATAGGAGAAAGGTATTTGTCGGGCAATATATAAAGGAAAGCTGGTTAATCGACGGTGATATATAGAAGGAGAAAGGTATTTGTCGGGCAATTCCGTCAAACGAAGATCGAAGAAGCAACCGTAGACACGTGTTTCGTGTCTACGGTTGCTTCTTGCACACTCAAATGGTTCCCTACAGGGTGTGACCAATGTCGCCAATTTGGTGCTTCAGTCCTTCAATCCTTCAACTCCTTGGCTATACCGTACTGATGAGCACTAATAGTCCGAAACACGTGTCTACGGTTGCTTCTTCGATCTTCGATCTTCGTATGACGGAATTGCCCGACAAATACCTTTCTCCTTTATATATATATATTCTCCGGATTGCTTGTAGCATACTTCGAATCTCGAAAGTTTGGTACATCCGAACAGCTGTTAGCCTTCCCATGCATTGGAGTTGTTTATTTTGGTGACTATCTGTAGGAAAATCGTACCTCCGGCAAAAATATAGGTATAACGAACGGTGTGGTTACGTTTTGAATGTTATGATTGCTTGTATTGTCTGTTCTCGGTAGCATAATTTAAGTGAATCACTGAAACCTTAGCTTTTATTGTCACCTAAAAAATCTATAATAGTGATTAAATATGTAATAAATATTATTAATGGTTAACTTCTATAAATATCCCCGTTCGCTGGTTGCAAGCTGACATTGACAATTGACAATAGTGTTTGTTGTGTTGCCAACTTACGTTTTCGTGCCAATCTTGAAAATATATTATATACTTTTTAATTTTAATCAATTATAATAATATTGGCGTTACGACATGCTCACACATAAAAAAATATTGTGGTAACGGCAATAAATGTTGGATTGCAAAAGTTCAATCTCAACCGGTGTTCGTGAAATCAGCTGATGCGAGACGGCCATCTTGCTGTCCAGAGTGAAACTCTGGCACAAATTTGGACCACTCTGTACTCTCGCTGTCAATCTCCACAAAATTCTACGTTAAGGTATGGGACAGATTGAATTGCATTGTGAACGCAGCATTACTCTTAAATAACAAAATCAATGTACTTGATTTTCTCTTCAATTAAACGAAACGATTTATTAACTATTAAATTACTCTTTTTAATCTGTCTATTGATATTATTCCTTGGTGAACACGACCACTTTGCTGGTCTCTTTCTACGTCCTTTACCAAATATGTCATATCCTATAATTTTTACTTCATAAGGTCCGCGATATTTAGGAGTAAGTTTACGACTAGCGACAGTACTCGGAGCTTCACTTCGTACCAACACTAATTCGCCTACTTTCAGTTTTCGTTTCTTATCATAATTCTCTTTCATCTTTTCTCGATTTTGTCCTAGTAACTCTACAACTTCTCTTTCTTTCAATTTTCAGTTTCCACAGCATGTGAAAGTATCAACGTTTAGCAAAAATCCTCAAATACTTTTGATGTAAAAGCAGTGTCTCTATCGCTTACAATCCTTTCTGGTTTTCCATGTGAAATGAATTCAGTTAAAAATGACAAAATAAGTGCTGCTCCAACATTTTGTGTAGGCTTCAAGACTAAATCATATTACATTATTTGCTTCATTTCTTAGTAAATCCATTTACCATTACCGCAACATACGTATCCGGTAATTCTTATTTTGATAGAAACGGTCCTAAGTGATCGATGTTAACGCTCTGAAACGAAACACTTCCTTTGTCCAATGTATGTAACAGTCCTGGTTGTTTTCCTCGTGGAGTCTTTTAATAAAGACAATTTATGCAGCGAAGAACATATGAACTGCGTCATTCATCTTAGGAAAATAATAGTTTCTTTTAGTTTACACAGGGTTTTTCCTATTCCCAGATGCATGATTCCTTTGTGATTTTCACTGATCAATTCAACTCTCAACGGTTCTGGAACATAAACGCGTAATCTTCCATGTTTGCATTTATAAAGTCTTCCGTTCACTAATGTAAATTTTTCTTGTGCACTTTTCTCATTAGCTTCAAGTCGTTTATTTACTTCTTCAATTTCTTTACAATCTCGTTGTATTGCAGCAATCCAATCTGTAGTAATTGATATTCCCATAACTGGTAAACGAATAATGTGAGTCTCAAAAGCTTCTTCTACTGGATCTCTACTTAATGCGTCAGCTACCAAGTTGCTACTACCATTGTGGTACTTATCTTGTAGTTGTATTCATACAACCTGACAAACCATCGTCCAATTCTTGGGCTTAAATCTCTTTTGTCGGCTAACATTTTCAAACTGTTGCTATCTGTTTGAATTATAAATTCAATGCCTATTAAATATACTCTGAATCTTTCTAACCCACACACAATTGCTAATGCTTCAAGTTCATGTGCATGATATTTTGCCTCATCTTGAGTGCTTTTTCTACTAAAATGAGATACTGGCTGTAGCATACCGTCTTCTTGGATCTGATATAACCCAGCTCCGAAGCCTAAAGTGCTTGCATCTGTATGGACCTCTGTTGTTGTTGTTGTCGCATCATAGATTTCTTATGAATCGTCTGAAATAGCTTGTCAATCCGACAAAACTACGCAAGGATGTTACGTCTTCGGGTTTTGGAAATTCTTTCAAACTCCTTAATTTTCTTGATCCTGGTTGAACTCCTTTGTCGCTTACCTCGTATCCTAGATATTCAATCTTCTTCGGAAAAAAGAAAAATTTTTCTAATTTCAATGTTAAGCCGGCTTTTCGCTAAACTTCAAATACAAGCTTCAAACTATTTAATCCTTTGTTGATGTTAGTGGATGGAATAATTATATCATCCAAGAATGCCATCACGACGTCGTATCGTAGAGAACCTAAAACTGTATTCACCAGCCTTTGAAAAACTGCTGGAGCGTTGCACAGCCCAAAAGGCATCCGTTTAAATTGAAAATGTCTTTTCTCTTTGCACTCTGCTAACGGTACCTGATAATACCCACTGATCATGTCTAATGTACAGAAATAGGTTTTGCCCTTCAAAAGATCCAACTGGTCTATCAGTGGTAGAGGATAGTGGTCCTTTGCGGTTATTTTATTTAACGCTCTGTAATGGACGCACAATCGCACGTCTCCCGTCTTTTTTTCACCAAAAGTTTCGGACTTGCAAACGGCGATTTGGCATCTTCAACAATATTCGCCGTTGTGGCGAATATGTTTAGTCATGCAACAGCAACTTGACGTTTTAGTTAGTATCTATGTATCTAATACATAATTTTCGATTTTTACTGGCATCTCGTGAAATTCCGGATTTTTAGTTAATGCAATCGCGCTCTGATTATCACAATATAATGTTGGGCATTCACTTAAGTCCGTTAATTCAGTGAACAGTTTTGATAACCCTATAGAGTCTTTTGCTCCCTCACTTGCAGCAACGTACTTGGCCTCCGTTGTGGAAGTGCTGCTGAACTTTGCAGACGGCTAGACCAGACTATTGCACCTTCCGCATATAAGCTGACAATTCCTGTTGTTGAACATCCGGTGGTCCAGTCCCCTCCATGGTCTGCTTCACAGAATGTTGTAAATGGATCTTGAAGTCTTGAACGATGCAACATTCCAACATTTTCGGTTCCGTTTAAATATCGGTACAAATTTTATACTCGCTGCCAATCAGATTTTGTTGGTTTTGTTACTGCTCGTGCTACAACACGCACTGCAAATGCTATATCTGGGCGAGCTGTTCTTACCAAGTACTATAAGCAACCTACAACTTGTCGATATGGAACATTCGAATCTAGTTGCTCACTGTCTTCAATCGTCTCAATTGCACTCGTCGGTATTGTTGCCGGTTTGGCATGTTCTAATCCAAATCTCTTAATAAAATCATTGGTATATGCTGGTCGATAGATGAAAATCCCCGTTGTGATATGCTGTATCTGCATACGAAGGAAGGAGTTTAACTGATTTTCTGTAAACTTAAATTAAGTGTTCAATTCGCAAATCACCCAATTAATTTCTCCACTATCATCTCCTACAACCATTCCGTCGTCAACATACACAGCGAGAAATAGTTTCTTCCCATCACGGCAGTGGACAAACAAGCATGAATCAGCATTACTCTCCTGAAAACCGAGGGTAAGGACAAAATGTCGGAACCGACTACTCCAACATCGCGGGGCCTTTTCAATCCATACAAGGCGTTACGGAGACGGTAAACCCGATTTGTCCCGTCTTCCCATCACTACGGTTGTGCCATGTATAGCTCTTCTTTAACTTCGCCCTATATAAATGCAGTCTTGATATCAAACTGATGAATCTCTAGGTTGTACGCAGTCGCCACACCCAATAATGCACGAACTGTGTCATAACGTGCAACAGGAGAATAGAGCTCGTCATAGTCTACTCCTGGTTTTTGTGCGCATCCCTTTACAACAAGTCGAGCTTTCGCTTTGTCGACAGTTCCATCAGCCAGAAATTTTAAGCGAAATACCCATCTGTTTTTCAGTAGGCTTTCCCTTCAGGCAAATCAACTAACTACCATGTTTGGCTGTCATTTTGCGAATTCTTCTCGTCTTCGATAGCTGCTTTCCACATTCAAGCATCTTCTGATCTGATAGCTTTCTCATAGGTTGTAGGTGCTTTAAGAGAAATAAAAGCTTAATAATCACAATCACCCAACTTTCTCTTTCCTGTCCCATGCGATGTGACATAGTCACTTTTCCGACACTTTCACTGACAGAACTCAAGGCTTCTTCCTCCACCTCTCTCGGGGACAATTTCTTTTCCGTTCATCTATGACCACTGGTGCCTGGTTGGCTGTTCCGGTGGTCACTTCCATTTGCTGCTGGCGCTGTTCCGACAGCTTCAGTCCGGTTCGTCCTGGACTCTTTGTTGTCTCGCTCCCGGTTAGCCGTGAGCTTTCCTATACCGGTGTCCGGCTACATCTTTTCTTCTGTGCGTCCAGGTTCTGCAATCCCCGGATCATCAGGCCTCCTTACATAATAAGGATCCAGAGGTCCCTGCACGTGCCTTTGCCTCTCCGTTCTGGCCTCCTATCTAGACTGCTTAGATGTAGTACAACCCTGGCGTTTGGGTTGCTTTATTCTCCAGGTCTGAAGGGGTCTGCCATCCGGGCTGTCCTCAGTGACAACTGAGAGACTGAGACTGATGGCAACTGTGACTGAGGGCCCCCTCTTGTCTTCCTCGTCCTTTGTTTTCAGGATCCCGGAAATTGTGCGGGAGATCTCCTCCCATTGCCGAGGTCTTTCTAGCATACGGTAGACCTTCCTTTGCTCGGCAAGGTCCTCCTCCTATAGGTACGCCCTTCTGACCATGGCCCACCTCTTGCATCTGAACAGAGTGTCTTCTTGTATTTGTGGAGGTAGGCCCCAAAACACCCGTGCCCAGTCAGCGCTTGCGTTAATTGGTACGACAGCTCTCCGTGCCTTCTCTCCGTCCATGTGGTGACGTCTGGAATGAGCTGGCGTGTCCATCCCCCCTGCGTCGCTTCATCCCACTCGACCTGCCAGGCCTGAATTGTCTGCCTTTTGATCTGTCGCCCAGGTGCCCTACCTTCCGACCTTCTTAGGTCGTATTTATTCTGGCGCTCTCTGGTTTTAAGATGGATGGGTACCATGGACGCCACTATGAGAGCTGCCGCGGTCGACACCGTCCGGTATGCAGCTGAGACTTCTATCGCAGCCCCTCTCTGCACTCGAAGGAGTCGTCCTCCTCTGATGGTGTAGTCCATGTCGTCTGCCCAGACCGTGCCGCGTACAGCATCACCGACTCTGCGACAGACGCCAGGACCCGACGCTTTGCCGTTCGTGCCCCAGATGTTCTGGGCATTAATCTCATCAGGGCTCCTACTGTTCGTTGTGCTCGTCCTGCAACCTCATCTACGTGTTTGCTGTACCAGAGATTCCTTTGAATTCTGACCCCAGGTACTTTACGCTGTCGCAGGGCTACCTTGCACCCCTACTACTGTTAGCGCTATAGGTTCCACCCGTCTCCTACTGGTCAGGAACACTGCCTCCGTCTTCTCCGGGGCGATCTCTCGACCATCCAATCGGTAATCCTTCTGATGGCCGAATTTACCCTATTCTGCAGCTGTCGGCATGTTTATGCAGTGACAACCATTGCCAGATCGTCAACGTAGGCGACTAGCTTGACTCCGGTATCCACAGTCTGAGCACCCCAACATAAAGGACGTTCCAGAGAATTGGCCCGAGGATCAATCCCTGGGGCACCCCACTGTCTATACGTACTCTGTCCTGAGATACTTTCCCGTCGATCAGTAGGAGGCTCCTGTTGTCAAGGTAGCTCCTGATCATGTTCATGAGGTAGGGACTCAATCTCTTCTTCTTTAGTTCCGCGATGAGTGGTGCCCACGCCACGGTGTTAAAGGCGTTCTTCACATCTAGTGTGACCAGCATGCAGAACTTTCGAGCCTTTCACGTGTCCTGATTTGCCCTTTGAACTATCTGTATCACGCGCCTCACTGCGTCTACCGTGGATTTTCCTTCTCGGAAGCCGTACTGGTTCTCCGCCAGTGGGGCTTTGGTATCAAGCTCTCTCTTAAGCCTTTCCACTACAGTTGCTCCATGACTTTGCTGACACCGTTCAGGTGGCATATCTGCTGCCATTTCGGTGGTGCCGCCTCTATCGCTGCCCGCTTAGTGAGCAGGACAAGGCTGTTTTCCATTGTGTTGGAAATATTCCCTCCACCAGGATGTCATTCTTAACCTCGGTCAGGTATCCTCCTGCCACTTCTACCATTTCCTTAATAGCCTCCGGGGCACACCGTCGAGTCCAGCGGCTATTTTGTTTTCAAGTTTCTTGCGGCTGCCCTAACCTGCTCCTCCGTGAAAGTCGGTATGTCCTTAATGGGCTCTCCATCTTCCTCATCTGGTAGGGGTTCGTGCTGCAGGAAGAGTTCTCTGGCAGCCTCCTTCAATTCGGGTAGCGTCTGATTGGGAGGTGGCTGTCTAACTTTAAGCCTTTTGGTGACTATAGTAGCCTTCCCCCAGACGCTTCCCTCTATTTCCTCCACTAAGTTTTTGCAGTGGTCTTCTGTGGACTTAGAGATTGCGGCCTTTAGCGTTTCCCTGGTCTCTTTTCAGCGGTCAAAAAAGTTGCTTTCGCCTCTCCTCATTTCGCTTCTCTCTTTGTGCCGCTCTTCTGGCTTCCATGCACTTTTTTCGTAGGTCCGCAATGTCATCCGTCCACCAGTAGCTAGATCTGGTGCCTCCTCCTCTGGGTTTCGGCATTGAATATGTCTACTTTTTCGCTTAAGAGATAGATATGGTTGGGGTTTTCGAATGAAAATATATTTGATGAAAAAATGAACATAATAATTGTATGAAATAGACGTTTGTATATTCCTCCCGTGACGATTTGTGCTCACTATACTTTTGTTGGTGGTAATATAGATAAATATCCGTCTATCTATATCCATAGAACATAATAGCGAGGTTATGCGTAAGTCGTCTACCAGCTATTGATAAAGGTCATATGGACATCATCTCTACAGGGTAAAACTAGTGACTGATTTGTCTAATTTATCAGATCTATTCCGAGAATCACTTGGGCGCATCGATTTTAGTAGCTCTATGACTCTGACAACCATACTAAAAATATGGCAGGTATATGATAATGTAGGTACAATATTATAAAACTCACAAACTGGCAAATCATCGAATATGTGTATTAATCAAATAGCACTAAATCGGGTATTATAAAGCCAAATTAATTTTTGTTAGTTCTTTTACAGCCGTCTTGTTAATGGGGTAAACCATGTCCTAAAGGGTGTTGAACTATGGTCCGGAAAGCTGTGAAGCGGGGATCAACAAAAGGGCACACGCGACAGAAATAATTGACTGAGATAACAGATGACAAACTAAGATTAATTAACCGGAGTCATACTAAACGCGAGGCCTAAGCGATGGGGCGAAGTCCTTGATTCGAGGGGGGGCTTGGGAGCAGAGTCTTAGACCCCCTCATCTTGATTAAAAATATCACACAACCAATATAGGGTATCATTTAAAACTTCAATGATGATGTCATTTCCGGAAAAACAGAAATACTACAAACCAAAATATCCCAAAAAATGCCTGTTTATCTATTAGTACCTACTTCCCCAAATTTAACTAGTCCTGCTTTATATATTAAAGAAAATAAACGTGCTAAGCAATGGCGTGGGTACCCAGTACACCCCTACATGTTCCAATCAAGTCAAAACCGATTTTATTCTGGAACGATAACGCTTAGCTTCCGAGTTCAATGTCGCAGGTTAAATACCTCACCCTGTAGTTTACGTGTTTCTATTATTTATCTTAAGACACGTTCAGATATAGCCGTCGGTATTGTACTACGAAAATTTATGGCCAATTCTGCTCAGAACCGAATCGAATGGTATGGGCTATTTGTTCTACTATATAAGAAGGGTGTGATCAGCCCCTGAAACTTTCATGTCATATAATCAATACGCTAAACTTTCTCATTCAACTGCATCCTGGCCAATATCCTTCTTCTCCGCCTTTAGCTCGTAAACTTATCGAACCGGTGCCAGTGTTAAGTTACGTCGGCGGCGCCGCTTTTTGTTTACGCACCAAGAATAGCGAGAATAACTCTATGTACATAAAGTTAGCATGCAATGGAAATTATTGTTTTATTTTCTACAGAAAGTTATCCAATTATTGCAAACTGGCACACTTGCCACTAATGTATCGAATAATACTGACTTGTAAAACATCAACCTATAGGGAGGTGGGCCGTTTTTGAGAATTATATAATGAGCTGGGGGACTATCATTTCGGAATGTACTCGTTATATGCAATTTCAGGCACGAATGAACTCTTGAGGTTGGCACATTGCTTGTATGTTTCAGGGATATTTATAAGGGTATGCTCATTTGGAGAACGAGTTTTCGTATCGTTCTGGGCATTGGCCAGAACGCGTCATAGGTCACGTGCTGGCATCAGCTGGCATTGTTTATATCTTGATTTTCCTGTTTGTATACAAACGTTTCGCAGTTTCCGCGGCTATTATAGCATATTCTGTTGGTGAAAATAAAGTGTAAAGTAGGTTATTAAAAACAGTTTAGTGTTGTTGCGTTTTTTTGATTGCTTATTTTTATTTTGGTTTACCAGGTAAATATATTTAAACATAACAAATCCTAACCTGAAACATATTAATTTTTTGTTTAAGGAGTCACATTAGTAACAGGAGGTTTAGTTATAGTTGTACGTAGTTAGTATTATTAAGTAGTATTAACGATAACGATGCCGAAGTGTTCAGTGTTCGGCTGCAAATACCACACATACGACAAAAGACCAGGACATACATTATTTTCAATTTCCTAGGGACCCCGGTTTATGTAATCGTAGGATGGAATTTTGTAATCGAACAGTCAATTTGAAAAGAGGTAAGAACACCTTTATTACAAAGAAAACATACAGAGTGCAGCGTCGAACGGCACCAGAACGGTATATTGGTACATAGAAGTATATAAGTTCGATTATCCGAATAAACCGGTTTTCCGAACACCCATGTCTCCCAATTAGTTCGGATAATCGACGCTCTACTGTAATGTACTTATCAAAATCTTTCTAAACGGTAATTCTTCTGTTGTACTATAGGTAGAATATGTTCCATGCACTTTAAACAATCAGCATTTTCAACTTCTTATAAAGTGAGGAAGTCGATGGGATTTAAATGTAAAAAAACTATTTGAAGGAAAACGCAATTCCTACGGAATTTCCACCTGTATCTTCATCTACGACAGTATCACCAAGTACACCGATAATGTCACAAGCAACGTCTATGACTGAAATAGAACAACCATCATCTATATCATCAGCACCAGGTACATCATCTTCTACTAAAGGTATAGGTAGTATGAACTAAATCTTTTCATAATTCTTAAATAAATTCTGTTTACAGTTAATCCACCTACAGATATTGATATGATTGATGCACCCAGCAATGATACCATACAACCTAATAAAAGTTCTGTGCCACAATCTTCATCATGGTATGGCTTATGAGTTTATATTTAAAAGAAATATACTTATTTATATATTTTCCAGTTTACTGTCAAGAAAAACAGGAGACAATGAAGTTGTGAAACTGAAATTCGAAATTTCACTGCTACATAAGAAAATAAAAGCCCAAGCTATGGAAATTGACTATCATTACACTCCTGGGCAAATAAAATGTATCAAACTTAGTAAAAACAATTTAAAAAGAAAAAGTAAAATAAAGAAATTTGTAAAATAATATATTAGTTTATTTTACCTTTCACCTTTCAATTATAATTAAGAAGTCATAGATAATATAGGTTTGTTTGTTTATTACACATAAATATTATTATTTTTTAAGCTGTCTAGCATAATCCTGATCAGTAATAAAATCTGGAAAAAAAATAAAATCTGGTTTATCAAACTTTTGAGTACTTTAATCTGTATTATCAAAGTATCATTCGGACTAGACCTGTAGGAAGCAAGAACATAGATAAAGCAACACAGGAAACCGAAGAACACAGATAACTAAGGATTGAGTATGTACCCTGCTCGAGAGTAGACGTGAAGTGCGATCGGGCCTGAAATATACAAAAAGCAGTTCGTCCTTATAACCGCGTGGTCGTTTGTGTATTGAAACAGACTAATTCCGCAAGAAACATCATTATGACGCTTGCATTGACTACTGAGCAATTGAATGAGATTAAGTCCAATGTAAAGGAGTGCTTAAAACAATTCAACCTCGAGCAAATAGCGGAAAACATTGCTTCTGCAGTAACAATGACAGTTCAGGAAACTTTAAACAAATTCCAAGAATCACTAACAAAATTGGAAGTTGATTTGTCCGCTAAAACACGTGCTTTAAAATGTGATCTAGAAGCTTTGCGTGTGAGAAACGATGACCTCGAACAATATTCAAGAAGAAACTGTCTGAGAATTTTTGGCATACCGGAAGATAAAGATGATGATGCTGAAAAGTTGGTGCTGAATTTATTTAATACCAAACTGAAACTGGAAATACAGTCTAATAACATTGATAGAGCTCATCGTGTGGGATCAAAACGCACAAACTCGACAGAAATAATGACAAGGAAGAAGTCCAAGGAAACAGCAGCTACGGGTCGACCAATCATCGTCAAATTTACATCCTATAAAGTGAGAAGCCTGGTGTTTTTCAACAAGAAGTTGTTAAAGGGTAGTGGCTTTACAGTGCGCGAAGATCTGACAAGGGCAAGGTTGGATTTGTTGAGGGAAGCAGAAAAGAATTTTACTGCAAAGAATGTATGGACAATTGATGGCAAAGTATGTTTTAAGCACGATAATAGAACTGTCTATGTCAGCGATAAGGTAGGACTAAATAAGTATTTGTAGTTTCCGTGAATTTATGAGTCAGTCGCCTGATCGTACGTAGTTACTAAACAAGAGTAAAGAAGAATTTTTTTCTTTTCCAGTAGTTATTAAGTATACGGAGTTCAATTTTGTTTTTGTCTTTCTAGCTTTTTCTGTTTTATTGCTGATAATGTGTTGGTTTATTTCGCATCTTCTGATCTGTTTGTTTATTTAGATATATATGTCGACGCTTTGTCGATAATGAGGGAGGTTAGTATTGGTCATCTCAACGTCCGCTCATTGCTGCCTAAAATGGACCGGGTCAGGCAAACATTATATGAAAGCGACTTTGACCTGTTTGGGATTACTGAAACCTGGCTAGGTTCGAATGTGTCGGATAATGATTTGGTAATTGAGGGCTATCTGCTGTACAGGTGTGATCGTGGGGGTGGGAGAGGAGGAGGAGTGGCTTGGTATGTACGTTCCTGTTATCATGTATACGATATTTATACCTCAGACAGTCTTGAACAAATATGGCTAAAACTCCGTATGTCGGGCAAAACTGTCATTTGTGGTTGCGTATATGCACCGAGCCCATATCCCCTTGCTACATTTACTGGTAGTTTGGAGGATAGTTTTGCAAGAATGATCCTGGAGGCAGACATTTTGTTGTGCGTTGGGGACTTGAATGTTGACCTATTGAAATTGAAAAATAATGAGTCCGCAGAGTTAATGCGCACTCTTGAGTGCTTTGGACTGCAGCAGATAATAACGGAGCCCACTCGAATAACCGAAACAACTAGTACGCTAATAGATTTGATAATTATTAATGAAAAAGAATTAGTATTAAATTCGGGTGTGACTTCGCCCCATGTTTCAGATCACAACCTTGTTTACTGTGTGTTATCATTGAGCTCCATGGTAAAGAAGCCTTGTATTAGAACTTACAGAGATTTTAAGCACTTTGAGGAGTTTCAATTTTACGAACATTTAAAGTCAATACCTTGGAGGAATATCTTTGACATGCATAGCATCGACGAGAAGGTTGGTTTTATTAATGACTCCCTAAAGACTCTGCTCGACTTTCACGCGCCTCTCCGGACGGCTCGTTTTACTAAGCCGATTGCTCCTTGGATTAATGCAGACATTAAAGATCTTATGCGCCGTCGCGATAAAGCCTTATCAAATTTCAAACGTTCTAGACTGCCAGACAATTGGCAGACGTATAAGTCACTTAGAAATGTCACTACTAATACCATCCGCTCTTACAAGAAAGAATATTTCCGGGACATATTGCAAACTAATAGCTCCAAGAATATATGGAATAATTTAAAGTTACTAAACATTAATGCTAATCGAACTGCTAAGTCACTGCCAGCCTTTTTATCGGATGCCGAGAAACTGAACGAATATTTTACAACATCGTTGCCCAATGTGTCGAATGCCAATGCTGATGAAACAATAAAGCACTATGCATCTTTGCCGCCGGTTGCGGGAGAGATGATGTTGAGAACCGTTGACGAGGGGATAGTTTCGCGAACAGTTAACTCTATAAAAAGCAATTCAACGGGTACTGATGGAATATCAATTAAAATTATAAAATTGTGTGCCCATTTCTTCTTGAATTTTTGACACATTTGATTAACTGTTGCATAACACAGTCAGTATTTCCCTCGGATTGGAAATGCGCGATTGTTCATCCGGTCCCGAAATGTGGTACCCCTTTGCAGCATACGGATATACGCCCAATTAGTATATTACCTGCACTGTCAAAGATATTGGAGAAAATAGTGAATTCACAACTGAGAGAACATTTAGAGAATAATAACGTATTGCCACCCACTCAATCCGGTTTTAGATTGGGATACGATTGCACTACTGCAATGTTGTGTGTCACGGACGACATCTTTCGTGCAACGGATGCGGGCCTTATGACAATATTGGTGCTACTGGACTATTCAAAAGCATTCGACACAGTCGATCACAAGATACTATTGGCGGTTTTGCGGCATATAGGTCTCGATCCGGCAGCGGTGCGCTTTTTTGAAACATACCTAGATGGTAGAGAACAGTGTGTTTCGGTGGATAATGTAACGTCCGGGCGGCGCGAGCTAATTAGGGGGGTGGCACAGGGGTCAATCCTATCTCCGACTCTTTTCTCTGTGTATACATCTCAATTCTACAAAATTTTTGAACGGTCGTTTGCGCACTTTTATGCAGATGATACTCAGGTGTATGTGTCTTTCAAACCCGACAATTTTCGGGAAGTTGTGACTCAATTAAATTCTGATCTCGATAAAGTTTGCAAATTAGCTACTGAGCACTCTTTACAATTGAACCCTAGTAAATCTAAAGTTATGCTTTTTGGAAGGGAGGGTGATGTGGTAAAATACAGAGATTTGGTGGGCGTAAGCATTAACGGTACTCCTATACCGCAGGTTGATGAAGCACGGAATTTGGGTCTGATTCTTGAACCAGATATGCGATTTTCTAAGCATGTTACCAGATGTGTTCAGGCTGCTTTCGCTAAGTTAAAAACCTTATACCCTAATAGGCACCTACTCGGTACTGGGATAAAGTCTATGCTGTGTGAGTCACTGGTTTTGTCTAAGTTTAATTTTTGTGATGCTGTGTATGGGCCTTGCCTTACGGTGGCGGATCAGAATCGCATACAACGGGTACAAAAGGCTTGTATAAGGTTCATTTTTGGTATCCGGAAATATGAGCGAGTGTCATACAGACTTACCGAGCTGGCGTGGCTGGATATGGGGCGGAGACGTTTGCTGCATGCCTGTGTTCTCTATCACAAGATTCTGTCAAGGAGGGTTCCTAAGTATCTAACTGACAGGGTCACTTATCGTACCGACGTTCATAATCTGAATATAAGATCTAAAGGTCTGCTGACTCCTCCCTTGCACCGCACTGAACTGTTTAGGCGATCTTTTACATACCAAATATATGCAAAGTACAATGATTTGCGAATGGAGCTTAAGACACATAGTTTGCGTGCTTTCAGGGAGCACTTGTCTCGGCAGCTTTTCCGACAGCAGGTTGAGGTGCTGGCGAATTGAGCGGATGCGGTGACCCTTGCTTGACTCATGGGGCAGGTTTGTTGATGCGAATGTACATATGTCACGCAGGGACATGCTAGACTGATGTGGTTGTGGTTTGATATTGTTTTGTACAAGATTGAATTTGTTTTTATTTTTTTTCATTTTTTCATTTGTTCATTCTCAATTCTTTTTTATTGATAGTTTTTTTCTTTGTATTGAGTTATTTTTAGAGGTTAAGTATGAGAGCAGTGTGATTACACTGAACTTCGCCTCTGTATTCTGTATCACTAACTGTATTGTTCTTATGTTTTGGGATAATAAAGACAATTTATTATTATTATTATTATTATTATTGAGGTTGCAAAACTATGTAATTTTAATTATTCTGTAAAAAACAAATGTACATTACCATTGCCTAAAATTATTTAGCTATTGAACAATTACTTTAGCACCGCTGCTGTCGGATATGTTTTTTACCTATATATATATATATATATATATATATATATATATATATATATATATATATATATATAAATATAGAATAAACTAAAGAAGCGAATGATAATTAATCCAGGTGAGGATAATTTTTGGAAAAAGCACCTCCGCCTGGATTTGAACTAGGAACCCTCCAATTTCCGGTTGACTGCTCTCCCATTTGAGCTACAGAGGTAGTGGAAATTTATAGGTTTTATTTGTCACTTCAGGATTTGCAAGCCGAATTTCGAATTAAACAAACCCGTCGTGACACCCATTGGGGATAGATGGAAGTTTGATAGCTAGGAATCGCTAAAATGTTTATTGCTAAAAGCTCATACAGATGAATAAATTCAAGGGAAAATAGTTAATTACGTAAACTCGTCAGTAATGTAGAATCAACTAAAGAAGCGAATGATAATTAATCCAGGTGAGGATAATTTTTGGAAAAAGCACCTCCGCCTGGTTATTTATCAACTGATTTTGATAATCTTTTTTCGTTGTATTCAGAATAAAAAAATCTATCAGATGAGGTATCGCAAGGGGTACTTTGCTATTTGAATTTTTAAAGTTGGGGTTGCCACCCCTTAGGGTCGAAGGGGTGGGGGGCTGAAAAGTGTATGTCAGGATAGTAATTTAAAAATAAAAATCGACGTGTCAGAGCATTTTTCTGAAATATTTTTATTTAAGGTTTTATTGAATTTATCCGTTACTTTTGGGAAGCACTGTATATATATATATATATATATATATATATACATATATATATATACATATATATATATATATATATATATATATATATATATATATACATATATATATATATATATATATATATATATATATATATATATATATATATATATATATATTTAAGATTTCTTCGATAAGGGGAATTCGACGGGAGATAATAATGATACTACTCTTTTCTCATTTAGCCAAGCTTTCGACATATTTTATTTTTACCGCCTTCATCAGGGCACTACAAATTGTACATACAAACAAATCAAAACAAAGTCCAGTTACAAAATGGTGAGTAAAAACTTACATGATGTTGAGGTATAATTAATTGTGCATCTTCCCAACCAACCTAACATTTCACACTACTACGAGTACTATAATTCACACTCATTTGGCACTACCATTGATCTCTTCACAATAATTCGGATACAGAACGAACCGCAACCTCCATTTTATGACATATAATGTATACCCGTTTTTCTTTTTCCCACAACGTGTTACCAACTCTCGCTCCCCGGCCTTTTAGTAATTTTTGAATCTCAACCTCTCAAAATGTTATTGCGTCTTCAAATAAACTGTCGCTACCGTCTCTATTGTTGTTTTTATGCTCTAGAAGAAAAGTGTAAATACCGCTTAAATTTTGTATGTCTGATTTTTTGTTTATTGAATTTTTTCTTTTATGTATGTGATACATTTCTAAAAATGATCTTTTGTAATAGTTCGGTTCCATGTTTAACACTTTTGCCTCATTATAGTCTATTTTGTGCTGGTTTTCATTCACATGTATTGCTAAAGTGCATCTCTGTAGGTTATTTTTGCTGTCACTTTTATGTCCTGCAATTCTATTTTTCAATAATTGACTTGTTTGGCCTATGTAATACTTGCCGCAGTCCACACATTTTAATTCATAAATTACATTGGATTGCATAAGAGTTGGTGTCTTATCTTTCAGCCTACTAAAAACATTGCCAATAGTCTTCATACTACGTTTCGCTATTTTGATGTTTTCCTGTTTAAAGTTATTTATAATTTTATTTGTCAAATTTGCTATATCTAATATCGAATGGTATTTTTTGTTGTCCAACGTATTTACAGTGAGTGGTAAGTGAGTGTTCCCATCTCCTGTTTCGTTTTTTTCATGATTTGACGCTCTGTATAATAGACTAGTGATAAGCGCTCTTGGGTACGAATTCTGCATTAAAACCTCTTCCAATTTTTTTAAATTTTTTGTCCTATATTCTTCATTACTAATAACCGTTATTCTCTTTTTCATTTGCTTAACGAAGTTTACCTTCACTCCCATTGAGTGCTGCGAATAGAAGTTGATATATCTATTAGATGAGGTTGTTTTTTGGTACCAGTCTAGTTTTAAATTGCCTTCTATATCTCTCATGACTTTTGTATCCAGAAATGGTACTCCGTTATTATTGTCCTCTTTTTCAATTGTAAATTTCAAGTTTTTATCATAGTCATTAAATATTTGAAGCATTTCTTCTACCTTATCTTCTGGTACCGCTGTTATAAGATCATCAACAAACTTTTTTAGAAATGGCACCTCAAATGAGAGTTTGGGCAAACATTCATTGAGCAATGAATCCATAATGTACTGCGACAAGATTGGGCTGAGTTTCGACCCCATAGCGCAACCAAAAATCTGTGAATAGTAACTATTTCCAAATGAAAAATAATTGTTATCTAAAACGAATGTTATTAAATTTATAAATTGTGTTTCAGTTATATTCATTGCTAAATCCTTAATAGTGTCCCATTTTTTCTGTATGATTTTTATCGTTAATTCTTTAGATATGTTACCAAATAAATTAACTACGTCTAGTGATATTACTCTATAGTTTGTTGGTATTGTCTTATTTTTCATGAATTCAGCAAATTTGAATGTATCTCCTGTATAATAGTGATTTTCTGTATTATAAGCATTGTTTAAAATCTGTGCGGTAAATTTGGCAATATACTGTGTAGGGCTTTGGATTCCTGAAACTATCGGCCTGAGGGGCATGTTGTCTTTGTGAATTTTCGGATTACTGTAAATCTTTGGACATATTGCATTATAAATTTTGAATTTTTTTCCTTGTTCTGGTGTAATTACTTCTTTCTTTACTAATTCTGCAACTAATTTATTCGCCTTTGTCTGTATGCTTAGAGTGGGATCACATTTGAGTTTTTTGAACACTTTTTGGTCTTCTAACAAGGTGAGCATTTTTTGATTATATTCTTCACTATACATCACTACTGTTGTTCCTCCTTTATCACTCTTAGTTGCTATTAATTCTTTGTGTTCTTTTAAAAAGTTCTTGGTTGCATTATAATTTACATTCAGTTGGCTAGTTACATTATTTTGAGAAATTAAGTGATTCGTAATCACATTTGTAATTCTAGCTCTATACATGTCTCTCTTGTCATTATCTACGTTATTTAGAATATGTTCCACATCAGCTAGCAGTTTATCTATTGGAATCTCATTTGATTCCACAGGAAGTGTAAATTTAGGTCCCAATGCTAAGATGCTGGCAACATTCCCCGGTAATTCTACTGTTGTACAGTTCTTTATCCATCCCCCCTGAAAAGTAGCACTTTGAATTTGTTTGTCTTCTAATTTTTTTATTTTGTTTAAATTTGACTGTTTAATTTTGTGAAATTTTTTGTTATATAATACTATTTACCTACCTATGAACTCCCTTAAGGTTAACTGATTAACATTTTTCAAACTGTCTATGACTTTTGTCCCTGCTTAATTTGATCAATTTTATTAGTAGTGAACTGAATTTCAAAGTTTAAAATCTTAACTATCAACTTGCTGTCAAATTCCTGGATGTTTTTCATCAATTTTCTCTGCTTGCCGTCAAATAGCTGGAATAGGTGTTTCGTGTTCTGGGAGATGTGCCTTGGTTTGAGTCCTTTTCTCTTGCATTCGTGTAGAAATATACGTTGATTAATTACCGATGCCAATTTGATGTTTAATTTGCTCCATTTCTTTAGCTTTGTTGTTGTTTGGTAGCCATAAGTTGTTGAAATTTCTTGATAAAACCCCATCTTTAATTAATACTCACAAGGAGTCACTGTCGTCCGTTACTATTTAAGATTTCTTCGATAAGGGGAATTCGACGGGAGATAATAATGATACTACTCTTTTCTCATTTAGCCAAGCTTTCGACGTATTTTATTTTTACCGCCTTCATCAGGGCACTACAAATTGTACATACAAACAAATCAAAACAAAGTCCAGTTACAAAATGGTGAGTAAAAACTTACATGATGTTGAGGTATAATTAATTGTGCATCTTCCCAACCAACCTAACATTTCACACTACTACGAGTACTATAATTCACACTCATTTGGCACTACCATTGATCTCTTCACAATAATTCGGATACAGAACGAACCGCAACCTCCATTTTATGACATATAATGTATACCCGTTTTTCTTTTTCCCACAACGTGTTACCAACTCTCGCTCCCCGGCCTTTTAGTAATTTTTGAATCTCAACCTCTCAAAATGTTATTGCGTCTTCAAATATCGATAGTTTCAGGAATCCAAAGCCCTACACAGTATATTGCCAAATTTACCGCACAGATTTTAAACAATGCTTATAATACAGAAAATCACTATTATACAGGAGATACATTCAAATTTGCTGAATTCATGAAAAATAAGACAATACCAACAAACTATAGAGTAATATCACTAGACGTAGTTAATTTATTTGGTAACATATCTAAAGAATTAACGATAAAAATCATACAGAAAAAATGGGACACTATTAAGGATTTAGCAATGAATATAACTGAAACACAATTTATAAATTTCATAACATTCGTTTTAGATAACAATTATTTTTCATTTGGAAATAGTTACTATTCACAGATTTTTGGTTGCGCTATGGGGTCGAAACTCAGCCCAATCTTGTCGCAGTACATTATGGATTCATTGCTCGATGAATGTTTGCCCAAACTCTCATTTGAGGTGCCATTTCTAAAAAAGTTTGTTGATGATCTTATAACAGCGGTACCAGAAGATAAGGTAGAAGAAATGTTTCAAATATTTAATGACTATGATAAAAACTTGAAATTTACAATTGAAAAAGAGGACAATAATAACGGAGTACCATTTCTGGATACAAAAGTCATTAGAGATATAGAAGGCAATTTAAAACTAGACTGGTACCAAAAAACAACCTCATCTAATAGATATATCAACTTCTATTCGCAGCACTCAATGGGAGTGAAGGTAAACTTCGTTAAGCAAATGAAAAAGAGAATAACGGTTATTAGTAATGAAGAATATAGGACAAAAAATTTAAAAAAATTGGAAGAGGTTTTAATGCAGAATTCGTACCCAAGAGCGCTTATCACTAGTCTATTATACAGAGCGTCAAATCATGAAAAAAAAACGAAACAGGAGATGGGAACACTCACTTACCACTCACTGTAAATACATTGGACAACAAAAAATACCATTCGATATTAGATATAGCAAATTTGACAAATAAAATTATAAATATCTTTAAACAGGAAAACATCAAAATAGCGAAACGAAGTATGAAGACTATTGGCAATGTTTTTAGTAGGCTGAAAGATAAGACACCAACTCTTTTTTATGAATTAAAATGTGTGGACTGCGGCAAGTATTACATAGGCCAAACAAGTCAATTATTGAAAAATAGAATTGCAGGACATAAAAGTGACAGCAAAAATAACCTACAGAGATGCACTTTAGCAATACATGTGAATGAAAACCAGCACAAAATAGACTATAATGAGGCAAAAGTGTTAAACATGGAACCGAACTATTACAAAAGATCATTTTTAGAAATGTATCACATACATAAAAGAAAAAATTCAATAAACAAAAAATCAGACATACAAAATTTAAGCGGTATTTACACTTTTCTTCTAGAGCATAAAAACAACAATAGAGACGGTAGCGACAGTTTATTTGAAGACGCAATAACATTTTGAGAGGTTGAGATTCAAAAATTACTAAAAGGCCGGGGAGCGAGAGTTGGTAACACGTTGTGGGAAAAAGAAAAACGGGTATACATTATATGTCATAAAATGGAGGTTGCGGTTCGTTCTGTATCCGAATTATTGTGAAGAGATCAATGGTAGTGCCAAATGAGTGTGAATTATAGTACTCGTAGTAGTGTGAAATGTTAGGTTGGTTGGGAAGATGCACAATTAATTATACCTCAACATCATGTAAGTTTTTACTCACCATTTTGTAACTGGACTTTGTTTAGATTTGTTTGTATGTACAATTTGTAGTGCCCTGATGAAGGCGGTAAAAATAAAATACGTCGAAAGCTTGGCTAAATGAGAAAAGAGTAGTATCATTATTATCTCCCGTCGAATTCCCCTTATCGAAGAAATCTTAAATAGTAACGGACGACAGTGACTCCTTGTGAGTATATATATATATATATATATATATATATATACAGTGTGTCCACGAAAGTTCGCACCATATGGAAAATTTTTGTATTGTGTACTTCTCAGAAAATTGTATTCTTTATAAAAGTTGGCGGCTCGTATAAAACTAAAACTGCAACCGTCAAATATGTAAATTTCGCTGCCATATACCGAGCGATTCAGAATATATGGATTTGTGATAAGAGTAAAGTACCTTTATTTTCATTATTATCGATAAACTTTATCTGCAAATGTTGTTTAGAAGTAAATATTATATTCAAATATGAAATCACAGCCACCTACCTTGAAAAAAAATATTTTCAATTTTTTTCTTAATTTTTACTCTTGTGACAAATATTAGTAATTGCCAGTGTTACTAAAAGGTTCTTTTTAATCTATTTTTTAGAAATTTGAATACATTTTTTATATTTTTTGTTATTTTGGTATGGTAACTAATGTTTATTTAGAACTAGCGCAAAATTACTCATTTTCTTGGTGCGAAGTTGATATATCACCCTGTAGATATTAATATATCATACAATAAATAATTCAGGAGCGTGACTTACCTTTTATTCAGTTAATATTAATGACTGTGGATAGGTTTATCATAGTAGTTATCCATCTACAGCGAGCTATTCTCAAGTGGTCTTACGCGCGGTACTACCACTTATGAAATTTTATTTTTACTGATAATATTTTAATAAAAATAACTAAAGCATCAAACATCTATTGTTTCTTGAATTAATTATGGCTGACTTACCCGTTATTATGTTAATAACTATTATGAATATGTTAATAATGCCAATTTATTATCTATGAACTTATGTTATTTCTACTACTAACAATTACAAAAATACACACAAACTAAAAAAAAACTTAACATTGAAACAATTGTTAAATATCTATTCATCATGTTTCTGTGTGGTGTCCGTGACGTTCTATGCATAAACACATCCTTCTAGAAACATCTTTGGCCGCATTACTAACAAAATTCGGTGGATTGTTCTGGATACAATGTTCTATAGTTTCCTCTAAATGATTTATATCTCTAAATGGTCGGTGTTTGTATACTTTATGTTTTAAGTAACCCCACAAAAAGAAATCTAACGGGATCAAGTCGGGGGATCTAGGTGGCCAGGATCTTGATTCCGAATTCCTGCCTATTCAGCGATGGCCAAATTTATGATTTAAAAAGTTCTTGACAGAGTTTATATTCTGTATGGGCGCACCATCACGCTGGAGCCAAATTGACGCCCGTTGAATTAAAGGCAAATTGTCCAAAAAAGGTGGCAACTCTCTGTTCAGGAACTGAGGATATAATTCCCCCTTTAAATTTTGACGAAAAAAAGGCCCAAATATGTGATTATTCAAAATACCACACAGCACATTAGTCATAAAATGGTACTGATCTCGGCATTCTGTTGTAAAGTTCTGGTTTTCATGTGCCCACCACCGGCAATTTTGGAAGAAACAGTCCCATTTGACGTAAATATTGAATATTAAAAAAAAAGATCTGTTCTCTTCCATTTTCCCCTCAAACCAGATGGCAAGTCTCTTTATTTTAGTGTACTTATAAATTTTGGTTTATAAGGGTGATACTTAATGATTAATGATATGTACTTAATTAATATGGTGGAGATCAGGTAAAATAATAAAAAAAAAACAAAAGACTAGAGTTGTAGGTGTGATTTTAATTTTAGTCAAATTCTAATAGCAAGAACATTCACATTGGGTTGCCTATACAAGAACCTATACCTAGGTGGTTATTGGTGCGTTTTGTGCTGCTGTACATAAGAAGGTGTATTTTTGCATAAAATAAATAATTCAAGACACAATTGTTTGAAGTTTCAGTTATGTTTATTAAGATATTATCAGTGAAAATAAAATTTCGTAAGTGGTAGTACCGCGCGTCTCACCACTTGAGAATCGCTCGCTGTAGAGGGATAACTACTATTATAAACCTATCCACAGTCATTAATATTAACTGAATAAAAGCTAAGACACGCTGCTGAATTAGTTATTGTATGATATATTAATATCTACAGGGTGAAATATCAACTTCGCACCAAGAAAATGAGTAATTTTGTGCTAGTTCTAAATAAAGTTAGTTAGTTATCATACCAAAATAACAAAAAATATAAAAAATATATTCAAATTTCCAAAAAGTAGATTAAAAAGAACCTTTTAGTACCATTGGCATTTACTAATATTGGTCACAAGAGTAATAATTAAGGAAAAAACTGAAAATATTTTTTCTCAAGGTAGGTGGCTCTGATTTCATATTTGAATATAATTTTTACTTCTAAACAACATTTCTAAATAAAGTTTATCGATAATAATGAAAATAAAGGTACTTTACTCTTATCAGAAATTCATATATTCTGAATCGCTCGGTATATGGCACCGAAATTTACATATTTGACGGTTGCAGTTTTAGTTTCATACGAGCCGCCAACTTTTATAAAGAATAAAATTTTCTGAGAAATACACAATAAAATTTTTTTCCATATGGTGCGGACTTTCGTCGACACACTGTATATGTTACGGTCATAGTGATAAATAGGTTATTATTAATAATTACCGGTTATTATTAATAATAGCCAAGTGGCGAGGTTAAAGTGAAGAATTTATCACATGAACCGGCTATTATTAATAATTTCCAGGATGCTGTGGTCAATGTGATATATTTGAATTCGATACTGCATTAAGGTGATGCTACAATATAATAGAGCCTCAGATTTGGAATTCTGTTAGTATCTACATAATAGCCACACAACGAATCTATTCACTGGGTTTTCAGTGTTGGGCCTTTAGTGACGTTAGTCCTGACTAACTTATTTAGTTACTACTCATGACTAAAATAAGGAAGATTATCAAAACCAGACTAAAAGTGCACAAATGTGATACAGATTTTTTTTGAGTTACCTAGTGTTAATTTTATTTATTAAGAATATATTTTATTTTTAAACTGATTCCTGGACTTGAGAATTATTTTGTTTTTGTGATTGTTATATTTTTTCATATATCTAAATAAATAATGTATTTAAAAGTTTTTTTTTGTTGGTGATAAGCACTTTTATAATATTGTTGTTAAAAGGCTATGCACAAGACTCAAGATAACTAAGAACCACATCTCATTTATAATCACTTGTTTAAACGAATACCTCACACCTAATTTTGCAAAGAGTAAATCCACTATGCTGACAACGAGGGAGAAGCTGCAGAGATGATACTAATGTATACTAATTAAGATTTTACTTTTCAAATCATTTTTGTTCGGTTTTTGTGTTACATTTGTTGCGCGATTACTTTTGATTGTGTTGTCAGCTTTTGGCTGATGATGATCTAAGGATCGAAAATAGTACCAAAGTAAATTAGTTATTTGTGCAAAATTAAGAGGTTTTAATTAACTCCTTTCCTTTATCACTTTTATAATAACCGCCTTATAAAACAGATTATATCCGTCAGATATTAGATATTAGATGCTTACGGTAGGTATAGGTAATGGACAACCTAATGTAGGGAAGATTGGGGCAAGTTGTTACAATGTTTAATCTTTTATTTATAAAATAGTACTTTATTGTCAAACACCAAAAGTAAAAATACCGTGTTAGGAACAGAACCATACAAAAATGTTTGCATCATTTGTGCGGTGCAATTTATGTAAAAACATCTATGTAAACTAGTCTCGCCTATTCTTGCATGTATTTGCATGAAAATACAATATTGAAAAAATTATTAGGAAATGCGCAAAATTTCAAGATAATTGGGGTTTGAGAATTCACATAATAAATTGTAATTGTACATTTACAAAACACTACCCACATGCATTAAATATGAAAATGGATGTTATTGATAACAAAATGGTTACTTTTTTGAACACTCCGTATAAAATGTTCTTTTTTATGTTTTCGTCATTGAGCCGTCCTTGGGTGTATACCAAATATCATTACCTATTATATCCAGTAGTTTCTAAAGTACAAGGGAGACAAAAGAAAACATTCTAAATTATCAATGTTTTGTATTATTCGTAATTTTGGTCATTGGGCTAGCCGTACTGCTGATTTGCGTCAAGTAAATAAATTTAATAGCTTACATAGTAATCTCAAATAACTTAGCTAACTTCTTTGAAGACTGATACAAAAGATCTTTTGTAAAAAGTAACGTTATTATCACTTTTACCGTACCCGTCAGGAAATTATTAATAATAGCCGGTCCATGTGATTATTTAAGTGCTTCTAATCACATTGACCAAATTATGCGGTTATTATTAATAATAGCCGGTAATTATTAATACAAACCACATTTATCACTTTAACCGTAACATATATACATATACAAGAGAAAATGGTTAATTACGTAAACTCGTCAGTAATGTAGAATCAACTAAAGAAGCGAATGATAATTAATCCAGGTGAGGATAATTTTTGGAAAAAGCACCTCCGCTTGGATTTGAACCAGGAACCCTCCAATTTCCGGTTGACTGCTCTCCCATTTGAGCTACAGAGGTAGTGGAAATTTATAGGTTTTATTTGTCACTTCAGGATTTGCAAGCCGAATTTCGAATTAAACAAACCCGTCGTGACACCTATTGGGGATAGATGGAAGTTTGGTAACTAGGAATCGCTAAAATGTTTATTGCTAAAAGCTCATACAGATGAATAAATTCAAGGGAAAATGGTTAATTACGTAAACTCGTCAGTAATGTAGAATCAACTAAAGAAGCGAATGATAATTAATCCAGGTGAGGATAATTTTTGGAAAAAGCACCTCCGCCTGGATTTGAACCAGGAACCCTCCAATTTCCGGTTGACTGCTCTCCCGTTTGAGCTACAGAGGTAGTGGAAATTTATAGGTTTTATTTGTCACTTCAGGATTTGCAAGCCGAATTTCGAATTAAACAAACCCGTCGTGACACCTATTGGGGATAGATAGAAGTTTGGTAACTAGGAATCGCTAAAACGTTCATTGCTAAAAGCTCATACAGATGAATAAATTCAAGGGAAAATGGTTAATTACGTAAACTCGTCAGTAATGTAGAATCAACTAAAGAAGCGAATGATAATTAATCCAGGTGAGGATAATTTTTGGAAAAAGCACCTCCGCCTGGATTTGAACCAGGAACCCTCCAATTTCCGGTATAAAACCTATAAATTTCCACTACCTCTGTAGCTCAAATGGGAGAGTAGTCAACCGGAAATTGGAGGGTTCCTGGTTCAAATCCAGGCGGAGGTGCTTTTTCCAAAAATTATCCCCACCTGGGTTAATTATCATTCGCTTCTTTAGTTGATTCTACATTACTGACGAGTTTACGTAATTAACCATTTTCCCTTGAACTTATTCATCTGTATGAGCTTTTAGGAATAAAAATTTTAGCGATTCCTAGTTACCAAACTTCCATCTATCCCCAATAGGTGTCACGACGGGTTTGTTTAATTCGAAATTCGGCTTGCAAATCCTGAAGTGACAAATAAAACCTAAAAATTTCCACTACCTCTGTAGCTCAAATGGGAGAGCAGTCAACCGGAAATTGGAGGGTTCCTGGTTCAAATCCAGGCGGAGGTGCTTTTTCCAAAAATTATTTTCACCTGGATTAATTATCATTCGCTTCTTTAGTTGATTCTACATTACTGACGAGTTTACGTAATTAACCATTTTCCGTTGAATTTATTCATCTGTATGAGCTTTTAGCTATAAATATTTTAGCGATTCCTAGTTACCAAACTTCCATCTATCCCCAATAGGTGTCACGACGGGTTTATTTAATTCAAAATTCGGCATGCAAAATCCTGAAGTGACAAATAAAACCTATAAATTTCCACTACCTCTGTAGCTCAAATGGGAGAGCAGTCAACCGGAAATTGGAGGGTTCCTGGTTCAAATCCAGGCGGAGGTGCTTTTTCCGAAAATTATCCTCACCTGGATTAATTATCATTCGCTTCTTTAGTTGATTCTACAGTACTGACGAGTTTACGTAATTAACCATTTTCCCTTGTATATGTATATATGTTACGGTTAAAGTGATAAATGTGGTTTGTATTAATAATTACCGGCTATTATTAATAATAACCGCATAATTTGGTCAATGTGATTAGAAACACTTAAATAATCACATGGACCGGCTATTATTAATAATTTCCTGACGGGTACGGTAAAAGTGATAATAACGTTACTTTTTACAAAAGATCTTTTGTATAGTCTTCAAAGAAGTTAGCTAAGTTATTTTGATTACTATGTAAGCTATTAAATTTATTTACTTGACGCAAATCAGCAGTACGGCTAGCCCAATGACCAAAATTACGAATAATACAAAACATTGATAATTTAGAATGTTTTCTTTTGTCTCCCTTGTACTTTAGACACTACTGGATATAATAGGTAATGATATTTGGTATACACCAAAGGACGGCTCAATGACGAAAACATAAAAAAGAACATTTTATACGGAGTGTTCAAAAAAGTAACCATTTTATTATCAATAACATCCATTTTCATATTTAATGCATGTGGGTAGTGTTTTGTAAATGTACAATTACAATTTATTATGTGAATTCTCAAACCCCAATTATCTTAAAATTTTGCGCATTTCCTAATAATTTTTTCAATATTGTATTTTCATGCAAATACATGCAAGAATAGGCGAGACTAGTTTACATAGATGTTTTTACATAAATTGCACCGCACAAATGACGCAAACATTTTTGTATGGTTCTGTTCCTAACACGGTATTTTTACTTTTGGTGTTTGACAATAAAGTACTATTTTATAAATAAAAGATTAAACATTGTAACAACTTGCCCCAATCTTCCCTACATTAGGTTGTCCATTACCTATACCTACCGTAAGCATCTAATATCTAATATCTGACGGATATAATCTGTTTTATAAGGCGGTTATTATAAAAGTGATAAAGGAAAGGAGTTAATTAAAGCCTCTTAATTTTGCACAAATAACTAATTTACTTTGGTACTATTTTCGATCCTTAGATCATCATCAGCCAAAAGCTGACAACACAATCAAAAGTAATCGCGCAACAAATGTAACACAAAAAACCGAACAAAAATGATTTGAAAAGTAAAATCTTAATTAGTATACATTAGTATCATCTCTGCAGCTTCTCCCTCGTTGTCAGCATAGTGGATTTACTCTTTGCAAAATTAGGTGTGAGGTATTCGTTTAAACAAGTGATTATAAATGAGATGTGGTTCTTAGTTATCTTGAGTCTTGTGCATAGCCTTTTAACAACAATATTATAAAAGTGTTTATAACCAACAAAAAAAAAACTTTTAAATACTTTATTTATTTAGATACATGCAAAAATATAACAATCACAAAAACAAAATAATTCTCAATCCAGGAATCAGTTTAAAAATAAAATATATTCTTTATAAATAAAATTAACACTAGGTAACTCAAAAAAAATCTGTATCACATTTGTGCACTTTTAGTCTGGTTTTGATAATCTTCCTTATTTTAGTCATGAGTAGTAACTAAATAAGTTAGTCAGGACTAACGTCACTAAAGGCCCAACACTGAAAACCCAGTGAATAGATTCGTTGTGTGGCTATTATGTAGATACTAACAGAATTCCAAATCTGAGGCTCTATTATATTGTAGCATCACCTTAATGCAGTATCGAATTCAAATATATCACATTGACCACAGCATCCTGGAAATTATTAATAATAGCCGGTTCAGGTGATAAATTCTTCACTTTAACCTCGCCACTTGGCTATTATTAATAATAACCGGTAATTATTAATAATAACCTATTTATCACTATGACCGTAACATATATATATATATACAGGGTTAGCCAAAATTACCGGAACACCCAAATAATTCTACAACGGTAAAAAATTTCAAAAAAAAATTCTAACAAAAGCTTTTAGACTTTACACAGTCCATCGTTCAAATATATTTTGAATATACAGGGTGTTCATTTTATTATAGAAATCGCGTTAATTTTTTTTTTCAAATGGAACACCCTGTATCTTTTAACATTTTATAATTTTAGCACTAATTCTGGACATTGTTTATTAAAATAATTTTTTTATAAAATGCATCATTTTTGAGTTTTAAGCAATTAATTAAAATTAGTCAAAATCACCGCAACACCCAAATAATTCTTCATCGGTAAAAAAATTTCAAAAAACATTCAAACAACAGTTTTTTTACCTTAAACAAGCTATCGTTCAAATATATTTTTAATATACAGGGTGTTTATTTTATTATGGAAGTATGGAAAACTTTTCCTTTTTCTCATTAAACGTCCTGTACATTTTTAATTTTTAATTCTAAGAATTTTTTTCAAGTAGGTTTTTATAAATTAATTCATTTTTTAATTATCAGCAATTAATCAAAACTTCAAAACATTTATTTTAGCCGAACGGATAAATAATAACAATGTGAAGAAAAAATAACAAAACAATTAAATTAAATTTTCAAACTGCCATCCCTGAGCGGCTTGACAATGCCCCAACCTATCAACAAATTCCCGTAAACAGTTGTCTAAATGATCGACAGTAATACTCTGAACTTCGTCCACTATCCTCTGCTTCAACGCATCAATATTTTGCGGCCTATTGGTGTAAACCTTGGACTTTAGGTGGCCCGAAATAGAAAAATCCAGTATTTGTAAATCCGGCGAT
Source organism: Aphodius sticticus (assembly GCA_963966075.1). NCBI lineage: Eukaryota > Metazoa > Arthropoda > Insecta > Coleoptera > Scarabaeidae > Aphodius > Aphodius sticticus. The sequence goes on along the minus strand of OZ014509.1, from coordinate 37,778,288 downwards.
CTAGGTGGCCATTCAATGGATCCTCTCCTTCCAATCCACCTCTGCGGGAAAATTGAATTTAAATAATTCCGAACTTGGACACCGTAATGCGGCGGTGCACCATCTTGTTGAAAACAAATATTATTCAGATCTTCGTTGAATATAACTAGGAGATGGGGTATTACTTCATTTTGAAGTAGAGCTAAATAGCGTTCAGAGGTCAAAGTGCCTTCAATAAAAAATGGTCTTAGAGTTATAAAATGTAAAAATATACAGGTTATTCCATTTGAAAAAAAAAGTCAACCAAATTTGCATAAAAAATGAACAGCCTGCATATTAAAAATATATTTTAATGATAGCTTGCTTAATGTCAAAAACTTTTGTTTGAATGTTTTTTGAAATTTTTTTACCGATGGAGAATTATTTGGGTGTTCCGGTAATTTTGACTAATTTTAATTAATTGCTTAAAACTAAAAAATGATGCATTTTATAAAAAAATTATTTTAATAAACAATGTCCAGAATTAGTCCTAAAATTATAAAACGTAAAAAGATACAGGGTGTTCCATTTGAAAAAAGAAAATTTACGCGATTTCTATAATAAAATGAACACCCTGTATATTCAAAATATATTTGAACGATGGATTGTTTAAAGTCTAAAAACTTTTGTTTGGTTTTTTTTTGAAATTTTTTACCGTTGTAGAATTATTTGGGTGTTCCGGTAATTTTGGCTAACCCTGTATATATATATATATATATATACAGTGCTTCCCAAAAGTAACGGATAAATTCAATAAAACCTTAAATAAAAATATTTCAGAAAAATGCTCTGACACGTCGATTTTTATTTTTAAATTACTATCCTGACATACACTTTTCAGCCCCCCACCCCTTCGCCCCTAAGGGGTGGCAACCCCAACTTTAAAAATTCAAATAGCAAAGTACCCCTTGCGATACCTCAATTGATAGATTTTTTTATTCTGAATACAACGAAAAAAAGATTATCAAAATCAGTTGATAAATAACCGCGATATTTACCAAAATGTATTCAAAGAAGAACGTCAATATTCGAGTAAGCGCTGTTGAAGCGGGCATAGCAATATCGTTCAAACAATTACAACTTGTTTTTACTTATGTCAAACACAATTCAGATATTTCGTCATTGAAGAAATAGTAGCAAAATGAGATTTACAGAAACCGAAAGAATCGAAGTTTTAATGATTGGGTTTGGAGATGAAGCCGGACGCATGACGAAGTTCGTGTTTTGTTCTATGAAACGCACCCGGTCCGTCCGCCAATATCGGAATCTACAGTAAGTCGAATCGAAAACAAATTTCGCGATCTCGGTCATGTACGGGATAAGCCTAAGGCAGGACGTCCATTGGCCTTAATTGAAAACCGACAATTGGATGCTATTTTAATGGTGCAAGAAAATCATTCAACCTTTGCGGAGGTCGCTTCACAAGTTAGTGCGTCAAAAAGCACAGTGTCCAGATTATTTCGAAAACACAAATTTCACCCGTCTGAGTGCACTTGGTACAAAAATTGTCCGATGACTTTGATCGACGAGTGCAGTTTTGTGAGACAATGATGGAACTCTCTAATGAAAATCCTTGCTTAATTAGAAACATCGTTTTTTTCTGATGAGGCAACATTTTGTCTGAATGGCACAGCCAATAAACAAAATTGCCGTTACTGGGCTCGTCAAAATCCGCATTGGATGGTGGAAGCGAACACACAATATCCTCAAAACCTTAATGTGTGGGCTGGTGTGGTGGGTTCTAGAATTATTCGACCAAATTTTTCGACGGAACGCTGAATGGTGAACGTTATCTGAACTTTCTACGAAATGAACTACTACCTACTTTAGCGGTGTTGTTTCCCAGCGCAGAAGATCCTGATAGACACAAGGACAGAATTTGGTTACAGCAAGACGGTGCGCCTCCACATTATGCGCGACAAGTTCGAGAATACCTCGATCAAGTATTTCCTAATCCAAATATTTTAAAATTTCCTAATGGATTGGTAGATGAAGGCTTATTGAATGGCCAGCAAGATCGCCAGATTTAACCCCACTAGATTATTTTCTTTGGGGCTATTTAAAAAGTAAAGTTTATTTTAATAGACCTGTAAATATTGAGGCGTTAAAGGAAAGAATTCCTGCAGTAATTCACGTAATGACTCCAGGAATGTTCGAAAACTCGAAATAAAATGTTAGAAAATGTTCAACAAGCGTTTGGGGATAGATTAGGGCATTGTCTCGTCGTTAACGCGCAGCACTTTGACAATTAATTAAGGATTAGTTAATTAAATTTTGTTATTCCTCAATTTCGTGTATAAATAAATTTTGATAAATATCGCCGTTATTTATCAACCGATTTCGATATTTTTTTTCTTTGTATTCACATTAAAAAAGTCTATCAATTGAGGTATCGCAAGGGGTACTTTGCTATTTGAATTTTTAAAGTTGTGGTTACCACCCCTTAGGGAGAAGGGGTGGGGGGCTGAAAAGTGTATATTAGGATAGTAAGTTAAAAGTAAAAATCGACGTGTCGGAGCATTTTTCTCAAATATTTTTCACTGTACAATATAATCTCAAATATTTATGCTATAATTTGTAATCAATTTTAATTAAAAAAGTTGCTCAAGTTTGTTTTCTACACAGCGGAATTCCGGGTTATTTTTCTACCAAGTTTTAAACGATATTGTTAAATAACATCCAACTTGACTAAACCTCACACAATTAGAGTTCATCAGATATTAATAGCATTATATACATAAGTACGTAAATACAGTATGAACTTCAGATTACTTCATATTCATAGTTCGTTATATTACCCGATATAAAAAGCGCGCCAGCAATTGGCCATAACGCGTCATCACTACCTGTGCCTGGGCATACCCAGTACCCGATTTAAAAAGCGCGCCAGAAATTGGCCACAACGCGTCATCACTACCTGCGCCTGGGCATACCCTTATAAATATCCCTGGTTTATTTTATGACACCTTTTATTGAAACCTGTCGTTCGGGAGAGCTTCCGCAGATTTCAAACTGTCGACTCACCACAGCGCGGCCGAGCCGTGTAGGAGCACTATTTTGAAATGTATGTTGTTTAACCAATCGTTCATCAAAATCGTGCTCTAAGCCCCAACGATGCTGCACATTAAAAGTTAATATGGGGGCACGATTTGGTAATTTATCGTTTATAGAAGTTCTGTTCCGACTCGGCACGATTCCCTGTCGACCAGCATTGAAGGGCGTACATAGCGTCAAAATATCATTGTACATAATTTACAATGATGACGATATATTATGGATTGTAAATTATGCAATTTTCCACAATTTTTCCTTCGTTGCCTGGACTATAGTCTAGGAATGGCATGGGCTATTTGTTCCACTATATATTATTATTATTATTATTTATTGGAATTCTCTGATACATCTCATTAAATACATTAAACCTAGATAATATAATTTAGATACAACATATAAATACTAAAATTACACTAATAGATTTTGACAAGTAATGAGGATCATCAGGGCAAATTGGTAGTACCGAGCTTCGCTGAAGCCTAGGGTACTCCCTAAAAACACAAACACAAACACTTATTTCATATTATTATTATTATTATTTATTGGAATTCTCTGATACATCTCATTAAATACATTAAACCTAGATAATATAATTTAGATACAACATATAAATACTAAAATTACACTAATAGATTTTGACAAGTAATGAGGATCATCAGGGCAAATTGGTAGTACCGAGCTTCGCTGAAGCCTAGGGTACTCCCTTTGCGGGTATCACTGCAGCTCAACCCAATTTTGAAAAACAACGCCCTTTATGCTTTGCAACACAAGTTTGCAAAGCAAAGGAAAACTGCAGAAACCCCGTACAGCGTTGCGTACAGGTCAGTAAAAACACATGCAGACATTTATTAATAGACAATATACAAAGGAAGGCAAAGATAAAATATTAATATAGCAGTACGATAGCAGAAAATTTAGGATACTTTATGATAAAACTCTCCTCAAAATATTCGCGCTTCCCAAAACCGCAATTTCCTGAATTTCCCAGGGCGAAATTTTGCACGGTAACTCCTTGACATGTTTACTATAATTTAGAGTAACTGCTCCCAATGAACCTACAATCACCGGAATAATGTTTACTTTCATTCCCCACATACGTCCAACTTCTATTGAGAGATCCTTATATTTAAGTTGTTTTTCAAGCTCCTTCCTTACAACATTCCCATCAGCAGGTACCGAGATTTCTATGAACGTGCATACCTTCCTCTGGAAATCCTTTACCACGATATCTGGCTTATTAGCATCAAGCATTCTATCAGTGACAATAGGCATGTTCCATAATATGGTAATATGATCATTACTCACAACAGGAGATGGAACGTGGTCATACCACCGAGACACATCCATTGCTAAACCTAATAGTTGGGAACACAAGTTGTAATGTATGTATGTTCCCACCCTATCATGCCTAGCAATGTAATGCGACTCAGCTAAGACTGGACAAGCCGCTAACAAATGATAGACATGTTCCGGAGCCTGATGACACAGTCTACAACTCCCATCATGAGCAACTTTCATAATCTTCTGTTCATGATATCTTGTACGTATCGCCTGATCTTGCGCCGCTATGATAGAGGATTCCGTTTCAGCCTTAATGTTTCCATGACAAAGCCAAGATAACGATCCAGACTTTGAAATACCATCACCCTCCACAATTCTTAAAAATTGGCCATGCATTGGCTTACTAACATAATCCTCTCTCATTTTCTGATTCATTTTTAACTTTATCTGTCGCTTTAAACTCTCCACTGAAATTTTATTTTCATAATTACCGAGTTCTTCCACCTGAAATTTTTCTAAAATTAGTTTATGTTTACTAATTATTGACTTACCAGAAGTATCCCTAATTAATTGTTTAATGACTTTATCCTCCTTGTTGGCCTTTATAAAATTTCCTAAATTTAACATTTCCAAATCATAAATATTTTCCAATTGCTGCAAGCCACGACCTCCATCTAAACGGTGCAGGTATAGCCTGCAGACATCAGACCTATTATTATTATTATTTATTGGAACTCTCTGATACATCTCATTAAATACATTAAACCTAGATAATATAATTTAGATACAACATATAAATACAAAAATTACACTAATAAATTTTGAAAAGTAATGAAGATCATCAGGGCAAATTGGTAGTACCGAGCTTCGCTGAAGCCTAGGGTACTCCCTTTGCGGGTATCACTGCAGCTCAACCCAATTTTGAAAAACAACGCCCTTTATGCTTTGCAACACAAGTTTGCAAAGCAAAGGAAAACTGCAGAAACCCCGTACAGCGTTGCGTACAGGTCAGTAAAAACACATGCAGACATTTATTAATAGACAATATACAAAGGAAGGTAAAGATAAAATATTAATATAGTAATACGATAGCAGTAAATTTAGGATACTTTATGATAAAACTCTCCTCAAAATATTCGCGCTTCCCAAAACCGCAATTTCCTGAATTTCCCAGGGCGAAATTTTGCACGGTAACTCCTTGACATGTTTACTATAATTTAGAGTAACTGCTCCCAATGAACCTACAATCACCGGAATAATGTTTACTTTCATTCCCCACATACGTCCAACTTCTATTGAGAGATCCTTATATTTAAGTTGTTTTTCAAGCTCCTTCCTTACAACATTCGCATCAGCAGGTACCGAGATTTCTATGAACGTGCATACCTTCCTCTGGAAATCCTTTACCACGATATCTGGCTTATTAGCATCAAGCATTCTATCAGTGACAATAGGCATGTTCCATAATATGGTAATATGATCATTACTCACAACAGGAGATGGAACGTGGTCATACCACCGAGACACATCCATTGCTAAACCTAATAGTTGGGAACACAAGTTGTAATGTATATATGTTCCCACCCTATCATGCCTAGCAATGTAATGCGACTCAGCTAAGACTGGACAAGCCGCTAACAAATGATAGACATGTTCCGGAGCCTGATGACACAGTCTACAACTCCCATCATGAGCAACTTTCATAATCTTCTGTTCATGATATGTGGTACGTATTGCCTGATCTTGCGCCGCTATGATAGAGGATTCCGTTTCAGCCTTAATGTTTCCATGACAAAGCCAAGATAACGATCCTGACTTTGAAATACCATCACCCTCCACAATTCTTAAAAATTGGCCATGCATTGGCTTACTAACATAATCTTCTCTCATTTTCTGATTCATTTTTAACTTTATCTGTCGCTTTAAACTCTCCACTGAAATTTTATTTTCATAATTACCGAGTTCTTCCACCTGAAATTTTTCTAAAATTAGTTTATGTTTACTAATTATTGACTTACCAGAAGTATCCCTAATTAATTGTTTAATGACTTTATCCTCCTTGTTGGCCTTTATAAAATTTCCTAAATTTAACATTTCCAAATCATAAATATTTTCCAATTGCTGCAAGCCACGACCTCCATCTAAACGGTGCAGGTATAGTCTGCAGACATCAGACCTAGGATGAAACATAAAATTTAGTGTTAACTGTTTTCTAGTTTTAATGTCCAAATCGCGTATTTCCTTCTTAGTCCAGTTTAAAACTCCAACACTATATCGAAATATTGGAATAGCATATGCATTTATCGCTTGCATTTTATATTTTCCATTTAAACCAGATTTTAAAATTTTTCTGACTCGCTTAATGTATTCGCCTATAACCTTCGCCTTCATCCCTTCATCATCTATACCAAAGGCTTCATCCATTCCCAGATACTTATATCTAGTATTATCTGTTAATTCATTAATACTAGTATGACCATTCAGGCATATGTCAGCGGTTCTCTCAATTTTGCCTTTGACAATACTAATTTTGGCACACTTCTCTAGACCAAACTGCATCCCAATATCGTCAGAGAATTGTTTAACTATACTGAGGCTCCTCTTCAACTGCTCATCATTTTTGGCATAAAGTTTCAAATCATCCATATATAATGAATGACCAATTAACTTTTCGCCAGGTAATAACTGAACACCAACTTTGTCCTCATTCAATTCACTGGACAATGCAAACAGGCCTATGCCAAAGAGCAAGGGTGATAAACTATCACCTTGAAATATGCCACAATTAATATTAATCGGCTCTGAGAAAACACACGACTCTCGTCCCCGCAAGCATAGTTTAGTAGACCATAAGGACATACATGAGTTTACCAGAAAAATAATTTTTTGGTTTACCCCATATATCTCCAAGGCTTTTACAATCCATTCATGCGGGATACTATCATACGCCTTCTTATAGTCAATCCAGGCCATGGATAGGTTTCCTCGAGTCTTCTTGATCTTTTCAACAATCTTCTTGTTAATTATTAACAGTTCTTTTGAACCATAACTGTCCTTTAAAATGCCTTTCTGCTCAGAGGGCAATACATTATTTTCTTTAAGATGTTCATAAATCTTGGTACCTAAAATTTTAGTTAATAATTTATAACAACAATTTAAACAAGTAATAGGCCTATATTGGGATACTTCCATTGTATTCTCCGTTTTGGGAATCAAAACAGTTACACCTTCCGTTAGCCACGACGGTATCAGTTCCGGATTGTTAACCATATTGTTAAAACATTTTACTAAATGTTCATGCAATATGGTTATCCTTTTAAGCCAAAAATTAGGAATTTTATCTGGTCCAGGAGCTTTCCAAAGTCCCAAACTTTTGCAAGCATTTTGGAAGTCATCTTTGGAGAGAAGTACATCTTCCATAGCTGGATAATGCATATTCCGCCTCTCCTCGCGTTTAATCCATTCCGCATCAGAATTGTACTTGCCAGATTGCCCCCAAATGCCTGTCCAAAAATTGGTAACATCATGCATGTTTGGAAAATTCTGGATACAGATGTTCTCCTTGCCAAGACCCCTATAAAATTTTTTAGGATTTTCTTCAAAATTTTTGTTATCATTGTAAGTCCGAATTCTTTTTTCAATTCTTCTGATACGTTGGGCCTTAGCTTGCATTTTCTGTTTTAACTCCTCTTCAATAATTACTATATCCTTCTCTTCGCCTAAAACACTGTATTTTAGTATTATGTTTTGTCGTAACCGTTGTAACCTCTCTGTTAAATGAATAGATCTTCTAATTTCAGAAATCCTGGAAACGTCTTTTCTCCAATTAGCAATATTATTTTGGAGTCTACGCTTCCAACGGTTTTCCCGAATTTGATTATTGTGAATTGATGTAAATTTTGGATTCCCCATCTTAGTAATAACATATGCGGATGCATACAACAAATTATTTATTTCAATAATGGACAATTCTGGCCTATTCCTCAGAAATACTTCCAGATCAGAATTAGCCTGCGCAATCAACTCCCTAACCCTGTTAGTCTCCCGTATAAAAGGCAATCCAACCCTGCTATGAAAATTTCCTGAAGTAAGCAATTCTTGTTGTACCAATATTAAAAACTGACTTTGTTGTACTGCATTATCATCATTATTACCCAGATTTGGCATTCCATTTACCTCAATATCTACAATAATAGACACCTCATCATTGCGGCTATTCTGTTCTAATTCTACCACTTCATCCAAAATGTTTCCTTGTTCTACTTCAACTACTTCATCATTTTCAAGATTTAGAAAAATCTCTACCTCCCTTCTTATAGAATCTATCTCTATATTGGATAACTTATTCCTATTTATAATGCACCGTCTCTGGGATGCCAAAGTATTAGCAGTCAACTCCATTCTTTTATCTGGGTTTCTTTCTCGCCATATTCTAAAGCATTCCCGTTGATTAGCACATCCAAACTTTAACAATGAACAAAAGTGACACCAAATCACAATTATTATTATTATTATTATTTATTGGAATTCTCTGATACATCTCATTAAATACATTAAACCTAGATAATATAATTTAGATACAACATATAAATACTAAAATTACACTAATAGATTTTGACAAGTAATGAGGATCATCAGGGCAAATTGGTAGTACCGAGCTTCGCTGAAGCCTAGGGTACTCCCTTTGCGGGTATCACCACAGCTCAACCCAATTTTGAAAAACAACGCCATTTATGCTTTGCAACACAAGTTTGCAAAGCAAAGGAAAACTGTGGAAACCCCGTACAGCGTTGTGTACAGGTCAGTAAAAACACATGCAGATATTTATTAATAGACATATACAAAGGAAGGTAAAGATGAAAAGTAGTACGATAGCAGTAAATTTAGGATGCTTTATGATAAAACTCTCCTCAAAATATTCGCGCTTCCCAAAACCGCAATTTCCTGAATTTCCCAGGGCGAAATTTTGCACGGTAACTCCTTGACATGTTTACTATAATTTAGAGTAACTGCTCCCAATGAACCTACAATCACCGGAATAATGTTCACTTTCATTCCCCACATACGTCCAACTTCTATTGAGAGATCCTTATATTTAAGTTGTTTTTCAAGCTCCTTCCTTACAACATTCGCATCAGCAGGTACCGAGATTTCTATGAACGTGCATACCTTCCTCTGGAAATCCTTTACCACGATATCTGGCTTATTAGCATCAAGCATTCTATCAGTGACAATAGGCATGTTCCATAATATGGTAATATGATCATTACTCACAACAGGAGATGGAACGTGGTCATACCACCGAGACACATCCATTGCTAAACCTAATAGTTATTATTATTATTATTATTATTATTATAAGAAGCGAGTGATCAGGCCCTGAAACTTTCTTGTCATATAATCAATACGCTAAACTTTCTCATTCAACTGCATTCTGGCCAATATCCTTCTGCGCTTTGAACTGGTAAACTTATCGATGCGGTGCCAGTGTAAAGTTACGTCGGCGGCGCCGCTTTTTGTTTACGCCCCAAGAATACCGATACGTTTGCGTTTTATTCGTACCTGTCTTCTATGTCCATACAGTTAGCCTGCAATGGCAATTGTTATTTTATTTTCTACAGAAAGTTATCCAATTATTGCAAACTGGCACACTTTCCACTAATGTATCGAATAATACTGACTTTTGTAAAACATCGACCTATAGGGAGGTGGGCTGTTTTTGAGAATTATATAACGAGCTGGGGGACTATCGAGTTTGGCAATTTGCTTGTTTGTTTTATGATACCTTTTATTGAAACGGGTCGTTCGGGAGAGCTTCCGCAGATTTCAAACTGTCGACCCACCACAGCGCGGCTGGCCGTGTAGGAGCACAATTTTGAAATGGATGTGTTGTTTATCCAATAGTTCATCAAAATCGTGCTCTAACACTCAGCGATGATGCACATTAAAAGTGAATATGGGAGCACGGTTTGGAAGTAGATAATTGTTTATTCATTTATCGTTTATAGAAGTTCTGTTCCTACTCGGCACGGTTCCCTGTCGACCAGCATTGAAGGGCCAAGTACATATCGTAAAAATATCAATGTAGGTACATAATTTACAATCCACGATATAATGTGGATTGTAAATTATGCAATATTCCTGGGGGAATATTATCAATTTTTCCTTCGTTGCCTGGACTATAGTGTAGGAATGGTATGTGCTATTTGTTCCACTATATAGGAAGGGCGTGATCAGCCCTTGAAACTTTTCTTGTCATATTATCAATACGCTAAACTTTCTCATTCAACTGCATTCTGGCCAATATCCTCCGCTTTTAACTGGTAAACTTATCGATACGGTGCCAGTGTAAACTTACGTCGACGGCGCCGCTTTTTGATTACGCGCCAAGAATAGCGACACGTTTACGTTTCATTCGCACATGTCTTCTATGTACATAACGCTAGCCTGCACTGACAATTATTGTTTTATTTTCTACAGAAACTTATCCAATTATTGCAAACTGGCACACTTGCCACTAATGTATCGAATATACCGACTTTTTTAAAACATCGACCTATAGGGAGGTGGGCCGCTGTTGAGAATTATATAATGAGCTGGGGGACTATCATTTCGGAATAGCTTAGCTGTGCTCGTTAGATGCAATTTCAGTCACCAATGAGCTCTCGAGGTGGCACATTGCTTGTTTGTTTTATGACACCTTTTATTGAAACGGTTCGTTCGAGACAGTTCCGCAGATTTCAAACTGTCGACTCACCACAACGCGGTCGCGTCGTGTAGGAGTCCAATTTTGAAATGCATGTGTTGTTTATCCAATCGTTCATCAAAATCGTGCTCTAACACTCAGCGATTGCACATTAAAAGTGAATATGGGGGCACGATTTGGAAATAGATAACTGTCGACCGGCATTAAAGGGCCAAGTACATACTGTAAAAGTATCAATGTACATAATTTACAATCCACGATATATTTTTGGATTGTAAATTATGCAATTTTCGGCAACATTTCCTTCGTTTCCGGGACTTAGTCCAGGAAACGAAGGAAAAGTTGCGGAAAAATCGTGGGAAAGTTACTATTGGTATAGTTGTAGAGGAAGGTGTCCTGAACAACATACAAAAAGTACCCATGGGTGGGGTGGAGCTAAGGAGGGGGGAGGTCTTTATAAGTCCCTTTTTTCAGTTTTTCGTTAATAACATGAAAACTACTGCCTCTAGCGAAACAATGTTCATATACTATATTATTCTGCATACAGATTAACACAAAGAAGCTCATGTGCACTTTTTCCCTAGAATCCATATTTATGGAGATATTGCTGACTACCCGTCTTAATTTGTTTTAACGTTTTCTAGAGAACGTGACATTATGGACAAGTTAATATAATATGTTATATTACATGATAGATAGATAGATAGATCTTTATTTATGTAACCACCAGTAAAATTACAGTGAACATAAATCGCCACAAGAAAAATATACAAACACTTATTTCATATAATTGTAAAAATCATTTAAAGAATAACACGAGACATCGAATAAAACATCCCGAACAGCATTCCTAAATACTCGTGTGCCAACTTAAAAAAAAAAAAAAAAAAAAAAAAAAAAAAAAAAAAGGCGAGGGGAGGGAAAGAACCCACCACCACCCCGCTGCACGGCATCGCCTGAAGGGCATACTTCCTGCAGCGACATCTCCCAACATTTCTCCCGTCGCCTTTCCGTTTTGTGGCCTACTGGCTCTTTTACTATTTATGTTAACCACAAATACAGATACGACAGACAAGACTACCTACTTACTAATAACATACTACTATGCTACTTATTCTACTACCTCCTAATATTACTTATTCTACTACCACCACCTTTTCGTGCTCAGAACGACAGTTCTTTCTGGGACGCCGCCACCTAGACTTTTCTTCTGGGACCACGGTATAACCACTGGTCCCTCGCCTGACTCCGGTCGTCCTGAAGTCTGGTCCGGATTTCCAGAACCCTAAACATTTCTCGCTTCGGCAGTTCCGGAAGCTTTCCTGCGCCGGTTTCCGGACGCTATTCTGCCTTTCTCGCTTTTGCCCTCTCCGTCCCCGGGACCATCCCTACTCCTTAACAACTAAGGCGTGGGAGGTCCTCTCGCTTCATCACGCTTGTCGTCCTCGTTCTTGCACTTTAGGATATCGCCCACGGTGTGTGCGATCCGCCGCCACTCCTCCGGTCCCTGTAACATGCGCCGTACCATTCTTTCCTCGTTGAGGTCTTCCTGATATGGACACGCGCTTCTATGTGCTGCCCATCTTTCGCATCGAAAGAGAGTATGCCCAGGTGTGTCCTCCTCCCCGCAGTACCGGCATTCTGGGCTGTCCCTTCTCTTGAATCGGTGCAGCTATGCCCCGAAACATCCGTGGCCGGTTAGAGCTTGGGTGAGCTCATAGTTGACTTCACCATGCCTTCTATTCACCCACCCCGATAGGCTGGGTATCAGGCGATGGGTCCATCGTCCACATTCATCCTCGTCCCACTCCCTCTGCCATGCCTCTATTGTTGCTGTCCGATCTGCGACGCGGGAACCACCCTCATGTCCTCTTCTGTCATACCGTTGCCTTCTTTCCTCTACTGTTAGATGTAGTGGCACCAGGGACGCAATTACCAGGACCGCCATGGTAGATACGGTCCTGTACGCCGACGTCACTCCGATCGCCGCTCTTCTTTGAACTCGTAGGAGCCGCTGCCTTCTGTTTGCGAACTCCATGTCGTCCGCCCAGACCGGCGCCGCATACAGCATCACCGACTCCGCCACGGACGCGAGAACTCTCCTCTTTGCTGCCGTCGGGCCCCCCAACCTTGGCATAAGCCTCAGGAGAGCCCCTGTTGTCCTCTCCGCCCTTGCCGCCACCTCTTCCACGTGCTTTCTGTACCTGAGGTTTCTTTCTATTCTCACTTCCAGGTACTTGACGCTGTTCCCGGGCTTGATTAGTATCCCGTCCACTGCCAGTGTCACCGGCTCACATTTCCGTCTGCCGGTTAGGAGCACGGCCTCGGTTTTCTCGGCAGCCAGCTGCAGTTGTCTGTCAGCCATCCACGCGACGATTCCCGCGATGGCCGCGTTCGCCCTCCCCTCGAGCTCGGCGCAAGTGGCGGCGGTCACCACCATCGCTAGGTCATCTGCATACGCCACCAGTTCCACTCCAGGTAGCTCCAGACGCAGCACCCCATCGTAGAAGACGTTCCAGAGCGTTGGCCCCAAGACCGATCCCTGGGGAACGCCGCTTGTTATCCTCTTCCGTGAGGCCCTCCCGTCTTTATCCTTTAGGATAATCCATCTGTCCTTCAGGTAACTCCTGATCATCCTCAGTAGGTACCGGCTGATGCCTCTTGTTTCCAGCTCTGCGATTAGGTGTTCCCATGCGACGGTATTGAAGGCATTTCTGACGTCGAGTGTGACCAGAATGCAGAACTGTTTTTTCCTCCTCGTTCCTTGGTTCGCCCTCTTTGCTTTGTCCATCACGCTCCTCACCGCGTCCACCGTAGACCTTCCTTCTCGAAAGCCAAACTGGTTGTCCGCCAGGGGAGCTCTCTCGTCTAGCTCGGTTTTCAGTCTACTCACCAGCACGTGTTCCATTAGCTTGCTGCTTGTGTTCAGCAGGCAAATGGGCCTATACGTTGGTGGTTCTCCTTCCGTGGCCTCTCGTTTGGCCAATAGGAGGAGGCTGGACGTCTTCAACTTTTCTGGGTATTTCCCTTCCGTGAGGATTGCGTTCATCACGTCTGTGACGTACTCTCCCGCTACTACGACCATTTCCCTGATCGCCTCCGGAGGCACTCCATCAGGTCCCGCGGCTTTCTTAGGCTTGATCTTTCCTGCCGCTGTCCTAACTTCCTCTACCGTGAGAATATTCGTAACCTCTTCCGGTTCCTGCTCGACTTCCTCCGTGATGTCATGTTCTGGGAACAGTTCATCCGCAACTACCTTCATTTCGGACAACGTCAGGTTCGGTGGCGGTAGTCTGGCTTTTAGCCTTTTCGTGACTATCTTGTACCCCTGCCCCCACACGTTATTTTCCACTTCTTCAATCACGCTGGTCCAGTGGCGTTGCTTGGATTCGGCAATTGCTATCTTCAGTGCCCTTCTAGCCTCCCTGTATCATACTGTAAGGAGTGCTCGTCTGTCTTCATCTCTGGTTTCTCTTTGGGCGGCCCTTCTAGCAGCGTTGCTCACCTTCCTCAAGTCCGCAATCTCCTCAGTCCACCAGTATACTGCCCTATTGCCCGTGCAACTACTCTTGGGCATGGCTGCTTCGCATGCCTTTGCGAGTGCTGCCTCACATGTTGCCACATTTGGTGGTTCTCCTGCCGTTTCCGTTTCGAACGTCTCCCTGAACTTGGTGCGGTCTAGTTTCCTCGCGTTGTAACGCTTGGATACGAACTGCTGAGTCTCCTCCCTCGATTCTCGAATGTCCCTCAGCCTGTACTCAATATACATATGGTCGCTGAGGGTTTCTTCTTCCACCACTCTCCATCCTTCCACCTGTCTTGCGACGTTTGCAGTAGCGAAGGTGACGTCTATCACTGATCCTCCTCCCCCTCTCCTGAATGTGTTCGCATTTCCTTCGTTCAGGGGAACCAGACCATTCCTCGATGCCCACTCACCCAGTGCTTCTCCTCTCCTGTCGGTGACTGCCGATCCCCATTCCTGTGATTTTGCGTTGAAGTCACCAGCCACTATGTACTTGCCGCTTCCAGATCTCATGCCCTCCTCCAGAGTGTCCAGGAGGTTCTGGAATTCCGGGCCTTCCATAGCAGGGGAGGCGTAACAGCTGTACATCGTCACCGTTCCCGTGTCCACCCACGCGTATCCCTGTCCTGCTCCCTGTCTCGTGACGTGAACCTTACGTCCCCTTATTCCGATGGCCGCCTTCCGGCCGATGTCCTGCTTCCAGCCTAGTATCTCGGTCATAGCTCTATTTTGTTCTGAGACCAGTAGAATGTCGG
This sequence comes from Aphodius sticticus, assembly GCA_963966075.1. Classification (NCBI taxonomy): domain Eukaryota; kingdom Metazoa; phylum Arthropoda; class Insecta; order Coleoptera; family Scarabaeidae; genus Aphodius; species Aphodius sticticus. The sequence continues at coordinate 37,762,951 of OZ014509.1, read as the reverse complement.
TGTTTTGTCTAGCCGCTGTTGCTATTAATAGCTCCTGAGCGGATTTTCCCCTTCCTAGGTTTACCTGTATGATGGAGGTGGCCATGGCGTATGGTAACGTCTATCGCTCTCCCGTATCGAGTGCCACCAATTAATTTAAAGTGAGCCGGGAGTGAGTTATACAATTCACACCCCATGTAGCACAAGCTCTTCTGATACGCAGAGTGGCGATGCATGGGCGGCAACAAGTAACCGGCATTTCTGGTCTGATAATCGTGATCTCTGGCATCATTAAAATTATTTACTTGTGTATGAACAAAAGAAACCGTTTCAAGAATATAAACGTCGAATGCGGTAAGTCACTTTCCGCTCTTGAAAACCTCTCGACATGATTCCCTTGCGCCCAAGCCATACATACTCCTGACTGCCCTCTTTTGAAGCACAAGTACATCCGCTAAGCCCGGATCCGCTAAGCCATGATTATACTTACATGTAGTAAAGTCATCAATACGTGGTCTGAGCGTAGTTCCTTTATCATTAAAACTGATTTTTAACAATAAAATCCGATTTTTTAACACTTACCCTTTCACCCCCCTTCATGTCTCCTTCAGTATTGATCCTACGAAAAGGTCCACCCCCACTCACGGGTACTTTTAGTATGTTGCTCAGGACACCTTCCCCTACAACTGTGCCAAAATTGGCTTATACATGCTTTTTCCCGCAATTCGGCCGTTTTTGGGATTCGTTGCCTGGTGTAGTCTAGTCGAGTCCGTAGAAGCTGTGAAGATCGTACTCGCCCGTAGTGAATTTTAACTTTTGCGGGGTACCTTGAGTTGGCTGGCGCAAGCTCAAAGACTCGATGACAGACGCCACTGTACGTGCGCTCGCTGACGCGGTAACATTAATAGTAATTGTTGGTAACTATTGCCAAACTTGCACCAAACTTGTTTGTCGCTGCAACAAACCCTTCGTAAATAAATTATTATTATATTTTTTGTAACTTAGTATGCTTCACTTAGCACAGGCGCCAATTATACTGAACAATACTGAACAGTGGGTCAAAGAAAATAGTGTATTGTTAGAAATGCTAACTTCACGTTAACTGAACAACCTACCATCAGGGTGGTCGAATTTCCTTATACAGGTACCATTTTCGCCGAAGACTTAGGCCGGTCGGTTCTATTACATCTGGCATTCCTTGCGGCTGTTGAGAATACAAATTGTAAGACTGTGACGACGAATTCGCATTTTTTTTTGCACTCTACTCCAGCATCTGTTACGATGAAATGATGGAATTTTGTGAGGCCTGGTAATATTTTATAATACTGTTTCCAGTACTCATCCCATTTATACCATGCAACGTTATTTTGGTGCAACTGCAACTGAAACTGAATATTCCTTTGTGTATGCATTCGCGACACATTCTACGAAGTCATTAAAGGTGTCGATGGTGTTATAAACATATTTCGATTTTATTAGTCCAAAAATCCTATCTGGCGCAAATTTTGTGTGCCCAACTAACAGAAAGTTTAATGACGTTTTTCTATGTCGTTTTCTGTTAATGCGCCAAACTAAACATTGAAGAACGGCATTATTTTTATTTTGGCTCACCGTATTGTCCGCAAATAGAACTATTTCTTCAGCATCTTGTTTTGTTTCGAGAAAATGATGGATCATGCTAATGACTTTGCTCGCGCCTTTGTCCACATGATTGGCTTCATCGATAATATAGGTGCTTTGTTTATTTTCCTTTTCCTTCTTTATGCGAAATAATTGTATTTATCGCGCAGCTTTAAAGTAGATACTGCCAACTTGCTGGGTTGATGAAGGATAGTGTACATTTTGAGCATAGTCAAATGACAGAACAATCAACTTTTTGTTGTTCAACCATTTTGATCTCTCAACTTCTGTTTGATAATGCTTTCTTTGAATTCTAGCCTGTTCTAAATGTTCCAAAGCACTTCGAAATTTTTCGTTCCTCACTTCATCTCTCATATTTTGCACCTGTCGTATTGCTCCACTATTCTTTTGACATACGTCACATAAATCAGTGGATGGCTTCATAGCTGAAATGTATGGACAGTACTTCATCCATGTTTTTTAAACATTACGTTGCCCATTGGCATCTTGCTTTGAGATTTACAGGCATCTACGTAGTGTTGGTAGACTCTTATCTTTGTGTCTTAAGATGGTAACTTCATTACGCGATAATCTTTAAATTGTGGTAGTCTTCCAGGAAATGGGATAGCTACTCTTTCAGCATAGTTATCAGTAAAAGTCTTTACCAGTTCTATTTCCTCTGCAGAGTATACATGGCTTTTTCGGCTTGGTGTCCTTGCCGTTAAACCACGGGCAGGCTGTGCTAATCCAGAGTCGCTAAAACGCCGAATTACGTTTTTGGGACGTTTCTCGTGAAGATCGTTAAAAAAAATTACACTTTGCGGCAAATTGGAATATGTCGGAAATAATAATTAATAACGTTACGATGACTAGGAGTTGCGGCTCGGTTTGCTGCCCTTTTCACACCTTGTTCCTTAATTACTTTAGACTGATTCGTATCAGAAAGTCGCGAATCTAGCATTGTCAATTCTAAATGCCCTTTAATAATCAGTTCTTATTCGTTTTTTTGTCAATTCAAGAAAAGATTGACGTGTTAAAACAGCAACATTTTGAGGTATTTTTTAATGCATATCTAGGAGCAACATGACGTACTATACATGGAAGTTATAATAATTTTTTCATTCATATCCTCATTAGATTTTTCGATGTTGCTGTCGCTGTAAAACGCAAATGACTGATGCAATGAAGGTTCACTCGGCCCAGCGGTAGGTTGTAAAATCGAATTTTCTTCGTCATCCGTTCCCGAATATTCATATTCCGAAATATCCTCTTCGTCTTCATCGTGAACATTCAACATACGATCGGCAGAAATTAGTTCTTCTTCCATAATATCTAAACGCGATAATATTCGGAAATAAACAAAATCTATGAACAAAAGGAAGTAATTTAGAAAGTGAACGACATTGTGTTATCTTTATAATTACCTTGCAGTCCAGGAATAACACTAAATACAATATTTTCAATGCGAATGCGTGCACATGCATGAACATCTACGCGTTTTAAAAATAAAATCACATTATTTTCGTCTCTAAATTGTTTTTTTTTGCAAACCTGAACCTTGTACGGTTCAGCTATACCTCAGTCTACGTCGCGACAAAAAAATTCCGCATTGAATCTTGTTAAAAATCGCATTTTGTTACTGCCCAACTTTGAGCGCGTTTTGCGCGAAACATACAATTTCGTCATAAGGTCCCTTTCGTCGGAGCGGATCACATATATACTTAAATCATTTTAAAGTAGGGATTTTTTAGATTAGTATTAAACAAACAATTTATCACCATATAACACTTTCAACACAAGTTTTATAAATAAAACCGGAAAAAATTTAGGGTATTATTTATTAATATCATTCAATAAATTTAAAATACATTATAATATAATAAAATAAATAAAATATTCTGTAAAGAAGAAAATAAAAAAAAAACACTAATAAAATAAATAAAATTTTCTGTTTTTAAACAAAAAACATTCTACATATACAATATTAAATATAAAATCTTAGTACGTGATCAAATAATGGAATCTTAGTATAAGTAATCAATAGTAATTCATGATCCAATTCTCACATTCATGATCCAAACTAGCAGACAGGCATCTTCTAATACAAAAAAAAACAGAAGCAGTATTAGTTCAAAATCAAATTTTTTTTCACTTTAAAATAACTTGCCATTAAGGAGCAAGTATACCCCACTAATGAAAATTTTTGTTAGTGTTTTGAGAAAAACTATTTGTAATGGAAAGTAACCACAGGTGATATAGGACGTAGAAAAACGCATAAAACAAACGCTAACGTCAAAGGTGTCTTAGAAAAATCGCGGGTTCGAAACACGTAAAAACGATAAATAATTCAAACTAAGTTCATATGTGAAACCTTTCTATTTTTTTATGTTCTATTTTGGAAAGTCATTTTCATAAAATAATAATGTATAAAAAAATGAATGTCGTTATTTAATATTTTATTACTTTTATATACTTTCCAATATACAATACTACATTAGAAAACCACTGTAAAAATTTCATATCTCTACAATGCGTATTAACGCTAGGATTTCGAACCTACGGTACACTTACGGTAGACTACATCGTTAACGGTCAAAATGAAATTAATTTAATTAGCTTTTTACTTTATCATTCGTTGTATGACAATGTATTAACGGTCATGAACGGTCAAAATGAAATTAATTTAATTAGCTTTTTACTTTATCATACGTTGTATGACAAAGTATTGTAATCGTACCGAAAAAAATTAGATTTTAGCGGAAATATGTCCTTTTGGGTCCTCCGAACATTTTTGACCAAGGCACAAAAAAGTCTGTGTGTGTGTGTGTCGTGTGTGCTTGTGTGAGTATGCGAGCGCGTGCGCGCGGGCGTGCGCGTTAAGGTGGGTCGAAACGGCCCTTTTTTTAAGTTTTAAAATTTAAGGCACTAACCTGACAAAGTTTGGTTGTTTTTAAACAACTTTTAGCCGGGTCCGGCTGTTTTTTCAAACAATTTGGTGGCGCTACCTAAAAGGAGTTTTCATAAGGGCTTCTCAGTACTGTAAAAAAATGGACCAAAATAAATAATTTTTAACCAGCCCCACGACCCCTAACGCAGGCGGAAATTTTCAAAAATATGCTTTTATTAAATTTTGTGCAGCCTTTCGCTTGATTTAGTGATTTATAATTAAAAACGGAATTATATATCGCTAATTCAACCCAGAACTAACCACGCGGAGGTATCTGCACCTAGAGTTCCTCCCATTTGGGGACCCTCCCGCCCTTTATATAGCAAATTATGTGTGATTCCTTTTTTCGAAATATTGTGATTTGTTATCAAATATTGGTAGAACTTGTCGGCCTTCTAAGTTTAATCTAATGTAACCGTCTCTGGATGACTCCCTGCAAACCTTAAAACCTTAACCTTAAAGCTTCAGTGACTATTTTTACACACCGTTCCACCGCCTGTGTCTGACACGGAAAGTTGTCAAAATTTAGGATTACTTTTCCGATCATAATATTATCCACAGCTTCGTTTGGTATTTTAAAGGTTAATGGTGGTGCGGTGATCACAGTTTTCTGCCAATCATCAGATCTGTGTAACCGTCAGCATTGAAATTAATAAGTGGTACCCTAAAAACTCTGACCGTTTCAAGACTTTGCATCCTAATTCCAATCTAATTCTTCATGCAATTGACTCTCTTATATGTGGGCTTGGGTCGCTTAACATTGCCAAAAGTAGGTATTCCGGATGGGCAAAATATGCATGGTCGGCAAAGACTGCCAATTATATGTTTGACGTTATCCAGGAATTCTCTTGAAGCAGGTGTCTCACTCCATCGCAAATATGTGGTTTTGTTTTAATTTCGAGACCTTTAAAATAAATTCGGTTAAAATAACTAGATTAGAGATGGATCTATTGGCTGTAGTAGGCCACCGTGCATGTGACATCTTCCCTGGATTTCTCTTTGCCAAATTAGGAGAGTAATGGTTCCAAATGCAATGCCTACGCAAATACTATACAAGTACTGCTGCTCTGTACTTAAGTCGCCTGATTCGAGTTGAGGAAGATACGTTTTAATTGGTTGAAATTTTACAACTGGCATGTCTTGACAATGTTTTAAAAGGGCTCCAATTGGTCCAGAAAAGCTGTGAGCTCCTTTGGTATCACCATCCAAACTTTGCAATAAATGCCTGAAGGGTAGCTCATTGGATCGGAGCAGACATATGCACCACTGAAGGGGCCTTTAATGTCATTTTCTATTAATCTTCCACCCAGTATTTACGTTTGTACCGTCACAACCCATCACGATTAAATTACTGATATCTGTATCATACTTGTTTAAGCATTGAATATGTTCATTCCTTATATTTGTAGCACCCCTTTTGTATCAGAACCCTTTATAGACAGATTGAAGAAATAAATGTTACCAGGTTCTTTTAAAATTGTAATATCTTCTTCTTGTTGGATTATCTTTTTACTGTCTTTAATAGAAATTGTTTGGTCCTTCCTTCCGTCGAAGTATAGTCCTTTTATGTGTTTGTTTTCTTGTTTTTGTTGAAGCTTTTTGCGGTTTTTGCTTAGTTCTCGGCGTATTTTACTTTTATCAATTACATTCGACTGATCCTCTTTAGAAATTATGTTAAAATCTTCCAAAACGGCGTGCACTATTTTAGCTACTGCCCTATTAGATGTGCCGATCAAGTCCGCCATCTTCGCTGTTTGAGTTAGGCTGCACCTCATTTGCTGAAATTTGGGTGTCGAGATTTTTCCTTTTGTTACTAAAACGGGATATTTGAATTCCTCGTCTGAAGAAGTCTCAGTGGAATTATCCCTGGTACCGAAATTCATACCTATTTGCGACAATTTTGTTGTATTTTGAAAACCGCTTGTACTTAGAATTGGCTCTTCCTCTTCGGTACTCTCTTTTTTGTATCTGTTTGGTTAGGACCTTGTCAACTCCTCCTATTTTCATTTTACGATGAGACCGTCGACCTTGCAAACAGGAGCATTCTGCTGTCGGTACTTTCCTTAGCTTTTCATAAGAGCATTCTAAATCGAGACACTTACAAGTTGATATGTCAAACAATTTTTTTGAGTCTTTATGGAAATTATCCATCGTAGCTTGTAAAAATGTTTCAATTTTTCCTTTTATAGGTTCAATAACATTTTGATACTTGAGATTATATGCAAGAATTAGTTTAATTATTCCCTCGCGAGATAAAGTTGGCAAAGAAGCTCGTTTCCATACATGCTCTACTTTACTGGCTACAATATTTGCAACTGTAGCACTTGCTGGTTGTTTACTACCATCACCTTTTAACTCAATTCGCACGCTTAAATAACATTTCATCAAATCCTCATAAGTTGGTAACTGATTTGCTTCAGGCAATATATCTTTAGCGCTACCAGATATAGGACATGAAAGAGTTTTGACCAAAGGTTTGGCCATTTTTAACGTCACGGTATAGTTTATTTTCACTATGTTAAAATTCTTGCATTCCCTACTTTAAAAACTTCACTACTTGAAGCACCGTTTCAAAAATATTATAGTACTTTACGACGATGCGGTCTGCACTAAACAAATGCTACGTGGAAACTGAATAAAAGGCCGGTACGACGCGAATGCTTCTCCTTCTACCGATTATGAGATCAATGACCTGACTAAATAGCAAACTAGCGAACACAAGCATATACGAGGGGCGCTTGATAAATAATATTGAAATTTTCTGCATTCTAGCGTACACTAATGCATAAGAAAATGCCTCTGGGTTCTCTGGGACAAGTTCGTGAATGGACAAAATCGGTTCACTTGTTTATTTTTAATATTTCACGGTGGGGGTATTTTAACTTCAGCACGGCTGAAGATAATTTTCGGGTGCGGGTTGCCAGGTCTAAAAATACAAAAGCCGTACATGACCATCCATTAGCCGGACGTTTGGTCCTAAAAGCCGGACACAATATTTTTTTCTGAAGTTTTAGTAAAACACGACAAAAAGTCAAATATTTATTCGTAATATTCAAGTCAACATAACAACACATAAAACATAAAAACATACTATGTTAATAGGAACATAAAACTCAGATCCATATAAAAGTAATAATGATCTGAACATTACATTTTCATGTAATGCCAAATAAAACCAACATTAGTATTCGACGAAACTTTTTTTAAAATAATACTTTCTTTTAAGGTACCGTCACAAAACATCGCAACTCCGACACGAAATATTTCGTCTCGACGTTTATTTTTTTTTTGCTGAGAGTGGACACCATAGGCGGTGTCCTGACGTCTGCTGTCTACACCGGGCAGCAGTAATATGGGCAAATAAGTACATTTCTGGCAATTACGCTTTATTATTGCAATTATAATGTTTGGGTTAAAATTGCACTTAAATAAAAAATCTCTTTTTGTATCATGAGTTGGGCTAGACGTTTTATATTTGAAAAAAGCTAACGATGTAGAAGTAAAATTAATTTTTATCTTTCCAAAAAATTATTTTTCATCCAGCCCAACTCGTTATTTATCTAAGAAGTTAATTTCATAAACTTTGAACAATAAATAACGTTTTTATTTGAAAACGCATTTTAGGAGAGGTAGACTGGGTCTTAAGATCATTATATGAAATTCTTCGCAATTTAAATGAAAAATTTATTTTAAGAAACTTCATGTTTCTAATAATATCTACGTTAAGTCTATTTCAGAATTGCCTTCCCACCCAGGGCAGTCTTCATGACTATCCGACACGAACCAGAAACAACCTGAGAGCCGAATTTTCCCGACTTGCCACAACTGCCAACTACAGTAAGACCATAGCAATTTACAATAAACTACCACCAGACTGGAAATCCCAAACCGTCAGAAGCTTCTAGAAAACACTCTCTGAGAGCCTACTACAAGCAGCCCCCTACGATTTTGATGATTTTGTCAAGGACCTCCCGAACCAACATACATGAAATGAAATGTACCTATGACATACTTCTGCACAGAATGATAAAATATATCTATCTGTCTATATATCTTCTATCTTTGGTCCACTGGGAGGAAAACACCAAACATTCTGCTTCCTATGGTTCCTTTCTTGATTTAAACATTTTGTCTGAACGCTGTAAATCTTCGAACTTTTTCTCTTTGGCATTGTGAGATCTGAAATATATTAACCAGTGACTTCGTATTCATGTATTCAGAGTATACTTTTATATTTACTTTTATATTGTCTAAAATCAGCCTACGTATACGTACAAAAACAAATAAAACTTACCAACCGACCGTTCGATGATTTGCGCTAATTAGTGTGTACAAGTGCGTTTAGACACAGGCGACATGGCAGTCACAATTGCTTGAAATGAATGAGAACGATACTGTCCAACGTTCTCGTTGTGGGCAGGGGTAGGCGCCGCAATGGCCCGGTATCGGCGCTATGTAGTTCGCAGTGTTCGCACGACCGCGACCGCACGGTGTACGGTCGAGTTAAAAATTTAGTTTTGGTCGCGTGCGTTTGTGTTGATCAGATGAAATTTGTTCAAGTGGTAAAAAGCCGGGCAAAAGCCGGACAAGCCGGACATCCTTTATTTTAGCCGGACAAGGTCCTAAAAAGCCGGACATGTCCTTCTAATGCCGGACGCCTGGCAACCCTAGGTGTGGGTGGGTGTGCGTGTGGGTCCAGTTTGTGTGCGACGATTCCGAAAAGCTACAAGGTATCATATATCATATTTAGAAATTTGATGACTAAACTTAGAGCTGAAAGAAGTTTTGTTCAAAAGGGTGAAGGTTTACTCTTAGCATTCTTCAACGATTTTGCAAATTAGCCGCCATTTCTGTAATGTCTTCAAAATAGTTAAATAATAAATTAAAGTAAGGAAATATTGTATGATTTATGTCTATGCCATTTTTTTGGTAACATTAATAGTTTAGCTGCATGAGCGAGATTGTTCGTGGCTGCATTAAAGCTAGTTAGGCAGGATTTGCCAGATAAATTGATTCTATTGACAGTATTGTCAAAACATCACAGCAGATCAGAGTTTGACTCAGTCTGACAGAGCTGTGTATATGGTACTCTGTGGTATAGTATGATAAAGTCATGTGTCTGGCCACATCAGATTTTTTTAAACTTCTTAACCTATACATTTTGTCCTGAACCATAATTTCTTTTTGGTAATTTATCTCTATGTATTTGTATATATCTAAACGAATAATTTTATCTATAATAAGTTACTTCACAGTTATGGTTGGGGCAAAATTCTACTGTCTAATAAGCATTTTTAAACTGAGTGTCTAAGTTGTTATGTATATTTTATTGTATATGTATATCCAGATTCATCTAAATATGTATACAGCAAATAGTGTACTTTAATTAGAAGCTCTACTACTTTATCAATGGCATAGTGTAATAGTGTATGCGCCAGAAACAAAATAAACAAAAACATGGCCATTTTTTAGACCAGATTCCTATTCAGCACAGAAAAGCTATCGAATACTTGAACACAGGTGGAACACGGAGGGAACACGGACTGAACACGGACGGAACACAGATTGACAACGGACGGAACACGGACGGAACACCGACGGAACACGGACGGAACAGGAATGGAACACGGATGGGGCACTGACGGAACACGGGTGGAACATGGATGGAACAGGGGTGGAACACGGATAGAAGACGGACGGAACACGGATGAAACAGGAATGGAACAAGGGATAAAACACGGACGGAACACGGATGGAACATGATCAATTCCAATAATATAATAATTATCAACTTTCAAAGCTCAATATCTGTCCACATATGAAATAACTCTAGTTTTAGCAATTTCATAACGCACCACCTCCTCTTTCACAAAACTCTTCACAAAAAAACTGGCTTGCAAGCCACTCTACATTGTCCTTAGAAATGCCATCTTAAACTTTATAATCTGCGGTACAGGTGGTCGCTCTTTGTTTATAATATTTTGGAAGACAAATTAAACATAAAGTCTGCCTAGCGCTCATGGCTCAGACCTCAAATATATAATAATAATAATAATAATAATAATAATAATAATAATAATAATAATTCCGTTATTGTCATTGATCAAAAGATGATACAGACATTGTCAATTTGAACATGTAAAATGCAGACTATAAAATAAGACATATCAATACGTATTCACGTACTGCCTTTCTGAATCGCGATAAATTCGCTATACTGATTAAGTCGTTCGGCATCGCGTTGTATACTTTAATAATCATGTACATAGGTCCGGCCTGAAAAGTAGACGTATTGTGGTGAGGGATGGCTAAACGCATAGAATTACAGGTCTGAAATGAGCCCGATATGTCACCGTTTGTTACAAACTGACTGAAGTTGCTCTTACAAAACAACAAAAGGTTATAAATATACAAACATGGCAATGTTAATATATTCAATGCCCTAAAATGGCCTCTGCAAGAGTCCCGATGCCCCAGTCTTTGCATGCATCTGGAGTAGAAACTCCAGTGATTGAGGCATGAACTTTATTTTATTCATATGAAATATGAGTATGTACCTTCAAAGAATATATTTAGAAGTACTTGCTCAGTCAACATGTTATTAAGAATTTTTACCGAATGATCGTTGCACAATAGTTTATAATTTTCAACTTTGTCCGTTTGGTGTCTATATTTTCGAAAATTATCTCTACATAATTTTTTAAAATTTTAATAACACCCTATTGGTGTGTTAAGATTTTCTATCGAATGACTGTTTAAACATTTTCTCTCGATAAATGAGTGCATTCCAACAAACTTTGTCGTCTTAATGGTTATTAATTTGGTATAGGAATTATTGGCTGGTGTTCTTCCAGAATATTAGAGAGGCGATAATATTAGTTGGAATTCGCTCACTTATCGACCGAGAATGTTAAAACCCCAAAATACAGACAAAATTTGAACAAATTAAAAATTCTCTAATCGTGTTTATGACGACCGATAGTTTGTCAAAACTTATCATAAAGTTATGAAATTTGCCGGCAAATGTTAGATTTTATTGCAAAATTAAGCAGCCGTTGTCGTTTTTAGCAACATTAGCGACTTTAATTAATTATGACTTTAAAATGTTTTTTTACTTGATTACATGTGTTCCTTGTTTCAGGTGATTGTATACCCAACAAGAGAAAGTCCAAATTTGAGGCTTACCGGATTTATCCTATTAGCAGTTTGGACTGTCAGCATTGGCCTGGCACTTCCACTGTTAATCTTCAGTCAATTAAAACATCACATATTTTCCATTGGTGGAAAAGAGTTGAGCATAGACTACTGCATAGAAGACTGGCCCTTTACACATGGTAGAGCTGCATATTCCGTTTTTGGAATCATCGTTCAGTACCTTGTGCCCATTATTATTGTTTCGGTAAGTTATTATCTTACTTCAATCAACAGTAAAAGCACATGCGCATACTACAAGACACATCAAGACAATCTGCAGAATCACTCTAGGTTTAATTGTAAGTTTGTAATAGGAAAAATTTGTCTTATGATAGTATTTCAATAATAGAAAATTTAATTTTATTAACATTTGTGGAAATATAAATTACTACCGAGTGTCGTGATGGGCCGCGCTTTGGAGTAACACATCTATGGACAGTCAAAGGAAAAGGTACAAGGCACCTCATTCTCTCCACACATATTGTGATATCTGCATAATATCAGTTTCATCAGTTGTTACAATGTTGTTTGTCTGTGCAATGACAGTGGCGTATGCTAAAGGTACGTTTCCTATGCAGCAGCTGTTGCCGCTCGGCACTGGTACAAAGCTAAAGATCACTGGTCGACAAAATTAAATTTATTCTGGGTAACTTTGACCTAAAAATAATTGTTTATTAATTTGGGCGTGCTGATTTCCTATGTCCATAGAAAAGTTTGCAGTAGTCACATTTTTCGTAATATTGAATTTTAACAAAACTAAAACCTTATTTTAGTACATATGTCGGTATTGGTAATAAATATATCAAACAACTTTCTTATGAAAATACAATTTATTTATAATTAATGTTCATTTATCGAACAAAATACACAAACCAATATTTTTTTCGCAGATTTATATTAAAATTTTTAATAAGTATACTCATGAACACAAAATTCCGGATACTTTGATAACTTTTGAACTACTTCACCAATTTGTATGATTTGGGCAGCTTTGTGAAATGTTTTCACAACTTTGAAGAAATAAATCAGAATAGGTATTATGCTGGGAGAGCGAAAAGAGTGATGTGTCGTATAAGTTGGAGACATCCTAACCTGTAAATAAGGACATTGGTTAGGGTCTGAAGTGCGCTATGACAAACATTCATCCATTCTACCATTCTTGAAACACTGTTTCAAGTAAACTTTTGCAATATCTATGCTACCAGAAAACTGTCGTTTGGCTTGTCAAATGATTTGCTAATGTGATGCCATAAAATGTTTCCGTTGCCATTAATACAATTAATAGATCTACCAAATTAGTCAAAAAATATGGGGTTACCATTAAAATAAAACTGTTATTGACGGTATAAGTCAGTAACAATTTACGCTCGGAAATTTATTTTTTTCATAGTTTTCGAAGTGTTTTCATAGGTAAAGTATTTGTATGTGAAAGTCCGATCAAAATTTATTAAATAGTTTTTTGGATAATAAATCGCCGAAAATATCTAAAGCTCGGCATTTACTGCTTGCGATGCCATGCTACGCTGAGCTATGCTATGCCAGCAAGTACAAGCGTTTCAATACGTAGCCGTCCACTTATGATGTTATGCTACCTTATCACGTTTATACGTAGTATGAGAAAGTCTCGCTTAACGTGTTTGATTTATAAGAGGCAGGGGAAGATACCCTTTCTGCCTCGTCTGCACATTTTTATTACGCCTGCTTGGCTGCGTAAATGATTTGTGTTTGTGATGTGTAATAAATAAATATTGAAGGCATACAGACATCGGAAATACTGGCCCCCGGCAACGCTGTGGAAGACGTTCCAGATGCATACAAATTTTTGTTTAAAAAATATTTTAAAAAGAAAAATAAATATATAAAAAGACTTGAAAGCCAGATTTAGCCGGTTTTTGGGTAGACTAAGCGTAGAAACACAATTTATAATTTAAAAATACTTGCCCGCAGAGGTGATCGAAATCGAGCCGGCCAACCAAGAAGCCAGGGGATCTATCTTCAAACTAGTGGCTAGCGCGCATGCACGCTCGTATCGGTGACCGCCGAGTAAAGCAGTATCTTCAAACTGACGCTCGTAAGTCTCGCAACTACAGTTCACGGTTTGTTTTTCGCAAAGTGGCTATTCTGCGGTTCGAGGTGGGGACTGCGATACGTATAGCACCAATACGTGGGCCAGAGTTTGTCCCGCTTGAGCCTCCATCACCGCTATTTAAATCAGGCTTGCCAGTGTGCAGGTAATAATTACTCGAAAATCGGGTACGTGCGGTGTGCTGGCGGGTAAAATATAATTGCGGGTAAAACTGGATATTCTGCCTATTTTATGAATTATGGAATCATTTGCAACATTTAGAGCTGTTAATTTTTGGTCAGGTGACGCTCCTGCAATTAGTTTAGTTCACATTTCTGACTTTACTAGATGGCTGAGATAGCGCTGTGTACGATTCCAAACTTGAATTCTCGGTGGTCGTTCTTTTAATTTCAAACCACGTCAGTTTATATTTTGTTTTGTTTTTTAAATTCCGGTTATTTGTCATTGCTATGTTTAAACTGATTAGTTAAAGGCCTATTGGCCTAATTTGTACGTTCGAAAATTTGAAAGCGATAAACTTTGGGGAATATATATCGGCCCGACAAATTAGGTATTCTCAATGACAAATTGTGCACGACAAAATATGTACTCAGCACGACAAATTTGATATTCCCCACGACAATAGTTAACACGACAGAATATGTATTCAGCACGACAAATTAGGGATTCTTAACCACAGTTTAATGTAATATTACTTTTTTAAGCTGGTTGCGAAAAGTATTGATTATTTTGATTTAATTTTTGGGTTTGAATTATATAATGTTGGTTTTATAAAACTTAATTAACAGCTGTAGTGTGGGGTATGCAAAAATTTTATAAAAACAGACATTAAATTTTAAATATTGTATTTAAATAAACAAGCAAATAAACATTAATTCAAGTACAATAAATTATATATCCGTACCTTCTATGAAAAATAAGCAAATATTTGGATTATCGTGTATTTGAATATTTTTATCTTTTGATTTAGTAGAACATGTGTAATATTTAGTACCTACATAAGACTTTTTTTGTTTATTTATAGCCATTATGCTTCGGTCCAGTCCTTTCATGAAATTGTTTGTTGTGAGTAAAATTGTTTATAATTAGGTGACAATGAATCTCTAAATATTTTTTTTATCGTTTATAAACAGTTTTATAATAATAAGAATTCTTCTATATAACAACTGTTTATAATGGTTTATAAATAATAAAAAATATCTTGGATATTTTCATGTAGTTTTTACAAATTTGTTTTGCAAATTTTAGAATGTGCAAATTAATTTATTGTCTTCAAAATTAAATATTTAATGCAAATGTTTAACTGAAATTAGGAATAAGGCATTTAGGCACTCTTGTCCCATTACAGCCCACTTTTGATTTTTTTATTAAGATAACGCTAAAAATTTAAATCAGTAACCAAATATACTTTATGACCTTTAATAAGATTTACACCAGAATGGAAGAGTGTTCAGATATTTTCATTCAAATAATAAGATAATACGAAATATCTCCGGCTCAACTCTGTCGCGTCTAGGTGACACTTAAGAATATTGCTGGCTATGTTATAGTCTTCTTGCAATCAATTAAAAAAGTCGACATTCAATATTCATAAAACTCATCACCATACTCGAAAGTATTGAGCCGGATTCTTTTTAACTATTAGCAAATGTTCAAAGGTCACGCTAACGTATATTTTTAAGAGGAATCATTAGAGCTAGTACGTCCTACAAAACCAAGCATCCATAGTGAGCTTAATTTTGTATCAATTCTGACATGGTATACATCAAATTATAGATAAAGGTGTTGTTGTAATGTGATTTTTTTTACAATTTATAGCCCGAATTATGTAGTAAATAATTTTCATGTAAAACTACAATGAAAAAAGTTTATTATTCCTTTCTTAATTTAAACACATGTATGTATTATATACATTTGATTTACTATTAATAATATCTTTAAAGAGCGAATCATTTATTAAGATAGATGAGAAACATACCATAAATTACATTTTTGACCTAGGAATTAGTTCAAAGAAAGAATTTAGAATAAAAGCTACTATGTATAATATAATTTGTATAGTAAATATTATTTGTTTTTATACATAATTTTTAATATACTATATTATAACATTAATTATTAATTGATTAACAAATACAATATTTGTAATGTGAAAATTTTTTCCAAATCTTTTGTAATACTTAGATATCGTAGAACCCTTTTTCCAGCTTTCCAGACCTCATCAGTGGGTTTGTCTAGATATCGACTTAAATACGAAACTGCATAGGCTAAATCTGGTCGTGATGTAATTGATATATACATACTAAGCGACGATATGGTAGGTACTTCGGGATTTATAGGAGCATCTTCAATTTTAAAATTCACTTCCATGGGTGTTGATATTCCTTTGCATTCTTCCATTTTAAACTCCTTTAATAATTTATCTATTATTCTTGGTTGTTATTTTTAGTTCTTCATCTTTCCTTATTATTTGCATACCTAAAAATGATGACACGTTTCCAAGAATTTTCACTTTGAACTCGACATACAAATATTTGAGTAGTTTTTCAATTTCTTGATCATGTCCAGTAATGATTGATGCAATCATGCGACGATGCGTCCACAAAAAGTACAAGATACACATCGTTTTTACAATATAAACAGTAATCATATTTTGACCGACAAAATCCAAAATTTGTCATAATCTCTCTGAATAGATGATAATTGTCAATGACAAAGTAATATTAACTATATTGTTCAATCACTAATTATCCTACAGATGTTGATAATATCAAATGATATTTATCAAATAATGTTCTTGCAAGTATGCCAATTTTGTAATCTACATATATTATAACAAATCTGTTTTACACCATAAAGTACTGTACACAACATGTACCAAACTTGTGTGACACCAGTCATAATTTAGTTATTTACAGATTGATTGATTATATTATTGGTGACAATTTGTTTAAAATAGTAGTTCACTAGATGTGATTTATACAGCATAGAAATTAATACGTTTTTTCGATTGTTAATGTACATACTTATATTTATTTATTTTCTAATTATTAATTTAATTTAGTATTATTTAATTATTATTATAATAATTATATTTGTTGCTTATAACCTAAAGTAAAGGAAGTATTGGCGGAATTACTATTCAAGAATCTTGCGAGCCGGCGAGCGCCAGTGATCATTGCATCGACTGGGGTACCCAGTCGTTGTCTTTCAACAAAAAATACCCGCGCGGTGACAAATACAAGCTATTCACGAGTTTGAAGATACGGCATCACGACTACAACTTCAGTTGCCGCGAAATTTGCGACGTTGTCGGTTGCTTACTAGCATCGTGATTGGTGAGGTAGACGGAATAGCGTTGCCGAATTTACCAATTTGCTGCCCTCTCGATAGCTCATCGTCGGATCCTCGATAGTTCCCGCGAGCGTGCACGCTCACAGTCCTACCTTTGAAGATAGATCCCCAGCACGCTACCCTCGGCCATCCGGGAACTGTAGTGGATTTGACAGAAATACGGTACACGACATAGAGACACACTGGCACAGCTGGTCCGGTTGCTCGGAGTCTTCGAACTCCAAAAAAAGTTCGCATTGACCGGCTGGCTGGAGCAGAAAAACGACCAAAACATTACGAATTCACGAATATAGAGATATAAAATATTTAGTAAATACTTATACAAACAGGACGCTTATACATTAGATCTACCATTGTTCACTACAGCCCACGTCGGACTAAGTTAAAGTCGGTAGTCTAGGGTAATTCACAAATAACGCATATTCTGGTTTAATAACTATATTCAATAAAATAATACTTAAAACTAATTAACAATGGAATACTCACATCTTCGTATATCTTCTTACACACCAACTATCTAGCACCTAACCTGACGGTGTCTTAACATTCATTGATTCTCATTGATTCCATATATCGCCGTTGTTAACAATGAGGGTATTTATGCATAGTTGCAGAAATACCAGTTAGCAGTTTGGCAAAATATATAGGACGTGCAATACGAATTGTTACAATGCACCCCCCTTTAAAAAAATGTGTTACTTTAAAAGTAATAGCTTTTACCAATAGAGCTAGGTACAGTATGGTCGCAACAAACAACAAAATTGACTTCAACAACACAATATTCACCCTACTGGATTAGTCTTCTTGCCTTGGTTTTGCATGTGGATATTTTGTAGTTACAGTTTTTTCTCCCCTAGGCCATTTATTGCTATTGGTTTGGCTCTAGTTACTGATGCATGTTTCTTCTCCTTCTGGGGTTGTTTTACTCGTATATTTCTGCAGATATCGAGGTAATGAGTAAGTTTGATGGCAATACTCATTTCTTTTTTCAGGTTGACGTGCGTACAGTGGTTGTGTCGTCACTTTCGCTCGTGGTTTCCAATTTGCATTATCATCCCGGAGTTGGAATTATTGGAGTCGGTCTCTTCTTTTTTTTTCTTTTCGTTTCCGGTCCCCCTTTTCTTGGTTTTCGTACCTCCAGACTAACGTCTATTATTCGTTATTCGAAATTAGTTGTGTTCGAATTTTTCTAATGTTTTTTTTTTCTTATCTGCTGTTGCTGTGGTGTCACTCTGGTCTCACAACGTCACTTTCTTGTTGTACCTTCCTTGGCATTATTCTTCTTTTTACAAGGTGTGAATATTGTTTTTTTTTTCATTAACGCTAAAAGCAACCAGACCATACCTTCTCAAGTTATTACAAAAATATCTGATAACCACACAAAATTAAGAAATTAGAATTTGACAATTTACGCTACCTCTCCAATTAAGTACATTTACTAAAGAAATTTAAAATCATAATATTCCAACCCAACTACTAATAAATAATCAATTATCCCTAATTATTCCCTGTTCTCAAAATGACATTCTAATCTAATCAACTTATAACTATACATTACATTTAAGAAATTGCGACTACATAGATGTTATATCCTCTCAACTACAATTTTTGGATACAACGCTGGTGCAGAAGCTGACGTGCTTGCCTGCTCTATTGAAGGTGCAGTCGGTATGACTTGCACAATCGGTGTTGTTTCCACGTTCTCCTCTGGTTTGGTTTGAGCATGATGGTACTGTTGGGTCAGTACCCAAGATATTAGAACGGACCATAGACTCGCCAACATTGCAAATCCCCATCCTCTGGTTTTGTAAATTGATAGCCCATTGAAAATCACACCTATAACATATTTAATCATTTTAAATATTATGTGCATACCTAATATGCCCGAAGTATACATGCCGATGTCAACAAACCATCCCCACATGTAGCTAAGTGTACTTCGTGCAATTTTCTTAATTTCGCTATGATTAAAAAGGTTTGCTAGATCAAAATCATCGGTGCTTGTAGTATATCCCGTTACTTTGCGGGTTATATAATTTGTAAGTGCTCGACGTTCTGTACCAAAAATAAAATTATGCTGAACTTTTTCAATTTCACTTTGGGTATATAGACCTCCGCTATCTAGATTTTTTATAGTTTTAAAGTTAAGGTCAATACTCTCCTGCGGGGTTAAAATTGTAGGCTCAATATTAGTCACAGGATTTGGACTGAACCCGATCCAACTACCGCTGATTTTATACATGGGAGGTATAACCCCTGTACGATCAATTTCTTCTGCATGCTTCTGGACAACGTGTGTAATGGGTTGCATAAACATACTTTCATTGTCTACTGTTATTGGCAATTCATTGAAACATTTAGTAGTACGCCTAATCTCAGCTATTTTTGGAACGCATTTCATGATATATAATACCTCCCCAAAAACTCTACCCACATACCCTGGTTCACTTTTAATAATTGTTGTGAGTGCGTCAGAAGCTAATGGAGCTAAGAGCAACCTATTTCTAATAATTTCTCGTTGGAGTAGACATTTTCTGTGAATAAATTGAGAATAAATATGATACGTATTTAATTTGGAAGAAATTTCGACATACATGAATTTTGAATTTACATAGGCCATTAAATTCACATTGCTATATGCGATTGTATTGGTTTCCATGTACGGACTAGTTTGTTCCCTTATAATTAATCTTGGATGTTCGGTAACCCAGCACTCCCGATTGCAAAAAAATCCCTTTTTAATCATAGTTAAAGCGAATACCCTTTCGCCTTCCTCCACAACAAGATATTTTTGTGTTGTTTTGGTAGTATTAATATGGATGACGGTTGCCTGGTATATGATACTTAGCCCTACACATTCGTTGTTATTGGTTGTTGCCCATGTAGTTTCTCCAATGTCCGGATCCATACAGTAGCCCTCCAAAAATGGACACGTGACTCCGCTAGTCAGGCTAATTTCCCCGGTCTCCAGTCTCGCAGTGGTCCAGTATGAATGGATCTTGATGGTGACACTTGCGCTTACCACTACATCTGCCCAGGTTAGTCCCTCTTCGCTGTAAGTAGTTCCATCACATCGCCCATCCATCGTAATCTTCCCTGCCAGTGTAAGAGAACTCGTACTGGTGCTGTTTGGTTTGATTCTGCCCAGGTTAGTCCCTATTCGCTGTAAGTAGTTCCATCACATCGCCCATCCATCGTAATCTTCCCTGCCAGTGTAAGAGAACTCGTACTGGTGCTGTTTGGTTTGATTTCCCCAATCATCTGTCCTTGAAATCCATGATACGAGCCACTTCGGTGAATATCCCTGCATTCAGTGGCACCAACTTGTTTGATGTAACTGAGTAAGCCCTGGTGGACTGCACTGGTATGGCTATGCATGCCACAGTGTTGTATATGCCTGGTTACTTCTATAAGGCAGGTCCATACTTCGACAGCAATGTACTCATTCTTCTGGATGACTTCTACCGTCCTGTTTTCCTCTACGTAATTGACATCTGGCAATAGGCACGGTGCTACATCCCTCATCGATATGGCCGTAATATTGGTTGTCGGTCCATTGCAGTCATACACTATAAGTGAGTATACAGTCGCAAGAGTAGGTATAATTACACTATAGAATTTCCTATAACAAAAGAAAGAATTTAAGTTCCAACCTATAAATATTGTAATATGTCCCTTTTTTTTAAATCTATACTATTTCCTAGAAAATTAAATTTACCCAATTATTATTTTATGTTTAAAATACTTATAGTTGCCCTTTTGGAAGAACCCATGGGTGATCTGATACCCTTACTTCTAGTTCTGTGAGTAATTTCGGTAGGTTCAAGTTCATCCCTTGCCTCATGGGTTTCGTCCCTACTTGGAGACTGTGGCGTTTCTGCCCCAATCTGTTCCTCCGGATGTTCATCTGGCTGCGGTATGTAGCCATTGAGATTAGTTTCGTTATGGCGTGCTGGAAGAAGTATAATTTCATCTTGCCAGTTCCAACTCCTATGTTTAAATACAGGTGCCTCCTTCGACTCTTGATCGTTTTTGTTGTTTGCGTTGAGGTGTTCTTCCTCAATTGGCGTCTCCCCATTAAATTTCTTAAGCCATTTAACATGTACGTGTTGCATTTTCTTACCATTTATTTCCCTGATTTTAAATGTCACGGGGCCGGTTTGTTTGATGATTCTAAATGGGCCCCTCCATAGTTTTCCTAACTTTTTACTTGTCCCTACTTTTACTACTGGATCATATAGTAATACTACATCCCCTTCTTGTAGCTGTACTGCTCTGGCTTTCTTGTTGTATTTGACAGTCCGTTGTTCCCTTGATTCTTCAGATATTTGTGTGACCATCTGGTACGCTTGTTGTAGTCGTTGAAGCAATTCCTTATGATAATGGACACTGTAATCATAACTAAAAGCATTTGCTTTCATGATCTCGTCATAAGGTAGGGCCATATCCCGTCCATGTAGAAGAAAGAATGGCGATTCTCCTGTTGCTGAATGTACCTGATTCCGGTAAGCCATGAGAATGTACGAGATCCATTCGTCCCAGTCGTCTTGTTTTTCGTTGACGACTTGAGCCAGCAAATCCTTGAATACCCTATGTGACCGTTCAATCATCCCATTTGTTTGGGGGTGATATGACGTTGTTTGAATCTTTTCAATCTTTAACATCTTACATACTTCTTTCATCAGATTAGATGTAAAGTTTGTTCCTTGGTCAGTAAGTAATACCCTAGGTGTTCTATGTCTAGTGATAATTTCGGTAATAAATGCTCTCGCTATCGTGGTTGCCTTCTGATCAGGAATGGCAATAACCTCCGGATACTTAGTGAAGTAATCCTGGAATGTTAGTAAATAACGATTACCTTTAGATGTTAGATTTAGTGGTCCAACGATATCCATGGCGACTCGTTGAAATGGTTCATGTGTCACTTCTAGTGGTTGTAATGGAGCTTTTCTAAGATGTGGTGATGTTTTTCTCTGGTTACAAGCTAGGCATTTATCGCAATATTCCTTGATATCTTTGTTCATATGCTCCCAATAGAATCTGTCTGTAACAAAACATTTAGTTTTTTCATACCCAAAATGTCCTGAGAAAGGGAGGTCATGACAGTGATAAAGGACCTTCTTTGTAAAATCCTTCGGAATAACCAATCTATCCTGTCGTTGGTTCTCCAATCGTCGCTTGAAAAGTAGCTCATTTCCTCCTAAAAAAAATTCGCTATCTGAACTCTCCCCGTCTTGTAGCTTGTCCAAAATTCGTTTAATGGCTGGATCATTCTGTTGCATCTCTTTGATCCTTCGACTGTCCCACACTGGTTCGTACTTAGGCTCATCCTCGATATAGTTAACTGGTATTCTGGAAAGGATATCAGCATTTATATTTAGCTTACCCGGTTTGTACTCTATTTCAAAATCATATTCCGCTAGCGTTAGAGCCCATCTGGCTAGCCTAGAAGATGGATCCTTGATGGAAAACAGCCACTTCAATGACCGATGATCGGTGATGACTTTGAACCTTCTGCCATACAGGTAGCATCTGTAGAATTTCACTCCCCATACGACTCCGAGACACTCACGTTCGGTGGTGCTATAATTCACCTCGGCCTTGTTGAGTTGTCTGCTAGCAAAAGCAATGGGTCGTTCTGTACCACCAATCCGTTGACTCAATATGGCTCCGATTGCATGTCCCGACGCATCCGTGGTCAGAATAAATTCCTTGCTGAAATCAGGATACTGTAAAATGGTGTTATGACATAAGGCATTTTTCAAATATTGAAAAGAGCGTTCTTGCTGGTCCTTCCATATGAAATCACAATCCTTTTTGGTTAACTCTGTTAAATTTTTCGAATAATGTGCAAATTCCGGGATAAACCTTCTATAGAAACCTACTAGTCCGAGAAATGCTCGCACCTCCTTTATGTTCCTTGGTTGTGGATAGTTCTTTATAGTGCTGATTTTCTCTGGGTCCGGTTTAACTCCTTTATTTGACACTATATGACCCAGATATTTTGTTTCATTTAATAAAAATTTACACTTACTTGGCTTGAGTTTTAGATTTGCCTCCCTAATACGATTAAATATGCTCCTTAGACGTTTTAGGTGGTCGTTGATATCTTCTTTATTATAAACAATCACGTCATCCAAGTAAACGAAACATTGCTCACCTGTTAGTCCTGACAGCACTGTATTCATCAGTCTTTGGAATGTACTCGGCGCATTCACCAATCCGAAAGGCATTTTATTACAATGATAATGTCCATCTGGTGTGCTGAACCCTGTCTTCTCTCTGTCCCTTTCGTCAATCGCGACTTGCCAATATCCAGCGGCCATGTCGAGGGTGCTGAATAACGTTGCATTTCCCAACTGATCCAGTGTTTCCTGCATGTTTGGTAAAGGGAAGTAGTCCCGTTTGGTAACAGTATTCAATCCTCGGAAATCTATACATATCCGTATAGCACCCTCCCCTGTTTCACTCTTCTTCGGTACTATTACCACAGGTGCCGACCATGGTGATTGTGATGGTGCAATGATATCGTCCTCCAACATCTTCTTTATATTTTTCTTCAGCACTTCTCTTTGGCTGTGAGGTACTCGGTACGGTGCTTTCGAAATTGGAGGGACGTCCTCAGTTATAATCCGGTGCTTTACTCCCTTTGCAACTCCTAAACTGGTTCCTTCAAATAGAAAAATATCTTTAAACTCATGTATTAAATCTAATAATTTCTGCTTTTTCCCTCCCCTAAGATGCTCTAAATCAAAGTATTCGTGCAATAACTTCGGCGGAACATTATTTATCTGACTGGTATTAATCTTATCGTTTTCTTTTGTCCCTTTATTTTCTCTCCCTGTAGTTACTTCTTTAAAGTTTGTCGTATTAGAATTCCCTTGTAAAATTTCTCCATACCCAACACATAATTTTTTGGCGCTTTCAGTGGCTTTCCTGTAACATTTATCAATCTTACCGGTATCTCGTTATTTTCGTTAACCGATGCCACTATTCTTGCGCTCATGATCCCATATATCATGGTATCAACTGGAGTAGGTGTGACGTCGGTATGGCTGACCTTGAATGACCCCTAACTCCAGTGGTACTCAAACAAGGGGTCACGCGCCTGACTCCAGAGGTTCTCAAGTTCAGAATGGGCCCCCTTCGCCCCTCCAGCTAGGGCTCCGCCCAGCTGTGGCCCCCTCGCCCCTCCACCTAGGGCTCCAAAATTCAAATTTTCCCGCCAACCCCAAAAACTTCAAATTTTCCCGCCAACCCCAAAAAATTCAAATTTTCCCGCCAAATTCTACGACACCATACTGCGCATGCGTGACGAGTCGAACCGAGCGCGCCCGAAGCGATCAGATTCAAATTTTCCCGCCAACCCCAAAAAATTAAAATTTTTCCGCCGGCCCGTCGTTAGAGCCTCCCAATTTTGAGGTTAGAATTCCCCTCGATGCACCTTTGAGATAAAACCCCTATATCTCGAAAAGTAAGGGGCGGATCGAAAAAATAATTGAAAAAACATCCCCCCGCCACAAAAACCCCCCCTGTCGGTTTTGACAAATACGAACAAAATGCCGTTGTTGAATTTTCCGAAAAGGCCTTAGATCTATCACTTTTGATAAGTATGACTTATTCCTCTATCTTCTAAATGGGTTACCGGATCGAAAAAATAAAAACACCACAGGGTTTGCTATTGGGGTTGTATATACGAACGTAAAGAAAAACGGCCAAAAAGGCGTTATTATTACGATTTCAAAAATAACTTCCGGTTTTAGCGACAAATCCTTATATCTCGAAAAGTAAGGAGTGGATCGAAAAAAATAATTGCAAATTCACCCCAAAGTCGATATAAACGAACAAGATGGCGTCGTTGAAATAGAGGAGAAGGCTCTATAACAACCCTTTTCAAAAGTATGACTACCTCCGTAGTCAGCGGGGCCCAAAATTTGTTGCCAACTTCAGAGTGGTCCCCTTAGCTCTACCGCCTAGGGCTCCGCCCCAGGGCCCCCTCGTCAGAGCTTCCCCATTTTGAGGTTAGAACGCCCCCTCGATGCATCTTTCAAATATTCCGCGCGCCACTTTATTGTTAAACTTTTTGTATTTGAAAAAGGAAAATCACTTAATCTTTCATTGAAAAAAAAAAGTCTAATTCTTAAAGAAAATTATAAACATTAATTATTAGCTTAATCTAAAAAATAATCCAATAACTTTAGAATCTGGATATCAGAGAATTTTTTGCAAATTTTCAAGTAGTTACGTACGTAATTTGTTAAAAAAAAATACAATAATCTAAGCTCAGTGACCGCGTCCTGGTCAACAAAGAACAAAATCGTTCACAACTCATCCATATGGGGCCTGTACGTAGAGTTGTGAACGAAGAACGCGTAAATTAAAAAAAATTAAAAATATCTGTGTAATATTGTTACGTAGCTCGTGATAGGGATGGTCCAGGCCAGGGTGGATGAAAATAAAACTCTCACTGGGGTTTTACATACTGTATAATGTGTACGAGACAGTCCAAGAAAACAGCTGAGAAGGCAGACAAAAATGCTGAATACAGACAAATAACAATCTTCTTTGATACTCCGCTATGCTTCTACTTATATCAATTGTCCAAATACGTCACTCCCATTAATTAGGTTACCAAACGTCGAGGTTGTTCACTTGATTTTTGTGCAAACGCGGCGTCTGGAACCCGTACTTGGGAATTGCAAGTATTGAGCAAATTCGGGTCATTGGCTTTGTTCTTTTATAACTCTATTCGAACATAATGAATATTCCAATATGACGTAATCATCGATGCACACGCTCTTACGGCAAAAATGCGTACAGACTTGATTATCTCGCTCAAAGATAAGACTAACCACAACGAGGGAAAAAAACAGTGTACGCCAATTTATACGTAATCTTATGACAGAATGTCCCGTATAGCACCTAATTTGAAATTTAACATTGACCATTGTGTTTGTTATTGAGGTTGTATTATACGAACGAAAAATTGTCAATAGGCACTTATTTAAATAGTAGTAAGGAATTAAAAAATGGTCGGTGATACAGCGTGTAAGTTTTAATTTCTCCAGAAAATGTTATTCTATATGCAAAGTTTTCGATGATCTAAAAACTTCCTAACCAGAGTCAGTGTTTTGGTTTTAGTAATTTTAGCAAATAGGATAGTAAAAAGCGAAGAGACAGTTAAAATTTTTTAAGAGTAATCTGTATTTGATTATATTTAAATTAAAACTGCCTTAGAGAACTTAGAAGAATTAAAATTAGAATTAGACCATTTATTACTATATACCAACACAAAATTGTTATGTGAAAAGATTGGTGTAAGAAAGCAAGCTAAAGCGCATATTAGCATTATTCAACAGTATATTGGAGAGTCAAATAACATATTGAAGAATTAGGAAATATTTTCAACAAATAGGATAGTAAAAAGCGAAGAAACAGTTAAAATTTTGTAAGAGTAATCTGTATTTGATTATATTTAAATTAAAACTGTCTTAGAGAACTTAGAAGAATTAAAATGAGAATTAGACCACTTATTACCATATACCAACACAAAATTGTTATGTGAAAGCGCCTCCATTTATGCGTTTAGCGCCTCCATTTATCCGGTTAGCGCCTCCATTTATCCGTTTAGCGCCTCCATTTATCATCTTAGCGCCTCCATTTATCATCTTAGCGCCTCCATTTATTCGTTTAGCGCCTCCATTTATCCGGTTAGCGCCTCCATTTATGCGTTTAGCGCCTCCATTTATTCGTTTAGCGCCTCCATTTATCCGTTTAGCGCCTCCATTTATTCGTTTAGCGCCTCCATTTATCCGGTTAGCGCCTCCATTTATTCGTTTAGCGCCTCCATTTATC
Source organism: Aphodius sticticus (assembly GCA_963966075.1). Lineage (NCBI taxonomy): Eukaryota > Metazoa > Arthropoda > Insecta > Coleoptera > Scarabaeidae > Aphodius > Aphodius sticticus. Next base: position 37,735,916 of record OZ014509.1, on the reverse strand, counting down.
CGGTTAGCGCCTCCATTTATCCGTTTAGCGCCTCCATTTATCCGGTTAGCGCCTCCATTTATCCTGTTAGCGCCTCCATTTACCTGTTTAGCGCATCCATTTATCATCTTAGCGCCTCCATTTATCCGGTTAGCGCCTCCATTTATCATCTTAGCGCCTCCATTTATCCGTTTAGCGCCTCCATTTATCCGTTTAGCGCCTCCATTTATCATCTTAGCATCTCCATTTATTCGTTTAGCGCCTCCATTTATCCGGTTAGCGCCTCCATTTATCCGTTTAGCGCCTCCATTTATCCGGTTAGCGCCTCCATTTATCCGTTTAGCGCCTCCATTTATCCTTTTAGCGCCTCCATTTATCCGGTTAGCGCCTCCATTTATCCGGTTAGCGCCTCCATTTATCATCTTAGCGCCTCCATTTATCATCTTAGCGCCTCCATTTATCATCTTAGCGCCTCCATTTATCCGTTTAGCGCCTCCAAATATCATCTTAGCGCCTCCATTTATCCGTTTAGCGCCTCCATTTATCATCTTAGCGCCTCCATTTATGCGTTTAGCGCCTCCATTTTATCCGGTTAGCGCCTCCATTTATCCGTTTAGCGCCTCCATTTATCCGGTTAGCGCCTCCATTTATCCGTTTAGCGCCTCCATTTATCATCTTAGCGCCTCCATTTATCCGGTTAGCGCCTCCATTTATCCGATTAGCGCCTCCATTTATCCGTTTAGCGCCTCCATTTATCATCTTAGCGCCTACATTTATCATCTTAGCGCCTCCATTTATTCGTTTAGCGCCTCCATTTATCCGGTTAGCGCCTCCATTTATCCGTTTAGCGCCTCCATGTATCATCTTAGCGCCTCCATTTATCCGGTTAGCGCCTCCATTTATCCGTTTAGCGCCTCCATTTATCCGGTTAGCGCCTCCATTTATCCGTTTAGCGCCTCCATTTATCATCTTAGCGCCTCCATTTATCCGGTTAGCGCCTCCATTTATCATCTTAGCGCCTCCATTTATCATCTTAGCGCCTCCATTTATCCGTTTAGCGCCTCCATTTATCCGGTTAGCGCCTCCATTTATTCGTTTAGCGCCTCCATTTATCCGGTTAGCGCCTCCATTTATCCGTTTAGCGCCTCCATTTATCATCTTAGCGCCTCCATTTATCCGGTTAGCGCCTCCATTTATCCGGTTAGCGCCTCCATTTATCCGTTTAGCGCCTCCATTTATCCGGTTAGCGCCTCCATTTATCCGTTTAGCGCCTCCATTTATCATCTTAGCGCCTCCATTTATCCGGTTAGCGCCTCCATTTATCCGATTAGCGCCTCCATTTATCCGTTTAGCGTCTCCATTTATCATCTTAGCGCCTCCATTTATCATCTTAGCGCCTCCATTTATTCGTTTAGCGCCTCCATTTATCCGGTTAGCGCCTCCATTTATCCGTTTAGCGCCTCCATTTATCATCTTAGCGCCTCCATTTATCCGGTTAGCGCCTCCATTTATCCGTTTAGCGCCTCCATTTATCCGGTTAGCGCCTCCATATATCCGTTTAGCGCCTCCATTTATCCGTTTAGCGCCTCCATTTATCATCTTAGCGCCTACATTTATCCGGTTAGCGCCTCCATTTATCATCTTAGCGCCTCCATTTATCATCTTAGCGCCTCCATTTATCCGTTTAGCGCCTCCATTTATCCGGTTAGCGCCTCCATTTATTCGTTTAGCGCCTCCATTTATCATCTTAGCGCCTCCATTTATCCGTTTAGCGCCTCCATTTATCCGGTTAGCGCCTCCATTTATCCGTTTAGCGCCTCCATTTATCATCTTACCGCCTCCATTTATCCGGTTAGCGCCTCCATTTATCATCTTAGCGCCTCCATTTATCCGTTTAGCGCCTCCATTTATCATCTTAGCGCCTCCATTTATCATCTTAGCGCCTCCATTTATCCGTTTAGCGCCTCCATTTATCCGTTTAGCGCCTCCATTTATCATCTTAGCGCCTCCATTTATCCTCTTAGCGCCTCCATTTATCCTCTTAGCGCCTCCATTTATCCTCTTAGCGCCTCCATTTATCCTCTTAGCGCCTCCATTTATCCGTTTAGCGCCTCCATTTATCCTCTTAGCGCCTCCATTTATCCTCTTAGCGCCTCCATTTATCCTCTTAGCGCCTCCATTTATACTCTTAGCGCCTCCATTATACAGATCTGTATACAGACCCTGTATAATCACAACAGACCCTGTATACAGACCCTGTATAATCACAACAGACCCTGTATACAGAGCCTGTATAATCACAACAGACCCTGTATAATCACAACAGACCCTGTATAATCACATGGGATGGGTTGGGTTTGGTTGGGCGCGCCCAACCAAACCCAACCCATCCCAACCCAAAATGAGGGTCGCGGTGGGTCAAATGAGGGTCAATATACAGGGTCTGTATACAGGGTCTGTATACAGGGTCTGTTGTAATTATACAGGGTCTGTTGTGATTATACAGGGTCTGTATACAGGGTCTGTTGTGATTATACAGGGTCTGTATACAGGGTCTGTTGTGATTATACAGGGTCTGTATGCAGGGTCTGTTGATTATACAGGGTCTGTATACAGATCTGTATAATGGAGGCGCTAAGAGTATAAATGGAGGCGCTAAGAGGATAAATGGAGGCGCTAAGAGGATAAATGGAGGCGCTAAACGGATAAATGGAGGCGCTAAGAGGATAAATGGAGGCGCTAAGAGGATAAATGGAGGCGCTAAGAGGATAAATGGAGGCGCTAAGATGATAAATGGAGGCGCTAAACGGATAAATGGAGGCACTAAACGGATAAATGGAGGCGCGAAGATGATAAATGGAGGCGCTAAGATGATAAATGGAGGCGCTAAACGGATAAATGGAGGCGCTAAGATGATAAATGGAGGCGCTAAACGGATAAATGGAGGCGCTAACCGGATAAATGGAGGCGCTAAACGGATAAATGGAGGCGCTAAGATGATAAACGGAGGCGCTAAACGGATAAATGGAGGCGCTAACCGGATAAATGGAGGCGCTAAACGAATAAATGGAGGCGCTAAGATGATAAATGGAGGCGCTAAACGGATAAATGGAGGCGCTAAGATGATAAATGGAGGCGCTAAGATGATAAATGGAGGCGCTAACCGGATAAATGGAGGCGCTAACCGGATAAATGGAGGCGCTAAGATGATAAATGGAGGCGCTAAACGGATAAATCGAGGCGCTAACCGGATAAATGGAGGCGCTAAACGAATAAATGGAGGCGCTAAGATGATAAATGGAGGCGCTAAGAAGATAAATGGAGGCGCTAAGCGGATAAATGGAGGCGCTAAACGGATAAATGGAGGCGCTAACCGGATAAATGGAGGCGCTAAGATGATAAATGGAGGCGCTAAACGGATAAATGGAGGCGCTAACCGGATAAATGGAGGCGCTAAACGGATAAATGGATGCGCTAACCGGATAAATGGAGGCGCTAAGATGATAAATGGAGGCGCTAAACGGATAAATGGAGGCGCTAAGATGATAAATGGAGGCGCTAAACGGATACATGGAGGCGCTAAGATGATAAATGGAGGCGCTAAGATGATAAATGGAGGCGGTAAACGGATAAATGGAGGCGCTAAGATGATAAATGGAGGCGCTAACCGGATAAATGGAGGCGCTAAGATGATAAATGGAGGCGATAAACGGATAAATGGAGGTGCTAACCGGATAAATGGAGGCGCTAAACGGATAAATGGAGGCGCTAACCGGATAAATGGAGACGCTAAGATGATAAATGGAGGCGCTAAACGGATAAATGGAGGCGCTAACCGGATAAATGGAGGCGCTAAACGAATAAATGGAGACGCTAGATGATAAATGGAGGCGCTAAATGGATAAATGGAGGCGCTAAGATGATAAATGGAGGCGCTAAGATGATAAATGGAGGCGCTAACCGGATAAATGGAGGCGCTAAGATGATAAATGGAGGCGCTAAACGGATAAATGGAGGCGCTAACCGGATAAATGGAGGCGCTAACCGGATAAATGGAGGCGCTAAACGGATAAATGGAGGCGCTAACCGGATAAATGGAGGCGCTAAACGAATAAATGGAGGCGCTAACCGGATAAATGGAGGCGCAAAACGAATAAATGGAGGCGCTAAGATGATAACTGGAGGCGCTAAACGGATAAATGGAGGCGCTAACCGGATAAATGGAGGCGCTAAACGAATAAATGGAGGCGCTAAGATGATAAATGGAGGCGCTAAGATGATAAATGGAGACGCTAAACGGATAAATGGAGGCGCTAAACGGATAAATGGAGGCGCTAACCGGATAAATGGAGGCGCTAAACGAATAAATGGAGGCGCTAAGATGATAAATGGAGGCGCTAAGATGATAAATGGAGGCGCTAAACGGATAAATGGAGGCGCTAACCGGATAAATGGAGGCGCTAAACGCATAAATGGAGGCGCTTTCACATAACAATTTTGTGTTGGTATATGGTAATAAGTGGTCTAATTCTCATTTTAATTCTTCTAAGTTCTCTAAGACAGTTTTAATTTAAATATAATCAAATACAGATTACTCTTACAAAATTTTAACTGTTTCTTCGCTTTTTACTATCCTATTTGTTAAAAATATTTCCTAATTCTTCAATATGTTATTTGACTCTCCAATATACTGTTGAATAATGCTAATATGCGCTTTAGCTTGCTTTCTTACACCAATCTTTTCACATAACAATTTTGTGTTGGTATATAGTAATAAATGGTCTAATTCTAATTTTAATTCTTCTAAGTTCTCTAAGGCAGTTTTAATTTAAATATAATCAAATACAGATTACTCTTAAAAAATTTTAACTGTCTCTTCGCTTTTTACTATCCTATTTGCTAAAATTACTAAAACCAAAACTCTGACTCTGGTTAGGAAGTTTTTAGATCATCGAAAACTTTGCATATAGAATAACATTTTCTGGAGAAATTAAAACTTACACGCTGTATCACCGACCATTTTTTAATTCCTTACTACTATTTAAATAAGTGCCTATTGACAATTTTTCGTTCGTATAATACAACCTCAATAACAAACACAATGGTCAATGTTAAATTTCAAATTAGGTGCTATACGGGACATTCTGTCATAAGATTACGTATAAATTGGCGTACACTGTTTTTTTCCCTCGTTGTGGTTAGTCTTATCTTTGAGCGAGATAATCAAGTCTGTACGCATTTTTGCCGTAAGAGCGTGTGCATCGATGATTACGTCATATTGGAATATTCATTATGTTCGAATAGAGTTATAAAAGAACAAAGCCAATGACCCGAATTTGCTCAATACTTGCAATTCCCAAGTACGGGTTCCAGACGCCGCGTTTGCACAAAAATCAAGTGAAGAACCTCGACGTTTGGTAACCTAATTAATGGGAGTGACGTATTTGGACAATTGATATAAGTAGAAGCATAGCGGAGTATCAAAGAAGATTGTTATTTGTCTGTATTCAGCATTTTTGTCTGCCTTCTCAGCTGTTTTCTTGGACTGTCTCGTACACATTATACAGTATGTAAAACCCCAGTGAGAGTTTTATTTTCATCCACCCTGGCCTGGACCATCCCTATCACGAGCTACGTAACAATATTACACAGATATTTTTAATTTTTTTTAATTTACGCGTTCTTCGTTCACAACTCTACGTACAGGCCCCATATGGATGAGTTGTGAACGATTTTGTTCTTTGTTGACCAGGACGCGGTCACTGAGCTTAGATTATTGTATTTTTTTTTAACAAATTACGTACCTAACTACTTGAAAATTTGCAAAAAATTCTCTGATATCCAGATTCTAAAGTTATTGGATTATTTTTTAGATTAAGCTAATAATTAATGTTTATAATTTTCTTTAAGAATTAGACTTTTTTTTTCAATGAAAGATTAAGTGATTTTTCTTTTTCAAATACAAAAAGTTTAACAATAAAGTGGCGCGCGGAATATTTGAAAGATGCATCGAGGGGGCGTTCTAACCTCAAAATGGGGAAGCTCTGACGAGGGGGCCCTGGGGCGGAGCCCTAGGCGGTAGAGCTAAGGGGACCACTCTGAAGTTGGCAACAAATTTTGGGCCCCGCTGACTACGGAGGTAGTCATACTTTTGAAAAGGGTTGTTATAGAGCCTTCTCCTCTATTTCAACGACGCCATCTTGTTCGTATATATCGACTTTGGGGTGAATTTGCAATTATTTTTTTCGATCCACTCCTTACTTTTCGAGATATAAGGATTTGTCGCTAAAACCGGAAGTTATTTTTGAAATCGTAATAATAACGCCTTTTTGGCCGTTTTTCTTTACGTTCGTATATACAACCCCAATAGCAAACCCTGTGGTGTTTTTATTTTTTCGATCCGGCAACCCATTTAGAAGATAGAGGATGAGTCATACTTTTCAAAAGTGATAGATCTAAGGCCTTTTCGGAAAATTCAACAACGCCATTTTGTTCGTATTTGTCAAAGCCGACAGGGGGTTTCTATGGCGGGGGTGTTTTTTCAATTATTTTTTCGATCCGTCCCTTACTTTTCGAGATATAAGGATTTGTCGCTAAAACCGGAAGTTATTTTTGAAATCGTAATAATAACGCCTTTTTGGCCGTTTTTCTTTACGTTCGTATATACAACCCCAATAGCAAACCCTGTGGTGTTTTTATTTTTTCGATCCGGCAACCCATTTAGAAGATAGAGGAATGAGTCATACTTTTCAAATGTGATAGATCTAAGGCCTTTTCGGAAAATTCAACAACGGCATTTTGTTCGTATTTGTCAAAACCGACAGGGGGGGGGTTTCTGTGGCGGGGGAGGTGTTTTTTCAATTATTTTTTCGATCCGCCCCTTACTTTTCGAGATATAGGGGTTTTATCTCAAAGGTGCATCGAGGGGAATTCTAACCTCAAAATTGGGAGGCTCTAACGACGGGCCGGCGGGAAAATTTTAATTTTTTGGGGTTGGCGGGAAAATTTGAATCTGATCGCTTCGGGCGCGCTCGGTTCGACTCGTCACGCATGCGCAGTATGGTGTCGTAGAATTTGGCGGGAAAATTTGAATTTTTTGGGGTTGGCGGGAAAATTTGAAGTTTTTGGGGTTGGCGGGAAAATTTGAATTTTGGAGCCCTAGGTGGAGGGGCGAGGGGGCCACAGCGGGGCGGAGCCCTAGCTGGAGGGGCGAAGGGGGCCCATTCTGAACTTGAGAACCTCTGGAGTTAGGCGCGTGACCCCTTGTTTGAGTACCACTGGAGTTAGGGGTCATTCAAGGTCAGCCTACTCAAGGTCACACCTACTAACTGGTTCCACGAGGATATCTGTTCCAGGGTCGACTCCCGGATGTATGGCTTGGCATACTACTTCTGAACCAGCAGGTACTAACAATTCTTCCTTCAGTAGAACAGGACGGGGACCAACCGCTTGTTCCTGACTACAATTCACCCTTGGTCCTGGTGACTCTAATCCATTCCTAGTAACTTTCATACCTGTCGTTTGTTTCGTATTTATTGGTAAACACGAAACCTCCTCTTTGTGATTATCCTTCTGTATTCCAGTGGCTCTTGCGCTAAAATTATTTTCACCTTGTGTACCCTTCTCCATTGGCAGACAAAATGTTTCCCTTTCTTGTACTGGAACCCTAGACGCTATATTTATTTTTACGCCTCCAACTAAAATATAACCAAATTTAAAATTCATTATGCAATTATATTTCTCCAAAAAATCTATTCCTAGAAGACCATCTGCTTTGAATGGTAGATCATCGCATATTGTACTCGCTATTGGAAATTTCCTACCTTCTAAAAAAAACATTACATTAGTTTGTCCTATACTAGCGATTTTATTACCTGTAATTCCCCTTAATATTACGTTTGATTTATTTAAAGGCGTATTATCTACACAATATCTCTTAAGAATTGTTATTGGTGAACCTGTGTCCACTATTAATTTTAACTTACGGCTACCCAATTCTGCTATAATAATACAATTATTCCTAGTTTCTATACTAGTATGTGGAATCAAAACATTATTTTCTACTTTGAAATTGGAGCTTATTCAGGGATTGTTCCCGTTTAAACGTGGATTATTCTGATGCTCATTCTGGTTATATGATCCCTTTTTAAAATATCGCTGCTGATTATTTTTTCTACCGGAAAAATTATTATATTGTTGATTATCGGATGATCGGGTTTGCACTGTATTATTTTTATATTGGGACTGACCTCGGTATGGTTGTTTATTTTTGTCATTGAAACCGTTTCTATAATAATTATTTTTCCCACCGGTAGCATTATTATAATTGTCGCGTGAAGTACCCGGTCGCGAATTATTTTGCGAACGCTGCGTATTATACGAATATCTATTTTTCGTTCTACGCTCCGCGGCTTCATGACCTGGTTTTAAACAATATCTGCAAACCACTTGATTTTGACAATCCGAAGCAAAATGCCCCGTTTTATAACAACGGTAGCATTGTATATTATTTTGCATTCTAGGTGATACAGCACAAACATTTGAAAATTTAGTATTAAGATTAATCATTTGATTCAACTCCTCTTGTTGAGCAATTTCTGCAGCACAATCGATATCGACTTCTTTTTCGCGAGCTAATGTTAATCCTATACTCCGTTGAATTTCCGGTTTTAACCCCATTTTAAATTGATTCAAAATTAAATTGCTATTCTTCTTAACAATTCCCTCCATTTGACTCTCACTAGCATTCGTTAAGTCGTCTGTCAACATATCTTGACCCAACAGTTTTAAACGCGTTAAAAATTCGCTTACTGATTCACCACGATTTTGCTTGCACTGTAAAAGTTGAAATTGTGACGCACCCGGTATTTTCGATGGAGAAAATTTTGCTATTAATCTTTGTTTGAACTCTTTATAAGTAATATTATTTGACAAACTACTTTCACTTCTATAAAAATCGTATGCCTGTCCCGTTAATTTCCATTTTACAATTTTTAATAATGTGTCGTGGTCAATGTCCTCTAGTTGCGCCCTTTGATCTAACCGCTCAAAATAGTATTTCGCGTTTTGCTTTCCAGAAAAATCCTCTATACTATTTAAAATACCTCCGAACGAAATTTTTGGTACCTGGATAGTAACCTTTGTTTCCGGAGGGTCAACCATAATGACTCAAAATTAAAATTAAACGCCTCCCAAAAAAAATTAAACCCAAAATTTAAAAGAAAAATTAACTAAACCCTTTTTGCGATATTTGCTATAGTCGTAAGTATACCTGCATTGTTGTAAACTGCAGTAACCAATAGTATTGCTTACAGTTGCAGTGTACGTGTCACGTTCACACTTCCACGCGTCCGACGTGTCTGGTACGTGTCAATTAGCTGACGTAACCTCATACTTTTGGGAATATACAGGAAATCAAAATCGCTCTCAAAATTTGCATATTTGTAAAACCACCCTAAAATAGCCTTTTCCGCTGCCAACAATGTTACCGCCCACTCCACACATGACTGTGCGAAGCCGGTATAAAAGAAAGTAAAGAACTAAGTTAAAGTCGGTAGTCTAGGGTAATTCACAAATAACGCATATTCTGGTTTAATAACTATATTCAATAAAATAATACTTAAAACTAATTAACAATGGAATACTCACCATCTTCGTATATCTTCTTACACACCAACTATCTAGCACCTAACCTGACGGTGTCTTAACATTCATTGATTCACAATGAGGGTATTTATGCATAGTTGCAGAAATACCAGTTAGCAGTTTGGCAAAATATATAGGACGTGCAATACGAATTGTTACATTATCCTGATTCCTAATCTGATAACAGATTTTTGAAATTCAAAATAGCGGAATAAATATGGCGACCGAAAATATTAATAATTTCCGAATTGCATGAAACTTGTATTCAGCAATATTACCAGACTTCTGATTCCAAATCTGACATCAGATTTTCAAAACTCAGAATGGCGGAACCAACATGGCGACCGAAAATGTAAAAATATATCCGATTTGCATAAAACTTATTTCCGGCTATATTACAAGTCCCCTGATTCTTAATCTTATATCAGAATTTTCAAATTCAAACTGGCGGCATCAATATGGCGACCGAAAATGTTCGATTTGCATAAAACTTATTTTCTGCAATATTACAAGACTTTGCTGTTGGGTCACGACGAGCTGCCATTAGAAGTATATGGAGAACCAAATGAAATCAGAGATTTAAAGTTTCTGAATTTATTATTGTTGGACACGATCGTCTCAACTAAAATATTTTGAGTTTTAGGTTACTTCCGGTTACACCGGAAATGGTGTAAACTTTTATATTTCTAATGGAACAGCCTGTATTTCATAGCATTTTTGAACTCTTCATTAAATTTTAGATCAATTTTATGTTACATTCCCTATACCTAACATGCGTCATTTTTGTGATATTCAATTTTTCCATTAAAAAATGACAGCTGCACGGTTGCTTTGAATTATTTATAAATTATCCCCTGGGACCGTTGGAGAAAAGTTGTCCGGCAAAATTGTTCTGAAGGTAACATATTACAGACACATCAGTAGAGTTCTTCTAAAAGTTATAGATGCTGTTCAAATCATAAGATCAAAGTGGAAGTCGAGAAAAGTACTAAAAGTCGATTTGTTCAAACGGCAACCCTTCATATGAATGCATTTTTGAATTCTATGGAATATTTTAGATAAATTTTGTGTAAAATGTCATATACCTGAAATGCATTTTTACCTACTTCAATTGATTTTTAAACATCACAATAGAAATTGCAAACATTGCCAAATCTAGATTGCGTTTGAAAACAACTGAACAATTTGGAATGAGCAGAACTTTATTGAACATGTTTTTTAGGTTTTTTTCATTATAATTAATTTAGTATTTATAAAATTATAAGCCTACAATATAACACAATATTAAAAATAAAACAAAATCGTAAGTAAATTAAAAAAAAAAACGTTGCCGTTTTCCCCTAAACATGCTTCAATTCTTTAAACATATTATTGTTGGTGGCATCCCTGATTGAGTTAGCACATAACCCATTGAAAGCAGCTCGAACTCTATCTTTCATATTCTCCTTATCAATTATTGGGCCCTCATTAACTACGTCTTTAATAGCTCCCCAAATGAAAAAATCCATTGGCGTCAAGTCGAGAAAACGCGGTGGATATTTGTATGGCCCATTATGCGCAATCCACCGATCGTTGGCAAAACATCTCGTTAAGCAAGCCTCTTACTGCAACAGTTGTGTGCGCTGGAGCACCGTCCATTTGAAAGCACCCAATTATTGAGGACCCAATAACTGATAAGGAGAACATGATAGATAGAGTTCGAGCTGCTTTCAATGAGTTATGTGCTAACTCTATCAGGGACGCCACCAACAATAATATGTTAAAATGAATTAAAGCATGTTTTGCTGAAAACGGCAACTTTTTTTAATAGGTAAGTATTAGTAAAATTTTTAACAGATTTGATAAGTAATACAAGTGCACCGTAAGAGACCAGTAGTAGTGTATTCATAGGACGTTGGGAAATGTAGCACTTAGGTGCAAATAACAGATGTTGTTATTCGATAGTGTTTTATTCTTCGCAAAATTTTCTTACTAGTTTTGTTTCGTTTTGGTGAGTACTAGCTAAAGTAGGGCCTTCCTAGCCCATCAACTGACTGTTCGTTTTGTGATTTTTAGTCTTGATGATGATCGCAACCGTGATCGAAACTGTCGACGAAGAATAAAACACTATCGAATAACAACACATTTGTACCCCAGTGCTACATTTCCTACCGTCCTATGAATACACTAGTACTGGTCTCTTACGGTGTACTTGTATTACTTATCAAATCTGTTATAGAAGAATAGCGGGGTTCATTCAAACCATTAGTCACTTACGGGACAGCGCTTGTGCAGGGGATGAAGGGTCTAGCGAGGACGAAAAGTAAACTGGCTCACCAGCTTAACCGACGTGTTTTTCTGCTGGCATGCAAACATAATGGGCTACACCCGAGATTTTTGACCGACGCTACAAGGAATTTACCCGCTCTCACACAGCATTTGAACGATAATACGAGGGGAGACTTGCCGAGCACACGAAGAAAGTAAGAGATAAGTTTACAACCTTAAATAAGACACCATTTTGCCTTATTTAACTACCTATACCCAGGGCGTACTAATGGATGCAGTTATTCAAGAAATTGAAATCTCTCATTTCATTTGCTTCTCCATATACTTCTAATGACAGCTGGTCGTGGGAGATCCCGTATATGTATTGATTGTTGAAAAAATATTAATGTAAACAATAACCCTGTATATTGTTACATTTTATGAGTTTTTTCACACAGGGAAGTACTAATATTACGCAATTTTCCAAAGTTTTCCAAATGCTGAAAAATGTAAATTCAATTATACCCTGTGAATTCTGTTGACAATTTGACATCAGATTTGAAATCAACAGCTTCAAATATGACAAGAAAAAAGTTTCAATTAAATCCGACAGTTTCTAGACTTTGGTTTGCAATAATAAGTCCGCCATTCTGAATTTTGAAAATCTGACAACCGATCTGGAATTAGACATCGTCAAATGTCACAGAAAAAAATTTGATGTGAATCCGAATATAATTTGATTTTGGGTACGCCATATTGCATCCGTAATTCCCCTTCCTCCATGGTAATTCCCAATTTACAAAATCTGACATGAGGTTTGGTGTCAGGGAGCTTGAAATATTATAGAAAATATGTTTCATGCGTATCTATAGATTTAACATTTTGAGTCGCCATATTCAATCCGCGATTTTGAATTCTTTAAGTCTGATATATTTGGAATCACTGAGCTTGAGGACGCAAGGTTCGCATTCATTCGAGAGTTTTTGCTAGCCATATTGACCCTTGAATTTGAAAAAAAAATGGTACAGATTTGGAATCAGTGACACCTAAAAACCGTTTGTCAACATATTTAATGCATATTTTACAATAGCCCAAGAAGGTGAATTTTGCAACAGTTTTCGGTCTTCGGGTTAATATTGTGATGTATATTATAGAGAACGGCCATATTGGCGCGTCGCTCCTAGTAGACAGCCTAGCATCGCCGCTCGCATTTATTTTACCAGGAGTCACCGCACGCAACGTGTGGCCATATTGGAGTGTAACGCCATGCCATGTGTAGTAGATACGCAGTCGCCGTGCAGTTTCAGTTACGGTTAATCGTTGACATATAATACTTCATAACAACGTTAAATAAAATGACATCTCAATATCCATGAAAAAATATAAATTAATATATAAATCAAAAATTTCGACCCTTAACGATGTAGTCTACCGGAAGTGTACCGTAGGTTCGGAATCCTAGCGTTAATACGCGTTCTAGAGATATGAAATTTTTACAGTGGTTTTCTGATGTAGTATTGCATATTGGAAAGTATATAAAAGGAAAAAAATATTAAATAAGGAAATTATTTTTTTTTGGTATAGATTATTATTTTATGAAAATGACTTTCCAAAATAGAACATAAAAAATAGCAAGGTTTTTCCTATGAAGTTAGTTTGAATTATTTATCGTTTTTACGTGATTTCGAACCCGCGATTTAGATAAAAATTGGTTTTTCTAAGACACCCTTGACTTTACCGTTTGTTTCGTGTGTTTTTTACGTCCTATATCACCTGTGGTTAGTTTCCATTGCAAATTGTTTTCTCTAAACACTAACAAAAATTTTCATTAGTGGGGTGTACTTGCTCCAACGTTAATAAATTTTTATAAATTATGCTCACATTGTCTACATGAGTTTTAAAATTACATGTATTTAATTCATTAATAAACAACATTTCCAAAAAAATCTATTCGGTTGATTTTTAGAAACACCTAAAATTTTAACATTTTCAAAATCAAATCTATGGTTTTCTTTAAAAGTATGTTGCGCTAATGCACACCTTAATTTACTTGTTTTTATGTCTGACTTATGTAAGGAAATTCTAGTTTTTAAATAGTTACCAGTCTATTACCAATAAGTTACAATAAATAGTTATAAATAAATTACAACAAGAATAAGGAATAGAATAAACCATCCTAGAATTTAAAGCCAAAGGTGTTTTATCTTTAACAAAAGAAAAACAACTATTAATTTTAAACAAATTATATTTTGCAAATCTAATGTTATTACTTTTTAAAATTTGGTTAAACTAGATGTTAAACCTATTATATACGGAATTTATGAAAACAAAGGAGGTTGTTGAAGAAAAGGAACACCATTATTAAAAAATATCAAAACAAAATTTTTAAATTTTTGTGTCTAAATTTGGAATTGCAGATTTTTTCTATTCTATTTTTTAGTGCCAAAACTGTGTTGATTTTTTGATCAATGGAATGATATGAGAAAAAATATATCTACTCGAATTTGTAACTTTTCTAAACTAATCGAAAAGCAAAATATTTTCATCTGTCCTAATAATATTTATATCTAAAAAGAAACACTAAAATTATTTTCTTTTTCAACAGTAAACTGAATATTTGTTTTAAAACTATTAAAACAGTTTAATGTATTTTCAATTTGGTCCTCAGGCAACGCACAAATAATATCATCAACGTATTTATGAATTTATGAAAATTTAAACGGTAATTTTGGGATAATATCATCTAAAAGTTTATCCATAATAATTTTGGCCAAAATGGGAGAAATTGGAGAATCCATAGGAGTTCCATTTAATTGTAAAAAAAAAATACCTACTCCATCGAAAGAAAAATAATCATAATTAAAAATTAATCTAATCATATCACATATCGGACCCAGTTGCATTCCTATAACCATAAAATCAACCCTGTGTAAACAAGCGGCGCACGCAGTAATTGACTGGCTGCTCGCGCCAAATAATTCCCTGCTGGCTTGGCGCAAGGGTCAGCGCGAGCGGCGAAACAAAGGTGCTTGACGCTAGGCGCGCCACTGTGGCCACTCTCATAAGAACACGTTAGAACATTTGCGAAGCGAGGAGCGCGGTCAGGCTGTCTACTAGGAGCGACGCGCCAATATGGCCGTGCACTAACACTGCGCTGCGCCGCGCAATTGAGTTAACACACTACGGTGTGTTACATGCGCTGGCACGTTACTATAAAATCACGTAACTCAATTGCGCCACCGGCGCAGTATCTCGCACAGCGTTGCTGCTTCAGTTGCGGGTTTCAATACCGTCGACCGCCCGCTCATTGGAAGCAGTGCGTGATATTGATTCTTTCAGCTCAACCTGTCGCGGCATTAGGCCTGTCGTTCGGTTCGGTATCAGAACCTACTTGACACGTACCTACTATAGTCCATTTAATAACTAGGAGGAGCTTTTCAAACGTGTTACTAGGAAGACCTCGCCTGTGGTTGGCTGGATCCCAGACGGTTTTACTCCAGGCAAATTTACGCTATCGCGCGCACTTTGAAATCCCGTTAGGTTAGGTACCAGGTAAACAAACCATAAACAAACATGGGTACCTGCTATCCATTGTTTTGTGGGTTATTCGCGAGTTCAGTTCAATTTTATCAGCAGCTCGTACAATAACTAAATATGGATTCTGTGCCAAGTACAAGTTCAGTGCAAGTTTCGCCCCCGAAAAAGCGTAAAATGTTAGAAATGGGTCACATAACCTTAGCTGAAAAGCAAGGTATTTTAAATCTGTACAAACAGATTGTAACTAACGGACCACAAACGAAAAAACTCGCTGTGATCGCTAAAATTGTGGATACAATGGGTAAGTCAATTAATTTACAATTATATTGCAACACTTTGTAGGACCTGAACTTTTTTGGTTTCATTACAGGTTTCATTAAATTTTGGTTTGATTTGTATTGTCTTTAAAAAATCAATCCAAATTACACAGTTTTTTCAATCCAAATTACATGTGTTTTATTTATAGGGGTAGCAAGATCCACTGTGTACCGCGTAATAAAAGAGTACAAGGAGGCCGGAGAAATTCGCAGCCCCAGAAGTGGGGGAGGCAGACCGTCAACGGCAACAAATGTTGACATTGAGAAAAATGCGATACGGCGAATATAACCGACGTTGGACAAAATTTTGAATGAAATTAAAAGTCATCCAGAACTTCCAACAATGTCTCGTTCGTCACTTTATACCAATATGAACAAAAATAATGTCAAGTGTGTACAGACACGAAGGAGTATGAGTCGTGCTACAAACACGAATGAGCGTGGCTTCATACTGATATGCCCACCAGCAATCTTTTTATAATGTATATTTTTTTACAGATTTACAAAGAGAAACCGCAAGAGCATTCTACTGGAACGTGACGATATAGTTGTATGGCGACGCAAGTATTTAAGAGCCATTAAGGATTTTCGACGAGAAGGACAGCCAATTTATTATTTAGATGAGACGTGGCTAAATGAAAGTCACACAAAGGAATAGGTATGGGTAGATACCGCTATTCAAGATAAGATATCGATCTTTCTCGAATGATACAGTACGGGACTCATAAATCCATCCGGAAAAGGAAGACGGCTCATCAATTTACATGTTGGATCAAAAACTGGTTTTGTTGATGGAGGATTGTTGGTATTTGAAGGTAAAAAAACTGTAGATTGCCATGAAGAAATGAATTTAAAAACTGGTTCAATGCTTTATCACCAAAATTGCCAGATAACGCAGTGATTGTTATGGACAATGCTTCTCACCACAGCCGCAAGGTTGAAAAAATACAAACAGCATCCTCAACGGAGAAACGTATGCAGGATTGGCTTCGCTCAAAGAATATCGTATATGAGGAAGACATGGTACGATCAGAATTATTGTTTAATAAAGGAATATAGAAATAAGGTCGATATGTATGTTTGCGATGAGTTGGCAAAAGAGAGCAATAAAATTGTGCTGCGGCTACCACCACATCATTGCGAGTTGAATCCGATCGAGCTCATGTGAGCCCAATGTTTTGTTTTGTTTTTTTTGTTCATACTCATATCTGAATTTTTTTAAACAATAAACAATTTTAAGTAAAGCTTACACTTTGAAAGGCGGTTAAGAGATGCATAATAGATGCAATGTTACTTGATCGAGAGGATTACACTATTGTTTTTAATACCAGCACTGATTTAATTGACGCTGACGAGAAATTATCACATATAACCGATGGGTAGAAAGTTGATTTTTAAAAAGTGAAACTTTTTCCGTTATTTAGAACCATCTTTTCTTTAAATTATTTGAAGGTATGGTGATAATCTTGATGAATTTCTTCGCAATGTCCCGCAAAAATAATAAAAGTCGGTTGACGATTACAAAGTTATTAAACATAAAAATTTGGTTTCAACGTTCCTTTCTTTGTATCGGTCTAATTTACCTACATAATATGTATTTGAAACATAAATAAAATACAAATACTTACCCGAAATATTCATTGTTTTTGATATTTCACCCCATAATTTATCAAGCACACTTCTGTTGTGGTGATGAGTTTGCTTGATATCCCAGATTGGTCTTTTACTGAAAACCTCGCTTATCAAAATTTCGACATTCATGGTGCTGTTCTTGACGCTCACTAATAAACAGAAAATACCCTCGAATATGTTAACCAGATGTTTACGTTCGCTGTCCGCCTGTCAAAATGCTCTGCTTCACGCTCTCCTGCCCGCTGCAAGCTGCGCGTCTCTCCGCTTCAACGCTGCGCTCCAGCGTTCTCATAAGCACCTGTGTATTTAAACGCTCCGCAACCAGCGCCGCTATCATCACCCCTCGAAGCGCTGCTGATTGTGTGTTTTTGGCCGTAAGCACCTGTGTATTCAAACGCTCTGCTACCCAGTGCCGGCCTTAGCCTCCTTGGCGCCCTCGGGCGGCGTGTTTCTGGGCGCCCCTTTCAAAATAGTAATATTTCAATATCGGTAAAAAAAATAAAACACAGCGATTGATAAAACGTATATTATAAACACTACAAACTTAACTTGTAACAAATGTTATTGATTGCCGAACTTAGCTTTACGGGCCTTTTTGTCGGCGAAATCTTTAATAAGCTCAGAAAAATCAAGATTTTCAGCGATGTCGTTTTCAATCGACAGGGTTCCTAAACTCGAAAGTCTGTCTTGCGATGTTGTGGATCTTAAATATGTTTTTATTAATTTCAGTTTAGAAAAACTTCGTTCTCCACTTGCAACAGTTACCGGTGTTGTCAGAAATACTCGCATAGCAATCCATACATTTGGATATAAATCTTGTAATTTATATTGTTGTATAAAGTTTAATGCGGTAAGTGGAGTTATTTTCTCTGTAACCTTACCAGAAAGAAAAGCTTTTACCTACGACCGTATGTGTAAATGTCGCTTACGTCACGGACTACTTAGCTCGTATATCGCTTATAACATACGTGTGCCTTTGGCTGTGCGTGGCTGTGCGTTTGTGTTTTTAACGCACGACCTAATGTCATAATGACAGATGTCGCGCGAATATTTTGATTATTTATTTGTCATTTTTGATACAATTTATATTTATTGAAATTTTCGGTCGTAAGTAAGTGCAATACTCGAGCTGTAACGTATTCTTACTAGGACGTGATAATTTATGTTGAATTTGTACTGGAATTTTCGATCGAAACTTCAGACAAAGTTCTCCGTAGTTGCAATAGATGTCGCGCGAATACATTGATTGGTCAACCGTCAAATATTCTTACCTGTATTTGTTTGTCATTTTTGATACAATTTATTGAAATTGTCGGTCGTAGGTAAAATTATGTACAATACTCGAGCTTTAACGCATATTACATACTCGTGGAAAATAACAAAACTCGCCGCTTCGCGGCTCGTATGTTAAATTTCCACTCGTACGTAATATGCTAGTTACAGCTCTTGTAATGTAATATACTATTATACTGATCAGTTCATCGCACAGGAGAGTAGCGTCAATGTCAGATTTCGAATTCACAGACAGTTTAGTTTGAAGATCAATACATAATTTTAAAAGGTCCGCTCTTTCTGGTAAATTGTCTATAGTATACAAAAAACCCCAGGTTTCTGAATATTCATCTAATTGTTGAAATCTTTCTTTCATTGACATTATAGATGTATCTAAAAAGGAATTGAAGAATTCGACTTCTAACTTCTTTTCAGGGCAAACGATAGGCTCATCTTTAGCAACTTCATCAAACTGACGTTTCACGCGTTTAATTCTTTGCACTGGCTTAAATACTGCCTCAATTTGAAGTTCCTCTGCCAAACTTTTTGCTGTCATAATCGCTTCTTTAAAACCTTTATGTCTATAATCTACTAAAAAGGTGCAACATTTCTTCAGCATTTCTACGCATTTGGCGATGTCCATGTCATTTGCTTGAAGCGTTTTACTGACAATATTTATTTGGAACAGCACATCGTACCAGACAATTAAAGAGACAAGAAAACTGAAATCTTTCAATTGTTCTGCCAATGTGATTGCTTCATGTGCTATATCAGGATCACAACCCTCAGCTTCAGATAGCGTAATCAAAGCATCATGGACACCGCTGATTTGATACCGAACTGCTTTGACACTACTTATTTTCGCCTCCCATCGTGTGTCACTTAGTTTTTTTAAAGAAAGGATTTGTACGTAATCACTAAGAATTTTCCATCGATTGACCGAAGCTGAAAATAGTGTGAATAATCTTTGAAGTATACCAAACAAAGTTGCCGATTTCACTGAAGACTGCGCCGAGTCACATAGTACAAGATTTAAATTGTGGCTTCCACAAGACACATACGAAGCTAGAGGGTTCATATTTAAAATCCTTTTTTGAACACCATGATTTTTTCCTCTCATATTCGCGCCATTATCGTACCCCTGGCCTCTGCAATTATCGAGGTCGAGTCCGAGTTTAGTTATCAAGTCGGTCAAAACTTGAGTAAGACCTAAACCAGTAGTATCATCCACGGAAACAAATCCTACAAAGTGTTCCCTAATTTGTACTTTATCTTCTGATAGGTCAACAAAGCGAATTGTGAGAGACAGTTGTTCTTTCCGAGAAACGTCTGGAGTACAGTCAGCTATAATTGCGTAATATACGGCTTTCAAGGCTCTCGATATAATCACCTTATTCACTTTTTCAGCCATTAATTCTATTAATTCATTTTGGATCCTTTTTCCGCAATAATGATCCGATATGTCGCCTTTCATTGCAAGTGTTAAATGGTTTTGCATCACAGGATCAAACTTTGCAAGCAATTGTACTAACCCTAAGAACTTGCCATTATGAGGTGTATAAAGTTTATCAGAGTTTCCTCTAAACGCCATATTATTTGCTGCTAGATACAAAGTAATGTTCATTAATCGAAGAAGAACGTTTTGCCACCGTAAACATTCCTTTTCAATCATTTTTTGTTCTTCCTTATCTATGGTTTGTCCTGAGTTTATTCGCATTTCAGTTTCCACCCACTGCTGATAAAATTTCTTATGCGAGAAGCTATTCTCATGAATTCTTACAGTTTCCGATAAATGTTTCCATTTATTAAATCCATCATTGACTACTTTGGAGTTTGATTTACTGTCAAAAACTTTGCAGCAAAAACAAAATACTGCATTTTTAGAAACTGAGTACACTAACCATCGACGGCAAAAAGCTTCACCATTTGAAAGTTTTCTAGTGTAATAAGAGCTTGAAAAATGTCGACCTTTTACATCTTCAGGAAATTTATCGACGACGATTTGTATTGGACCTATTTTAATTAAATGATCTATAATATTGATATTTCGAAAAATTGGCCAGTTGCCACAATCTTTTAGTTTTTCTGGAGTCTGATCCTCGACCTTCTCATCATTATTTTCTTCGTCCGGTGCCATAGCGTGACTTTGCATTATTGATAGTCCACCGATATCTTCAAGAACTGTCATTGGTTCGGCCGAATCAACGAGACGAGATGTGTCGACACTTGAAGCAGCAGATATTTCAGCTGGATCTGTATCACCCTCGAGTTGCTTTTTTTGTACAACATATTTTTCAATGCTCATAAACTTTTTATTTTGTTGAAACTGTTGCTCTTTCTCTGCTTTTCGTTTTCTGTATTCGTAGCCAGACAACTTTTTTCTAACATTTGAATTTTTCTCAGACATTATGATTATTGATTTCGTTATGCAGATCTGGCCTGTATAAAAAATAATAAAATCACTAATAGTATTTGGAATTAAATTCTTGCAAGAGATTTATTATAATATTCAGTATGTTGGAACATGTTAATTCTCTACTACTATCAGTTGTAAAAGTATTGAGCCCTGAAGGCTTGTAACTCTGCAACGACTGAACATAACAAAATAAAATAAAACGTTTTATAATACTGATCATTTATAAATAAAATATTCTGCTTCAAAAATTTTCTACCCGTAGCTTTGAACATGAACGCGAGAGAAGTGGAAAAATGTTGTCGATTTTAGCAGTTTTTAAATAACGTTCGCCTTTCCACTTGTTTTCCACCTAAACCGCTTGCCCAAAATAATTCAAATTTAAATAGACTATCAAAATATCGTCTACAGATTGGCTTTTGTGTTTTCTTAAATTTCCTTGCAATAAATGCTATTAACTATGTGTTTTTTATGGAAGCAGATATCACGGTAACGAGTATTAGCACGATAATGCGATAGAAACGAAAAATATCGTATTTTTTTGTTTAATGCGACTAGTGAAATATTTCAGATGATCATTTTTTGTACGTCACGTCGTCGGACGAGGTCGACGCCAGCACGAGATTCGAGCTGGGTATACCGGTCGGGACTCTACGCTAGAAATCTCTTGCTATAGAAGTGTATTCGATAGAAACCGAACTCGGGCTCGCGGCCTTGTACCACAGGCCCGTATTCAGGATAAAAGCAAACGTCGTATTTGTTAACATCGTATTAATAGGTTGCAAATGTTCAGCGATGAGCTGTACATACGTTTTTTTTTGTTTTGAACGCATTTTGAATCAATAGCAGCAATCAAATATTATCAGGTTGCAGCAAAAAAATTAAATTCAAAACAAAATATTTTTCTCAGACCACAATAATATTTATAACAGGTTGATTTTTTGTAAATGCATGATAAGTACATACATACTTCGTTGATTATTAATTTCTTGAGTAAAGTTGTACCTGTTATTTGTAAGTGCAAAAATCTCATATTTAAACCGATAGACAAACAAATTTGAAAGTCACCGATGTTATATGCAAATGATTCAGGTAACATACTCATAAACTATTTTTTTTTGTTCAGACATTGCAAAGTTCCGAGTTTTCAAACACAGGGCTCAATACTTTTGCAACCGATAGTAGATTAATTTAACTAACTTTAAAACTTTCAGAACTTTAAAATTTCATATATGTTGTTGCAATAATGCCCGATTGCACCACTTTCCCTTAACCGCTAAGCTAAGTTTAAATTTAAGCGATAAAAATGTGTGGTTTAACTTGGCTTAGACAAATACAAAATATAACGCCAAAATTGATTAAATCAATTTCTGAATCGATATGTAATAATATACCAAATATTCTCTATGCAAAATAAAAAAATAATAATATTTAAGTTTCAAATTTAAATTATTTTGAAACGGAAATCTAACACTGACACAAATGACACATAAATGTCGCCAAGGTGAGTTGGCAAGTAAGTATAACTTAGTTAAGTGACAGATCTGTCATACTACTTTAATGCTTAATGCTTTAAGCGTCACTTAAAACTTAACGGGAAGTTGTGCAATAGAACAACGAAATTCACTCGAAAGTGGAAATAACAGGTTGATTAGTGAGGTTATGTTACTCAATTACCCCTATCATATCCTACAACAAATGTTTGACAAGTGTTCTTTTTAAAAAATTGAACTAAGCACTAAACTGATTTTTGACTGGCTAGTATTTTTTACGCAAACTTAGCAATTACCAAAATTAATGAAGTACTTACGTCTCCGTCTGTACTTGCAATCGCTGCACCAAACCATAAAACTAAAAACTGAAAACATGGACCGATCAAGAATCTAGGTATCTGGATTCTGCACTATCTGGTACTCACACAACACAACTTACACCCGTCAACGCTAGGTGTACTATAATTAAGTAATAAACCATACATATTGTTCGGTATGCGATGTAGAATCATAAAAAAAGTTTGAATGGTTCATAAATGAAGATATTATTAAATATTTCGGCGCAGTACTACTTGACACCCGCTATAGTGTTTATACGGGTAACAGTGTAGGAATCAGGATGCAGACCCAGATAGCTGGTCCAATATACTCGCGTCGTGTATATAGAGTTGTCTATATCCCTTTTAATATTGTAAAATATTACTCCCGCCAACCAACCACTATTTTAATATCGACCGGAAACCAAAGACTACATTTTTTTTATTTCTCTTATAAAAGACAGGGCGCGGTTAGGGCGCCTTCGGCGCCCTAACTCACCCGGCGCCCGACCTCGCCCCCCCCCAAAGGCCGGCCCTGCCGCTACCAGCGCAGCTATCAGCACTGCTATCAGCACAGCTAGCAGCGTCGCTAATAGTGTGACCGTGCCTACGCATCCAACACAGCGACAACCGGGCGCCGAACACGCAGAGAAACCAGAGCGATAAGGCTCGACAGTGTTATAGCGCAATTCAGTTGATACCGTGCGCCAACTCAATTCGGTGCGCCGGTATCAATGTGTCAGCGCAGCAAATTTTGCTGCGTTACACACCTCTAGTGTATTAGTTTGCAACTCAATAGAAATATATTGCATTTCATATAAAATCGGATGATGTCGGATGACATTTTCATACTATCTGAAACCTAAAGGTACTACCTATCTGGTAGTATGCACCATTTGGCAGTATTGAGTGGAATATGTAACTTTTCCATAACTTAAAGTCATATAAACGCAACGAATACTAAAAATACCAACCAGCTATTTTCTAATTTAAATATATCGAAATGTTTTATGTTTTTCATCATTATTAAAGTGCATTAAGTAAGTACAAGCTATCCAGGAAGAATATACATTGTAAAAAATTATCCACACGGCCATGAATACAAAGAAAATTGCACTTGAACGCAGTGTTGAATTATTGTACTTACAGTAAAGAATGATTTTCCCGCGCAATAACACGACATTGGAGCTTATTCTGCGAACTAGTTTCAACTAGAAATAAAGTTTTTTTTGTGTTCCACATATGCACTGGTGCTTTGTCTTGGTAACTGAAGTGGATTGTTAACAATTCCAGCATTTTCATTATATGAGGTTTTGGTCAGCTTTTCGGGTATTTTTACCATAGTGAAGTGTCCTTGGCAATCCCTGGAACTTTCCTTGCAATTCCTCTGACCACTGGTCCTTCTCTGGTCCTCTTCTGATTGCTGTTTTTTTTCGATCGCTCCGGTTGCTCCAAGCACTTTCCCGCACCGTGCTGGGTCTCCGGATTCCTTTGCCGTTCTCCTGTAGTTGTTCAGGCGGACTTCATCTTTATCCCTTATTTGCTAAGGATGGTAGCTTCTCTCACATCTTGATGCCTATTATCTTCGTCCATCCGCTTCAAAGATCTATCCGATAGCGTGTGAGGTCTGGTTCCACTCTTCTGAACCCCGCTGTACCAATCTCACCATTCTATCTGCTTTTAGATTTTCCACGTAAGAGCATGCATTTATATAACAGTCTTATTGAGGCCATACGAACAATGTATGTTCAGGCATGTCGTCGTCTATGCAGTACCAGCATACGAGGCTGATACAAAGTGGTATGCTCCAAAGCAGCGGTGTCACGACTGCAGTTAGTGACCATAGTCAGCTTTCCGCGATTCTTATTCACCCACCCCCAACCTTCGGTATAAGGCGCTGTCTCTATCGCCAGTTTTCGTCCCCGGTCCAATACTGCTGCCATGCCTTAAGTGTCGCTCTTCCTCGTATCTTCTCCTGGGCTCTTCCACTTTCAGGTGTCCCGCGACCATTGACACTACTACCAGAGCTACATCTGTCAACACCGTTCTGTATGCTGAGGACACCCCGACTTTTGTACGCTTAGGGTCCGCTGCGTAATCGATTCTGCCTCCGATGATAGTATCCTTCTTTTTGCAAAAGTTGGGTTCGTAGTTTTAGGCATTAGCCTCATTATCGCCCGGTTGTTCTCACGGCTCCGGCAGCCTCTTCTGCCACGTCATTTCTGTACCTGTGGATTCACAAACGTAAGGAGTACTAACTCCACTTCAGACATCTTAAGCCGCAATATTACGTCGTAGAAGACATTCTAGACCGTGGGCCACAGGACCTATCCTTCCAGGATGCCGCTACTGATCTTCCTGTATTCATCCCCTTCATGGTACTGAACGAGCAACCATCTATCCTGACAATAACTCCGGCTCATAATCATGAAGGACGGGAAGTACGGAATGGGTTCCACTACACTACATTAGCTCTACTCTGCATACATGATTCTCCTTGTGTGCCTTATCGATTACGCTCCTCAATGCAACCACTATTACTTGCCCGAAGCCGAATTGATTTTCCGCCCGTAGATACTTTTGCTTGCTATGGTCTTTTGATATTTGGTGCAGTTCGGTCTTGTGCAACTTATGCACTCCTGAGGAGGATTTGCTAAAAGACTGTACTGCCATGCACAAAGTGGTGTATGCGCAAACGTCACAAATGTAAATTTCACTTTCGGTTTCCGCAGCTCTCATGGAACCGAACTGCAACTTTTCCGCCTGGTCGATGCTATTCACGAGGCTATGGACCGCAAGGACGTTGCCATAGGGGCGTTCCTAGACATCCAAAGAGCTTTTGATACTATTTGGCATGATGGACTGGTAGCCAAACTACACAGACTGAACATCAATCCCTTCCTGGTTGAACTTGACGAGAGCTACCTCATACCTCAGAGATCGCAGTTTCGTGGTCTCTGTCGGCGATGGCATCTCCACCGCTAGGGTTATCAGGGCTGGCGTTCCTCAGGGCTCCGTGCTCTCCCCCACCCTGTATAACCTCTACACGGCCGACTTTCCGAGACCCGAAGCTGTATGGTTATTCAACTCCGTAGATACGCTGTCACTTGATAACGTCAAAATATTTGTTAATATTATTCAAACGGAGTAACTTACTCATAAATTTTATTTTAATACATTTAAATAAAAGAAGTGTTTATGAAAAACGTATATTCAAAAATAAATAAGAATTTGTTTACAAAGTAGTTGAAAAAAGTTGATTTATTCTTTATTGACAACCGTATACCGCACTTGAAACATTTTACTTTGTTGTCTTTAATTTCACTACAGTGTTGCCATATTTGGCTTTTTTGCCTTGAAGACATAATTTACCTATAAAATGTAAATATAATTTATTAGTTTTCCAAATAAAACAAATAATGTATTATATACAACTTACTTTAAATATATATTAGGAAAGTACAAAACAAACGGACACTAATAAATCTTTATGCATACACAAGCGCGCTTACATATAACTATATTCATATAGATCGACGCTATTCTGCGAATTTGTGCTCTGGAGTTGGCGGGCCCTCTACGAGTGTGCGCCGTGCAGGAATGAACTAGCGTATATCATCGAGCATATCTTTAGGGCACGGACACACTATCAGCGACGCTGCTAGCTGTGCTGATAGCAGTGCTGATAGCTGCGCTGGTAGCGGAGCGTTTGAATACACAGGTGCTTACGGCCAGGAACAATGAGCACACATACAGCGGCGCTTCAAGCGGTGCAGCAGAGATCGCAGTTTCGTGGTCTCTGTCGGCGATGGCATCTCCACCGCTAGGGTTATCAGGGCTGGCGTTCCTCAGGGCTCCGTGCTCTCCCCCACCCTGTATAACCTCTACACGGCCGACTTTCCGAGACCCGAAGCTGTATGGTTATTCAACTCCGTAGATACGCTGTCACTTGATAACGTCAAAATATTTATTAATATTATTCAAACGGAGGAAAAAACCATTGTAGGACATAAAATTTTGTATGTACCTCGGGCATTACTTGATGTTTATACCCTCGGGCGACTTAAAAAGCGCGAGGACCGATAGGTCCGAGAGCTTTTTAACACACCCTCGGGGCATAAACTTATTTAGTTCTATTAAATCTATAGTATCAGCTATAGTATAATGCATATTTTAGGGAGTATAGAGGACGTTTATGAGTCAGGTCAATTATTTGAAATTCAAGGATGTGTTAGCTTAATCTAAAAACTAATAATCTATTAAGGTTTTGAGTCTATATATCAGAGCATTTCACATATTTTTATAAATAAATAAATAAAGTCTTTATTGGCGAAGTCCAGCTAAAGCTGCTCTACTTAACCACAAACATATAATGTAATTACAAAATTAATATGTAACACTGAAAATAGAAAAAAAAAACAAAATTGAAACAAAGAATACGTCTTACTTAATTTAAAGTTTTAATGCGGATACGGCAGGGGTAGGGACAGAGGAGAGGGAGGGGAGTACAATGAGGGAAAGAAATCGTCACACGCACACAGTAAATTAAATAGGTCCACTCAAAAGGTCACCACAGGTTTTCCCAACATTAACTCCTTTAAATGCTTTTTGAATGACATGACTGATAGACTTCTGATGTGGTCCGGAAGAGCGTTATAGAGTCTAGGAGCATTGTAAGAAATTGATCTTTCAAACACAGATGTGAAGTGCTGAGGAATTTCTAGTCTATTTACAAATCTTAAATTTCTAGTGTGTATGGCAGACCTAGGAACAAGAATATCTCTTATATACGGAGGTGTGCCCAACGTACAGACTCTATGGATAAACGTACAAAAATGATAGTTTCTGCGCTCCTGCATATTGAGCCATTTCAATTCTCGAACTTTGTGAGACAGGTGGTCTCGTCTTCTTAAGCCGTAAATAAACCTGATGCATGAATTTTGTACTCTCTGAATTTTTATTTTATACTCCAAGTCTAGACACAAAGTCACAATAATTAAAGTTTGACAGAACTAGAGAATCGCATAATGTCTTCTTTAGCTGTGTGCTCATAAAATGTCTATTTGCATATAAACATTTCAATACGCAATACGATCTTTGTATGAGCCTATTTATGTGCGGAACAAATCTTAACTTATTATCAAAGAATACTCCCAAGTTTTTTACTTTCTTTGATATCTCCAGCGCTGTGTTATCAATTTCCACAGCCACGCCGTCTATGGCCCCCACCGAATTCCTGTCAAAAACTATTGTCTGCGACTTATTTGCATTAATATTTAAACAGTGATTTTTTGATACATCAACCAACCTCCGCAAATCCGCATTGATCCTCTCAACCGATACAATGACATCTCTAGCATGAAAACTATAGTAGATTTGAGTATCGTCTGCAAAGAAGTGGGGAGTACAAAATTTAAGTTCTTTATAAAAATCTGCAGTGTAAATAATAAAGAGTAAAGGTGAAATAATTGAGCCTTGAGGAGTGCCGCAATGAATTTTCAGATGTTGAGATCTTACATTGTTAATTTGAACGCACTGTGATCTATCAGAGAAATAAGACTTTAGTAAATTACACGCGTCATGATCAAATCCAAAATATTTGAGCTTGGCCAATAGCAGTTGGTGGTCTATCGTGTAAAATGCCTTTGAGTAATCAATCAGAGTTAAAACTGTTAATTTTTTGCTGTCTAATGCTCTCAACATATCATCCACCACCCCAGCCAAGGCAGACTGCGTGCTGTGGCCCTTCCGAAAGCCTGATTGTAATCTGGGAAGGATACCCGCACGACCAAGATATGACCGAATTTGATTGTTCATCGCCTTCTCCGCTACCTTTGACAGAACCGGCAGAATACTTATAGGACGTAAGTCCGAGCAACTCGAAGGTTGGTCTACCTTACTCAGTGGAAAAATGACGGCCTTTTTCCATGCGTCTGGGAACTGCCCCGTAATAAAGCATTTATTGACCAAAAATCGAATGTACTCAGCCAAGTCAGGCAGGCAGTGTTTTATCATAGAAACTGTAATACCATCAATACCGGGTGCGTTCGTTTTAATTTCTTGTAAATATTTTATAACATCTGACGTCTCGATTAAGGTGAATGAACACCTATGATGAACATTGAAATCGTTATGTAGATAGTAACTTAAACTTGCTGCTGATGGTTGACCCTGGCCAACAGACGATACAAAATGAGAGTTAATTTTGTTTGGATCATTTAAAAATTCTGGAATTAGTCTGCGGTCCGACTTAGCCGTCACATGCATATCGTTCAAGGTCCTCCACAATTGCTTAGTGTTTTTGGAGTTGCCAATATACTGAAGATATGCTTTCTTTTCTTGCCTAAGTGCACTCGTGGTGTAGTTTCGCAATTGCTTGTAATAGATGAAATCTGATTCAGATTTTGTAGCTTTATACTTACTTAATGCTTTTTTGCGGAGATTTATTAGCATTTTATTTGTGTCTGTCAGCCAGGGTGCACGCGATTTGGTGACGCGGACCGTCCTTAGCGGTGCGTGCACGTTGAATAGGTTAAGTAAATTACTATTTAAGAACTCTGCTATGTCATTCACACTGCCCATATCATACTCATTGTGCCATGGCATCCGTTTCAGATCCGCAATAAAGTCAGACAGCGAAAAGTCCCCGAAATTTCTATATATGAGAGTCTTAGGTTTTCGTTTAAAAGAATTTACATTTAATGTGCATGAAATCAGCTTGTGATCAGTTACGGTGTGCATATCGAGAGTGGCTGTGTCAGTTATCAATGTCGAGTTTCCCGTAAATACGATGTCGATCAATGTGCTAGAATAATTGGTTACCCGAGTTGGCTCGCTAAGCACCTGCGTAAATCCGTAAGTCTCACAAAATGTGTCAAATTTTTCAAAATCCTTGCTGGCGATATTGAGCATGTTTATGTTCAGATCCCCCACACACACTATTTCATCAACTAATGGTATAATTTCTGCAATCAAAGAATCCAGAAGCTCAATAGATTCATTAACATTCGAATGAGGTGCCCGATAAAGAACTCCAAATCCAAACGATTTGTTGTTCAATTTTAATCTAATAAACAAATATTCAAGAGCATTCGTACAACCCGACGTTAGAATCTGACAGTTGATATTATCCTTAGTCAAAAAAGCAACACCACCTCCTCTAGATTGTCTATCACACCTGTGTATATCATAACCACATATACTCACAACATTATCTGGTATGCAATTGCTCAACCACGTTTCGGTGATACCGATAACATCAAAATCCTCCTCCAGAACCACATCTTTAAATATATCGAATCCGGTAAAAAGTGACCTCACATTTATAGTAGCAAACTTAAAAAACATTAATCATGTCCACATGTGCCTTCCACTAAAACAAAAAAAAATTCCTAATATGTAAATAATCGTGTTTCAAGAAAGAGAGAGAAGAAAAAATACCAAAACGATAAAGAATAGAAAAACATTTTTTAGCGATGTATGTGGTATGACGAAAAGAAAGGATAAAAACAAATGGAAAAGGGTTTAGGAAATGAGAATTAGGGAAAATATATGAGAAAGAGGGGTATACAAATTTAGGTATTCTGGCTTCTGGTTCTGCCGATCCTTGTTGGTGCGGTGGCCTTGTGTATTTCCAGTTCCTCCACTGATTTGATCCGTATCTTCTTTTGATCCCTTACCGCGAATACAGTTCCATCCAGGGTCCAGACATTGCGGTATCCAAACACCTTTTCCGCTTCCTTGACCAGTGTTACACGGCTGGCTGTCAAATCTTCTTTCACGACGACTCAATGACAAAGAAAAGAAGGACGCAGAAAATGCGGTACAATCGAAACCAGATGTAATGGAATATTTCACTGATGAGGATGAAGTAGCCAAAGAAACTGAGTGGATTCTTAAACGGGGCAAAGGGAACAATACTAAGAGGAAGAAAATGGATACTTCGACTTGCTCAGATTCTTCTATAACCCCCCCACGCCACTCATCAGAACACAATCAAGAACAAAAACAACAACAAAACTCACAGGAAAAAAAGGTGAGAGAACACAAACCTCCACCGATAATGATATACGATGTAACTAAATATGAGCAAGTATATGAGCTGCTAAATACCAAAATTGAAAATAAGTATAAAATAACGTTACTAAACAGTGGCGTACTAAAAGTTAATGTTGATGCAATCGACAATTACAAGATAATCACCAACCTTCTCGAGGAAGGAAAACTAAACTGGTCATCTTACGAAAATAAGCAAGATAGACCAACTAAAGTGGTAGTAAAAAAAACTGCATAAAACCTGCAGTAAGGAAAAGATAATTGAAGATCTGAAGCGAAAAAAATATAAAATATTAGATGTAACTAATATTTTAAAACGAAAAACAAAAGATCCTTTACCGATCTTCATGCTATCTTTCGACAAAACCGAAGATATCAACAAAATCTTTGCAATAACTGATATAATGGGAATGAGAGTCGAAATGTCTCCACTGAAAAAACCTAAATTGTTGCCACAATGTAAGAATTGCCAAGCGTGGGGTCACACTCGTGGATACTGCCACAAAGACCCAAGATGCGTAAAATGTGCTGGAGAGCACGATACCCAGAACTGCACAAAGGCAAAAGAGGAACCCGCAAAATGCTATAATTGCGGTAAAGGTCATCCTGCAAACTACAGGGGTTGTGTAGTTCCGATTGAACTTCAAAAGATTAAAAACGCCAATTTTAAGAAAAACTATCCCCCGGAACAGCAGAAAACAAAGCAAATAAACAGGAAAATTATCAAGGCAAAAGAGGTATCTGGTGAGCAGTCTTTTGCCAACATAGTAAATGGTAAGTCGACCTCTAGTTCTAAGCCAGTAGAAATAGAAAGCAATGAGGTAAAAATGGACCAAACCGTAAACAATCTTCCAGAAATCAGCAAAACACTGCAATTAATACTGGAAAAACTGAATAAACAGGAAAATGTTACAAAATCCATTGTTGCCAGACTCGACAAGCTTGAAAAATTCCATAAAAATGGCTGATTGTCTCCGCATACTTTCCTGGAACGCTAACGGGCTATTACAACACAGAAATACCCTACACACATTTTTAATTGAACATAAAATTGATATTTGCCTAATATCAGAAACTCATTTCACAAAAGAATCCTACCTAAAACTTCGAGACTTCACACTCTATCACGCTATTCACCCCAGCAATTGCGCAAGAGGAGGAAGCGCAGTATTAATTAAAAATAATATATCTCATCATGAGGACGAGAAAATCGAAAAAGAAGAATTTCAAGTTACGTCCGTTAGAGTTAAAACAAAATGTGGAGTAATATCGATCGGAGCTCTTTATTCACCTCCGAGGCACAACATTAAGAGAACACAGTATCTAGATCTTTTGCAGACTTTTTCTGGGAAGTTCATACTTGGGGGAGACTTTAATTCCAAGAATACATATTGGGGTTCACGGCTAACTACAACAAAGGGAAGAGAATTGCTACATGCAATCCAAAGCTACAGATGCGAAGTCCACTCAACAGGTAAGCCAACTTATTGGCCTACTGACAGAAACAAGATTCCAGATCTAATAGACTTTTTTGTAATAAAAAATCTGTCATCTAGCTTCATTGATATCACCGAGGAACTAGATCTTGACTCTGACCATACACCAATTATCCTAACTCTAAGTCAATCGGTAATTAGAAAAGAAAGAAGACCAGCTCTGACAACTAAAGCTACAAACTGGGAAGCATTCAAAGCAAGCCTAGAGCAGAACATCAACTTGTCAGTTTCACTCAAAACTCCCGAAGAATTGGAAGACGCAGTGCAGAGATTCCACGGCGATATACAGGAAGCTGCGTGGTTAGCTACACCCCATATAAGTTACCATATCAAGAATAGCAACATTTATCCTTTAGAAGTCAGAGAATTGATAGCAAAGAAGAGAAAAGTTCGCAAACGTTGGCAAACTACAAGAGACCCCATAGTTAAGACAGAACTAAATAATATGGTATGGAAACTTCGCAAACTTACCGAAGAAATCAAACAGCAAACTATTGGTCGGTATTTGGAGGGGCTAAGCAATGACTCTGCTACGGACTACTCTCTATGGAAAACCACCAAAAACATAAAGCGACCGATAATGCAAATTCCCCCGATAAGAAAGGAAGATCGATCTTGGGCCAGAAGTAACAAGGATAAGGCCGATCTCTTTGCCGTACACTTGGAGAAGACATTTACACCGAATGAAACTCATACCCCTGAACTTCCCGAGTCTATCACCTGGACAGCACTGGAGTCAAAGCCTATACCCCATATTTCACCAAAAGAACTAATGACCGAAATCAAAACCAACCTCAGTTCGAAAAAGGCACCGGGATTTGATCTGATATCAGGAGCCCTGCTGAAGCAGCTACCGAGAAAAGCCGTAATAAAATTGTTAAATTTGTTCAACGCTGCACTTAGGTTAAGATATGTGCCCTCATTCTGGAAAGTGGCCGAGGTCATCATGATACCCAAACCCGGTAAACCGCCAAATGATGTAACCTCCTATAGACCTATATCTTTATTACCAACCATTTCAAAACTGTTTGAGAAATTACTTATCAAGAGAATATACCCAATTCTTGAGAAAAATCAAACTATTCCATCTCACCAATTCGGCTTTCGAGCTCGACATTCAACAATCGATCAGGTACACCGAATTACTGACGTTATAGAAAAGGCTCTTGAGGAAAAGAAAATTTGCTCAGCAATATTTTTAGACGTGGCTCAGGCTTTCGATAAGGTGTGGCATGATGGACTCTTTGAGAAACTGGAACAGCAGCTTCCTACTGAATATACAGAACTGTTAACATCATATCTGAAGGACCGTCACTTCAGGGTGAAACAAGATGACGAATACTCCTCGCTACGCAATATCAATGCCGGAGTACCACAAGGAAGTGTATTGGGACCACTTTTGTACCTACTGTATACTTATGATATTCCTGTTCCGGGAGAAAGCACAGTGGCAACATTTGCAGACGACACGGCTATTTTGGCGATTACTGACAGTGTCGAAGAAGCAACTGAAAAATTACAGATAGCTGCAAACAAAATCAACCTTTGGACAAAGAAATGTCGCATCAAACTAAATGAAGGAAAATCCACGCATGTAAACTACACTAATAAGAGAGTTAACTATATTCCAGTAACCATGAATGGGAACGATATTCCATACGCGGATACAGCGAAATACCTTGGCATGACACTGGATGCCAAGCTTAGATGGAACGTACATGTCAAGAAAAAGCGGGACGAACTCGACCTAAAATTCCGCAAAATGTATTGGCTAATGGGACGGAGGTCAGCCCTGTCAGTGCAAAATAAGCTCCTACTATACAAGCAAATATTAAAGCCAGTATGGGTGTATGGAATACAGTTGTGGGGATGCACTAAGCAGTCCAATATCAACCTCATTCAGAGGTTCCAAAATAAAGTTCTAAGGGCCATTGTTGGTGCACCATGGTACATCAAAAACACCAATCTTCATCGGGACCTTCGCATGGAGATGGTAACTAGCGAAATATCAAAATTTGCTAAGAAGCACGAGGATCGTCTACTCCACCACGACAACATTGAAGCCATCCAGCTGCTAGACAACAGTGCGCTAGTGCGTCGGCTGAAAAGAACTAAACCATTAGAACTAGTGCGGGAGTGACTAAAAGCAGAGCACCCGTAGTGTATTCACAGTGATAGTGTAGGTGAAAACAACCGCCGTCTACTTGAGTGGTAAAAACTGTCAGACTAAAACAACTTGGGCCAATGGGCAAAATTGTAGAAACTCATTATTTTATCAGTTTAGGATAAGTGAAAATAACTTGTTAGTCATTGACTAGGTGTTATGTCACAAACACTCTGTGTTTGAACAAAAAATAAAAAAAAATAAAAAACGACGACTTTGGAGCCCTTCACAATTACCGATCTTGGTGGCTGTTTACCGTTGGCGTTGGTCTTTCCATTGTCATTCTTGCCCGTGCGGTGACATCGGTCGATATGGTTTTCGTTTATAGTTAATTTTAGACATTCCGTAAACGTGTTTACAACCTTTGCATAGATGTCCTCATCCCTTTCTTCCTCCAATCCAAAAATGCGTACACAATTTCGTCTTGAATATTGTTCCAACTTATCGACCTCGCCCCGTAGATTTTTATTTTCCAGTTCCGATATCTTCTTGGCGTACCGGTCGGTGACCTTGTCTAGAATTTCCTCTACTCGCTTGGTGATTGCTTCCAAAGCCGATATTTTGTTGCTAATTTCCTTCAAATTTGCATGTTCTTGGAGCGAGGTTCCAATCAATCCAATAAACTCTTCTCTTTCCGCACGTGTGAGCACTATTTTACTTAACTATTTGGATCACAGAATTAGAATTTTTAGATAAATACACAGGCACTGCGAACCCGAATACTCTGCATGCGCCATTTATGTACGTAGTTTGTCAAAAATACAATAATCTATGCTAAGTGACTATCCTGGCCAACAAAGAACAAAATGGCACTGTTTCTGGTATGCTTTTTTCCGTACAATCTGAAACTGAAAGTAGGAATTTCCCAATTCTATCTAGTTTTTGAGGGAAAAAATGCATGTTTGGCTTTTCTTACAGCTTTTTAGCACTGCTTTTCTGAAAATCTAAACTGAAGTCAAAATTTCTGCTTTCAAATCCAGACTCTACGGAAAGAAGCAAAAAAAATTAAAAAATGAAAAATTAGGACCTATTATACTTATTATTAAATTTTACACATATGTATGTATACGATTACTTACACTGTACTAATTTAAACTGAGCATCTTCTAGTAATTAATACATCCTCTATTTCATCCTGGGTTTCTCATTTTGCAGCATTAAATTTTCTTGGTAATTTGAACACTACAATAACATAATAAAAATTAAAAATTGAGCTGAGCATAAAACAAATGTATGTAATAAATATTTAAAATAATAAAAAGAAATACATTGAGTTTTAAATACAAATGACAATCTACCTGACAACATTAATAAATTATTAGTATGGTGTATTCTAATTATACCGGTATTACAAAGCGTATCATATCGATTGAACGGAACCACTTCTGTACCATTCGTACTCATAGTTATATATAATCTACTGAACTACTGAAGTACTCAGCGTTCAGTTGCATTTATGGTTAGCAAACGGTTAGATAAGTGTTGATCGCAGCGAGTGAACAACACGATTAATTTAACAAACCAACCACAAGCAATGTGGGTATGAGCAAATAATTTGTTTAATCGTAACATGTATTTGCTGCTACTAAACGCAGAAGATAAACTGTACTAAAAAACTATAAGATTTCAGGGAACACCGACACCTTAAAGCTAATCGAGGCATTAGACCTCCTATTCTTCACAGCAGATCACATAAAAATTCCACCTACCATTCTGAACATAATATTATCCACATATTCTATGCTACCAACAAGCAAGGTTCTGTTGGAATATTGGTTTCGTGGTTGTAGATTATCTCAACATAAGGCCCCGATGAGTTTATGCTTTTCCTGCTATAAATAAACATATATGTACTTAGTAAAAACACAACAAACTCAAAACATGTTCTACTTACATGGCTATATCCGTTATAGTTTCTTCGCAAACAGACGTAGAACAATCTAGGTTCTTTCTTGAATATGTTGCTATAAAGAATTCAATAAAACGTGCTTTCTATTGCACTGATATGGACTATAATTTATACGATAACCTCAAATCTGACGTAAACCGAACACATGGCATCAGGCATTAGACACAGATACTACCGCGGCTAGCGCTACGAACGCTCCAGCGTTTAGGTGACCGCGGGAGAAACTATGTGAGCGTGGACGAGCGTAGACGTAACGGCGACCCTAGCGTCCACTAGCGCAATTGTAGCGCCACCGTACCGTGCCGTTGCGTAACTTGCGCGTATCTGAATGAAGCATTAGTCTTTTTATATATTTATTTTTCTTTTCAAAAAATTTTTTAAACAGAAATTTGTATCTGCATCTGCAACGTCTACCACAGCGTTGCCGGGGGCCAGTATTTCCGATGTACATGTCTGTATGCCTCCAATATTTATTTATTACACATCACAAACCCAAATCCTTTACGCAGCTGAGTAGGCGTAATAAAAATGTGCAGACGAGGCAGAAAGGGTATCTTCCCTTGCCTCTTATAAATTAAACACGTTAAGCGAGACATGATGTCCCAAAATTGCTTAATTATAAAACAAATGTAAATTCAACTTAATATCTAAACTAATCAAGTGTTTTAATTATTCGACCAATTCTGCTTTTATTTTCATCGGTTGAATCTATTGTTTCAACAATTTGTGTGGATGTAGAAATATCGTCTGATTCAAGAATCGGAGTACTGTTCCAGTTCTTTCTGGCAAATCGACATTCGAGACACTCGGACACTGCAAACCACATTGATTAGTTGTCCTGTTTATCTGATTTAAATGTCTTTTCCAAGTTTTATCCAAACTAGGAATATTGCAAAGTACAACCGATTTACTATGAAACTCAGGTATCACACCAGGTAACAACTTTGCTTATTCGGAACGCGATAATCCCTAACCATCACCTTACCATGAACATTCTTTTTGTTTTCTTTGCGACTGTACAACTTCAGATTTTATCGTATTGTTTGGTCGTAAGACGTCAAATTTCGTGCTGATATTCCTCCCAAACATTAACATAGTAAGACTTTGTTTAGTTGTGCAATGTTCTGAACTGCGGCAGTCAAAAAGAAAACTGTTTAATGCAAAATTAATATCTTTCACTTTTTCGTTTTCACTAAATGTTTTTAAGAGTGCATTTTTTACCGCTTTAACAGCATTTTCTGCTGCTCCGTTTGATTGTGGAAAATTTCTATAAAATTTCTAGAGAATTTCTATAGAAAAAGTATTCATAAATTCCATAAATTCGCCACTACAAAAGTTCTTTGCGTTGTCCGACACTAATGTTTTCGGAATCCCAAATCTGCAATCTGTAATGCTTTGATCGTAAAAATTTGATATTATTGTTTTTGTGGGAAAAACTTCTAACCATTTTGAATGTGAATTAAGAATAACTAGAAAATAATGATCCAATTTGGGGCCAAAATAATCTATGTGCAGTGTGCACTCTAGAGATAACTTCCTCCGGCCAACGCCAGGGGTGCAATGTTGTCTTAACTGGACTATTTCTGTTTTTTTGAACATTCTTTACCGTTATTTGCTACATTTTCGAGATCTTTATTTATGCCTGGCCAGAAAAAATGTTCCCTTGCAATACTTTTCATTTTTACTATGCCTAGGTGTGTTTGGTGTAATTGTACTAAAATACTTTTCTTTAATGTGTTAGGAATGATAATTCGGTGATTCCAGTACAAAATACAATTTTCTATTGTTAATTCGTTTCGAATAGGAAATAAGAATAAACTCTGCATAATTCTTCGCACTATTTTTTTAAAATATGCTTGACACTTATTTGTCCACAAAAGCGGTACATCCTTCTTTAAGAAATCATGTACAGGATAACATATGTAGCTAAGTTTGGAATTGATTTTCCGTAATAATTAATCATACCTAATATCGATTTTAGGTCGCTTACGGATTTTGGTGCTACAGCATTTTGGATAGCTAGGATTTTAACCTTACAAGTATGAAGCCCATCTTTATCATTTAAATATCCCAAATACCTAACCTCAGTTTAAAAAATTCACATTTTTCTATAGAAACTTTTAAATTACAGTTCTGCAAACAATTTAAAACTTTTTCAAGTCTAGTATCATGTTCGTTTTTTTCTTTACCAGACACCAATATTGCGTCCAGAAAACATACTACTCCTTCGATGTTACACAATAAGGTCTCCATAATTCTTTGGAATTTGCTAGGTGCACCGCAAAGGTAAACGTTCATAGTTAAACAAGCCTCGATGAGTTGATATGGTTACTAATTCTTGTGCCGTTTTATAAAGTTCTATTTGCGCGTAAGCTTGAGATAGATCAATTTTAGAAAAAATGGTACCTCCCTGCAATGATGCAAATAAATCCTCAATTCTTGGCAAACGGAAACTATCGACTTTCAAATATGGATTAATAGTTATTCTAAAGTCTCCGCAAATCCTAACCGAGCCGTCCTGTTTTATAATGGGAACAATGGGTGAAGCCCATTTAGAATAACTAACAGGTCGCAATACTTTTAATAGGACCAACAGTTCTACTTCGCGCACTACTTTTTCTTTTATTGCGTAAATTATGGGTCTAGCTTTAAAAAATTATTATCGTATTATCGATCCTTCAATGAAATCCAAAGACAAAGTGTCCCTTAAATTTTCTCACACCGTGCAAAAACGTTTTTAAATTTTGTCATTAATGAAGATGTATAATTCGAACTATCAATATAATTTAAATCAGTAAATCCTATCTTAAACAATTTCATAAAATCTCTACTTGCTAAAGGTGGTCCACCGCCCTTTATAAGTAGAATGTCGACTCGCCTTACCATTCTGTTATAAACTAATGTCACAGTAATCTTTCCGAATGGACGTCGAAGTGGTCCAACGTAACAAAGAAATTCCTCATTGGAATCCTGACGCGAGAATCCTCCCAGGTTCCTTTTCCAGAACTTCTCTGAAACAGCCGATCTTCCAGATCCAGAATCTAACAAAAATTCAAAAGGTTTATTAAATGTCATTAAAGGTCATTTTCAAAAGGTCATTAATTATAATGTCAACATAAATTGGTTTATCATAACCTTGACTAATACTAAATAAATTACTAGTTTCTACAAAATTCTGATGGTAACGTTTATGTATGAAACAGTATTACTTCCCTTATTCGTGAATTTTTTTCTTCGGCATACAGTGGCGAGATGTCCGACCTGCTTGCAGATGTCGCAAGCCAAATTCTTGTAGCGGCAGTTCCCAATGGCATGGTTTGCTCTCCCGCATACTTGACATAACTTTGGAATGAGCGAACATCTTCGTTGATGCAATTTCCGTCACCCTGGTAAATGTTACCGCCACAGCTTCCTCAAATAACCGATCTTGAATCGCCGCTTTTACATAACCCACTATGAATTGATCACGCAGCAACATGTCTAACATGGTTGCAGAAAACTCACAGCAAACTGTTAAACTACACAATCGGGCGACCCATTCGTTTGGGGTTTCATGACTTTCGTTTCTTGCACCGTAGAATTTACTTCGGGAAATGAATATCGACTCATTTATTTGGAAATGGTTGTCGAATAATCCTATTAGTGTATCATATTATTTCTCTTCCGGTGTGAGTAGTTGACACAAGTTATAAATTAATTTATTTATACGCCTCTTCATTTAAGGAAGTCAGTAAAATTGCTCTATGGCTGGACATATCCAAAATTCTATTCACTATGAAATATAAAAATTCCAAAAAATTATGGAGACCTTGTTGTGTAACATCGAAGGAGTAGTATGTTTTCTGGACGCAATATTGGTGTCTGGTAAAGAAAAAAACGAACATGATCCTAGACTTGAAAAAGTTTTAAATTGTTTGCAGAACTGTAATTTAAAAGTTTCTATAGAAAAATGTGAATTTTATAAACTGAGGTTAAGTATTTGGGATATTTAAATGATAAAGATGGGCTTCATACTTGTAAGGTTAAAATCCTAGCTATCCAAAATTCTGTAGCACCAAAATCCGTAAGCGACCTAAAATCGATATTAGGTATGATATTAGATATAACGTTAAATTATTTTCATTTATACAGGGTGGTTTATACATTTAGGTGTGACAGAAAGTAGGAAAATGTTTTTAAATAGAACGCCCTGCATATTTTGTTATATTATAAACACTACTAAATTTGTCTATCCAGCAGTGTATGTTGCTAAGTCACAGCGTTAATATTTCCAGAGATATTCAACTGTTTTTCCAAAATATGCCCGTTGCAGGATCTTTTAAAGAACCATGTAAAAACGACATTTTTGCCGATTTTGCCTTTAAACTATGTGAGACAATAGGCAAAGCCAGTAGGTAGGTGATAGTATCCAAAGATATTAGATACATTATACAGGGTGTTCATTAAACTTAGTAAATTTTGATGTTTTTCAAATGGCTTTTTCTCGAGTTTTTTAAATGGAACATCCTGTACAATATGTGTTGGCTGTAATAACCCTTTATTTCGCTCTAATTTACATCTAATATGTCATACACCAAATGTTATTATTTTTTGTGATATTTGCAATTTTAAGGAAATGCATTTTAATATTGCCGTGAATAAAGTATTTGGTAGTTTGATGTAAAGTCTTCAAGTGGCAATAGAAGAGATAATTTAGAAACAATTTAACCAGCTTGATCCTTATACAAAGTATTACCGTTATCAACATATTAGCAATTTTATGTAAAATTTTATAAGTTGATTTTGCCGTCTACCGTATGGCAACCGAACGCGCTATTTAAAAATTTAATTAACTACTAATGTAAACCCTAAACCGTGTAGTTTTAAGTTAACTATCGTGCAAATTTGTTGACTTCTGCGTGTTGAAAGTCAGATTTTCGGTGATGTGATTTATGTACTCACACACAAAAACCAAATATTCAACAAAAACAAACTGATAGCCATCTTTAGATTCAGATTTTCATTTATATCAAAAAATCTATTAAAAACACTTCTAAATAACCACTTTCCATTCACATTATCAATATTACTCATACTATCATTCATATTAACCCAATTTTGAATTGTCTCTCCAGGAAAATAACCTATTTTAAATCAATTACCAATAGTAAGTAGATATTGTGGGTTGTTTTTTTGTACTGAATACAAATTCGTTCTCAAACGCAGCTCATGAAGACAGGTTTTAGCGTTTCTGTTTGTTTTTTTGTCTGTGCGCACATACTATTAGAATGAAACGTCTCCGCATAATTTTCACAAAGGTGGACAATTTTTCACGATAGTTCCCCTAAAACTACACTGTGTTTCGCTTACTTCGGAGCCCAATTGAAATTACTAGGGCTTCGGGTTCGTTCCCTGTACATTTGTAAAAATTGCATAACATACTTATAAAATTGTGTAATACCTTGATAACCGTAATACTTTTTATATGAATAAATCTAGTTAAATAGATTCTAAATGGCTTCTTCTATAACGCTTTAAATATTTTATATCATGCTACCCAGCACACTGTATACAAAGCGATATTAAGATACCAAATAGCATACTACTCTTTAAATTCCAAATATCACAAAAACTAGTAAAAATAGATATACGATATAGTGAATATAAATTACAAAGAACTTAAGGTACATTTCAATTAGCAAATAATATACAGGGTGTTCCATTTAAAAATCTCAAGAAAAAGCCATTTAAAAATGTTTAAAAACTAGTGCATGCTACGATCACCCTGTACACCGCATCAAATTTTTCAGACATCAGCATCTAGCTATGGGTTTAGTTATTATGTGACAAAATTTTTAGGACAATATCTTCAAAAATGTAGTATTAACGTAGTTTTTAAGAAAGGCCTGCAATTGCCAATTTTTGGACAAACAATTGAATATCTCAGCAACTATTTACTTTACACAGGTACAACTTACACAGTTGGAAAGACAACTTCCTTAGTATTCATAATATGGCATGATATACAGGCCGTTAGATTTAAAAGAAATTACTGACTTTCCGTCACGCCTAAATGCAACACCCTGTATAAATGAAAATAATTTTACGTTATAGAAACTAATGAGTCAAACAACTCTTGTATAAAACATTTTTTTCT
The DNA here is from genome assembly GCA_963966075.1 of Aphodius sticticus. Classification (NCBI taxonomy): domain Eukaryota; kingdom Metazoa; phylum Arthropoda; class Insecta; order Coleoptera; family Scarabaeidae; genus Aphodius; species Aphodius sticticus. The sequence goes on along the minus strand of OZ014509.1, from coordinate 37,693,304 downwards.
TTCACATACGATTTGATGACTATCGACCGCCGGGATACTAATAACTCACCCTGTATATATATATATATATATATATATATATATATATATATATATATATATATACTTGAGAGGGAGTGTGGACCGTAACTTCGTTAGGAATTAACGTCAACTTTAATAATGTGGGAATTTCGGTCAGTTCGGCGTCGTAAAGGAAACTCCTTTTGTCTAAGTTCAAATTTTCGTTTAATTTCTAAACTTCATCAGGAACAAGCTAAAATTGATACACAAAAAACATAAGCTTATCTCAAACAGTACAAAACAAGTATTCTACGATAGTAAATTCTATAAAATACATCATGGAGTCAAAAGAAAAATCAGGCAAGAGAAATACATCATCAGGACAGCCACATCACCAAACACGTCAAGTTCAATTAAAATAGCTGTACTCAACTATACATTTACAACACTAAACATAACATCTGAACTACAAGAATAGGAGACACATGCTTTGAGCCTTTCAGTTCAACAAAACAAAAACAACTGTGAAGCAGCAAACTAAACCTAGACCACCAACCTAACAAAATCATGGCTAGCCGGGTTACCAACATCAACACCAACTATGCACTACGTGTCGTTAAAACCCTGATTAATCAAAAATGAATATATACTACTAAGTTGACCCGTATCAGACTTGAAATTTAAACTATTATTCTTATTAAGTTGAATGTAAAACATATCTAGGAACAGTCTAGCCTTACTGTTATCTTCAACCGCAATTATATCAGTGTTGCTCCAATCCATAATATGGCTACTGTCAACGGCATGTTGCGCAACAGCACAATTCCTTCTACGTAATTTAGTATCACTCCTATGTAATGCCAACCGTGATTTCAGCCATTGAATAGTTTGACCATAATACTTAAGGGAGCACCCACCACACGGTATGCAGTAGATGACATTCGACTTCAAGAGATGGGGAGTTTTATCTTTAATGTTTGAAAAACCTGTTAACAGTCCTCACACCATTGCTAACCACAATACGAAACTCGTCGTTCCTAAACAATTGTACCAACTTGGCGGATAATCCATCAATTTGACTGAGTTTTCTATATTTAATCTCAACAATGGGTTCTCCTCTCAGTCCAATACTGGCACAGTGGGCATGGATAGCCTACTAGATAATTGTATCAAAAAACTAACGTTTAATTTACCCTTCTTATAATTATGTCGATGATATAATTTGTGCAGTACCTAACAACAAAGTGCAGGAGATCTTAACAATGTTCGAATGTCATCTACTGCATACCGTGTGGTGGGTGCTCCCTGAAGTATTATGGTCAAACTATTCAATGGCAGAAATCACGGTTGGCATTACATAAGAGTGACACTAAATTACGTAGAAGGAATTGTGCTGTTGCGGAACATGCCGTTGATAGTAAACATATTATGGATTGGAGCAACACTGATATAATTGCGGTTGAAGATAACAGTAAGGCTAGACTGTTCCTAGAAATGTTTTACATTCAACTTGGGAATAAGAATAATAGTTTAAATTTCAAGTCTGATCTATACACAACCATAACAAGCTTCCAAATGTGTAAAAAGATATATAGCATGCAAGTTAAAAAAATATATTATCATGGCGTTGCACATTTTTGGAACACCCTGTATAATCAAAAATAATTTCTTGAAATTTACCTTGAAGTACAGGGCAAGCCTGCAAAATGTCAAACTCTTAGCTTAATTAGTAACTGAGCTACAGAAGGCGGGAGCTGAGTTGCAGGACCCTGTATATATATAAAGGAAAGATGGTTAATCGACGGTAAGATATAAAGGAGAAAGGTATTTGTCGGGCAATTCCGTCATACGAAGATCGAAGATCGAAGAAGCAACCGTATTATTATTATACCGTAGGACTAATAGTCCGAAACACGTGTATACGGTTGCTTCTTCGATCTTCGATCTTCGTATGACGGAATTGCCCGACAAATACCTTTCTCCTTTATATATATATAAAATAAAATGATTGGTTTGGTCTGGTTTCGATCAAATAAAAACGAAGTAATGACTTTTATTTTAGCGATATTTCGAATGTATTTTCATTCTTCTTCGGGCAAAAATATTGTATTACAGTAGAGCGGCAAAAAAGAAGGCGACTTCAACATTTTTTGAGTTACATTTAACACTACAAAACAAACCACATTTAAAACTACACTTTAAAAATATAAAAGCGGAGACGACGAAACGTGTGTGCGGTTAGGTTAGTAGCATGTTGGTGTCCAACATGTATGCAGGTTTCTGCAAGAATTAACATCCCTTTTAAGACAGGTCGCCCATATAGATGGTATGGCGGAAGCGTGGTTGTGGCAGTGGCAAGCGATATTGGGGAGGTATAAGTGTGGCTAGATTGTGAAATGACGAGTGCGTGGTTTAACTCCCACCATCTCGCACACAGGAATCTCTACCTAGGCGAGCTTGTATTTGATTATATTACATGTTTTTTTATGAAGGATTGAATAAATTGAATTGAATTGAATTTAATTGAATTCCACAATACTTAATTTCTCTCACCAACAAAGGCCAGCGGAAGCAAGCAGTTCAACGTATTCTCAACAGCATACAAGGGGCCATCCTTGGTAGATGATGAGTTTCGTGATTAGGGGTTAGGTTCTAACCTTTGAACCCCGGTAGCTCGGAAGGATCTCCAAAAGTATGGAGGAGGATTGAGGTGGAGAGACTTGACGGTTTTTTTTCTTTAAAACGGAGGAAAGATAGTAGGAGAGAGTTTAGAAAGTAGAAGGGATTAGACGTTAAGGTTGTGTTTGGTACAGACATTTTGAAATTCTGTAGCTATGACCATGAGTTGCGTTTGTAGATGTTTTAAAAGAAGGAGTAGTTCCTGTTTTACGGAGTCAGGGACAGATGAGGGCGTGGCTTGCTGTGTGGAAGCGGGGCTATTGACTGCCTGAGCAAAAAAAACAGATGCAGAGGCACGGTTAGCAGCGCTAGGGTGCGCTTTTTGGCGACGGTGGCTCTTGGTGCAGAAGGTTGGGCTGGGCCAAGTTTCCACTTCGAGGAGCGGGGGCAGCCCCGGTAGCTTGCGCGGTTTGGCCCGCCGCAATTCCGGCACTTGTTGGGTGCGTCATCGGGGGCTTTGCAGCCCGTGGTTAGGTGTCTTCGGCGCATCAGTTGCACCCGGGTGGGCCATGGCAGTATGTCGAACCATGACCGAAAAGCTGGCATCTATGACACTGGCTGATTGATGGAGACTTCTTTAAATCCTCTGCCTCAATCAGGATGCCGCAGATGTCTGTGATGTTGTACAGCCGCTGTTGAGATCTTGGTACTGAGACTAGTACCAGCGGCATGACGTTTCTGGTTGACGGATTTTCAGCCGGGACTGTATGAAGCCTAGCTCCTTAAGTTCGGTGGCGATGTCTTAGATCGGAGTCGCCGGCGGCAACTTCCGGAGCATGATGTTCAACTCCCGAGCTCGGGAGTTAAGAACGTATGGAAGGGCGTCGCTTCGGAGTTGAACTGCTCTACTATGGATGAGTGGTCTTTCAGGGTTGCTGGCCGAATCCGGATCCCTGCCTGGGTGTGGGTGACTGGTTTCGTTTGGATACCGGCATCCTGGAGTTTCTTCCTGACTTGCATCCATTGGTTCTTCTCACGAAGAACGATGGGCGGGCCTGGGTAGTAGAGTTAAGGGGTTGTGGGGTAATGGGCGGGGCTTGAGGTTGGGAAGCGGCAGCCGATGATGTTCCGGCTACCGGTGGAGTTGGTGTGGGAGGCTGGATGGGAGGTTGCTGCTTGTTGGATGTTTTGGCAGCTGGAGCCGGAAGTTTGGTAGCGGTGTTTGAAGGGAGGACGTTCCTCTTCTTGGTGGTTTTGGACTTGGAGGTAGTGACGGAGGTTATGCAGTTCTCGGAGTCAGAAAGCTGATCGCTGAAGTTGTGGGATGCCTTGGTAAGCTGAAAGTAAATGGTGCGCAGCATGTTGGTGTAGTCCATCATCTTGGCTGGGTCCAGCGTAACAAAGGCTCTGGTAGCTTCGTAGAGGATGTCGTTCGGCGTCTTCCGTGCTGACGTACGAGGAGAGGCGAGGGACTCGTCGTCCCCGACGTCCATTAAGTTGCGAGACATCCGTAAAGTCGCGGTTAGTTGCCATTTCAGCAGGGCAATACACAGCCAACTCGTGCTGAGTTGGCGTGTGTGGAGACACGTGGCTGATAGGCTGGTGTCACCCGGGGGCGTGGCTAGGTGACTACACAAGCCAGGGAAAAAATAAAAATAAATGCTGGAGCACGTGCTCGGAAAAAGAAAATAAGAAAATAATAAGCCGAGTTCGTTGGTGGCAAAAGGAAAATAAAAGGAAATTCTGGTAACGAATCGACGATCACCGTCGCGATGCCCAAACCACCCGTGCGGCGTGAAACGGCCAGCCGTAAGACTGAACAGTCACAACACAGCCAACACGAGTTTGGAAAACGCGCTTACAAGCGAAACGTCGATCCACTAATTACTTGCGCCCCCTTCGCAATACAAGCAATCAGCTTCAATAATCTTGAAAACGTAGGGTAGTTGGAGGTTATCTCACCATGTACAGTACGAAGCGAAGCACGTGTTGTCGCTACCGAAGGTAACCAAGCACACTGTGCTGCCCACTCACTGCCGTACCAAGGGGCCATCAGGGAATTAATCGGGCTTATATACCGTCAAAACTACCCCCACGTCACGGTACTGATCTACCTAAGTAGCCGCTCGACGTGTTCAAAAACAGAAAACAAGATTCACATACCAAACCAGTCTCGGAACTAGTTTACGTATGGGTCGGTCAGACTAGTTCGAAAATATAAAAAAAAAACAGAATTTCCCAAAATAAATGGACATAAGTAATTGAACAGATTTGAGCCTCAGACTAGTTAGAATTCACAGCCTAAGACAAAAACCTGTGGTGTAAATAAAACAATCAATACAAGAAAAAAAAACAGTATGGAAAATAAATGAAACGAGCAGTACTAATCGCAGCAGAAAATAATCGGTTTATATACAATTCTTGATTTTACAAATTAAGCAGTGGTTCTAAAAATGATAATAGGTTTATATTACATATTATGCAGAAAGTTTGAAAGTATTGATGTGTAATACTGGGAGCCGCCGATGTCTCGTACTTGGTTAGCAATTCGTCGTTGCAATGTGCAGCGTGCGTGGTTACACGATCGTGGCACCTCCGGTATTACAGCAAAATGTTCGATATTTGTCGCTTTAAAAATAAATTATTTGACTAATAAAATTGTTTGATTTTGGATTAAACAAGAATAAAATTGGTTGATTTTGGATTAAGCAAGCTGCGGAACCGAAAATGAGAGAAGAAAAAAAAGAAAAAATAACAAACTAACACTGACACTTGCAATTCACAAAGTATTCATGACTCAGTGTTCACTGGTGCAGATTGATGTCGTTCTCAGTAGGGGCTGCGCGGTGTTGAAGGTCTGAAGATGGATACCTTCTTCGCCGTTGTCTGGCGGCATTGGCTTTCGGGTCCGGAGACATGTCATGAAGTAGCGTTTATACAGCATCCACATGAATGTGGCTAGCACCAAGCTTCCAGCTATCGTGACCATGCTTACGACAAGGCTGGTAAGAGATGGATGGTGCCTTAGATCAGTGTTCCGCAAACGGTGTGCCGCGGCACAGTGCGTGGGGGAGAAAGATATGCGCCTGCCGTGAGCGAGAGAAAGACAACGAAAAAGTTTGCGGAACACTGCCTTAGATGATGCCAGATATTTTCATGTAGCTGACATGTACTAGCTGTTGGTCGTTAATTAGTTTTAATAAGTCCTCGGATGGTCAGGCTATTGCTTCGTCCTTGATGGTCGCTGGAGCCCATGGGTCCTTTATGGTAATGTTAACTGGTGGGTCGACTGGATGAGTGAAGCTCACGAGATTAAAAAATATGCTTAACAGCACTAGGAGCAGAATTACTGGTACTGCCCAAAATTTTCCATCCTGTGAAGGCCCAGTATCATAGCCGAGCCGTGTTGTGCAATGATTGCAGTTTACTTCAGAGGATTCTATTTCTTCGTGGTACTTTACTGATTTCACGGCTTCCCATATTCCTCCGAAGTGAGGTGCTGCGGGCAGGACAAAGCGATATTGCAATTGAACTGGAAGCCGTTGGAGAATTTGGGCTTCTAACACTGCATCTGCCCTGGAGAGCTCATCGTCCACATACAGGTCTCGTGGAGCGATCTGAGATGCTTCTGGGAAGTGTGTTCCCAGAAGTTTGTTCATTTAGCTGTTGTAAGGTTTTTACAGCTCTGTATGGAGCAGTGTACTCCTGGATTGGTTGGGAAGTGCTGGATCTCCCAAGAATCTTCCGCTTCTACGCGGTTAACCATACTTGTGATTTGACTGGCTATGTTGCTCTCTACCTTTATGTTACCAGACAGTATCCAACCAGGTTCCGTTTTCAGACCCAATGCTCCATCATTGGTTTTTGTGAAGCCTTCTTGTAGAATTTTTCCATATTCTTCTGCTCCGAGGATGGCATCAATTGGGCCTGGCGTATGGTATGTAGGATCAGCAAGGATTTTGTTGATCCAGTTTTGAGGATTTAATTCCGGTAGGATTTCATTAGGTAGAGATTGGGTTTGCTTTATAAGGACTAAAAAATTTGTTTGACGAGAGTAGTTGCTAGGAAGGTGAGGATGGAGTTGTAGGTCTACCTTCCACCGGGATATCTTCGGTGTCTCATCTTCTATTCCACATATTTTGGCATGTATTTTCTGCCTGGGTTGGCCTAGACGGTGCCCTGCTCTGCGGTAATGAAACATGCTTGAGATCCTGGATCGATGAGCATGCGGAAGTTCAAATGACCTTGATAATGTCTTTGTTTTTATCAGGGCTGTTGCAAATAGAACTGTATTTTCTTCGTTATTAATCCTATTGGTGGTTAGGATAGTTGTCTCCGTGTATTGGCGACCAGAACAAAGTTCTTTGTGTGTTTGGGATTAGAATTGTTACTATCATCCCGGAGTAACACTGTGTGGTGTGGCTTGTCGCAAATTCGGCACATAGCGGTTGTGTTGCACTTGTCACCGGATTCGTGAGCCATACAGTTTCTGCACAGTTTATTAGTTTTGATGAATTCCGCTCTTTCTGAGACGGACAGTTTTCGAAACTTAATGCAAAAGTGTATCGGGTGATTTTCTTGGGAAAATTTGCATTTTCTTTCTTCCCTTCCTGGGGATGGAGAGGTTTGTCTCTTTTTCTCTGTATGAGCAATAACTTCTAATGACTGAAAACGGGTCATGAGAAATTCCATTAGCTGTTGGAATTCTTGGATTTCGTTGGGATTCTTCAGCGACTGCTCGTGGAGTTTAGTGGTTTCATTATCACATTTTCTGACGAGAATTCGCGTGATGATCGGGCCCCGTGACTCCGTTGGAATTCCTATGTTTGACATGGCTTGTAGACATTCCGATGTTGTGTCGTACATGTTTTTAATTTTCTGTGCATTTTCTGCAGTTGTGGCTAGTAGGTCAAGGATTTTATCCAGTAGCTTGGAGAGGATCAGGCGATTGTTTTGATATCGATTTTGAAGTAGTTGTGATTTTCTTTAGCCTAACGTCTCTTGATTCTTCGGGCTTGTTCCTTATCCTCTTCACTGCCTTGGTCTTTGGTTTCTTCGCTTGTTAAAACTTCTGCTTTTCGGCACTCTTGTAAGTAGTTCAGAGCATCACTGTAGGCCTTTTCCAGCCGTTCAAAGTAATTGGATTTAAAGTATGTATGGCTGGGTTGATTACCTTCTTCCATCTTGGTATGGACCGCTTGAATCTTCTGTCAGTATTCTTGAAGTGTTTTTTTTCTTTTCGTTTAACGTAGTCGGGTGTTTTTCTTTCTCTGGAATCCTTTGCCATGTTGGTTCTTAGCTTGATGTCTTGACCGAGTTTTTCTTGCAGGCGGGCACACCCATTTAATTCCTCCATAATGCTCGTTTAGAAAACATATTTTAGGACAGATATGAAGGAGATAGAATTAAATTTATGAATGGATAGAAAACAATAGAGTTAGAATTAAGAAATGAGTTAGATATTTTGTGATGAGGATTTTACTAGAATCGCTACTGAGAGCGGCCTCACTCTCAAATTAGGCCTGGTCCGTAGCGATAGCATTGATTATGAATACAATTCTTGATTTTACAAATTAAGCAGTGGTTCTAAAAATGATGATAGGTTTGTTTATATTACATATTATGCACAAAGTTTGAAAGTATTGATGTGGACTATTGGGAGCCGCCGATGTCTCGTACTTGGTCAGCAATTCGTCGTTGAAATGTGCAGCATTCGTGTTTACGCGATCGTGGCACGTCCGGTATTACAGCAAAATGTTCGATATTTGTTCGCTTTAAAACTAACTTATTTGACTAATAAAATTGTTTGATTTTGGATTAAACAGTAATAGTTATACAATCAATAAAAACTTATTATTAGCAAAATAATACTTGCATTTTTTTATGACGGAAGGTGTTTCGTTACAATTTACTGTAGTATATGTATGAAACACATTATCTAAAATTGATACCATTTGCAACTTTCTTGGACACGTTGATTGTATATTGTCAAAATCGACATTTTTATATCAATCTTAATTTCCTACTATCAACTTTTGTTGTCTTATGATGTCATCGATACTTTTTTCATATTAACTAATCGGTTTAACGAATGGCACTGTACGTTTTCCATCGAAATATGACTTTGAAGTCAACACAGGCATAGTTTTAGTTGCGACAAATGTACTTGCAAACTCCTGTTATGTGCCTGCCGAAACTATCTCATTTATCTTGCAAACAGTACATTATACCCGAAGTATATGTCAAGCTTGCGGTTAGGGTTTAAGGGTCCCGTATCGCTTTTGTGCAGATTGGATGTTATCCAACGTCGTCATAGTTGCATAACATTACAGGCGTTATCCTAGTAATCCATTTGGGGAACTACAGTGTATTTCGCTTTATTTGCAGGCAAATGCTTGAGCACATCCTATCAACTGCTAAGTGCGGCTGAACTGGCTCTGGAGGTTTATCTAAATTATACACAATATTTTGTTATGTTGGGGGCTGGGTCTTTAGTTATTTTATAAGTAGAACAGGTGTTACTAAAAGTCTACTTAAAATTTTTATCAAGCTAACAAATAAATAATCTGGGTAGTGTATGCCATATATTTAAAGTAGTACATATTACGAAAATTACAAATTGACACGCGCTCATTTAATTTATCATGGTGTGTTCCAAGGCTATATTAAAAACAAATAGAAATGAATACGGACTCTATAGTCCGCATTCTCATTTACTATTAATTTTATATATAGTATGATAAAGTCATACCACATCAGATTTTTCTCTTATATACCAATATTTAAGAGAAAATACAGATATCTCAATAGTGGTCGTTTTCACACGTGACACCTAAATATCGCGAGAAATATGCACTCCACAAAGGGACATAAGATGACAATATCAATTTTCTCGTAGGCGGAGCTGCAATCGGTGAAAACGAAAAAACTTTATAGGTGCACAACTTTTTTGCAAATAATGTTTTACGCTAGAAACTTATTTTATCTGAAACTATCTTTCGTGCGATACATCTATCAGAAGTTATTGATGTTGGGTTTTTGTGGATCCCACTACTTTTAGAGCTACCCAGAACAATTTGCGTGTTACTTGCTTGCTGGTTATTTGATACCTCCTGATTTATTATATTTTTCTTACAGCACGTCCCTGTCTCGTCTTTTTCTCAATCACATAATCATTGTGAAATTACAGCATTATCACAGTAATTTTAGAAGACTTTGTCAATTTTACGGGAAACACGATACGATAATTTCACAGTAGAAGTGAATTCAAATGCATTTCTTTACAGACGTCGCTGGTTACTTGTTTCAGTACTAGTGCTTAACACATTTTTCTCAGTGTATAAAACTTTTTACTCATAACATTTTCTATGTATAAAAATCCGAAAAACAGTACTAACAGTCTGAATACTTTTCTGTTGGGGTTTCCTCGGGTTCCAACCATACTTCAAGGGTTTCACAAGGGTAAAAGCTTCAGAACCGCTGTGTAAGATATGACACAATAACCATAACTAGGATAACCACATGTGCAACGCATTAAAACGGGAAATTTTGAAAAAAATCTGTTGAACAAACTCCGGGCAGGCCAGATGGTTTGTTTTAAGGAATGAGTACAAACACAGGTTTAATACTGATTTTATTAAGACATTATTTGGGTTTATATACAAAAAGTGTCCTAAAAACTATTACAGCGGTGCTAAACATTAATGAATTTTATTGATGTAAGACTGAAATAAACACAACGAATTATGTTGGGCGGCACTGGTTTCAAATTGCACATTGAACGCTGGTTCTGCAGAGTTGCACTTCATAGCTGCAGTAGTTTTGTTCAGCAGGAGTGGTCTTCTTGCTCATATAGTAAATCGTATGTAGTCGACCATCGGCATATTTCTGGAACAGCACAGCTCCATACTCGTACTTAGAAGCGTCTGTGTGGAGTTCGGTCCGGGCTTCTGGATGATATATTCCTAACACCGATCGCTGAAGTAGTAACAGTTTCAGCTTTTCGAAAGTCTGCACCTGGTGTTCTTGGAATATAAAGGCAGGATCTACCTTCAATAGGTCGGTCAATGGTTTGGCTATTATGGAGTAGTTCGGAATGAGCTTCCTAAAATACTCAAACCCAAAAAACTTAAGTTAAATTGCAGTTCTCGGTCGAGGAAATTTCATAACTGCTCTGGTTTTGGCTTCTGACGGTCTTATGACATTGTACTCCACCTGATGTCCTAGGTACTCGATGCTCTTCTTCAGGAACTGGCACATCTTGCACTGGATTTTAGGGCCAATCTCTTCTGCGTCTTTATCACCTCTTTCAACCTTTTTAAGCCTTCATCCGCATCTCTTGCTGTGATGATAAGGTCGTCCATGTAAGTTAACATCTTTCCCTGTGGGATCTAATACATCGCTTATAAACCGTTGGAATATGGCTGGTGAGTTGCACGTTAAAAAGGGCACTTTGAGGAAATCGTATTGGGCTCCTGGAGTCTACTTCCTGGATCTAATGGCACATGAAAAAAAAACATTGTTTAAATCAATCGTTCTGAATACCTTTGCTCCTCTTCATTTATCCAGCTGCTCCTCTATGACAGGCATTGGATATCTGTCCTTGCCTATCTTGCGGTAATCCACGCATAGTCGTGGAGAACCACCCTTCTTGCGCACCGCTATGATCGGACAGGCATACTCTGAGTTACTAGGTTCAATAATTTCTTCTTGGAGCCATTCTTATACCGGTTGGTCCACTTCACGCCTTTCCCGCTCAGCAAGTCGTCTCGGTCTCTGGAACACAGGTATTTCATCGTTTATGATTATCTTGGCATTCATTTCTGTGCGCCTGATTTTATTTTTCTCCGGATCGTAGTCATCGTACAGCTTCTTTAATTTCATCGCAATTCTGGTTTCAACATGCGTCACATCTACAGGTTCATTTGTATAGTCAATGGTGTACAGTTCTACTGAGATGTGTATGTCCACCTGTTTCTGTTTAATTTCGATGATTCCAGCTCCACAACTTACTTTGGCCATGGAAATTAGTCAGTCGAAATTAGTTGTGTAGACCCTATACCTACGAGAGTCATGGTGTTATCACCGAGAGGGGCTTGGGTAACTGCTAGATTATCGTTAAATCTCATAAGGTTGATATCGCTCCCTGTATCGTTCAAGGCAGGTCTCGCGGCTTCTCCGGAGGTAAGCATCACTGTCGAGTTTGAGGTAGCAGCATGGAAAGCAACCATCACAGACGAACCCTTGGGTTTCTCATCCTTGGTTGGGGCATGCTGCTGCCAGTGTCCTGGTTGCTTACATGAGTAGCATTTTTTCAGCTTCTGTGGCTTTGCGCATGTGTTTGCAAGGTGTTGTTTTGTGAGGTTTGGTGGATTCGCCGGTGTAGCTGGTGGTCTCTGATTTCCTAGACACAGTTATCCACTAGGCCACCTCCGCTCAATTAAATGAGCGGAGGTGTAAATTATTAAATGAGTAATAAATGAATTATTGTCATATCTGCACTTATCGTGTTTCATTGTATCCTGGAAATATTTGATCCTTCGCATAAGGTCCATCAGTCATCAGCTGCACTAATAGAGACCGCATCATATCCGGCTGATTAAGGCCGCCAATTACATATCGAATAATACCCTGATTACTGATCTCTGCTTTTCCAGCAATAACCACTTTTTCGTAAAAATACTCATAGGTTTCCTCTTTTCTTTTCTTACGACGTGTCCTCTCGGCATTCACTTCTGCTTCATCTAATATACCCGGAAAAGCTTCTAAAAATGTGCTGTTGAACCTATTCCACGTTACTGCGCACTCTGTGACGCTATCATGCCAAACGCGAGCCGCAACGCGCAATTGGTCGCTGCGTATAATGCCAAGGTCGTCGTGTGTACGTCATAGGCCGTGCCTATCTGTTCAACTTTTCTTATCCATTGATTAGATGTTAAACATGCTGTCATTGACGGATTTAACTCAGGATATATGTTAGCAATCTCCTTTCTAGAAAAGAAGCCTACGTACCTAATCCTTTTTCTGTTCACCGTTACCGGTGGCGTCATGCTTGTTTGGTTTAACGTACCGCTTAAAATGTCTCGCTCTCTTGCTAATAATTCACGTTGCATTCCTAAACAATTCACTTTCCCAGTACAATAATTCCATCTCTCTCGTAACTTCACAGTGTTCATCGGGGACAACGCTGTCATCGGCTCGACCAATCGGTGCTTTCCGGCCAACCGCATCGTCGAAGCCGTTTCCTCCAACTGAGTTATCAAAGTAGTTCCCGCCAGCAACGTCGGTAAAACTCGTACCCGCACAACAGTACAGCTACATCAAAGTCCACGCACTAATGGCCGCATGCAGTGTTCCTGCTACACATAACCTCACCTTTCAGTTTCTGCTCTTAGGATCTTCTCTATCCTTGCTGAGCTCCCAAGTTTGTGGGAGGTGATAGTAAAACGCATAAAACGGACATAGCAATCATTAACAGAACTAATTTAGTAACTTGTCAAGGGATAGTTATAATAAATAATACGTTGGTATCTTATTACACCCATTGCACGTACTATACGTTTAGTTTCCAGAGGCAAACTAGTATGCATGGTCGCGCAGTCGTAGCTGTCATTCTGGTGGGGGACAACTGTATGTCTTGGTGGGAGTATTGTGCTGTGTGGTGCCCACATTTTTATGAAGGATCAAATAAAACTTTGAACCCTCTCCTTTAAGATCATATAGCGAGAAGTCTGATGGCATATACTTTGAATATTTTACACCAATTTTATAAAAGCGAGCCCATAGCAGTACTGGACGGAGCGCACTGCTTTTTTGTTTATTTATACATTGCACTGGGCAAATAAAAAGTTGTCGGAAAGATGACAACTGATTTCGATAGGATTTTTTCATAGAAATCCGAATCTGAACACAGAAATAGTGAATTGGCTCTTGCAAAAAAGCAGTGTTTAAGGTGAAAAGAAAAGCGTGTTGTTTGCTACCTTTGAACACAAGCAAAACATTAACATTTGTCGTAAATGTTTTGTCTATAGGATCAAATAAAACTTTGAATGTTCCCCTTTAGGACCATATAGCGAGAATAAGTGCGTGTGCGTGTGGGTGTGATTGTCCGTGTGCGTGTGTTTTTTGTGGTGACGATTGCGGGGAAACTACTAAAGGTATCTAGAACAAACTTTATATTTAGAATTTCATGACTAAACTTAGAGCTGAAAGAAGTTCTGTTCAAGGGTCCACAGGAACTAGAGGTTTACTCTGAGCATTTTTCAACGATTTTGCAAATGAGCCGCCATTTCTGTAATTTCGTGAAAATACTTAAATACAAAATTAAAATAGAGGATATATATAAATAGAGGATTTGTATAAATTATGTTTATGAAGTTTTTTGGTAAAATTATTAGTTTAGCTGCATGAGCAAATTCTATTTCATAGAGATCGCTCGTACTGTATTAAAACTAGTTGGCCAGGATTTTACAGGTATTTTGATTTTATTGACAGTATTGTCAAAACATCAGAGTTTGACTCAGTTTGACACTGCTGTATAGTATGATAAAGTATTGAGTCTGGCCACAACAGATTTTTTTTCTGTAAAGATACTAGGATGAGACATCTTCTAATCGATGAGATAGAACTTTGACTATAGAAATATGACGATAACAAGGAGGTATGTGCAAAATCATGCAGGCGATTTTATTATTAAGCCGATGATATATAACATACAGCACATAATTGTAAACCTATTGTTGAGTAGGTTGAAGTATGTTTTTTGATATTACACGTTGTACGGTTCACAAAGTAAACTATGGAACAAAATCATTAAAATTGAAACACTTTATTTTTAAAATTAAGTTAATTTCATTCAAATACACATTTTTATATAAAATATAATTTCCAGGGAAATTCCACTCATTTTGTAATTTAACCGAGCTTGTATAGCCAATTGTTATGCAGCAACGGATAACATTGAATACAACCATTTTATGTTTTTTTTAATTTAAATTTTTGACGTTCAGATAAAAGGTTAAAGTTCAAGGTTTCTAGGGGACCGTTTTGAGGTTTCTAGAATATTGGATTCAGCTGGTATAAATTTGCTAAAATTATCAAAATAACGTTTTGTTACATTTAAACCTTTTTTTATGAATGTGAGTTGAATATGAGTTTTATTTAAGAATACAAAAATCAAAATTAAATACATACAAAATCAAATATAATACATAAAACTAAACTTTACCATATTCACATTCCGCTCACAAAATATGTTATCAATGTCGTATAATTTTGAGTTATCGTTTTCTCGTAAATTTTATTACACAAGGCCATAATTAAAAACAATTAAAGTTTGGACATTGAATTTAATATATAAATGTATATTTGTGCATATTTTGATATTTACAAATTGACATGTTGCAGGATTTTTTAAAAGATCAATCAATTAAAAGAGCAAACATTTTAACAAAACAGTACAATATTAGCAATATTTAGATTATACGTATGCATGCCCTATGCATTAGAATAATAATTTGAATCATACAAATTATAATACAAAAGCAAACTTACCGATATATTTAATGCATTAGCGATTTCTTCATTGCTCCTGCCAAGTTCCCAAAGGGTGACAATTCTTGAACGATCTTCAACAGACAGCTGATAGGGCATAGTAACTTTTCGAAATTGTGTGTGGATGGCACGAAGTCACAACGTTATATGATACATATTTCTATATGTCTAATTTGCATATACTAGCAAAAAAGCAAATACAGGGACAAAAAACGACTCAAAGTGTAATCAAAATACCTTCCATTGTGGTTGATTGTCCGGTCAGTCGGCCGCAATACAAAATATAATACACGGCACTTGTGGACTTGACACTTTTGTGATACGGCGAAAATGGTTAGCATAAATATAGATTGAAATTTAGGTACATATAAGTATTACATTTTCTTAGAAGCTATCGACATATTTTTCTGACGTGATATCGTTCATATCGGATTGTAAATCCTCCCCGTACATATCACACATACAAGAAAATGCGTATGGATGCTATTATAGAATGTTAAGTTATAATTCTAATAAACAAAAAATCTGATGTGACCTGGCACATGACTTTATCATACCATTTAGCAGTGTTATCCAACGCAAACGCTGATGTGACAATATTGTCAATAGTATCAAAATATCTGTCAAATCCTGGCTAACTACTTTTAATGCAGCATGAGCTATCTCGATCAAATATAATTTGGTCATGCAAATAAACCATTAATTTTACCAAAAAATGTCAGACATAGGTAAATAAAATTATACAAAATTTCCTCTACTTTAATTTAGTATTTAACTATTTTGACGAAATTACAGAAATGGCGGCTCATATGCAAAATCGATGAAAAATGCTAAGCGTAAACCTCCAGTTCCTTTGGACCCTTTTGACCAAAATTTCCTTCAGCTCTAAGTATATATACAGGGTGAGTTATTAGTATCCCGGCGGTCGATAGTCATCAAATCGTTTGAGAAAGAAAAAAATGTTTTATACAAGAGTTGTTTGACTCATTAGTTTCTATAACGTAAAATTATTTTCATTTATACAGGGTGTTGCATTTAGGCGTGACGGAAAGTCAATGCATTTTTTTAAACGGAACGCCCTGTATATCATGCCATATTATGAATACTAAGGAAGTTGTCTTTCCAACTGTGTCAGTTCTACCTGTGTAAAGTAAATAGTTCCTGAGATATTCAATTGTTTGTCAAAAAATTTGCAATTGCAGGCCTTTATTAAAAACTACGTAAATAATACATTTTTGCAGATATTGTCCTAAAAATGTTGTCACATAAAAACTAAACCTATAGCTAGATGCTGATGTCATGAAAAATTTGATGCGCTATACAGGGTGATTGTAGCATGCACTAGTTTTGAAATATTTTTAAATGGCTTTTTCTTGAGATTTTTAAATAGAACACCCTGATTTTATTTGCTAATTGAAATGTCTCTTAAATTCTTTGTAATTTATATTCACTATATCGTATATCTATTTTTACTAGTTTTTGTGATATTTGGAATTTAAAGAGTAGTATGCTATTTAGTATCTTAATATTGCTTTGTAAACAGTGTGCTGGGTAGCATGATGTAAAATATTTAAAGCGTTATTGAAGAAGCCATTTAGAACCTATTTAACTAGATTTATTCATATAAAAAGTATTACCGTTATCAAGGTATTACACAATTTTATAAGTATGTTTTGCAATTTTTACAAACGTACAGCGAGCAAACCTGAAGATATAGTAACTTCTGTTGGGTAAACCAAAAACAGTGTAGTTTTAGGTGGACTATCGTGAAAAATTGTTCACCATTGTGAAAATTATGCGGAGACGTTTCATTGTAATAGTATGTGCGCTCATACACAAAAACAAACAGACGCGCTAAAACCTGTCTTGATAACCTACGTTAGAGAACGAATTTGTATTCAGTACAAAATGCAACCAACAGTATCTACTTACTATTGTTAATTGATTTAAAATAGGTTCTTTTTCTAAAGAGACAATTCAAAATTGGGATAATATGAATGATAGTATGAGTAATATTGATAATGTGAATGGAAAGTGGGTTACTTGGAAGTATTTTTAATAGATTTTTTGTGCTATGAATGTAAATCTGAATCTAAAGATGCCTATCAGTTTGTTTTTGTTGCATATTTGGTTTTTGTGTGTGAGCACATAAATCACATCAAAGAAAATCTGATTTTCAACACACAGAAGTCAACAAATTTGCACGATAGCTAACCTAAAAGTACACGGTTTAGGTTTTACTTTAGCAGTAATTTAAATTTTTAAATCGCGTGTTCGGTTACCATACGATCGACGGCAAAATATACTTATAAAATTTCATATGAAATTGTTAATATGTTGATAACGGTAATACTTTGTATTAGGATCAAGCTGGTTAAATCGTTTCTAAATTATCTCTTCTATCGCCACTTGAAGACTGTATATTAAACTACCAAATACCTTATTCAAAGCAATATTAAAATTTATAATTGCATTACATTTTCGTTCAATTGCAAATATCACAAAAAATAATAACATTTGGTGTATGACATACTAGATATAAATTGGAGTGAAATAAAGGGTTATTACAGCCAACACATATTATACAGGGTGTTCCATTTAAAAATCTCGAGAAAAAGCCATTTAAGAAACATCAAAATTTACTAAGTTCAATGAACAGCCTGTATAGTGTATCTAATATCTTTTGATACTATCATCTACCTACTGGCTTTGACTATTGTCTCATATAGTTTAAAGGCAAAATCAGCAAAAATGTCGTTCTTACATACTTTTTAAAAAGATCCTGCAACGGGCATATTTTGGAAAAACAGTTGAATATATCTGGAACTATTAACGCTGTGACTTAGCAACATACACGGTTGGATAAACAAATTTAGTAGTGTTTATAATATAATAAAATATACAGGACGTTCCATTAAATGCACCACCTGTATAAATGAAAATAATCATTACGTTATAGAAAATGGCGAGTCAAACAACTTTTGTAAGTATAAAATATTTTTTTCTTTCTCAAACGATTTATAAGCTATCGACCGCCGGTATACTAATAACTCACCCTGTATATATATATATATATATATATATATATATATATATATATATATATATATATATATATAAATATAAAAAAATCTGATGTGGCCTGGCATATGACTTTATCATACTATATATAAAATTAATAATTTAGCTGCATGAGAGTCTATTTAAAATGCATTAAAATTAAACTAGTAGAACTAGACAGATATTATGTCGATTAAGCTGCGTTCGGATATTGTACACCGTTGACACCGGGTACACCATTCAAATGACACTTACGTGTTATTGGGTGTAAAAAGTGACGGTGTACAATATCCGAACGCAGCTTATATTGACAGTAGCCTGACATTACCTACTGTCATTAGAATCATAATTTCTGACACATCCTGGCTACTAGTTTAAATGCAGTACGACCGATCTCGATGAAATAGAATTTGCTCATGCAACTATACTATTGATTGTACCACAAAATGTCATAGTCATAAATTATTCAGAATTTCCTGATCTTTAATTTATTATTTAACTATTTCGACAAAATTCCAGAAATAGCGGCTTATTTGCTAAATCTTTTAAAAACGCTAAGACTAAACCTCCAGTTCCTTTGGACCCTTTTCAACAGAAAGCTTTTCAGCTCTAAGTTTGGTTATGAAACTTCTAAATATGAAGTTTCGTCCCGATACCTTTAGTAGTTTCTCCGGAATCGTCGTCACAAAAAACGGGTACACACACACACGCACACAAACACACACACACATACACACACATACACACACACACACAGATATTTTTTTTTACCTTGGTCAAAAATGTTCAGGGGACCCAAAAAGACATATTTCCGTTAAATCTCAAAAAATTTGTTTGGCATGATTACAATACTTTACATACTGCGTATGATAAAGTAAAAATGTAAATATATATATATATATATATATATATATATATATATATATATATATAAAATCATATATATATATATAAAATTTTCAAATATCCATTCTCGCGCGATTGTGTTGAACTAGAGGGCACTGTCATCGAGTGTGGTTCCTTTGGCTGGTGCGGTTATTGCGAGATCGTCAGTCTGAGTTCAAGAGCGTATACGTATGGTTGTGAGGCGTTTGGACCGAGATTTTAGAGTGTTAAATTGTACGCAGTTGCTGGATGTATTCCGTTGTATTATAGTGTAGGGTTCATGGAGTTGTATGCGCTAATAGAAACCTCGCTTACATAGTAAGTTGCGATTGTATGGTTTGTTATTGTTTCCTAATTTTTAATTTGTTGTAACTTTAGGTCCTGATGAAGGTGAAAAAATTAAATTCACAGAAAGCTTGACGTATGTAAAAAGAGCAGTTCTTTATTTATCCTGTTAAATTCCCGTTACCAATTTTATTATTAAATTACTGACAGTGATCATAGCCAATTATATATATATATATATATATATATATATATATATATATATATATATATATATATATATAAAAAATTTGAAATAGTTAATACAAGATGGCGGTAATTTTTTAAGGTAAAAAACTACAGCCACGCCTGGGATTCGAACCCAGATGTACGGATTGCCGGCCCGACGTTGTACCAAATTAGACTAACGTGACCTATGTTCTGGGTTCGAATCCCAGGCGTGGCTGTAGTTTTTTAAGTTAGAAAATTACCGCCATCTTGTATTAACTATTTCAAATTTTCATATCAATATATGCAGGTTTCTGCGAGAATTAACATCCATTATATATATATATATATATATATACCTTTGTTTACTAACTGTCAAACTAACTGTAAACATTTTTTTTTGCATGATTACAATACTTTACATACTGCGTATGATAAAGAATATTCGCTTTGTATAATTATTCTCATTATCCAACACCTTTACCTCTTCATATTTGATCTTGTGTTTATGTTTTGCAACGTGAGTTGCTAGCATGCATCTTTGGGTATTCCTTACCGAATCACTTTTGTGTCCCGCTATCCTTTTCTTCAGTAATTGTGAAGCTTGACCCACATCGTACTGCCCGCAGTCTTCACATTCACAGTCTTCACAGTCTATAGATTACATTTGATCTCAATAACGGTGGGATTCTGTCTTTTAGTTGTGTATATAATGTGCCCACAGTTTTCAGCTGCTTACTCAAACACAATATAATATAATTTGTAGGTGTGCGTTCTCGAACGGTCAGGGTTGCCACTACAAGGCCGCCAACACGAAGCAATGTCGCAAACAAAACATCACGGGCAACCGAACCACAACAAACGCAAACAACAAAACCACAACAAAAGTCTGAATACAAAAGTGTGACAGTACAATTCAGTATGAACAACATAGTAAAATGTCACACACATCATTCTCTTAGCGTCGATGTTATTCTTGTTTCATGAGATGAAAAATATAGCTATGCATGCTGCTAACGGCATTAGTGTCGGTTTTAAAATTTACACAATCATTGTTCTTTATACAATACATTTCTTTGAACAGTCTCCTTTTTGTGTTTCTTTCTTCAACCAACCAACCAACCCTACCATTCCGTACCATTCCTCCTACACTGAGGTCATCCCCGCATGGGCATTCCCTTCTATAGACTTCCCAGCGGGGACATACAAATAGCGTGTGCTCCGGGGGTCCTCTTCCTCTCCACAGTGTCTGCATTCGGGGCCGTCCCTCCTCTTAAATTTGTAGAGGTAGGCTCCAAAGCATCCGTGCCCAGTTAGGGCTTGGGTGAGCTCGTAGGTCACGTCTCCGTGCTTCCTACTCGTCCACTCATCCAAATCCGGTATCAGTCGGTGCGTCCACCGACCGTTGTTGTCCTCGTCCCATTCCTTCTGCCAGGCTTCCATCGTGCGTCGACGATGTTCTTGTCTGGAGGCGCCATCCTGTCCGCGACCGTCATATATCCTCCTTCTTTCGTCTGCTTTCAGGTGCACCGGCACCATTGACGCTACCACCAAAGCAGCGCCCGTGGACACTGTTCTGTATGCCGACGTGACACCGACGGCAGCCCTTCGCTGTACTCGCAGGAGCCTTTGTTTCCGGTTTTCCAGCTGCATGTCGTCTGCCCAGACTGGTGCTGCATATAGCATCACTGATTCCGCAACCGACGCCAATACTCTTCTCTTAGCCGCCGACGGTCCCTCCATTCTAGGCATAAGTCTTAGCAGGGCCCCGGTGGTTCTCTCCGCTATGGCTGCCACCTCCTCGACGTGCCTTCGGTACCTGCGGTTTCTTTCGATCCTCACCCCCAGGTACTTAACGCTGTGTCCTGGTTGGATTCTCTT
This sequence comes from Aphodius sticticus, assembly GCA_963966075.1. Classification (NCBI taxonomy): domain Eukaryota; kingdom Metazoa; phylum Arthropoda; class Insecta; order Coleoptera; family Scarabaeidae; genus Aphodius; species Aphodius sticticus. The sequence goes on along the minus strand of OZ014509.1, from coordinate 37,671,815 downwards.
GGTTCCTACCGTCAGCGTCACCGGTTGACATTTTCTCTTTTCGGTGAGGAGCACCGCTTCTGTCTTCTCGGCCGCAAGTTCAAGGTTTCTTTCCTCCATCCACTCGGTTATTCTGTGGATGGCGATATTCGCGTGCGCCTCAAGCTCTGCACATGTGGTTGCCGTGACGACCAACGCGAGATTGTCCGCGTATGCCACCAGCTTGACCCCGCGCAGCCTGAGTCGCAACACTCCGTCATAGAGGACATTCCAAAGCGTTGGGCCCAGGACGGACCCCTGAGGGACGCCGCTGCTAACTCTCCGTCGGTGCTCTTCGCCGTTGTTATCCCTGAGGATCAGCCATCTATCCCGCAGGTAACTCCGGATCATGTCCAACAGGTATGGACTCACACTCTCCGTTGCAGTTCTGCGATGAGATGCTTCCACGGCACGGTGTTAAAGGCGTTCTTTACGTCAAGAGCAACCAGCATGCAGAACTTTTTGTCCTCCGCGTTCCCTGCTTTGCCCTCTCTGCCATCTCCATAACACTTCTCACCGCGTCTACCGTTGACCTTCCTACTCGAAATCCGAACTGATTGTCCGCTAGGGGCGCTTTTTCTTCCAGTTCCGCCTTTAGCCTGTCCACGAGCAGGTGCTCCATCAGCTTGCTGACGGTGTTCAGGAGGCAGATGGGCCTGTACTTTGGCGCCTCTCCTTCAGGGGCTGCTTTCTTCGCCAGCAGTACGAGATTTGCCATCTTCCATTGAGCGGGGTAATTTCCGGACTTGAGGACACCGTTCAGAACGTCCTTCACGTAACCCCCCGCCACCGCCACCATCTCCCTTACCGCTTCCGGTGGAATGCCGTCGGGTCCCGACGCCTTCCTTGGTGCGACTCTGCCCGCTGCTCTTCTTACTTCCTTTATCGAGAAAGTTGGGGCTTCTTCGTGCGGTTCGAGAGCATCCTCCTCCACAGGCTCGTACTCCGGGAACAGGGTCTCCGCCGCTTCTTTCATCTCGGTCAGTGTCAGATTTGGAGGTGGTAACCTGGCTCTCAGCCTTTTGGTTACGATCTTGTAACCCTCCCCCCAAACGTTGGCCTTCACCTCTTGAAGTACCGCCGCCCATTTCCCCTCCTTCGACTTGGAGATCGCTTTCTTAAGTGCTCTTCTGGCCTCACCGTATACGAGGAAGAGGATCGCCCTTCTGGCCTCGTCTCCTCTCGTCCTCTGGACTGCTCTTCTGGCACTGTTGCTCTCCTTCCGCAATTCCGCAAGCTCCTCCGTCCAACAGTAGACTGCCCTTTGGAGAGAGCCGCTTCGCATGCTTCCACATTGGGCAACCCTCCTCGCGTCTCAATTGCATCCTCGAAGGCGTCTCTAAACTTTGCGCGGTCCATTTTTTTTACGTTATACCGCCGTGGAATTTCGGGACGCCCCTCTGTTTTTGCGGCGACCAGGTCCCTCAGTCTATACTCAATGTACATGTGGTCGCTGAGGGTTTCCTCTTCGACCACACTCCATCCGTCGATCTTCCTGGCTACCCTGTCAGTGGCGAACGAAACGTCGATTACCGATCCTCCTCCTCCCCTCCTTCTGAAGGTGTTTGAGCCTCCCTCATTCAGAGGTACAAGTCCACCTCTCGCCGCCCATTCGCCCAGCGCCTCTCCTTTTCGGCAGGTTGTTGTCGATCCCCACTCCTGGGACTTAGCGTTGAAGTCGCCTGCGACAAGACACTTTCCTTCCGATCGTTGGAGGATTCCTTCCAACCTATCGAGGAAGTCTTGGAACTCTCTCAGCTCCATCGCCGGGGAGGCGCAACAACTAATCATTGTTACCCCACCGACAACCATCCAGGCAAAACCCTCTCCGGATCCTTGTCTGGTAACGTTTACCTTGCGGCCTCTCACTCCAATGGCAGCTTTCCTGTCACGGTCTATCAGCCATCCCAGGATCGCGGTCATGGCCTTGTTAGGCTCCGAGACCAGCATGACGTCGATCTTCTTCCTTGCTGCCGTGGCTATCAGTAGCTCTTGAGCAGCCCGCCCTCTTCCTAGGTTTATTTGTAGGATGGAGGTCGCCATGGAGTCATGTAGCGCCTCTCGCAATCCCTAATGGACTGTAACCTCATTATCCGGGCCGTTCTTAGGTACGACCCCACGCGTTCTAGGTCCTTGATCGCCTCGTTCTCGGACACCCCCATTCCTCTTAGGAAATCGAGATACACTGATCTCAGTTCTTTCCCGCACGGCATGCCCTCCGACTGTATTTTGATCTCGGAAGAGAGTTTGCTCTCGCCTCCTACCATTTCTCCATCATCGGTACGTTCGAAGTAGCCCAGGTGGTTTCGGACTAAGTCGAACAGCGTTCTCTCTCTCAACCTCTGTGTGGCATAACTGGTGCTCTGTCTCATTAATCGCACCATCGGAGGAACCGCGGAGTACCATCCTGGCTTCTTTTCGCTTCTGTCTTCCTTGGGCCTTACCGGTTCCGCTACGTTCGCTCGCAGGCTGTCCTGTTCAGTTGTCTCTTCCTCTCTTATCATCCCGGTATCTTTGGGTGGCTTCGGCTTCAAGACTATCCTCCCATACGCGTACTGAATGCACGCGCGTGTCTCCGATCGGATGATTCCACCACTGATGAATGCTTTGCCGGTCCGCATCTTCTCTATGTGGATCTGCATCCTCTTCCGGTCTCTTGTGACTTTCTACGGCGGTTTCTTCCTGTCTGTGGGGTTCTCCGATCGTTCTCCGATATATATATATATATACTGTGTAAAGGCAAGTGTGGTTAGGTATTCGATCCGTTTATAATAAAGCTAACTCTTAATTTTTAATTGCTATATTTCGGAATCAATTGTTCCTTCTTCAGGCAAAACTACAAAAGAACACGTAACACAAGCAATGAATACAAAAACATAATAAAAAGCGTCAAGTTTCTCAATTGTTCCTTCTTCAGGCAAAACTACAAAAGAACACGTAACAGAAGCAATGAATACAAAAACATAATAAAAAGCGTCAATGTACTTACAAATATGAGTTACATTAAGCGGCACAAGTTGAGAAACTTCTCCAACATCTCCAACAAATTCACGAACATAAATAACAAGAATAAAACAATGTTAAAATAACCTAGTCGGTCAGGTCACTGCGGACTCATTTTGGCGGCAAAAGGACATACATTTAGAATACAACCACGGGCATGCGTCAGGTGTTACAACAAATCGTGCCACTGCTAGAAAATTAGACTATCACTAGTCACCGTTCTCCTGTTGGAATAATTTCTATCAATTGAAATTATATAAGAATAAATATTACTGACATCATCCACATCATTCTTAAAGTTCACAGCGTGGTCAGTCAAGTTTACATTGTACATTTCCAAAAAAAGTCTGTTGTTATGGTCACTGTCAGAATCTAAAACTTTAATATACTCAAAATCAAAGCTATGATCTCTGCTGATAGAGTGCAATGCTAAAGCACACCTTGTTTTTCCCGTACGGTAGTCACTCTTATGTAACGAGACGCGGTTCTTAACTGGGAAGTAACACCAATATAAGTGCCCTCACAGTCATTACAGTCAATTGCGTAAATAACGTTCGATCTGAAGCAAATCTGATCTTGGTCTTTAATCTTGGAGAACAGCTTATTTACCTTGTTGGGGTAATGCTGAACTATTCTAATGTCTTCCGGAACATAGGGCTTTAATATCGCTTTCAGTTTTTCTGTTAGTCCCGGTATCATGGCTAGTTTTTTATATTTAGTAGGTGCTGGAGGATTAGGTAAATCAAACATACTCGGTGTTGGTCTATGGGTGTGGGTAGAAAACAGAATTTTATTCAACAGCCTATTAGGGAAACCATTATTCAGAAATACCGCTTTTAGTCTTTTAAGTGCTGATTGTTGAAAGGAATCACTGCAGATCTTGAGTATTCTATTTTTCATAGCAACAACGGTGTTAATTTTGTGACAGAAGGTATGTTGAGAAAAAAAGTTTATATACCTTCCCGAGTACGTTGGTTTGGTATACCAATCAGTGGTTAACCGCCCATTTTCATTCCGAATTAGTGTGCAGTCCAGAAAAGGAATACTGCTATTTACTTCAGATTCTACGGTAAACTGAATATGGCTATTAATGGTGTTAAATGCAGCCAAGGTACTATCGACCTTTTGATGTGGAACGCACATGATCAAGTCGTCAACAAATTTATAAATAAAGGGAAGGTGGTAATCAATTTGGGGAATTACACTGTCAAGAACATAATCCATCACCAGGAGAGCCAAAATTGGACTGATGGGAGAACCCATCGGAGTTCCAAACTTCTGCAAGTATATCCCATTCTGAAAGCTGAAGTAGTTATTAGTTAAAATAAACTTCAAAACATCATGAAATGGTTCTAATGTGAAATTGCAATTTGGCCCAATCAAATCCCACCTATCCCGTACAATCAAGTATACCAAGTCAAAGGGGATGCTAGTAAACAGACTTACAACATCAAGAGAGATAAGTTTATAATTAGATGGGATCTTAACATCACGGACGCTGTCAACAAAATGGAAAGTATCCTTAATGTTAAGGTTTATGATATTGTGTGCGATCTGCCAACGAAACCGTCAAAATATCAGAGATAAATCTTGACAATACGTATGTTGCTGAGCGCCACTAGCTGATATAATAGGTCTTAGAGGGATATTCTCTTTGTGAATTAGCATTGCACTCTATCAGCAGAGATCATAGCTTTGATTTTGAGAATATTAAAGTTTTAGATTCTGACCATAACAACAGACTTTTTTTTGGAAATGTACAATGTAAACTTGACTGACCACGCTGTGAACTTTAAGAATGATGTGGATGGTGTCAGTAATATTTATTCTTATATAATTTCAATATATAGAAATTATTCCAACAGGAGAACGGTGACTAGAGATAGTCTAATTTTCTAGCAGTGGCACGATTTATTGTAACACCTGACGCATGCCCGTGGTTGTATTCTGAATGTATGTCCTTTTGCCGCCAAAACAAGTCCGCAGTGACCTGACCGACTAGGTTATTTTAACACTGTTTTATTCTTGTTATTTATGTTCGTGAATTTGTTGGAGATGTTGGAGAAGTTTCTCAACTTGTGCCGCTTAATGTAACTCATATTTGTAAGTACATTGACGCTTTTTATTATGTTTTTGTATTCATTGCTTGTGTTACGTGTTCTTTTGTAGTTTTGCATGAAGAAGGAACAATTGATTCCGAAATATAGCAATTAAAAATAAAGAGTTAGCTTTATTATAAACGGATCGAATACCCAACCACACTTGCCTTTACACAGTACTAATTGTCGATCGAATAATTAATTATACTGCTTATATATATATATATATATATATATATATATATATATATATATAAAGGAGAGAGGTATTTGTCGGGCAATTCCGTCATACGAAGATCGAAGAAGCAACCGTATACACGTGTTTCGGACTATTAGTCCTCATCAGTACGGTATAGCCAAGGAGCAAGATGGACACTCAATAGTCCGAAACACGTGTATACGGTTGCTTCTTCGATCTTCGTATGACGGAATTGCCCGACAAATACCTCTCTCCTTTATATCTTACCGTCGATTAACCAGCTTTCCTTTTATATATATATAGGGTGAGTTATTAGTATCCCGGCGGTCGATAGCTTATAAATCGTTTGAGAAAGAAAAAAATATTTTATAAGTTGTTTGACTCGCCATTTTCATATATATATATACACCAGGTGATTCAATTTCGAGGCTCACCATGGGGATCTCGCTTATTAGTGGAGATAGAGCCTATGTTTAAATTTGGCAAAGTTTCGTATTTTTGTGTTGGTCAATTATCTGAAAAGAAATTTAAGCTATCATTTTTCATTTTGAAGATATCCGCAAAAAACTGAAAAGTTAAGATATTGTTTTTAATTTTTTGTTCAACACCAAATGTAGCTAGACATTTGAAACAAAAACATTCTGCAAGTACTTTTAACAAGGAATGCTGTGTAATTTTTTAATTTGAAATAAGTTCAAAGATGGCGGCGTAACCATGGCCAACTTTTGTTTTACTTATGGGCGCCATGTTGAGTTTTGGCATTTTCCGATAGTCGTATTTTTTCTCATTTTTAAAATAATGGTGTAATAATAAAAAAAACCATCAGGTACCTAACTGGAGCTTGGTTACAGACCGCCGGACTCGTTGCCAAGCAACGTTAACAAAATGCACTTGGATCAAGCAGCGCGCTCAGCATTGGGTTTGCCATTTAACCAAATAAACCTTAATTGTGGTTGATTGTGGATGTAAAATGCCGTTTACCAATAACGAAAATCGTGATATAAGGGTTTATTATTGTTCTCATAGAAATGCCCAATCGTACAAAATTCCTTACATTGGACAGAAATTTAGCGGACCATGGATCGTTTAGTAAACCCCGCCATTCTTATAATGCTCATGGAAATGTTGAAAACGATCAAAGAGATATTTTGTAAATGGTAAACGTTAGATTACCATAATTTGCAATGCTTCAACTACTGGTTTTTAGATAAATGACGATTCTCGGATTTCTACGCGGGAAGTAACCTCTAATTTGGAATTGCCGCAAACACGTGTTTGCAGGGCACTACGAACAAAGAAATTGAAACCGTACAAACCCCACGCAAGTCAAACTTTGCAGTTGTGCGAAATTATTTGAATCAACAATTTTGAAATCGCTGGGTTGGTAATGGTGGAATGTCCTGCTAGATCCCATGATTTAAGTCCTTTGGACAATTATCTATGGGGAACTGTGAATGACGAAATTTATCACGAAGCTCGCAGAAATATCGAGGATCTGCGGGATCGAATAACAAATGCGGTCAATGCTATTCCGGGAAGAACAGTTAGAAGAGCATAACTACATGTAGAAAAGCTGGCTCGGTTTTATGCTTTTAAGAAAATGGCGACCAATTTGCTTAAACATTTACTTAAAAAATAAGCTTTTTGTTGTATAAACTTGCTTCTTTTATAATCTGAATGTTTTTAATCCAAATCACTCTGGTCAGTCCGGCGCCGGCGGTCTGTAACCAAGGACCAGTTGGGTACCTGATAAGCACGACAAACAACGAGTACAAGCAGAAAGTTTTTTTTTTATTATTAAACCATTGTTTTAATAAATAATGCCAACATGTTATACATTGCGGAAATGAGAAAAAACACGGCTATTGAAACTGCCAAAATTCAACATGGCGCCCATAAAAAAAAACAAAAGTTGGCCATGGTTACGCCGCCATCTTTGATGTTATTCCAAATTAAAAAATAACACTGCATTCCTTGTTAAAAAGTAGCTATAGAATGTTTTTGTTTCAAATGTTTTTTTGTTCAACATCAAAATAGCACACAAAAATACCAATAATCTCTCGATGATGCAAACCTGATTGAAAGCTCCAACGCCACTTCTCAAACAATCCCACTGCGTATATCAAATTCCTTGTTGCAATTGTGATAAAGTGTACATAGGACATACGGTGCAACTACTTGAGGAAAGATTAAAAGGTCAAAAATACGCAAAAAACATAACAGCGCGAAAAAAACATCAAGAAGAAACAGGACATCAATTTGACTTCAAAGAAGTGAGTGTGTTACGAAAAGAAAATAACTTAAAAGCAAGGTGTGTTGTGGAGACAATTGAAATCCTAAAAATTAAGAAAGCTGTGAACGATGATCAGACATTAACTTATCAAAATGTTATAGATTAATTCTAGACAAAAACACATAGAGTGGAAAACATTGTAACAAAATTTTGCTAGGTAAATGTTATGTAAACCAGTTATGTTCGCATATGGCAAAGTTGTTTTCTTGGACTGTGTGAAATGTACCACGTGTTTTAGATTTCGTTTTCACAATTTTTAGTATATCTTTGACCAAGACGCGAGGTGTGTCGAAACGTCAGATATTATTATCAACAAGTTTTTAAAAGGTTTTGTTAGTGTACGTTTAGTAGTATTTTACGAGCAAAACCTAAAAGCCTCTAACCCCAAAACAATAAACAATTTTAATATTTTGATAAGGCTAACTAACTTGATTTAATATTGCTGAAAAATATGTAAATCATCAAATACTATATATATATATAAGGATAATCGTAATAACGGGTATTCGACCGGAGACTTTAAATGAAACTACTCTTTCTGCATAGTAAATCAAAGTATATATATATATATATATATATATATATATATATATATATATATATATATATATATATATATATATATTGATTTAAGACCTAAAAAAGTAGGTATGTTACATGGTATGTTACATTAGAATAAATTAATGACCCTGATTGCACAGAGTAGTTAATTGCAGACTTGTGTTTGAATTTGTGTGCCAATATTAGCACTGTTAAATAAATATAATTAATTAACGATTCCACGAATATATTATATAAATAGAATATAAATATAACAATATAAATAGAACATACTATCTTTGCAGTGCCATGAGCTGTTACATAGTATTAGATAAAATTCCCCTTTAGCAACATGTCTATATTAAAGTAGTTCATAAACCAATTTTTAAACAGCTATACACTTATGCATTATAGGAGTTTTTATCATTTTGTTGATTATTTTTATGTCGATAAAATGTACCGTTTTCCAAAACACCTATTCTCACTAAATCTTGTTCCAAAGAATTACAAACTTCTCAAAATGGCCCCCAATTTCTACAAGAAATGTTTCAGGTCTCATTTACACCTGTGTAATAGTAGGCAACATGTAGCATGCGACATAGTTTTTTGGGATAAACCTGACCGGTCGAAGGCATTTTTATTTGAATTGTCAATAACAGTAAAATTACTCCGATGTTGTAGCCAGTTACTGTGGCCCTCTATCGCGCCGGTCTAAACTAGGCTTTAGAGGAATTTTCTTCATTTTGCCTTTTGTCGAAAAATAGCTCGGTATTTAAAACCGCTGTCAAATGTATTGAAGAAAGTAGAGACGTATTGTAAATTTGTGAAATTTCAAAGTATTTATTTTGAATTCTACCATTACACTGTAATATTTAAATGCGCTTATCTTGCAAGCGGTGCATTGCGAGAACTAAAAATATGTACGTATTTCTTTTGCTAAATTAACTGATGTTTTGAATATTAATAACACATACTAATTATTTAAAAAAATAATAAGAAATACAACAGAGACCAAACAACGTTTGGACAGTCCCAAAGCGTAAGTATACTACTTTTTAGCGTGTTCGGTCGTACTTCTGAAAACCCGATAATAGAAATCTTTTCTCATTCTTCAACGCCACATAGCTTTTTAAGGAAGCATTTTTACCGAGGCATGTTAATATCAATCGATACCTAATTACTTTCCGAAGAGCCTGTTAACAAATATGAAAACATGATATTTGAATTCTCAAAATAGTTAGTGTAAACAAAAAAAGCATTGTAGTTTTTATACAATTTTATACAATTTTATCCAATGATGGTGTCTATTTCTGTGTGCGATGCTGATCTTTGCTATATATATTCAAGTTCTTTTTTGTATATTAAAATATATTATAGTATATTAAAATTGTTTTATTTTCTTTCAGGGTGCTTACATGAGTATATACCAAAAGCTTCGGTATAGATTTGCAACTGGCTTTGTAACCAATGAAGAAAATGCGAATAGAAGAGAAATGCGTGGTAGAAGATTAAAGCGGACCAACATGCTTCTAGTTTCGATAACATTGATATTTTGTATCAGCTGGTTACCACTTCACGTATTCAACCTAATTGCTGATACCACCGCAGATTTCTACAAGAAAACGGGACCAGTACCGTACGCTGTCTGTCACATGTTAGGCATGTCGTCGGCGTGCTCAAACCCTGTACTTTACGGCTGGTTGAACGAAAACTTCTGGAAGGAATTCAAAGATATAATGTGCTTTACCACAAGTAGTAGTAGTAGCGAAACAAATCTGGCACAGAGAAGTGTTGCCAGGAAACCATCGAAGAAAATTGTCAATAAGAGTGAAAACACACTGAAAGTACCCGAAATGAACGGCGACAATACTGCGACAGAGATGACAAATCTTACTAGCTAGCTCACAAGGAAGTCTGTCATTTCGAATGGCGGACAGGGGGCCAAGTCATCATTGTAAAATAAGTGTGATTATGTTCACATGTTAAGTGTAATTGTATAGAATACTAATTGTTTGTGTATAAATGTATTTAAATTAGTAATGACAGCGAAATATCCAAGCAAATATTGAGAAAAAGTTACAAGGGCATTTAAGGTGCCCTTGTGGGTTAAGGTGGGTATTACAGATATAAATGCATCTTAACACTCTGAAGGGTATATATTATTACCTTGTAAATATACCGTTACTAGTGTTACAACTTATTATCACTCTGGAGAGTCCACAGGGTGCATGATAGTTGTGACCGAAAACCATTCACATAAATATTTAAAATGTATAATAATTCACTACTATAAACTATGCAGTAAGAATACAGTCTAAAATTATGCATAATATAGTTAAATAAAAAAATGGATGGGAGTACAGAAATATGGTTTAGTTGATCAAGAATTTATCGGTGTCTTGCTTTTGTGCTGATTGTAAAACGTTATCCTACGTATCTTCGTTTCCGCTTACAATAAAGCACAGATGAGAGATGCTTTTTAAATAAATTCCTAGTTCGCATAGCTTTTTATAATTTTGTTCTGTAATGTGAATATATACTTAATAAAATTTTCTGAATATATTAGCTTTTGTATTATGACCTGATTAACACCATCCTTAAGAACAGCAAGTTGTCGGGACTTGTCGGGATTTCCTTGAGGTTAGTATGACTTCCAGTTATTTTAGTAATTACGTCAAATTTTAAATTGCGTGCGCGTAGACGTGAGCGTGTGCGTGCGCGCGTGCGCGTGCATGTACTGCACATGTATATACTGCGATTATTCGATAGAGTTTTTTCAGAATACTGTCACCTTGCTATGTGAGTTATCTAATTTTGATCGATCTATTTGGGCGAACGTTCTCAGCTAACTCGCATAGGTACCAACAAATATTAGTATATTATTTGACTAGCACATAATTAAGGATATAAACCGCGAGCATGAATTTTATACGCGAGTCGTAAGCGAGCGTCTAATCCTGCGAGCGATTTATATCCGTTATGTGTGAGTCAAATACGACGTTTTATCTACGACTCCTAAGTTCCATTTTATACAAAATATTTTAAATGTATTTGTCAATGGTGGCAAGCTGTCACATAACTGTCATCCACGTAGGTTTTGACAGATTTTGACAGTACGTTTGTATAATGATGACAGTTCGTTCAAATGTCATTATTTGAACGAACTGTCATTATTATACAACGCTAGTGTCATTATAATCATTGGCGTGTATCATGATGGGGATTATATTGTCATAGATACAATACGTACGCAATGAACTTATAATATGTGAGTCGTAGATAAAATATTTTAATAATAATAAATGTTACCTCTTTGTATTGTTTTAATACAAGTCACATTCGCAATGGCTGTGTTAATGTAAAGTACTGTTTTTAATGTCTCTTTATTTGGGACGTGTTGTTTAAGTTAAATTGCATTTCTAAAACTGCATACATGCAACTGAATATGCCGACTGACAAGCAAACATGCTACTTACGCGCAAACCAGAATTTTTCGTTACAATATAATAATACCCTTGATAGGTTTTCGAAAATGTAAAATCTTATATGGCCAGACATGACTTTATCATACTATACAGCAGTGTCAAACTGTGTCAAACGCTGATGTTTTGACAATACTGTCAATAGAATCAAAATATCTTCTAAACCCTGGCTACCTAGTTATAACATAATGCAGACATGACCGATCTCGATCAAATAGAATTTGCTCATCCAGGTTAACTATTAATTTTACCAAAAAATGTCAGACATAAATAAAATTATACAAAATTCCTAGTATTTAACTATTTTGACGAAATTACTGAAATGGCGGCTCATTTAAAAAATCGCTAAAAAATGCTAAGAGTAAACCTCCAGTTCGTTTGGACCCTTTTGAACAAAAGTTCTTTCCGCTCTATGTTTAGCATGAAACTTCTAAATGGGTTTCGTCCCGATACCTTTAGTAGGTTCTCCGGAATCGTCGTCACAAAAACACGCACGCACGCACGCACACTCGCACGCGCGCTCTCACGGACGCACGCACGCACGCACGCACGCACGCACGCACACACGCACGCACGAATGCATGCACGCACGGACGCACGCTCGTACGCACGCACACTGGACGAAGACGGAAGTACGCGATGTGGACATTAAAACTAGAAAACCGTTAACATTAAATTTTATGTTTCATCCTAGGTCTGATGTCTGCAGGCTATACCTGTATCGTTTAGATGGAGGTCGTCGCTTGCAGCAATTGGAAAATATTTATGATTTGGAAATGTTAAATTTAGGAAATGTTACAAAGGCCAACAAGGAGGATAAAGTAATTAAACAATTAATTAGGGATACTTCTGGTAAGTCAATAATTAGTAAACATAAACTAATTTTAGAAACATTTCAGGTGGAAGAACTTGATAATTATGGAAATAAAATTTCAGTGGAGAGTTTAAAGCGAGAGATTAAGTTAAGAATGAATCAGAAAATGAGAGAGGATTATGCTAGTAAGCCAATGCACGGTCAATTTTTAAGAATTGTGGAGGGTGGTAGTCTTTCAAGGTTCGGATCGTTATCTTGGCTTTGTCATGGTAACATTAAGGCTTAAGCGGAATCCTCTGTCATAGCGGCGCAAGATCAGGCAATACGTGCCATATATCATGAACAGAAGATTATGAAAGTTGCTCATGATACGTTCTACACGGTGTCATCAGGCTCCGGAACATGTTTAGCATTTATTAGCGGCTTGTCCACTCTTAACTGAGTCGCATGACATTACTAGGCATGATAGGGTGGGAACATATATACATTACAATTTGTGTTCCCAACTATTAGGTTTAGCAATGGATGTGTCTCGGTGGCATGGCCACGTTCCATCTCCTGTTGTGAGTAACGATCATATTACCATATTTTGGAACCAATTTGCCCTGATAATCATCATTACTTTTCAAAATCTATTTATTATGTGTTGTATCTAGGTTTAAAGGACCAAGTAGAGTGACGTGACCGCACCGTTATAACGTAGCGTAAAAGGATCAATGTACATAATTTCCACTCCGCGATTATAGTGACGCTCCGTAAACCGTAAATTTCGTTCTCGACCGCAACGAATTTCATCTCCTGCGTGTTATGTCTTACGTTTTCCGGCGTATGCGCGCGTATGGCGCCATCTGTACGTGTACCGGAGAGTGAATAGCAGTTTCCAGTAAGTTGTAGGTTAACTGATAGCATTTTTGATAGTTTATGGCAACGAGAACACAGAACGAGGACGACTTCAGAATGAATTATTGCTGCAACAAGCCCTGCGTCCATAATTTATTATATCTACCACGATCTACCACTGATTAATATAATCAACAATAACACTGACATGTGAGGTTATGTGCCGTTGTGTATATACTTCTCCACTAGATGGCGCTCAATTTGTTTGAGATCATTGCGGCACTATAAATACTAATTTCGTCGTCCGGTACTATACTTGTTCCCTAATATATTTAATGAGATGTATCAAAGAGTTCCAATAAATAATAATAATAATAACATCGCTCCCATGTGCTCCCAGGTCTTCGGACACTTGTCCCCGTAGGTCTACCAACCAATATACCGGATCTTGTAGAGTATTGTCTCTCCACCACGTACTTCAAGTGGGCTGGATCGATGTATCAGCAGGTAGGCGGTGCAGCTATGGGATCATCTCTTTCACCGGTAATCGCCAATTTCTTCATGGAATTGTTTCAGATATGTCAGATATGTCGATAATACCTTTGTGGTTTGGCTACACGGTAGAGATAAACTAACTGAGGTCCTTAAGCCTGTAGACAATTTAGTATAGAATACTGAATTACCGGCGGAAATCGGGCTAAATTTTGTTTATAGTATTTCTGCTATTTTATTATAGAATATTGCAGATAAAATCGTCGAGATAGTCAATGCGGCTCACTGATTTCCTATTTCATCCATATTTAAAAACAAATAAAAAAGCACATTTTAATGCTACACGCTGTACACCTGTATAATTGTTTATTAAACTACAATTAGTAACGAAATAGGAAATCAATGATGAGCATTGTAACAAGGTATTTAAATACAAAACAATTATGGATCAAAAGTAACGTATTTAGAAAATTACTATCAACAAGTGAACGCGGAAAGATTTACACGGTTTGGTGCATTTTCAAATATGCCTCCTTTATTGGAAGGTTCAGGCTTATTCATATAGATGGCGCCACTTAAATTGAAAAAAAATTACTTACTCTGGACACGCTATTAAATTGTAGTTTGAAATAATGTAATGTTTACCGATACATTGGTCGGCGGAGTCAATACGGACCTCTGAATTACTATCTCATCTTTATTTAAAAAAAAAAAATATGAAATTTTAATAGTACGGGCTAATTTCCTAGATAGTTTTGAAATCGACAATGTTATTGATGATATTGGTTCCTAATGAAGTTTTCCTAATATAACTAAGTATTGAAATACAAAACAGTTACGTATGCATACATGTACCTATATTGTTTCCTTTGCTAAGTGAAACCAGCTAATTACTCGGGTGAACTAATTGTTGAACTGTTTTTTTTTAGATTATTGTTTATACATATAGCGGAAGCAATCTATTACAATTATGTTTAATAAATACAGAATTTATTTTCTCATATACCATAAATATTTTGTGGTATTGTACCATATAATGCATGTAGTGTTGTTTCAAAAGAACTTACTTAGTAGAATTACTTTGAATGCTATTTGACAATTGATTAAAAGAAAATAATTTTTTACTTACCTTTGTGAAATAAATTATAAATGCAAATATAATAAAAGCCTTGTTAGTCTTATACATTATTTATTGGTAACACAATAAATGATATTACATGTTTCACTTGCAAATATTAATAACATGAAATAAAATACACAATAATGTGAACCATATGTAAGATCCTGTTAATTTCCTAGAATTCTTCCCACTTCCCACTGATGTCGCTGACCATGAGCTTGTGTTCTGCAGAGTTTCTTGTGTGAGGGCTCATTCTGATCCTGTGTAAAAGACGTACCGTAACTTAAGAGGCATTGATGTCAATGTATTGGCTGAAGAA
Source organism: Aphodius sticticus (assembly GCA_963966075.1). Taxonomy (NCBI): domain Eukaryota; kingdom Metazoa; phylum Arthropoda; class Insecta; order Coleoptera; family Scarabaeidae; genus Aphodius; species Aphodius sticticus. The sequence goes on along the minus strand of OZ014509.1, from coordinate 37,656,596 downwards.
ATAACAGCAATTCCATTCCACTATATGTATCGTATGACTGATAGGTATCGATCAAAACATAGAGTACCTGCATAAATCCTTGTTTGATTTGCTAAATCATCATGCACCGGTTCGCACATCGCGGTTTACTAAGCCCATCGCACCATGGTTGACTGACAACATAAAACTGATGATGAGTCTGCGCGATAGAGCTTTAAGCAAATTCCGCAAAACCAAGTTAGCACATTACTGGGATTACTACGAAAGCCTTCGTAATTTAACAACGTCGGCTGTCAGAACCGAAAAGAAAGCGTTTTTTAAAACGGTATTAAGCACTTGAGACTCGAGATATATGTGGCGCACTTTAAACAGTATGAATGTTGTACAGAAACCAGTGAAGTCTATTCCAGGCAAACTCAAACATTGTAATGAAATCAATAAATATTTTGCGAGTTGTGGGCGGTCATCAACTGCTGATTCAGAATTGGTTGATTTCTATAGTGACAATATAGGCTTTTGTCAAAACAGGAAACTTTTAAGTTTACTTTTGTTGACTCATTGATGGTTGCCAACATAATTCATAAAATTCACTCCACAGCCACTGGTACAGATAACTTAAACATTCATTTTATTAAATTGTACTGTCCAGCTATTGTGCCAGTGATAACGCATATCATCAACAGTTACTTTGAGCAGTGTGTATTTCCCAGTGCCTGGAAGACCGCTCTGATAACCCCACTTCCAAAAACAAATAACCCCAATAATTACGACGATTTGCGCCCTATAAGCATTTTACCAACACTCTAAAATCATGGAGAAGTGCATGGAAAATCAAATGCGCGACGTTTTGTATAATAATAACATACTATCGCCTATACAATCCGGATTTCGACCCTCGTTTAGTTGTGCAACGGCCTTATTAAAGGTAACGGATGATATAATTCAGGCAAAGGACAAAAATAGATGTTCTATACTTATATTATTAGATTACAGTAAAGCCTTTGACAGGGTCAATCATAAAATGTTGTTAGCAATCCTGAGTTATCTATCATTTTCAACTGATTCAGTTGCTCTTATCTCGAGCTATCTTCTTAATAGGAGTCAAATGGTAGCGATAGACAATTGTCTGACCTTTTGTCAATTGACTCTGGTGTCTCACAGGGGTCAATTTTAGGGCCGCTTTTGTTTTCCTTAACTACGTCCCAAATTCCAAATTGCATAAACAAACAGCTCAATCCATATGAACGCAGACGACACTCAGATTTATACTTCATTTAACCCCAATGATGTTACCAGCGTGTGCGATAAAATAAACTCTGATTTGGAATGTCCTTTTGAATACTCGAATGAAATGTCACTCATGCTTAATCCAAATAAATTGAAGGTGCTCGTATTAGGGCCTATTAATGCTGATGACGCGGTGGTGATGCTGAATAGGGAGAGACTGGGGTTGTCATCAGAAGCAAGAAATCTTGGTCTATTAATGGACACTTCTCTCCGTTTTGAGAGCCACGTCGGTGAGTGCATCCGAAAGTTATATGGTGCGTTGAGGCGTATTTATCCTCACCGACATTTTCTTGATCAATCTATGAAGAGGCTGTTATATGAGTCTCTAGTACTTTCTCATTTCAATCGTGCTGATGCAGTGTATGGGCCCTGCCAACACAGGCTACTTCTCATCGCATACAATGAGCGCAAAACAGCTGTTTAAGGTTCATACACGGTATTCGCAAATATGAAAGAATTTCCCACACTTTGCGTATCTCCAACTGGTTGAATATGAATAACAGGAGACATTTTCATTTCCTTTACTTTGCCCACAAGGCCATATTATCTCGGACTCCTGCATACTTACATAATAAAATAACATCTAGGACAGATGTGCATCAATTAAATCTTAAACACAAGTCTTCAGTAACAGTGCCAGCCCACTCGACAGCGTTCTTTAAAAGGTGCTTTTCCTATAACTTTGCCGTCTTATATAACCGATGCCCTGAAAAACAAAAAAATCTTTCATAAATGATATTTAAAAGAATGTTACGTAGCATCATGCAGACCTCTCAGAATTTCTGTTAAGTTATATTTGTGTGCAGCATAGTCGGTGTTTTGATATGATCTGTGAACGCGTAATTGTTTTTTATAGTGCACTGTGTGTACGCTTGATTTTCTTTTTTGTTTATTTTTCGTTTCAATTGTATATTTTGGACCTTATTAATTTTTTATATTGGTTTGTTTGATTTTTTTACTGCTGTCCATTATTTGAGTATTTTCACTTAAGTTAATATGGGTATTTGGAGTGGTATTAGTTAGTTATTTTAGGTTTGTTTTTTTGGGTTGAGTAGAACAGTTGTCATTTAACAAATGACAAACTGAACTTTGCCTTTTGTGAGGAGATTTATTGTCTATATTATTTGTGTATATAATTATTTATATATATATATATATATATATATATATATATATATATATATATATATATATATATATAAAATAATATAGATTCTTCGATCGAAAATAATATGCAGTAAAAAGTTAGTTGGGTGGATCGATCACTTTGTTGTAATAAAACTCATTTATCTTTGCAATATTTCGACACTTTATTGTGTCTTCGACAGGCAAAACTAAAAACAAATTTCCACAAGCACATGTTCAATACTATAATACATCGTTAAAACTACTCACATTCAAGTTAACTGAGACTAACATAATGAAGATCAGCACCACCATTCCGTCAAATGTGAATTAACATTTATAAAATCTGCTACACTACGATACAGTACAAAACATTTTAAAATTCGAGTCGATATGTCATCAACGGCGACAAGACAGTGACATACTCGAAGAGATAGAAGGAAGGAAACGACGATACCAGTCAAAAAACAATTTTCATATAAAATGTAAAACATGCGCCGTAAAGAGCGCTAAAAGTTAACAATACAAAGCACCACAAGTAACACTCTAATCCCTTACAGCTCCCCTACGCTTATCAATATCAATTATCAGTGAATATATATTACTGAGGCCATCCAAATCATTTCTAAAATTGATAACGTTTTCGGTAGAATTTATGTGGTACATCTCTAAAAACAATCTGTTGTTATGGTTGTTGTCCGAATCTAAAATTTGAATATTATCGAAATCAAAGTCATGTTCATTTTCTATAGAATGTAGCGCCAAGGCACATCTCGTTTTCTTTGCTCCTTCCTGACTACATTCGCATTAGCAGGTACCGAAATCTCTATGAGGGTGCTCACCTTCCTCTGGAAGTCTTTAACAACGATATCTGGCTTATTAGCATCAAGCAATCTATCATTCTATTCTGTTGGGCATTACAGTGGCAATGAGACCATACCTCACTGGCGCAATTCAGACAAATAACCTTAGTGCAGGCCATGCTTACGGTCGCTGAAGCGTTGGCCACATAATATGTGGCGATCCGGTAGAGATGGGTGGAGATGCCTAACGGCATGTCTCAAGTCTCCCGCAGGAGGCGCAGAAGTTTTTAACTTTCTTTAAAATCTAAAATCTTTCGAATTTTTTTCATGTGGTGATTAACGAAGGATGATTGCCCACATGGACGCTCATTTGATGGCAAAAATTAAGCGAGATGACTAAAAAGTTGACATGGTATGTCAAGAACCAGTAGTCAGTTCATTTCTGTGGCTAAGATTAGAAACTAGAATTATTAAAAAATATTTAAAATTTACGAATTTTCATAATTTTTTAGAAAATGATGGAAAAAATTTACATATTTGGCTAAAAAAAGTTGGATAAAATAATCATTTTTTTTTGCGAAAGCAATAGCGAAATCTATGGATACAATGCCGTAAAAATTTTGTAAATCGGCTGTTTAGTTTTTGCGAAATTGTGTCAACCGCCCAACAAAACAACGTTTCTAGAAACCACGTTTAAATTGTGGACGTGTAACGACATTCCCTAACTTTTAATCTTGTCTACTCATATTTCATCAATATCTCCGAAATTAATAACCTTATCACAATAAAGGAAAGCTGGTTAATCGACGGTAAGATATAAAGGAGAAAGGTATTTGTCGGGCAATTCCGTCATACGAAGATCGAAGAAGCAACCGTACCGTGGCTATACCGTACTGATGAGGACTAATAGTCCGAAACACGTGTATACGGTTGTATCTTCGATCTTCGTATGACGGAATTGCCCGACAAATACCTTTCTCCCTTATCACAATAAATGATATGTCATTCCAAAGACAAGGAATGTCGGTATACTACAGAAATTTCTGAAAAATATAGAAAGATGTACGTATTGCTAGTGATTAAAAAAGGTTTTGATAATCCAGATGTAATCGGCTCGGCGGGCCGCTCAATTTTTCGAATTTGGTTCTGAAATATTTGCATTACTTTTTTTTTTAATTTTGAAAGTTTTACATCAGAATGTACGTATCCTTAATTCGACGTATCAGAACAACAACAGGAGAAACATCTCACCGAGTGCTCGTCACGGCACCATGGGTCAATGGTTCAAATCCAGGCAGCTACGTTCTTTTTATTGTCCTTGTTGAATTAAACAGAGTATCTTCTTTAAGTATTTTATTGAGCTTTTAAAAATACAACTTAGTAACTTGACAGTTTATGAACAATATCATCATATATTTGTTTTATCCATGGAAACCATATAAGATGGCTGACTAACATAAAAAATATTTTAATTGAACTCCAACACCCTCCCACAATTAAATAGTTAAGCCAATGTTGAAGCTATGTTTCTTATGAAGTATTCTTGCCAACGGTTTTGTAAAAATATCCGCTTGTTGATCCTCGGTAGCAATATACTTCACACTTACTTCTCCGAGTGTAATTTTCTGACGAACAAAGTGATGACGAATATCAATATGCTGTAATCTTTTATGGTGTTCTGGATTGTAGGTCACTCTGATGGCTGACTGGTTGTCTTCATATAGTACTGCACTTGTTCCATTAGATATTCTTAGTTCTCGAGCTATATTATTAAGCCAACATGCTTCACTCGTTGCAAATGACAAAGCCATGTATTCAGCCTCGGTTGAAGATAACGCAACAATATGTTGTTTTCTTGAAGCCCATGAAACTGTGTTGCCAAAGATTTTAAAAACGTACCCAAATGTTGATTTTCTATCTTCAATGGCTCCTCCCCAGTCAGCATCGACAAAACCTTCAACTACTTCCTGACTATTTTCCTAGGTTAAAGTACCTTTGATGTACCTTAAAACTCGTTTTAACGCTTTCCATAAAGCTTCTGTTGCACAACTTTGATATCTGCTGAGTATATTTAAGACTCCACAAATATCTGGTCTGCTTCCTAGCATTGCATACATAAGGCATCCAATTAGTCTCCTACACTTGCTCTCTAGTTCCCTGCTTTCAGATGTTTCAACTATCAACTCAGTTGCTTTAAAATTTGCGTCCATTGGTGTCGCTATAGGTTTGCAACTTACCATATCAAATTTTCTTAGAACAGATTCCAAATATTCAGATTGATCTATATCAATTGTACCTTGTTTAATGTTTTGTGAAGCGCGTATTCCCAAATAGTTTGTAACAATTCCCATATATTTCATTTCAAAAGCATCACTTAGCTGTTGCTTGAACTGTTCGACTTCTTTCTCATTTGAACCAATTATTAGAATATCATCTACATAAACTAATACAGATATTCTGCTATCCTTGTCCAACTTGTAATATAAACAGTAATCATTTTTCGATCGGTTAAAACCAAACTTTTCCATAAAATCAATGATTTTTTCATTCCAATATCTTTGTTCAATCCATAAATGGCTTTATTGAGTTTATATTTTTTATTGGCGTTTGCTTCAATACCTTCCGGAATTTCGATATATACATCTTCTCTGATATCTCCATTTAGGAAAGCACTTTTAACAATGTCTCTTTTTGGTTTTTCTTTCGTATCTCTCTTAATGCATTGCCATATCCTTTACGGGCGAATTTCCCGTGTGTACAATTGCTATGACTAGTACAGAAAAGTTCTTAGCTCTATCAATTTGTCCATGTCGAAATTACATATATAACCATTACTAGAACCCACCAATGGCCCATAGGTGCCGCGACCTTCACGCTTTGTGTGAGCAGCGGTGAGATGTTTCTCATTTCGTTGGTTTGATGCGGCAAATAAAACTGCCTAGTTTCCCATGTCTCGGTGGTTGTATTTGGAAAGATGTTAAGCTGGATACCCGGCGTCCCTGGTTCAAATCCAGGCTGACGCGCTCTTTTTAATTGTCTTCTCTGGCTGGCTTTCTTTAGTTTCTCTCTCAATTCATATGAGAAGTAGTTTGCATACAGCGTCTTCACAATATTAGGCTTCAGATATCCAACAATTTCCATTCCAATAATATCGATTTTTTTATAGGAACAGGTCCTTGTGTATAAGAAATGTTTTGTATATTTTGTTTTTCGCTGGGGACGTACTTTCAAGATGTTGAAAGTATTATTATTAATGTTTCAGGATCTTTTTCAATACAAATTCTATAAAAGATATATGGGTTTTGTGTGTCAAATACATTTTTTTAATGACGAATCAATTTACTAAGCAATATCAATAATGAATCCATAGTAGCTAAACTATAAACAATACGTATTGTTTATCGGAATATACCATTTACCAGCCTGGCCTATCATACCGCATACCGCCTCTCGCCTACCAGTAGGTAAATACCATCCAATTATTTTGTCAAACGATTTATTTGTAAAATTACACGTAATATACTGTTGCGTTCGTTTGGAAACAAAATTAACAGTCCAAAAAATGCAGGAACAGTTATTGTCGTAACAACAGTATTTATAACAAGATGTTATATGAAAAAATGCACACTTTAATGATAGGCAATACCGTCGTGGTCGAAGAAATTGCGAACACATATCGCCTTGGCTGAATAAAAATAGAATATTTAAAGTGTGTTTTTGTACCGTTAGTCGCTCCGCAAAGCAACGGTTCTCTTGCTGCCCTTGCTTTTATGCAAAGCATTGACATCAACTGTTTAAAGAATTTCACCTTAACAAATAAACACTGTGTTTGATGGTATGACTACATAGTTATTCCAGATTTATTTGTATTTAAATGCGCACTAATAGCTTCCATGTGAAGTATGCATGCGAGCTCTGCTAACAATGGAATAACGCAGTTGGGCGTCCTTTATAGTATTCTTTTATTATTTTCATCATTCGTCAGGTGAACGGCAGCCCTTCAAACCGCCTACTAAGTATGCAAAACAAGTCGCATTACATTGTTTCAACGCTAATTCTCATCTATTGTTTATAATGAACCCTTCCATCCCAAATAACTCCACCGCGAAATAAAAGTAGGCCAACACACCAGACCCCCGAGGGAGTTTGCTGTATTAGCTCGATTTTTGTTTGACCTGTTTTCAGGCTAATTTTCGACTATTTGTAATGTGTTCAATAAACAAACCAATGTAGTCAAATCATTGATACATTTATGAATGATACAAGTGGAATTAAATATTTTCTTTATTTTTCTTTTATTTTTTTAATTTAATCTAGCACTTTAGCTTTTACCACTACGGGGCCATCGGCAGGCCCGAATTATTATTATCACGGCCCGCGTCTTTACCACGTCTTAAGTTGTTTTGGCTTCTATCTTTGTACCATGGAGTGAGGAAACCCACAGAAAAACCATCACTCTGGAATAGTGCATCCAATCCCGGGATCCCGGAAACCGGAATCCCGGTATTCCCGGACTTTTCTGGTACCGTAATCCCGGTGCTGAGATTAGTCTGAGAAAATCAAAATATTATTTTGACAAACAAACTAAGAGAAAGGAATACTAAATTAATGGTTAATGCCATTAAATAGGGCATAAACTATCCAGTTCTAGGATGTGTGCTCTACGTCCTAGTAGTTTATATTTGGTTTAGAGAATGTCGGTGCCGGCAGAAAGTGAGTAAGGACGAGACAGGACGTAAAAGAACTATCAACATTTGATATGTCGACTGACCGGCTTAAACTAAGTTAGCTAAACTTTGATATTCAATAACTTTTGTAGACTTTGACCGATTTTCATTATTTTTTTCGAGAAGTAAGGAAATTTATCAAATTTATGATACATAATATACTTTGATAATTAAGAAAATAAGTTATTCCAGCTCATTATTAATACTGGGAGATCAAAAATTGTGTTTTTGGGCATGTTTGAGACATTCTGTGGGATAACTAAGGAACTGTTCTCTCGCTGGTTGGCAACTAGGTACTCTATTACAGAACCATATCAATTCTCAACATCTTGTTTTCTAATTCATCACAATATCTGATTTTTTGTAGAATATACACAGTTTTATGCAAGATTTTGTATTTCACTCATAATCAAGTCAGATTTGCTGCAAGGTTTAAGGGTAAATTTAAATTGCTAAGTTTTATTTGAAATTGTTTATCTTCTACAAAATTCAGATATTGGAATGAACCAAAAACAAAATGTTCAGAATATGGATGTCTTTGTAAGAGAGTACTTTAAAACTTGCTTATGCTCCGGAGTTTTTCAAAGCGTGTATCGAAAGCAGATCAAAAACGTCGGTTTTGACAAATACGAACAAAATGACGTTGTTGAATTTTCCGAAAAGGGTTAGATCTATCACTTTTGAAAAGTATGACTCATTCCTCTATCTTCTAAATGGGTTGCTGGATCGAAAAAATAAAAACACCACAGGGTTTGCTATTGGGGTTGTATATACGAACGTAAAGAAAAACGGCCAAAAAGGCGTTATTATTACGATTTCAAAAATAACTTCCGGTTTTGGCGACAAATCCTTATATCACGAAAAGTAAGGAGCGGATCGAAAAAATAATTGAAAAAACACCCCCCGCTACAGAACCCCCCTGTCGGTTTTGACAAATACGAACAAAATGGCGTTGTTGAATTTTCCGAAAAGGCCTTAGATCTATCACTTTTGAAAAGTATGACTCATTCCTCTATCTTCTAAATGGGTTGCCGGATCGAAAAATAAAAACACCATAGGGTTTGCTATTGGGGTTGTATATACGAACGTAAAGAAAAACGGCCAAAAAGGCGTTATTATTACGATTTCAAAAATAACTTCCGGTTTTGACGACAAATCCTTATATCTCGAAAAGTAAGGGGCGGATCGAAAAAATAATTGAAAAAACACCCCCCGCTACAGAAACCCCCCCTGTCGGTTTTGACAAATACGAACAAAATGGCGTTGTTGAATTTTCCGAAAAGGCGTTAGATCTATCACTTTTGAAAAGTATGACTCATTCCTCTATCTTCTAAATGGGTTGCCGGATCGAAAAAATAAAAACACCACAGGGTTTGCTATTGGGGTTGTATATACGAACGTAAAGAAAAACGGCCAAAAAGGCGTTATTATTACGATTTCAAAAATAACTTCCGATTTTGGCGACAAATCCTTATATCTCGAAAAGTAAGGGGCGGATCGACAAAATAATTGAAAAAACTAAAATTATAAACATTAATTATTAGCTTAATCTAAAAAATAATCCAATAACTTTGGAATCTGGATATCACAGAATTTTTGCAAATTTTCAAGTAGTTACGTACGTAATTTGTTAAAAAATACAATAAATGGGGCCTGTACGTAGAGTTGTGAACGAAGAACGCGTAAATTAAAAAAAAATATCTGTGTAATATTGTTACGTAGCTCGTGATAGGGATGGTCCAGGCCAGGGTGGATGAAAATAAAACTCACACTGGGGTTTTACATACTGTATAATGTGTACGAGACAGTCCAAGAAAACAGCTGAGAAGGCAGGTCACTGCCTGCTCGTACAGGTGTCGGATGTCACACTCGTGAATACAGACAAATAACAATCTTCTTTGATACTCCGCAATGCTTCTACTTATATCAATTGTCCAAATACGTTACTCCCATTAATTAGGTTACCAAACGTCGAGGTTGTTCACTTGATTTTTGTGCAAACGCGGCGTCTGGATCCCGTACTTGGGAATTGCAAGTATTGAGCAATTCGGGTCAATGGCTTTGTTCTTTTATAACTCTATTCGAACATAATGATAAACTCGTCTTAAGTTACTTTGTAACAATATCTGTTTTGTTCTAGAATATTCCAATATGACGTAATCATCGATGCACACGCAAAATGCGTACAGACTTGATTATCTCGCTCAAAGATAAGACTAACCACAACGAGGAAAAAACAGTGTTCGTCAATTTACACGTAATCTTATGACAGAATGTCCCGTATAGCGCCTAATTTGAAATTTAACATTGTTTCTTATGTAAATCAGGCACAAATTTGATGAATCTCACTAGCATTTGTCTGCAATTAATAAGCTTCGTTCCTATGCTAAAATTTATGGGATATAAGGAATTAAAAAATGGTCGGTGATACAGTGTGCAAGTTTTAATTTCTCCAGAAAATGTTATTCTATATACAAAGTTTTCGATGATCTAAAAACTTCCTAACCACAGTCAGAGTTTTGGTTTTAGTAATTTTAGCAAATAGGATAGTAAAAAGCGAAGAAACAGTTACAATTTTGTAAGAGTAATCTGTATTTGATTATATTTAAATTAAAACTGTCTTAGAGAACTTAGAAGAATTAAAATTAGAATTAGACCATTTATTACTATATACCAACAGAAAATTGTTATGTGAAAATACGACGAGCTCGAGGAAATTTTAACGCTTCATCAGACAATCAGTAAAATATTCAAATAATATATTGAAATTAATAATCGACACAGGTGCTTCAATTAGTGCTCTCTTCGCATCATGTGTAAATAAATAAATTAGAATATGTTGACACAACAAAGCGAATAGAGTTATTGGAGCATTAGCGCCTCCATTTATCCTCTTAGCGCCTCCATTTATCATCTTAGCGCCTCTAATTTAAATAGTCGTTGTGCCATAGATAAAAACGATGCTAAAATTAATGGGATGTAAGGAATTAAAAAATGGTCGGTGATACAGTGTGCAAGTTTTAATTTCTCCAGAAAATGTTATTCTATATACAAAGTTTTCGATGATCTAAAAACTTCCTAACCACAGTCAGAGTTTTGGTTTTAGTAATTTTAGCAAATAGGATAGTAAAAAAACCCCATTCAAATTTTCCCGCCAACCCCAAAAAATTCAAATTTTCCCGCCAGCCCCAAAAAATTCAAATTTTCCCGCCAACCCCAAAAAATTCAAATTTTCCCTCCAAATTCTACGCCACCATACCGCGCATGCGTGACGACTCAAACCGAGCGCGCCCGAACGCTGGAACCTGGAGTGTATGACTCACACGTCGCTGTTAGAGAGAGAACGCACTGCGATTTTTATTTTCAAGCGCAAACCGATCAAATTCAAATTTTCGCATCAGATTTATTCGGATTTGAATTTTGCGCGCACCATCTTACCCGATGATGACCGAGCACCGATCGCCCGAACCGATAAAATTCAAATTTTTCCCGCCAACCTTAAAAAATTCAAATTTTCGCGTCAACCCCAGGTCCACCAACCCCACGCGCTAAAACGGCATGCCGACCGGCCGTCATATTTTAAACGACGTCATCTTCTTGAGCAGACATCGTTTTAGGTTAAAATTATACTTCTTACGGAATTTTAGAGTAATACAAGTAGATTATGTTAAAATAACTCTTGAAATTTACTCGCGGTATAAATTTTAAAGTTTTAAATCAAGTTTTCACGCTAAATTGATTCGGTCTAATTTTAAAATTCTACGGAGCATGCGCGAACCGACCAAATTAAAATTTTCGCGCCATTAAGGATAAATTTCAAAGTTTAAACCGTCATGACGTCACCATCAACAGTGGTTTAATATACTTACCGTTTACTTTTAAATTATTACTGCTTAATCTATTAAATAAAACATAAGAAATTCGTGGTTCAGACCCTGTATACAGACCCTGTATAATCACAACAGACCACCCTGTATATTGACCCAACCAAACCCAACTCATCCCAACCCAAAATGAGGGTCGCGGTGGGTCAATATACAGGGTCTGTATACAGGGTCTGTTGTGATTATACAGGGTCTGTATACAGATCTGTATAATGGAGGCGCTAAGAGTATAAATGGAGGCGCTAAGAGGATAAATGGAGGCGCTAAGAGGATAAATGGAGGCGTTAAACGAATAAATGGAGGCGCTAAGATGATAAATAGAGGCGCTAAACGGATAAATGGAGGCGCTAAACGGATAAATGGAGGCGCTAAACGGATAAATGGAGGCGCTAAACGAATAAATGGAGGCGCTAAGATGATAAATGGAGGCGCTAAGAGGATAAATGGAGGCGCTAAGAGGATAAATGGAGGCGCTAAGAGGATAAATGGAGGCGCTAAGATGATAAATGGAGGCGCTAAACGGATAAATGGAGGCGCTAAACGAATAAATGGAGGCGCTAAGATGATAAATGGAGGCGCTAAACGGATTAATGGAGGCGCTAAACGGATAAATGGAGGCGCAAAACGAATAAATGGAGGCGCTAAGATGATAAATGGAGGCGCTAAGAGGGTAAATGGAGGCGCTAAGATGATAAATGGAGGCGCTAAGAGGATAAATGGAGGCGCTAAGATGATAAATGGAGGCGCTAAGAGGATACATGGAGGCGCTAAGATGATAAATGGAGGCGCTAAGAGGATAAATGGAGGCGCTAAGATGATAAATGGAGGCGCTAAGAGGATAAATGGAGGCGCTAAGAGGATAAATGGAGGCGCTAAACGGATAAAATGGAGGCGCTAAACGCATAAATGGAGGCGCTAAACGGATAAATGGAGGGGTCAAATGAGGGTCTCGGAGGGTCCAATGAGGGTCTCGGAGGGTCAAATGAGGGTTTCGGAGGGTCAAATGAGGGTCTCGGAGGGTCAAATAAGGGTCTCGGAGGGTCACATGAGGGTCTCGGAGGGTCCAATGAGGGTCTCGGAGGGTCAAATGAGGGTCTCGGAGGGTCAAATGAGGGTCTCGGAGGGTCAAATGAGGGTCTCGGAGGGTCAAATGAGGGTCTCGGAGGGTCAAATGAGGGTCTCGGAGGGTCAAATGAGGGTCTCGGAGGGTCAAATGAGGGTCTCGGAGGGTCAAATGAGGGTCTCGGAGGGTCAAATGAGGGTCTCGGAGGGTCACATAAGGGTCTCGGAGGGTCAAATGAGGGTCTCGGAGGGTCAAATGAGGGTCAATATACAGGGTCTGTATACAGGGTCTGTTGTGATTATACAGGGTCTGTATACAGGGTCTGAACCACGAATTTCTTATGTTTTATTTAATAGATTAAGCAGTAATAATTTAAAAGTAAACGGTAAGTATATTAAACCACTGTTGATGGTGACGTCATGACGGTTTAAACTTTGAAATTTATCCTTAATGGCGCGAAAATTTTAATTTGGTCGGTTCGCGCATGCTCCGTGGAATTTTAAAATTAGACCGAATTAATTTAGCGTGAAAACTTGATTTAAAACTTTAAAATTTATACCGCGAGTAAATTTCAAGAGTTATTTTAACATAATCTACTTGTATTACTCTAAAATTCCGTAAGAAGTATAATTTTAACCTAAAAAGATGTCTGCTCAAGAAGATGACGTCGTTTAAAATATGACGGCCGGTCGGCATGCCGTTTTAGCGCGTGGGGTTGGTACGTCTGGAGTTGGTGGACGCGAAAATTTGAATTTTTTAAGGTTGGCGGGAAAAATTTGAATTTTATCGGTTCGGGCGATCGGTGCTCGGTCATCATCGGGTAAGATGGTGCGCGCGAAATTCAAATCCGAATCAATCTGACGCGAAAATTTGAATTTGATCGGTTTGCGCTTGAAAATAAAAATCGCAGTGCGTTCTCTCTCTAACAGCGACGTGTGAGTCATACACTCCAGGTTCCAGCGTTCGGGCGCGCTCGGTTTGAGTCGTCACGCATGCGCGGTATGGTGGCGTAGAATTTGGAGGGAAAATTTGAATTTTTTGGGGTTGGCGGGAAAATTTGAATTTTTTGGGGCTGGCGGGAAAATTTGAATTTTTTGGGGTTGGCGGGAAAATTTGAATGGGGTTTTTTACTATCCTATTTGCTAAAATTACTAAAACCAAAACTCTGACTGTGGTTAGGAAGTTTTTAGATCATCGAAAACTTTGTATATAGAATAACATTTTCTGGAGAAATTGAAAACTTGCACACTGTATCACCGACCATTTTTTAATTCCTTACATCCCATTAATTTTCGCATCGTTTTTATCTATGGCACAACGACTATTTAAATTAGAGGCGCTAAGATGATAAATGGAGGCGCTAAGAGGATCTCGGAATCTCGGTGTGATGTTGGACAGTAATCTCTCTTTTAATGGACACGTTGATCGGTTGTGTCGGGGTGCTTACGCGAAGTTAAAGCTGCTCTACCAATTCAAGGCTATTCTACCAACTAAAGTGAAACTTATGATTACAGATTCCTTGGTGTTGTCTAGCCTGGACTACGCAGATGTTGTTTATGGGCCCTTTCTTACACAGGCCAGTAAGCGACGACTGCAGAGTATCCAGTACAGCTGTTTGGCGTTTGCTGTTGGGTGCCCCCGACGCCAGCATATGACCGGGGTATTGCGAGAGCATCGCTGTCTGCGAATGGGTGAGCGTCGCTTCCTCCACTATGTCGGCGTGGTGCGCTTGGCTGCTGTCGAGCATCAACCGCCCTATCTGGCCGAGAAAATACAGTTGCGGATTGAAGCACATGCCCGAGAGCTTCGTCGGGTTGCCACGACAGCGACGGTTCCGGAACACAGGGCAGCGTTCTTCAGGAGGTCTTTCTCCTATCTCGCTGCCTTTGTTGTAAACAATACCCTCAGCACCATCGGCTTCCGCAGCCGAGAATCCACCATCGAACCTTTGAAGAAGGCGCTTTTATCGGGCGTGATTGTGTGCGAAGATATTTTTTGAGATATTTATTTTGAAATTTTATTTCGATGTTTTTTAATTTTCTTCGAATTCATTTTTTATACTGTTTCCTTGTCATTTCGTTTGGTAGTACTTTATATCACTTCGGTGTTGTACTTACCCTTTGTATTTTACATACAATAAAGTTATTTTATTTATTTATTTATTATATAAATGGAGGCGCTAATGCTCCAATAACTCTATTCGCTTTGTTGTGTCAACATATTCTAATTTATTTATTTATACATGATGCGAAGAGAGCACTAATTGAAGCACCTGTGTCGATTATTAATTTCAATATATTATTTGAATATTTTACTGATTGTCTGATGAAGCGTTAAAATTTCCTCGAGCTCGTCGTATTTTCACATAACAATTTTCTGTTGGTATATAGCAGTGATTCCCAAACTGGGGGGCGCGCCCCCCTAGGGGGGCGTAGAGTAACGTTAAGGGGGGCGTGAGAGCACAGACAAAAATACTACTAGACAAAAATTTAAATTCATGTTGAATTTAGGAATTGGTGCATCAGGTTTGGTCTGATTGCGTTACCATTTTAAAGCATATGTCGCGCTCGCTGATGATATAATAATAATAATAATAATAATAATAATAATAAGGTTTATATCGAGGCCGGCCGCAAATATCCTGTCTCGCTTCCCGTGTTTGCATCCAGCCGTAAACCGTACCCGACGCATAAGATGCTATGCAACTTTTTATACTGCCAAGTATAATGGCCTGCATCACGACCCACTGCTGTTTCGCTGTTTACCGTCCAGTGTAGTTTGGTGTAGTTTAGACCTGCAGATCTGAAAGACGTCACGCCGTGTGCACAGGACATTGATTAGAATTAGAACTTCGGCTACTACGTTGATATTTTTACTGATTTCGCTCTTCGTTATATGTTTTGCACTTTATCTAAGTATTATTGAAGGTATGTAACCTAACTATTTTTAGAAGTATTTTTCACCTAAAGAAAGAAAGTGTAGTGTGGTGGCTTTCGGGATGAACGTAATGCTAGTTTGTAATGTATTGATTTATTTTTGCAGTTAATTAATTAATTAATTATGAGTACTACTAAGAAACGAAAGTACATTGACGAATACATCAAGTACGGTTTCACAGTGATGGTAAAGAACGATATCGACTGTCCGCAATGCGTAATATGTTATGACGTTCTTAGTAACGATGGTATGAGACCCACACGTCTTCAACGACACCTATTTGCAAAACATGGTGCATTAAAAGACAAACCAAAGGAATTTTTTGAAGCTAAGGTTCATCATTTAAAACGCATTAAATTGGACAATACTGGTGAATTTTCTCAAGCAAACGAAAAAATTGTCGAAGCATCTTATAAACTGGCGCTGCTGATCGCTAAAAGCAAAAGGGCTCATACTATCGGTGAAACTCTTATTAAACCTTGCCTTTTAAAAGCTGCTGATGTTCTTCTAGATTCCGGAAGCAAAACAAAACTTTCACAAATTTCACTTTCCGATAATACAGTTAAGCGTCGTATTGATAAAATGGCAGAAGATATCAAACTGCAAACGGTGGAAGCTGTCCGAAAGTCGCCTTTTTTCGCGATTCAGTGTGATGAAAGCACTGATGTTGCGCAATGTTGTCAGCTCATGGTATACGTGCGATTTATTTATAATGGTGCTATGACGGAAGAGATACTGTTCTCACATGAACTAAAAACTACTTCAAAAGCTACTGATGTTATGAAGGCAATTTCCGACTTTATTGAGAAATATGAACTTTGTTGGGACAAACTTGTTGGTGTGTGCACAGATGGTGCTCCGTCAATGCTAGGATCACGTTCTGGATTTATCAAATTAATAAAAGATAAGAACCCCAACATAACTGGAATTCACTGTGTCATACATCGACAAGCTCTGGCTGCTAAAACTCTTCCTGACAACTTTAACAATTCATTAAACATAGCTATTAAAGTAGTTAATTTTATTAAAAATAGTGCCTTAAACACGAGGCTTTTTGAAGCTCTTTGCGCAGATTTGGGTTCAGAGTACAAAAAACTGCTATTTCATACAGAAGTACGCTGGCTTTCAAAAGGAAACATGCTAACAAGACTCTTTGAATTGAGGATGGAAGTACAGCAATTTCTCAACCAGCAGAAAAAACATCAGTTATGTGAAGTGTTTGCTGATAAAACTTTTCAAATCAAATTGGCTTATCTAGCTGATATTTTTGAGGCACTGAACGTGCTGAATTTGAAGTTACAAGGCAACATTTCAGCAAACATAATTACACATCATGATGCTATCCAAGCTTTTTTAGAAAAAATACTTCTGTGGAAACGCCGTCTGCAAGCTGAGGCCCCCAATTTTACATCATTTCCGAAATTTTCGTCATTAATGGATAATGAAATGAATGGTGTGATTGCTGCAAATGCAGAAATCACAAAAGACATTATGTCTCATTTAGAAGGCCTTTTAGACGAATTTCAACGGTATTTTCCTAATTTATATGACAATGAAGAACATAAATTTGCGCGTAATCCGTTCAATGTTGATATTGATACCCTTCCAGAACACATGCAAGAACAAGCCATCGACTTGAAACATGATTCAGCGGCGAAAGGCGACTTCGAACATTTAGAAATTACATCTTTCTGGATAAAATGGTATTCAAACTATCCTATAATCGCGGAAGTAGCTTTAAGATTGTATACACCTTTTTCAACGACCTACTTGTGCGAGAAAGGGTTTTCTGTTTTAATGGGAATTAAAACCAAACAAAGAAACAAGCTTGATGTTGCTAGCGACTTACGCTGCGCACTTTCAAATATAGAACCAAGAATTTCTCATCTCGTTAAGGAAATTCAGCACCACCCGTCACATTAACGATTTTGTAGTTTGTTATGTTTTGTTAAATAAATGTATAATATATATATATTTATGAAATCTTTTTTGTCTTAATTATGGGGGGCGTGAGCATTTCATGATATCAAAAGGGGGGCGCCATAGGAAAAAGTTTGGGAACCACTGGTATATAGTAATAAATGGTCTAATTCTAATTTTAATTCTTCTAAGTTCTCTAAGACAGTTTTAATTTAAATATAATCAAATACAGATTACTCTTACAAAATTGTAACTGTTTCTTCGCTTTTTACTATCCTATTTGCTAAAATTACTAAAACCAAAACTCTGACTGTGGTTAGGAAGTTTTTAGATCATCGAAAACTTTGTATATAGAATAACATTTTCTGGAGAAATTAAAACTTGCACACTGTATCACCGACCATTTTTTAATTCCTTATATCCCATAAATTTTAACATAGGAACGAAGCTTATTAATTGCAGACAAATGCTAGTGAGATTCATCAAATTTGTGCCTGATTTACATAAGAAACAATGTTAAATTTCAAATTAGGCGCTATACGGGACATTCTGTCATAAGATTACGTGTAAATTGACGAACACTGTTTTTTCCTCGTTGTGGTTAGTCTTAGATATTGTTACAAAGTAACTTAAGACGAGTTTATCATTATGTTCGAATAGAGTTATAAAAGAACAAAGCCATTGACCCGAATTGCTCAATACTTGCAATTCCCAAGTACGGGATCCAGACGCCGCGTTTGCACAAAAATCAAGTGAACAACCTCGACGTTTGGTAACCTAATTAATGGGAGTAACGTATTTGGACAATTGATATAAGTAGAAGCATTGCGGAGTATCAAAGAAGATTGTTATTTGTCTGTATTCACGAGTGTGACATCCGACACCTGTACGAGAAGGCAGTGACCTGCCTTCTCAGCTGTTTTCTTGGACTGTCTCGTACACATTATACAGTATGTAAAACCCCAGTGTGAGTTTTATTTTCATCCACCCTGGCCTGGACCATCCCTATCACGAGCTACGTAACAATATTACACAGATATTTTTTTTTAATTTACGCGTTCTTCGTTCACAACTCTACATACAGGCCCCATTTATTGTATTTTTTAACAAATTACGTACGTAACTACTTGAAAATTTGCAAAAATTCTCTGATATCCAGATTCCAAAGTTATTGGATTATTTTTTAGATTAAGCTAATAATTAATGTTTATAATTTTAGTTTTTTCAATTATTTTTTCGATCCGCCCCTTACTTTTCGAGATATAAGGATTTGTCGCCAAAACCGGAAGTTATTTTTGAAATCGTAATAATAACGCCTTTTTGGCCGTTTTTCTTTACGTTCGTATATACAACCCCAATAGCAAACCCTGTGGTGTTTTTATTTTTTCGATCCGGCAACCCATTTAGAAGATAGAGGAATGAGTCATAATTTTCAAAAGTGATAGATCTAACGCCTTTTCGGAAAATTCAACAACGCCATTTTGTTCGTATTTGTCAAAACCGACAGGGGGGGTTTCTGTAGCGGGGGGTGTTTTTTCAATTATTTTTTCGATCCGCCCCTTACTTTTCGAGATATAAGGATTTGTCGTCAAAACCGGAAGTTATTTTTGAAATCGTAATAATAACGCCTTTTTGGTCGTTTTCTTTACGTTCGTATATACAACCCCAATAGCAAACCCTATGGTGTTTTTATTTTTTCGATCCGGCAACCCATTTACAAGATAGAGGAATGAGTCATACTTTTCAAAAGTGATAGATCTAAGGCCTTTTCGGAAAATTCAACAACGCCATTTTGTTCGTATTTGTCAAAACCGACAAGGGGGTTTCTGTAGCGGGGGGTGTTTTTTCAATTATTTTTTCGATCCGCCCCTTACTTTTCGAGATATAAGGATTTGTCGCCAAAACCGGAAGTTATTTTTGAAATCGTAATAATAACGCCTTTTTGGCCGTTTTTCTTTACGTTCGTATATACAACCCCAATAGCAAACCCTGTGGTGTTTTTACTTTTTCGATCCAGCAACCCATTTAGAAGATAGAGGAATGAGTCATACTTTTCAAAAGTGATAGATCTAAGGCCTTTTCGGAAAATTCAACAACGCCATTTTGTTCGTATTTGTCAAAACCGACAGGGGGGTTTCTGTGGCGGGGAGTGTTTTTTCAATTATTTTTTCGATCCGCCCCTTACTTTTCGAGATATAGGGGTTTTATCTCAAAGGTGCATCGAGGGGAATTCTAACCTCAAAATTGGGAGGCTCTAACGAGGGGGCCCTGGGGGCGGAGCCCTAGGTCGAGGGGCGGAGCCCTAGGAGGTAGAGCTAAGGGGGCCACTCGGAAGTTGGCAACCTCTGAAGTTGGCAACACTCTGATGTTAGCCGCGTGGCCTTTGGCTGGAGATTGTTTCAAGGCCGTCCATGCCGCCGCCATACCTACTTTCAAAAATTACAATAGTATGTGCTAATCTCTAACAAATTGAATGAATTTCTTTATTGAATTTCTTTAAAATGCATTGAAAAATAATGAAAACCGGTCATCATTACAAAAGTTTAGCAAAATAAGCGTTCCTTTAATTGTGCCGGTCAGCGTATTTTTCTCGAAACTGTACCTGAAACTTGGCATATCTTGTTGTGCTGTACAGGGTCGTCAGATTAGAACATATGTTTGTTATTTTTTACCTTAAGATTTATTTATTAACCATAAGAAGATAATTCATCTTTCCTAGTCTTTTGTCTTATTTAATAGTTAATAAATTTTTTTTAAAAAATATAAAAATTTATTTACAATATTTATTTCGTGCAAAGAGCATATATTGGAAGAATTTATGTAGGAAAGAGTTAATATATAAAACTTTAATCACTATAATAAACGATAATGAAATAAACTTTTTCTTGTATCGAACGATATCTATTTATTTAAAATAAAAATGGCAAAACAATTAATCACTATGTAAATAATGTCGAATATTCAATGAAGCATGTTTTGTTTAAACAAATATGATTTGATCACAAGCACAACAATTTTAAGGAGTATTTGATGATGTTGCTCAAAATAAAAAAAATCTGTGTAACCGAACAAACTAAAAAATACGAAGAATAAGTTTTGTGTTATCAAAATCCTAGAATTTGTCTATTTTCGAGTACGATCTCTGGAACAAACTTTTGGTTTAATTACTACCCCCCGCCCGCCCCGCTACTGTCCCGACTATCTACAATAAAAATCTGGTCACCTTAGCTAAGATAGTGACTAAAATTAGGTCATCGCTCAACGATGAAACATTGAATATTTTGAGTTTTCTAAGATCTCATTTTAAGGCAGAAAATAATAATATTATTTAATATTGTAGTCATATTTTTTACTGTTTATGTTTATTACTGTATTATGTATACTGTATATTGTTCCGATCACTTATTTATATTTTAAAAATAAAATCCGTATTTAAAATATCTACTTATTTTCATTTTTTTATACATCGAGATTCCCGGTGCTGGCACCGGGATCCCGGTATTGAAAATTTCCAGCACCGTAATCCCGGTTCTGAAAAAGCAATTCCGGATTGGAAGCACTACTCTGGAAGCAGGTCGTGAGATTTGAACTCACGGCATTCAGACTGATAGCCGCACGTTCTACCGCTGAGCCACAGTTTATCTAAGTTGATTTATATTGTTTTCATTAAAGCGCACAAATATAGCCAACTAACGCATTTCAACTTGCACGCAATTTTGTGGTTCCGAATGAAAGAACAACGCCTGAAAGAGAACATTTTTAATTTCACGTTTTAATGTGCTAAATCTGCCTTCTTATTTTGTTGTCGGGAAATAATTTTTTTTAATGTTTTATACTTTCTTTCAAGTCGAGGCAGTATTTGAGCCAAAACCACATAAACTTCTTGCCTCGTAGCTTTCAGCAAACTTTTCACTATGGCATGTTTTGCATGAAGTGGAAGCAACACAACTTTGTCTTGTGGCACTAAAGGAAAGATCCTTCGAGAGTATGATGTTGTCATTTACGAATTAGCTCAATTCTCTACTCTGGTATGTGTGGTTTGTATACTGGTCGCTTTTATATCTGGAGTCCCAATTGCGCATAAATGACGTATTTAATATTTTCGGTTTGCAACCCGAAAAGAATTGCAACGACCTTTAAGTCACAGCATATTTGCCATTGAATACTGTAGTGTGTTGCCAGTAGTCCTAGATAACAATATCAAGAAAGCAACAAGCAATCTTTGTTTTATCAACGAGTTTGAAAAGCTACCATAACCTTCTCTGCGTCCAAGGCCAAACAGTATCTCCAGATACATCATACGGACTGACTAGTTTACCTATAGACCGCCTACTTAGGTAGAAAAGTGAAGTCGCAAGAATCGATAGACAGCATATGCAGAGTGTCTCAAAAAACCATAGTCGCCACCGCCAATCAAATAAACTCTGTGCAAAATTGGGTACATAACCACCTGGACCAATTTAGGCATGTTTCTTAATATTTAGCATGGTGAGTTTGCCGTCAAAATTTTGTATAGCCTATGTGCCATGTGTTGTCCTAACAACTACAATATGTATAGAGACTGCTTCAGTCTTGTCATATTGGGGATTTTAATACTTTTAGCTTAGTATCTTTACCCCCAAGGTAAAGATACTACTTTTGGGGGAAAATCCCCAATCTGGCAACATCACGCCTGTACTGTTTACAGACCAGTCCAGATTTCGTTTAACTCGTTGCGACGGTCGAGTACGTGTATATGGACGTCCTGGTGAATGCTACGCAGCCGCTACTATACAGGAAGTGGATAGATTTGGTCGTGGATCTGTGATGGTTTGGGCTGGAATCAGTATAGACAACAGAACTGATCTTTTTGTGGTTCCTGGTAGACTAAATGCCATGAATTACATCTAAAACATCTTGGAGGACCATGTGGTGCCTGCTGCATATGGCGTCCGTCAACATTTCATCCTAATGCAGGACAATGCAAAGCCACATACCGCCAGCATCACCAGAAAACTTTTACAAGAACGTGGAATTCAGGTCATGGAATGGCCGGCGGTAAGTCCTCACCTGAATCCTATTGAACACGTGTGGAGATAGCTTGACCGACGTGTTCGCAAGCGCCCTAATCCACCACTAACCATTTAGGAACTGACACAAGCGCTGATTGAGGAATGGGAAAGCTTGCCCCAAGAATCTCTTCGCAGACTAGTGCGAAGCATGCCACGCAGGTGTGAGGAAGTGATTAAATTAAAAAAGGAAGTATTAAACCTCACCAATCCACATAAAACCCGACTGTCATCGATACTATGACAGTCATTTCCATTTTGTTTTGCGTTACTAATTTACATTTTTATGTGTAACTTAGAAGTAACTAAGAGTTGTAACATTGTTTTTGTAATTTTCTTTAGTTAAATATATGCCGCTGAAGTACTCCAAATTTGATTTGCCTAGAGCTATTAATTAAAAAGTTACAGGTTTCGAAAAAAGTGTTCCCCTAATTTTTTTGAGCAATGTATGATATGGAGATGTTGATTGATACATGCTTTTACGATTTGCAGGGATATAACTGATTTATGATAACAGCGTAAGATATATTTGAATGATGATTATTGTGTTCTAACTACACAGTATGTCTCACGGGACGTTGGATTGTATGGGTACTTTTGTTATTATTAGAGATATAAAGTCGGTTAATGGTGCAATTCGTGGAGAATAAAAATAAACCCGCAAAAAACAATTTCTTGTCCCCTTCCATCGTATCCATGATAGTTCCCCCTCGATCCTAATCAACAACACCACGATTACTCCCTACCGAAATTGCAAGTACCTCGGAATGTTGATAGACCCAAAGCTAAAGTTCTCAGCACACACCAAGCGAGCAAAAATGAAAGTTAAGTCAAGAGCAATCAACTTCAGATGCCTCACGTACAAAGACAGGGGAATAAGTATAGCAGCTGCAGTTCACATTTACCGAACTATATGTCGCCCTATCTTAGACTACGGCTGCCTCCTATTCACCGACATACCTCATCAGGCAACCAACAACATCAGCGTTGGAGAACGATGCGCTCTGTGCAGCATCACCAGACTACGTCATCCCAAAAACCCCCTCCACAATCCCTCGAATGACCTCCTGTACAATTCAACAAAGATTATCCCAATTACCACCAAACTAAAAACCCTATCCATAAATGTATCCAAAAAATTCCCAGAAACCCTGGCTCACATGTTCCACATGTTCGTTAAAAAAATTCATAACTACGAATGTCCAACCCCAAACCCACAACCTTCGACACCATCAAGAAGCTTAAGGAATTGTAGTCATTGATATGCCATAGATGAGAACACTGGGCTGAAAGACTGCGGTCCATGGCCATTTCCAGGCGAGAAGAACACTTAAACACTTCAAATTGTGTAACATGTATTGTATTTATATAGTTTACTGGAAATAAATGTATTCTATCTATCATTTTTTAATTGTGGTCATAACTTATTTATTTGTGATCCAATCAAAAAAATGTTTTGACATTATAAAGGCACTTTTTTGTCTACAATTTGATTGTGACAGTTTAAAATTTTTTTCGCCAATGAATTCGTCAGAAACAAACGTAACTTTTGTTTTTCTTATGGACGTCATATTGGTTTTATACATGTTTGGATTCACTATTTCTTTCTGAATAATTTGGTATGCCACATGCCATGTTTTTAATACAATAAGATAATAGAATTGACTGAAAATTGTACACTTCGAGAATTGCTGAAAATCGCATGGTGCCATGGAAGACATTTTGTGTAACAATGTGATATCTAGCCATCTGTACCCATCTGTTGAACAAAATTGATGAAAACCAAGAATTTTATAAAAAAATATCCGTCCGATGAAACATATTTTCTAATAGAAGTATCATAACCACCAAGATTGCCGGATCTTAAGAATTAACCTTTTAATACCTTAATAAGCTATCGAAAAGAACACGCAATAGCAACTGCTAGCCATATCAACTGAGCATTCCAGATTACAGAATACAAAATATTGCTGCTGGTTTGTCGTGTACGTCGAATTTCCTAGAATCCAACGATGTAAATGAGGGTGTGCGGCAACACGTCCGTGTTTTAAGATTTTATTTTCCTATGGAACAAATCAATTTTCTCCGGCTACAGCCTCATGAAGGTGTAAAAATTCTGTAGCATTTACCTCTATGAAATTTTAACGGACGCTAATGGCACTTTGAAAAGCTTTTTATATCAAAACTCGCACGCATTCGTCCGTTATAACGGCGCCTTGCTGAATTGACTGCTACTCAAACCGTCAGCATTACACCCCAGAATGTATGTTTATTTATAACAACACAGGATTTCCGAGTGGTAAAGTAAAAAACACCTCTGCCAAAAACTCAACATTGTTCAACTCTATGTCAATCGCTAACAAAATAAGAACAAATATTTGAATGGGTATTACTGCTGTTTATCCAGTTTGCAAAATACAACAATTACAAAAGATAGTTTCGGTAATAGATTTGGAAATGGGTCATTAAAATTGTTCCGTTTGCTCTGTTTCGAGTTTCTCAATAACTAACTAAACACTCTAACTCTTTTTTTATAAGAACTTAAAAACAATTTAACCGACTTAACCGACTAAACGGCACTTTCTTGCTCTATGAAGTTATATCCACTTGAATAATAATAATATGTCGTAATCATATTTCCTGCCATATCCCAGAAACTGTGCATTTTTGGAACACCATTTACTTATTTTATTCTATTTTGGTGTTTTAAATATTTTATTTAGTTCTTTGTCACACACAAGTTGCCTTGTCCGCTTTAAGAACACATGAGACCGAGCTTAGATACCTATTTCACTATCTAACCATGGATTCGGGTACCACCAGCAAAGAACAGCCATACAAACAAACAAAAAAGGGCAGCTACATCGGTGCACGCATTGCGGAATTATTCGCGAATACACAAAAGAAGTACACATCATTACATAAAGAGTTATTGCAATAAATTTTGTTAGTATTAGTAATTACCGGTTATTATTAATAATAGAAGAAGCATTTGGCCCATGCGATTAGCAATATTGCATTAATCAAATTGATCAGTTATTATTAATAATTCACTTTTATATTTTATTTAGCATTTATTATCACCTACTTTTTAACTTTGTCTTAACTTATAAGTAAAATCTCGTAAGTCAATCGTCTTGAAACGATCTACACTTACTTCTTCTGTAACCTGTATGTGGGGTGAATAAGAGGTCAAGCCAATGGGTTTTTAGACCACCACAACATGCTCTTGTTTACATACGCCAAAATAGCCGCGTAACAGAAACAAACTTGTATATAATTACAACCAATTGCTGCTGTAGTCTACACATAATTTGTTACTGATTATACTATAACAATATACTTATAGAATATTATATTATACTGTATTATACTTTTTATTAATTGTTGTGATCATTAAGAAAGTAAAGTATTTACGCATACGTTTATCAGATACCCTATGATTATCATCCACTACCAAACGGTCTGGAAAACAGAACAAGGTGGACTTTCTGTCCATTGATATAAGCAAGGCGTTTGACACCGTAAGCAATGAAAGAATCCTGGAAAAACTGAAAAATCGAAGAAAAACTAGAACTCATAAAAACCTACCTAGAGAACCGACCACAAACAGTTAAAGTAGCAAGAAAGCGACGTGGAATACCCAAAATATGGACTGCCACAAGGGTCAAACATTTAACCGACACTCTACGTAGACTATCTACTACTATATACTAAACATGACTCACACTCCGCGGAAGAAGTTTACGAAAATCGGCGAATCGGGGGCAGGCTGTGCTCCTCGGAGAAGCGAAAATCGGCGCCGCAGGAGCCGATTTTCCGCCTGAAATTTGATTCTACAGTGCTTAGGCTTTCGATTTCGTCCAATTTGCGCCCAGTTCTTGTTATTTTTTACCTCGATTCGGCTAAATTTATGGATTATCGTTTGGGACTGAACTCGCCAGCGCGTCGCCATGGCAATCGATCGAGGTTGCTAGGCAACGGCCGCGCGCTTCGCGACGCGGTCAGCAGACGGCGACACATCGTCATGTAGCTGTTGAGATTACGCTACGAAGCAATAGATGGCGTCCCGTAACCGCTCGGAACGTACGTGAATAATCACGTCGCGCGTGTAAGAGCATCCGGGCTTTTTGTCTTCCTCTTAACGCTTCGGCGATCTACCTAGGTCGACCAGCAGGCCTATTAGGCCTGCACATTCTCCTAGTTCTCTACTAGACTATTCGTATTGGCGGACGATATATGCATATCATATGTGGGACGAGATATGAAAACACTACAAAACGAAAAGGATGAGGACATGCAGAAACTGGAAACATGGAGCACCCAGAACTACCTTACCATAAACGAAGAGAAAACTAACTTAATGATAGTCAACAGCAAGAAGAACCCCATTGCACTGACCATTTGTCACCAAATTAAGCAAATATCACAAACAAAATATCCTGGCCTAACGATCACAGACAAAATGAACAAAATGGGACGCCCACATAAACAAATTATGAAACAAAAATGCAGTTGCCCTAGCACAATTCCGGAAGATCAGAGAACTTTGCTCGCAGCTACTATCAAGACTGCAGCATGCGTTTGTCCTAATCGTAAACTAATTAATTCACAGTTACAAAACCTAAGACTTTTTGTCTTAATCTCTAGGTGTGATCTAAATATGTTCTTATTATAACTCTTCTCTATGTATATAGTCTTTATTCCCACACCAGCAAAATAATAACCAAAAGAAATAAATAAAAGTAAACGGTTTATAAAAACGGAACAAAACGGAACTACCTGTATTATATTTACAAAATATTCCTAATAATATACTCCTGTGTATTTATTATACAGCATGCAAGATGTACCATCTCATCTGGATGTTGGATTAGATTTTGATTTACACAACTATGTAATGATAACATTTTGAAATTTCTAATACGATTTATTACGCGTTCCACATGGACCCTAAGACTGGCAATACTCTTTGTGTGTAAGACATCTTCCGCATTCATCTCCTGTAATGCTGGGTGGCCTTACCAAGGAACATTCCGACTTTCTCAATTCAATTTCGATTCCTTGGAATCATGTTTTTGGTCAAGTTATCTAAATAAGTACAATTTCAGACAATGACAATATCACTTGCCCGTCCACCAAATCCGGGTGAAATAAAATTAATTATCCAATTTTATAACATGTTTTATAAAACATTTTTTCTTCATGTCCTCAGCCATCAGTACTTTGCTCTCCGCACTTGTTGTACTCGCTTGAGAAGATTCGGTGCTGTTCATATAATCGTAACATCCGGCGACAACGTAATGGCCAAGTTGCATTGGGGGGCTTTAGATGTGGATTCTTGTAGGGACTGAGTCTGTTTATTACTAACATTGGGGGTAGATTTCGGTGCTTTGTTTTCCTTGAGGTTCACAGACGATACAGTTCCTTTACGCAGGAAGGGATCATTTTTTGTCCTGTAATTCTTGCCATCGCTAAATTTCTACATCTGCTTCAGCTTAAAATCAAGTTCAGAATAGGAAATTACAAAATTAATCTAAATCCACAAAGCTAGCAATGATTAGATCAATATGATTTTCACACAGATTCCACTTTTTTTAGCGATGCATCTGCCAAACCCAAAGACGGAGGCCAAACATTCTTCATATCATTTGTTGGTATTTTTTAAAATAGTTTGTCTGGTGTTTCGACTTACTTTCTGTTGCAACCAGGCACACAACCAACTCTATATTGTTGTTTCTCATGTTGATTATGGTGTCCTGACCTAACCTCAATGCAACATCGGTAAACAGCGTGAACTATGCAACTGTTGGCACCACAGCAACATAAAATAACTATGCGTACCGTAGTCAAGTTTCGCTTTATAATCCCTCCTTGTGGCATCATAAGCAGGATTTGTGTTTGAATTTCAAAAGGTGTTTTCTCCTAAATTAAAGCTTTGTTCGGCATGTTGTGTGAACGGGTGATGATAAGCTAACTTACTTTGTAATCAAACAGAATTTGAAAAGTGCCATAATACCGTATTGTGTCGGTCTATATATATTTCATATATTTTCCTCTCAAATTTGTTTAATACAATACAATTTAAATGTTTGCTTTAGGCAGCGTTAGTTTTTTATTCAATCCCATTTCGACCCCTTTCGTCAACAACTATCGATTCCGCCGCACTTAAGTGTCTTCTTGAAATTTCGAAGTGGAATGGCTTGCTTAACTTTCACAATTCCGGGCGGCGTCATCTGTAACTGACGATAGAGAGCTCTGAAAACAATGTCAAGGTTGTGAAAGGACAATCACACCTCTGTTAACAATCCTATTAGCAGGTGGCCTTTGTTGATAGTCTTGGCGTAATGATATTAAAAAATAGATCCTAGTGAATAGGAGTTGCTCTTGCAATTATTGGATAATTAATGTACTGGGGTGAAATCATTATTAATATATTAGGAACAAATTCTTTAATAGGAAATAAATAGGCCAGCTGACATTTTTTAAAGTGAACAGCACACGTAAACTTAAGAATAGTATATTTCGTTTAGAAATAAATTTAAATCATATATTTGGATTCAGATCTAAGTAAACGAGGGGCAAATTGTGCTTGTGTGGAAAGATGAATCATAAGCTGCAACTAGAACTACCAACAAACAAAACTAAAACTGTATGTATTCTGAACAACAGTGTATTGCATTGTATTGTCTCGTTACGTGACAATTTAAAGTTTTTCTTTTTAAGCGGTAATCTTAAAACTACAATGTAGTCTTTAGAGCTCATTTTATATACCTAAAAGGTATATTCACGAGATAAAAGGCACGTTGAGGAAAGTCCAGACATTATTCTATAGTGCAGCTGGACACAAAGGTGCAGTGGGAGTTTTAAATTGTGCAGTGGTGGTAATCACATATTTATGCAGCAATTAAATATTCGATTTTTGTTTTTATACTTATTTCATTTCATATTTTCTGGCCAAATGCCTTAAACATGACCGAACGAAATAAAGCATTCTTTCATACCTATATCATAATACCTATAGAATCTAAGAAAGTCAATGGGTATTTCAGTTTTACGTATGGCATTTGTTAGTTTTAGTTAGTTTTACGTATGCGGGTTGTTGATTCCTGGAATCCAAAAAGTAAATAATTCAAGGATTAATTTACAATGAGAAAGTTGATATCAACTTCCGGTAGACCGATAGTACCTAACGGTCAACATAAAAAATGAAAACCCAATAGCCGCTGAGCATAGGTATATGAAATTTGCTGGGCTTTGTTCCTATAACGCAACCTCCAACTACGCAAGAGTTTTTGTAAATTCCGTCCTTAAGAGGGTGAAAATGGCGATTGAGTTCTTCATGCAAAAAACGTATATTTTAAAAACCGTGGATGGTTTTTGTGATAAAAAACACGTATAGATTGATTGGTATTGGTTTCTGCTTAAAAATGATACACTTTATCTCACCATTTGCCGAAAGCCCAATTGAGTGGGGTGAACAAATTGGGGAGATATATGAACGTAGTTTTTTATGAAAATTTGCTTTTATATCGCCCTTTACAAATAAACACGTATGTGTTTTGCATTTTTCAAAACATCCACCTAAGGGGTATATAAAAGGAGGGTGGTTTTTGATTATACACGTAACTGTAGCTGAAAATTCGTAAATATTGCGCAACTGAAAATTTGGTAATTTGATAATCTTTTAAAAATACGCATGTTTGGTAGATATTACTATATTAAGGCACAGTTATAATGAAACTACTGCTACGCTACGGTAGCCTGTGACAGTGTGAAGTATATTTCCCTGTTACCTGTTTTTTTCTTTCAGCAATATTCATTCGTACTGGTTGGTAGATGCTTACTTCACCAAACTATCGTACCAGTTAAAAGCCCTGAGATGTTCAGAGTCAGCTAAACCCGCCATCTTGGAATAAATCGGCATGGTTATGTTTTTTTTTCGCATGTAACAAACTTTTGTAACTACGTACATACGAACAGTACGAATAGTTCGCATACATAGTCCCACTCAGTAACACCTTGAGTGTCCGTGTGACAATAAGCCTGGTCGGGGTACTGAAAGACAAAACAGATTGCAACGATTTCGTATTCTTCATCGCGGCAAATCAAATATTTTCTTGTAAAAACGCATGTGCTTCTTTACTTCTAAACAAGCAAATTATTTTTATTCTTATTTTTTTCCAGAGTAATGCGATATTTTGTCAAAGCACTAAAGGGGATTTGGTATTTGCTTTAGGGTGGCATCTTCTGTTGTCATAAAGATTATTTTCTTATAGCATGGTATTCTCATAGACGGAAGAGTAGGCGCTTTCTTCAGTTCCTTTCTTTTTAAATTTATTCCTTCCTTCTTTTCAATGCTGTGTAAACTTATACGGTGTGGCTTACTTGAAGTGGACTCGATATTGTTGTTATCTTTTAAGATGTGGTTTCAACTCTTTTGGTATTGTGGGGTAAACTATTTTGTGGAGTTGAAAAAGATTCAACTTTTCCATAATTTCTTCGAAATAAAGATACATACTGTAAAAACTTACTAAGAAAAGTTGTTCAGAATTAGAAAATACCCAAATACATCGAGTTTCATTGAAATGTTCAAAATGTTTATCGAAAACTTGGAATTGTCGGTAATTTACTTTAAAAATAGATTTTCGGCAAAAAGTTGCTGAGAAAAGCTGGTACTAATAAAAATTATCAAAATTTTACCAAATTTGTTTGAAATATTAACGATTATTTCGTTTTATCTCAAAATTTTAAAATTTATGAAATCACAGAACGTAAATAGTACTTTTGTATAACTTGATATATACAGGTAATATTTGATTCCACACAGCTTTTCTTAGTAACTTGTTACCGTATCTTCATTCCGAAGCAAATTTCCTAAAATTCTAATTTTTGCGTGATCTCAGTAGGCCGCTATATCAATCTAAAATTGCTCACAAAACACAAAATAGTGTACTTTGGGGAGTTGTAACACGAATCAATTTTAAACCAAAATCACAGAAGACAACATCAGTATGGAGTTGTGTCCACTTCAAGTCCGCCACAATGTAGACGCCTTTTTGCTTTAACTGTAAATGTTTTCATTCTGTTATGAAACCAGTAGAAATACGCTTTTTACTTTATCATACGCAGTATGTAAAGTTTTGTAATCGTGCCAAAAAATTTTTTTGAGATTTTAGCGGAAATACGTCTTTTTGGGTCCCCTGAACATTTTTGACCAAGGTACAAAAAAAATTCTCTGTGTGTGTGTGTGTGTGTGTGTGTGTGTGTGTGCGCGCGTGTGCGTGTGCGTGTGCGTGTGTGTGTGCGTGTGCGTGTGTGTGTGTGTGTGTGTGTGTGTGTGTGTGTGTGTGTGGGTGTGGGTGTGGGTGTGGGTGTGGGTGTGTGTGTGTGTGTGTGTGTGTGTGTGTGTGTGTGTGTGTGTGTGTGTGTGCGTGTGTAAAACCCGTTTTTTGTGGCGACGATTCCGGAGACTACTAAAGGTATCGGGACGAAACTTCATATTTAGAAGTTTCATAACCAAACTTAGAGCTGAATAGCTTTCTGTTGAAGAGGGTCCAAAGGAACTGGAGGTTTAGTCTTAGCATTTTTAAGATTTTTCAAATAAGCCGCCATTTCTAGAATTTCGTCGAAATAATTAAATAATTTTTTGGTACAATCAATAGTTTAGCTGCTAGAGCAAATTCTATTTCTACGAGATCGTTCGATACTGCATGAAAACTAGTAGCCAGGATTTGGTAGATTTTTTGATTCTAATGATAGTAGGTAGTCTTGGTGTCAAACGCTAATGTTTTTACAATAACTTCTGTTAATATAAGCTGCGTTCGCATATTGCATTACACTTTTTACACCAATAACACGTACCCGGTGTATGGACGGTGTCAACGGAGTACAATATCCGAACGCAGCTTTAATCGACATATCTGTCTAGTTCTAGTAGAGTTTATTTCACGACAAGTGGCAGTAATGTATGTCCTATAGGCATTGACGTGTGTTAGAATGAAATAGCAATCTTCTTTATTGTATTCTAACACATGACAATGCGTAGGAACGTTTGCGCGTTATGTCAGCGGCTTACTGCCACTTGTCGTGAAAAATACCATAGTTTTATTTTAATGCAGACATGGCCGATCTCGATCAAATAGAGTCTCATGCAGCTAAACTATTAATTTTATATATAGTATGATAAAGTCATGTGCCTGGCCACATCAGATTTTTTACTTTATCATACGCAGTATGATAAAGTATTGTAATCGTGCAAATAAGAATTTTGAGATTTTAGCGGAAATATGTCATTTTGGGTCCCCTGAACATATTTGACCAAGGTACAAAAAATGTCTATGTGTGTGTGCGTGTGCGTGTGTGGGCATGAAGGCGTGCGTGCGTGCGTGCGCGCGTGCGTGGGTGTGTGTTAATTTATTGTATTAAAATATCTGTCAAATCCTGGCTAACTTGTTTTATTTTAATGCAGATACGACCGATCTCGATCAAATAGAATCTCATTTACTATTAATTTTATATATAGTATGATAAAGTCATGTGCCAGGCCACATCAGATTTTTTTATCTTACATTATGCAAAAATGACATTTTCGCGTCGCTATGGAGACACAGTCGAATCAAAACACAGCTTTCGATTCGATTTGACGTTTGCGATTAAAACGTCAACGTTGTCTATTTGTCAAAAATCAATATGTCAGTCTTTAGAAACGGGTGAATTTATTACGATATTGTTGTGTAGGATAAAAAGTTATGTGTGCACCCCGCCCAGATAGCAGTGGCGGATTACCCACTAGGCACAAGAAGTGCGCGCTTAAGATGGGCTTCGAAATAGTAAATAGACATAATTATAAATATTATGCAACCAACTATACGGCATGCAGAGCCTCTTGTTAATAGATGGCGGTTCAATGCAATTTTAGATATATTTGGGGAAGCTGACGATTTTACGTGGTCTGTGCACGTGACCTGTGCTTGAGCTCCGAGGCGCGTTTTTTTTTTTCGAGTACTAGGGGCGCGCCAGGTACGGCAATAAAATGTTTTACATACTAATTGACACAATTTGTATTTTACTGATACATACAGGATTTTTGGTTTGTGATAAAACGGACAAAATATTGTTCAGGAACAATACAATGTGATGGACCTGTTAGATATAAATAAAATTAAAAAAAAATGTAGGTATATTAAATATAGAAACAAACTACATATTTATATTAAATTATAATATTTATAATTAAATTATAATTAATTAATAAGCCGCCTACTGACAAAAGTAATAATAGGAATTATAAAAATATTAACAATAACAATGAACATTCCCTAAAAGATTATCTCAGCATATAAAACAAATATTTCTTGCGTAAGTTTGTCAGTAAATTTAAATAATCATTGAACTAAATTTGTGTCTGTGAAACAAATTCCTTCGTTTCTTGATTTTCCTAATCGGCCTACTTGTACATTTTGACTAGTATATAAAATCATGGTGACCCTAAATGTAATAAAGTTATGGAAGAATACACCTATAGGAGATATTTCCTGTGACTATTTGTATAAGAAGTAGTGTGAAGAACTGTGAAAAGGACACTGACAAAAGGAACGAAGTGGGAGGGGTACTACGCTTCGAATATTTTCAGCGTAAAAAGTGTTTATTCAACCTGTTGCTTTATTCTGTGTTCTCCAGCCGTATGTTTAGCAAGTATTTGCGAATTACCTATATGCTGTGGTTTTTGGATTGAGAGTGTTGGACATCATTTTGTTAGTTTAGCTCGCTTGTTCCATAGATTCGATAGTTTATAGTGCGTTTTGTTATTGACAGTGTTGTATTAGTTTAGTTCGCTAATTTTATAGACTCGATAGTTTATAGTGCGTTGTTGATTGACAGTGTTAATGGATCTGTCCCAAACTTGTATTTGTCAAACACGAGTGAATTGTACCTTTTCTCCTAGTTTAAAATTATTATCTTCTTCCTATTAACCATCTGGCCTGTCCTTTACTACAATAATATCTCCCGCCACACCTAGGATTCATATACAACACGGGTGTACGAGACAAGTTTCTTATGTGATTCAAAATATTTATTCGTAGGTTGATAGGTATAAAGAATATCGTTGAATTTCAAAATATTGATATAAGTTAATAAAATGATGAATTACAGGATTTATATTATATTTAATTATTTTTTTATTTTAAATATTTTATATTTATTTACATATTGATACCATACCATCGTAAATCTTTCCGAGCAATAGAGGTTCTGAGTAACAGGAATAAAAGGTGTTTTAATTATATATTTTTTTTAAATGCATACAATTAATATAAACTAAATTATACTTCATATCTGATAAACGGATATTGCTCTTTTTGGACATTGGCCTCTACTAGTTGAACCCTAATCGCATGTCACTCCTTTATAAGTCATCTTGCTATTCTTCGAATTTCATCCACGTATCTCATCCTCTTCCTTCCGTTACTTCTTGTATACTCACTAGGTGACCAGTTCGGATCATCTCTGGCCCATATTTTCTGGTCGATTCTATTGTGGTTTACGCATCTAATATTGTGGTATGTTTTTCCAGGTCCTAAGAGGTTTATTTTTTTGCATTTTGTGCTAAGTTGTTTCTATTTCATTCTAATTTTATCCCTTGGGTAATGAGAGAACCAAACAGCTTGCTATTCTTGCTACTCTTCGTGCAATTTCTTTCTTCAGACTACATACATCACTCAATATTAACTCAAGTTTACCGAAAATACATACATAGGTTATATTGCACACTGCGTTTCTTATGTTATCTTTATGTTTATCAAATGGCTGAGAACGATAAAATTGTGTTACAATACTGTTTTTAAATATTCATGGTAACCGATACAACGCTCGAGCAAGGAACGGGAAGTAGCTGAATTAATCAACGTGGTACCTGTACAGTTCAACAGATGGCTGTCCGGAAACAAGCGTTTTTATTTTCATAAGAATCTCAGTTTCTGGGCACTACTTTCAATCGGACATGAAATCGGAATTGAATCAGTGAGTCTCGATCTATTGGATAAAATAATAATTTCGTCCCCATTCGCATGAACAGCGACGTAATAAGGTGGTAAAAATCCTTGAAATTGTCGTATTTTAATAATTTATTACAACTGAATATTATGGTATTTGCATTCAAGATACACTTTATCCGTATATTTGAAGCTTTCCTAACAATAAAAAAAATACCCGACTTAGTTCTGCCCAGTGCCCGGACGGATTCAAATGAATTTCGGCGACTACTTTTTAGTCTACTACCGATCAATTTAAACCCCACCTTAAGGATCCCCGCCAGTTGAGGCCCCAAATTGATATTTTGTTGTGGAAATAAGTTAAAAGGAAGAATTACATTTTGACCAGACATTGCATAATAACATATCTTTCAGAGTGAAACAAAATTTTATCATAAGCATACATAATGTAATTTCTAACACATTTGAGTCGGAATTGAATAATAAGAGCGCATTATACCACAAAGTAACGCAAAAATAAGGGCCTCGCGAGCGTGGGATCTACTAAACTAAATTTTGCTTTTTTACTTTATCATACGCAGTATGTAAAGTATTGTAATCGTGACAAAAAAAGTTTTTGAGATTTTAGCGGAAATATGTCTTTTTGGGTCCCCTGAACATTTTTGACCAAGGTACAAAAAAAATTTCGTGTGTGTGTGTGTGTGTGTGTGTGTGTGTGTGTGTGTGTGTGTGTGTGTGTGTGTGTGTGTGTGTGTGTGTGTGTGTGTGCGCGTGGGCGCGTGGGTGCGTGGGTGCGTGGGTGCGTGGGTGCGTGCGTGCGTGCGTGCGTGCGTGCGTGCGTGCGTGCGTGCGTGCGTGCGTGCGTGCGTGCGTGCGTGCGTGCGTGCGTGCGTGCGTGCGTGCGTGCGTGCGTGCGTGCGTGCGTGCGTGCGTGCGTGCGTGCGTGCGTGCGTGCGTGGGTGTGTGTGTGTGTGTGTGAGAGAGAAACTACTAAATGTATCGGGACGGACTTCATATTTAGAAGTTTCATAACCAAACTTAGCACTGAAAAGCTTTCTGTTGAAGAGGGTCCAAAGGAACTGGAGGTTTAGTCTTAGTATTTTTGAAAGATTTTTCAAATAAGCCGCCAATTCTGGAATTTCGTCGAAATAGTTAAATAATAAATTAAAGATGAGGAAATTCTGAATAATTTATCACTATGACATTTTTTGGTACAATCAATAGTTTAGCTGCATGAGCAAATTCTATTTCTACGAGATCGGTCGATACCGCATGAAAACTAGTAGCCAGGATTTGTCAGATTTTTTGATTCTAATGACAGTAGGTAGTCTTGGTGTCAAACGCTAATGTTTCCACAATAACTTCTGTCAATATAAGCTGCGTTCGCATATTGCATTACACTTTTTACACACAATAACACGTAAGTGTCATTTGGACGGTGTACCTGGTGTCAACGGAGTACAATATCCGAACGCAGCTTTAATCGACATATCTGTCTAGTTCTAGTAGTTTTATTTTAATGCAGACATGGCCGATCTCGATCAAATAGAGGCTCTTGCAGCTAAACTATTAATTTTATATATAGTATGATAAAGTCATGTGCCTGGCCACATCAGATTTTTTTTTTACTTTGGAACGCACAAACGAGAGCGAGTTTGTTAATTGTCGAGATATCTAAATAGTATTGATAAACTACAGAAATGCAACTATATTTTTAGTTTAGCTATGTATGTAGGGGGAAGGAGGCTGGGTAAAAGACCCATAGCACCTAGGCCTCAGTAGGCCCTTTCTGGTGACCTCCCCTGCTCACTCTGGTCTCGTAAGCCAGTCCAGGTCCTGGACAAAGGCAACGAGACATGGTAGAGGAGCGTTCCTGATTCTGTCCATGGTTGGTCAGTGTTCCCCAAGAGCACTTACCCTCTGGTCTTCCAGGGCGAGGCATTCGCACAGGATGTGTCTTACTGTCTTGTCGTCCTGCTCGCAAGCACGGTAGGTGGGAGATACTGACAGATGCAGATTGAAGATTTGCTTCCGTAGTCTGCAGTGTCCAGTAAGGAGCCCCGTAATAAGACGAAGCTTGCTTCTGGTGAGCTGCGTGTATTCCCTGGCTTCTTTAATGGAGGGATACTTGATCGTCTCCTTGGCCAGCAAACAGCCTGGTGTGTTCTCACCAGTGAAGGAATTCGCTATGGGTGATGTCCTTCATCATGTTCCTGAGGGCGGTATTGGAAGGCAGGATGAAATGTTCAGGGGCTGACGGCCGCGTGCCCTGCGGCGCTGCGTGCAAGGATATCGGCATGTTGATTATTTGTTCTTGGAGTCCCCTTTGATCCAGGTGAGGGTGATTATGTTATTCCTAGCTGCCTTTACTAGGGATTTGTGACATTCCAATGCTAACCCTGAGGTGAAACGACACCTTTCTATAGCAAGGATGGATTGCCTACTGTCAGTGAAGATCACTATGTTTCTGTCTGACTTATTGGATTCGGTGATTATGTCAGTAGCAGTTTAGATGGCGAAAAGTTCCACAGAAGGAACACAGAAGGAAGTTTTCCGAGAGGGATTGATCTACGCACTTGGAAGTCGTGCGAGAAGACGCCAGCTCCAGTTCCATTCTGTTTCTTAGAGCCATCCATGTAGATTTTGAGGCTCTTGCTGAGGTCGACCTCGGTGGCCGTGTTGTTGGTATGATAGGGTTTACTGAAAACATATTGGGGGGATGTAATCTGTAGGGCACTCTAAAAGTGGTTTATCTTTCACAGCCCTCCTCCAGTGGTCGAACCGCTTACCACCGCCATATCTCTCCCAGGAGTATCCCACTGTGCGGAGCCTAATCAGTGATGTCAGAGCCACCTCTTCAATGAAGATGCCAAGTGTAGTATCCCAAGGCAAACTTGGTTGCCTACACTACGGGGCATAAGGAGCCACGAACCGGACTCGATCAATAATTACCAATATAGACGTTAACATAGGCTTTAGTATAATATAGAACTGTAACAAGTAGTGGTACTCAATAAACAAGCTAATAACATCCATCGCGTTTCTTACTAAACAGTCACCTCAACACTACATTTTGGCGACGAGGATTAAAGGAAAATTCAAGTAGGGAACAACGTTAATCAAGAAACACCACTATTCGAGATTATAACCTACAAACACATGGAAAATGGCCGCTAACGATCTTTTAAACTGCGGAATTCAACATTTGGACATTAAGCACACCAACAACCTGGGCGAACGATGGAAGAAATGGATCATTCGATTTGAAAACTACCTAACAGCAACCGATATCGAAAACGAAACAATAAAAACAGCCCTGCTTCTACACTTAATAGGTGAGGATGCACATGATCTATTTTTGTCTCTTCCTAAACCCCCCGAAACAAATCCTCCTCCGTCTCCCTATTTGGCAACTAAAACCACGCTCGACAAGTATTTTAGCTTAATACCGACTTTGAAATATTCAAGTTTAGAGAAGCCAAACAAGCAAACGATGAAAACATTGACCAATTTTATGCCACACTACTGAAGTTATCAAAAACATGCCAGTTTACCGATCCTAACAAGGAAATTAAATCACAAATAATTCTGAACATAAGCAACAAGGAACTACAGCGATGTGCCTTATCAAATCAGCCAGACTTAACAAATTTACTATCGAAAGCCAGGATCATCGAACAAACTGAAACACAACTAACAGCCGTGAAAGGAAAGGCATCAGACCAAGAAGTAAATAAAATTTACAACAAACACTACAAACCAAGAAAATCAAACAACAACCAGAAAAACTGCAAAAACTGTGGAAATCAGTGGCACGACAGGGTCTGAAAACATGCCCAGCCAAAAATGCACAATGTCACAAATGCAACAAGCAAGGACATTTTGCAAAAGTGTCCAAAAATCAACAAAACTAGAATAAGAAGACAGTTAATTTAAACAAGGACGAATCAGACACAACTGACGATGATAGCAGCAGCAATACTTCATTTTATGTACATGCCAACAACACAAGAGCGCTACCAACAATCGACATTAACTTAGAAAACTCAACAATCAACTTTATCATAGACACCGGTTCTTCGGTCAACCTAATCAGCGACCAGACTTTCAAAAAGCTTCCACCAACGAGGCTAGACAAACAACTTATAAACATTCTACCATACAACAGCACAAATCGTCTACATGTTTTAGGAAAATTCAACACAACATTAACATACAAGGACAGACAATGTTCAACCGATATATTCGTTATTAAAGGACGAGGTGAATCGTTGTTAACCCATCAAATATGCCTAAAATTAAAGTTACTGGAGTTCACAAGCAAAATCGACCAGCAAGAATTAACGCTCACAACAGTGGAGGAAACATACCCGGAGTTATTTAAAGAAGTAGGTAAACTAAAGAACCATCAAGTAAAATTGCACATAGATGATAGCATACCACCAACTGCACAAAAACATAGACGGATTCCCTTCAACTTGAGAAAGAAAGTTGAGGAAGAAATCAATAGATTAATGGCAGCAGATATCATCGAGGAAGCAACGGGACCTACACCATGGGTATCCCCAACAGTCATAGTCCCAAAACCCAACAGACCAAACGAAATACGATTGTGTGTGGACATGAGAATGGCCAACAAAGCGATTATTCGGGAACGACACGTAACACCAACATACGTACGACGATATAATAACACAATTAAATGGCGCAGTAAAATCGACCTGAACGAAGGCTACCATCAGCTAACATTAAACCCGATAAGCAGAATCATCACAACATTCTCAACACACTCAGGAGTGTATAGGTATAAAAGACTTAACTTCGGAATAAATAGCGCAGCCGAAGTGTTTCAAAACACCATCAGACAAATTTTGATGAATATGCCGGGAACTTTGAATGTGAGTGACGACAACTTAATTTTTGGAGCAACAAAAAAACAACACAACAAGTCCTTAAAGCAAGTGCTTCAGAGACTAAGCGAACACTAAATAAGAACAAATGCACATTTGGAGTCAATAGACTGAAATTCTTTGGCTACGAATTTTCAGACGAGGGTGTCCACCCAGATACAAACAAGATCGAAGCTATAAACAAATTATCACCGCCTAGCAACCCGTCAGAAGTCAGAAGTTTCCTTGGCATGATAGGCTACGTTGGTAGATTTATACAAAATTTATCAGAGAACACCAAGAACTTACGGAAGCTGACCGAAAAAGAAACTGTTTGGAGTTGGACCTCAAAACACCAGCAAGAATTTGATAAACTAAAAAATAGTCTCACTAAAGCATGCAAACTTGCTTACTACAACAACGAGAAAATAATTCACCTACACGTGGATGCTGGACCGCACGGACTCGGAGCCCTAATATCACAGGAAGAATCAGGTAAAAAAACCGAAATAATTTCTTATGCGAGCAGAAGTCTAACACAAACTGAACAACGCTACAGTCAGATCGAGAAGGAAATGCTGTAGCAGTCTCTTGGGCAATCCGACATTTTCATCTTTATCTTTTTGGCACAAATTTTGTTCTCCATACAGACAGTAAACCACTTATAAGTACGCTCAATAACGCACGAAGCATCCCGAGTTCCAGAATCGAAAGACTAATTTTAAAAATACAACAATATAATTTCAAAATACTACACCAAACCGGAAAGGACAACCCATCAGATTATTTATCTAGACATCCTTTATCAACATGCGGAAAAGACGAAGCAAAAATGACACAATATGTACAATTTATTACGGATAATAATTTACCAAAGCGAGTCACTTTAAAAGAATTCCAAGAAGCGACAAGACTAGATGAAACACTTACAAAACTCAAACGGGTGATTGAAAACAATGAGAAACATTGGCTAGAAACTGCAGAATTAATACCATTCAAACACATAACAACCGAAGTAACATCGTACAACGAAATATTACTTAGAGGAACAAAAATCATAGTACCACACAAATTAATAGATACAGTTATCCTGTTAGCCCACCAAGGACACCAAGGCATTCATAAAACCAAATCTCTTTTAAGATCAAAACTATGGTTTCCAAAACTGGATAAATTAACTGAAGAAAAACTAAAGAACTGCACTGCTTGCCAGATTTCGACCGCCCAAAAACAAAGAAACCCGATTTTAACTCAGGAGCTACCAAAAACAACTTTTGAACAGTTGGACGTAGATTTTTGTGGACCTTTCCCGAACGGAAAATAAATCTTCTTAATCATAGATGAACACTCAAGATACCCTTTTGCCGAAATTGTAAATTCAACCAGCTTTGAAAACATTAAGAGCATTCTTGAAAAGACTTTCACACTCTTTGGAATCCCAGACAGAATTAAATCTGACAACGGGCCCCCTTTTAACGGAAATGAATTCAAGAACCTACTAAACAACTACCAAATAAAACACATACTGATTACACCTCTATGGCCAGAAGCCAATGGTATGGCAGAACGCTTTGTGAAAACACTCAAACGAAGCCTTATCTGTGAAAAATTTGAAATGAACACCTTTGGATCGCAAATCAACCAATTCTTGATGAATTACCGATCAACACCACACTCGAAGTAGTAGGAAGATGAGAAACCAGTTCCCAAACATAGAAGAGAAAGAAAACCAACAATGTTTGAAAGGAGAGAAAGAAAAGAGAAGAAAGAACAATGAAAGTGCGAACCTTAAAAGGAAAACAGAAGAACACAACTTCAAAGTGGACAAAGTGGACTATGTAGACAGAAGAAAATAAACATTTTAACACCAGCATATGACCCAACTGCATATAAAATTACCCATATCCTCGGTTCCCAAATAAGAGCGTCAAGAGGTACTGTAACAATCACCCGAAACTCCTCTTTCTTCAAACTGTTTCCCAAAACACCCGACATTCATCCTCTCATACCCAGAGACAAACACGCATCAAACTCACACAGCTATGGCTACAACGAAACCACCGAACAAGACATCCCAAACGACCCAGATGAACAAGTTGCTGGAAACCCAACACCCGAAATTGACATGGATGATATCGAC
Source organism: Aphodius sticticus (assembly GCA_963966075.1). Lineage (NCBI taxonomy): Eukaryota > Metazoa > Arthropoda > Insecta > Coleoptera > Scarabaeidae > Aphodius > Aphodius sticticus. Next base: position 37,613,799 of record OZ014509.1, on the reverse strand, counting down.
GAAGAAGCTCCAGCCAGTGCGTTTCTTACTAATCAGTCACCTCAACACTACACCAAGTGGTGACAGGCACAGCATGTTCTCCATCGCAGCAGTGGGAGTAGTGTTCATTGCGCCAGTACCTAACGCTCAATCAAGCCATTCTTTGGATTCAAATCAGTTTGGTGACTGTGGAGGCCAACTTGACTCTATGCCACCATACCACCACCCCGCAAGTGAGCATTGGGCGAATTAGTGCAGTGTAGATTCATAGCGTGAGCCACGGTGAGTGTCCTCAGGAACGTCCTATGGTCCTCCTGCACTGACCGAACGTTATACATGCCTTTTGTACTGTTGGACAGGTGATTGTTCCACAATAGCTTCCTATCAAAAATGATACCCAGGTATTTGACCACTTCGGAAAGTTGTAGTGGTATGTTACAGAGTTTTGGAGGTATGAACGAAACCAACTTCCGCTTCCTTATGAAGAGGACCATCTTAGTTTTGGAAGGGTTGACCGAAAGTGAGTGTTCTTTGCACCAGTTCTCTATGAGTTTTGAGGGCTTCCTGCATGCTGTGGGAAAGAGAATTAATAAATTTACCTCTAACAAGGATGGCCAGATCGTCTGCATAACCTAAGGTATGGTAATGTAAATCGTAATGCCGTTGGAGGAGATCATCTAATGTGGGATTCCACAGAAGTAGTGAGAGGACCCCTCCTTGCGGACATCCACCGGCAACCCTGCCCTTTAAGGTCCAGCACTTAGGATCACCGTGCGCTGAGTGGCCATGGTGTTAATCCAACCCTTTACTAACCGCGGTACACCTAATTCAGATAGGGCGTTATGGATTCAGTTGAAGGTTGTGCGATCAAAGGCACCTTCGATATCAATGAATACTCCCACTGTTAACTGCTTAATGTCAAGGGACCCTTCTATATAGCTAGCAAAGCTGTATAGCGCCCAGTCTGTGGATCTTCTCTGGGTCTACGCATGTTGGTGAGGATGTAATGGTTTATTAATTAGACCTGTGGCTCTAATGTAGCGGTCACATAACCTCTCCAGCGTCTTAATGAAGACGGAGGATATACTAATGTGCCGGTATGATTTTGGAATAGAATACTCCGGTCGGCCTGGTCTCGGAATGAAATAAGTGTGACCTCACGCCATCGGGCAGGGACGTTGTATATGGCGAGGCATGCTTTATTTTTGGCAATAAACTATTTTCTGTGTCATTTTCTTTTCAGTTATTATTTTAAACGCGGCCACAAGCTTATTAAATAAGAAATTTGTTTTATTTTATTTACAGTTTGGGACTACATATATAATTTATTTTTCCTTCAAGTTACAAATCACAATGTATATCCTTTGCTTACTTAAAATATTAAAATTCATAAATCTTTCTTAATTTATTTTGTAATTCAGTTCCATCGCGCTTCATTTTACGTTCTTTCGTTTTGTAATATAAGATAATAGTAATAATGTATTTATAGATTATGTATTAGTTTAAAATTTTTAAAAGTTTTAATTTCATATGCCCCGGTGTAACGTGACTAATCTAGTTTTCGCTCTGGTGATGTGGCAAATCCAAACCATTCGATTTCTGCCAAATCAACATTTAGAAGGAAAATTACTGGTGGCTAGTAGTTTTCGAGCGGACCTATTCAGTTCCGGATTGTTCACGAGTATGATGATAAACTTTGTGCGCCTTAATTAAACAAATTATTGTGAAAATTATATTTGTATACCTTTGTTGGCAAGCAAATTTCCAATGTAACTTCCGCCCATTCAAATGCACTGATTTCCTTATATCTACTAAACTGCCGCTGTATGGGTGATGGTCAGTAAGGGTCAGTATTTCTCTCTTCGTCACTCTGGGCGAGTTGGGCAATATCAAGTCTTCGACGATGGACATTCTAGTAGTCTCGCATGAATGCCCTAATAACCCCAATTCCCCACGCTTGGTTCCTCAAGCAGACCGACCAGCCCATGGCACACGATTCCAACGTTTCAACGGTTAGTGTGATTCACGTTTTCTGCTGGAAGAACAGCGCGTACTTTTGTCTCAGTCGATTTCAACACGTGTATTTAGTTCTTCCGTCACTGTCTGTTTTTAGATTTACCACGGTTTTGGTTTGAACGCAGTGGAAAGTTTTTATACGTCTGGATATTCGGAATGGAATCGATATTACTTTGGTAAGATACTTCTACATTTTATTGTGGTTTCAGATGTGCGTAGTATATCGGAAGCATGCCGTTTAATGCGGTTAGTAGTTGATTCTGTTTATGGATGCATTAGCTTTGACCAGCTGCATGTAAATGTGTGCAGTGCATGTCGATCTGATTTGTTCAACTGTTACTAATACATTCTCAAATGTAAATTCTTGGCATTGCATATATAAGATAAGTTAAGTCATTCAATAGTATAATATGGTTGATGAGCTGTAACGAGATTCTTCACGCCCCAGGCAGAGTAAATTACATTTTGCCAAGATGTAATGTGAAAGGTTGCCAAAATTGGGTTAAGAACCAATCTTATCGCGTTCTCTTGAGTACGGATGTTTTAATTGTAATATATTTTCTTCTTCTCACAGCAAACGGAATTCACACTGAATGCGGTAGACTGTTTTCACATAACTGTCGTAATTAAATAATTATTAATTGTTTCCTTGGTCCTATATTGTCTATTAAGCCCACCGTCATGAACCGGGCGATCAATTATAAATTTTACACCAGTCGATATGCCTCTTCACGGAACACTGGTAATTCTATCCCGTCGTCTGATTTTAAATTGTTTGCTATGACAGCGCAGCTGTGTTCTTACTTCTATGTTCTTACAGCTACTAAAAGCCCCTCTTTTTATCAAGATAATGTCCGCCGCCATGTCTCAATGGCTTCTTTCAACTTCTAGTAACCAATAGCAATCAACTGTCATATCCATCAAGATTTTTCTGGTTTGCTTTCAACCGAACAGTTGCTTGGGACAATACATAAAGATGACATTACCGTTCGGCAGGATACCATACCATGAGCCTGATACTAGTTGTTGATTTGTCCCTAATTGTATTATCATCAGAGTCGACAAAATAGTTCCTTTGTAAGTCTGCATGCTTCGATGGTAGTCGCTCAAGTGGAGAGTGCACATCTGTTCCGCGATAGCACATACAAAACACCCTTGCTATACTACGTCTGCTTCGTGGAGTGTCCGTGATATGATTTCTCCGGGCTCTTGCAGATTTATGTCGCTAATCATTATTATCAATTTTAGCACTATAATACGAATTTATTATCTGATATTTTTTTGAACTATATGTTGTAAATTATGCTATACAATAATATCAGGAGATTGATCTTCACAGTTTGTAACAGAAAAACAAACATTTTTTACTTAATTTCGAAATCTTCATGTAAAATAGATACCGTTGTATTAACGCATGAATTTTACAACTTTAATATTTTTTAATGTGTTTTAACAAGAGTTAATTTTAATTGTTTTGGTATTGCAAAGAAATGTGTGCTAATAAATTTCTCTTTTTTGAGCAAATACACATTATCGTTGTATTTTTAAACAAAGACGTGTTCTTACAAACACGCTATCAATATGTCATACATCATCCTTCTTTGAGTTTTTATTTAAAAACTTCCGCAAGTCGTTGAATAATAAATTCTTGTATAATATGGGTGTTCGTTTGCTTTGTACGTTGCGTTTGTTCGTTTTTTTCTCTATAGTTATAAGACAAAATACAACCTTATACTGCTCAGTACAAATAATGTAATGAAAAGGAACCACTAACAATCACATCCAACCATATCAAGGATTAGAAATGCAAGGAGACGAAACGAATTAAGATATATGGATAACCAAATACAAACGCATACTTGGAGCCTGCCTAACAAATCAATATTAATTTTTGTAATGATATGAAGCACCTTGACGGCTGCTGGTTCCACGCCACTATTAAAACCAAGTGACTATTCTCTCGACTCTCTAATTATCATACGGTACAGCCTAGTAACATCCCACAAATAAAGCTATGTACTTCGGACAAATTCAAACCTAGCGGGACTGCATACATAATTGATCGGACATTATAAATAACGTGCAAAATACTCCCGGTTTTTTGATACTGTACAAAAAATCATAGTTAATTTGACTACGTTGACATTTGCAAATGATACGTTATTACATTTTATAATAAATAGTAAATAGTATGATATCAGGAAAAATATCATTGTAGTACCAAAGTAAAAATGAACAAAAACGATTTGAAAAGTGTTAGTAACTTAAAAAAAAATAGTGATTTTGTGAAAAAGCAGAGATTGTGAAAGTGCAAAAAATGGTTCCAATCAAATTTCAACATTTCATCACCAGAATAAGTTTTTTACTGTATTTTAATCAAAGACAATTATTGTATATTTGTGACAGAAAACTTAGTGTAACCCAACACAAATTATTCTAATTAGGTAATAAGATTAATTTGCAAAGTAAAGGAAAATCGCATAATATGAAAAAATCTCATGTAAGCAGCGTAATACAAAATGTATACGCAATTGATGGGGAGTTAGACAAAATCAGTAGTTTACTTGAAGAAAGATAACGTAATTGTCAAATACAGTTGCTAGAAAGTGAATCAGTGTGTAACAGAGATAAGTTAGTAAGTAAACGAAATTTGGTCAATTATGAATAATACTGGAATAGTATATTATTATACAAGTTTTATAAGACGTCATTGCGTATATACAATCCCGCCGCAGTATTTTTTTCCCGATCATATGTACGATGTAGGTTTGATATCCGCATAACTCCTTATTCAGATAAATGTGGTCCTTGTATTGTATCTGCAAAGTGGATTTGATGTTTAGTTGACGAGAATGATGCACGATAACTTACCAGAGTCGCAAAACATCACCGAAAACGTCATGCTGGCGTATTTTGATGAACAGAACAAAACTAAGAAAGCCCCAACCCTTGGGCAATAGTATAGAATGCTACACGCATGTTTAAATATGTTTAGAAGATAGATACTTTGCAGTTTATGCGATTGGAAGCGGTTCTAAAAAAAGGCACTTTGTGGTTATGTGTGGTTACGTTTGATATATGGCATTTGATATCAATGTGACCAATCTTAGAAAAAAGTTACTAAAAGCGGTGTTACAATTTATTAATTGTAATAGTAGAAAAACATGATTAAACAATTAATTGACGCTATCAATTTATACAATACTATGTTAAATTACAATAGAAAAAGTAATTATAAATGATTGTAAATGATTATAATTGTTTGTTCGGGTATGTACTTTGGAAACTAAACAGTCTAAAAATAAAAAAAATATATATATTAAGTTCTAGAAAGTAAAACTGCTTTTATAGCATAACTACAATTCACAACGATGTATATTTTATGAGGCCTAAATAACACAAAATTGAATTGCAAATTTGCAATTTAGATCGATAGAGAAATGCATGGTATTATAATAACATAGGTGCAGTAAAAATTCATTCATATCTAATTTTATTCAAAGAACCGTATGATTACAAAAAAAGCAAAATGTAATGTCGTATTTCAGTTGGAATTCGATCCAACTACCAAGTCGATAACATTTATGACGAAACTATACATTTACAAAAGTCAGCATTTCCAGTACTTATTGTAGTTTAATTAAAATCGATATTCGCAAGTACCGAAAGACGAAATTAACAAACGAATTGCTGTAGTGAGTCTGGTTATTTGTATCATGGTGTGGTAAAATTAATTGTATAGCCGTAAAAATGCGTTGCAAGGATCTCTAATAGATGAAAACAATTATTAGAGCATAATGAAAAATATGGGTACACCGACATTAAACGAGACCTTAATTATATTGATATATGAAGTAATTATTTATATGAAATAGGAGCCTGGATCCGCGTCAGCATTAAGTGCGCCGTGGACAGCCTTAAAAAACATGTTTGCAATATAATATTCCGGAATAATGAATGATAAAAAGCAAGAGATGCGCATTACTCGCCATTACTAAAAGAATTATAATATTTCAGTTGTTGATTTCAGTTGTTGGAGATGCCCAAGGTATAATAATAATAATAATAATAATAATAATAATAATAATAATAATAATAATAAAAATACCAATTTGCCCTGATGATCCTCATTACTTGTCAAAATCTATTAGTGTAATTTTAGTATTTATATGTTGTATCTAAATTATATTATCTAGGTTTAATGTATTTAATGAGATGTATCAGAGAATTCCAATAAATAATAATAATAATGCATTTATTGTCTCTCGAATTTGCTTATGACATTCAAAAACTAAAAAGCAATGTATTGATAATTCTGCACGACCTGGTTCAGCAACAGTGCTGTTCTTCCACCAGGCCGTGATACAAAAAGAAAAAAAAAAACATGTTAATACGCACTAAGTTCAGTCACTCTTCTACACAGACAAAGTTAATTTGCACAAAAAGCCGTCAGAATATTGCTGAGAAATAGGCTGCACATGCACGAACATTGAGCACACAACTCAATACCCGCGCTGCCACAACAGACCCCGCTCGCTTAAAATAAAAGCCCTAAATTTGCGCTTGAACTGCTGAGAAGACGTACACTCTTTAAAATTATCCGGGATGCTGTTGGATACTTGGGATGAGAAAGATTTTTCGAATTGAGCCGTTACACGCATCGGTGGTGAAATTGTCCCCCTAAATCTAATATTGATAGAGTGTACGTCTCCTCTGAATTGAATTTTTTCGAATAAATACGAGGGCACTCTGAACAAAACCACCGAATGATAGAGACACGCGGCATGTAGGAGTCTTCTAGCTTTCATATTTAACCAGCTCAGTTCTTTCAGCTTATGGCTAACGTGGTCACAGCGTCTTATGCCAAAAATGAGTCGCAGACATGAATTCTATAAGCAATTTGTAGATATAAATAATTTGAAATTTTGAGCGTATAATTTTCAGAGTGGTGTAATTTTGATCACTAAAATTAACATTTGTACCGATTCACGTAATAATTTAATAGAATCATAAATAGAGTCAAAATAATCTTAATTATTAATTAATATTTTAACATTTAACATTTCTACATTTCAAGATAATAATAACTAATAAATAATTTCGGTTGATCGAGTTGATAGAATATTAGATCTCATAAAAATGAAAAACTCAAACATGGAAGAGAAAAACTTTACAGAAAAAATTTATGCGAAGTTGCATGAGCGATATATTTTTCGCATCTCGATTTATCGCAAGGGTTTTATCAACTAGAACTTTTTGAATCTAGTAGACCAATTACAGCGTTTTTAACTAATAAAGGTCAGTACCAAATGAAATGCTTACCAATGGGATTGAAAGTAATACACTTTCATTTTCAAGCATTTTGACAATTGCAATGTCGAGTTTAAATTTTGAATCACGTTTTGTTTATTTGGACGACTTAATAATTTTTCGAAAAAATCATAATAAAAATTTAATAAAAGTTCTAAATCGTTTGACAGGTATTTTGAAAGCTAAATCCATCAAAATATGAATTTTTGAGAAAGGAAATTCAGTATTTAAGGCATACAATTACAGCGGATGGCGTACTGCCAGATCCTGAAAAAACAACAGTTATTAAACAATACCCAATATCTAAAGATGTCAACGAAGTGAAGACACATTGTAGCACCATTAAATAAATTAACAAGAAAAGGAGTAAATCTTGTTTGGGATAAAGAGTGTCAAAAGTCATTTCAAAGGTTAAAAAATTCATTAGATCAGTCACCTCTTTTGCAATATCCAAATTTCTCCGAGGATACCATTTTTCGGTTAACAACTGATGCCTCAGGTTTTGCAATCTGAGCCGTTTTATCAAATTCAAACGACGAACCTATAGCTTACGCGAGTAGAAGCTTAAATAAGGCAGAAAAGAATTATAACACAACCGAGAAAGAATTACTTTCCATCGTGTTTGCAGTAAGGCATTACACGCCTTATCTCTTTGACAAAAAATTCAAAGTTTTGACAGACCATCAAGCCTTAATTTATTTATTTGGTATGACGAATCCTTCCAGTAGACTTACGAAACTTAGACTTAGGTTAGAAAAAAATGATTTTGAAGTGGAGTATGCTAAAGGTAAAGACAATGTAGTAGCAGATGCTTTATCTAGAATAACTGTGGATGAATTAAAAGTCCTGAACGTATTCGTTGTTAGACGTTTAAAATCAAAGGAAATCCAACATAAAACAAACTCAACACAAGACAGGATTGATCACCCAGGTAAAACATTGGTAAAACAACCCGAAAATTCATTCGACTGAGGTGCAGCCAATAAATAACAAACAGTTCAATATCATAAGTAAAAAATATAGTTTTTGCTATACAAGTAATTTTATAATATACGATTTGAATATGCGCAAAATATACATAAAACAGAATTTCTCATCAGTGGCAATTAGCTGCGCCATTGCAGGATCTGCCAACATTATGTAAACAATATTCGCGAATTATGCATTGTAAAAAATAATATGACTAGTCAATTTATAGAAAGTATTTCAATGCAAAAACATAAGCTAGCTGACATAAGATTCTGTATAAGAAGAGGAGTACTTTTTGTACTCCTCTTCTTATAGAGAATCTTAACAGACAAAGAAACGAAACATTTAATTCTGAATGACTATCATTTTTTACACACGGGAGGTCATTGTGGCATTAAAAGAATGTTCAACAATATTTACAAATACTATTTTTGGGTAGGATTAACAAAAGATGTTGAAGATTTTCTGAAGCGGTGTGATGATTGCCAGCGATATAAATTTTTATTACCAAGCAGACAACCGTTAACGATAAGAACTTCAACAGCTCTTGAAAAAATATTTTTGTACTTAGTAGGCCCAATAAATACCGACAATAACTATCCACTGTGATTTAACGAAGTTTGTAGAAGGATACCCAATACAAAATAAGGATGCAAGTACAGTGGCGACAGCATACGTTGAAAATTTTATACTTCGCAAGCACAACCAATTTGATTTACTTAAAAACTCAACATTATAAATCGTTTCTAGAGACGCTGCCACACTATGCTACGAACACCCTCCAGCGTCGAACGTTTAGTAGTATGTGGAATCGTGTTGCACCTATTTAAACCTTTGAGCTAGTGTGGCAGCGCCTTAATATGTTGCTGTGTGGGTCACTTGGCTTTCCTACCTTTCAAATTACGTCAACCAGTTTTTATTATTAGCAATTTCCCAATGCAATTAGAGTCATTCGATGTGTAACCTTCTTTTAAAGAATATGATGCTTTGCGGAGGTCATCCAGGTATTACCAGGTATTACTTTTTGATGTGGAGTAACGCCACGTCGTCACATAGTATGTGCTCCGCAGTTTCGGGTGCTTCATCGCTGAATCGGCAAGTGGTATGGTCATGTGCCTGACTCATTTTATGAAGGTAGTGTTTCAGTAGGCAGTGCCCTGTGAGGAGACTTGTAATTATTCTTAGATCTTCCTTTTGCAGCTCGAGCTTGTCCATGTGGCAGAAAAGGCAATTCACTTTTTAGCCTGCCTCAAGGTGTATCCAGTTAGAGTTTTTGACTACTTTCTGCCTTACTGGCCTTTGGTTATGCCAAAGAGTGTCTCGGATCCGTAAAAGGGAGCCATAGATCCTTGCTTTGCTACTCTATCGGCAGTTTCTTTTACTTTGATTCATTCATGTCTTGGCACACACAGCAAGTGGGCCCTGTTGTTTTTAGCAGTTGACATAAGGATTGCTTGCAGCTCCAAACCGCCTTTGATTTGCATGTCATTGATTTAATCGCTCATATTGCTGCTTGGCAGTCTGATCAGCTGCACGCTTTGTCTTTACGCAGAGAAAATATTACCCATGATGTATGATGAATAGGGTTCCTTGGTCCGGTGACTCCTATACCAACTCCATCATTTTGTTTTTGATCCATCAGTGTACCACATTGATGAATTATTGGAGAACTGCAGTACTTTAGCAAATGTCTTTGCGATCGGAGATAATCACTTCACTTGGGTTGTTGAAGTCGTGCGCAATTGCCTTATTGTCTGTGGGCATATTGTCCGCGGACATCCGCACAGATTGTGCTGAGGTTCTTCAGCGTTAAAATCTCTTCATTTAGATTTCGCAAAATCATGCGCGATGTAAAGTAGGCACTGTTGTTACTGGCACTCTAAATCTAACTTTAGAATCCGCGTGTTCTTAATTTTTATTGACATTCCTGAAAGAGAAATTTCACTCGCGTCTACGTTAAATATAAAAATGGCATAATATACATTGTTTCTAAATTCAAGGAAAACTGATTATTACGTAAACTCGTCAGTAATGTAGAATTAACTAAAGAAGCGAATGATAATTAATTCAGGTGAGGATAGTTTTTCGAGGCAGTCAACCGGAAATTGGAAATTGGTTTAAATCCAGGTAGAGGTGTTTTTTCCACAAATTATCCTCACCTGGATTAATTATCATTCGCTTCATTAGTTGATTGTTTCTAAAGTAATATCCTATTATACCTCTCACGACCAATTTAAATTATGCTGTTTCTAAAGTTGGTACCATCTTCCTGTTCTCGTTGCCTCCACCTTTCATGCGGTATGCTGGAAACGTTGGTTTACTATTACATCCCTGAAGAGTGCTGACCATAGAAATTTTTATTAGATATTCATTAATATAGAAAAACAGTTTTTATAATTATAATATTATAAACTATATAAACTATGATTATAATAATAATAATAATAATAATAATAATAATATATTTATTGATTCAATCTGCACACTTACATTTTATCACACACGTTACTAACTTAGTAAATTATCCACTGCAACAGAATCAATCATATGGCGCGATTCGGTATAGCCGATCTTCCATCGCACCATAATAATTATAAAAATAAACAAAACCGCCATGCAATTATGCGAAAAAAACAAATGAAAGAACATAGTAAATACAAAGTCAAATAAACAAACATTAATGTGAAAACAAAGGATCATTATTCTATAAATAAAGATAAAGGGAAAAAAAGAGAATAATCATGCCCGCCGGTCCCGCCCGACCGCCCCGCCGCCAACACGCCACCAAGCATCAAAAAGCTCCCCGATCTGCAACAATTAGCACCCACTACTCCATCCGGTTATTTTCCCCCATGACAATGTCACGAAAGGCCCTCCTCACCCGCCCCACAGACGCACACCCCCCCAACCGTCGCATAATAAAATTTCCTATTTTATAGGCCTGGTATGTAAAACTATTTTTATAAAATTCATTTTTGTGTATAGGTGGCGTTAGAGTTCCCCTAAATCTAAGGTTGAGGGTATGTACGTCAGAGCGGTAACATATTTTATTATATAAGTAGGCGGGCTTATGAAGTGTTAAGATTTTGTTATAAAACAATGTGGCATGCAGTAACCGGCGAGACTTCATATTAAGCCAGTCTGCGTCCATCAATTTACAAGAGACGTGCTCGTGCCTTCTCAAACCAAATAGCAAGCGTATACAAGAATTTTGTACTCGTTGAATTCTTTGCTGTATGGCCACCGTTAGGAAGGGCGAGTAAAGAGAATCCGCGTACGTAAAATGTGACAGAACCAAACTATCGCACAACATCTTCTTTGTCTTAAAATTCAAGAATTTTCGGCTGCTATATATAAATTTCAAGTTGATGTAAGCTTTCTGAATTTGTTTCGAAACATGCTGATCAAATTTATAACAAGATAATTTGTGTAAAACGTAGTAGACACATTTTCGAAAACTCAAAGTATCGATAACGTTATCAAATACCAACGGGAAATACCGACTCAAATGTTTCCTATATAAGTTTCATCATAATTCAAAATGAAGGTTTTTCTTCAGAAAATCCATGTTTCGAATACCTTCCTAAAGATTTTAATGCTTCATAATTTAGTGATATTGCCCCGTAAAATATGTAGTAAAGCTCGTACTGTAGTTTAAAGATGTAAGCAGGTGGAGTAAACTTGATTCTAATGTTCGGTAAAAGTTGGAATTTTATGTGTGGTAGGTATATATTTACGGTTTAAAAGTTTCCCAGAGTCTTAAGTGAAATACATTGATCCCATGAGCGGACTATCGCTGAAACCGAGAAAAGTTTATACAGGCTAAACGAAAATAAAGTATCTTTTACTTATGCCTTTATTTAATGCACCCTCAAATCACATACCTATGTTAATGACATAGTCCAAATTCTTTACCACCTGCCTACATCCGTTGTTAATATTACGGACCACCACTTTTATATATTTAGTACTTTGAACGCTATTTAATTTTTTTGTAGATTGTGTTTTGCTTAATTACATGGAAATGGGTTTTCGGGACGAAAGGTTTTGGTTCGGTTTGGGTGACTTAATGTTTAAATTACCATTTATAATTGAGTTAGTGTTCGAAATAGTCGAGACTCCATTCCGTTAAATTTGAATATTATTACTTTACGGGTCACTACAATTTCGAAATTTTTCTATGAATATTTCCCATTTCATGTTGTTAGAAACTTTTCGATTGTTTTAGCGGTTCTGGTGCCAAAATATTAGAATACTTATATGCCATGACATATTGACTTCCCGGTGGAAACCGCGTTGTTCACTTCCAGTCGACGTTTCGCTTATTAGTGCACCATTATCTTCAAAACACTTGATTCCATACTTAGTTCTGCAGATGCCCTTTGGAACAGAGTGAGAAACGTCACTATTTCAAAGTCAACAAAGCTGTTTCCACCCGAAAATCAATATATCATTGACTCATACCGCGGAAATCTGCCATTTAAATGTAGTAATAGTATATTATTTATCTAGGTAGTAGTGCCAAACTAATTTATGGATGCAATCCACTAAATATTTTTGAGAAGTGTCTGTGAGCATATAACAAAGTAAAAACAGTAAAACACGATATTTGAAAATATTGATGTTCGACGATCGGTGGATTGCGCTTAATGGGCCATACAAATATCCACCGCGTTCCCCCGACTTGACGCCAATGGATTTTTCATTTGGGGAGGTATTAAAGACATAGGTTATGAGGACCCAGTAACTGATAACGAGAACATGAAAGATAGAGTTCGAGCTGCTTTCAATGGGTTATGTGCTAACTCTATCAAGACGCCACCAAGAATAGTATGTTAAAAAGAATTGAAGCATGTTTAGCGGAAAATGGCAACGTTTTTGAACAGTTACTGAAATAGAATTAAGCTGTTTTTTTTTTAATTTACTTTACGATCTTGTTTTATTTTTAATATTGTGTTTTATTGTAGGCTTATAGTTTTATAAATACTAAATTAATTATAATGAAAAATGGCCTAAAAACTTGTTTAATAAAGTTCTGGTTATTCCAAATTGTTCAGTTGTTTTCAAACGTAATCTAGATTTGATGTTTAAAATCGATTTCAGTAGGTAAAAGTACATTTTAGGTATAGGACATGGTACACAAAGTTGATCTAAAATTTTCCATAGAATTGAGAAATGTATTCATATGTTCTTCCATTTGAAAAAAAATCGACTTTTAGTACTTTTCTCGAATTCAACTTTGATCTTATAATTTGAACACCCTGTATAACTTTTAGAAGAATTCAACCGATGTGTCGATAATATGTTACCTTCACAACAATTTTGCCGGACAACTTGTTTCCAACGGTCACAGGGTATAATTTATATGTTAAGGCGTGGATTATTATTATTACTATTATTATTATAAGTAATTGAAGGTAACTGTGGAGCTGTCATTTTTTAATGAACTAATATCTCAAAAAGGACACATGTTAGGTATAGGGAATATAACAAAATTGATCTAAAATTTAATGAAGATTTAAAAAATTCGATAAAATACACGGTGTTCCATTTGAAATATAAGAAGTAAGCGAAAACTCAAAATATTTTAGTTGAGATGATCGTGTCCAACAATATACGTCCACAAATTTTTAATCTCTCATTTCATTTGGTTCTGCATATACTTCTAATGGCAGCTCGTCGTGGGAGACCCTGTATATACCAGAAAAACCACCTGTATCAGATACTATAAACACTCCACTATTATTTTTGTCATACAAATGACATTACCTAGTGTTAATATACCTTTAATTTCACATCAAATTGACCAGATTTTATGAAATAGGGTGCATACATAAAGTAACACAACATCAAAGTAAGGACCATCTACACAACATGAATTATTTGTTTATTAAAGGAATACTTGGATGTGCTAAATATTGTCGGAAATAAGAGTAATAGAATATTTTTACCGTTTATATCAATCAATTCCATATAGCCAAGTAACATAAGAATAACACTTCGGAAAAAATTCAGTCCCAGCTGAATTTTTATATACGTTGTTGTTTGGACATTACAAAATAACATGTAAAGGGCCCCATTGATGTCGTGACTCCGTTGCGAGTTATTCACGGTGAAAAATCTGATTTCTGTTGATTGAACCACAATGAGCTAGTCTTTTTAAATACGTTGTATACATTGTCAAAATTACGTGTTTCTTGTTGCAGCAATAAACATTTTGAAGCATATTTTTGATTTCTTGAAAGATAGCGGTAATCAAAATTTTCGTATATTATCAAGTTGTTTAAAATTTCAGTCCTGTAAATTTGCTTCAGTTAAAAAACAATTAAGTTTTTAGAGCATTTTTGTTTTAGAAGGTCATACCTATTATAGGCGCTTAGAATAGTTAGATCATATTTGTTATTATAATTTCATATGAGCAGAAACTATGAATATAGAAACGAATATACATACTCATACTAGAGCTGTTTTTATACATATATTTACAGTTACGCATATGAAAAGCAATTCTATTCACACTCACCTAGAACTCGTATATTCTACAAACGAAAAAACAACCTACAAGTATTGCTATCATAATAATCATTACTTATTTTTAGAGAAATAGTTTATACAGAAAATTAGCTATTTCGGGACTGTTTTCTACTTAGGTGGTACCCACTAAACCACTCGGTTAAAGTTCAAACGAACTAACAACCTGTTAACGAGACCTCTAGGGGCAAATATTGACACGAAGTAGTTTAGATACCGGAAGGTGAGTATTTATATCGCCAATAACACTTACACTTCTGGCGTACATAGATGCTGACAAGTGAAAATCAACGGATGTTGATTTGATAAATGCAGTATTGGAAGGATGTATGTCGTACAAAATATTATAACGAGAGAAAATATGTAAACATTGGAACGCCGTAGCCTTCTGGTCAATATATAGATGGACTACGTATACAATTTTTTATGGTTTTCAGTGACGATACACAATTAAGCTTATACTTTATAATGTAGTATGGGCGCAAAGCAGGTCCAGTGATAAAACAAAATAAAGCAAGGTTCCTCACTGTTTATTTTTATTGGTAGTTAAGTTGCGACTAGTTTCGCCTAAAAATACATTTTCAAGCCTAACGCTAAAAGCAGAAACAGAAACGGCCTTTTCACACGGGACACGGCGTCCGTGCGGTTTTGTCCGTGCACGGTCCGAACTATATGAGATCAAATCGAACCTTTCACACGTACCGTGCCGTTTGAAATCTCTGTTGTGTGAAAAGCTACACAACGACCGTACACGGATAAAAACGCACCGACGCCGTGTCCCGTGTGAAAAGGCCGTATGAGTGTTGAGGAACTTCTCCTTCAACAAAAACAAGTGTTGTGTCGGAATGAAATAAAGGGAACTTGTCGACCTTCCACTTGTTATATATGGCTTTATTACTTGTTACAATACTGGTCAAAGGTTCTTATAAGACTAAACGTTCACATATTTCATACACGTATCAATTATTATTCATGTTCAGCATTAATTGCTATCGTATGCAATGCCACGGAACGATGACAGAATGAAGATGCAAACTCAGCAGACAACTGTGGTAGCATAACAATTAAAATATTACATTGGTGATATTCTACATAATTCTATATACGTATAATATTATTTCTCAACATTACAGAGCTGACAAAATACACAGTAAAATCTCAAGAACTCACTGTCAACATAATCCTAACTAAGCAAAAACATCAAACAATAAAATCTGTGTGAATCCATAAATATCTTTTCCACGAGACTTCCAAATTACGTTTTGCACGTAACCTAAAAATCTGATGTGGCCAGACACATGACTTTATCATACTATATATAAAATTAATAGTTTAGCTGCATGAGATTCCATTTGATCAATATCGGCCATGTATGCATTAAAATAAAACTAGTAGAACTAGACAGATATGTCGATTAAAGCTGCGTTCGGATATTGTACTCCGTTGACACCGGGTACGCCATCCAAATGACACTTACGTGTTATTGGGTCTAAAAAGTGTAACGGTGTACAATATCCGAACGCAGCTTATATTGACAGTAGGTATTGTCAAAACATTAGCGTTTGATACTACCTACTGTCATTAGAATAAAAAAACCTGACAAATCATGGATACTAGTTTTAACGCAGAACGACCGATCTCGATGAAATAGAATTTGCTCATGCAGCTAAACTATTAATTGTACCAAAAAATGTCATAGTCATAAATTATTCAGAATCTCCTCTACTTTATTATTACTTACTTTATTTATTATTTAACTATTTTGACAAAATTCCAGAAATGGCGGCTTTTTTGCGAAATCTTTCAAAAATGCTAAGACTAAACCTCCATTAAAACAGCAAGTTTTTCAGCTCTAAGTTTGGTCATGAAACTTCTAAATATGAAGTTTCGTCTCGATACGTTTAGTAGTTTCTCCGGAATCGTTGCTACAAAAAAAAAAACGGGTACACAGACGTTTTTTTTGTAACTTGGTCAAAAATATTCAGGGGACTCAAAAGGAGATATTTACGCTAAAATCTCAATTTTTTTTTGGCACGATTACAATACTTTACATACTACGTATGATAAAGTAAAAAGAAAACACGCAATTTATAAACCTATTCGACTAAAAAAACCTAAGTTAAAATTAGAAGATATATCAAATTACCTAGTGACGTTAAACAAAACTCTAAAAAACGGTCGGAGAGCGTTTAAATTCAAGTAAAAAGACAATATTTATCAACCAATTATCAGTCAAACCACTGCGTAATGAACAACGAACAACTACAGAGTGAACGTAGCATCAAAACAAACAAATAAATCGAACAAATTCACAGCCACCGCGTATGCAACCAAAATTACAAACAGACGGGAAAACCAAGAAATATAAAACTTATCACAATTAAGCAGTTTCAAATACGGAAAGCGAACAAAAACATTTGAAGGTCGTGTAAAAATAGGAAACCAAACAAATCAACAGCAGGCTTTGAAGAGTTGTTTGTTACCAAGGTCGACTTGTTCGTTGAGGAGTTCTTGTCGATCTGAAGCCCTCCAAATCTCCAAGGCCTCTATAAGGAGTTTGTAACTCTTACCCTGTCGGTGCAAAACACTAACATTGGAATCGTCCACACTGATGTATCCTCTGTCGAGAAGATGTCTCCCGAAAGCTGACCTATGTTTATTTTTCCTGTGCTAGTTAATCCTACTTCTCATAGCTCTTCCCGTCTCTTCAATGTAGAATGACTAGCAACTGTCACATTTAATCTGGTATACACCACAGTCTATCCGAAATTGTATTTTGGTGTTTTAGTAATGTCAGGACAGTGTTTTCTGTCCTGAAAGCACATGGTCTTACATAAAGAGGGTGGTTTTTTTCTCTTCTTCAGCAATTATATTTTCTATCATATTTGAGTCGTAACCATTTATTAAGATGACAGATAATTTTCTTCTCGGTCCGCTTTTCAGTTTCTCCCAGAGGAAGCCTGAACATTCTTTGGGCCATCGTGGAAAGGCAGCACGCTTATGGGAATAGTGGTGGTATAAGGAATCAACAGGTATAAGGGCTCCACATGTTGTTGGTTTTCTGTAGACAGCAAATGTGAATTCTACAGGACCTCTCTTGATGGAAATATCCAGAAAGTTTAATGTGTTCGTTTCCATCTCTGTGGTAAAGTGTCTGTGTGCCAGAGCACAAGAAATGGGGGATGCCATCGGGAGACCGCCTTCCAATTTGTATGTGTAATTGTTAAAAGTACAAAAATTAGTGTCGAGGATATGACTAACGATATCCAAAGCATATTGGCTTTGGCAGTCCGTGAGGTCAGAAGAGGAATATTTGTCTTTCAATATGCGTAAGGTGTACGGTATAGGCGTGGTGCTGTAGAGGTTCTCAAACATCAAACGAAACAAGGGTGGGGCCAGCAGGGTTTATATTAATCAACCTATCCGAAGTTCTTTGCTGTTTTGATGGTGTACTTCACGGGAAAAAGTCAGTAGAGAGTACTGTGTCATTATCTTGGAAAGTCTGTTAGTGGGGGTGTTGAATAATGTCACAATGGGTCTCATATGGTTTTCAGGCTTATGTAATTTGATAAGGCCATACATACTTGGAAGTTTCAAGTTCATGTTAATCATTGGCTGGGTAGAACTGTTGTATGTTTTTATGCTGTCTACCTTGGCGTTGATGATCTGTTTGGTGGAGCTGATGAGGTTTTGTAACGGACTCTTGTGTAGTTTTTGAAAGCCGTTCTCCGTAAGAAATTTTTCCATCTTCTCAATGTATTTGGTTCTCTGGATAACCGCCATACCTGTGTTCTTGTCCGCCCTAATAATCTCAGCATCGTTGTCTTGCAGTTTCCCCTTTATTGACCTCAAAATCTTTACCTGTTCCCTCACCTTCCTATCCTCATTTCCCTCGTCTCCTCTAAACTCTCTACGTAAGAATTTTGTGCAGTCTATCCTCAAATCATGTTCCTCCGGATGATCTTTTATGGCCATTTCCAATTCAATGGCCCTTTTTAGGCGAAACTAGTCGAAACTTAACTAACAATAAAAATAAACTAGGAGGAGCATTGTTTTATTTTATTTGTTCATATATGTACTTTGTTTTACAAAAAGATTCCACCACATGTATAGACAACATACATAATATGTTCAATGAGGAGAAAAGATGACAATAAAACATTTCATACACATTATTCTGAACATGAAGTCAATGTCCCACAAACGTCGCATGGCGCTTAACTTTTATGTCTGAAACAAAGGAAATTAGTTATTAATGAGATTAACTTAAAGGTGCTTTGTGCAAATCTGCAAGAACTAAATTGGTCGGAAATAGAGGCTTTTAATATTGTAAAAAGGATATAAAAACTATCAAGCCTGGATAAACAGTCTTTAATGAAACTGTGTTCGTGGGATTATCGATTTCGACATGTCTAATGTTGTTATGTATCTGTTATGGTGTGTTGTGCGCAAGCGTCAACAAGGGATGTTTCTGTTGTATGATTTATGTGTCAGTCGAGAATAAATAGTTGAATAGAGCAGATGTTTTATTGGTACATGTGAGCAACTACGTCACAGTGGCGATGAGGATAAAATGGGCGAAGCGACGAGTTCTGCGGTGGGGCAGTTACGAGAATTTAAATTAGGAGTAACAGATTGGACAATTTATAAGGCACGACTCAAAAATTATTTTGCGGCAAATACCATCGACGATGTCAACCGGAAGAAGGCTATTCTGTTGAACATGCTGGACGAGGAGTCGTACAGACTAATTTCCAACCTTAGTTCACCTTCGGTACCAGAAGATGAAGAGTTCGACAAATTAGTCACGTTGCTGGATACGTATTTCACCCCACTAAAATCCAGTTTTGCAGAAAGGATCAAATTTTATGAGGCAAGAAAAGAAAGCGGGGAAGCAATCAATGAATGGGCTGCACGTGTTCGCAGCCTGGCTTCAACATGCGAGTTTGGTGCTCAGCTGGAGATGTGCTGCAGAGATAGGTTTATTTGTGGATTTGGAAGCGGCCCAATATTAAATAGGCTGCTGGAAGAAAAGTTGAGTCTATCATTCGAAAAGGCAGTCAAGTTGGCTGAAAACAAGATGGCGGTTCAAGCGTCCTTCGATATTCCAGTTGTGAAGGAAGAGGTCCAGGTGGTGAGCAAGTCACGTGACGGAGTCGGAGGTGATGGCGGCGCACGCAACTTCAGGGCGCACGCAACATCAGGCGACTTCCGGAAGCCATCATCACCATCATGGAGCATGAACAAACAGAAGGAGACTGCACCGAGAGTAAATCAAAAAGAGGGATGCTATGCTTGTGGAAAACCGGGACATACCAAAGATAAGTGCTATTTCAAAACTTATACGTGTAATAAATGTCATCGTAGGGGGCATCTGGCTAATGTTTGTCAACAAAGAAACCGGTATTATAAGAAGGGCTCGAATTTTGTTCAAGTTGATGATGAGGCGGTATTATATAATATTTATACTACCAATACGGAGTCTCCCTATTTTATTGACATTGAAATAGAAAAAGCAAGGGTACAATGTCAGGTGGATACAGGTTCGAGTGTTTCTTTGATATCGGAAAAATTGTATAGAAAAAGATTTAGTTCTATTGCTTTCGAAGATATTAATAATGTTTTATACTTTTATAACGGGCACAAAGTAAAGCCATTGGGAACTTGTAATTTGAAGATTAAATATAAAGGGTTTGAACAGAGTATGAAATTTAATGTTATGGTTGATGGGGGTCCTCCTCTCTTGGGAAGAGGTTTTTTGGCAAGATTTAAAATAAATTTTGAAGTGGGATTTATGAATTCAAATGAGAATGTAAAATTAGATGAACTTTTGTCAAAATATAAATTAGTTTTTGATAATGAATTGGGATATTTCAATAAGGGTTTAGCAACTATTAGATTGAAGGATTGTAATGTATCTCCTAAATATTTTAAACCAAGACCCGTTCCTTATGCAATTCGAGATCAAATGGAACGAGAAATTAATAGGCTTTGTTCTCTAGGTATACTGACGCCAGTCGATTTTAGTCGTTGGGCAACTCCAGTGGTGCCAGTCTTGAAGAAAGATGGAGCAGTGCGACTGTGTGGAGACTATAGGACCACAATTAATTCATTAATTGAAGTAGATCAATATCCTATACCAAGGATAGAGGATTTATTCAGCAAACTGCAAGGATTTAGGGCAAGGCTGGATTTAGGGCAAGCATACCAACAAATAAAATTAGATGAGCAGTCACAGGAACGTAACGTTATCAACCCATTTGGGGCTATTTAAGCAAACTAGATTACCTTTTGGCGTGGCATCAGCGCCCGCCAAATTTCAAAAAATAATGGGGTCGTTGTTGGGTGGTATGGATGGAGTTATAGTTTTTTTAGACGATATATTAATTACCGGAAAAAACGAATTTGAACACTTAAAAAATGTAGAATTAGTTTTGAGAAAACTTCAAAATGTGGGTCTTAGAGTGAATAGAGATAAATGCATTTTTTATTCAAAAGAAAGTAGAATATTTAGGATATATAATTGACGCGGCAGGCCTCCACCCGTGTAAGTCAAAAATTGAAGCGATTGAAAAATCTCCTCAACCTCAGAATGTCACTCAATTAAAGTCGCTTCTTGGTATGGTGAATTATTACGGAAAATTCGTGAAGAACATTTCGACTATTTGGCATCCTCTTTATAGGTTGCTTAAAACAGACGAACAATTCATTTGGTCAAATGAATGTAATATAGCTTTTAGTAGAATAAAACAACTTTTAGCATCACCGCAAATTTTAGTTCATTTTAATCCGGAATTACCAGTAAGGTTAACAGTAGATACATAATCTTACAGTATAGGAGCAATACTGAGTCATGAGTTTGAGTCGGGTATTGAAAAACCCATTGCATATGCGTCGAGGTCGTTATCTGATAGGGAGAAAAGTTTTTCGCAGATTGAAAAAGAGGCACTGGCGATAATTTATGGTGTGTTAAAATTCAATCAGTACTTATTTGCACGAAAATTGAAGTTATTAACTGATCATAAGCCACTATTAACAATTTTTGGGGAAAAAAGAGGCATACCGGAATGTACGGCAAATCGTTTGAGAAGATGGGCAGTGATACTCTCTAATTATCAATACGAAATAGTATATGTACCTTCAAATAGGAATATGGCCGATAGTTTGTCAAGATTGCCATGTGAGAGTAAAATTCGTGATATGGGGGATGTGGAAGTAAATTATTGTTATTTTTTTAACAAGATTCCCGACTTAACTGTAAATTTTAAAAATATAGTAGATGAAACAATGCAAGATGAAACCTTAGAAACGGTTATAGAATATGTAAAGAAGGGTTGGCCATCGGTTTGTAAGGACAATAATTTCAAAGCATATTTCATCAAGCGTCATGAACTATGTATAAATGATAAGGCGTTATTTTGGAACCACAGAATTGTTGTTCCGAGTAAATTACAGCCAGTAGTTTTGGAGCAATTGCACTTGACACATTTAGGGATTAATGAAATGAAGGAACTGGCGAGATTATATTTCTGGTGGCCATGTTTAGATGTTGATGTGGAAAAATTAACAAAAAACTGCGAGTTGTGCAGTAGTATGTCGACTAATCCACCTAAAAATTCATTAAAGGTTTGGCCATGTTCAGAGAAACAATGGGAAAGGTTGCACATTGATTTTTTAGGTCCCATTCAGGGAAAATATTATTTAATTGTCGTAGACGAATGTACTAAGTGGTTAGAAGTATTCAAATCCTCCACACTATGTTCGAAATTCGTAATAACAGCTTTGCGAAGCTTATTTGCTCGTTTTGGGTTACCCAAATATGTAATATCAGATAATGCCACAAATTTTTCATCTGCCGAATTTCAGGAATTTATTAGAAAAAATTGCATTAAACATGTGACTTCACCTCCATACCATCCACAATCAAACGGCGCAGCTGAGAATTCAGTAAAAACAGTAAAAAATACCTTGAAGAAAGCAATGTTATGTGACGCTGATTTAGATTTGAGTTTGTGTAGATTTCTTTTTGATTACCGAAACACAGTCCACTGCACCACTGGAGTTAGCCCCGCACAGTTAATGTTCGGTCGTTCATTAAGAACTAGATTTGATTTAATGCTACCGGAACGGAAGAATTCGATATCTAAAAATATGGAAATGGTAAAAAGCCGAATTGTTAAAACACAGCAGGATCAAGTTAGGAATTTTAAAGGGAGAAAAAATGTAAAATTTTATAGGGGGAGAGAATATTGACTAGGGATTATAGAAATATTTCAAATGTAAAATGGATGATTGGTAGAGTGAAGGAAATAATCGGAAATTGTGTGTACTTGGTTGAGATTCCACAGTTAGGCATGATTTGGAAACGTCACGCTAACCAACTTAGAAAAACATTGCAGTCATTGCCTGGCTCTGCAGTCTCAACCAAAAACGATGAAATTGTAGAGGAAACCGATAAATGTGTTAACGTCGATGATATAGCGCTTAATGAGAATATTGAAAACGTTCGAGAATTAAGACGTCGAAGTCGGTTAAAACCGCCGGATCGTTTAGAATATTAATTTAGTTGTTTTTGTTACTTTGTAATAATTGTAATGATTATAAATATTTCAAACGGGGAGAGATGTTATGTATTTGTTATGGTGTGTTGTGCGCAAGCGTCAACAAGGGATGTTTCTGTTGTTTGATTTATGTGTCAGTCGAGAATAAATAGTTGAATACAGCAGATGTTTTATTGGTACATGTGAGCAACTACGTCACAAATGTCATCCTCGGATCCAGCTACAAATAACATAGATAAGCAAAACAAACAGGATTTTTAGTGTGTAACCTACAGTCAGTAATTAGCTACGTAAAGGCATATAACGTTCCAGCAATTTGCAGGTTATGCATGCAACGCTGTACATAATTAATCCTAAAATAAAAATACACCGTTATAAAGTTGTTTGGCTAATATACATACACAGACTTACAACAGAAAATTCGTCTCAAATATTTAAAATCTTGATGGAGACAGATTAATTGTAATATTCTTGATATTAGCGCTGCTGAACTGTCAAAGCGTACAACAAACGAAACATGTGAGGTTATGTGTGGAAAAAGCAGCAGCTGTAGGTGGCGCGGTAGTAGGCCAATTCAAACCAATATGAACTAAGGTCAAATCACAATGCCAAACTAAAAATCGATAACACACGATCACAATGTAAAAATAATTCAGAGGGCGATTTAAAATTAAAATTTAAAACATTTTTTATTTTATTCTAGGTATCATGACTATGGTGTGTAAAGATGTAATCACCTGGAAATTCAGTAATGTTGTTCAGTAGATAGTTGTTGTCTTTGTCTTTGTCTTTTCGTTTGTGGATGTGATAAATTTCTGTGATGTCCATGAGGGCTGATTTAGGGAGGTTTTTCAGAAGTTTCATGTTTGATAGGTTGAAATGATGTCCCTCTTCTATCATATGTTGAAAAACGGCTGAGTTGCTTCTTGTGACATGTTCTCGGAATCTAGTGCGAAGGTTGCGGCCTGATTGTCCGATCTAACTTTTATTGCAGTTAGTACATTTCAACTCATATATTCCACTCTTCTCTAGTGGCGAGATGGAGTCTTTATTGTTCATTAGTATTTTTTCCCCTATAAAATTGCGATCCATTTGTTTCGCTGATCCATTTTCCATCTCGATTTGGTAATCTATAGAATCTGCATGTGCTATAATTCCTTCCTGTATTGTTACAATTCACCACGCAACACGTATAGAACATATGCTTCTGACCGATCGCCAACAAAACACAGGTAGCGCTTTGCAACACTGCGGTACTCTGGTGGTGGGTATTTCTCTGCTGCGGGCGCCTAGATCGTGTCTCGTATCCCTTCTACAGGGTTCTCAGGGGATGGTAGAGTAGGTTGTGCTTATATCTATTAAGCGCGGCGCATTCTTACCTTACAAAATGTATATCAATTTTTCGTAAATGAGGCAAAAGGTTACATAAACAAAAAGAATGTGTTAATTAGTGCAGTGAGGAGAACTAAGAATTTACAACCGTAACATTTTCTGTGATTGTGATAATAATTTCAAATTAATGTCACCATGGCGTGATACTGTATTGAAGGTTGAGATTAGTTAAATAAAAAGTCACATTCTCAATACGTATAAATGATTAGTAAATATTGGATTACGTAAAGTTAATTTTACAGAAACAGAGTAAAAAATAAAGAAACATAAATTTGGGTGAAAAATGTACATGTGGACTTTTGTCTAAAAATAGCTATTAATTAATGTTTCCATTTTATCACATTTTTGCTCATTATTCATTCTTAAGATGACCAGTTTCGTCCAAAAATTAATCAGTATAAAGGATGTCAGAAACCTGTGTGCAAAATTGTATACCATGACGTGCAGCCGTTTTACCAAATTTGTCCACACATACATTTGACCAAATGCCCAAATACCCCCTTTTGTATTAGTCATATATATGGCGGTCTGTAAACAGGCGTTAAAGCCGACCCACAAAGCAACAGGCCAATATCTATTTGGCCTGCACTATCAGAGGTTCTGGAAAGTTACAAAGAAAACCGAGTGATACCTTGAGAAGAATAATTTAGTTGGCCAGGATGAGCATGCATATAGAAGCCAAAAGTCAACAACAACTGAATTCGTGGAATTGTGCAAGATCTAAACTCCTACCTTACGGATAAAAGCCAATTTCTAGTTACTATTAACACATCATCAGAACGGAGAATTGTCACACCATATGCTATTTTCTGTGTTGGAGCCTTTGCCGTTTCTGAGTGATATCAACGACCTTGAGTGGACGAAGGTAGCATTGTAACAATATTGAGTAGGTGACGGAAAGCATGGAAAGCAATGAGAAATGCAAAGGAGTGTTCTTTGTAGAAAAAAATTGCTGTTGAACGATGGAAAGAAAAACATTATCACTTTCGCACCCAGTGCAACGGCAGAAAGACAAAAGTCAAATTTATTGAAGTCTATGTGTAACAAAATCGTAAATGGTATAGGTATTAATATGTTTAACAAGAAACGGTCAAGTGCGATCTTGACACCGCTCGTGCCGCCAAGTTGTATAGCCGCATATGGCATAGTCATGTGGACGGCAGTCCACATTCTGCGAGGGTCCTGAAACTACCATAATGTACCTTAAAATAATTAGTGATGCCGGTTATCGTAATAGCTTTATGGATTTGGTTAAGAGTCTAGAAATACTTACCGTTACATCGCTATAGCAAGTGTAATTCTGTGTAATCAAATAGTTTTTAGTTTTCACGTCAGCCTCACGTATTCAGTTGGAACTTAATAGTTAAAACATTTATCGTTTGAAATTATAAAAAGTACATTTGCTTTCTATTTATTGCTCACAAATAGAACTGTAAAAATTGTATTGCTCATAATAATTATTGTGTACGTTGTTAACAATACGACCAGTACGAAGAAAAAAAACAAAAACCATGATAACACAACTTTATCAAACCTAGTACTATAATTAACAATTTTTAACGCAATAGCTAAAAGGGTTTTCTAGCAATCATTCATAAATAGCTGACAAATGTTAGTATCACATTAATTACTCCTCATGTTATTTCGCATTTTCACTTTTCATGTATATTCAATGCGTTTGTAGGCAAAATATTGTACAATATTGTACGACAGTCCCCGACGCATCGTAATCACCACTAAGTTGCGCAAATGATCTTCAGAAATTTCTGCAAAGATCTAATTTAAGAACCGATGTTTTTATTTAACAAGATTCATTGAATATTTATATTTTCATTGAATAGAAGTGGTCTCAATGAATATCAGTTGTATTACCATAATGTTATTACCTTGAAGCGCTTTGTGTTGCATTTTCAGGAATGTCACATATCCACCTATGATATGATTGTAATAAACTAATCAACTATTTTATAAAGAAGAAGAATTGCGTTTTCCCCAATCACAAGTAGAATCGTCTTAAGTGAAAAATCTCGTTTTGCAGAGCAGAGTAAAACCGTTTGAACTTATCCCAGTTCCTCTTTGATATGGCCTCCAGTGAGGATCTCGCGTCTCTCTTATACTTTTTCCCAATTAAGAATTAATGCACTGCCTACTACAAATGTTCCTTTGCAATGAGAAGTTCGGAATTAAATTTTTAAGCTAATTTGGAAATTACAATCGTTGGATAATCATACAAATTCAAGCCTTATTTATGTCGCATATTGTCATGTAACCAGCACCATTTGTTAGCAACCTGAATAAGTTTACAATCATAATCTAAATAGTAAAAAGTAGTGGAATCGGGGAAATTGAACACGTACGATCGCTTTAACGATTTCAACCGAATATATAAATCTACGAGTCGTTTTGGCACGAGAATAAAAGAAAGAAGCATGCAAAAATCATAATCTCTTTACGATATGAATAATGTAAGTACATAATTACTATACGTGATACATAGTACCAGGAATTCTTATTTAATAAGTAAATTGTAATACCAATGAACCCTTTTACTTAAAATAACGTTTTATTTCTTAAATGAAGCGGCAAAATGTTTTATGTGGATTTATATATTCATTCAATTTAATATTAATTATTTACTTATTTTTTTTTAAATTTTAGTACGTGTTTAATGTTTATTCGATGTTTCTTTATTTTCGCATTATTTGATATGTCTTTCATTTTCTATTATAGGTTGTTTTGTTAATATTGCAAACGGTGGCAACTTTTTAAGGATTTGAAAACGAAATTAGGTCCACATGCAAACTTTACCTCAAAATCACATTTACTGTCTTAAAGTAGGTAGGAAAAATGTGTGACAACCTGTATATATTATATCCTGGTCTTTATAATACACCTGCTCTATCCAATGGCCCATTTTCTGCATTCAGTTGTACCAGTCATATCATCTCTATGATCGTAGTTAAAATTTTCTGAAACATTTTTTTAACAAATTGGTAAACAGTGTCAATCAGGGTTTATATATGGAAAAATAAAATGAATTAATTTAATTTATTATTTTTGCAAAGCAGTTAAATTATTAAAATCTGCATAAGCAAACGTTGCACCAGATGGTGTTACTTTTAATACAATGTTCAGTTATGACTTCCGTTTATATAGTATCATTAGCAGTCAAAGTGAGAAATATAGCTGGTTATACAACTGTCGAATCATGGCAAATACATATTTTTACTTTATCATACGTAGTATGGTACAAAAAATGTATGTTGTATATATACAGGTGTTCCTAAATATCATGTAAATACGAAAAGGGGTAATTCTTTGGCTTATTTAATGATTAAAAATTCATATAAACATAGGTCCGCAAACGCTTCGTTGCCGATCTACAGGGTGTTGAAATTTCAAGATTTTTTTTTGTTTTTTTCTGTATAGCTCTTGTATCCTAGTTTTAATTTTTAACAGTTGGTGGCGAATAAAATGTCAAAATAAATACAAACAAAAGGTTATCTAAATCAAGCCAAAGCATACTAGACCAATTATTTAAAAAAAATTTATTTCATCTAGCGAAACACAGAAAAGCTTTTATTTTTTTTCTCGATAACGGTGGTAAATACGAAAAAACTACAAAAGATTAAAATTATTTAGAACAAAACAAAAAATGCATTTTGTATTTTAGAATCCACCAGCGGCGCACCGAAAAAAAGTTCATGGGGAGAAAAGGGGGCATGACCCCTGAAAAAACATCTCCCTGTAGATTCCTAAAACCATTTGGTATGCCCAATGATGTAAGTCCTACAGCGTAATCCATATTCCAAATTAGAGCTAAATATCTCAAAAACTATGTTTATATGAATTTTTAGTCATTAAATAAGACAAAGAATTACCCCTTTTCGTATTTACATGATATTACGAACACCCTGTATATATATATACAAAAATATTTCAAAAGAAGAACAACGATTTGATAAACAAATGGTTATCAAAAAAATTAGTATCAAAAGAACTATCGTTGAAACTCAAAATACATAATGCACAACCACCCAAAATATACGGGCTTCCAAAATTGCACAAACCTGATACACCATTACGACCAATACTCTCTTGCATCCAATCTCCATTCTACAAGTTGGCTAAACAAATTTCTAATAATTTGCAAATTATAGCAGGTAAAAATGATTATTACATTAAAAATTCCTGGTGTTTCAAAACAATTCATTGATACAGTGTCATTGGATCAGTCATACCACCTTATCTTTCTCGATGTTGTCTCTCTTTACACAAATGTTCCAATTTTTTAGCTAAAGATGCCATTAACGAAAACTGGCATTTAATAGAAGATCATGCTTTTCTACCAAAAACAGAATTTTTAGATGCAGTGGAAGTAACACTAACACATACGTACTTCCAGTACAAAGATAATTTTTATGGACAAGTTTTTGGCTGCGCAATGGGTTCCCCAGTTTCATCTGTTGTGGCACAGATTGTCATGGAGAAGCTGGAAAGTTCAGTGCTTTCATCCATTCCAATTGAAATACCATTATTTAAAAGATACGTAGCTGACTGTATGTTAGCAGTACCAAAAGGAAAGGAAACTGAAGTGTTGGACACGTTTAACAGCTACTGTGATAGATTGCAGTTCACGATGGAAATTAACATGGATAGTGCAATCAATTTTCTAGATACCACGTTGATTCATAGAAACAACAAAATACATACAAAATGGTACATAAAACCTACTTCCTCACATAGATATCTGAATTATAATTCATGCCAGCCAATGTCATAAAAAAAAGCGTAATTAGAGCACTTACAGACCGAACTTTCAAACTGACCAGTCCACAATACCAAAAGAAACGTTAGAAACTGTTAAAAGAATATTACGGTAAAACAACTATCCAGAAAACATTACTAAGAAAATAATTGATGATAGAATAAGCATATACAATAAAAAAAAGAAACACCACGGAAATTGAGACAAATGCACCTACTACATCTAGAGATGACAAATACATTGCACTACCATACATAAAAGGTCTCTCAGAGAAAATAAGTAATACACCAATAATTTTTCACAAATGTTTACGAAATTAAAAGCACCCACACCACTGCTAAAACAGTCACATTGCATTTATGAAATACCATGTAAAAACTGTAATGGAGTTTACATAGGACAAACCGAGCAATAAATTATTGGAGGAGAGATTAAAAGGGCATAAATATTCTCAAAATTTCACAGCTTTAAAAAAACATCAAAATGATACTGGACATCAATTTGATTTCAAACAAGTAAAAGTTCTGCGAAAGGAAAATAATTTTAGTAACAGGAGTGTAATCGAAGCAATCGAAATAATTAAAAATTGTAACGCGATTAATGACCGATCCGATAACTTGTTGCAAACATATAATTTAATTATAAACCAAGACAAGACTTAAAGTTTGTATGTATTCACATTTTAATGCACATGTTTGACCTTGCCAGTTGTTATTTCTGTCAAAACGGGTACGTCGACCATTTGTATATTAGATATTTTTAGTTTACTGTGATCAACGTGGAGTAAACCACCGAAACGTCAGTTACTCAAATGTATTGTACTGTTTTAACTTTTTAATGTGTTAAAGTGACTAAGCCAACAATCCCAATAATACACGGTGTTAAATAAGCGTGTTGTGTTTTATTTAAATATTAAGTGACTTGGCTAATAATAAACATTTAAATAAACTATATATATATATATATATATATATATATATAAAGGAGAAAGGTATTTGTCGGGCAATTCCGTCATACGAAGATCGAAGATCGAAGAAGCAACCGTAGATAATATATATATATATATATATATATATATATATTGTTACTCATAAACTTAAAAATCTGTTTAGACCCTTCATTTCAGACAATTTTAAACTCGTTCAACATTACAGTTTAGATCAAATGTCATTTATTGTTTGTCTTGCAAAGATTGTGATGGGAAATACATTGGTGTCACTGCACAGTGGCTGCGTGGACGTCTGAGCCTTCATAAAAGTGATTGTAACACTAAAAAGACCAGATGTGCTCTGGCTTGTCATGCAGTGAACAATAACGATACTTTTAATTTTGAGGATGTTAGAATATTGGACTCTGATTGTAATTATCGTAACCGCATGTTTTTGGAGATGTACAATATCAACTTCATTGATGGTACAATAAATTTTAAACACGATACGGACAACCTTAGCGTCATTTACTCTAATATAATACAGTTTGATAAAAACAAACGTGGAAATAAAGATGAAATTGAAAATACAACACTGAGATTTTGATGTTGGTATTCTTTGCCACTATTTGGTGAATGTTAACTCGATAAGGTTGTTTTTACCTTGTGTGACCTTGTCATAGCGTGCATGTCGTTTTCCGTCTTGTGTTGTTATGTCCGTCAATGTACGCACACCGCCGTGTTGGAAATAATCCGTCTAATGTAATGTCGTTCGTGTACCCTCAATTTCTGCCGCCTATATAACTCCAGTACGTGAAGTTTTTGCTAAGTGATGTTTCTGTTTCTTAACTGTTATTGTTTTTTTGTAGAAGCGAAATAGCCTGATGAAGGACCCATGTATAGGTCCAAAATATAGCTTATATCCACAAATGTGAGTTTTTTCTTCCCAAATCGATCGCAGAACCCGAAGAATTTTACCAATTGTTATATATATATATATATATATATATATAGTTTCCATATTTATTTTAGTTTCCCCCTTATAGAGGGCTTAACCGACAAAATAAAAAAGGTGTTTGATTCTCCTGTGGTCAAGTTAGGCTGCTACCAACCAATGTCTATGGGTCAATTGTACACACAATTGAAATCAAAAACACCCCATCTTAAGAAAAGTAACGTAGTTTACGATGTACAATGTAACGAGTGCCTTAAGCACTACATTGGCCAGACAAAACAATGGGTCTCCTGCAGATTGGATCAGCATCGCAACGACATACGTATAAACAGGGATGTCTGCGCTTTGGCGTCTCATACTTTACATGAGGGCCATGCGTTCGATTTTCAGGGAACTAAGATCTTGGCCGTCGAGAAGTGTCTCCACGGGAGAACGTTCCTTCAAATGTTTTACATCAGAGCTAGTGAACATACGGTAAACCACCGTACCGACGTGGCAGGTATTAGTAACGTATATGCCAATTTAATAGAGTTATACAGAAACAAAACTAAACTTAACCTTCAAATTTCAAATAATTCGCGCCTCACGCAGTTACCTACATCAGTTTAAAAATTCAAATTTTTCGCGCTTCACGCACATACCGACTGTCATTTCCTTCGTTGCCGACCGCCTACTAGGTTAGAATCAAAATGGTGTACCCACATAAAACGTGGTTTTAGAGTGTAGACATGTGTATTGTTAATTTTAATTGCTAACAAGTCAATTTCTGTTCAATTGTTGTATATTGACATGGTGATAGAGGTAGAATGTCGCCCTATGGATTTATTGCACCATTGTTCTGCTATTAACGGATGTTTGAGGTTAAATGCTATAATTTGGTTCTTTTGTTCGCCAACAAGTGGTCAAATACTTCCGCCAGACGATATATATATATATATATATATATAGGAAAGCTGGTTAATCGACGTTAAGATATAAAGGAGACAGGTATTTGTCGGGCAATTCCGTCATACAATTGGAATTGCCCGACAAATACCTCTCTCCTTTATATATATATATATATATATATATATATATATATATATATATATATATATATATATATATATAATGGATGTTAATTCTTTGCAGAAACCTGCATATATTGATATGAAACTTTGAAATAGTTAATACAAGATGGCGGTAATTTTCCAGGCGTGGCTGTAGTTTTTTAACTTAAAAAAATTACCGCCATCTTGTATTAACTATTTCAAAGTTTTATATATATATATATATATATATATATATATATATATATATATATATATATATATATATATATATATATAAAGGAGAAAGGTATTTGTCGGGCAATTCCGTCATACGAAGATCGAAGATCGAAGAAGCAACCGTATACACGTGTTTCGGACTATTGGTCCTCATCAGTACGGTATAGCCAAGGAGCAAGATGGACACTCAATGGAAAAACACTCAAATGGTTCCCTACAGGGAGTGACCACATGTCGCCAATTTGGTGCTTCAGTCCCAACATCTTCAGGATTCGAAGACAAGAAGTGACGTCGCGCCGGAGGTGACTGGTACACCCCAGGTACACCATAGCCCATGGAAATTAAAGGAAAGCTGGTTAATCGACGGTAAGATATAAAGGAGAAAGGTATTTGTCGGGCAATTCCGTCATACGAAGATCGAAGATCGAAGAAGCAACCGTATACACGTGTTTCGGACTATTGGTCCTCATCAGTACGGTATAGCCAAGGAGCAAGATGGACACTCAATGGAAAAACACTCAAATGGTTCCCTACAGGGAGTGACCACATGTCGCCAATTTGGTGCTTCAGTCCCAACATCTTCAGGATTCGAAGACAAGAAGTGACGTCGTGCCGGAGGTGACTGGTACACCCCAGGTACACCATAGCCCATGGAAATTAAAGGAAAGCTGGTTAATCGACGGTAAGATATAAAGGAGAAAGGTATTTGTCGGGCAATTCCGTCATACGAAGATCGAAGATCGAAGAAGCAACCGTATACACGTGTTTCGGACTTTCTCCTTTATATCTTACCGTCGATTAACCAGCTTTCCTTTAATTTCCATGGGCTATGGTGTACCTGGGGTGTAGCAGTCACCTCCGGCGCGACGTCACTTCTTGTCTTCGAATCCTGAAGATGTTGGGACTGAAGCACCAAATTGGCGACATGTGGTCACTCCCTGTAGGGAACCATTTGAGTGTTTTTCCATTGAGTGTCCATCTTGGTCCTTGGCTATACCGTACTGATGAGGACCAATAGTCCGAAACACGTGTATACGGTTGCTTCTTCGATCTTCGATCTTCGTATGACGGAATTGCCCGACAAATACCTTTCTCCTTTATATCTTACCGTCGATTAACCAGCTTTCCTTTAATTTCCATGGGCTATGGTGTACCTGGGGTGTAGCAGTCACCTCCGGCGCGACGTCACTTCTTGTCTTCGAATCCTGAAGATGTTGGGACTGAAGCACCAAATTGGCGACATGTGGTCACTCCCTGTAGGGAACCATTTGAGTGTTTTTCCATTGAGTGTCCATCTTGCTCCTTGGCTATACCGTACTGATGAGGACCAATAGTCCGGAACACGTGTATACGGTTGCTTCTTCGTTCTTCGATCTTCGTATGACGGAATTGCCCGACAAATACCTTTCTCCTTTATATCTTACCGTCGATTAACCAGCTTTCCTATATATATATATATATATATATATATATATATATATATATATATATATATATGTATACAGGGTTAGCCAAAATTACCGGAACACCCAAATAATTCTACAAAGGTAAAAAATTTCAAAAAAGAATTCAAACAAAAACTTTTAGGCTTTAAACAATCCATCGTTCAAATATATTTTGAATATACAGGGTGTTCATTTTATTATAGAAATCGCGTAAAATTTTTTTTTTTCAAATGGAACACCCTGTATCATTTTACATTTTATAATTTTAGGACTAATTGTGGACATTGTTTATTAAAATAATTTTTTTATAAAATGCATCATTTTTGAGTTTTAAGCAATTAAGTAAAATTAGTCAAAATTACCGCAATTCTTCATCGGTAAAAAAATTTCAAAAAACATTCAAACAAAAGTTTTTTACTTTAAACAAGCTATCGTTCAAATGTATTTTTAATATACAGGGTGTTTATTTTATTATGGAAGTATGGAAAACTTCTCCTTTTTCTCATTAAACGTCCTGTACATTTTTATTTTTTAATTCTAAGAATTTTTTTCAAGTAGGTTTTTATAATTGATTCATTTTTTAATTATCAGCAATTAATCAAAACTCCAAAACATTTATTTTAGCCGAACGGATAAATAATAACAATGTAAAGAAAAAATAACAAAACAATTAAATTAAATTTTCAAACTGCCATCCCTGAGCGGCTTGACAATGCCCCCACCTATCAACAAATTCCCGTAAACAGTTGTCTAAATGATCGACAGTAATACTCTGAACTTCGTCCACTATCCTCTGCTTCAACGCATCAATATTTTGCGGCCTATTGGTGTAAACCTTGGACTTTAGGTGGCCCCAAATAGAAAAATCCAGTATTTGTAAATCCGGCGACCTAGGTGGCCATTCAATGGATCCTCTCCTTCCAATCCACCTCTGCGGGAAAATTGAATTTAAATAATTCCGAACTTGGACACCGTAATGCGGCGGTGCACCATCTTGTTGAAACCAAATATTATTCAGATCTTCGTTGAATATAACTAGGAGATGAGGTATTACTTCATCTAATTGCTTATAACTAAAAAATTATGAAATTTTTAAACAAATTATTCCAATAAAAAATTATTAGATTCGTCTTAGAATTATAAAATGTAAAAATATACGGGATATTCCATTTGAAAAAAAAAGTTAACCAAATATGCATAAAAAATGAACAGCCTGTATATTAAAAATATATTTTAATGATAGCTTGTTTAATGTCAAAAACTTTTGTTTGAATGTTTTTTGAAATTTTTTTACCGATGGAGAATTATTTGGGTGTTCCGGTAATTTGGACTAATTTTAATTAATTGCTTAAAACTCAAAAATGATGCATTTTATAAAAAAATTATTTTAATAAACAATGTCCAGAATTAGTCCTAAAATTATAAAATGTAAAAAGATACAGAGTGTTCCATTTGAAAAAAAAAATTTACGCGATTTTTATAATAAAATGAACACCCTGTATATTCAAAATATCTTTGAACGATGGATTGTTTAAAGTCTAAAAACTTTTGTTTGAATTTTTTTTTGAAATTTTTTACCGTTGTACAATGATTTGGGTAATTTTGGCTAACCCTGTATATATATACACGTATTTACATGTATATATGCATTCACGTGTTTCGGACTTATTAGTCCTCCTCAGTACGGTATACCCAAAGAGCAAGATGGAAGCTCAATGGAGAAAACACCCAAAAGCGAGACCATAATCAGGAGCACCAAATTGGCGACATTGGTCACCCTGATTATGGTCTCCCTTTTCTCCATTGAGCTTTCATCTTGCTCCTTGGCTACACCGTACTGATGAGGACTACTAAGTCCGAAACACGTGTATACGGTTGCTTCTTTAATGACGGATATGCCCGACAATTACCTTCTACTGTTTATATTTTACCGTCGATAAACCAATTTTCCTACATATACCGGGTAATCCAATTTCGAGGCTCACCATGTGGATCTCGCTTATTAGTGGAGATAGAGCCTATGTTTAAATTTGCTAATGTTTCGTATTTTTGTGTTGATCAATTATCTGAAAAGTAATTTAAGCTATCATTTTTTATTTTGAAGATATCCGCAAAAGACTTAAATGTTAAGATATCGTTTTTAATTTTTTATTCAAAACCAAATGTAGCAAGACTTATGAATCAAAAACATTCTTTTCAACAAGTAATGCAGTGTCACTTTTTATTTTGAAATAACATCAAAGATGGCGGCGTTACCATGGCCAATTATTGTTTTTCTTATGGGCGCCATGTTGAATTTTGGCATTTTCCGATAGTCGTGTCTTTTCTCATTTCCGTAACGTATAACATGTTAGCATTATTTTTTTATAGCAATGGTGTAATAATCAAAAACCTTTAGGTACCCAACTGGAGTACAGACCGCCGGACTCGTTCCCAAGCAACGTCAACAAAATGCACTTGGATCAAGCGGCGCGCGCAGCGTTGGGTTTGCCATTTAACCAAATAAACCTTAATTCTGTTTGATTGTGGATGTGAAATGTAATTTACCAATAACGAAAAGCGTGATATAATAAGAGTTTATTATTGTTCTCATAGAAATGCCCCATCGTACAATATTCCTAACAAATTAAAGTGGTTTGGATTTCTTTGGGTAATGAGCAGTGAAAACGCCATGTCTAATTGACCTTATTTATTGTCCAATATTTCGCCAATGGTTTTTGGGTTTATCAAGGATATTAATAGTCTTAGGCGGTGATTACATGTTGATTATGCATTAATAATGAACTTATGTTGCTAGATGATCTTCGTTTACCGATGTAAATGTGGATGCATGTGTAACAGCTGATTTTGACACAAGGAATCAGATTCCTTGTGCTCATAAACTCATAAACATTTGTTTTAACTAAACGGATAAAAAATAGCAGAACAATAAAATAGTAAAATAAAATTAAATGTTAATTAAATGTTCAAACAGCAAATTAAAATAAATGTGGGAAAAAAATCAGTTTCAAAGTTCAGCAGTTTTAATTAATTGCTGATAATTAAAAATGATGCATGTTATGAAAAATGGTTCCTACAACAAATTCTTAGAAATAATCTTAGAATTAAAAAATTTAAAAACATACAGTATTGTTCTATTTGAAAAAGGAAATGTTACCAAATTTCGATAGCTAGTTTAAAACAAAAAAAAAGTTTTTTCTTTATTTTTTTACAGTTGGAGAATTATTTAGTTGTAATTTTAGCTAACTCTGTATAGATATGCACTATAATATTTGATTTATAACGCAATACATTATACAAAATAATAATTATGCAATTATTTAATTTTGTTTTATGGAAAATCGTATTACTATGTCTTATATTAGTATATGGTATGTAATATAAATGATCAGAATAAGAAATCAATAGCATTTAAGAAATGTTTTTAGAAATAGTTATTCTATTTTATATTAAATTTTTATTTACGTTATTCAATTAATTATTAATTAATAATAACCACAATTTCAATGAAAGTATGCACACACACTATACGCTGAAGCAGCGGCTACTTCAGCGACGTCCATTCTAAGTCACCAGCAGATGAACAGAGAAAGCACGAGCCGAGCGCTGAGAATGTGGATGGCCTTCTTTGACCGCTATGTCTCACCCAGCCTCGCCGAATTTTTCGCCGATTTATTCGGGTTGAGTCAGGAGGTAGCATAAACAAACACTTCACGAGACAACGAAGCCACGAGCACAATTGTATATGTGGACAGGTTTTAAACTACGTTTCCGGTACAGCGTTAGTATCTTAATTATACGGAACATTGCACCTTGTGGTAAGGCAACCAACTGATTCACAAAAATCTAAGAATACATAGTTCACAGAAGGATTTGTTGCACGTATGCATGAAGATTGTTTCTTCTTCGTCTAGTTGGTGTCCTTCAGATCTTAGATGTATGCCCATGGTGGAATTAGTGTTCCGTTTATGTTCACTTATTC
Organism: Aphodius sticticus; assembly: GCA_963966075.1. Taxonomy (NCBI): domain Eukaryota; kingdom Metazoa; phylum Arthropoda; class Insecta; order Coleoptera; family Scarabaeidae; genus Aphodius; species Aphodius sticticus. The sequence continues at coordinate 37,575,695 of OZ014509.1, read as the reverse complement.
TCTTTCTCAACGAGCGACCTGTTTGGCCGATGTATATGGCTGAACAATCCTTGCATTTAATTTGGTAGATTCCACTTCGATCCATTGTGTCTTTCTTTTCTTTGTTGTTAGACAATAATTGCAATAAGGTATTGTTTGTTTTATAGACAATCTCCACGTTTTGTGTATTTATTTTAGTTTATTAGTTGTATTTTGCAATGGTTTCAAGTAGGATCTTCTGCCTTGGAATGCTAGGGATACATATTTACAAGGTGTGGTGTGGTGTGAATATCTGAGCTGCATTTGTTGCTTTTTTTTATCGTCCTATCCACTTGTTGTATATGTCCTGCATTGTATCGGTTGTTGATTGCAATTTTGGTTATTGTCGGGAGTTCTTGTTGTCTTCTATCTTCTGTCAGGGGTGTTCGGCAAAGGCGTTGCAGGGCGGATCTCAAGGCTGTCATCTTTGCATTTTGGGGGTGTGACGATTTTGCAAATGCGCTGCCATATCTGTAATTTCGCAAAAGAGTTAAATAATAAATTAAAGTAAAGGAAATTCTGAATAATTTATGTCTACGACATTTTTTGGTAAAATTAATAGTTTAGCTGCATGAGCAAATTCTATTTGATCGAGATCGGTACAGCTATTTTCATTCTAATGACAGTACCTAGTGTCAAACGCTGATGTTTTGACAATACCTACTGTCAATGGTATCAAAATATCTGTCAAATCTTGGCTAACTAGTTTTATTTTAATGTAGACACAACCGATCTCGATCAAATAGAATCTAATGAAGCTAAATTATTAATTTTATATATAGTATGTAAAGTTATGTGGCGTGCCACATCTGATTTTTATTGTGTGAAATTGGGACAAAATTGTGTAAGTAGAAATTATATTAAAATTAAATAAATGATATATAATTAATAAATAAATAATTTTGTAAATATGAATATGAGTAACTGTATGTTCTATATGAATTGAAAGCTATGAATTATGAGTTATATCCAAATAATTGAAAACAAATCATAAACATGCTTACCTTATTGTAATATTCGATATTTTTTATTAGTGTTCATATTTTAAATGCTATTTATTATACGGAACTATGGAAAATTTAGTTTCAAAAAGTTTCATAAAATATAAAATTGTGGGATATTTGTATTATAAGATAAGTACAATTTTAATAATAATAAAAAATACAGTTTTAGTTCATGTTCTAGTATTTGTAATTAACAAGCATAGTTACGTATGTTGTATTAAACACAAACTGTGTATCCAATAAAGTTCTTCGTCATAGAAAATCTGTTCATATATATTTTAGATCTTACTATGATCTTACTCCCGAAAGAAATTTACTGTTTGCTACTGCTAACGAGATCGAACAAAATCTCCTGCTCGTATATATTTTAGGACGATATTAATGCAATTTTCTACCTTTTCCATAATTGTAGTATACAATAACTTCAAAAGTAATTTTTTTTTGGACGCCTTACTCAATGAGTTACTCTCTAAAACATTTATTTTGCTATTTTGTGGATATTTACATGCCAATTTTGTTTGTTGGTTTATTTGCAGTAAACAGTTAAATGAAATGACTAATAAAAAACAACACGTCACGACGTATGATAAATATTGTGAACAAAATACAAATTGAAAATATCATGAAGCAATCCAGCCACCGGATTTCAAAACATACATTATGTTTTGAAATCCGGGCACTAATTGAAAGGGGTTTACAGAAATCCCTACCTATATAAATATTGCTAATTCCACTTTGTTCGAATGTGAAACTATTAGACACTATAAACTTGTGCCATAAAAATTGAGTTATGTCAACTGTATGGTCGCACGATAAACCTCCGTGACATTTACTGTTGCATACTTTTCCAGCAGCTCATTTCTTGATTTTACATTTAATTTTGCACTAATTTTGCACTATTGGCATCATCGAATTCCTTTTTATTTTATCCTTTAATCATAGCCGGCGAAACGTGTTCAGTCCGGGTGGGTAGTATTGTACAGCTCTCCCCGCTTTTCGTATGATTATTCATGGTATTTAGGAATTCATTAAAAAAACATCAAAACAGTGTAGTCCCTAATTAACAACATGCTCAAAAATTGAAAAAACACAAAAATGACTTGCGACAATAAATTTTTCAGTAATTGTTCATAATTTGTTAAAAGAAATAAAAAACAAAAAATCGTGTTTGCATTGGCATTTGCATTTTTCTCGGAAATTTTGAGGTCATAGTAAAAAGTGACCCGTATGAATGTTGCAGATTTTTTTATGATTTTTTACAACATAGTATACGACATTTTTGGATAAAACGCCAAGTTGCGCCGGAAAACGCAATCATATATTTTCCATCCGCTTTCAACCCCCTTCCCCCCAATTAAACACTATACCACCTCATGAGCTGCATTTATTTTTTTTACGTTCACTATTAGTCGCTTTACCGTTTCCAATGATAAAAGTGCTGTCTACAATAATACCCACTCTCACCTTCATTTGCCTGCACTACAGATAGTCCAGCCATTCTAGATTTTTGATATACGTTGTATTCTGAAGATTAATTGCAGGCCATGAAACTGATACCAATCAATAGGTTATGGTTTCAGTAGTAACATATTAAAATGTTTAGTGTCATAGTTAATAGGAAAATATGTTATTAAGTAAAAACCATTTAAAAATTGTGCCATGTTTTAATCCTTAATTCCTCGAATCTCACTCGCTTAATCGCAAAACTAAAAATATCACATTGTAGCGGACAAAATTTACTATCAAAGTGATTCTGGAACCTATACGAGAAAATTAAAGATATTTGATTATAATCAATTATAATTGATTCAACTAATTCAACTACCTAAAACTACCTAACCGTCCATTTTCTCGTATACGTTCCCGTATCCTTTTGATAGTAAATTTTGTCTGCTACATTGTGGTATTTTTATTTTTGCAATGAATTGAGTGAGATTCGAGGAATGAAGGATTAATGTCTAACAGGCACAATTTTTGAGTGTTTTTTTCTATTAACTATCAATCTATACTATCAATATGAACATTTTAATATGTTACTACTTGAACCATAAGCTATCGATTGGTATCAGTTTCATCGACGGCATTTGCGTTTTCGAAAATTTCAAAATTCAAAATTTAGAATGACTGGACCAAGACACTACTAAAATGTGAATTAAAATTAACCGTAGATGGGCCGGTGTTTTCTAATAATATTTACACTTAACGTTAAATACTAAATATTATTATTTAATTGATTCAAAGGGACTTCTAGGGAAATAATTTCTACCACCGAGGCCAAGCTTGCCTATTGTTCCCTCCAACACCAGAGTGACTAGCTGGTAGATCACTCATTTCACGTACAACAGATTTAATTTGGACAGGATTGGTTACATTGGCCGAACATTATTAATCGCTTGGTCTTCTTAAGCCTGTTGATTTTCGAAAGCGTGTTTCAAATCAACATACTGTTACTTGACAATAGGATATTGTAATTAAAAAGTTCTTTTTGTTAATTTTGCTGCATGTGGTATCCACTCAGTATACTCTTTCAGTAAGTTAAAAATTATCCCAGACACGATTATGACGATATTTTAATACTTATATTTCCCACTTTATTCTTTTCAGACACAAACAAATGACATGCTGAGTGCAAGATGGGACAATGGAAGCATCTGGAAGGCAATCGCGTGATTTTGTCTTTGCTAATATTCCATATCGCTATGGAGACAAAATTTTGCTTTGCATTTGACGACAACATTTTATTAGACCACAAAAGTTCCATTATCGATAAGGAGCTGTTTAAATACGTCGACGAACTATTCAGCTCAAATAACTACAGGATTATGCCGGGTTTAGACGTGGAAGCAAAAAGTGAATCACAAGCATCGCATAGCAGCTGTTTTACAAATAGTACGTGTGACGAATCAAGAAGTTTTCAGGATGTCGAGAATTATTTTTATGAGAAATTAGATCAGTATGCCGAAAATCATTTAGTTAATGTCAATGTGACTGAAGCGTCTAGATTCTTTAAACGTAAGTATTAAATTCCAATTAAAATCAGATAATTTTGAACTCTTGATTATGATTACTTCTTCTGGCGGCTATAACAACATGGTGTGACATGCATTTACTGGAATAAGTAAAATCAATTGATAAAACCTATTGATTCTAATAATTTGGACAAAGTAAATCGACAAAATGCCAACACCTAGTAATTTTACGCAAATTTACATATTTCCTATTTAATCACTTTGGATCCAAGGTTTATTTTTTCTTTGGTGTTAATCTCAAATCACAACTGCCCGACTAGCATCAGAATGGAAAAGAATGGAAAAGACAGACCCACGTAATTGGTTTAGTTCACCGAACATGGCGGAGTTAATTATTTCCTCTAACCATGTGTTTCCGTTTTACTTTTTATACTGTCCAGACGAGATTTAATCTAAGTATCGTATTACGGCGGGGATATAAATTTTGTGAGAATGTCAAGCACTGAATTGAACTTTCAAGAGTGAACCAATGTTCTCACAAAGACCCCAGCTAAACCATTAATTACAAAATACGTCTGCGCAATATTTACGGCGATTGCTACGGTAACAATTGGTAGGTACTAACATAACGTTAAATTTACTCCATCGGGTCATCCACTACCAGTTGGGATAACGGATTGTTCCAAAACTTGCCCGGGGAAGACGGGAAAATGCATGTGCAATAATTTATTTTTGACACCCCGTAATAAAGCAATAGTTAGGAAATAAAGCAATATTTGGGCAATAGTTAGTTAGGAAGTGAGCATATAAAATCTACACAATCTGTTTTTATTTAGTATTAGACCGGGCTGTAGATGAAAACAATAGATATGACAAAGATTGGTATTTCAGTAAATATTGACGCCCTGAATAACATATTACGTTTTGGTCCTCGCCGGGTATGAACGCCCTCCCCTACAGTAGTCAGATGGTGTTCAAATTCATGCTTTTCAAAACGTCGTCTATCTGGTATATGCTGGCCAAAATATCATTGAAGCTAGTTGCAGAACACAGGTAATAAAGGTTTTTAATTTGGAATGCATAAGAACAGAATTGTTTGTAACATATCAATTCCTTAAATTAAACTGCTATACACCAAAAACAATGTGATCTGGCCGTCATAATCCAATTTCCAAAGTATAGTAATTAAGGATACATCAAGTAGCAGTAATTCCCTTATTATTTAATCCTGCGTAGCTGAATCATTGAATTGCTAATTCTAAGCCGTCATTAAATTATCTACATTGTTCTAGTGAAGCAACTAATCTGTAATTGTCGTGAATTTGATTAACGCCATTGTGCATTAAGCAAACTAAACCAAATAGTTTGCATACTTCCCTGGGGCGGCAAGAATGAAAATTAAATTGTATACGTGCACGGCAGCGCTAACTGAGCCATTTAAAGAGACAACTTAACTTTTGAAATGCTCCGTGCTAAGGGAGAACAGTCAACCCAACAACGCGACGCACTGTGGTAGGTAATGCGCATCCAGCCGCTCAAAATTCTATTGTCGATATGCATAAGGTGGCGACACAGTCCCGCCTTTTTCACATTTTGTCCAGCGTCTCGCGCACAAATCACTGCAATTTGGTTTTAATTTACCATAAGGCAAATTAAATCAATTACCTAAAAGTAATCGAAAAGTATAATATTACACAGGGTTATTGGTGAGTAAACGTATTCCTTTAAACACGTTATAGTAGAGGTCATTTGCAAGTTATTTCACCCCAATGCATGATCCAAATATTAACAATGTTAGAAGATCTGTGGTCAGAGTTTATCATACTATACAGAACTGTCAAACTGTGTCAAACGCTGATGTTTTGACAATACTGTCCTTAGAATAGAAATATCTGTCAAAACCTGGCTAACTGGTCTTAAAGCAGGCATGACCGATCTCCAACAAATAGAATTTGCTCATGCAGCACTGCTAAACTATTAATTTCACCAAAAAATGTTATAGACATAAGTTACACAAAGTTTGCCCTACTTTAATTTGTTATTTATCTATTTAGACGACATTACATTAGCCCATTTCAAAAATCGTTGAAAAATGCTCAGAGTAAACATCCAGTTCCTTTGGACACGTTTGAACGGGTTTAAAAGAAACAACACTAATATATGGACGCAATGAGGAAAGCCGCCAAAGTAAGGATTCCAGACAGAAATTTCTAAGACACAGCAGCGGAGAAGGAATAGGAGCAAGGGAACCACCATCATGTGCCCGAAATATATGGACGCAATGAGGGAAGAAGCCAAGGTAAAGGTTTCAGATAGAAATGACTAAGAACCACAGAAACGACTGGGATCGTTTTTGCAAACGTGAGAATCATGAGGCAAATAAACCTCGGAATGGGTAAAAGCGGCACAGTAGCTTCTAATAGCAACGGCGGCTACAGAAGAAGTAAATCACTGAGCGGGTGGGTGTGGAGGAACGGGCTATTTCTCCTGTACGAAGGAAATGCTAACACATTCAAGAGAAAGGGAGGAGGCTCGGTGATAGACGTCTCCTTTGCAACACCAAGTCAGCAATTATAGCTGAGGTCGGATATTCTTCACCGTTGATACCGGGTACACCGTCCAAATGACACTTACATGTTACATGTTACATGTCTCCCAAAGAAACAATGTAACAAAAATTATTATATACCTATATATATATATATATATATATATATATATATATATAGGGTGTCTCAATAGTGCGATCTCGGAAGATTGTGCCTCTGTTAGTGAAGAGTTTTTAAAACTGATTTCACTCATCTATACAGAACGCCGAGGCGCACATTCTAAAATTATTAGCGTGTATACAGGATATTCCACAAGGTAGTATCAACCCAAACTTATGTTTTTTTTTTTAATGGAACCACGTATATTTCGGCACTATTTTGAATTCGTCGCAAAATTCTACGACAACGAAAAATAACATTACCTACCCTAAACTTTATACTTTTTGATTTATTGGCATTTTTATGAAAAAACAGCAGTCTAAGAAAAATTGTATATCTCAATACCTGTTTTTAGTTTTATTGCGCACCCTTAGATTATGATAAAGTAAGAAGCGTTCTATTACCTACCATATCCAAATTATGTACAGGATGGTTATAATCTACAACAAAATATAGCAAACAGTTTTTCCTAAGAAAGTCATCAGTTTTTTTAAATGGAGCACCATGTACCTAATTATTTTTTTAATTCTACGCATCGTTCTGCACAAAAAAGTACTAGCACACACCAGTGCTAAAATAAATTTTGCAGAGATAACTAGTCTTCTTCATTAAAAAAATCGATTTTTCTATCAATTAGAGCTTCTACACCGACATTAACCATTAAACCAGCTAAGTATTTACCTAAATTACTGTTTTCTCGCGTGATTACATCTTTTTTTTGTAATAAATCAACACATTTGACCACATCTGCAATTTAATATTATAATTTGAAATAAAATTTTACTTAACCCTATACGCTATGAAAAACTGTGTGCTAAACAAGTTATTATGATATCTGTCAGCGGTGGTGATATTGTTAGGTTAGATTTGCATAATTTTTGGAAATATGGCGAACTTTTCTCAGGAGGAAGTAATTGACATGGGGTGAGTTCTTGGCGAATGCAACAAAAATGCGTACTGCACAAAAAAGTAGTAGCACACACTAGTGCTAAAATAAACCGTTACAGAAATAAATTCTCTTCTTCGTAAAAATTTACATAAAATTACTGTTATTAATTTCTATTTTTTGCAAAACAAAAGTTAATCCTTATGGAAAAATAAATGTACAGTGCTTGATAATGAGTTTCGTTATGAATTGCTTTTATTTTAAGATAAGGAAAACAACACCTGCTCTTTAACAACAACTTTAAATCAACTTTATACCTTAATAACTTGTTTAGCACAGTTTTTCATAGCCTACAGGGTATAAGTAAAATTTTATTACAAATTAAAATATGAAATTGCAGATGTGATTAAATGTTTTGATTAATTAAAAAAAAAGATGAAATCATGCGAGAAAACAGTAATGTAGGTAAATACTACACTGGTTTAATGGTTAATGTCGGTGTAGAAGCTCTAATTGATAGAAAAATATTTTTTTTATGAAGAAGATTAGTTATCTCTGCAATTGTTTATTTTAGCACTGGTGTGTGCTAGTACTTTTTTTTGTGCAGAACGATGCGTAGAATTCAAAAAAGTAATTAGGTACATGGTGTTCCATTTAAAAAAATTAACTTTCTTAGGAAAAACTGTTTGCTATATTTTGTTGCTGATTATGACCAGCCTGTACACAATTTGGATATGGTAGGGAATCAGACTAATAGAACGCTTCTTATTTAATCATAATCTAAGCGTGCGCAATAAAATTAAAAACCGGTATTGAGATATACAATTTCTCTTAGACTGCTGTTTTTCCATAAAAATGCTAATAAATCAAAAAGTATAAAGTTTAGGGTAGGTAATGTTATTTTTCATTGTCGTAAAATTTTGCGAGTAATTCAAAATTGTGCCGAAATATAGGTTGTTCCATTAAAAAAAAACATAAGTTTGGGTTGGTAATACCTTATGGAACACCCTGTATACATGCTAATAATTTTAAAATGTGCGCCTCGGCGTTCTGTATATATGAGTGAAATCAGTTTTACATATCATCATCAACAGAGGCACAATCTTCCGAGATCGCACTGTTGAGACAACCTGTATATATATATATATATATATATATATATATATATATATATATATAGGTATATAATAATTTTAGACACGTGTTTCGGACTATTAGTCCTCATCAGTACGGTATAACCAATGAGCAAGACTCAATGGAAAAACACTGAAATGGAGACCTACAGGGGGTGACCAATGTCGCGAATTTGGTCCTTCGAAGATGAAGATGTTGCGACTGAAGCACCAAATTGGCGACATTGGTCACCCCCTGTGGGTCTCCATTTGAGTGTTTATATATATATATATATATATATATATATATATATATATATACAAATGGATAATTTAGTCGGACGTCGATCAAATAAAACTATTAAGCAATTACTTTTAATCTTAGCTATATTTCAAATCTGATTAGATTCTTCTTCAGGCAAACTACAAGATACAAATAAATATATAAATATACAAATATTCTTGTTACCACACATCTAACGTAACGAAATCAAAAAACATAAAAATAAAAACACTTACAATTATGTAATTAATGTAGATTGGCATCAACGGTGACCAACATTGTTACGGCGTGGTGTTGTGCAACATTCAAATATCCCAAAACATAGGGAACACATACACATCAACACAAACAAATTAAAAACTACGAGCAGCCATTTCAGAAGGACAACGACTCAGAGCAAGACGACGGCAGAAGATTTTTCGAAACCATGCGCAGTCCGTACACATGACAAAACGGGAAACATCAGAACACCAAACTGTATTCGGCGGTGTCATTGGTCCTATTATTCCCGAAATCCAAACTCATAATGTATGAATAGATATCACTCAGTCCCTCCAGGTCGGTTTTAAAGCTAATACTATTTGCTGTTGACTTAATATGATACATTTCAAGGAACAATCGGTTCCTGTAATCTCTCTCAGTATCCAAAATTTTTATGTTTACGTAGTCAAACGTATGATTATTTTGGAGAGCATGTGAGGCCAGGGCAGATCTAGTTTTCCCCTTGCGGCAATCGCTTTTATGTAAACAAACCCTGTTTTTAACAATTGTTTAGTAACTCCCACATACTCTCCATCACAATCTCTACAACTGATCCTGTAAATGATGTTCGATTTATAATCCACAGGATCCTGATCTTTAATCCTACTAAAAAAGTTTGCGACCTTATTAGGATAATGTTGAGCGATTTTTATATTATCAGGAAGGGACCGTCCCAATACATGCTTAAGGTTGTGTGTTAATCCAGGCACCATCGTGATCTTTTTATAATTAGTTTGGGGTTTGGGTGCATCAAAGATGCTGGGGACTTGTAAACCAGTGTACGCAGAAAAAAGAATCTTGTTAAGTAACTTGTTGCGGTAACCATTACGTAGAAACACACTCTTCAATTTGTTAAGTGCTGATTTTTGAAAAGTAGTATCACAAATTTTTAAGATTCTGTTCTTCATAGCGCACACCGTATTTACCTTTTGGTCAAAGGAATGGCCCGACTTGAAGTTTATGTAGCGTCCCGAATAAGTGGGTTTATTGTACCGATCAAACTTGACTCCCCCATGGCAGCCCCTGATTATTAGACAGTCCAGGAAAGGCAAGCTATCATTATTCTCAACTTCCACAGTGAATTGTATGTAAGGAGAGAAGTTGTTAAAGGCAGTCAATATGTAATCAACCTCCCCCCCGTGGAATGCACGTGATGATATCATCCACAAATTTATACATGAAAGTTAAACGAAATTTCAAAGAAGGGATGACCTTGTCCAACACATAATCCATCACGACGGTTGCCAGAATGGGACTGATTGGAGAACCCATAGGTGTACCGAATTTTTGTAAAAAAACCTGATTCTGAAATGTGAAAAAAGTATTTGAAAAAATAAACTCTAAGACATTTAAAAAAGATCCCAACGTAAACTGACAATTTGGTTCAATTAAATCCCATTTCTCCTCTATGATCGTGTAAACAAGTTCAGCTGGTATATTTGTAAAAAGGCTGACCACATCCAAAGAAATCACCATCCAATTACTTGGGATGGTTGTCTCTCTTATTTTATCCACAAAATGAAAACTATCTTTAATATTATATTCCGTCTTGTTACCTAGCGAGACTGTTAGAATGTCAGCAATGAATTTTGATAAACCATACGTTGTTGACCCATTAGCTGAGATTATTGGTCTTAGTGGCGTATCAGGTTTATGGATTTTTGGTAAAAAATACGCTTTGCTAAGTACGGAATTTTTGATATTCAGTTGTTCAAAATCAGACTTGTTATGACTTTACTATTCATTAAAGTTTTCAGTAATTGAGATAGTTTCTTTTGGGTTTTTAGTAGAGGATTATTATCAATTTTCGCATAGACATTATCATCAGTGAGCATTTCAAATGACTTATTTATGTAGGGTTCTCTGTCCATGATGACTGTGACAGAACCCTTTTCAGCTTTGGTAACAACAATTTCAGGATGTTGACTCAAATAACGTGATGTCCTGCCGCTTAAAACCTTAATGTAATTCTCCAACCACGTCCCACTCCCACCCCCCACCAAGAAATTGGTGATACAATTGGTGACTCTAGCCCTCAACATGTCTTTGTCGATCTCCCGACAATCGGTGATAACACACTCAACTTCCATCAGTAATTTCCTCAAATTTAAATTGTGCTTATCGGTTCTTAAACAAAAAGATGGGCCAAGTGAGAGAAAATTCAAAATGTCCGCTGCTATCGACACAGAGGACAAGTTTCTTATCCACCCACCATTGCCATTAAATAAATCAACAACCTCTGCCTCCCTAGCAGTGACCAAGTGTTTAAATTTTTTAATATGAGTAGCTTTTACTTTGTTAAAGCATTTTTTATAACTAAGCTTTAAGTTGTCGGAAAATCTGGTTAAAATATGGAACGGTATGGAGTTATCACCTTGCCTTTGTAAATTTGACTGATCATTGCTAACTTTTGCAATATTACTAATGGTAATCTGGATTTCAAGATTCAAGGTTGATGGTTCAAGTCTAGTCGAGAAATTGTTTATCTTACGTATCAACTGCTTGTTCGTCGTGTCCAACAATGCCACCGCCCTCCTTGATCCGTCTAGCACGTGTTTAGGTGTAATTCCAGCTCTTCTGCATTTCAACAGGAAAGTTAGTCGGTTTCTCATCTTTGCCAATCTGATGTTATGGTTTGATATATTCTTCATCAGTCTCACGATGTTCATTCCGTAGACGCGTGACATTTCTTGATAAAAGCCCATGGTTGAAATAAAAATTCTTTCATAAATCGTCGATCGAAGATATAAATAAATGGATAATTTAGTCGGGCGTCGATCAAATAAAACTATTAAGCAATTACTTTTAATCTTAGCTATATTTCAAATCTGATTAGATTCTTCTTCAGGCAAACTACAAGATACAAATAAATATATAAATATACAAATATTCTTGTTACCACACATCTAACGAAACGAAATCAAAAAACATAAAAATAAAAACACTTACAATTATGTAATTAATGTAGATTGGCATCAACGGTGACCAACATTGTTACGGCGTGGTGTTGTGCAACATTCAAATATCCCAAAACATAGGGAACACATACACGTCAACACAAACAAATTAAAAACTACGAGCAGCCATTTCAGAAGGACAACGACTTAGAGCTATGACCTGCTAGACAAGACGACGGCAGAACACGGTACACCTATGGGTTTATTTTTTCAAATACTTTTTTCACATTTCAGAATCAGGGTTTTTTACAAAAATTCGGTACACCTATGGGTTCTCCAATCAGTCCCATTCTGGCAACCGTCGTGATGGATTATGTGTTGGACAAGGTCATCCCTTCTTTGAAATTTCGTTTAACTTTCATGTATAAATTTGTGGATGATATCATCACGTGCATTCCACGGGGGGGAGGTTGATTATATATTGACTGCCTTTAACAACTTCTCTCCTTACATACAATTCACTGTGGAAGTTGAGAATAATGATAGCTTGCCTTTCCTGGACTGTCTAATAATCAGGGGTTGCCATGGGGGAGTCAAGGTTGATTGGTACAATAAACCCACTTATTCGGGACACTACATAAACTTCAAGTCGGGCCATTCCTTTGACCAAAAGGTAAATACGGTGTGCGCTATGAAGAACAGAATCTTAAAAATTTGTGATACTACTTTTCAAAAATCAGCACTTAACAAATTGAAGAGTGTGTTTCTACGTAATGGTTACCCCAACAAGTTACTTAACAAAATTCTTTTTTCTGCGTACACTGGTTTACAAGTCCCCAGCATCTTTGATGCACCCAAACCCCAAACTGTTTATAAAAAGATCACGATGGTGCCTGGATTAACACACACCCTTAAGCATGTATTGGGACGGTCCCTTCCTGATAATATAAAAATCGCTCAACATTATCCTAATAAGGTTGCAAACTTTTTTAGTAGGATTAAAGATCAGGATCCTGTGGATTATAAATCGAACATCATTTACAGGATCAGTTGTAGAGATTGTGATGGAGAGTATGTGGGAGTTACTAAACAATGGTTAAAAACAGGGTTTGTTTACATAAGAGCGATTGCCGCACGGGGAAAACTAGATGTGCCCTGGCCTCACATGCTCTCCAAAATAATCATACGTTTGACTACGAAAACATAAAAATTTTGGATACTGAGAGAGATTACAGGAACCGATTGTTCCTTGAAATGTATCATATTAAGTCAACAGCAAATAGTATTAACTTTAAAACCGACCTGGAGGGACTGAGTGATATCTATTCATACATTATGAGTTTGGATTTCGGGACCAATGACACCGCCGAATACAGTTTGGTGTTCTGATGTTTCCCGTTTTGTCATGTGTACGGACTGCGCATGGTTTCGAAAAATCTTCTGCCGTCGTCTTGTCTAGCAGGTCATAGCTCTGAGTCGTTGTCCTTCTGAAATGGCTGCTCGTAGTTTTTAATTTGTTTGTGTTGACGTGTATGTGTTCCCTATGTTTTGGGATATTTGAATGTTGCACAACACCACGCCGTAACAATGTTGGTCACCGTTGATGCCAATCTACATTAATTACATAATTGTAAGTGTTTTTATTTTCATGTTTTTTGATTTCGTTACGTCAGATGTGTGGTAACAAGAATATTTGTATATTTATATATTTATTTGTATCTTGTAGTTTGCCTGAAGAAGAATCTAATCAGATTTAAAATATAGCTAAGATTAAAAGTAATTGTTTAATAGTTTTATTTGATCGACGCCCGACTAAATTATCCATTTGTTTATATCTTCGATCGACGATTTATGAAAGAATTTATATATATATATATATATATATATATATATATATATATATATATATATATCTGCCTATTACGCGGGTATACTAGATGGCAATACGACAGAATAAATCCATAATTGAAAAATGGCGATTAAAATTTATTTAAACGAACCGTAGATAATATGGGAACCGACATCAAAAATTTATTCTTAATATTAATTCAGGGCTTATTATTGTTTATTATTTTGTTTATATTTATTTTATTACTGTATTTTTGTTTTTTATCGTTTTTTTGTATACGCTGGGAATAAAGACAATAATACCTAAAGACATTTAGCTATCTATCTAACTACTATAGTCTACATACAAGGTCATTCACAAGAATAAAGTATGATTTATGGCGGTAATTTGTTTTGAAACATTAGCTGTAGGAATCTACAACTATATTATCGCAAACATATAGAGGATATCGGATATTGTTTGTTGTATGTACTATATTGTACTATGTTATATGTATGATATGAGCTCTTTTAACAATAGTCTGCGTGCGCATTTCAATGATTAAATAAAAAATGGCAACATACACTATATTGTTTTGTTGGAACTTTCAAGTTATTCAGGTAAACGTCAACGAAGTGATTGTTTTCGTGTAATTCCAAAACGGGCCTCAGCACTTCACTAGTTTGTTAATAAGTTTTAATTTGCTTAGCTCCTGTTGCTACTTTTCCGTGTTATATAACTGAAAACTTACTGAACAGTAGATGTCGTAAACCTAATAGAATTTCTTTGCAATCTAGATTTACACGGAAGTCTTTAAGTGGTTGATTTGTTTGTATAAAATAAGTATGAAGCTTTCACGCGCTTTGTTATCAATTTTCGAAAGAAATGAAAGGATTTTAGGTTCTTCTGAAACCACGTCCTACTTCAATGTTATGTCATTTTGCAATTTAACTTGTTTACCAAATTTCAAACGGAATAATTGTGATTCGTAAATATTTGTTGAATACGTGTTCCTCCGCCACAGACATTCGTCGGAGGCACGGATTGCACTTTTCCTCAACTTTCGTCAAATTTACTTCCCTAAGTTATTTATATTTGAAAACTTTCGAAGCTTGTTAGCGAAATGTTTCACTCCGCCAGGATGTCACACCTGTACGTTATAGCATCTCAAAGTTTTGAGACTCGTTGACAAAAAATAATCTCAAGTTACAAAGAGAAAAATTGTTCACTATTGTACTAGATTAGCAAAGATCAGTAGAGATTGAAGATATTACATATTTTCAAACTATTGTCTATTTTTAGTCGAAACAGGTAAAAGTTCTTTCATGGCTGGATTTGGTCTTGGATTTTTAGCGTTTGCCTTGAAGAAGCTTCTGCTGCCTGTCTTCATCGGAGCTCAAATAGTGAAATCTATTCTCATAGCAATGTTCTTGCCATCGATCTTGGGCAGCTTAGGAAAACTACTTGGAAAAGGTTTGTCCACATTCAGCGGTGTCTCAGGATCATCAGCAGGACACGGAGCAGGAGCTCAAACAATAGAAGATTTCGAATTTAAGGACACCAGTCCGTACAATAATGACATCAACGGAGATTATTCAGTCAATGACAATACCATCACCTTAAATACAGGAACATCATCAGAATCGCCGGATGCAATAAACAGGTAAGCTAAAGCTCAAGTCCATCAGTACGTACTAATCGCTGTAAAAATAAACAAATATTGGGGTGCCCGTTTTTCAACCGGTAGCGGGGGCACTATCGGGATCTTGACTGGTCGCATATATGGGCGTCTTCCCTAAGAGATAACAAGTCGGTGACTTTTAGATTTGAAGATATTAAAAACATACACTTTGAATATTGACTCAAAAACCGGATCTATATATTTTAAATGACTGGATGAAAAAAAAATTGACTGAATATATTTAATGGTTTTAGTTTTGATCCTAGAGATATCAGGGAAAAAATAATATCAATTCGTTTGTTATATTAAATTGTGAAAATCAGAAACATTCTGGTTGCCGGACCAAGTACTGATTTGTTTAAACATTTCTTCTTGTGTTTTTGGTATTTAAATCAAATTGATTGTCATCTAAAAAAACGGTGTACGAAATTCAATTGTAAAAACAAGCAACGAACGACTATTTTCAATAAAAACCTAATAAGAACATCAATGCAAACTGAATATACCACAGTAAATGTGTAGACTGTAATAGTAAATGTAGTAGCTGTAACAATTACCAAGCCTTAGTAATTTTGTGCACAAATATTCATAATTATATACATGGTCAGTACAAAAATAAGTTATTTTGTTATTTTACACACACAATAGAAATCGATTATTTTGCTAAGATATAGGAATTGAACTGCCAAGAAAATAGATATAAAACATTCTCACAAGTCTTGAAATTTATTGATACTTCCATTCTCAATAGAATTTAATCATCAATCACTTCAAATAATGTCTGTTAGTTATGATATATTCTCATATGATATAATCAACTAAAGATAATTTTTTTAGATCAATAAAGTCTCAAAATCACTAAATACCTAATAACTCAAAAACTGTGAGGTATAAAGTAGGACTACATCAGTACTTGATACACAAACAATTCAAAAGTATACAGATATATAGTCCATTTCATTTAAACAAATGTTGATTTGTTTTCATACAAGAAAATATTTGTGGCCTACTCCATATAATATCTGTTGAACAGTTTAATAACAGCTTAATTAATAACTACTTGGCTAAAATTAACTTCCTGTCAAGAATCTCGAAAGAAATATAAAAACTTAACAACTACTTGCATGCTTCCGATTCTTCATACATATTGTGCTGTGTATTTAAGTGTCTACAATTTTTATTTGAGTACTATTTCTTTTTATGAGCTACTAGAAGTTATCCATATATCCAAATTTCTTAGCATTTGGGAACTGTGTTTGGCATCTTGGTGGAGCAAGTGGCGGTCGGTCGCCCATTATTTATAATGTCAATCAATACCAAAATACGAAGACTCAATATCCATGCATGTTCGGCAATTTGCAAAATCAATAGAGTGAGCCACATTCAGTTCCAATTAATCCCAATTAGTCCAGATTATCGATACATTTAGTACATCCTATTTGCATTGCGTTGACATAACACGACCGTTACTGTATGGATAAATCTAGAACAATTATTGTTCTATCAGCATCTACTATATTTTGGCTTGTTGCATATATTTTTCTAACAATTAGTACGTTCTTTATTTAAATACAAAAGTTATACACACATAATTCTTCCTAGAAATTATTTATTGGTTTCAAGAATAAAAATAATAATAATAATACTACAATGTGTTAAGAGATGAATGTGCACTGAGACAAGTGCTTGCAAGTATATGCATTTTTCCTTCATTTCTACATACTGGGTAATTGCGTTTCTCTCGGTTCGGTGACTTTCATATGTTCTAAAAATGACGACATAGGGGTAACCTTTCAGTAAATGTACTTTAGTACCATAGCTCATCAACCTAAAAAAAGAGAAGTATGTATGATATATCGTAATAGGTCAAGGTTTAGAAGTCAAATGTGTGCATATAACCTATGGAGGTGTATGAACACATATTACAAATACATGAAAACTTGACGCTGGCTGACCGTGCCAGCAGCACTGAACCATACATACAGGGTTATTGGCGGATAAACGTATTCTTTTAAACACGTTATAGTAGAGCGCATTTGCAAGGTATTTGACGAAGTTATTTTAAATGCATGATCTAAATCAGGGCTGCCCAACTTCAAGTGGCCCACGGGCCGTTGTAAAGAAAATTGCGGTTGTGGCGGCCGCATAATAAAATACTTCGTGTGCAACTTTATCAGTGATTTGTAATAGGTACAAAAAAAAGAGTTTGTTTTTATAATTATTTTTATATATTGAAGAAAATAACAAATATGTATAAAAAAATTAGTGGGCAGTCTGGGGATGTTGATTTTCGCTAACCAGTGTATCAGTATTAACATTAATGTTTGTTGTTGACAAACGAAGCAACTGAGTAAGTCACCTTTCAGACAGGGAACACCTATATTTTGGCTTTATAAATTTCATGGAGGAAGAGCTGCTTTCGCAAAGATTCGTGCTGCCCAGCATTGAGCCCATGATAACGTCTAAGTTTCGCAAGCTGGGGTAACATTCTGCTGGGAGTAACTTACAAAATTCCAATGCTATTTCGGTACGTCCTTGTTAAAAAGGATCTGACTGAAAATCACACAATTCCAGTTGAAGGTCTGCTTTGTTTACGTTCTCAACAGAAATAGTAAGTGGCTGAGTAACAACTGAAATTTCTCCTTCGATTTTCTTAAATTCGCTAAATCGGGTTTCGAATTCTTCTGCGATTGAGTAAAATACATATGAGTTAAATATGAAACTGTCTCATAATCATTCATTTCTTCAAAGCGCTTTTTACAGCTGGGAAAAAAATCATGTTTTTCTAGTGAAGACTTGAAAAGCTTAATTTTATTTTTAAATCCCATTATGTGACCATCTACATTGCCAATATTCTGCTGCTTTCCTTGTAGCTTCAAATTTAATTCGTTAAGGTGAGATGTCAGGTTTGTTAAAAATGCAAGGTCTGAAATATCGCTTCTACAATTTGATTTTCCAGTTCTGACTGCACTTCATTTTTAAGGAAAAACACCAACCCCAAAGAAACTAATGTGCGAATCCTGCTTATCCTGGAAGCGACGATGTTATTCTCTTTGAGCTTCAGCAGCAATTCCATCACATTACCCGTAAATAAATAGTAGTCAGCATATTCAGCAATTGAATAGAGAACCATTTTAAAAGTTTTATAATAGATTAGATAGTGAAGAAGTTGAAATCTATGACTTAACAATAATAATAATAATAGTTTTGATACGAGCACGTGCGCAGGTCGTCGGCTTGTTGTCGTAGGTAGGTGTGGGGCAATCAAGAATTGCCAAAATAACATTTGGGAATGTTAGGAATTAGAATACATGGAACAACATGCTGTACAACATTTGTAGATGTTTTTTAGGAAGGTTTGATTTATCTTCAATTGTTACGCCTTAAAGCCCCCATTGGCACAGAAAAAAAATGTTAATTATTTTTGGCGTGTCTTCATAGGTAGCTGTTTCTTAAAAAATCGTAAAAATTAAAATATCTCGAAAACTGTTAATATTCGGATCATGCATTTGTGGTGAAATAACGAATACTCACCAATAACCCTGTATAATGATGAACGGATAGAACATGAGAAGACTATAATATTAGTTAAACGGCAGGTTTTGATCATGCGCACTGAACTCAACGACTTCATGTTTAGAGCGCTATCTGCACTATTCATAGTATCTACTTACACTTGATTTGAAGACGAATTGAGATTTTAAAAATAGCGCCGCTTATAAAATCCGTCAGATAAGTTCAAATCCCTAATTATTTAGTGGTTGTTTTATTAAGTTATTTGATTTTATTTTTATTTTTATTATTTGTTAGAGATAAATAGGACAGGCCTATTTATGATACGCACTGTATGCAAGCCTAAGTGATGACTCGTGTTGTCCCATATTACCGATCATACCCTGTCGGAAGGCAGTCTGTAACCACCAGCCTTGCTGAACGCAGTTGCGTTGTGATATGCTTATTGCTATAAAATTATGTTATAGGTAATACGTATAACTAATATGTAAATCTAACATTATTTATTTTTTTTATTATTATTTATTTATTTTACCACAATTGTAATAATAAATATAAGTAAAAAAAAAATTCCACTACGCTTTGTAAAAAATGCACAAAAAATAAAAAAAAATCAAATTTTTTCAATTTTTTTATGTTTCATGCATTTTCATCGGAATCTGTCCACCTGCAAAAATTCAACTCTATTGGAAATATTTCCAAATTCAATACGATTGGACATTGGGAAGTATGTAAAATATCGATTTCAAGATTTCAACGTAACAAACAAAACAATGATGTTTAAATAAGAGTAGTCAGAACGGCCCATGATGTTTTATTCTAATAATAATAGATATTTAACCAACAAGTATATTAAAAAGAGCGATTAATGATCGAGACTGTTTAACGCTCGAGCGTAGCGAGAGCGTTAATTGTCGAGATCATTAATCGCCGTTTAATATTCGAGTTGGTTACAAGATTTTTTCGTCGATCGTATTCTCCTAGCGTTGTCTACCTAGATTTTTCTTCGCCAATGTCTTTTTAGGTTATATGACAATTTATGTAATTTGACACTGATAGTTCTAGAGGGCGGTATGTTTTGATTGGAAGGTTTAATTTCACATATGTTCGATTGGGTAATCAAACGACGTCTTTACGTCGTGTGATTGGCTATAACAAATCATGCATTAATAGAAATCGTGCATTAATAGAGTTGTTTAATAAACGATTTCCTATTCACTAAACTGACTCATAAATAAACGTTCGACGGAAAGCTTAATTAAAAACAATTAAAAAATTGGGCTTATAAAAACCGCGAGATATAGTAATGTTACAAAAATAGCATATATAGTCCTGGCAGATTAGATTTTCCCTTCGGATAAGATCTCGCGTAAGAGACTTGTGGAAAACTCTTGTCTGGGACAAAACGAACAACAATTAAGTTGATAAATTGGCGTTTCTGCGAATAAGTTTTCTAATTCAAATATTTTCTGAAAAAAAGAAACGCCAATCGAAAGAGGAGGAAACTCAGCCATATTACAACTAAACTAATAACAGAGATATTAGATTCACCAATTTGGCGATTCTGATACCGTAAGGTGTAAGGCGGTTTGGTCAGGGGTAGAATGTTGTCTTGAGTTTTCCGGGTCTCGTTTCGAAAGTGTTTTCGATATCCTTCAGTGTTGTTGGGTGTTGGGTGTCACACTAGCTCCAGTTTTTTACCTCTTTTGGGACTGCCTTTCGAACTTCTTTCTGTCATGTTTTTCAGGATCTCCTTCTCCCTATCCCTCGTATTAGTTGTGCTTCGTATCATAAACAGCAGGTGTCTGCAAGAGGGCGTCTTCCCAAATGAATTAAAATTGGCAAAGATAACACCTCTATATAAGAAGGGAGACGTGAATGGTTGCAATAAATACAGGCCAATTTCTATATTACCAGCATTGTCTAAAATTCTCGAAATAGTAGCTCATGCAAAAATAGTACAACACTTCAACACTTCAAGGAATAACTTACTTACAAAATTCCAACATGGATCCGAAAAGCAAAAATCCACTATAATGGCCCTACTGAGCGTCCTACTGAGCAATAATTCAATGAAAGTTGCTCATGATGGGAGTTGTAGACTGTGTCATCAGGCTCCGGAACATGTCTATCATTTGTTAGCGGCTTGTCCAGTCTTAGCTGAGTCGCATTACATTGCTAGGCATGATAGGGTGGGAATATATATACATTACAACTTGTGTTCCCAACTATTAGGTTTAGCAATGGATGTGTCTCGGTGGTATGACCACGTTCCATCTCCTGTTGTGAGTAATGATCATATTACCATATTATGGAACATGCCTATTGTCACTGATAGAATGCTTGATGCTAATAAGCCAGATATCGTGGTAAAGGATTTCCAGAGGAAGGTATGCACGTTCATAGAAATCTCGGTACCAGCTGATGCGAATGTTGTAAGGAAGGAGCTTGAAAAACAACTTAAATATAAGGATCTCTCAATAGAAGTTGGACGTATGTGGGGAATGAAAGTAAACATTATTCCGGTGATTGTAGGTTCATTGGGAGCAGTTACTCTAAATTATAGTAAACATGTCAAGGAGTTACCGTGCAAAATTTCGCCCTGGGAAATTCAGGAAATTGCGGTTTTGGGAAGCGCGAATATTTTGAGGAGAGTTTTATCATAAAGCATCCTAAATTTACTGCTATCGTACTACTTTTCATCTTTACCTTCCTTTGTATATGTCTATTAATAAATATCTGCATGTGTTTTTACTGACCTGTACACAACGCTGTACGGGGTTTCCACAGTTTTCCTTTGCTTAGCAAACTTGTGTTGCAAAGCATAAATGGCGTTGTTTTTCAAAATTGGGTTGAGCTGTGGTGATACCCGCAAAGGGAGTACCCTAGGCTTCAGCGAAGCTCGGTACTACCAATTTGCCCTGATGATCCTCATTACTTGTCAAAATCTATTAGTGTAATTTTAGTATTTATATGTTGTATCTAAATTATATTATCTAGGTTTAATGTATTTAATGAGATGTATCAGAGAATTCCAATAAATAATAATAATAATATGTTGTATCTAAATTATATTATCTAGGTTTAATGTATTTAATGAGATGTATCAGAGAATTCCAATAAATAATAATAATAATAATAATTTATTTTTTTGTGAAACGGAATCCTCTATCATAGCGGCGCAAGATCAGGCAATACGTACAAGATATCATGAACAGAAGATTATGAAAGTTGCTCATGATGGGAGTTGTAGACTGTGTCATCAGGCTCCGGAACATGTCTATCATTTGTTAGCGGCTTGTCCAGTCTTAGCTGAGTCGCATTACATTGCTAGGCATGATAGGGTGGGAACATACATACATTACAACTTGTGTTCCCGACTATTAGGTTTAGCAATGGATTTGTCTCGGTGGTATGACCACGTTCCATCTCCTGTTATTAAGTAATGATCATATTACCATATTATGGAACATGCCTATTGTCACTGATAGAATGCTTGATGCTAATAAGCCAGATATCGTGGTAAAGGATTTCCAGAGGAAGGTATGCACGTTCATAGAAATCTCGGTACCTGCTGATGCGAATGTTGTAAGGAAGGAGCTTGAAAAATAACTTAAATATAAGGATCTCTCAATAGAAGTTGGACGTATGTGGGGAATGAAAGTAAACATTATTCCGGTGATTGTAGGTTCATTGGGAGCAGTTACTCTAAATTATAGTAAACATGTCAAGGAGTTACCGTGCAAAATTTCGCCCTGGGAAATTCAGGAAATTGCTGTTTTGGGAAGCGCGAATATTTTGAGGAGAGTTTTATCATAAAGTATCCTAAATTTACTGCTATCGTACTGCTATATTAATATTTTATCTTTAGCTTCCTTTGTATATTGTCTATTAATAAACGTCTGCATGTGTTTTTACTGACCTGTACGCAACGCTGTACGGGGTTTCTGCAGTTTTCCTTTGCTTTGCAACCTAATGTTGCAAAGCATAAAGGGCGTTGCTTTTCAAAATTGGGTTGAGCTGCAGTGATACCCGCAAAGGGAGTACCCTAGGCTTCAGCGAAGCTCGGTACTACCAATTTGCCCTGATGATCTTCATTACTTTTCAAAATTTATTAGTGTAATTTTTGTATTTATATGTTGTATCTAAATTATATTATCTAGGTTTAATGTATTTAATGAGATGTATCACAGAATTCCAATAAATAATAATAATAATAATAATAATAATAATAATAATAATAATAGCCTTTATTGAGTGTTATAATTGGATTAAAACATAAGGATTTGATCAGGGCGAAGTTCAGAGCACATAAGCTCTGCCTTAATACTTAACCCCGTCTAGTATAAACAGAAAACAAAATTGAATAAACAAAAAAAGTACCTATAGATACAATGATAAAGGAAACAAAAGTGAATTTCTTTCAGATACTAAAAAAAACAAACATTCCTACCCATACATATATAATATACCTACATACATCCACAAATGTAAAAATATCCATATTATCAAAATCGACATATCTAGCTCAGTAAGTTCCCCCGCCCACTTCGCCACACTCCAACCCATGGATCTTCAAGAATTAAGAAGCAACGCGGCCTGTGTGTGGACACCCAACGATTCGCACCGATATCTTTACCAGGGAGAAAGTCACGGTCGAACAAGAGCACCGACAAGAACACTGAGTTGCAACTCTGGCCGTCCCATCGAGATCCCAGACAGACCGGCGCGACAACCAACCCAACCACCCTACCGCGGATGCATGTTCCACAGCTCGGCCCTAGCTCGGAGTTTAAACCGCTGGACTGATAAACACCTTAGACTGTGTGGTATATTATTGTACACATTAGCAATCTGATAGTAGAATGAGCGTTTAAAGAGTTCCGTTTTGTGGGAGGGAGTGGTCAACAACCCCCTAAACCTCAGATTAAGATTGTGTATAAACTCAGTCTATTCGAAAGATATTCGGGTGCTTGCGACAATACGATTTTGTGGTAAAAAACTCGACTATGCAACAACCTGCGCCCGGCCATGGTCAGCCACCCCAGCTCCGCGTACCTGTGGGAGACTCTCTCGAACTTCCGGATTCCGCATATGTATCGCACACAAGAATTCTGCACCCGCTGCACCCTCGCGCAGTCAGCAACCGTGATACACGGACCGTAGACTGTATCGCAGTAATTAAAGCGCGACAAAACTAGCGATTCACATAACAATGTCTTAGTCCTAATATCCAATACATGTCTTAGTGGGTACAACGTTTTAATTTGGCATATGCTGACTGAAGTAATCGCGACACGTGTTTATGAAATCTCAGGTCCGGTTCGAGCGTGATGCCCAGGTCGCAAGCCCCCCTCATTAACCGAAAATCATCCCTGAGACCAGAATGCACCTTACTCCTCTATAAATCCCTACTCCGCCCAGTCTTAACTTATGCGTGTGGTGTCTGGGCAACAACATCAAAAACAAACATCAACAGAATGCAAATATTCCAAAACAAAATACTGAGAACTGCCGTAAATTCACCATGGTTTGTTAGAAACAAACAGATACACAAAGATCTATCCATATTAACCATTGATGCACACATTAACAAGATCGCCAAACAGTTTTTACAAAACCTCCATAAGTGTGATGGCGCAACCTTTTACCATCTGGGAGAAAAGAACATTCATCAGCGCCTAAAAAGAAGACTTCCTCAAGACATCTTTGACACGAGCGAAGAAGAAAGTGATAAATAGATAATCAATTCCTGTGAGTGGTGTTGTGTAAATATGTGTGATCATTTTATATAATGTTTCGAGGAGATAACATAACCTCTGTATTTATTCCTATGTTAATTGTTGTAATTACATCACAACTATGTATAGCATGTATATATGTTGAGCTGGTTTTATTAATAAAAAAAAAAAAAAGGTCGCAAGCGTCATCCACCACCGGCAGCGTAACACCATCAACCTGAACACTTATTCTGGGTCTGTAATCGAGGACATCCCGCTTTCTCCCAAACAGCAGCACCCTAGGGTTTAGGCGTAGACCGTGGACGCGCGCTGCATGAGAGAGCGCTGACAATTCACGGTTAAGGGTACCAACAGCGTCGTCAGCCTCCGACGGCTTGAAGGAAACATGTACCTGCGTATCGTCGGCATAGAAATGTACTTTACAGTGCTCGAAAAGTTTATGAAATGACGCTATGTACACAGAAAACAAAGTCGGAGACAATATAGATCCCTGAGCAACCCCACGCAAAACATTCCTCTCCGATGATCTGCCGCATGATAGCCGGACATATTGGCGGCGATGCCGAAGAAACGAACCGAAGCACCCAACGGATTTCCAGCATCAGCACCGAGCCTCCGAAACCTAGTCCAAAGATCCTCGCTATCATCGCCCCCCCCCCCCCCCCCCCCCGACCATTTATATATTCCCGCTTTCCGCGTCGCAACAACCCTGTGGCAAGATTTATCATAGTCGTGTATGACTCCCAATCACCGGCGCGTCTGTTATCCGTCCCCTTATAGATTTGCAACATTCGGTCACGCTCGCTCATTACAAGTCGCAGGTCTGCAGTTAGCCACGACGCACGGTAAAACGCTTAGTAAAACGCGATGTTTTGTATGGTGCATGCCGGTTCAACAGAGTTATCAAGTTATTGCTCATGAATGCAACCTTATCCGCTATGATGTTTAAATCAAAAATATTTCGCCAGGGTGGAGATTGCAATTCCCCGTAAAATGATGGTATATCGAATCTTGAGAAATCTCTGTAGGTCTTAAAGACGGCCGGGTCCCCACCGGAATCGAGCGCTAGGGAGCAGTAAGTCAAGTCATGATCGGAAATGTCAGGCACGTGCAACACCCCCGAGTCCGAGACAACGGCGCCATCGGACACCATGATCAAATCGATCAATGTAGCAGTACTCTTTGTAACCCGAGTAGGCTCCCTGATTAACTGCTGCAACCCAAAACTTTCAAGAGCAGATGTTAGTTCATTTGCAAATTGCATGCTCAGATCCAGCAAATCAATATTTAAATCTCCCAAGCAAAGCACTACATCAGCAGCTGGTAATATATCTGACAAAGGGTCCTCAAAACCCGCGAGAAACGCCCGGACCGGCAACGCGGGTGGCTGGTACGTCACACCACACGAAATTGATATCCCGGCAATGCGCATACCGATCCACAGTTGTTCGATATTATAAGTATTTATAATGTTATATTTAATATTAGATCTAACGTACAAACAAACACCCCCGCCACGACCAACCCTATCTCTACGGCATACGTTATATCCAGCTATCGCAATTAGTCCGTCCGGGACATCGGCCGCCAGCCAGGTCTCCGATATCGCCATCAGATCATAACTCTCTTCATTCAAAATATCGCGCACCGCTCCCACTTTGTTCTGCAAAGACCTTACGTTTAGGTGTCCACACTTGAAAGACTTATCCCTACCTCTAACTGGCATAACAAAACGCAACCGTACGAAGAAAGGCACAGCTAGAGTTAATAATTACAATTCAATATTACAAAAACAAACCCAGGAGGAATTAAGGTTATAAGAGTTGTATAACAATGAAACTAACACAAATGCCAAAGCGCAATAAAACACTTATTCTGTAACGTTCACGCAAGCAACCGTAAACTAAATGTAATTACAAAGTTCATCATGGCTACTTATATATTTTGTCGCATCATCGACCTTAAAGAACACCTTTCCATCGATAGTCCATACATTTTTATACAAAAATTTCTCAGCCGCCTTCTTATATAGATTTAAACGCGTAACAGTTAAATCTTCACGGATAGTTATTTTGGAACCCTTTAATAGCCGTTTGCTGCCAAACACCAGCTTCCGGGCCCTATAACTCAAAAACTTCACAATTAAGGGTCTGATCTCTGATTTACTCTTGCTTCGAGTCACGCTCTTCTATTATTATACACAAATTATACACAATATTATACACAAATAGCCTTCTGTGATCTTAGTAAGGCCTTCGATTCTGTAAATCATACGATACTAACGGCAAAATTAGAAAAATATGGAATAAAGGAAAATGCACGCATATTTCTGGTATCATACCTACAAAAAAAGAAAACAGAGTGTTTTTTGGAATGGTCAACAATCTACTAGGAAAGAAATAGCTACAGGAGTGCCTCAGGGTTCGATTTTGGGACCACTGTTATTCATAATTTATGTAAACGACTTACCAGTAGAAGGTAATTGTCGGGCATATCCGTCATCAAAGAAGCAACCATATACGTGTTTCGGACTAATTAGTCCTCATCAGTACGGTATAGCAAAAGAGGAAGATGGAAGCTCAATGGAGAAAACATACAAAAAGGACACCATAATCAGGGTGACCAATGTCACCAGTTAGGGGCTTCAGTTACAATTCTCGGATTCGAAGACCAATGTAACATCGCCCCGGAGGTAACCAGTACACTCCAAGGTATAACCTTTACCCCATGGTAGTAAAATGAAAATTGGTTAATCGACGGTAAAATGTAAAAAGTAGAAGGAAATTGTCGGGCATATCCGTTTTCAAAGAAGCAACCGTATACACGTGTTTCTGACTAATTAGTCCTCATCAGTACGGTATAGCCCAGGAGCAAAATGGAAGCTCAATGGAGAAAACACGCAAAAGAGAGTCCATAATCAGGGTGACCAATGTCGCCAATTTGGTGCTTCAGTCACAATATCCTCGGATTCGATGACCAGAAGTAACATCGCGCCGGAGGTAACCAACACACCACACGATACAACCTTTAGCCCATGGTAATAAAACGAAAATTCGCTTATCGCCGGTAAAATCTAAAAAATCTGATGTGGCCAGGCACATGACTTTATCATACTATATATAAAATTAATAGTTTAGCTGCATGAGATTCTATTTGATCGAGATCGGCTATGTCTGCATTAAAATAAAACTAGTAGAACTAGACAGATATCTCGATTAAAGCTGCGTTCGGATATTGTACTCCGTTGACACCGGGTACACCGTCCAAATGACACTTACGTGTTAGTGGGTGTAAAAAGTGTAACGGTGTTCAATATCCGAACGCAGCCTATATTGACAGTAGTATTTTCAAAACATTAGCGTTTGACACTAGCTACTGTCATTAGAATAAAAAAATCTGACATATCCTGGCTACTAGTTTTAAAGCAGTACGACCGATCTCGATGAAATAGAATTTGCTCATGCAGCTAAACTATAAATTCTACCAAAAAATGTCATATACATAAATTATAGAAAATTTCCTCTCCTTTAATTTATTATTTAACTATTTTCACGACATTACACAAATAGCGGCTCATTTACAAAATATTCGAAAAATGCTAAGAGTAAACCACCAGTTCCTTTGGACCCTTTTCAACAGAAAGCTTTTCAGCTCTAAGTTTGGTCATGAAACTTCTAGATATGAAGTTTCGTTCCGATACCTTTAGTAGTTTCTCCGGAATCGTCGCCACAAAAAACGGGTACACACACATACACACAAACACACACACACACACACACACACACACACACACACACACACACACACACACACACACACACACACACACACACACACACACACACACACACACACACACACACAGACATTTTTTTGAACCTTGGTCAAAAATGTTCAGGGGACTCAAAAAGACATATTTCCGCTAAAATCTCAAAAAAATTTTTTGGTACGATTACAATACTTTTCATACTGCGTATGATAAAGTAAAAAGTAAAAGTTAATTGTCGGGCATATCCGTCATCAAAGAAGCAACCGTATACACGTGTTTCGGACTAATTAGTCCTCATTAGTACGGTATAGCCAAGCAGCAAGATGTAAGCTCAATGGAGAAAACACACAATGTCGCCAATTTGGTGATTCAGTCACATCATCCTCGGATTCGAAGAGCAAAAGTAACATCACGCCGGAGGTAACCAGTACACCCCAGTGTACAACCTTTAGCCCATGGTTTTATTACCATGAGCTAAAGGTTGTTCCTTGGGATGTACTGGTTGCATCCGGGGCGATGTAACTTCTGGTCTTCGAATCCGACGATGTATATATATATATATATATATATATATATATATATATATATATATATATATATATATATATAAAGGAATTTGAAATAGTTAATACAAGATGGCGGTAATTTTTTAAGTTAAAAAACTACAGCCATGCCTGGGATTCGAACGCAGATGTACGGATTGCCGGTCCGACGTTTTACCAATTAGACTAACGTCGGACCGGCAATCCGTACATCTGGGTTCGAATCCCAGGCATGGCTGTAGTTTTTTAACTTAAAAAATTACCGCCATGTTGTATTAACTATTTCAAATTTTCATATCAATATATGCAGGTTTCTGCGAGAATTAACATCCATTATATATATATATATATATATATATATATATATATATATATATATATATATATATATATTGCAATTTTGAGTCATTAAAAATCCCTAAGTAGCATGTTTGAAGGAATTATCAACGATTGCAGACATGGTAGGGTAGTTACACAGGAATTCTTAGGCCGTTTAGTATGTTGTTCAGATCACTAAATCGGATTACTTTACTTTTTTTTGGGTTTTTGACAAATTTGATCTAAATGACTGTGCTACCAGATATTTTCGATATCTGATGACACTATCCAGTTAAGACCTAAATGATTTCTAGAGGTGCCAGCTCTGAAGATTATTGTCCGATGCATTATTGAATTTAAATTGATCCATGACCTTTTGTGAACAATATTTTTTTAAAATAAATGCATAATAAAAGTTTATCATTTTACTGTTTTTAAATTGTTTTATATAGTTAGCCCCCTTGATTGATACACCAGTATCAATGACACCTATATCAATGACCTGAAAGGACGCCACATCAACTGGACATTAACAGAAGCGTTTTATTTTTTGCAGATTACCATGGAAAAGAAAGCGTAAATGTCAAGAAACAAAAGTAAAAGTTAGTAAACTCACGATAACTGATGTTTAAACAATAGATATTTTATAAATAAATTTATGATTGTGCAGCATAGCTATGTTAAAAAAATAATATGTATGTATACTAATAAATAGTTATCGAGCTTTACCACACCACGCACTTTCTCTGTCAGCAATTTTATTGTTGGTGTTTACAGGATTTAGTTTTTAAATTCGGTGAAGCCGTTCTAGAAATTTTGTCTTGTCTCTACAGTTGACTTGCTCACTGTATAATGGAGAATATTCTAAATACAGTTCGTCAAGTTTTCAGATTTCAATGAACAAAACTTTAGCAGCTCGATGGATAGGTTTGGCTGTTAATTTTGTTCTTTGAAAAGCGTACTCCTATAGCTTGACTGTAATTGAATCCCTGAATATTTCCGTTCATTGTGCTCGCTCCATTGTGCCTCTGCTCATGATAAGGTCGAGAGATCCTATACATCTATTACATTAGAGTCGCAAAGTACTTGCACACTATTACTAAGGAGCTATATTAATACATAATTCATTTGCGTTTTATCTATTTGTTTCAAGTGAAATACAAAAATAATTATTTTGTATGCAGGTTACTAAGAACTTGAAATATATTTAAATATTAAGTAAAAGAAATCTTGTTTCGATTATTTACTTGATACATTATGTAGTCTACATATTTAGTGTATAACAGTTATTGCCGTCTAACGTAAAAACATATCAAGGTATCCCGGCCTATCAGATTATTTACAAACACACAGACACAATTATCTATAGTAGTTTTTCCCACTAATGGTTAAATTAGAAAAACCCAGTTATATTAGTCAAATACACTTCGAAAAAATTCAAGTCCAGCTGGATTTGTGTATATACCTTTGGTTGGCATTATAAATAACGTAATAGTCCAGTCAATAGGGGGTTTGGCCAACAAAAGATGGGATAGGAATGATTTTGATATACAAATGTTATTTAGTTCCCGGGCCCGATAAAAATCCAAGTTTTCGACCTTGGAGGAGGTCAGTGCGGTCCGCGATCTTGGATTGCAGAAACAAAAAATAATTTTTTTTATATGCCCTACTGTTGACCAGAGAACAAAAATATGTAATACAAATTTGAAGAAGGCTTAATTTCGTACACTTTGTTGAATACTCTTTTGTAAGACTGATGTGTAACGAGTTACAGTAGTGAGTTACATATACTCAGTAGTGTTGTCTCTTCCCGGTTCGGTAAATATTGGTTTTGGATGATCATAATGTTGTCAGCAGAACTAAAAGATTCGCCAATGATAAATTCAGCGTCGAATGATCAGCGGGAGGAAATTGCTGTGTTGCCAATCAAGAGATCAGCATCTTCTTTAGCCTGCTTAACAGTAAAAGTCGCCTGTTCGAATTTTTTGTCAACATCGAAAGAAATCACGGGCTTTACTTTTTTCATTGGCTAAAAATCGTTCTTGAGAAGCTTGAACCGTCATTGTGTCATCGAAAAACACATCGCAAACATCTGTTTCTTCGCTTGGCGAAATCTTTTGGCGATGTTTCTTGTAACCAACGATTGCATTTGAATCGTAGTGATTTCGTGCATATTGAACGTACTTCTCACAAAATTGTACATTGTCTGGAATGTTGTTAGGAATTGTCTGGAATTGTCTGGTTGTTGATAGTATTTTTTTACTGCGCCGAGTTTTATGCTGCTGTTGACTGCTGCCAATGGGATCGTCTTTGCGTTTGAATTCGATGGACTCGCAATTTTCGTATGCGTAACCCCGCTCCATATACACGCGATAACTTTTTCTCTAGACAGTTATCTTTTCAACTCATACAAACCCAGCACTTGTGGAAAGAAGTGAATCAATTTCCGGGAAGGGCGGATGATGAGTAGCCAGTTTTTACATTTTTTTTTTAATTCTTGATCGTTTCGAGCGATGCATGAAGTCCTTGTTCCGAAATGTTGCCCGGATGTGTCCAGATGAACGTAACAATATTCTTTTATGGAGTAGCAAACGTTGTACTAAGATATCATTCCTAAAGTCCATAGGGCGAGTACGCTGTCACTGATTAAACGACCCCCCCCGCCCCATAGCTATACATCATCCGCATCAAAGCTTGCTCTATTTAAAGAAAAATATACATCAACACATCAGCACAAAAAAAAACAGTAGATTTCGCTATATAATGTTATTGTGATGATAATATTATTGATTTTATCATTTTTACAATTTTATATACACATTTACAATGTTATATATAAATGATAGTATTAATAATATTATAAGAATATTATATTATATTAATAATATTATAATTTTCATTTCAAATTATCACGATTATGTAATGAATAGTTACAAATGATTTCTTAAAAAGAGAAAAACGAGGGTTTGGACGATTTTTTGGAAGCATGTTCACGTTTCCGCAGCTGTAACTCGTTACACATCAGACTTACAAAAACACGTGGTACGACAAAAAATGAAGGAAATTAAATCTTCTTCAAATTTGTATGTCATTTTAGTTCTAGGGTTAACCGTTAGATTTTTTTGAAAAAAAAATTGTACCGGCAATGCAAGATGGCGGACTGCGCCGACCCCCTCCAAGGTCGAAAACTTGGACTTTTCGTCGGGTCCTGGAACTAAATACCATATATCAAAATCATTTCTATCTCATCTTTTGTAGGGCCAATGCCTCTTTTAATCCCTATTCACTCAACTAAAGTAACTAAGTAACTAAAAGTAACTAAAGTAACAAATTTACAAATAATGTAAGTAAAACATTCCCATCTGCATCGCGAGTTATTCACGGTTATAGATGACCGAATTGTTTTTTGTATAACAATATTTTGCATTCTATTGATCAGATGACAATGACCATTATTAGGGAAATTTCTAGATCTTTTAATTCTCTACAAAAAGGGTCTATACATTGTCTATGCAATGTGCTCGTTGCTACTTGTTGGCGTTTTTCGGGCGTATGACACAAAATTAGTTACTCGCACGTAGAAGATGAAAACGATCCATCAATTTCAATCTAATCTTCATCCTCGTCATACCAATAGGAAGCAAGATAACGTTACATACACGTTTTGCCCATCTTTCAAAATCGTTCTTTATTACCCAGCACATAAATACCTTATTTATGTTTATTTGTTAAATACCCACATTTCTAATATTTGGATGGGAGATTTTATTAAGCGTTGTTTACACCAGGGCAACAGACAGCTTGTGTACAGCTCGAAGAAAACATGTAGCCAAGGCTTGAGCATGCCAATCTATGTTCCTAAAAATACTGTAATGTTGTATGACGTGGCTTAGTTTTTTTGTGGAATATTTCTGATACGAATTTTCCCTCCGACAGATAAATTTACACACAATGTTACGCTGGTTACGCAGATATTCGGCAATAAAAACAAGGCAGGACTGAAAACATATTGACCTTCTGAAAGTCAGCGCAATGAAGTCAGCATGTGCATTGGTATTTTGTTAAAGAAACAAAAACAGTAATCTCTTTCATCCCTTAAAATTTCGAGACGCGGAACGACGTACCTTGTATTACATGCATAGCCAGTTTCGCGCACTATTCAAGTACATATAATGTTGTGTGTAGTGACTTTAGTTATTACTAAAGTAATACTGAGAATCGAATCTACTGACAAATGTCGTTACAAAAAAGTTCAACGGTGGAAGCCGTGTTCAAATTTAAGTACTTTTATCTGTTTCAACGTAGCAATTGTCTCCAATGTAAAATTAAGTTCGCGAATATACTGATTAGGATTACATTGTGATGGAGCTGGTCTGTAATATATTTTTTCCGTTATAGGTTTGGCGAAAACCAGAGGATCTCGTACGTGCCGAGCATCTCGGATAGCTATTATATAAGGAGGCCTCAGAAAAAGACAGATTACAAAGTTTTCCACAAGATTCCGCCCTCGTCGTTGCTCCTGACAAGTTACGATCCGTTCTACAGTCCATTGTTGTCACGGCTAGACTCGGTATTTCAACAGCTCGGGCTGGGCGACTCGAAATCCTCAGATTTGGAGAAGTGCCGCGAGAGGCTAGTGTGTATGATGTACGCTAACCCCGCCAAATACGCCCCCTACAGCAATTTAGTATCAGCTCAACTAAGCAGGTGAGTTAAGAAGATTGATGAATGTGTTGGCACCCATTATAAAACGTCCACTTAAACTAATCTAATATTATTAAACAGTAAATATTGTAATGGAAACTAAGGCAAAGAGAGGAAAACAATCACGCAGCTTTAAGTTACTGAGCTAACTTAAGAGCCGGTATGATAATCGTCGAATACGGTTTTAGTAGGAAAGTAGTAGCAAAAAAATTCATTGCTATAAATTATTATTTGTCGTTTATAATACCGGCCATATAACAGTACAATGAATTAAACAGTACTATTAACATACGATTGTTAATACAAGATTACATACTCTTTTGTAGTTGATTTACGTTTTTGTTTTGTCTGAACATTGCAAAGTGCAAAAACTCTATAATAGGAAAGATTAACCAAAACGTGTAATGTAGCTGCAAGTGAAAATTAGTAAGATTAGTTTATCGCCTCACATATAATAAGTTCATTTTATACGTGCGTATGGCTATACAATCCCTATCATGATACACGTCGATGATTATGATAACAGCAGCTTTCTATAATGTCAGTTCTTGTGAATAAAGTCTGCTTTATTCAAATGGTTTGTCATTGTTATACAAAGCTACGTGCAACACGTACGTGGTTGACAGTTCGCCTCGCAACCATTGACAAATGCATTTAAAATATTTGATATCAAATGGAATTTATGAGTAGTAGACTAAACATCGTATTTGACTCGCACATAACGGATACAAAACATTGGCATGTTTATGCTTAAAACCTTAAAACTATTATAAAGGTATTTTATCTAATTGACATTCATTTTGTTACCAACAAATCGAAAATGTACATACGCTCTAGATAGTGTCCAATAATTAAAAAAAAATATTGATTTCTCAGAAAATTTTGATGCTTTATAAAAGTTGGCGCTTCCTTTAAAGCTAAAAATAGAATGAATAAAATTTAAAATTTGTGTACCGTGTACAGTATATATGACTGTGAATTACATATTTTCATAATAAATAAACATTTTAATTTGGAAAAGTTGTTTAGAAGTAAAAGTTATAATCAAATATGAAATCATGGCGTATTTTCATTTCACGTATTTTACGAAACATTAACTAAAAATTAACTGTTTCTAAGATTGTGTGCATGTATTCATAAACACTTGCTACTATGGAATTATATACGTGTTTAGCATTTTTACCGTAATATTAGATTTGACATTTGAAGGTAAAAGTTAATATCACAGCCATTTCGAATAAAATTTCGAATTATGGTGTTTTTGATATTACAACAAAACAAGTTTTTTTTTGAATCCGATACTTTTTACATTTGTGGTCGTGATATTGCATCACCCATTGTGAAATTCTGACAACAGATTAAAAAAACTGCTTAATCGACGGTGAGATATATAAGGAGAAAGGTATTTGTCGGGCAATTCCGTCATCGAAGAAGCAACCGTAGACACGTGTTTCGGACTATACCGCACTGATGAGGACTAATAGCACACTCTTTATATCATAATTCTCCATAACGCGAATTACGTCTTTAAATTACTGATTAGATCCTCTGCAGTCTACACTACATTTACCTATACAAACTTTTATTTCAGAGAACTCAATGAACTTAAAAAGCCAACTTCCGACAACCAGGAAATTCTAAGATTTTTCAAGTACATGAAAGCAGCCAAAGATGGCCAGGATGGCGAAGAATGTCTAGAACATACAGGCTGTCCACATCTCTCCACGCAACAAGCTAGTCCAGCAATGCTCACTACATATAACGACATCAATAAATTGGTGCAGGCAAGGAAATTCAACTCGTAAATCTTTGGCCAAAACGTAGTATACTTCTAAAATAATTATGTATTGCTTATTTATTTATTATTTATTTATTGTTCTAACCTAAGTTCTAATTTATTTTAGACTAGAAAAATGACGACAACTTTGTAGATAATTTATATACTTATATGAATTGGTAAGTAAAATAATATAAAAAAAAAATGTATTTTTCTGAATTTTATTTAATTGTGCGGAATTTACATTCACTATTACTTTACTCTCCAAATTCGTCCTTGCTGTCGTCGCGGTCGGGGAGAAAAAGAATATGGTTAGGGTCTAAAACGTTTATATCAGCAGAACAGCATTTTCTGTTGATGTATGGATTAGGTAGGTACTTTAACGATGTAGTCTAAGGAAGTGTTTCGTAGATTCCGAATCCTAGCGATCATTATTTGAATATGAGACTTTTACAGTGGTTTTACTAAGTATGATAATATATTGTAATCGTGACGGAAAAAAAGTTGAGATTTTGGCGGAATTATGTCCTATTGGGTCCCCTGAATATTTTTGACAACGATACAAAAAAATGCGAGCGCGTGCGTGTGCGTGTGCGTGTGTGGGTGTGTATGTGTGTGTGTAGGTACATGTTTTTGTGGCGCCGATTCCGGAGAAACTACAAAAGGTATCGGGACGAAACTTCATATTTAGAAGTTTCATGACCAAACTTGCAGCTGATAAGTTGCTTCTTCAAAAGGGTCCAAAGGAACCGGATGATTACTCTTAGCATTTTTCACGCCGACATTTCTCTAATTTCAAAATAGTTAAATAGTAAATTAAAATAGAGACCATTTTGCATACTTTATGTCTATGACATTTTTTGGTAAAATTATTGGTTTAATTGTATGAGCAATTAAACATTTTTTGGTAAAATTATTGGTTTAATTGTATGAGCAAATTGTATTTGATCGAGATCGGTCGTGTTTGCATTAATATAAAGCTAGTTAGCCAGTATTTGACAGATATTTTCATTCTAATGACAGTAGTTAGTGTCAAACGCTGATGTTTTGACAATACCTACTGTCAATAGAATCAGAATATCTGCCAAATCCTGGCTAACTAGTTTATTTTAATGCAGACACGACCGATCTCGATCAAATAGAATCTCATGCAGCTAAACTATTAATTTTATATATAGTATGATAAACTCATGTGCCTGGCCATATAAGAGTTCTTAATATGTATTATTGTACTCCGGAAAGTACATAAATCAAAGTAATGAAAACAATTATTATAGAATTGTTTTAGTATACTTTGTTCTTTTATACAAATAACTTGAAATATAAGGGTGTGTTTTGTGTGAATTATTTATGGTTATTAGGTTATTTTTAATGAACGATGTAGATAAAACAATATTTTGTTCCAAGACTTTACCGTTTATTCCATATATTTTTTACGCATACGCCTACCTGCGGTACGTTTCCGTTGAAAATAGATTTTTTTACAAACACTCAACACAATTTTGATTAGAGCGGTCTACTTGCTCCTTATGCTCTTTACGATGGGATATCTGGAAAACGGATATCGAATTGATCAAACATATTTAAATTATATTGTTTAACGCCATTATATCGTCGATCTAGGAAATGAAATAGTACAGTTTCAGAAGTACACATAACCGGTGGATGTAGAGCAAAGTAAGGGAACAAATAAATGCAATTTTGCGTTCGAGGTAATAAAGTTAGAAACAACGTCGACTTGTATTAATACTAATGTGAAAAGCTTGGAATAATCTAGCTTTTCAACACAACTTCTTGTTATACAATACGAACTGCATGTTGTTTTAGGTAACATTGCAAGTTTACGGGGAACAGTTAAAAGAATTAAAGTGTGTACATTACATACAATCTGACCTCGCTTTGTCGTTTGCAAATATGTCACTTTGTCGCTCGGGATAAGAAAATATGTAGTTCATCCATTGCTTTAACCAACTGTTGCTCTGCTGTAAACGAGCAAGGTTAATATTCTCTTAATTATTTTCCCCTAGAATTACGATCTTCTTGCATTACGGAAAGCATCCATGAAAATATACGGAGAGTTTATTTCATTGCTTTTACCAGGCATAACTTTAGATGTGAAAACAATAAGCATTTGAGGAAAGACAAAAGTCTATTGTATATAAAAATTGAAGCCGTGTTGTCGGCAATTCGAATCTGACGACCTTCGTGAGTGAAGATGGTTCGGTGGTTTTCTTCACTCCACGCTGCAATGTTGGAAGCCAAACTACTTAAAACGTGCCTATACTGCGGTTCATAATAATAAAAATTCGGAGCTGCCGATTTCCTACATTCTGGTAATTTCAATTGGCAGGTCTCTGTACCTACTTATTGATTTCTTCCCGTTCCTTACCGTTGGCACTCTAGCGTCGGCTGGTACTGCAATGTCGATAATAGAGCAATTCTTCCCCGTGTTATCTCTAATTAGCAGGACAGGTTTGTTTGAGTGAATTGTTCTATCGGTCTTTTTCAATAATGCCAGCTGGGTGGTGTTTCTTATAGTGCACCAGGCTGGCTACTTTGTCATGTCTTTAAATGTATTCTTTCTCGGCCAGAACTGGGCATCCGCTAATTATAAGCTGGATGGTTGCATCGTGACACCTTACTTATTCTGCGATTGCTGTTATTGCTTGTTTTAAGGATTTTTGTGACGATGGCATTTGTTTGCTATTGCCTCGTCCTGTATCGCTTCTACTTGTGCATCTGTTTTGCCCTTTAACCTCGCGGGTCTTATTTACTATAATGTGTGCCTTTTGTTGACGTATTCTTTTCCGGCCTCTCTAATGAAGTGTACATGTGTAATGGGTTGACCTTCCATCTAGCGAGCATCCCGTTCTTTAGTTTGGACTGCACTTCGGTCTTGATTTTATTAGCCCTTTCTGTTAGCTTAGCATAATTTGTCTGACCACCCCACCATTCTTCTGCTCCGCGTATAGATTTGATGATTTCTGGAAGTGAGTTGGCTCTTTGGTTTTTCTTCTTGAAACATAATTCGTCAGCGAGCGTGGGATCATCAGTTTGGTCGTTGCTAGGTGCGTGAGGCCCCTGTCACCTTCTTTTCTGTTGACATAAGTAGGAGACGCGTCAGCTGTGACGGAACTCCCCTTCTCCTAAGCCACGCCCCAAAGCCGTGCCCTAAGCCCCGCCTCCTACCCTAAAGCTCAACGGTCAGGGGTGCCAATCTCCAAGTTCAAAAGTGTGCCTCCCTCGCGCCTCCATCTATGGCTATGCCCCCTTGCGCCTGGGCCTCTCGCTCTGGACCCTCCCCTCTCGGTCCCAATTTTACCGATAGAATCAAAACTTATCGGCTATTTACGTGAACTTCCGGTTTTAGCGACAAAACTCCTATATCTCGAGAAGGAAGACCCGGATCGAAAAAATAATTGAAAATTTCCCCGACAATCGACTTATAGACAAACAAGATAGTGTTGTAGAATTTTGGCGCAATGGCGTTAATCCTGGTGTTTCGAAAAGGATGAGCCATCTTGTAACTTATCGGCTATTAACGTGAAGTTCCGGTTTTAGCGACAAGACCTCTAAGATTAACAACGCATTTTAATTCAATATAAAATCTTTACTCAATTGTCAGGAGCACCAATCTAAAATTCATCTCCATCTAAACTCCGTATATTTTAAAATCTTAGCATTCAATAAAATAGGAATATCAATATCACTTATTCCTGTATCTTGTGTCTGATCAAAAAAGATAACACCAATAAATTTGATTAAAGGCTCCTATATCTCGAAAACTACTAAACTACATCTAAATTGCCAACAAATTAAGACTATTTCCCGTTTATCAGACCATTAACTTCGTCTGCTACGCGTTATTGCTTATTCTACCACTACCAACGGTGTCTCGGTTATCGCATTTAAAAACGCATTTTCATCTGTATTTTCAAAAAGGGTTTGATATTTTACCTTTTGCTTTCACCTGTTAAACAATTTTGATACTTAAAACACGTAAATTATGATATGTACATTACATACAAACTTTATGAATACTAGATAAGAGCTTACTGTTTTATGCCTGATCTCTTATGCCCGTTTGCACCGTATTTGCTAAGCCAGACTTAGCTTTAGGAATGACTTAAAACTGAGTCGACCTTTAGTCGCTGTTCATTTGCACCGCATATGTGTAGGAGATTCCTATCTTAAGTTATGCGTGATTTGGCAACAAGGTAAAATGTTAGTAATATCGAGAGATGCTGGTACCAATCTGGTAGTATTCTGTCAAATTGTCAACTTTACAGTCATATTTTTTCACTAGAATACTTTGGCGGTAAATTTGAATTACTTTTATAATGGCAACAAGTACTGCAGTTATCAGCAATACACATTTTACGGTTAAATTATAACAATTTATTTTCCTTTCATAAGAATAGACTTTAACCCTGGGAATTATGCTAATAAATGACCAAAATCATTTGATCAGGTTCATTGAATGACAGCGGTCATACGTTCTTTTGACAGAAGTCTTAATTTAACCTCCATTGACCTCCATTCAGCCAATCACGAGTAAGCAATCCGTTGCCTAAATTTAGGCCAGTCTTAAGCCACCGTTTTTCGTCAGCCTAACTTAGGTCGTTCTTAATCATAGTTAGGTGACACATTGGTGACGGTGCAAATGAAATCGATGACTTAAGTACGATCCCATACTTAAGTAAAGCTTAATACATACGGTGCAAACGGGCATTATAGTGGTTGTATTTAGGCAATACATATTAAGAAATATCGTTGTAAAATCGCTATTTTGGTGGGTTTAGTCTAAGATTATTACAAATAGACAGGTTGTCTGGTAACTATGGTCATACGTCACTCGGTTCACTACATGCAGTTAGCTGATATGGAGTTTATACGTGTTACGTGAGCGTATAAAAATAATAATAACATTGTGCGTGATAAGATTTTCTAACATGAATCGCTATGATTTATTTTGAACGGTAACATAATAAGTAGTATATTTGTCATGGGCAAGACGGTTCCGTCACGTCACATTTTTTAGTTTAACGGGGTCAAAACCCCAAAAGTGATAGAGTGGTCACTGTAATTGTGTTGCATACTTGAAGGTCACGATCTTAAGCGATATTTAGAATTTTGAGCCGTTTATTCTAGAATATACAACGTATCCCAAAAAATGTGGAACAAATGGAACAGTTATTGATTACTTAATAATATCACAGAAAATTTCCGATTCTTCACCTTAAAATTGGTTAGTTGGTGTACCGTTTACGAAGCAGTTCTGAAACTATTAATTTAAGTACATTTACATTTAATCCAGTCAAATTATGTTTTTATCATTAAACTTGTGGGGTAGTTTTTACGTCTTCCTCAAAAAAAAAATAAACATTTTCGTTATTTGCTTATAACTCGGAAACTATCACGTTTCGTAAATATATAACCTCACAATTGACAATGATAATGCATAAAATTTCCTCAGTCTTCACTATTTAGGTTTTCTCCGACTCAGTTGTTCGGGCTCAAGCGATAGTTCCAATTGGCGTATTTTTATCAAAATTGTTCGTTAGAATTATTTTTTTTTTGTAATTAAATTTGTACAATTTCGGTCTTCATTAAAAAACTAATTTTTTAAAAAATTACCTGTGCCTTTACATATACGATCACAATAAGGTATGTGCAGAGTACTCGGAGGGTGGCTTTTTGCAGAGACAGATAAAATACGCCAATTTTTAAATATTGCTTGAGCTCGAACGGTTTGTCGAAGAAGAAACCTAAAGGGTAAAGTTTGTATAGGAAAATGAATTGAGAGGTTATTTAAGAAAAGTTGATAGTTTTCGAGTTATTATGTTGTGTCCCGAAATTTTGTTAGTAAACCTCAGATTCAGGTTCAGCAACCCAAAAAACATATAAAAGGAAGATATCAAAACTTCCCCACAACTTACCCGCTAGAGGCCCTTTTGAGCACAAATTGACTGTATTAATTCATTATGAAATATAAGATCACAGCCACCTGCGTTGAATAATTAGTACTTACTGATGAGACTTACTGATAAATCAGAATCCGAAACTCTTCGTCGTTGCATGAACCCCCGGTATAGGGAACGTCGAAGGTGACTAAAATTTCATATTAAATGCCTTTTAATATTTTGAAATAGCATAGAATTGAGCAACACTCGGTATATGCAACGGAGAAGTGATTATAATTACTTATTTAAGACCTCTAATATTTCCAAATATTTTTTTCTAATAACATTTTTGCATAGCTTTGCACATAAAGGTATTTTACTCTTCAGTGTTTTTCATACTTCTGGTACCATCCGGTACATGCAATCAAATACATACATTATACTGTTTGCATTTTAGGTAAAAGCCAATCCAGACACTTTTATGAAGAATATAATATTATGTGAAAGTGATAATAAAAATGTTAATTACTAATTAAAACACCCGGTATACACAAAGAAGAAGGTCATTATAATTTTTTATTTGCTGACCTCTAATATTTATAAAAACTGTTTTCAAATGTCATTTTTGCATAGCTTTTAACACAAAGTTTACCCTAAAGAGTTTTTCATAGTTTTTGTAGCACCCGGTATACGCAAACATATGGTCACATTCAAAAAATTGCATTTTAAGTTGAAGACTATTCAAAGGCCTAGAAAAATATGTTTTTAAAAGGTTAACAATAAAAAGAGATTCCATTAGTTTCCAACTTTCTCTCGGACACGGTATATTATCGCAGGGAAATTAAAAAAATATATTATCAACAAATTTGTAACATAATGATATCGGCTCAATCGTGTATGCAACCCATGTGGGCTATATTTACAACGACCAATCTATGAACAGCAGCTTGTTTGCGGCCGAGCCATCAACAAGCTTTGTCATCAGGCCAAGGCCATTTGTGACCTAACTTTGAGGATTAGATATAAAAAGTACATAGTTTGCGGTTTTGTTTGAGATCTTTTTGAAGTTTCTGAGATATTTTGGGGTCAGCAGCTATAAATTCGTAAACATTGCCAAAATCACGAGTTTTTCGCATTTTAACCTAATTTTTTTCGAAAACCATACGTGATAGAGATATTTCAACGTCGCGCGTCGTTTTCGTGAGTAGCAGGTCGAGTTTAGTCAAACATAGTTATTTTGATCAATGTTAGAAACAATTTCTCTCAATTTGTTACGCAGTATAATCTTAATTACATTGTTTTCTGAAAGATTTATGGGAGATGAGCTATAAAACGGTCCGTGGCGTGCCAGCAAGCCTTCTTCTAATATCGATAAAG
The DNA here is from genome assembly GCA_963966075.1 of Aphodius sticticus. Taxonomy (NCBI): domain Eukaryota; kingdom Metazoa; phylum Arthropoda; class Insecta; order Coleoptera; family Scarabaeidae; genus Aphodius; species Aphodius sticticus. The sequence continues at coordinate 37,532,404 of OZ014509.1, read as the reverse complement.
TCATATTTGAACAGGCCAACCAAGTGACGTATTACCGCGTTAATTTCCTGGCCTCTTATTGGTCTAACGTTACCAGACAACCTGTATATTTGAGTATCCTTGGGTTTAGTCAGCTTTACGCAGTAACAAAATAACCGTAATAGAACCCTATAACCAATGTTTCGCTCAGGAAATATACATATGTAATATAATATATAATAATAATATATGTATAAGATACTGGTAGGTGTAGTATCAAAAAATCGCCAAATAAGTAAAATCTGTATTTTTTGAGCTATCCAAATTTATGATATCCTTTTCAAATCGTTTTCAAAGGTTTTGGTGTATATCAGAGACCCTCGTATAACTCTTATTATGCGGTACAAGAATGATTAAAATTGTTTGCAAGTGCGATCCACAAAATAACAATATTTTCGTACGAAAAAAATGTTCAGACAAAAGATTGTTCTTATTTAGTGTAAAATCGCAATTTGATAAAAAAGTTGGGTATTTCCATTTAAAAAAATGAAGTTGACCTCATTTTCACAGATTGCAGCGCCATCTGCAATGAAACTGATATCGCCATTCACTTACCCCTTTGCGTCCTGCAAGTTTATTTAAGACACATTTGTCGTAGCATGCATATTTCTCGAGATATTTAGGAGTCTCAAGTTAAAACGACCACCCGGTATATTAACAACAGTATTATCTTTTTGTGTAAGACACTCTAGCTGGTGCTGTTATCGGATTTTTATTTTTATTGAGATCATTAGTAGTATAGAAAGGAGAGAGCTGGCCCCACCACACCCACCACATTTACACACGAAGCTATCCCCTCCACTCCTCCGCACGACTCCGCAGTAGTTCGGCCGCTCACCGATAGATGGCGCGCGAGGTTAGACCCGCTCGGTCGGTACACGTAGTTCGGCACTTCACCAATAGATGGCGCCACCGGTATTGAAATTTGCGATAAAATTCAAATTTTCCCGCCAACCCCAAAAACTTCAAATTTTCCCGCCAACCCCAAAAAATTCAAATTTTCCCGCCAAATTCTACGCCACCATACTGCGCATGCATGACGAATCGAACCGAGCGCGCCCGAAGCGATCAGATTCAAATTTTTCCCGACAACCTTAAAAATTCAAATTTTCGCGCCAACCCCAAAAATCAGGCCCACCAACCCCACGCGCTAAAACGGCATGCCGACCGGCTGTCATATTTTAAACGACGCCATCTTCTTGAGCAGACATCTTTAAGTACCATCTTCTTATTTTAACTTGGAACGATGTAATCTTCTTCGAATTTCAGCGCGTTAGACACTTAAAATTCCATAGAGCATGCGCGAACCGACCAAATTAAAATTTTCGCGCCATTAAGGATAAATTTCAAAGTTTAAACCGTCTTTATTAAAACGGTTTTTAGGGTTTCCTTAAGGTTTCAAATTATTTTTATAGGTGGGGAGGGTGGTATAAATTATTTGGGAATGGTTTTTTTTTTAATATCAGTAACCAGTTAGTCGTCGTCATGGGTGTTTCTTATTATATACGGTACGTTTTCTTCGATGACAACGGTACAAGATTGAAGCTGGATACTCTGGAGTCCTACAAATTCCAAAAGGTTGAACAGAATGTAATTATTCCTTCTGGCGCAACGACAATTAGAATAGTTGGTTTCCATGAAGAAGAAGATGATATAACTGTTTATTGCGATTCCGAGTCTGAACTGGACGAAGGTGAAGTAAATGATGATGATTATGATGATGATGATGATGATGACGAGGAACGTAGCGATGAGACTGATGAACAGTCAATTAAAACAAATAAACGCATTAAACGAATTTTTTGTTTTATTTCATAGATTAAGAAGTCATATTATACGAGTGAACTTGATACGGTAAGTATTTATCTTCGCAGTAATTTTAAAATTCTACAGAGCATGCGCAAACCAACCATATTCAAATTTTCGTACCATTAAGTATAAACTTCAAAGTTTAAAACGTCTTTATTAATATTACTCACATAAATAATTGTGTTTAAAAAAGAACATGCGATAAGAATTATATTCGAATGTGTGAATAACAGATTTATCGTCAACTTCTATAAATTATGTAATTTTTACGTATCTTCTGACATCAATAACCGACGAAGGTATAAATACGAGCCAGCTACAACTAAGTCATCATTTAGTGAGAACTATCACACCAAGAGGTTGTCTACGGAGAATAGAAATTTTTTAATATCTTTAGGATTTTAGGAGGTCAAGTTTCATTACTATCAAAACAATTACGATGATGAGACATCACGGACATAGACACAGAGCGCGGATACCTTGGATACATAAGAGTCAACCTGATGATGAGAATCATTATCGTCGTATTACGTCACAGATAATTAAAATTAGTAATGCAATAAGACAAAAACAGTTATCCACCAAAAGAGGGCAACGCGACCATGTCAATATGCTAAAAGAAACTTATAAACCAATTACAGAACCGCTCATCGAACTAATACAAAAAATTAAATCGGAGACAACCCGAACTTGACCTACTTATAAAGCCACAACCTTCATCTGCCAAAACGGATTTGTTTAAGGTAGAACAACCTGTTTTGATACATAACCAGCCCGAATTAGATCAACTTACAGAAGATGAGTTCAATAAACACCAAACTGCATCTGATTTATATACAGGCACTCCATTTCGAGGTATAATCCCAAAACCGAGAAGTTTATCACAACCAGAGTTCTTGTAGGAGGATGTTTCTTTCCAGTATGATCCTATACAAGAAGAAGATGATGATGAAGTCATGGAGACTTCTCCTCCAACAGTCGAAAGTATGAGTCCTGATGTTCTTAACGAATATCTTGGGCAATACGATCCGTTACCACGAACATATATTGAGGGAATACTAACAAATGAATTTGAACAGGATGTTGTTTACGGAGTTTTCTTCGACGCGCAAACAGAAAAATGGAAGATTGGAGATGGTTTCGTAACTCTCGATGGAAAAGATTTAATTATTAAGGATATTAGATATGCTGGTACACCAGGGTTGTATGAGTTACTTTTCAAGAAGCAGCCTATTGGGTACAACAACGCCGATCTAGATCAATATAAAGATATATTGAAAAGAAGAAATGCTCATCGTCGATCAAATCATCCGGAGAATCAGATAAAGGGCACTCGTTTACCGAAGTACAAAAGGATCATTAAACCAATGGCTGATGTGTCAACTGGAAATATTCGTACGAGAGCAAAGTCAGTAAGCATAAAGATGGGTGTGGGTTTAATTGCGGATGAGAGGACTCCGCATCAATATACCTACTCTGACTACATAAACGAAATTATAGATAGATTACGGATATTGGTTAGTTCACAAACCGCAAGTAAAAATACAACTGATAATGATGAAATTTCGGTTATCATCGAGGAACTTCGAGAGGCTGGTATTATTGAATAATCGTTTATAGATACACTTGAAAATGAAAATGATCATTTACCTAAATAAATTAAATAAATATATTATACAAATTATTATTGATCCCAAATGTACAATCCTGCAACCAAAATCTTTGCACTTATAAAACAGTATATAAAGAAGGGTGTTTATATAAAGTCGCTCATTCCAACATAGTCTGTTAACGCTAGCGGTGTACGCAGGTGAGAAAAGAGTGACGTAATTATAATAAGAATGAAGTTTGAACGTAAACAGGGGTTGGGTATGCATAAAAAACGTAAAGAAAAGCTAGGTGTGGTTCCCTTTAAACAAGCAGTTCTCAAACATGTTAGCGATACGTTGGGAGATAGTGTTAACCAGAATAATATACATAACGCTGTGAAGTACGCCCTTTCGGAGGCAAAATTTGCTATCAACCAGGCTGGAGGAAAGAAACGAATACATATTCCTCATATAATTGAGCTTCCAGATTCTTCACCTATTAAAGCCGGCGGATTTTTACCATTTTTAATACCACTATTTGCTGGTCCCTCAGCAGCAGGAGCACTCGCCTCCGGTGTGAGTAATGTTGTGAAAGCGATAAAAGATGTAAGAAACGCTAAAAATAAAATGGCTGAACAATCGAGACATAATAAAACAATGGAGGCTATCGCAATTGGAAAACAACAACCAAAATCGGGCAACGGGTTATATTTAAAACCATATCGTAAAGGATGCGGTCTCTTCCTGTATCCTAAATTAAAACACACAAAAATTCGTATATATATATATATATACAGTGTGTCCACGAAAGTCCGCACCATATGGAAAAAGTTTTTATTGTGTATTTCTCAGAAAATGTTATTCTTTATAAAAGTTGGCGGCTCGTATGAAATTAAAACTGCAACCGTCAAATATCTAAATTTCGGTGCCATATACCAAGCGATTCACAATATATGAATTTGTGATAAGAGTAAAGTACCTTTATTTTCATTATTGTCGATAAACTTTATTTGGAAATGTTGTTTAGAAGTAAAAATTATGTTCAAATATGAAGTCACAGCCAGCTCCCTTGAAAAAAAAAAATTTTTAATTAGTACTCTTGTGACAAATATTAGTAAATGCCAGTAATACTAAAAGGTTCTTTTTAATATGTTTTTTAGAAATTTGATTACATTTTTTATTATCTTTTTTTTTTATTATTTATTTTATTATTTTTTGTTATCTTGGTATGATAACTACTGTTTTTTTAGAACTAGCGCAAAATTACTCATTTTCTTGGTACGAAGTTGATATTTCACCCTGTAGATATTAATATATCATACAATAACTAACTAATTCAGGAGTGTGACTTAGCTTTTATTCAGTTAATATTAATGACTGTGGATAGGTTTATAATAGTAGTCATCCATCTACAGCGAGCGGTTCTCAAGTAGTGGTACGCGCGGTACTACCACTTATGAAATTTTATTTTCACTGATAATATCTTAATAAACATAACTGAAACTTCAAAGAATTGTGTCTTGAATTATTTATTTTATGCAAAAATGCATCTTCTTATGTACAGCAGCACAAAACGCACCAATAACCACCTAAGTATAGATTCTTGTATAGGCAAATGCGAATGTTCTTGCTGTTAGAATTTGATTAAAATTAAAATCACACCTACAACTCTAGTCTTTTGTTTTTTTTAAATTATTTTACCTGATCACCATGTTAATTAAGTACATATCATTAATCATAAAGTATCACCCTTATAAACCAAAATTTATAAGTACACTAAGAGAGAGACCCTAAGAGACTTCGACATCAGGTATAACTTTGCCATCTGGTTTGAGGGGAAAATGGAAGAAAACAGATCTTTTTTAAAAAATTTTCGTTGGACAGACGAGGCAACATTTACGTCAAATGGGACTGTTTCTTCTCAAATTGCCGGTGGTGGGCACATGAAAACCCGAACTTTACAATAGAATGCCGAGATCAGTACCATTTTAAGACAAATGTGCTGCGTGGTATTTTGAATAATCAAATATTTGGGCATTTTTTGTTTCGTCGAAAATTAAATGGGGAATTATATCCTTAGTTCCTGAACAGAGAGTTGTCACCTTTTTTGGACAATTTGCCGTTAATTCAACGGGCGTCAATTTGGCTCCAGCGTCATGGTGCGCCCATACACAATATAAACTCTGTCAAGAACTTTTTAAATCATAAATTTGGCCTTCGCTGGATAGGCAGAAATTCGGAATCAAGATCCTGGCTACCTAGATCCCCCGACTTTACGCCGTTAGATTTCTTTTTGTGGGGTTACTTAAAAAATAAAGTATACAAACACCGACCATTTAGAGATATAAATCATTTAGAGGAAACTATAGAACATTGTATCCAGAACATTCCACCGAATTTTGTTAGTAATGCGGCCAAAGATGTTTCTAGAAGAATGTGTTTATGCATAGAACGGGACGGACAGCACACAGAAACATGATGAATAGATATTTAACAATTCTTTCAATGTTAAGTTTTTTTTTAAATTTGTAATAATGTATATTTTTGTAATTGTTAGTAGTAGAAATAAAATAAGTTCATAGATAATAAATTAGCATTATTAACATATTCATAATAGTTATTAACTTAATAACGGGTAAGTCAGTCATAATTAATTCAAGAAACAATAGATGTTTGATGTTTTAGTTATTTTTATTAAAATATTATCAGTGAAAATAAAGTGGTAGTACCGCGCGTACGACCACTTGAGAATCGCTCGCTGTAGATGGATAACTACTATTATAAACCTATCCACAGTCATTAATATTAACTGAATAAAAGGTAAGTCACGCTCCAGAATTAGTTATTCTATGCTATATTAATATCTACAGGGTGATATATCAACTTCGCACCAAGAAAATGAGTAATTTTGCGCTAGTTCTAAATAAACATTAGTTACCATACCAAAATAACAAAAAACATAAAAAATGTCTTCAAATTTCTAAAAAATAGATTAAAAAGAACCTTTAAGTAACACTGGCATTTACTAATATTTGTCACAAGAGTAAGAATTAAGAAAAAAATTGAAAATATTTTTTTTCACGGTAGGTGGCTGTAATTCCATATTTGAATATAATTTTTACTTCTAAACAACATTTCCAGATAAAGTTTATCGATAATAATGAAAATAAAGGTACTTTACTCTTATCACAAATCCATATATTCTGAATCGCTCGGTATATGGCAGCGAAGTTTACATATTTGACGGTTGCAGTTTTAGTTTCATACGAGCCGCCAACTTTTATAAAGAATACAATTTTCTGAGAAATACACAATAAAAAAGTTTTCCATATGGTGCGGACTTTCGTGGACACACTGTATATATATATATATATATATATATATATATATATATATATATATATATATAGCTGCACCATTGATAATGTTATCAGTCATGTCTCACATGTTCACGTTGAAGGGTACGCGGAGCCAACTGTCCGCTTCATACCATCCCCCAATTGAACAGGATCCTAGATTTTCGTATACGTTGGGACTTATAGGATTATACACTTATAATAGCATTCCGAATATACAAGAGGGTGAGGATACATTTTACTATGGAGATAATGATACCCCAATTAAAATTCCTACAGGTGCATATGACGTTAGTGATATTGAATCATATATACAACGAATCATTAGCGAGAATGAGAAATCAGTAGATCCAATTACTATCAAAGCAAATAAGAACACATTACGATGCGAAATCCATAGTAAATTTAAAATAAATTTTACAAAACCAAACAATATTGCACGAATTTTAGGATTTAGCCCAATGATAATAGAACCGAACAAAATTTACGAGTCGGATCTTCCAGTGCAGATTATTAGAGTAAGAACTGTTCGAGTAGAATGTAATTTAGTTACAAGCGCATTTTATGATGAAGTGCATGCACACTCATTGAGTTTGCAATCCCGGTAGCTGCAGGATATCCGATCGATATAGAACCAAAAAATGTTGTTTATCTACCTATAAATAGCAGTAGCACTATCACAAATATATCATTATCACACTCATCGATCAGAACGGGCAGGAGGTTAACTTACGTGGTGAGGAAATTGTAATTCGGTTAGAACTGAAGAGAGGTACTTTGTAATATGGGATTAGTCATCAATAATCGACGAAGGTATAAATACGAGATAGCTACAACTAAGTCATCATTTAGTAAGAACTGTCACACCAAGAGGTTGTCTACGGAGAATAGAAATTTTTTAATATCTTTAGGATTTAAATTGGTTCAACAATGAGTAGTACATTATCTGTAACTGAAGGGCTGTCCTTTGACCAGTCTATTACAAGTGAGCAGTATCAGTCATACCTTCCTCGAATACAATCATTTAAAGTAAACGATGAAATTCGAATTCCGATTCAGCATCAGGATATATACACTACCCCATGCGATAGTTATATTTACATTGAAGGATCCGTTGAAGAAGAAGCAGGGGTCGGTTTATGTGGTTTAACTCACAACGCTTACATGTTTCTCTTTCGAGAAATAAGATATGAGTTGAATGGTGTTGAGATTGATAGATGTCTAGAGCCAGGCATTACTACCGACTTGAAAGCTCATGCTTCATACAGCATATCAGAGAGCAATGGTTTACATTGTGCTGGATGGGTACCCATTACGCGTAAACAAACGACAGTTTCAGACAAAGTCTTCAGTGCGTACATTCCGCTAAGTTTCATTTTCGGTTTTGCAGAAGATTATAAAAAGATTATTATCAATTCTCGTCAGGAGCTGGTGTTAATACGCTCACGCTCTGATGATAATTGTTACCGGAACGAAGATCCTTCTGGTACGAAAAAGTTAAAGTTTACTTTAACGAATGTTGAATGGAGGGTGCGACACATTACCGTTGATGATAAATCACGTTTGCAATTATTACAATTATTGGAAAGTGACATAGCCATGATTATTCCATTTCGTAAATGGGAGTTGCATGAACTGCCAGCGTTACGTGAGTCAACCAAAGACATTTGGTCAGTCATGACAAGTACTAATTTGGAGAGACCTCGCTTTGTATTTGTGGCATTCCAAAAAGGAGTTCAGGCCGATATCCATCAAGACGCTTCTGATTACAGCCATGTACTCATAAAAAACATAAAACTTTATTTAAACTCCTCACAATATCCGTACGATAATTTGAATCTAGAAATGGACAAAAAGAAGTATGCTATAGCGTATAACACGTACACGCAATTTAGATCAGCATACTATGGGACTTCCACATCTGAGCCTCTTTTAGATTACGAAGGTTTTCATAAAAATCCAATTTTCATAATTGATTGTTCAAAGCAAGTGGAGAGTGTTAAATCCTCAACGGTAGATATTAAACTGGAGTTTGAGACTAGTAAAGCATTTAATAAATTATATAAGGCATACTGTCTAATAATTCATGATACCATCATAGAGTACTTACCCCTTACTAATGGGGTGAAGAAGATAGTATGATAAATCAACAGTTCCAGCCAAAAAATTCATGTGTGGATCGGCGAATTGGATGGATATAAAAGAGTTCCCGAACGATTTACACTTGGAGGGACGTCAAGATAAGGTTGTAGAAGAAAATGCTGTACATATAATATTTTGTATTGAAGTATATGATTTTCAATAAATTATTTTATAGCAATATTGTTGTTTTTTTATCCTGTACTCCTACCATCCCAATCATGAACTCCATAAATTGATGACGTGCATAGCGGAACGTTGTATGTGTGCACCAGCAAGTCAACACGTCTAAACAACATCATTATAAGGAAGAGGCGTTCCGAGCACCATTTTCTAACCCAACCCATCTAATCAAATCGGTAGAACGACCCGATGTATCTGTGTATCAGCAACCCAACACGTCTAAATCACATCATTAAAAGGAAGAGTCTGATGGTGGGGTTAAAAATATAAATTTATAAGAAGTCACTCGAAAAGGGAACCACTCAATAAGGACTTCATAATACCTACTTGGGAAACACAACATACTCGTTGAGCAAAATTGTCCCTAATTCATTTACCAATTACATTAAGGATTAAAACATAAACAACGTACATAAAAGTGTCATTTATTATCATATTATTATCATTACATAAATATAAAGTATCTTGGAGCTGTTCATGTCACTATTTGGTATACATGTGACACAACAAAATGGTTTAGCACACACTATCAACAAATTAGTTTTCTATTTAATATTATTCTCGCTGCTATCATCCATCAATATTTTCATGAAATAACTTTACAGCACTCCCTATGGCGTCTGCGCAGGACGTGCACTTATTTATGAGTTTTCATTAAACATTCACGGCAAAATGGTTTACCACAATCACTACAAATTAGCTTTGTATTTAAACTACTTCTCTGCGCCTCCTTCCATCCATATTTTTGTGAAATAACTTTATAACACTCCGTGCAGCGTCTGCGCACTGCTCCATTCTCTAATGTGTGCCCTGCTAAACTATTGGATGTAGCTCTATCGCAAGGCTCCACATCTACATCATCTAAATGAATAGATTGATTCTGACGTAGATTTTGCACTTGTAAACCTATGGGATAGTCAATAGAACTTCTATCTTGAACAATATTTTTCTCTGTTTTATCGATATTTTCTCGTAAATCATATGGGAATGAATCTTCATCTTCTAAATGAATAGATTGATTCTGAAGTAGACTTTGAGGATGTAAACCTTTGGCATTGTCAGTAGCGCTTCTAGCTTGAGTAATAGTTTTCTCTGATTTATCGACATTTCGTCGAAAACCATACGGAGATGACAAGTAACCCCGATGATTATTAAAAATTAGCCCCATGGTTAGCTCTTCAGCGCTAGAGGTATACTGAGTGAGTGTGTGCAACTTTACAAACCATTTTATTCTAGATTTTTCTATAGTATTTTGGTAATTAGGTGGGTGGGGATAATGCGCATAGCAACAATGGACTACATAGATATTTGATTTGACTCAAGTGACGCAGTTCTCGATGTAACAGTTGGCTTACTCTATAGTTCATACTAACACTTTGGGACTAACACAAATATTCTTGTGTCATCAGTTTGGGGCGACACAAATATTCTTGAGTCATATTTGAGGCACTCCTGAACCACATTTGAGTCACATTTGGGTTTCGGTTAACACAATTATATTTGAGTCACACTTGAGTCACTCTTGAGCAAAATTTGAGTCACTCTTGAGTCACATTTGAGTCATTTTGAGTCAGGCTTGAGTCATGTGGTATAATATGTTGACATTATCCCGTACTAGCTCATACTATACAGTTTGGGTTAACACAAATATATTTGAGTCATTTTTGAATCACATTTGAGTCACTCTTGAGTCACATTTGAGTCACTCTTGAGTCCCATTTGAGTCAGGCTTGAGTCACGTGTTATATTATGTGGTTATTATCCTATACTACACCATACTATACAGTTTAGGTTAATACAAATATATTTGAGTCATTTTTGAGTCACATTTGAGTCACTCTTGAGTCACATTTGAGTCAGGCTTGAGTCACTCTTGACTCATTCAAAATTAGATAGATATGGTTGGGATTTGCAAATGAAAACATATTCGATGCTCAATACAATTTTTATTGGTGTTAACATAGATAAAGATTCATCTATCTATATCCATAAAATATAATGGCGAGGTTATGAGTAAGTATTTTTTTCTTACAACATTAGCAATTTCACTAATTCGTCGCTTAATGTGTTTTCCATCTTGCTGAAGTAGTGATCGTTTTTTGAGATTGCCATATCTCAACTGGTTCTTCTTCTTCATCATCATTGTTCACCCTCTTCTACACAATGGTTTATTGATACTGATGATATTTTCTATGATACCCCTAATATATACTGGTCGAACCCCATTCTGTATCGACCATCTTTAATTTCAAAATCTTTCATTATTACTAATGCATTATCTTTTCCTCCTTTCCAACATTCTGCACACATTTTTCGAAACTTTTCAAAATTCATATCCGTGGAAGCATGCTCATCATATATATGACGTAAATTCAGAACATCTTGTGGGAATAAAACTATTACGTTCGCATTATCACGCACCAAATGTTTGGGAATTGTGTGTAAGTCTGTGTTAAGTAGAACGCATCAACAAGTTTATGTCGCCCCATATAGAAATATGAGCGTATTTTATGTTGTTTATCGCATGCTATGTCATCGAAAATAAATACAGAGTTGTTTTTAGCATCTTGAGGATCCACAATTTCATCATTGTTACTGTAGTTAAAGATTTCAATTTCTGGTATTTTCTTGATTATGTTATTTAAAAATTCATATTTTGGTTGATATAACGTCTTGGAAAAGATGTAAATATTCTCGAAGCGTAACCCGTTTTCTTCAAATAACAAACTAAGTAGAAGATTTGTCTTTCCGCACCCAGATGGGCCACAAATAATAGCTCTTACAGTGGAGGGGAGCTCACCATGCCGTTACTGTTTTGGCTCATCGTTTGAGCAAAGACCGTCTAGATTATTTAAGGGAAGAGATAATGATGGATGATTAACGACCTTCATCATAAACAATACTGATGGAGTAGCACCTATGGTATCCAATATATAGTAGCTGTCAACACGGATCTGTTGATTTTTTCATCAGGGTCTGTATACAGGTCTGTATAATTTATACAGGGTCTGTATACAGGGTCTGTTGTGATTATCCAGGGTCTGTATACAGGGTCTGTATAATTTATACAGGGTCTGTATACAGGGTCTGTTGTGATTGTACAGGGTCTGTATACAGGGTCTGTATAATTTATACAGCGTCTGTATACAGATCTGTATAATTTATACAGGGTCTGTATGCATCTTAAATTTTAAATAACCACTTTTATTATACACGCAATTATTTACAAACAATGATTTATACAATTCCTTTCCATTCGCATATTAAATTAACCGGTGGCGCCATCTATTGGTGAAGTGCCGAACTATAATAAATTCGAGGTTGGAAACAGGGATCTATCCCGTGCCGGTATGTAGTTCGGTAATTGGTCGGTAGATGGCGCTCGGCACTTCACCAATAGATGGCGTCACCGGTTAATTTAATATGCGAATGGAAATGAAATCGTTTATGTAAATAATTGTGTGTATAATAAAAGTGGTTAGCTGAAATTCGAAGAAGATTACATCGTTCCAAGTTAAAATAAGAAGATGGTACTCAAAGATGTCTGCTCAAGAAGATGGCGTCGTTTAAAATATGACGGCCGGTCGGCATGACGTTTTAGCGCGTGGGGTTGGTACGTCTGGGGTTGGTGGGCCTGATTTTTTGGGGTTGGCGCGAAAATTTGAATTTTTTAAGGTTGGCGGGAAAAATTTGAATTTTCGGTTCGGGCGCGCTCGGTATGGCGGGATAATTTGATTTTTTTTGGGGTTGGCGGGAAAATTTGAATTTTTTGGGGTTGGCGGGAAAATTTGAATCTGATCGCTTCGGGCGCGCTCGGTTCGACTCGTCACGCATGCGCAGTATGGTGGCGTAGAATTTGGCGGGAAAATTTGATTTTTTTGGGGTTGGCGGGAAAATTTGAATTTTTTGGGGTTGGCGGTAAAAATTTGAATTTTATCGCAAATTTCAATACCGGTGGCGCCATCTATTGGTGAAGTGCCGAACTACGTGTACCGACCGAGCGGGTCTAACCTCACGCGCCATCTATCGGTGAGCGGCCGAACTACTGCGGAGTCGTGCGGAGGAGTGGAGGGGATAGCTTCGTGTGTAAATGTGGTGGGTGTGGTGGGGCCAGCTCTCTCCATTCTATACTACTATCATTATAGATCTGCCATTTTCCTGATATTCGATGGCAATATGCGATGTAATGTCCTACTGCGTTGGTACTAGTTCCGCCGATATATTCGATAGCTGCAACTAATGTGTTGATGTCTTGATGACTGGATTTTTCTCTTGATGAGTTATCGTAAACGTATTTTATAAAAATAATAATTTATTTAACGTTGAGGGAGTACATGATAACGTGATGAATGCAAAATGACAGACTACTAACAAAATAAACAATTTCGAGTTGTCATGTAAAAATGACACGGCCAACTCATGAATGGATAACATAACAAATATGCACTGGAACTGAACATAATGCGTAAGTATTTTCGCACACGTTTATGTCCAAGGGTATCTCGGAGTGTTATCATTCCGGACCAGTCAGAACAACCAAGTCTGTTTGCCAGTTCAACCCACGTAATGCATTCTATGTCGATAAATAAATGCGCGCCTGCTGTGAACATTAAATCAATGTTTTCATTAATACAACGACTACATTTTTTATGTATTGTTGATATGGTTTGTTCAAGGGATTCTTGCAATACTCTCATTCCATGTTCATATAAAGGCTGGATATTTATTTCAGTTATCATTGTGTCTTGTTGATGCTGCCATTCCCAAGTAGAGCATCTCCTTGGGATGCTGTACGACATTACATTCTGCATTAAATTCTTTATCAGGTTACTTATATTACATGAGCAATCCATTTTCCCATTTGCAGGTTTAAACATTTTTGCCAGAATGGATTCTCTCTTTTTGTACAGTTTTTGTTCTGTGCCATTTTTGGAAACTGTTGTTATAAAATTTAACAATTCATTCGTACTGCTGTTGATATAATTATAATAACTTTCCCAATCACGGTAACCTACAAGCAATGCTTGAGTCCCGAAATCAAATGGGCATCCATTTGTCACCATATAATGCTGTCCTGCTATTTGCTGTGGTTGTAAATTATTTGCGTTTGATAATAAGGGCATCTTGGAAGATGCTTGAGGCTTTTTATGTATGCTGACTATATCCGGGCATACTGTCACGTATTTGCCACATTTCAAGTTCTCTTTGTGAGACCTCCACGACTCTTCAGCGTTCAAAACATTTGATGGACTCGGGCTCCTTTTATCAGGTATTTCTTCGATAGACGGATTAGAGATTATATCGGCATCATCATGTTCTGTAGCGTTATCCAAACATTCGCTAATATTTACAGTCTTAGAATCCTATGACTCGGTTACATTGTATTGTTCAACTTTTGCAATTTCTTGCTTTACGGTCGAAACGTTTATGCAAGGGTTGAAAAGTTTGCGGTGCTAGCTAACGATTGGATATATCTTATTAGAAGTTTATCCACACGTATATTTTTTGTACCGCCAAAGACTAAGTTTTTTAGTTCGTTGAAATATTGTCGCTTCTAGCTGAAGACGCAACATTTATCCCATTGAATGCCATTATAGCTGTCCATAATGGAAACTGCTAACATATCCGCAATAAACTGGTGCCAAAATTAGGACTATAATAAGGATTTGGTCTGTCTCCGGAATTTACTTATTTTTTACTGTTCGTCTCAATATTTATAAGGAAATCATTAAGCGACTGCTTTTTCTGCATTCCAAGAATTCGTTATCCATATCCTCAGTCAGATATTCTTCTGCAGTGCTATTTTCGTAATTTAGCAAATCGTATGTTCTTATTAAATTTACGAGACGTTGTTGAGCTTGTATACTACTTAGCGTATCAGTCCTAAGTTCTTCCAATTCAGAAAATGCGTCTGTTAAGGTCTCTGTACAAAGTTGTCTAAAAGTCTCAATAGTAACTGCTTGATTAAGGGCGGGTTTTTCAATGGCAGATTATTTCTGAGTTCTACCGAACGCCATTCTATTCTTATTCGCCGTTCACAGTAAATGGGTTTTTCACGCAACATGTATCCCATTGAATGCCATTATAGCTGTCCATAATGGAAACTGCTCACAAAGCCGCAATAAACTGGTGCCAAAATTAGGACTATAATAAGGATTTGGTCTGTCTCCGGAATTTACTTATTTTTCACTGTTCGTCTCAATATTTATAAGGAAATCATTTAAGCGACTGCATTTTCTGCATTCCAAGAATTCGTTATCCATATCCTCAGTCAGATATTCTTCTGCAGTGCTATTTTCGTAATTTTGCAAATCGTATGTTTTTATTAAATTTACAAGACGTTGTTGAGCTTGTATACTACTTAGCGTATCAGTCCTAAGTTCTTCCAATTCAGAAAATGCGTCTGTTAAGGTCTCTGTACAAAGTTGTCTAAAAGTCTCAATAGTAACTGCTTGATTAAGGGCGGGTTTTTCAATGGCAGATTATTTCTGAGTTCTACCGAACGCCATTCTATTCTCATTCCCCGTTCACAGTAAATGGGTGTTTCAATACCATTTATGCAGCAGTTCAACTGAACTGATAGCATACGTCCTATTGAGTATAATTCATACGGAGTGTCATTCGTGCAAATGAAACGCCAATGACAGCGGTTTGGTTTCCGTAGAAAAGTCAAAAACAAGTCAAATAACCTATATAGTGGGTTGTGATCGTATTTGTTACTACTTCATTGAGGTGAAAATGAACAATGAACCGTGTAATAAGACAGCTCGACATGTTTAATTGATAAGAGGCAAGGGTGGAGTCCCTTTATGCCTCGTCTGGATAAATTTAATTACGCAATCAATACCGCGTAATAGGATCGTATAGTTTGATTAATATTGTTGTATAATGAGAGACCGCGTAAATATCGGTAGACATTTCATTTTGCGAAAAAACGCAATTTTTTATTTACAAAACGATATAAGACGGACAGACATACTGGCACAGCTGGGCTGGTTTCTACGGGGTCTTCGAACTCGAACACGAGTTCGCATCGACCAGCCAGCTGCAGCAGAAAGACGACCAAAGAACAATACGACTACATAAATGACTAGATATAGGATATTTGAACAAGTACAAAAGTAAAACGGGACGGTACGGCAGCAATAGGGCTACAGGATGACTAGATGCATGACTTAACCTAGTATATTTGATAATAAATAGGACTTAACAACGGGAATGACTAGACTAGATGGCAATTTATAAGGTCTTGTACCGGAATTTCACCAGGGTTACGGCACCGGAGGCGGTAGAAGGGCCGTCTTGGGGCGGTTTCTGCGAGCTCTCATGGTTGCCCCGTAGTCGAGAGCCTGAGTTACTAAAGGATTTGCGTGAACCTCCGCGCGTTCGAGACGTTTCGTGGCGGACTTTGCAAGAAATTCGGAGATGGTCTCTATCCCGGTCTCCTCATGGACAAGAGTCATGTTCGTGCGCCAGGGAGCGTTGACGATGACTCGCAGGAACCTGTTCTGTTGCACCTGCAGCTTTTTAATGTGGGTTTTTGCTGCAGTGCCCCAGACCAGGCTTCCATATGTCATCATGGGCCTGACGACCTGCGTGTACAGCAAGAGCTTGTTGGCCATGGACATCCTACTACCACGACGTATCATCGGGTAGAGCATGCCCACGGCTTGGGAGCCCTTTTTTGCCGCCTGACTCAACTGCGCTGCCCACGTCAGCCTCTTGTCGATGGTAACGCCCAGGTATTTGACCGACACCACCTGTTGGATGGGAACATCGTCCAGGTAGAGCCGCCTGGGGTTTAGTTTATAGCGATTTGTGAAGGCAATAGACTGGCTCTTTCCAGGATGTGGGCGGAGCTTCCACTTCCGGAAGAACCCGTCTGCTGCACATAGTGCTTGCTGCACGCGACGATAGGCCAGCTGTTCATCTGAACAGCTGGCCAGGAATGCCAACTCGTCTGCGTAAGCGTAGAGAGACGCAGCTTCGGGTCTAGGGAAATCGGCCGTGTAAAGATTATACAGGGTGGGGGAGAGCACGGAGCCCTGTGGAACGCCGGCTCTGATAGCTCTAGCGGTGGAGGTGGCGTCCCCGACAGAGACCACGAAACTGCGATCTCTGAGGTAGCTTTCGACGAGTTCAACCAGAAATGGATTTATATTCAGCCTGTATAACTTGGCAACGAGCCCCTCGTGCTAGACTGTATCGAACGCCCTTTGGATATCAAGGAACGCCCCTACGGCAACGTCCTTGTGGTCCATGGCTTGGTGGATTGCCTCGACAAGACGGAGGAGTTGCAGTTCGGTTCCGTGGGAGCTACGGAAACCGAACTGCTCCTGTGGGATGACGTTCAGCTCCTCGCACCGCTCGGAAAGCCGGGCGAGGATAACTCGCTCGGTGAGCTTTCCCAGCGATGGGAGGAGGCTGATTGGCCGGTAATTGTGTGGGTCGGTCCTGGGCTTTCCTGGCTTAGCGATTAGAATTATTTTCGCTCTTTTCCACGCATCGGGGAACCGACGCGAAGCCAGAACGTCGTTGATGACGTCGACTACGGCAGAGAGGACCGGCTCCGGGAGGCTCTGAACCATCACATTCGTGATGCCTCCAAGTCCGGGAGCTTTCTTACGCTGAAGGGCTTTGATGATGGAGCGAACCTCGTCGGGGGTGGTGGGGGCAATGACCTCTCCAGGTCGGAGGCGGTCTCGCTCGAGGCGCCGGATAATGGACAAGTGCTGTCTTTCGTCTGGAATGTCGTTTTGAAAGACAGAGTAAAGTGTGTCTGAAAAGAATTCGGCCTTTTCGATGTCAGAGTTGGCCACTCTGCCTTCGTGACGGAGCGCACAAATGCCTGACCGACGCCTGCGAATGGTACGCGCCAGAGCCCAGAAGGAACCGTCTTCCGGATTTAGACCCTCGAGCTTCCGCTGCCAAGTGGCATTGGAAAGCGCTTGAAGCGCCAGGCGTACCTGCTCGTTTAAGCGGTTTTTAAGCAACTTATCTTGAGGGGACAGTGTTGTATGGTATATTTTGTTCGCTCTACGCCGTGCCTGGATGAGAGCAAGAGTTTCTGGAGGGATATCCATCGATCTTTCCCCCACAAACTTTACCATGGTGGACGACTGGTAAGCCTCTAAGATCCTCCCTTCCAGGAAGGTAACACGGGCTTGAATGTTGTCGATATGCCGTGGGAACGAGAAATAGGACAGAGTTTCCTGGAAATTCTTCCAGGAAGTTTTGCCAACGGGGGTTCGAAGGTCGTTAAGACCTGCGCCCCAAGAGAAGAGGATGGGCATGTGGTCAGATGACAGCTCGTGCACCACCGCTATCTCTTCGCCCAGGAGGACGTTTTTGGCGACCACAATGTCGAGCACATCGGCACTCTGGTTGTCCTGGAAGGGAAAGCGTGTGGGGCTCAGAGGCGCCCTTATTACCAGGTCTAGGTCGGTGGCTATGTTGTTTAAACGCCGGCCATTTGGGTTGCTGACAACAGAGTGCCATATTTCATGTTTCGCATTGAGGTCGCCTGCCAGAATGACCTTTTGCCCCAAGCTAAATATGGCGACAAGGTCCTCCCGCAGAATTTGGTGCCGCGGGGGATTGTAGCCCACAGCCAACACGAGGCTCGGCCCCGCGGTCGAAACCTTGATGATAGTGGCTTCCAGGTGATTGAGAGCTGGCAGGGCCACCTCGTGATGTTCAATGGACTTTTTGACATAAACGGCGGTGCCTCCACCACGACCGTCCAGCCTGTCGCTGCGGTAACAGCTGTAGTTTGCAACGGTTGCTCGGTGCGAAGGTTTGAGATGGGACTCACCGATAAGGGCCACGTCGACGCGGAGCCGAGAAAGAAATTCACGAAACTCTGGCAGCTTGCCGGCGAGACCATTCGCATTCCAAGCAACCATGCGAAGTGACTGTGGTTTGCATTTTGCGTGTGGATGCATTACAGGTTGTTAAAAACTTGTGCTAGATCATTGAACATGGTGGCCACAGTAGCCATTGCCAGCTTAAACTGGTCAATAGCAGTGGACATGTTTTGTTGAGTGAGTCGCGAGCAAGGGCGTCTGCTTTTCCGAGCCCTTTCTGACTACTTGCGCCATTGTGGCGCGGAGTGTGGACGCTTGCGTCGTGGACTGAGACTGTTGTTTATTAGATGACGGTAAAGCAGGAAACGATTTTGGTTCTGGCCGAAGAGCAGCCCTAGCTGGCGCTTGGGGGGACACCGATGTCCTTCTAGGCTTGGGGGCGCGTTTGCAGCCCCTGTAGGTGGCCCTGTGTGCCTCGTGGCAGTTTGCGCAAACAAAAGGGGCATCTGCTGGGGCTTTGCATTCCCTGGAGTCATGACTACCCGCGCAGTTTTTGCAGCGGTAGTCTGCCGTGCATTTGGAGGAGCTGTGGCCAAATAGGTGGCAGCGATAACACTGCCCAATCACTGGGGACTTTTTTAAGGGCTCGACAGTGACTATAAGGTCACAGAGCTTGGAGATGTTATAGACATCTCGCAACTCGCGGGGAAGAGTTACTAGAATAAGAGGCATAGCTTCTTTGGTGCGAGGGTGTTTCATCCGAACCACCTTTTTGGGCTTGAATCCTTTGGAGGTAAGGTCTTGCTCTACGTCATCGAGGCTGAGCTCGATTGGAGCACCGCGAATGACTACCAGGAGGTCCCTGTCCTCCTGTGCCATGAAGGTGTGGTGTTGAACTGAGGACTCGTTTAGCAGAGCCAATATTTTTTTATAGTCGTCCAGATTGGATGTAAGAATTTTAATGCCAACCTGGGTGTTAATAGCAGACTTAATTGGGATACCTTCCTTTGACAAGGTCGCTCTGAGTGCGGACCATTTTTCTTTCTGCCGTACCACAATGGGTGGTACCGCAGAGTCGCTTGTGGTGCCGGTAGCCGCGGGTTTGGGTGGTTTGGTAGTAGGTAGAGCCTGCTTGGTGTGCGCTTTATTTTTGCGCTTTGGCGTCGGGACGCCAGGCGCCGGGACGCCAGGCGCCGGGACGCCAGGCGCCGGGACGCCAGGCACCGGGACGCCAGGCACCGGGACGCCAGGCACCGGGACGCCAGGCATCGGGACGCCAGGCACCGGGACGCCAGACGCCGGAAAGGCGGGCGTTAAGACACCGACGGCCGAGAGGCCAGAGGTGGACGGCTGCGACTTGTTAGCCTTAAATTTACTCTTAACTCCACTAGAGGGAGCTGCTATGGGCGAAAGCAGAGAGGCGTCCTGTTTAGGAGCCTTGGAAGCTGGTGCAGAAAATTTGCCTTTGCGTTTTTTGTTCACAGTCGAGAAATCTGTCCCATCACTGGAGACAGATATAGTGTCAGACACAGAGTCTGGTTCCGACTCGGCATATTTCAGCGATTGACTGTGAATCAGGAAGAGGTCGTTTTTGTTAGAAAGACTTTTAATATATTGAACAACCAACTCCGGGGTGAGTTTGTTGGTGTCTTGCACAGAGCTGTTAAAAGACGTGTCTGTGGCATTGGGTGACGTAAGGTCGCCGTCCAGGTTGCCCGGCGCAGGCAAGCAGCCGCCGCCGCCGTCCGTGTCCATTAAGTTGAAATTTCTAGACTTGTTTATATCCGACATGTTGTCGGAGACTCACGAAGCCAAAAAATAGCTTGTATCGCCAGACTGGCCGGGGCCAGCTGGTTTTAGAACTGGTACCGGGCCGATCCGCAAAAAGCGGTTCAGTGCCCGGTCCAACGAAACTCGATAGAGTTTGTACGATTTATATCGCTGGACATATACACAAAAATGCAAAATAAATGCGGCTTTGCCGTGGTAAAATAATGTAAATAAAGGACTTTATGAGAAAAATAAATATACCTTCTTTGTAAAGAATAAAATAAAAATAATTCTTAAATAGGACTAGGTGGTCCCGGCGGGATTATCCCGAACAGCAGGCGCGCCCGACAATCTCGGGTGTGAAAAAACGTCGATGGACGAAGGAGGAAGGGCCCTATAGCGTAATTAGCAACGGACCCCCGTACCGCCCACGCGTACGGGAAGCTAGTCGCAGTCTGATTTGAAATCAGCCCTGCCGCCCTCCCGCAGCCGGCACGACAAAAGATCCGCTAAACTGCTAATCCCGCAGGACGCCTTACCTCAGAACGCGTCTCCGTAGATCCCGTCTTGCGCGCACAGAAACACGTGGCCAAGATTGAGGATCACACGGGAGAGCAAACACTAGAAGATAGTGTTGTGGTGATGTCCGGATGGTGTCGGTGCTAAGGTGCACAAACACTTTACTGCACTCGAAACTATACGGGACGGATACGTCCGAGCTCGGCGAAGCATGTATCAAGACTCAGGCGAGGGCGAGCACAAAATTTTAGTAGTGCTGAGAAAATGGCATTTATGAAAAGTGATCATGCTATCCGGCTAAAACAGCTGGAAGCGGAGTATGAAAAAAAAGAAAGAGTTAGATTATTGAAATATAATATATTAACCATTTTCCAAATGTATATTCAGTTGAAATAAAATAAATTGATAATAACATTTCTTTTTATAATAATGCATTAAAATACTGAATGAAAATATTACGGGTAATATTGTTTAACGCGTTTCTTGCAATATTTGGTGGCATATTGTCTTGTGGAATATCGTTCAACATTTGGATTGCTGCTTCAATTTCATGATCTACGGGTGGTTCCAACTCATGCCCTTCGCAAGCAATATTGTGCAATACTGCTGTTGCCACAATTACAGCCTCAACTCGATCCAACTTCAGCCGAATGCCAGTGGCTAATATCGGAAATCTGCGTTTCCACACACCATAGGATCGTTCAACAGGATTTCTAGTTCTGATCTGTGATTCATTGAAAAGTTGTTCAACGCGTGTCATAGGATTGCCCAATGGTGTTAACAAATAATTTTTAATTTGGTACCCACTATTTCCAACAATTACGCTGTCGCCCTTTTCCCCTGTTTGAAACTTCCTGCAGATGTTTGAATTCCTAAATATATGGGAATCGTGGGCTGAACCTGGCCAACGGGCCACGATGTTCAATATTTTCAGGTCTGGCCCCGATATTGTTTGAACATTCATACAAAAGAAATGCTGAAGTTTAACATGTGTGCAATCTCTGGCCCCGATGCATCGAGGAAATGGGGCTATGTTGTAAAATGTTTGCCGAATAGTACGGATTTCCTCTTCAGTACTGGGCATTTTAATATAATGTTGGCGAAGACTAGCAATCGCACGGCATACTTTGTGTACGATATTGCTTGCAGTACTTTTATGTACGCCAATAAACTCTGATACTGTTACCAAAAATGAGCGTGTTGCTAAAAATCTTAGTGTTAGCAGCACCATTGTCGCAGGGCTTATAGCGTGATTTCTAATACTGTCAGAAAACTATATGATCTAATAATGTATACCTATCAGTTTTAGAGGAAATAATTCGTGTAATCTTCGACAATCTAAAGCGAATAAAAAAATCCAGATCACCTCACCTATCAAAATGATTTGTTTGTTCCCGTATCATCGGTATACGCCTGTGCCTTCTACCGCCATTAACGTATAGAATATAGTCCGCCTGGTCTTCGTCAGCGTCTGAAAGATCGTCGATGAACTCTATCACGCCCATCGTAAAAATTGACAGCGAGACCAAAAAAAACCCTAAATTGACTACAAACTATCAAAGATGAACAAATTGAGCGAGACACAGCAGCACAGAGCAGTAAGATTAGGTTATGTCAAAAAACTTTCCCATGATTTCTTGATAATCTCTCCTGAACGGAATATAAACGGTCGATATCGACCGTTCATTGACGAACGCCGGTCAAGCATTAAACTGTCATTGAAAAACACCCAACTTCCTTGAACGGAAGTTCCGTTCAATAGTGTTTCGTAGTTTAAACTGTTATTGAAAAACCCGGCCTTAATAACCCAGTACAAAAAAAATCTTTGACGCGCGCATGTTTATCTGTAAAGCATTTTCAACCGCAAACTGCTTTGATTAAATGTGCGATATCTATTCTGAGAACGCAATGAATACTTGTGATATCGTTATTATATAACATGTTCATACATATGTACTTAAATCGCAGTTGTTAAAAGCGAGAGAAACAGCATTACTAAGGGCAAACGAGTAGTCAGTTACTACTTCTTTCGGAGTAGCAGCACCGGAACGAAGCCAATCGCGTAACCAATATGTTAAAATATTTGTGTCATGTTTTTCGGATATCATCTGTAAAACGGGCAATTTTTTTTTATTAACAGGAACTACAGCTTTGTACAAAAACACTGTTTGCAGACTCGTCAAGCTTTTTAATTTTCTTTATTAAAGATCCCGTTGCATCTATACTTAAAATGCCTATTTTCTCATTTTTTTTTATGATACTGCTGGTATTAAAATAATTGTTCGGGAGAAAAATTTATCACAAAGAACTTGTCAAACCCTATTTCCCGAATCGTTGCTGAAAATTCAGACCTATAATTCAATTGGATAATAGTTATAACAGGATCAGAACCTTTCGCAATTCCTAACTTATCGTCCATGTCCAATTGGTTCGCTTATCGTAAAACTGATTCGCTATATAAGTGCGCTGCTTCTACGTCGTCGAATGTCATTAATTCATTGGCGGTTTCTGTCCTCCAGCCATAGGTAGACATTGCACGCAAATCTTTAACGACACGGCTTCTTTCTACTTTCCGCAATTGTCGCTTTTTTATGCTCGATGCCTCTGGTGTCATATGTGGAAACATGCATTTCTATTGTTGTATCCTCATATTTTGACCTCTGCATGCTATACGCATTGAAGTGTGCACCACATTCCGAGCATTGTCCTCTTTAAAAATACTTCTCCTGGAGTAGAACTTATTTGACCAAATTTAAAAGAATAACAACACGGTATCTTTAACTCTTTCCATATTTCGTGATAGCTCACGTCTGTCCATCCGGGCTTTAATTTTTTATTACATAATTACCATAAATACCATATATTTTAGACCAGGAATCGCATTTAAATATATGATGGTGCGCCATGGTTTTAGCTGACATAACGAAGACCAATGGGAGTTATTCGACGCGGTCGAATTAAATGATACTGATAATTTACGGTTTGCTATATTAATATTATATTTATCTATCACCACATTCAGAGCATTGTCCTCGTATCTTGAAAAATACTTCTCCTGGAGTAGAACTTATTTTACCAAATTTAAAAGAATAAAACACGGTATCTTTAACTGTTTCCATATTTCGGGATAGCTCACGTCTGTCCATCCGGGTTTTAATTTTTTATTACATAATTACCATAAATAGCATATATTTTAGACCACGAATTCGCATTTAAATATATGATGGTGCGCCATGGTTTTAGCTGGCATAACGAAGACCAATTGGAGTTATTCGACGCGGTCGAATTAAATGATACTGATAATTTACGGTTTACGGTTTGAGATCGCTCAAGAATTTTATTTCTATTTTGCGAATGATATAAATATAAATACTTCGCAGTCATTTGACCCTTTGTTGCTTCTGCATGTTTCCAAATTGGGTCAAATAAATTTAAACGTGACCATCGTTATTAAAAAAAGCAAGGCCTTTATTGACTCGAATATTTCGTCAAAGGTTTGCTTTGGTTGGCGTAGCATTCTCAGTATGTTGTGCGGTAATCTTTGTGCTACTGATATGCTGTGTTCGCACTGTAACTAATACCGCAACATACTGGGCAAGACACAACAGGATTATGTTGCCGTAAATTATCATGTTTATTAGCGACGTCGAGGCCGTGAGATTAGCTGGAGTTGAACTGGACTTGGATGGTGCTCGTCTTCCGGTGGTGACAGAAGAACCATCGCCTTACATTTGATGGTCACGTACATATATTGTTAGATTTATCGAAAACTCGGGAGAAAAGGAAACACTCCCAATGCAACACAGTATAATCAATACTCGGCACCAATAAGTTAGGAACGCATTCCCAACACTCAAACTGTAATAATACCACTGTAACTCAAAAGGACAATTTGACAGCCTCATCCGAACTCATCCGAACAAAAGTGAATATGACTGCTTGGTGTACGGTCAGGGTCGCTAGCGGTCATCGGTCGGCGTCACCAGATAATTAAGATGCGGTCACTGCATCCCATCAAGATCATGATTCGTTCACTGTCCATTGCTAACACGGTCATCCTGACTTCGCTCTTGAAGGCCATTTTCGCTCGAAAGAGTACTAAGTCCAGATTCTATGGACACAAGCAAAATCATATTAATGGTGAGACCGCAGTCTGACCGAACACACTTCTAATTTCTTTAAATTTACAACAGTGGGTCCGCAACCACCACTTTGGCTAAACCAATGGCGGGACAGAGACCAAACACATAAATTATTTCTAAATTCTTTTATTTTACAATAGTGGGACCGCAGCCACCACTTTGGCTCAACCACTGACGGGACAGAAACCAAACACAAAAATCATTTCTAAATTCTTTTGTTTTACAATAGTGGGACCGCAGCCACCACTTTGGCTCAACCCATGGAGGAAGATGGAGTTGCTATACGCCACACACTTAGCAGCGAGAAAATAACCCCGTGGGGCGGGGCTAACGTGACACTAAACTACCGTGACAATTGGCCGCTTGCCAGGTCCGAATTAACTCAGAAATAGGCCAGAAATTTCAAGAAATTTTTCCTGTAATATATTGTAATGTGTCGAGTCGGTACATTATAAAAACACGCTATATGAACACTTTTAAGAATTTATTCAGTCATTTTTTTTTAAACACGTAATAAACATATTTCAAAAAATGTTCGTGCGTGCGGCCAGTACAAGCCTGTAAATTGTTGACATATATAGTCACTTACCGATGAAATGTTACCCCGGTCGAAATCTGGTTTATAGCAGATTTTCTGCTGTTGCAGCTGCGAACAGCGCAATTAGACGTTATTTTTTATGTGTATCTTCATCCAAATTCACTACAATATCTTTAAACAAACTGAAATAAGCGAAATAAATAAAATAGTAACACGTCAACGTTGCGAATATCACTTTGACATTAAAGATCCTCCGGAGTGGGGATAGTAGTCCCATATCCGAGCGCTTATGACGGCTCCTCCTTCCTCCATGGCTCAACCACTGACGGAACACAGACCAAACACATAAACCATATCTAAATTCTTTTGTTTTACAATAGTGGGACCGCAGCCACCACTCTGGCTCAACCACTGACGGAACAGAGACCAAACACAAATTATTTCTAAATTCTTGTTTTACAATAGTAGGACCGCAGCGAACACCTTGGCTCTACTACTTACGTGATAGAGACCACAACACAAATTCAAATCCGATAGAATATATAATAGTAACTAATTACCACTGTTGGGTTACGGCAGTGCTCTGCAACCTTCTCCTGGCAGTTCTCCGCAACCTTCTCTTGCTGTCCGTCCCCCGCTCATGGCAGACTTATAGCCCCGTTCAGCAACTAGTTGCCGCGGCACAGTGGTTGCAGATCACTGATTTACAGTAACCCTTAAAGAATAGTATTAAAAAAATTGTTTAATTAAAGCAATTGTAATAGCAACGTAGTTTACGTTTTGCTCAATCTAATTCTTGATTCGATAGCATCAATTTAGTGTTTATTTCAATCTGACGGCCACATACGATAGATCTCATAACAATGCTAGGACATAATATTTTCACCCACTTACTGTCGTCGTGAACAATTACAAAAGGGTGGCAACTCTACCTCACAGGGGCAAATTCAAGTAACAACTAATAGTTTCCGAGGGCTGGTCTTACGATGACTCTCATACGTCTTCCAGACTCTCGCGAGACATAGCGAGAAACCGCGAATCGGGAGAGTGTGGATGCCACATTCACCCAAATCTGTTAACATTCGAATTGCCAGAAGTCTCTACGGTGGCACGCTCGGATCCGCTTCTTTTGTACGCGCTCGCATCGATCCATTCAATATCGGTTTTTGACGCAGCTCAAAGCGGTTTTTGTGTGTACCCGAAGGTATTATTTACGACAGGGGTCTGACTTATGACATCAAACACGTGCGGTGAAGGGGCTGTTCGAACATCAATATAACCCGAAAAGTAGGTAACGAATGGAATAAATTATTTAGTATTGAAATAGAAAGACTAAAAAATATTGAACACAATAAATTTATATGCAAAATACAATTAGTTTAAATTGATATTAAATTATCCGATAGTATTTTTTTCTCTATTTGTGACGTCCCCATTACTATAATTTGTCAGGAAAAAAACTTACGCTAAATTAAAATGGAAAATATACCGGATAATGATATTTATTTCTGTATTATTGAAGGAATGCAAATGTATATCAATAAATTAACCATCTGTATTATAAGATTACTAATGAAAATTAAAATTAATAGCAATATTAAATCAATAATTAATTATTTAAAACTAAAGAAAATATTGTTTATCTCTTTCAAATAAATCTAATCAGTTCCAACTTATTCCCGCTTTGGTACAGTTCTTTGATTACTTGGGCCGGCTGAAAACTACCTGGTAAGTAGGTATTATTTTACCCTCATTAATGGGGAATGTCGCTTAGGCACTTCTCGTGCATTGGCGAAAAGAAAAATGTATTCACTGACGACAGACATTCAACAGTCATTCTTGTTTTATCTTTCTCGACAATCGCAAATTACGACTGCAATCTACATAGGCCAATTACTAAGTTATTGATTGATAATATCGTTGTTACATACCAGTATACAGGGTTGGTCAAAATAAACGGAGCACCTAAATACAATTATTTACGTTGGACGGTTGGACAATTCCAATACCAATACGTTGTTTACGGTTGGACAATTCCAACCGTAAACATTTTCAAAAAAAATCAAACAAAAGTTGTTTGATTTTAAACAAGCTATCATCTAAATATACATTTAATATACAGAGTGCTTATCTTATTATGGAAACTGGCCACCTTTCCTTTTTCTAATAGTACACATATTTTTACATTTTTTAATTCTAAGATTAATTCCAATTATTTTTTGTAGGAATAATTGTTTATCCAATGCATCATTTTTGAGTTGTAAGCACTTAATCAAACCTCATAAACTTTTATTTTAACTAAACGGATAAAAAATAACAGGACAATTAAATAGACCTAAAATAAATTTTCAAACAGCAAATTAAAATAAATGTGTATGTATGTGGGAAAATATTCAGTTTCAAAGTTCAGGAGTTTTAATTAATTGCTGATAAACTAAAAATGATGCCATTTATAAAAAATGGTTCGTACAGTAAATTCGTAAAAATAATCTTAGAATTAAAAACTTAAATTATGCAGTATGTTCTACTTGAAACAGGAAATGTTCCCAAATTTACATAGTTTGGTTAAAACAAAAAAAAATGTTTTTTCATTTGTTTACGGCTGGAGAATTATTGACTATAGAGAATATAGAATGAATATAGAAGAATATAGTTGTAATTTTGACTAAGTCTGTATGCAATATAATATTTTATTTATACCGCAATACGTTATACAAAATAATAAAATAATAATTATGCGAATATTTAATTTTTTATTATGGAAAATCATATGTTATATATTAGTATATGGTATCTAATATAAATGATCAGAATAATAAATCAATAGCAATTAAATAAATAGCAGCGGCTACTTCAACGACGTCCATTCTCACTCACCCGCAGATGAACACTGAATGCACGAGCCGAACCCCGAGAATGTGGGGGTCTTCTTTGACCGCCATGTCTCACCCAGCTTCGCCGAACGTTTCGCCGATTGGAGTGTTCCTCCAAAACCAGGTTCAGGCAACACCAAGATGACATAAAGAACAAGAAATTGACAAGCGCACTTGCCCAGCATGCCATAAACGGCGATCACCGGATTGATTTCGAGGCTGGCACGATCTTATACCAAAAGAGAAATCTGCGTGAGCGTTTGTTTTTTGAGATGGTTGGTATAAATGCCACGAGGAACACCATGAACCTGCGGTCAGATACAGAGGATCTTAGCTCTAGCTACTCGTACCTCCTAAACATGGACTATGACCATCAAAAAGTTTTTAATGACACCACAATCAACTTAGGAGATATCAGTGAGTTAATTTTCTGATAGTTTCTGGTTTCCAAGAAATCATGTTTAAAAATATTTTCCTAGGTTGTACATTGACTGTTCCCTCATGTTTGGTGCTTTTGCGGCTAAATTCACGGCCGACACAGTGTTTACTTTATGGCCGCCGTTCTCATTGCCTGATTTTTCAAGGAAGTTTTAAGCATGTATCGTGTTGTATTAGTGCAGTGTAAGGTTTAGTTAAATATTTCTTGATGTCAGTTCAATCGACAAACACTTATGAGACCAATGTTCAGGTAGATTTTAGTGAATGTAGCTTGTGCATAGATGAAATGGAGGGGGCTTTTCGTAATTGTTCATTGTTTCTAATTCCAGCTCCTGAAGAAGCAACAAATAGTTGCGAAATATTGAGCGTAATAAAAAGGTCATCACCAACTTAATCAAGAGTTTTTGATTAGAAGCCCTTAGAAACCCAAGACATCCTCAAACACAAGTCAATTATCAGCAGGGAAAGAACACTCTAAATCAACTCTAAATCAATTATTATTATATTAGATTGTTTTTTATTGTTGAGATTGTTATTAGTTGCTCTTATTGCATAGGTATATATTCCTATGTATTTCTGATGTTATTCTTGTTATGATTGATATTATTATTAATGTTTCACTTGTTATATCAGATAATGTAATTACCCTGTTATCTGAGGCCCTCCTCTTGTGTATAATAAAGAATTGGTATTAAATTATGATCTTGTCACCTAGTTTTTGGACTTCGCTATCTGCGTCCTTTTGACAATGGTACACAATCGGTTATTTTTCGTGCCCATTCTTGGAGGTTGCTCATCAGATGACCTTCTTAGGACCTTTTTAGGTGTCATTGTTGAGGCTACATTCTATTTTCCGTTATTGCGATTTTCGGTGCATATTGTTTTTTTTAGAGTCCATTATTGGCATCCGTAACTGATAAATGGGCTGATATTAATATTTTTGCCAAGCAGCGTTAATTCTTCTCTTTAGCTCTGTTTCCAGGCGGTCCTTAAAAGTCACAAACTATCCCAGACAAATGTAATCGTTTACGTATTGGATCTGTTCTGTACCAGTTATACTGGGAGGTTTATGGTTAGAATTTGTAATATCCTTGATAGCGAGACCTATTTTGCAGAGATCTTGTTGATATTCCATGCTGTTGAACTTCTTCGGTTGCTTTGTATATCTCACAATGTCGTCTGCAAATCTCAGCTTTCACCATTTCCATTTATCTACCCCAAATTCCTTTTGTCTCCTGTCCAGCGATTGGACTACTGTTTGTAGGAAGCAATTAAAGAAGTCCGGTGATAAAGGGTAAAATTTCTGATCTATAATTAAATTAATATTTTTTATTATTAACAAAACAGTTTGTCCCGATTGATTCAACCCGCTTTTAGGATTAAATAAAACTGTTTGTCCCGACTGATTCAACAATGCCCAGAACAAACCGAAGAGCCTAGGATCATGAAATTTGGTAGGTGCATTGTTCCTGTGACGTAGACGCCTAGGTGGAAGAATTTCCAGCAAAAGTAAAAATACTGGCTGAAACTAATGATAAAAGTACTAGTGATTATCTATTGTTTTTATATCTAAATTTTGACTTAGATATAAGATGACTTTTACTGTGTCTGGACGTCCAATTCCAGACACAGTTCTGTTATAACATGGAAAACGGACCAGACGCAACACATGCTTGTGTAATGAAGTTTGTTAGTATATTGTAAATATCTTTTTGGTTAGTGTAAATAGTGAACCAATCTTTATTCTTTAACTTGTTTCATATTTTTCGTATAATATCTAACAATTGCTTAAAGTAAGCAGTAATTCACAAGGAGTTAGTTAGATTTTATTAAAAATAATCAGTACGGGTAATTGGGAATGGGTTGTACCAATTTGGTATTGAATTATAACGATTAAATACTAATACAATAAAATACAACATATTATTATATCTTGTTGGACCATTGTTGGACCATATACAATCCCAACGGCGCCGCGGTCAATGATTGGAGAAAGTTTAAGTTCCGGTACAAAATTAGTTTTTATGGTTTAACCCAATGGTAGTGACTCATTGCATGCTCCTATCTGATGTCCGTGTTTGTTGTGGATTATATAAGTATTCGGGGAGCATATTTTGAAATTCATGTAGTACATCCATTCTAAACCATGTGGTACACATGTATAATATATTGCAAGTGTGCTATCTTCTTTGCTTTTTGGGTCAATAAATGATTATAATTATTAATTATTGGAACTCACTGATACATCTCGTTAAATATATTAAACTTAGATAATATAATTTTGATAAAAAATATAAACACTAACACTTACACTAGTAGATTTTGAAAAGTAATATAGAGCATCACAGCAAATTCGTAGTACCACGTATGATATGTCGGGGATTCCGGATTTACTCTGACGGAAAACATAATGCAAACATGCACTAAACCCAGTGTGAGTGATTACTTGCCGCTGCGTACACGTCCTGTATGTAAACGACGCTGCTCTGAATATTATTTTTGTTACTGATCGCACAGATGCTAGCAAACATTCTATATACAATGATAAGATTAAATCAACTCATGTTTGCTCTTTACCAACTCTCTGACATCGTCCTGCTAAGTTGCCAAGGACATAAATTTGAACTTTGTCCCCATACTAGACGAGAGAAGTAGCTTACAGAAATTTACTTGAACCGGACGATATCAGATACTACCTATCTTATGTGCTATGGGATATACCAATCCCCCATGTCGTATATACGCATCTGGCATCATTAGAGCACTGTATTTTAAATACAATTGCAATCAGCCGTTGTGTAGGGCGGTGCCCGCGACAGAAGGTCGACAATGATGCCTGACAGTTGTATCGACCGTCGTGCTATTTGGCGGATGTGGGGCGGATGTTTTTTTCATCCTATCACTGGTCCACATCCAACTGCTGTATTTTTTAACATTTGAAACAAATTCCAAAAAAAAACGTTAAACGTAATTAAACAAAACAGAAATCGCGGCCCGATGCATGTCATCAAAAGTATGCTCATTACCAATGGGTCGATCGATGAAGTCGATCGGGGGCTGTCCACATTATCAAATAAAAACTAATAATTTTATTATTTAATTTTTATTCGTTCCATATTTATTTTTTACCTTATCATACGTAGTATGTAAAGTATTGTAATCGTGCCAACAAAAATTTTTGAGATTTTAGCGGAAATATGTTTTTTTGGGTCCCCTGAACATTTTTGACCAAGGTACAAAAAATGTCTGTGTGTGTGTATGTGTGTGTGTGTGTGTGTGTGTGTGTGTGTGTGTGTGTGTGTGTGTGTGTGTGTGTGTGTGTGTGTATGGTATTTTTCACGACAAGTGGCAGTAAGCCGCTGACATAACGCGCAAACGTTCCTATAGGCATTGACGTGTGTTAGAATGAAATAGCAACCTTCTTTATTTCATTCTAACACATGTCAATGCGTAGGAACGTTTGCGCGTTATGTCAGCGGCTTACTGCCACTTGTCGTGAAATAAACTCTACCCGTTTTTTGTGGCGACGATTCCGGAGAAGCTACTAAAGGTATCGGGACGAAACTTCATATTTAGAAGTTTTATAACCAAACTTAGAGCTGAAAAGCTTTCTGTTGAAAAGGATCCAAATCAACTGGAGGTTCATTTTTGAAATATTTTGCAAATAAGCCGCCATTTCTCGAATTTGGTTTAATAGTTAAATTCTGAATTTATGACTATGACCTTTTTTGGTAAAATGAATAGTTTAGCTGCATGAGCAAATTCTATTTCATCGAGATCGCTGGTACTGCATTAAAGCGAGTAGCCAGGATTTGTCAGATATTGTGATTCTAATGACAGTAGGTAGTGTCAAACGCTGATGTTCTGTCAATATAATCAAAATATCTGTCTAGTTCCAGTAGTTTTATTTTAATGCAGACATGGCCGATCTCGATCAAATAGAATCTCATGCAGCTAAACTATTAATTTTATACATGGTATAGTAAAGTCATGTGCCTGGCCACATCAGATTTTTACTTTTATTGCGGCAGCCTCCAACCACAATAAACTGTTTTTCTTTCGGCTTCTTTAGATTTACCGATGACACGTATGTAACTTTAATTAATACAAAAATTACTTTCCTTTAAAGTAACATTTTTGTTTAATTTAAAAAGATGTTTCTTTACACCAAAGAAATCTATGATCTATTGAATTCTTGTATATTTATATACAAGAAGAGGTGTATTTCCTTCAAAGAAATATTCAAAGAACCATTTATCGCAACGTTAAAATATCGCATTTTAACTCAACGAACAATTCCGTCAATTTAAAAAAAAAATATTCTTTCATTCAACACTATCATAATTATTTGAACTAAACAAATCTCGTTCGTTATACTATACAAATTGTAAATTTTAACTGAGAACATAAGTTGTTTGACACAAATAAATGCTCTTTCTACCATGCGCAATGCACTTATTTCAAACAAATGCGTTTTTATCCGCAAATAAATGTTTCTTTGCCTCTATTGAAACACCAGATTTCTTTCATGCATATGCAGATTTCAATGCATATTTATTTGAATTCAGCAAAGTTTTCTATCTGTGTAGGATGAAATTATGCTACCTAACCTAACCTACAAATGTTTGATCATTTCGGTAAGTTTTCTCCGACGTACTACGTCTTATCTTAATTACAGCAATGATGAATTGCGCCACTTAAAAAAATTAAGCGAGATACAAAATTCAACAATTCCTGGCTAACCCCTAAAAAGTCGACGAGTTTAAAGCAAAAGTTTTTGAGAATATACCTAAATTTTATTTTTATGTGATATTACCACAGCAAGGTATTATTTTCGCATATTTAATAAACTAATGTAGTATTTGTTTCTTGTTATATTTCAAGATTATTTTGTTTTATTAGTTGATTGTGTTTTATGTGGCAGTATGATGTGGACACATTGGATATGAAATAATATTTTCACCCACTTACTGTCCTCGTGAACAATTACAAAAAGGTGGCAACCCTGGTGTGTATGTGTGTGTGTGTGTCGTGTGTACCCGTTTTTTTTGTGGCGACGATTCCGGAGAAACTACTAAAGGTATCGGGACGAAACTTCATATTTAGAAGTTACATGACTACACTTAGAGCTGAAAGAAAAGGGCGCAAAGGAACTGGAGGTTCACTCTTAGCATTTTTCAAGGATTTTGCAAATGAGCCACCATTTCTGTCATTTGGTCAAAATAGTTAAATAATAAATTAAAGTAGAGGAAATATTGTATAATTTATGTCTATGATATTTTTTGGTAAAATTAATAGTTTAGTTGCAAGACCAAACTTTAACTTTGTAACTATGCATAGCAGTTGACTCTATTGGTCGCTCAGCGCTCTGTGCATTATGTATATACAATAAATAGTGAAGCGTTAGCAGTTTTTATTCGAACCAACGCTAACACGTCTACACACATTAAACATTCTATTTGATCGAGATCGCTCGTATCTCCATTACAACTAGTTTCCCAGGATTTGACAGATATTTTGGTTATATTGACAGTATTGACAGTATTGACACTGCTGTATAGTATGATAAAGTCATGTACCTGGCCACATCAGATTTGTTGTTCTTCAAAACGACCTTCTCTTAACAAAGCACCAAGATATCATAAACTAAA
Organism: Aphodius sticticus; assembly: GCA_963966075.1. NCBI lineage: Eukaryota > Metazoa > Arthropoda > Insecta > Coleoptera > Scarabaeidae > Aphodius > Aphodius sticticus. Next base: position 37,497,573 of record OZ014509.1, on the reverse strand, counting down.
ATAATTTACGAGTAAAATTTTGCTTATAGTTCGAGAACAAAATACTGTGGCGATAGTATCTATCCTACCAACCTATTATTTCAATTTTTTTAAAGTTTTTGTATAAAAACGGAAGATTTTTTTTTCTGGAAAGGCTTTATTAATCAAAACTCCTGGATTTGGTAACACGTACCAACCGTTATTATTATTATTATTAATATATTATTGAATATTTGTCATCAAGTGTTGATCTATTTGTCCCTGTTATTAACAAACAGTTTCAGATTCTCTAAGGAAATTGAAATTTGTACCGAAGAACTTACAGCAAAGTGTCGGCGGGGTTAGAAATTTAAGGAAGCTTTTGCGACGCCACATATGGCGTGCTTTATCTTACTGAAAAATGTAACCGTAAACCGCAGTTAGGGTTTGGAGGTGTATTGGCCCCGGCCGGGTGCGCGACGACAACCCATCTACCCTGGCGCGGGATCTGTCGAAGATCGCCACGACGTGGCGCTGTTTCTATGCAGTTTTCTACTTAGTAATCACCCACGGGATGGGTACTTACCTGTAGCATACCAACTAAAGCTATTGTTGTACGTAAATTGGTAGAAGCAAGTAGTGCGTTTGTTGTGAAATTAAACCGCGTTTTCTTTCGTTGTACTGTAGGAATTTAATAAAAGTTAGTTACATATTTGTTTACAATACATGTTATTCGCTGACAGAAATAACGAAGTTCAACACAGCGGTTTTTTCGTGCAGCGGTGACTAAAAAGTTCTGGCGGATTATTATTCCGCCACGAACATCCAAATCGTTTCCCACCCAGTTCCCAGGTCTCCATCCCCTAGTATGCACGTGGTTAATTTGTCATGAAAGCGTCCTACAGCGGTCCTAACGGTCTTATAGAGTCTTACAGCGACTGACATCCTACATTTTTCAATAAGCCAAAGTCAACCTATTTGCATGGCCACGAAGATTTCCTGGTTTTGTCGTCAATTGAGCTTGAGTGGGACATAATTCGAAATATTTTAAGGGGCCCTGCTATCACTATCTCCGTAGTTGCTAGAAGTTGTCAAATATCAAATATTTGACAAAAAAATATTCCGCTCTATTCATTTTGTAGAGAGCCCACATCAAAAATTGATTTACATATTCGACGGCTGGCTGCGTGGATGAGTTTTAAGACAAAAAATACTTGGGATTTGCAATATCCAGGTGAAGTGGGTGTAACAAATACAAATAGACAAATATTCGACAAATTCATTTGGACTGGTTTTAAATTTTTTATCCTGTTTAGTTTTTCAAATATTTTATTTTGTTTTGTCTGGAGTAGCCCGTATGCGACGATTGACAATAGATGTAATTACAAGTAATTCTTTTTGTGTTTAAGTGAAAAAATTAGTATAGAATTTTGATTTTGTGATTTTTATTTTCCGAATAATAAATACGTTTGAACGTTTTAGACAAAAATTGCAAAAATATGCTGTTTTGACCACTTCAAATAAATGAGATGCGTTATATATCTCAATACTCGTACACCATGTATTCTAAGTTGATGATTTACTTTTAACATTGTGGAAAAGTCTATAATATGGGTTATTTGAAAAAGTATATTTTATAGAGTCAGTTTTTCATGATACCCATGTAGTATTCCAAGAAAACTGAAAACGGCAAGGCAAAGCTTTGCACTTTTATGCTAATATGAAAATGTATCCAACCATTTTTTATTCAACCAATAAAATAATTTTTAAATTTTTATTTTTTCTCAAAAACCAGAACGAGTGATACGACGTATCCAACATAAGATACAAGGCTACAAATGTAAAAGATTTTATTAATTTCCACAAAAAGATCCTAGCACAAGATCCTCGATCAATTTAAATTTAATAATCATGCATTTTATATACCTACGTTATTCCCTGTACGAGTGCATCTAATTTAAGGGTATACAGAGGATTCACAGTAGACAAGGAAAAAAATGCTGGGACGTACCGTTTGGTATCGTAGAATAGATTTTTTAAAACCAAATAAGATTTCCATATTTTTTTATTTGACGCTTTTGAAGAAATTGAACGTTATATTGGTGATATTGCTAAAAGAATGTTCTCTTTAATTCCTTTAACGTTAAATTAACAAAAATGTTTCTGCTATTAAAAGCTATCGTATAATCAATACATCACATGTCCTATTTTCCTTGTACTGTTTCTAAAATTATTACCATATTCCCATTTACTTTAACGCTCAGCAACTTCCAAACGGCACATTTCCGTTTTTTTTTCTTTCCAAAAGTTCACCTATCTATGTGTACCTTGTATACATTTCGATTGGTGAAACAAATATATATATATATATATATATATATATATATATATATATATATATATATATATACAAAATCTCAGGAAATTGTTGATCGATGAATTAATTAAAATAAAATGATTGGTTTGGTCGGGTTTCGATCAAATAAAAACGAAGTAATTACTTTTATTTTAGCGATATTTCGAATGTATTTTCATTCTTCTTCAGGCAAACTACAATAAACATATACAAGAGACCATCAGTGCACCGAACAACAAAAAACGAACAAATAGAAATTTACTTACAATATTGTATTACAGTAGACCGGCAAAAAAGAAAGCGACTTCAACATTATTTGGAGTACATTTACAATCACAAAACAAACCACATTTAAAACTACACTTTAAAAATATAACAGCGGAGACGACGAAACGTGTGTGCGGTTAGGTTAGTGGCATGTTGGACACGATGGACCGTCAGAACATTTTTCGAAAACATGCGCAATGAACAAACAAGACAGGAGACACCAACACTTCAAAAAATTAAACTGTTATCAATATTTTGACGATTATTAATGTTATTTTTGTTTTTGTCCATACTGATAATGTAGGAGTATATGTTGCTCAATCCCTCCACGTCGGTCTTGAAATTAACACTGTTTTCCGTCAAGTTGATATGGTACATCTCCAAAAACAATCGATTATTATGGTTTCTTTCCGTATCTAAAATTGTAACATTTTCAAAATCAAACGTGTGATCTTTATTTAGACTGTGTGAGGCGAGAGCACATCTGGTTTTGCCAGTGCGGCAATCACTTTTGTGCAATGAAATTCGGTTTTTTAACCATTGTTTGGTGACTCCTATGTACTCCCCATCACAATCTTTACAGTTGACTTTATAAATCAAATTAGAGCTGTAGCATAACGGGTTTTGATCTTTAATTCTAGAGAAGAACCTACCAACCTTGTTCGGATAGTGTTGAACTATACTAAAGTTATCGGGTAATGAGGGTGTCAATATAACTTTAAGGGTGTGGGTCAGCCCAGGTATCATGGCAATTTTCTTGTAATGAACTTTAGGTTTGGGGACGTCAGTTCAACACGAATGAAGGACACTAGGGAAAAATTCGAACGGCAAGCGGGACCAGTTTGTCTTGAAATTATTTAAAACTTGATTTGGAAAGTGGTGGGTCAGGGTTAATTAAACTATGGGGCAGTTCCAAATGCTAATCAGGTATTTTTAGTTTCTGGATATTAACTACTCCGGACCATGTTTCAGAAGGTAAGTGTAAGTGTTGTTCAAATTTTCTATATCTTTGTTACTATTCATGCAATTACCCTCTATTTCATTAATTAGGCACATTTCCATGAAAAGACGCTTTTGGTCATTGCGTTCCGTCCTGAGTACCCTGACACCATCGTAGTCTGCCTCATGTCTCGACTCGTTGACATGAATCGACAAACCACAAGCCCGAGGTTTTCTCTTCACACCACTCTTATGCTGAGTTACACGTTGACCCAATCTTTGGCTTGTTTGGCCTCTATAGGTCAATGGGCAGTTCATACAGGGAATTTCGTAAATGACACCACTCTTTTGTAAGATAGGTGTCTTATCTTTCAGATTAGTAAATAAATTACCAACCGTGATGGTATTAGACACGGCCACGACAGTGCCAGAGCCACCCAGAACACGCTTCAAGGGGGGTGTGAGGTTCTCAACATTGTGCAACTTTCTGTACTTTTTTGAGTTGTTATTATTATCACCTACATTTTCCTCTTCCACAGGGGAGTCACTGTTAGGAGGAGTTAGTTGGTCAGTGAACAGGAACTTCTTCAACAGGTAAGTGGGATAGCCATTCTTTAAAAGTATTTCGTTCAAAATATTTAAGTTTTTTTCTTTAAGAGAAGGGTGAACTATTTTTACAATTCTATTTTTTAAAGCATTGATGAGATTAATTTTGTATCGAAACGGGTGATCTGAATGGTATGAGATGTACCTTCCTGAGTTGGTAGCCTTTCTATACCAATCGAGTTTAATGAAATTATGTTCATCTCTTATTACGAAAGTATCCAGGAAAGGGACGCCTCCATCCTTCTCACTCTCTATTGTAAATTTTAAATGTGTATTGAAATTGTTAAAAGTATTTAAAGTCAAATCTATTTTGTCTGAGGGTAAGGAGCAGATGATGTCATCCACATACTGATAGAGGAAGCCAAACGTGAACGGCAAACTCTCCACACAGGACTTTAAGAGATAGTTCATTACTACCTCGGCTAGTATTGGAGAGAGCACCGACCCCATCGGGCACCCAAACACAACCTGATAGAAGACATCACTGAACCCAAAATAAGTACTACTGAAAATGAAGTTAATAATCCTGTTGAACAATTCTAAAGGGATGTTACAATGTGGTTCAATCAACACCCAGTGGTTGTTTATGATTTCCAAGACTAACTCCAAAGAAATGTTTCTGAAAAGCGAAACTACATCTAAAGAAACCACCACGTGACCCTCAGGTACTTGTATATTATTAACCACCGATGCAAATTGAAAAGAGTCCGCTATGCGGTAAGTATTAAACTCTCTAAAGGCTACCGATAGTATCTCTGAAATAAACTTTGAAAGATTTTTATTGGGTGAGTTAGTAGACGACACTATCGGTCTCAAAGGGAGATTTTCTTTATGTGTCTTTGGGAGACCGTAAAACTTGGGTGAAACAGAGTTGTAATATTTAAGACCTTTTGCTGTTACATCACTAATGTAGTTATTTTTTGCCATAAGGGCTACTAATTCATTATGTTTTCTTTCCCAACTAAGGTGGGGTCTTTGTCAAGTTTTTTGTAAATGGTAGTGTCGTCCAACATCCCAACCACTTTATCAATATAATCCCTCTTCAACATCGCAACGGTTTTGTTACCTTTATCGGCCCTGGTAATTACAATTTCAGGATTTTCTCTGAGAAAACGTGAGCAGTTTCGATATAATCTATGGAAAAACAAATAATTCTCTGAAGGAGTGTAACTGTGAAGATTGTTAGTAATGATATTGACACATCTCGCCCTCACCACATCTCTCTCTGATTCATCAAAAGTAAGAATAATTGATTCAACATCTGCTAAAAGAGTATGCATAGTAAGGTCCTTTATAGCTGCAGGAATACTGAATTTGGGACCAAGTGCCAAGAAAGACGCCACCTCTTCAGGTATGTTTATATTAGTAAAATTTGAAAACCAGTTATTAGTATCACTGTGGTCCAGGAAGGTGTTTAATTTTTCTTTTTTTAATTTACCAATTTTTTGTAAGTTCTTATTTTTTATTTTCAAAAATTCTTTTTTGTAACGTCGTTCCTGACAGATGTCATAATCTCGAAAGATATGATAGGGTAAGAGATCACTCACAATTTTTCTACTTTGATCAAAAACATTCTCTAATTTGTTTAATTTAATATGACAATTATCTAGATCTATTTTTAGTAAAATCCTAGCTAACCTTCCAGCCTTTCTCCGGAGTGCGACCATCATTCCTGGGTCATCTGTTTCAATACAATTTCCCAGGCCTGAGATGTATTGTTGTATATGTCTTGGTACGATGTTGTGGTGTTTACATTCCAGTAAAAAGATTTTTCTGTTTTTACTTTGACTTAAATATTTTGAACGAAATACTTTTAAAGAATGGCTATCCCACTTACCTGTTGAAGAAGTTCCTGTTCACTGACCAACTAACTCCTCCTAACAGTGACTCCCCTGTGGAAGAGGAAAATGTAGGTGATAATAATAACAACTCAAAAAAGTACAGAAAGTTGCACAATGTTGAGAACCTCACACCCCCCTTGAAGCGTGTTCTGGGTGGCTCTGGCACTGTCGTGGCCGTGTCTAATACCATCACGGTTGGTAATTTATTTACTAATCTGAAAGATAAGACACCTATCTTACAAAAGAGTGGTGTCATTTACGAAATTCCCTGTATGAACTGCCCATTGACCTATAGAGGCCAAACAAGCCAAAGATTGGGTCAACGTGTAACTCAGCATAAGAGTGGTGTGAAGAGAAAACCTCGGGCTTGTGGTTTGTCGATTCATGTCAACGAGTCGAGACATGAGGCAGACTACGATGGTGTCAGGGTACTCAGGACGGAACGCAATGACCAAAAGCGTCTTTTCATGGAAATGTGCCTAATTAATGAAATAGAGGGTAATTGCATGAATAGTAACAAAGATATAGAAAATTTGAATAACACTTACACTTACCTTCTGAAACATGGTCCGGAGTAGTTAATATCCAGAAACTAAAAATACCTGATTAGCATTTGGAACTGCCCCATAGTTTAATTAACCCTGACCCACCACTTTCCAAATCAAGTTTTAAACAATTTCAAGACAAACTGGTCCCGCTTGCCGTTCGAATTTTTCCCTAGTGTCCTTCATTCGTGTTGAACTGACCACATGTCAAAAAAACCATATAAATTTTAGTTTGGTTAAAAATGCCCCAGTGAAGCATGGTGCAGTAACATTTTCCGTTTTCGCTTAACCAAATTGTGCCGTAAATTAACACCTGATGTCTATTACTGTTTTAATTACATCTATAAGCAACAGCCACATTTTGTAAGTAATTTTAACACCTTTAGAATAAGTTCAGACTAACTGTTGTAAAAATTGTGTTCAAATTGGAAATCACAGCCGCCTATCTTAATTTTTTTTTATTTTTACCCATGTAATAAAATTTATTATGGCTGATATTGGTTCTATTGAATTCTTATTGATGTATTTTTTGAGAATAAAGTTATTTTTTTAACATGGTTTTGATACGATTTCTAACAAGTTTTGTTTAACATCGTGATTAAGATAAAATCCATAATCTCCATTATGTACATAATATGTAAACAACAAGTGATTTTTTTTTTACTAATAAGCATAGGATGCTTAATATATTGAAACTAATCTAAAAGATTAGCCATCAATTTAACTCTGAATTCTTAAAACTAGGTACTTGTCTCTATTAAGCTATCCACTGATGTCCCTATATTTACTTTGTCCCAAACAAGAAGCACTAACACTTCACTCACTGTGCTCTGCTTTTTACACATTTCACTGATTCACTAGTTCGAAGGGTTTAGTTCTTTTTAGTCTTCTCACTAGATTCTGGTTGTCCAATAGCTGCAGGGCCTCTACGTTGACGTGACGGCTTAGGCGAGATTCATGCTTAGTGGCGAATCTTTTTATCTCTTGGATGACTTGTGGGACACCAAGATCACGGTGCAGGTCACTATTCCGTATGTACCAAGGAGCGTTAACCATATTCCTTAGTACTTTATTTTGGAAAATCTGGATTCCTTGTATATTGGAGCTTTTTGCGCAGCCCCAAAGCTGGATGCCGTATAACCAAATCGGTTTTAGTACTTGGTTGTAAACTTGTAGTTTGTTCTGTACTGACAACTGAGAGTTTCTTCCCAGAAGTCAGTGCAGTTCTCTGTATTTTAGGCCAAGCTCTACTCTTTTCTTCTTAACATGTTCTGTCCACCTAAGTTTTGTATCCAGTGTCATACCCAAATACTTTGCAGTGTTCGCATATGGAACTATGGCGTCGTTAATCTTGACATGAGGTATGTCCTCGATTCTTTTGTTTGTAAAGTTAATGTGGATGGATTTCAGTTCGTTGAGCTTGGTCTTCCATTTTTTGGTCCATTTATATATTTTATTACTAGCTTGTTGAAGATTCCTGGTAGATTCACCTATAGTTGATCCCACCGCCATTAGAGCCGTGTCATCTGCGAATGTGGCGACTGTTACATTTCCCATCTGTGGAAGGTCACTTGTATATAGTAGATAGAAAATTGGTTCCAATACACTACCCTGGGGTACCCCAGCTTTGACTTCTTTTAGTTCCGAGTATTCATCGATCTGTTTTATTCTAAATAGTCTAGCAGATATATAAGATGTTCGCAGCTCGACGTATTGTAAAGGTAGCATACTCTTTAGTTTGTGTATCAATCCTTCGTGCCAAACCTTATCGAAAGCTTGTGTGACATCAAGAAAGATTGTTGAGCAAATAAGATTAGTTATTAAAAGTTATTAATAATTATCTGCAATTGCTACTAAAATAACGGACGCCAAATTAGACTCTAACAATATCATTTATTCTAAAACTAATATTTTTTTTTCATAATTTTAAGGAATAATATCAATATACCAATAACAGTATAAAAACTGCCAATAATAACATCAAACAATATTAACAAAATAAAAAATTAAATTTCCACGTGCCCCCTTCCCTAGTTCATTTAAACAATTCCCTTGACACTTTTCACATTTCACATTGGCGGCCTCACGTGAGCAGCACATTCTCTAATTATATCTTCCAAGTGTTCAATGTTTTAAAAGGTCTGTGTTTGTAGACTTCATTCTTCATGTGTCCCCATAAGAAGAAGTCGCATGGTGTTAGATCCGGAGATTGTGGCGGCCAGGGATTTTCAGAAAATCTGCCGATCCATTTTTACAGAAACAGATCGTTAATATAATTTCTAACTTCCATTGGTGAAGCACCATCGTGCTGAAAGTACATTCTTCTGCGCAGCTCCAAAGGAATATCCTCTAATGCATTAAAAAATCATTTTGAAGAAAATGCATGTACCTAAATTTAGATTTTCACGAAAGAAAAATGGTCCAATAATACAATTATTAAAGATGCGGCACCAGACATTCGTCTTAAACGAATATTGGCCACGTGCATTAAATACAAAATTTGGATTTTCGTCAGCCCACCACCGACAATTATGGGAACTAACAGTTCCATTCGAGGAAAATCTGGATTCGTCGCTGAAAAGCACATATCTAATAAATGATCTATCATTTTCTATTTGTGCTTGAATCCAGAAACAAAAATACATTCGGGTATCTAAATCTCGGTCTTGCAATTTCTGGATAAATTCTGGCTTGTAGGGTCTGTGTTTATTTTTCTTCAAAATTCTTCTGGCTGTAATGGCGGATACTGGATGCAATCGAGCCATTCCTCTAAGAGAAGTTTGTGGAGTTTCAACAATAGTTTGCATTACCTGTTCTTGACGTTCTTGATCAATTAATTGTTAGAGTCTAATTTGTTGTCAGTTGTTTTCGAAGCATATTGCAGATTAATTATTATTTATAACTTTTATTAACTAATCAATTGTGATTTACACATTATGTACATAATGGAACTTATGGATCATATCTAAACTACAATGTTACGGTAAAAGCAACATTGCATCAAGAAAGTAATAATTTTGGGATAATTCTCAAAATTCGTTAGAAATCGTACCAAAATCACCAGTTAAAGATTAAAATAACTTTATTCTCAAGAAATACATCAATAAGAGTCCAATAGAATCAATATAAGCCATAATAAATTTTATTACAGGAGTGTAAATTTAAAAATATAGGTTCTCTTTTTTTCTTGACTGGCTGCGATTTCAAATTTGAATATAACTTTTCCAAATAACATTAGTCGGTAATAATGAAAATAAAGGCACTTTACTTTTATCATTAATTCAAATTTTCTGAACCAGCATGTATATGGCTAATAAAATATTTTATGCAATAATTTATGCATTTTTGGTTTTAGGCCAAACAGAAACTTTTATGAAAGAATAAATTTTCTGAGAATAGAATCATAAAAAAGTTTCCCATATGGTTCCAACTTTTTGGTGCACACTGTATATAAACTGGTCCAAAAGTTTTAAAATGATTCCTCAAGTACCATAGGAAACTAAAAAAAAAACCTTTAAGCTACTTAAATAAAGCTTTCCCGAAACCTTATTCTACCAGAAAGTGTTTAAAGAAATATTGTCAAAGTAATATTATAGGTTAATAATATGGTGACATACAGGCGGGATGTAAATTTTAAATAAATCAAAAATTTATTCTACAAGCTTTCCACATGAATTATTAAAAAACCAAAATTGCTCTGTTAAACTTTCAGGTATAAGGAAACAGAATTTCAAGAAGAATGGAATGGTTAATTTCCAGTAGTCGCGTTTTACGATATTTTTTTATTAATAGCCTCAAGTGGCCGCATCTTCTACACTTTGGCATCCTACGGTGTTTTAAAATATGTGTACACTATTTATGTATTAATATGTTAATATTCATGATTTAAATTATGTATTTTATGAACTTTTTGATGCTAACCAAATTATTAGTTAGCAGTGGTGGCATCCTATAGTACTTATTGGTATCAGACAGCATACTGAATCATCTCTGCGAAACAGAATCAGTGAATAGAGATCAAACGAGATCAAAGACGGGATCAAATCATATAATATTAATAAACATAATTAAGTAATTTTTTTTTGCAGGTAGGTACTAGTTTGATTTTCTAAGTATGTATAGTATAGTTGTCAATCAAATCACAATTCACAGTATTTAAATTTGGATACTTTCTCCGTTATTCACACTGCATCCAAAACTGACATGACCTCTGAAAGAAACATAATCATCACCGACATAGAAAAGGTTGGCAAGACAATGAACTTGAAGCAGTACTTTCTTAGGCTCCCAACCATATTACGACAGATTCACTTTCTCTGGCCATTGCACCGTACCATTAAAAAACCCGCAGTTACCCAACACGGGTTTATCCACAGATTTAACCCCTCTATACATATATAAATATATATAATAACAGTGGAGGCAAAATTCACCATCACTTTGAAATCGAGCGACAACTACAACGTTTTAATTTCGATTTTAAAACAGACATTCGTCGTTTATAATCTTCAACGGTCGACGTGGTGAACAGTTAACTGACCCAGCTGTACCTGGGACTCACGTATACACTCGAGGTTTTCGAGGTATCCAGAACACGGGAAGGAAAAACAGTTTCTATTATTATCACCTGACGGCAAGATCGAACCACAATGTTTCAACTCGCTAAATGGATGTTCTTGGTTGCGTCCATTTCTGTCGTGGCGCTACAGTCGCGAGGTCAACATAATGGCTTCGACAACACAGACGATGTCAGACAAGGTATGATTACTTGTTGTTTATCTATTAATATCTATTTATTAGGCATGGAAGGATAATTTAATCTGAATGAATTAAAAACTGTCAACTATTTGCAACTCGCTTGCTTATTTTTCTTTGATAGCTACTATGTAACTAATTAAGGTGTAACTTAATAACTGAATATATTACAACAATGTTTCTTTTTTAGTGAGTTTTTCAATTCTATTCTCGTATCAACATTATGATGACACATACCAACGTTTTTAGTGTTTGGTTGCATAGTCACTGCTATTGATTAATAATTAGGTTTTGTTGTAATAAACTTTGTTGACAATGCCTATTTAGATGTTTAAAATTCATAACTCAATTAACACAAACTTAAATGAATTGCTGACCAATAGCATCAAAACGACATTTTGTGGTACCTAGTGGAAAAAATGAAGCATTCTTTTCCCAACCACAACTTTTGTCAAATTGAGGGAATATGAACCCACAGGGCGGGTTGTATTTTCTTTTCGTATTTCAATAGTGTAAATCAGGAATTAAATAAGTAACATTTTCAAGTGTTTCCAACAAGTGTTTCCAACAACATATCAATAATACACACCAGAAGTAAACAAATGTAACTTATCTTTTTTTTTATCACTTTCTAATATACATATGTTATATATGAATTTTCAGACAAATTATTGTAGCTTGTTCGTGTTAACCGTGATTGGTATTATTATTCTGTTCGTATATTCAATTCACATTTAACACTTGAATAATAATTATCATCTATTATGGGACTCCGTAACTAGTAACATAATCTCTTCTATAACACTAGCCGACAAAAATAACTTTTTTGTCTCCCACCAGAACAAAACATATATTTTTTAAATCCGTATGCTCACTGAATAAAGTTGAAAAAAAGGAATACCGGATTAGCTAAAACGTTTTTATTATTAACAAAACAAGAAATGACTAAATTACAGACAAAATTAAGCACTTCACTCTTATGACATTCTGAAAGGTAAGGTTTTTTAGATTTTTTAAGTGTTCTGTTATAACAGGATTCCGGTGCTTCCCTAACGACATTCCAGCAATAGTCAGCAAGCATTGAAGGTTCCCATTTTCCTTGGTAACGCCGCTCAAATGCGGCAATATCCTGGTGGAAGCGTTCTCCATGCTCGTCGCTCACTGCTCCCATATTTTCGGGAAAAAAGCTTAGATGAGAATGCAGGAAATGTATTTTTCATTTGACATGTTACAACCCATCTTCTGATATGTACGTAGTAATCTATGAACTATTTCAGCATAGTTAGGAGACTTGTTATTCCCGAGAAAATTTTTGGTCACCTCTATGAATGAGAGCCAGGCCTCTTTTTCTACATCGTTTAAGCACGATAAAAATTCCGGATCGTTGGTAAGTTTCTTTACATCTGGGCCTACAAAAATACCTTCTTTTAGTTTCGCTTCACTCAGAGAAGGATGCCTTTTCTTTAAGTAAAGAAAGCCAGGCGAACTTTTGTCCATGGCCTTAAAAAAGTTTTTAATCAACCCCAGTTTTATATGCAGAGGTGGTAGTACATTTTTTTGGGGTCCACAAGTGGTTCATATTTAACGTTTTTCTGTCCTGGTATATATAAGGTTCTTACCGGCCATTTTTCTCGAATAGAGTGCTCTGTACGGGCCCGACTGTCCCATTCACACATAAAACAGCAGAACTTAGTGTATCAAAGTTGCAGTCCCAAGAGCAGCGCAACTACTTTAAAGAAGGAACATATAATCCACTGAAAATCTTTATATTTAGTTTTTTCCAATAAAACTTTCATAACTTCATAAGTTTCTTTTAAGTTTGAGCTATGTGCTAATGGTATCGAGGGTAAGTTGTTGCCATTATGTAGGAGCACGGCTTTGAGATTTGCTTTTGAGGAGTCTATGAACAATCTCCACTGAGTAGGATCATGCACTTGCCCTAATTTAGACATAAGGTTGTCAATGTTGCTACAGTAAACTAAACCGTCATCTTTAGAAAAACAATCGACGTAACTGTGATGGCGCTTACGGTATTTCCACACGCGAACTCCTTCTTGCAAAAATTCCAGTGCTTTAATCGGGACGCAAGTAACTCCGAATTTTCTTTCGTCAGATGCATATCCCGTACAAGGTCATCGAGACGCTCCTGAAAACAACAAAACTCCGTTACAAATAAGGAGTTTTGTTGTTTTCGTCGGGATGAAAGTCTGACTGAAGTTTGTAAGAACATGAAGGTTCCAGGTTAGGAGATGAGGATGGTTCCTTGTCTTCGGTAGACGGTTTTTCAGAATAGAAAATGGGCTTGTCAACAGAACTTACGTCAGAATATTGTAGGGCGCTTTCTTGCTTCTTACTGCATCCCTTTAGGCTCGTTAGACAGAAATAACATTCGGTAACGTGGTCCCTGGGTTCTCGCCAAATGACTGGCTGGACAAGTTGAACAGCAGAAAATTTTCCATGAGACCAATCAAGCAAATTTTTATAGCATGTTGTACAACAATAGTGCGGTACCCAATATTTGTCAATATTTTTAATTTCCATCTTGAAAGCTTTTTTTTATTCTTCGGGGTATATCATCCGCAAACATAGCAAAATAAACTTGAATGAATGAACGTTCGATTTTCAAATTACCCTCTCTTGTATCTGTCAATACGTAAATTTTTGAAATGTCACGATTCCTTATAAATTCGAACTAAAAATAAAAAAAGAAAATTGTAGTATTAATGAAGGTTAATATAGCTAATATTATCGACATGAATTATTCCGGTGGGCCAGTGACTGTTGGTTAGTGTAATTTATAATTTGTGTTTTATGAATTATAAAGGCAGACCTGCCATCACAACAGTGTTAGGTACAATTAATGCGTAACAATTCTTATGCTTTAAAATCATAGAAAACTTTTCTAGTTCATGCGATAATTTTGAATAGAACGATAATAGTCATTGAATATTAGTATAAAAACATCCATAATTTGTCCGTGGTGTGATAGCGTTGATTGAGGAAATAAAACTCTGTTGTGAACTATGAAGGTATTACTATTAAGGCTGGTATAATAAATATTTTTATCTACGACTCACATATAATAAGTTCATTGCATACGTATCTATGATTGTATAACCCCCATCATGATGCACGCCAATGATTATAAAGACACTAGCGTTGTATAATAATGACAGTTCGTTCAAATAATGAAGTCAAAATTGATCGAATTGATCGAACTGTGATTATACAACGCTAGTGTTAATGTCTGTAAAAACCTACGTGGATGACAGTTATGTGATATAAAATGGAATTTGTGAGTCGTAGATAAAACATATTTGGCTCGCACACAACGGTTATAAATCGCTCTCATGTTTACACGCTTGCCTACGGCTTGCGTGCCTATGGTCGCGATTTATATCTTTACTTATGTGCTCGTCAAATAATATACTATAATACTTCGCAATGGAGTTTTATTTCCTCAATCAATGCCATAACAGTTATGTTGTATCTCACAAAAAACTGTACTCTACAGCTTACAGCCACAATACGGAGAATTTAGTTCTGGCACGATTAGCCCTAAAACATGGTCAATACTGTTAGCATTATAATCACTCTTTCCCATCCTCCGCAAAATTGGAACACCGCCAAAATTGCATAAAGCGCTTACAAAGCAGTACTGTTTGTGATTATAACTAGCTCTCAAATTGACATACGGACCTTTAACTTTACATGCAGCACTATTTTAACAGAATACATGTCAATTTAGACTAATCACATGTACATATTATGATTACCATTTCGTCAATACGTTTTCGATGCTATAGTCGTTCAACAAGATATTGATGGCTGTAGTTATCGTAAATTGCAAAATAATGGAAATTGATGAAAAAACCCCTGTCCAATATTTCTATGAATAATATGATAAACAATAGTAATCTAGCGTTAAACATTATTTATTACAATTATTATTGTAATGGTCGCTTTTGTGATGCGATTATGTTTCCAAATACTAATTGTTTCCGTCTTCATTCTAAGATAAAATGTAGCAGAATAGTTTCCGTAACAAATTGTAGATTAATTTCAAAACTTTAATAATCTCTGTATTTGTGTTTAAGTGCTAACAGAAACTTACTTTAGCATCAAAATTAAATATTACTAAGCACGATATAATGCTATAAATGTATACGAAAGCCTCAGCTATTTCATTCTCTTATCTTTTATGTCAACCATAAAGAATATAAGGGGAAAAGCCAAGGGAGCTTTATACATGCTACGAGATCGGAATTTGGCCGTAATATTACACGATATATATTTCTGGTGCAGGTAAAGGACTTCTCGATTGGATTGGTCTGGGGACAGGGCCCGACACTGATCCCTATTTGGCTAAAATAAACGACGCTTGCTTGAATGGAGACCTCGCCGAATGTTTCAAGTCGAGAGCTTTGGCGTCACTGGACGAATTTTTTGATAAGGTATGATTTTATGCAGGCTTGTTTTCATTTAGAAAATGCCGTCATGCTAAAGATGTTAAAATTAAATCTATCCCTTCTTATTTTAGCCATTATATCAAGTCACTGAAACTGCGAGGATTGTAAGGATGCCAGAGACGCAACTTCGACAACTCGCTCAAGAACCATTTGAGTATTCGCAAGCACCAAGAGCAGATGAGCCGGAATGGGACCAGCTACTTAAATTCATCATGAGAAAGGTATCCATCCTAGTAATATCTCACATACGTATGCATTTTACATATTTTTAATAACAGCATTTTACCTACCTAAGTGCTTTTGGCACATATGGTATTTAATGGAGTGGCTTAAGCTTTATACGTCAGAACACCGGGAATATTTCGGGACGGGATTAAATTTTTATTAAAAAATCTGATGTGGCCAGGCACATGACTTTATCATACTATATATAAAATTAATAGTTTAGCTGCATGAGATTCTATTTGATCGAGATCGGCTATGTCTGCATTAAAATAAAACTAGTAGAACTAGACAAATATCTCGATTAAAGCTGCGTTCGGATATTGTACTCCGTTGACAGCGGGTACACCGTCCAAATGACACTTACGTGTTATTGGGTGTAAAAAGTGTAACGGTGTTCAATATCCGAACGCAGCCTATATTGACAGTAGCATTTTCAAGACATTAGCGTTTGACACTAGCTACTGTCATGAGAATCAAAATAATCTGACATATCCTGGCTACTAGTTTTAAAGCAGTACGCCCGATCTTGATGAAATAGAATTTGCTCATGCGGCTAAAGTATAAATTCTACCAAAAAATGTCATATACATAAATTATGGAAAATTTCCTCTCCTTTAATTTATTATTTAACTATTTTGACGACATTACACAAATAGCGGCTCATTTGCAAAATCTTCGAAAAATGCTATGTGTAAACCACCAGTTCCTTTGGACCCTTTTCAACAGAAAGCTTTTCAGCTCTAAGTTTGGTTATAAAACTTCTAAATATGAAGTTTCGTCCCGATACCATTAGTAGTTTCTCCGGAATCGTCTCCACAAAAACGGGTACACACACACACACATACACACACACACACAGACATTTTTTTGTACCTTGGTCAAAAATGTTCAGGGGACCCAAAAAGACATATTTCCGCTAAAATCTCAAAAAATTTTTTTGGCATGATTACAATACTTTACATACTGCGTATGATAAAGTAAAAACTCATGTGTTTCTGGCCGGGGATTATAAACGTGAAATAATTAAAATAATCTTCAGATATCATTTAATTTGCGAGTATTTTGCTTTACTCTATAGATTTCAGTATAATAAATACGCTGGAAACTCTGCTACTAAATCTTCAAATCTTGCTATGCGCGGCAGTGTCACCCTACAAACCAGCGGCATCGGCCGCTATCTATTAGGCAAGAGGTATATTAGTAAAACAAATTTACTCAATAAGTAATTTGGCTTTATAATATTTGGCTTTCGCGTTATTTGTTGAATACATGTATTCGACGATTTGCTATTTAACCAATTTATAGCCTATATTTATAGACAGAATAATATTTTTCGTTGTTGATTGATATGTTTCTGTGTTCATAATGACATCCCGATTTCCAGAAAAATATCTAATATTTGATATCAGTGTTATTAGAGAATTATTTTCTGGCGAATGTTCAGGGAGTGCCCATTGAGGACACGTGAAGAAAGTGACTCAATTGCCAAAAAACAACTAAATCACGAAAGTATTTTACTATTTAAAAAATTTTGTGTTTATTTGACAATTTCGAACATTTTCACCAATCATAATCGTCCAGATTAATAAACAAAAAAGTGATTTTTGTTGTTGCCTTGGTGATATGTTTTTGTGTTCAGCCGATTACAAATCTACATAATCCTACACAATCCTGATTGAAAATATAACACAAATACTCTAGGCCATAGGGTACCAATGATGACGTCATTTCCGGAAAACCGGAAGTTATTCTGATCTCGACAGTATCACAAAAAATGGCATTTTTGACAATTAGCTCTTCTCCAAATTTCATTCGTCCAGCTTCATAAATAAAAAAAAATAAACTGGCGATGTACCTATGGCGTGGGTCACCCGGTATATGGACAACATATTGTAGTTGCGGATCATACTGTAAGGTCAATATAAAAGCTGCCAAAAAGACAATATTTTGTATTTGTGTATGTGACTTGAAGCGGAGAAACGGTCCTAGTGAATAAAAGAAACGAATTCGAGATTTTCACGCAAGCAGGTAGCCATTAGGGAGGACCCACTGATTTCATCAAAATCAATTTTTGTCACTAGGGCAGTTCCAGGTCACATATTGTGTTTGATGTGCCTTTCTAACTTTTTCTACATTGCCAGTTGATTTGTAGCGATGTCTTCTATCAAAGACAAAAAAAAATGGACAAGGAGGATCTTGCCCGTTTAGGGTTCCGTTCCATCAAATTGTTAATGGGCCTAAAGCCTAGTTTTGACTGTGTTGCTTGCCGTTCCTAAGGTGTAAATGCACCTTTACTCCGGGTACCGTTTTTTTTTTACTTTTGAAATAAACTATTAGCAACTTTTTAGATTTGTCTATAGTGAACATGAATCCGGACTCAAAAGTTGCATAGCAGGTCGATAACGATTGTTCTGTACAATAGTACGTTTGGTTAAACAGGTCATAAGTAACCTCTTCAAAAAGTTTACATCAAATTACCAAAAATTCGTTGTCTATGTACTATGCGCGCCAAAAAAAGTCGTACACGACATATGGAAACAAATATACTCAACATATTTTGTTAGCTTTGTAAATGGTTGTTTTATAACCTATACACTGTCATTCTGATATTAATCTTAAGTACAAAACATGCATCAACTGTCAAGTTGACAAATAAAAACAAGCCAGTATTACATTATGTAAAAACAACACCGCGATATGAGCTTGTAGTTAAAACAGTGGAATTTAAGCGCCTCACATTTTGTTTAGTTTGTGTTTATTCTCCAAGGAGAAAATAAAGCTTAAGAGAGTGAACTTACTACTCCATCAAAGATGATATGTTTCAGTAATGAGAAGATTTTATCACCGCACGTTTGAAATTATCCTGTACGGAGTTGTTACTTATACGTAATGGAGTTGAACGTTATCAAGCGGATCAAATAATATATTTTTAAGAAGGAAACCACCAAGGTGTTTTAGTTCAATGCAGCTGCTTTTAAAAGAAGGAGGATGTCTCATCGTAATAAGCAGTATTTATGACCATCTACAGTCGCTATAGACAACAAAACAATGCTAATACTTCATTCATATTCGTCCAGTATTTTTTTGGGGTTTGTAAATTCCATCAGAGTAATTTTTACGATGACTCAACACAAGCTATATGTCTACCTAAATTCTGGCGAATTTTAGTCGTACGAACGTAAATAGGTTAAATATCAGTCATGAATAGAACAATTTTCCAAACAGTTCTTACAGTTTTCACAAACGGATACTAAATGGAAAATATAAAATGCTAATTGTAAAAGACTATGATCGTAATCAACAATCAAATAATGTTATTGGAAAACATCCAGAATTATGTAAAATACCCGCAATGGCAGATGTGCATTCATTTTCTATAGTATATAGTTTTAGGGTACCATACAACATTACTTATATGAAATTCTTTCTAAGTATCTCATAAAATTACCTCAAATTTAGAATAGAGTGCACGTCTGAATGTCAGGCAAATACTGCCTGGTATCGCCATATATGCACTTCTTCGGGCAGCACGGGTTGGCGAGTTGAGTCTGGACAGAAAATGTTTGATCAAGGCTCGATTTGAACCTGTGTAATTCTGCGTATAAGATACACCTCTTACCTACACATCAGTAGGCTATCATTTTTGTGGAAAGCTATCAATATATTTTTATTTATATCATTTATAAAATTTATCGTGACTTATCATAAAAAAACTGTGTACTTTTAACTATTACGCATATCGCATATCTATGCATATCGCATAGATTTGGAATTTAAACGCATTTACGGTACACATTAATAGAGGGAACATAATTGTCATTAGATATGACTGAATTAATGTGAACATATCGTGTATGATTGTCCATTAATTAAGCGACTTCTGCATATTGTTATATACTAAGCTGTTATATGTAGTTGTATATAGCTGTCCAATTTCAGTGCTTCTTCAGAGGTAGCTGAATACACTCAGCTCTGAAGAAGTGAGCAATATGGTTCGCGACACGTCAGTAAATACGAATTTTGACGCATGGGATAACCCGGAAGCAATTTATTATCTAGTAGCTTAGTTATGCTTGAGTAATTAGACAGCTTAGGTGTGTATATGTTACCGGCAAAGTACGTTATGCAGTCGTACCTAGGTTTACCTAGGCAAAGTCCGCATTGCCGGCCTACTTTAAGCAAAGTCCGAAATTATTCGATATTTCGGACATTGCCAACATTGTGGTACGACAATCTTAGGTTTGCCAAATGTGTAGCCGGCAAACTCCGAAATTCAAAAGGAACCAAATCCAAAGTTGCAAGGAACAATTTCTTAAAATTGAAGACGTCTCGAAAATAGAGCTACCACTTCGCGAAATTAGTGGGCACAGTTTTTCATTTGGAGGGCAAGGGTTTCAAAGATGTAACTGTGCCAAAAAAAAAGGCACCACTAATTGTTATGCAATTCCAAGTGTCACCATTCGAAACCCTATACTAATAAGTGACATAATTAACACTAAACGCATTGTATAACGGTCCCTGTATAATATGTACTCTGTAAAAAGTGTACCATGCAGAAGCCCTCATTCTACCCAAAAAGACCACTCTGATTTTAAGGTTGTCTCTGATTATACCTCAATTTTTTCAGTTGTATTAAATGACTGTAGCACCTTCAAGTAACACATCAATCCTACAACCCTACAAATATAATCCCACAACCGCCACACGCCCAAGCAACATTATATGTACGTACATAAGCAAGGAATTACAAAACAACCAATATTCACAACATTATGCAAACCAAGTCAAGAAAGACTATCGTAATTGATACATTTTCCCCCTTTTCTTACAATACATTATACTGTGTTTCCACAGAGCGCAGCACTGATGAGACGGATGCACTAAATAAATCGGGCACTTGAGGCAACTGATTAAAATTGTCGCACATTCTATGTATCGGTGAACATTTCATTATGTTAGTTCTAGGGGTATTCAAGTACGGTACGTTTAAACAAATATTACTCAGAATAATGAATCTCAGAATTAAATTAAATAATTACTCAGAATTATTTAATGCCTACGTTAATAGTGTGCTAAATTTTGCGTCTGTTGTTTGGAATCCGCAGTACCAGACGTACATTGATCAGATCGAGTCAATACAAAGGCGCTACGTTAGGTTTCTAAGCAGAAAATTCAACCTACCCGGTTGTTCTTACGAACAACGCTGTCTGGTGTTCGATCTTGTGCCGCTTTGGTTGCGCAGGCGTGTTCATGATGGAGTGTTTCTGTACAAAATCCTGAATGGTATCTTGGACTCGCCTGATCTGTTGCATTCGTTCATGTTATCCGTCCCCTCGCATCCCTCCCGTACTCATAGCCTCCTGTACCCTCCATCCTGTCATACAAATTCCTTCCAGAATTCTCCGGTTAACCGCCTGACTGCCTCTTATAATACCTTCCATAACTCCGTTGATCCCTTCAGTAATTCCCCGTACTCCTTCAAATGTAGGTTAAGACAGAATACTTTCTAATCTTTATAGATGTTTATTTAAAAGTTAACTTTTTTTTCTAATGTACATGAGAGTTTCTTTTCATTACTATTTTCACTGTTTTCTTTGTCGGCTTTAATAATGTTTATTTTTATTTTTTGGTTAGTTCTCGATGTATTTGTTTTCTTTGTGTGTACTACCCTGGGCTTTGCCTGTTTGTACACCACATATATAAATAAATAAATAAATAAATAAGGGGGCAATCAACATGACCACGCATGAGACCACAAAGAAACCACACAGACGCCAAACCTCTACGCACCTCCAATGCACTGGCCAGAAGATGGCTGCCATCTACTCCTCGTGGAGAATATATCCCATCACTCCTAAAGCACATATATTTAAGGAATCTTCTTTGTACAGCCTCAACTGCATCTATCTGAGATGTATAGAATTTATAATAATTTTTGACCAAGGTACAAAAAAAATATCTGTGTGTGTACCCGTCTTTTTTGTGGCGACGATTCCGGAGAAACTACTAAAGGTATCGGGACGAAACTTCGTATTTAGAAGTTTCATTGCCAAACTTAGAGCTGAAAAGCTTTCTGTTGAAAAGGGTCCAAAGGAACTGCAAATAAGCTACCATTTCTGGAATTTCGTCGAAATAGTTAAATAATAAATTAAAGTAAAGCAAATTCTGAAGAATTTATGACTATAACATTTTTTGGTAAAATTAATAGTTTAGCTGCATGAGCAAATTCTATTTTATCGAGATCGCTCGTACTGCATTAAAACTAGTTAACCAGGATTTGTCAGATATTGTGATTCTAATGACAGTAGGTAGTGTCAAACGCTGATGTTTTGGCAATACCTACTGTCAATATAATCAAAATATCTGAGTTCTAGTAGTTTTATTTTACTGCAGACATGGCCGGTCTCGGTCAAACAGAATCTCATGCAGCTAAACTATTAATTTTATATATGGTATGATAAACTCATATGGCTCATGTGATAAACTCTGGCCACATCAGATTTTTTAATATGAAAGTTTATTTTATTTGTGATTGTTCTGTAAGAGGCAATAAATTATTAATACAAATTAATTTGTTTTTCTTCTATCGCAAACTGGGCCTCGTACTCGTACATAGAATATTGACAGTATGATAGTAATGCGGCAGGTTATTTCGGAGTTTGCCTGCTACACATTTGGCAAACCTAAGATTGTCGTACCACAGTGTAGGCAATGTCCAAAATATCGAATAATTTCGGACTTTGCTTAAAGTAGGCCGGCAATGCGGACTTTGCCTAGGTAAACCTAGGTACGACTGCATAACGTACTTTGCCGGTAACATATATACAACTACATATAACAGCTTAGTATATATCACTATGCAGAAGTCGCTTTATTAAACGACAAATATATACGATATATTCAGATTAGTTCAGTTTATCTGATACAGTATTTAGTTAGCTCTGAAGAAGTGAGCAACATGGTTCGCAAAACGTCAGCAAAGACGAACTTGCTGAAAGCAATTGATTTTCTGAATAATTCTGACCGTGAAAGCCTACGCACTTATTTAAGCTACTAGATGTTTGTTATTTCTTTACACAATAATATCCATATTATATCAGAGTTACACTGTTGTAATAACATTACATTAGTGCAAATGTATAAACTTATTAATAAATTAATGTATTGTTTTTAGGTTGAACGATTTATGAAATCAGCGGCCATTGAAGTCGACTTCACCAATGAGGTGACAGAGAGAGGTAGATATTCCCCCAGATTTGTGGATGAAATTGCTGATGAAATTGATATCATTGAGGATAAGAAGGACTCGTTATTTAGTAAGTATCGAACGGTATTCAACAGTAAGGCAATGATAAGGCTAGCTAAAAAGTTTGTGAGTTTAAAATCCTGGTCTTATTAAAAAATGACTTTCTAAAGCTGCGCTAAATGGTTTTACTACAAGTTAAAATATTAGCTTATATTTATTACTAATGTTAAATGTTCCTTTTTAGATCGGAAACAATTAAAGAAACTGTTCATACCAATGCTGATAATCTTGAAGCTTTTCAAGTTGAAGCTCCTATTATTCTTGCCACTTATTCTTGGACTGGCTTCCTTCAAGAAATTGCTTGGATTCATCGCTATCGTCATACCTGGTCTAATTGGATTCTTCAAACTTTGTAAACCAAACTTATCTTCGCCGTTTGCTCAAAATAGTCACCACCATGCTCCGTATTCACCGGCTGGAGTAGGTTACCGTCCACACTATAAGGAAAATCCGTCGTTTGTTGGTAATGATTATTCTGAAAATTACTATGACGATAACAGGGGAATCACGTTTGGAGACAGCCACCGTGGACATGAGTTGGCTTACAGCGGATACGGAGAATATAGGAATAAGGACCTGGGAATCGAAGCAGAAGTAACATCTAAGAAGTCAATATTACCAGACTCCTAAGTACGATGAACGTCTTGGTACCGTAGAGAGAATAACAAATTTTCTTATTCAGTGTGTACATATAGGTTTGTAATGTATTTTAGGTTTAGAGATGTGATCTTTATATGTGTAACATATAGCTATTTATTTTTATATTGTAAATACATAATATTTAACTTATATGTTCTTTAATGCCCTTAATTTTTCTCTAGGTTCTTAGTTCTTTTTATCTCTAAATAATTTTTTGTATACTACAATAATATATAGATACTTACAAAAATTAATAATCAATAATAGTAGTTCCAAAATTTTGAATTACTTGTATTTCCAATAAAATTTAGTCCGTTCAAATATTTTTATAAAACAAACTGCTTGCATTGTGAAGATTGAAAATACAAGTGATTCTAAAATCAAAGATTTGCAATGCCGGATACAATTCCTTACTTTGCATGTTCATTAAGTACTGTGTAATTGTATGTTCATGTTTCACAAATTCGTTCCACTGTTCCACGGTAAAGTTGCGTTTTGTCGTGCTCTTCCAAATATCCAAGCACTGCTGGATCTAAACCTGATGCCATTTTCAACCCTACATTTAATAGTTTTGTGTTACTCTTATTTAAAGAGTACACAAGTTGACAGATAATGCTTTTTGGATTTGGCGCGTTAAGGTTGATACGGTCACTTCTTGCACCATGTTTTGCACAAGCGATCCGTCAGTACAAGGTGCTGGTACTACCTACTTTCAAATCATTAACGTTTTTCGTTATTTGTGATGTAAGCATGCTAACATCTAATGGGTTTAGTGTAGTGCACTCCCCGTATTCCTTTGGTGGTCCATTAAACAATGGTAATAAATTCGTTAGTTGCCCATATATTGCACGTTCTCTCCTTATCTTCTTTGGCGGCTCAAGTACTCCACCACCCAGCTATACATTTTGTATTGGTGTTGTTGACACTAAAATTATGATTCCTGAAATTATGTTTCTCCAAACTTACCAAGTGTACTTGTTCCTGCTTTTCTGTTTCACAGCTTCACTGCCGCTGTTAAACTGTGTTCAACACAATTCCAACACTACCTTTTATACATAAACCCTATCATCAATATTGTTTCAAAGCTATAAGTTTTACATTATACCGATTTGATAACCTCAATTAGGTCAGTCGTTGACCACCTATGACTTTTTACTTAAGCGGATTCGAGAACCTCCTCATTTTCAACATCAAGCCGATTCGGGAACCTCCTCATAGACCTTGACCAGTCATTCACCTCGTATAACTTTTACATTAAGCCGATTCGAGAACCTCCTGATTTTTAACATCAAGCCGATTTGGGAACCGCCTCGTTGGCCTTGACCAGTTGTTGACCTCCTATGACTTTTACAATAAGCCGATTCGTGAACCTCCTCATATTTTAACATTAAGCCGATTCTGAAACCTCCTCCTTGACCTTCACCATGAATACTTAGGGTCAAGGTCAAGGAGGAGGTTCTGGAATCGGCTACCTCTACTAGTGGTACTAAAAGGTTCTTTTTAATCTATTGTTTCGAAATTTTTATACATTATTTTACATTTTTTTTTATTTTGGTATGATAACTAATCATTATTTAGAACTAGCGCAAAATTGCTAATTTTATTGGTGCGAAGTTGATATTTCACCCTGTAGATAATAATAGCTCATGCAATAACTGATACAGGAGCGTGACTTATTTTTAATTCAATTAATATGAATGACTTTGGATATGATTATAATAGTAGTTATCCATCTACAGCAAGCGATTATCTCGATGTTGCTGATATTATTAATGAAAGATATCCGCACAACCAAATTGCCCAGTCAGCCATTTCTATAATAATCAGAAAACTCAAGCAGACTGGGTCAGTTGAAAATCGCTTTAAGACACACGACAAAATAAATGTTTCCAGTTCACATCCAATGCAGTAAATCAACAGCACATAACATACTAAAACTGAAGAAATGTCACCTTTAAAAAACATACGAAATTTATAAGTACACTAACTATGACCTATTATTATCTATAGAGTGAAATATCAACTTCGCGGATTTGGATGTTGCATTAGGGCATTACCAATTGGACAAATTATTTCATGACTATCACAACCTACACCGGTACTACACCGGTAGAACAAAGATGCATGGAATCGAGCCAAAATATTCAATAATACACTATTGGAATGCCAACCTGCTCATAGCACAACGGAAAATCTGTACTATTATTATTAATCTGCATTATTATGCATAAATAGATCTTATATAATATGCAATTGTTTTCTTATAGCAAATACGAGATATTAACGATTAAATATTTCCAGCTCTACATCAAAAATTGGTAAACCGAGTGAATTTAAGGTTCACAGGAATATAGTATCGCTCAACGTAGAAGACATTGTGTAATTTTTTCAATTCATGTTCTTCATAATTCGGAAGCATGTCTGCAAAACAAAATGTGCTCGTAGGTTACTTTTTAAACGGACTGTGAATGAACTCTTGTCTTTCTTCCACTAATTCCATTTAATGCGTCTTTAAATACTTCATCATTCATCATTGCGATTGTATCTACGTGTACGTTCATTCATTCCTGAAAGCACAAGTCTTAAAACGTCTTATAAACAAATTTAAGTCAAATAATTACCTAAACTGATTTTATCGTGCTTTTCAAATACTTATTGTACAGATTTTCCGTTATCTAATGAGCAGGTTGGCATTCCAATAGTGCATTATTGAATATTTTGGCTCGATTCCATGCATCTTTGTTGTAGGTGGTGTAGGTTGTGATAGTCATGAAATAATTTGTCCAATTGGTAATGTCATAATGCAACATCCAAATCCGATTCTTTAAAATTTGTAGGTTAATGCGGCCAAGCACAATAACATAACGCGGATACGCTACCGGTAGTAAAGGACACTGCACTGCCGACACTGCCCATAGAATACGTTTCGCATTGATTGCATCCTAGGCTGTTCGTGTTCTAACGAACGGTGAGAAATAACGCCAGGTAAGAATCGCACTCCAGTTCGTTCCTTGAGGATCAATTTTAGATTTTTTTGGGAATACACTAAAAGTTAGTTTTTTTCTGGCTGCGTAACTAATGCGTTAAAAGTCTTCATAAAGGACCACAAACTCAAAATCGAACTAAAATCGAACGTGGTCCTAGTTCAAGCGCTAGGGGGAGAGGGTGGGGGTAAAAATGCGTGTTTCCTGGCAAAACGAAGTAGTGGTTGTGCAGCTTTTTGCTCATTTGCTAGCACCAAACCAAGTAACCCCAGAGCCCAAAGGCACCAATTTAGCCCGTGCGGCACTCACCCTCCGACCTGGCACTTCGGAAACTCAACAAAGTCACTGTCACTCACAGTGGGATTTTTGTCAAAGTTAACAAGAAGTGTTCAGGTGCTACTTTTTAAGTTACTTAAGTTACTTTCGTCACTTCCTTTAGCACAAGTGAATGAGGGCCGTTTCCGGTGTTATTGGAGGGGAGGGAGGTTGCAGCGTCTTGGGAAGTTTATGCGATGCAGCAAAGTTCCTCAGTTTATTACTCGTCTGTCAATAATGTTGGTCACTAGTTGTTAAGTTAGACAAACCTCTCAATGTCGTCATCAGCAACACGCCAATGGATTAGTTATTATTTGTTGAAATTTATGCTTTTGAATATCGAAATATTCAACAATTTGCAAGGATCAAAGGTCGACTATTCCTTCTTGTAATTTCTACTGCATTGATGATCTTCTACTGTGGGAAATTCGTATGAGGCATGATGTCCTAATGTTAAAATTGCAGCGCAACAAAAAGTGTTAAAATGACCCACAATGTGTATATCAAATTCCTTGTAACGAATGTGAAAAACAGTATATAGGACAAACAGAAAAAGTAGTTGCAGAAAGGTTGAAGGGACACAAATGCGCAAAACCCATCACAGCCCTGAAGAAACACCAAGAAAACACAGGATACAAGTTTAATTTTAGAGATGTGAAAGTGATACAGAAGGAAAAAACTTAAAAGATACATGTCTGCTAGAATCAATTGAAATATTCAAACAAAAAGGGCAGTTAATGATTGATCAGACATGAATTTATTAAAGTGTTCCACAGTTTCACATATGACAAGTCTAGGATCTTTCTCTCTCGGTATTTAGGATGTACTTGATGCGTCTGTTTTTAGTTTTCACATTTCAGTATATCTGTGACCAAGATGCAAATAGTGTCGAAAGGTCAGACTACTAGAAAAAAAAGTTTAATATGTTTGACATCGTAAGATTAAGTAAAAGTAAAAAAAAATATTATAAAAGCCTCTACTCCCAAAAAAATAAACAATGATATATTGATTTCCGGTTGGAAACCGCGTTGAGGACTTTTAAGCAGTCGACGTTTCGCTCTCTGTTTCAAGAGGCATATCCAGGACTAAGTATCGAACCAAATGCTAAGAAGATACTGTCGTGTTAGGAAGGGTCTTTATATATGAGTGGATTGGTGCCACCAGATGGTGTTTGGGGTGGGGGTATTGAAGTGGAAGGGGTAGGGTTAGCAGGTAGTGGGCCAGCAGGTAGAAGCGGTTGGAACAAGACTCCTGAAACTTCTTCATAGAACTTGCCTCGGAACTGGAAGTAAGTGGAAGATGGACACGCACCTACCATGTCACCGTAATAGGAATATTGGTTATCAGATTTAAGAAGTTGTGTAACTATGGTGATGGTATCCTGGATTCTGAACCCTGGTAAATAAGGACTCAACTTTGAAAGTTACCAAGAGGTCTTGAGGATCCAGGGACAGGTTTTGGATTCTTTGCACAAAATGTTGGGAATTGAGGATGAAGGAGTCCTTGTTACTGGTTATTTTGTGTGGGATGTTGGCCAGAAACTTGGAAAGAGCATAGGTAGGACTGGCAATTGAGCTGACTATAGGAATTAGGGCTTGTTGTGTGTTTTTTGGGATGGTAGAATGTTTGATGAGGTCAGTCATTTCACGGGATAGGTGTGAAGTAGGGTCAGGACTAAGGATACGGTATGACGGGTCGTTAAACAGAAAATGCATTTCATCCTAATAGGATTGGGTGTCAAGGATGACAGTGGTGTTCTCTTTGTCAGCTTTGAGGATGACGATATCAGTGTTGGATTTTACGGATTTGAGAGCGGATGTTCGGACTTGGAGTCATTTGGTTTGGGGTGTTTGGCATGTTTAAGGATTTTTATGGTTTCGTGACGTATGGGATCGGTAATATCGGGTGGAAGTTTAAAAATAGAGGATTCAACTGAGGAAATGATGGTTTCAACGGGAATATGTTTTAGAGTAAGGGCGTAATTAAAACCAAGTGATTCTTCGTCTGGGGTTAGGACATGTTTAGAGTGATTGACAACAGTAACTTTCAGGGATGGTTGGTTGGCCATGTTGGGAGGGGAGATGTTGTTGAATTCGAGTTTGTGGGTTTTCGTAGTAAAGGTACGGGTTCGATCAGCCTGAGCTGCGGAAATTCGATCAAGGTGGTCAAAATCATGATGTGACAAAGAATGTGATAATTTTAGGTCTAGGAGAAATAGTCGGGTGGAAAAACCTATTCAAATCACGTCTCACATGTCCAATTCTCTCGCGGACGGTGAGCTTGACCTGCTCGACGATAAATTTGAGAAGCAGAGAAGAATTGGATGTGGTGTTTGACTGTAAGCCAGGTTTGGATCCTGTTGTTATCTCTACAACGGACAAGGAAGGTTAAGGAACAAAGAAAACAACTTATCTTCAAGCGGAGTTTGCTCAAGTTTTTGGTCTTTTTCTGGATCTCCTCCCCGTACAGGTTTGTATATCTAGATTGTAGACTTCCGCGGTCTGAGTCAATGAATTATCTTCTTAGCACTTGGTTTGATACTTAGTTCTGAAGATGCCACTTGCAACAGACCGCGAAACGTTGACTGCTTTAAAGTCTTCAATGCGGTCTACACCCGAAAAATGTGTGTGTTTTAATACATTGACAAGGCTAACTATACCGGGTGACCCGGTATAGTTAGCCTCATCGGCAGATTGTATCGCTCAACGTAGAAGACATTGTGTAATTTTTTCAATTCATGTTCTTCATAATTCGGAAGCATGTCTGCAAAACAAAATGTGCTCGTAGGTTACTTTTTAAACGGACTGTGAATGAACTCTTGTCTTTCTTCCACTAATTCCATTTAATGCGTCTTTAAATACTTCATCATTCATCATTGCGATTGTATCTACGTGTACGTTCATTCATTCCTGAAAGCACAAGTCTTAAAACGTCTTATAAACAAATTTAAGTCAAATAATTACCTAAACTGATTTTATCGTGCTTTTCAAATACTTATTGTACAGATTTTCCGTTATCTAATGAGCAGGTTGGCATTCCAATAGTGCATTATTGAATATTTTGGCTCGATTCCATGCATCTTTGTTGTAGGTGGTGTAGGTTGTGATAGTCATGAAATAATTTGTCCAATTGGTAATGTCATAATGCAACATCCAAATCCGATTCTTTAAAATTTGTAGGTTAATGCGGCCAAGCACAATAACATAACGCGGATACGCTACCGGTAGTAAAGGACACTGCACTGCCGACACTGCCCATAGAATACGTTTCGCATTGATTGCATCCTAGGCTGTTCGTGTTCTAACGAACGGTGAGAAATAACGCCAGGTAAGAATCGCACTCCAGTTCGTTCCTTGAGGATCAATTTTAGATTTTTTTGGGAATACACTAAAAGTTAGTTTTTTTCTGGCTGCGTAACTAATGCGTTAAAAGTCTTCATAAAGGACCACAAACTCAAAATCGAACTAAAATCGAACGTGGTCCTAGTTCAAGCGCTAGGGGGAGAGGGTGGGGGTAAAAATGCGTGTTTCCTGGCAAAACGAAGTAGTGGTTGTGCAGCTTTTTGCTCATTTGCTAGCACCAAACCAAGTAACCCCAGAGCCCAAAGGCACCAATTTAGCCCGTGCGGCACTCACCCTCCGACCTGGCACTTCGGAAACTCAACAAAGTCACTGTCACTCACAGTGGGATTTTTGTCAAAGTTAACAAGAAGTGTTCAGGTGCTACTTTTTAAGTTACTTAAGTTACTTTCGTCACTTCCTTTAGCACAAGTGAATGAGGGCCGTTTCCGGTGTTATTGGAGGGGAGGGAGGTTGCAGCGTCTTGGGAAGTTTATGCGATGCAGCAAAGTTCCTCAGTTTATTACTCGTCTGTCAATAATGTTGGTCACTAGTTGTTAAGTTAGACAAACCTCTCAATGTCGTCATCAGCAACACGCCAATGGATTAGTTATTATTTGTTGAAATTTATGCTTTTGAATATCGAAATATTCAACAATTTGCAAGGATCAAAGGTCGACTATTCCTTCTTGTAATTTCTACTGCATTGATGATCTTCTACTGTGGGAAATTCGTATGAGGCATGATGTCCTAATGTTAAAATTGCAGCGCAACAAAAAGTGTTAAAATGACCCACAATGTGTATATCAAATTCCTTGTAACGAATGTGAAAAACAGTATATAGGACAAACAGAAAAAGTAGTTGCAGAAAGGTTGAAGGGACACAAATGCGCAAAACCCATCACAGCCCTGAAGAAACACCAAGAAAACACAGGATACAAGTTTAATTTTAGAGATGTGAAAGTGATACAGAAGGAAAAAACTTAAAAGATACATGTCTGCTAGAATCAATTGAAATATTCAAACAAAAAGGGCAGTTAATGATTGATCAGACATGAATTTATTAAAGTGTTCCACAGTTTCACATATGACAAGTCTAGGATCTTTCTCTCTCGGTATTTAGGATGTACTTGATGCGTCTGTTTTTAGTTTTCACATTTCAGTATATCTGTGACCAAGATGCAAATAGTGTCGAAAGGTCAGACTACTAGAAAAAAAAGTTTAATATGTTTGACATCGTAAGATTAAGTAAAAGTAAAAAAAAATATTATAAAAGCCTCTACTCCCAAAAAAATAAACAATGATATATTGATTTCCGGTTGGAAACCGCGTTGAGGACTTTTAAGCAGTCGACGTTTCGCTCTCTGTTTCAAGAGGCATATCCAGGACTAAGTATCGAACCAAATGCTAAGAAGATACTGTCGTGTTAGGAAGGGTCTTTATATATGAGTGGATTGGTGCCACCAGATGGTGTTTGGGGTGGGGGTATTGAAGTGGAAGGGGTAGGGTTAGCAGGTAGTGGGCCAGCAGGTAGAAGCGGTTGGAACAAGACTCCTGAAACTTCTTCATAGAACTTGCCTCGGAACTGGAAGTAAGTGGAAGATGGACACGCACCTACCATGTCACCGTAATAGGAATATTGGTTATCAGATTTAAGAAGTTGTGTAACTATGGTGATGGTATCCTGGATTCTGAACCCTGGTAAATAAGGACTCAACTTTGAAAGTTACCAAGAGGTCTTGAGGATCCAGGGACAGGTTTTGGATTCTTTGCACAAAATGTTGGGAATTGAGGATGAAGGAGTCCTTGTTACTGGTTATTTTGTGTGGGATGTTGGCCAGAAACTTGGAAAGAGCATAGGTAGGACTGGCAATTGAGCTGACTATAGGAATTAGGGCTTGTTGTGTGTTTTTTGGGATGGTAGAATGTTTGATGAGGTCAGTCATTTCACGGGATAGGTGTGAAGTAGGGTCAGGACTAAGGATACGGTATGACGGGTCGTTAAACAGAAAATGCATTTCATCCTAATAGGATTGGGTGTCAAGGATGACAGTGGTGTTCTCTTTGTCAGCTTTGAGGATGACGATATCAGTGTTGGATTTTACGGATTTGAGAGCGGATGTTCGGACTTGGAGTCATTTGGTTTGGGGTGTTTGGCATGTTTAAGGATTTTTATGGTTTCGTGACGTATGGGATCGGCAATATCGGGTGGAAGTTTAAAAATAGAGGATTCAACTGAGGAAATGATGGTTTCAACGGGAATATGTTTTAGAGTAAGGGCGTAATTAAAACCAAGTGATTCTTCGTCTGGGGTTAGGACATGTTTAGAGTGATTGACAACAGTAACTTTCAGGGATGGTTGGTTGGCCATGTTGGGAGGGGAGATGTTGTTGAATTCGAGTTTGTGGGTTTTCGTAGTAAAGGTACGGGTTCGATCAGCCTGAGCTGCGGAAATTCGATCAAGGTGGTCAAAATCATGATGTGACAAAGAATGTGATAATTTTAGGTCTAGGAGAAATAGTCGGGTGGAAAAACCTATTCAAATCACGTCTCACATGTCCAATTCTCTCGCGGACGGTGAGCTTGACCTGCTCGACGATAAATTTGAGAAGCAGAGAAGAATTGGATGTGGTGTTTGACTGTAAGCCAGGTTTGGATCCTGTTGTTATCTCTACAACGGACAAGGAAGGTTAAGGAACAAAGAAAACAACTTATCTTCAAGCGGAGTTTGCTCAAGTTTTTGGTCTTTTTCTGGATCTCCTCCCCGTACAGGTTTGTATATCTAGATTGTAGACTTCCGCGGTCTGAGTCAATGAATTATCTTCTTAGCACTTGGTTTGATACTTAGTTCTGAAGATGCCACTTGCAACAGACCGCGAAACGTTGACTGCTTTAAAGTCTTCAATGCGGTCTACACCCGAAAAATGTGTGTGTTTTAATACATTGACAAGGCTAACTATACCGGGTGACCCACGGCATAGGTACTCCCGTTTATTTTCTTTGTTTATAAAGCTGGACGAATGAAATTTGGGAAAGTGTTAATAGACAAAAAATGCCATATTTGGGATACTCTTGAGGTTAATACGACTTCCGATTATTTCCGGAAATGACGCCATCATTGAAATTTTAAATGGCACCCTATATTCTTTGTGTGATATTTTCTATCAGGATGACATTCTGAACACAAAAACATAACGATCGTCAACTTTTATCACCAAGACAACGCAAAAATAACTTTTTTTGTATTAATCTAGGTGGCTATGAATTGGTGAAAATAGTCGATGGAATGGACAATGGACTACTCGAAGGAAGTACCTTCCCAAAGACGGCGGGATGCATTTTCGGCTTGGTCCTAGGTGTGAACCCCGGACCTCCTAGTCAGTAGGCCAACGCTCTACCACTAGGGCCATTTGCCCCGCTTACTTGATAGTATTGGTAAGTAGTCGTTTTAACCAACTGGCTTACCAAAAGAAAGGTGTATAATTTAAAAAGTTGGTTTGAAAGGAATTTCGTTATTTGAAATGGAAGTTTGAATAAACTGTCAATAACTAACAAGTTATTTTAACTTAACTTAAACCATATTGCTCCTTGGCTATACCGTACTGATGAGGACTAATAGTCCGAAGACGTGTCTGCGGTTGCTTCTTAAGATGGACGCTCATAAAACCAGTTAGCCAGGATTTGACAGATACTTTCATTCTAATGACAGTAGGTAGTGTCAAACGCTGATGTTTTGACAATACCTACTGTCGATAGAATCGATATATCTGTCAAATCCTGGCTAACTAATTTTATTTTAATGCAGACACGATCGATCTCGATCAAATAGAATCTCATGCAGCTAAACTATGAATTTTATATATAGTATCATAAAGTCATGTGCCTGGCCACATCAGATTTTTTATTTCTTATGCTGGACAAATGAAATTTTGAGCGGTGCTAATAGACAAAAATTGCAGTTTTTTTGGAATACTCTTGAGGTTAGTATGACTTCCGGTTTTTCCGGAAATGACGTCATTAGTGAAATTTCAAAGAGCACCATATATTATTTGTGGGCTATTTTCAATCAGGATGACATTCTGAACACAAAAACATATCGATCGTCAATTTTTATCACCAAGGCAACGTAAACAAAAATTACTTGGAAGCACGAGGATCGTCTATTCCACCACGACTACTTTTAAGCCATCCAGCTGTAAGACAACAGTGCGCTAGTGCTTCGGCTGAAAAGAACTAAACCATTCGACTAGTGCGTGAGTGATCAAGAGCAGAGCGCCCGCGGTGTATATACAGTGTAAGTGTATATAAATCAAAGTATAAGTAAAAACGCCCGCTGTCAACTAAGGTAGTAAAAAGTGTCAGACTAAAACAAACTTGCACCATAGGGCAAAATTGTAAAAATACACATTATTTTATCAGTTTAAGTTAAGTTAAAATAACTTGTTAGTCATTGACAGTTTATTCAAACTTCCATTTCAAATAACGAAATTCCTTTCAAACCAACTTTTTAAATAATACACCTTTCTTTTGGCAAGCCTGTTGGTTGAAACAACTACTTACCAATACTATCAAGTAAGCGGGGCGAATGGCTCTAGTGGTAGAGCGTTGGCCTACTGACTAGGAGGTCCGGGGTTCACACCCAGGACCAAGTCAAAAATGCGTCCCGCCGTCTTTCGGAAGAGACGAAAAATCGTGGGGCCCGGCAACCAGTTGTACATCTCTGGTTGTCGATATGACTGTATAGTAGTGAGGGACAAGCTCAAAGGGCCAATTGTGGTTAGGAGCTGCGCGAAAAAAACCGCACCCCTACATTTTACTATCAAGTAATTCCTTTGCCTATAGCAGAAAACTATCGCTATCTAATCCTTAACATCCCCAAACATTTCAAAGTGGAAAATAAAGATAGCTATAATAATGTTGCTACAAAATGTTCATTCAGCACATTCAGCAAGAAGAATTTCTGTGTAAAGCTACAAGCTGAGATGCAGCTGAACATCCTATCTGTTGGACATCAGTTAGTACATCTTCAAATAACAGCATATTCCTACACCAAATAGTCCTCGCTAGGAGTTCCAGTGCAATTCTATAGCAGAGTCAAACAATCGTCAAGATTATTATTATATACAATTAAAACATAACTTAAAGAAATCAACAAAGATGGACCTATACGAGATATACGAAATTAAAGAACATGTCAATCGAAAAATTCCTTTAAACCACGCGATACATTCTTCGCGGAAACTACAAAAATCGCGCATGCCTCCCCTAAAAGTTCAACATCCACTATCGCGTCAGTAGGCACATGACCGACCAACACCATGTTGTTAAACATTTTATATTGTGATTTATTCGTCCTTTTACACCAGTGAATACCTGGCGTGCATATGTAATGTGCATTTTAACACGTTAGTGTTAACGTTAACCGATATTTCTCAAATTTGAGGGATATTTCCGGAAAATGAAGACATTGGGAGGATCGTTGCCCTCCAGAAAAAGTATCGATTTTTGGACCACCCTACTGTACAGAGACATGTCGTTAGTATATTAGAGAACGACACCTAGCGATGTGAATCTTTCCAGGTTAAATAGTTTGTTGGTTTTAGTTGGCCTTTCATGGTAGCCTGCTAATGAACCTCGAGAAACTTGTGAGGATAAAAAATTACGGAGATATAAAAACAAACAATATAAGAAGATTACGGATTAGTGTGATAACTGATAAAACACATATAAATAATAAGAAGAAAATATATAACAAAAATAACTCAAAATACCTGACTTAAAATTTGTTATTATCGGATTTTCCAGGTGGATCTCTTTAGCAAAAAATACAAAGTGGTTCAGTTAAAGCTATATAAAAATCGGAATCTAAAGATGCATATCAGCTTGTTTTTCGTATGTGGGCACATAAATCAAAGAAACGCCCTCTGTTCAACACCTTCAGAAGTCATCAATTGTTCACGATATTTAACCTAAATTACATGGTTGAACGTTAACCTTAGTAGTATGAATGGAAAATGGCAAAATCTACTAAACAATTTCAAATAAAATTTATATAACTGTAATGTTCAATTTTAAAATTTCATAACCGTAATACTTTGTATATAGATAGATAAATATAGGTTAGTTAAATACGTTCTCAATCACCCCTTAACCTCTTTACACCAAACTACCCTGCATGCACAGTAATATTATAGTTAAATTACATTATCATTAAATTGCAATTATTACAAAAACTAATAACAATCGGTGTATGACATGCCGGATATAAAATGGAGAGAAGTAAAAGGTTATTATAGGTAACACATATTATACGCGGTCTTCCATTTAAAAACTCAAGAAAAATCCATTTGAATATCTTTAAAATGAATACGTGGTAGGATCATCCTGTATAGCGTAGTCATTTTTTTAACCATCAGCATATACCTACTGCCTTTGGTGATTGTCTGAAAAAATTGTAAGATAATATCTGCAAAAATGTTGTTTTTATGTAGTTTTTAAGATGGGGCGGCGGTTAATTTGTTAGACAAATAAGTGAATATCTCAGAAACTCTTTACTTTACAAAGGTACAATTTGATACAATTTGAAAGACCACTGCTTAGTATACATTAATATGGTATGATATACAGGGCATTCTGCATAAATGCAACAACCTGTATAAACGAAAATAACTTTTCGTTGTAGAAAACGATGGGCCAAACTACATTTGTCTAAAATATTTTTTCTTAAGGTAAACTGTTCACTGCGACTCTAGTGACTCACTGTATATTGTAGTTTTAGTTAATTTATTACTCAATAATAGAAAATATATGAATATACTTATCAGTCATATCAATCATGATTGGTCATTACCTCATTACTTACAGCGTCTAGGTACATTATACCAGATACGAAAGATATTTTATACTCGTACTTTGGAAAAATTTTATTCATGGACAAACTTTCGTAGTCGTGCTGAGCATTGTACTCGTCGATCGGCGTACGTGGGACTTTCCTTTATATCTGCACGAAGATCGCTTACAACGTGGATGACGCTGCAGATTCGTTTTAAGGAGCTCAAGTATCGCAAGAAGCGCACTCTCGTCTGCGGCGAGCTCTAACTTCTCGTTTTTTTTTGCCCATTTTAGCTACCAACACTTTCGATATTTTAATTTTATGCCTCCAGGCGACTCTCATTATAGCTGGCTTTGCGCACTGAGAAGTTTAAAGTGGAAACAATTAGATTTTACAGTGCCTAAGATTCCAGAGACAAGAAATCTTAATCTACTTTAACATCCGACAAAGAAAACTATGAACATAAGCGTCGCAGACAAGAATGCCGAGTTGAAAGAACTCGTTTGGGTGTATTCTACGAAGGGAGTTTATAATGGTTGAGACAGAAACCGAAGTAAAACCAGGTTATATAGCATGCTAAATTATTATTATTGTTAATAATTAATTAAATGTTGTACAGTACGCGTCCACTGCTCCACATCGTAACTATTGCACGTATAGGTTTTACTGTCAATATGTAATAGTTGTTTATGTTACAAGTGCCGAAAGTACGGCATAGCGCGACGAGCATAATGAGCGAGTCGCGCTATGTAGTTTTCGGCAGGAGTGACAGACAACGTTTTTTGTGCTGTTTTTTGAGTAAAGAGAAATACATATTTGTATTTAAAAGAAAAATAAAAAATGGTTATATTTCAGTATAGGAAATGTTAGATAGGTACCACTTCGACGAAACGTCAAGTTTAAAAAAAAACTAATTCAAATTGTGACAGATTTATATTTGTTCATTACACTGTAGATGTCACATGCATACCAACTTACTAAAATAAAACTACACTCATCGCTATACTTTATTTGCATGATATAACAAGGGGTTGATATTTCTTATCAACAAGCAATCAAATTGAGTTTATTTGAAATTTGTATTTTGTACTTTGCCGCACTAGAGCGGCAAAATTCCATAGCGGTTCTCCAACCTCTGACGAGATCAGCTGTTTTCGAGGGTGACAGCACAAAAAATATTTTACCTACGACCGATCGCCGGTTATACATTGGGCGGTTTTTGCCGCGGCGGCAAATGTGTCGTCGCCGCTCAAAAAAAATCGTGGGTTTACACATTTGGCGGCTTGACCGCCGGCGCCGACTTTCAACTGCGAAATTGACAGTTGTGTTTAGTCGTCACTGTACAACTTGTAAAATGGACCGTCATCAATTTCTTGCTCTGTTGTTATACCGGCGAAGAAAGAAGAGGCAAACAAAAGATTGTCTTATTGGGATCCATCCAATAAATCTAAATGATGACGCGAAGTTTTTCAATTATTTTCGAATGACTATTAAGGCCGTCTGCACATGGAGCAACTCAAAATAAACTGTAGTAGCGTGGATACCAGGAGACTGCGCGACTAGGCTACCGGCATGTATATTTCAATGACTCAACGCACACGGCGCAACCCGAGTACCGGCGACTGGGAGACAACGCGATTCGAGTATCAGAGACCTGACATGGTGGGTCGCGCGTTGCCCAGTCTCTTCGTGACGCGCTTATATTGACAGCTGACAGCACTGAACATGGAGCAGCAGTTGAACTTAAAATCTGTGTGTTTGGCAGAAAAGTATACGTGTGCTGAATAATTATAAAGAAAAGGGCTACACAACAAAATAGGTAACGGACAAAGCTTGGGGTGATGTGGAAAAAGAAGTCAATGTGCTTAATATCCGTTCCTCAGCATTCCGTCATGTTGGTACTTTCTTTATGTAGGCCAGGGGAAAAAATCGCACCAATTCTAAATAACTCTGATTCGACATACGATAGAAGCTTAAAAAATAACTATCTGAAATATTGAGTTCTTTTGCTGCAATGAATAATCGGCGGTGTGAATTTATTTTGATATATGGGAGGACCCAGAATCTTCTTTTTATTCAATTTCTTCTGCGACGATATTAGTAGTATAGTAACAAATCCTCATCACTGAAATCATTATTATCCACTATGTTGGACAATGATTACATCCAAGAATGTACTGATTTAAGGGCAAAGACGAGTAAAGTGATTTGGATCGCAACTGTGTGACTATAGACCGTGTGCGGACGAGGCGCAACTTGAGTACTCCAGTCGCCTAGTCTCCTGGTATCCACGCTACTACAGTTTCTTTTCGGTTGCCCCATGTGCAGACGGCCTAATAGTCCAGGCATTATATACATTTGGAAATGCAAATAAACCGAGAAGGCTACAAAAGCTTAACTTCAAATTGTCGACCAAGATTTCCTATGTGCATTTTCCGCCATCTTGAAAAAGGGTTAACATATGCGTGTCCGACTTAACACAATTATATTCCCAAACAAAACTTCGTGAAAAGAGCTTGAAAACAGCTACCTATGCTGACACATTCCAACAGTACCTTACTTTTACATATCAGTACAATAGTTTGGACACCGATCTGCTTTTTATGCGTCCGTGTTTTGTATGTAACTGGTATATGGATAAACGCCCCTCTTAACGTGAAATATGAAGAAAAAAAAAGCTGCTAGACAGCACAAAAAAAAATTTTACAACCAAAAAAATGAATATAAACACAAATGGAATTTGGGGTAAAAGTATATGAATATATACCCCGCGACAATACAGTATCATTTTCGTCCCGCCCCAATTAATTATAAATTTCCAACAATATTCTGCAATTCATTTCAACCGCCACATTAAATACATGTTCATAAAACATAAAGAAAACAGTGTACGTACAATTATTCATAATCAGAATCAGACAACATTACAATTCGTTAAATCACCTTCAGATCTTATTTCAACCTTTTTATTATTAACTTTGGCATTTATTCGTCCATCAAAGGCCCATACGTTTTTATTACCAAGCAAGGCTCTTGCTTTTTTAAACAAATCGTACCGCATTCGTGTCAGGACATCAACTATTAAAATTTGCGTATCGTTCAAAAGCTTCCTCTGATTAACTACCGTTCGCTTCCAGCGGTAAAAAACCGCCGAATGTGTAGACGCTCATTTGATCACATACGCCACTATGTGAAAAAGAACGACAAAATTACCGCCGGGCTAGTGGCAGCCGGCGGCTGCACAGCGACCGTCATAGGCAAGACCGCCGCGCGTCATTTATGCCGCTCAGTGTGAAAGCTTCCATTCAATTCTATACACTACTGCCAGAACGACGGCGACGGCAAATTTGCCGCCACGGCAAAAACCGCCCAATGTGTAACCGGCGTATGTGTAAATGTCCCTTACGTCACGGACTGCTTAGCTCGTATATCGCTTATAACCAACATACGTGTGCCTTTGGGTGTGCGTTTGTGTTGTAGTGTATTAATAATGATAAGTGTGTATTAATTATATATGTCTATTGTGCAAATAATGTATTGCGGAATATCACTGCATGTGTGTCGAATGGCTGCTGTGCCAGCACATGACATCGACAGGCTTCCGGACCGCAGGCCAACAACCTGACCTAAAACACCAGTCAGTCAGAATGTGACCACTGATGTGTCCACGTATCTTCCAATAGACAAATTAAGTAAGGGCTCCAGTGGTTTTATTTAAACACCTCTACCTCCATCACAGTGTTTTTTACGCACGACGTAATGTCATAATGATAGATGTCCCGCAAATATTTTGATTATTTATTTGTCATTTTTGATACAATTTATATTTATTGAAATTTTTGGTCGTAGGTAAGTGCAATACTCGAGCTGTAACATATATTACATGTACGTGATAATTTATGTTGAATTTGTATTGGAATTATCGATCGACACTTCAAACAAAGTTCTCCGTAGTTGCAATAGATGTCGCGCGAATACATTGATTGGTTAACCGCCAAATATTCTTACCTGTATTTGTTTGTCATTTTTGATACAATTTATTGAAATTGTCGGTCGTAGGTAAAATTATGTACAATACTCGAGCTGTAACGCATATTACGTACTCGTGGAAAATAACAAAACTCGCCGCTGCGCGGTTCGTAAGTTAACTTTCCACTCGTACGTAATATGCTGCTAGTTACAGCTCTTAATGTAATATACTATTACTATGTTTGGCGAAGTGAGTGCGCGGAGGCGGGTTTTGCTATGCGCGTAGCATTCCGATGATCAAGGTATGTTAAACAGATCTCATCGCCTCACTATGGTGAAAATACCCGAAAAGCTGACCAAAACCTAATATCATCAAAATGCTGGAATTGTCAAATCCACTTCAGTTACCAAGACAAGGTACCAATGCATATGTGGAACACAAAAAAACTTCATTTCTAGTTGAAACTAGTTCGTAGAATTAGCTCCAAAGTCGACTTTTTGCGCGGGAGAATCATTATTTACTGTATTTACAATAATTCAATACAGCCTTCAGGTGCAATTTTCTTTGTATTAATGGTTATGTAGATAAATTCTTTCAATGAACATTTTTCCTGGAGGTTCATACTTACTTAATACACTTTAATAATGATGAGAAACTTAAATCATGTCGTTATAATTTAAATTGGAAAATAGCTGGTTCGTAATTTTAGTATTCGTTGCGTTTATTTGACTTTAAGTAGTGGAAAAGTTACATATTCTACTCAATTTTGCCGAATGGTGCGTACTGCCAGATAGGTAGTACCTTTAGCTTTCAGATAGTATGAAAATGCTATCCGACTTCGTCCGATTTTATATGAAATGCTCTCAACAAGCTGCAACTCTATTGAGTTGCAAACTAATATACATCGCAGTATCAATCTCCGGGCTGAATAATGTGGCAAAATTCTTGGGCTATTGTAGAATACGCATTAAATATGTTGACAAAGGTTTTTCTTGACGACACTGATTCTAAATCTGTACCATTTCTTTTTTCAAATTCAAAATGGCGGAGTCTATATGGCGACCAAAATCTTGCGAATTCGTGCGCAACTTGCCTCCTGTCATACCTTAAGCTCCGTGATTCCAAATATGTCATTAAACGGAGCGGAGGTGGCCTAGTGGATAAGGCGAATGCCTTCCACTATGAAGCCCAGGGTTCAAGCCCAGGTTAGGCAGGGATTTTAAAAATACTCCGTCTCCACGACCGCCGCACAGACAAGCCAACAGGCTTTGTGCACATGGCGACATCCCAAAAAAAAAAAAAAAAAAAAAAAAAAAAAAAAACAATTCAAAATGTCGGATTAAATATAACGACCAAAAATGTGAAAGCTATGGATTCGCATGAAACTTATTTCATATCATATTTTAAGCTTCGTGATTCCAAATGTCCGGTCTGATTTTCTAAATTGAGAATGGCGGATTCAATATGGCCGCCCCAAAATCAAAATATATACAGATTCACACGAACCTTTTTCCTGCGACATTTGAGAGTCTCTAATTCCAAATCTAAATCTGTTGTCAGATTGCCAAAATTCAAAATGTCGGATTTAATATTGCAAACCAAAGTCTAGAAACTGTCGGATTTAATTGAAAATTATTTCCTGTGATATTTAAGCTGTCGATTACAAATCTAATTTTCAACAGAATTCACAGGCTGATAATTCGAATTGAATTTACTTATATAAGCATTTAGAAAAAACTTTGGAGAAACGCACAATAATACAATAGTACTTGCATGTATGAAACCTATACTAAATTCATAATATGCAACAATATACAGGGTGATTTTTTACATTCATATTTTTTCAACAATCAATACAATAAGCCCCAACAGTAAAGTCTTGTAATAATGCAGAAAATAAGCTTTATGCAAATCGAAAACTTTCGGTCGCCATAGTGATTCCGCCAGATTTAATTTGAAAATTCCTATATAAGATTGAGAATCAGGAGACTCTTAATATTACAGGAAATAAGGTTTATGCAAATCGGATATATTTTTACATTTTCGGTCGCCATGTTGGTTCCGCCATTCTGAGTTTTGAACATGTGAGATTTGGAATCAGAAGTTTGTAATATTGAAGGATATAACCGACACGAATGAAGGCAATGACGTGGAATTTGTGGACGATCCATCTATCCAGCTGCTTTGATAAAATACAAAAAATTTGTAAAAAACATTTTTTTATTAAAAAGTGTTGTACCGATAAACTGATGATTAAAGATTTTTTTTTTTTATTTTCCTGAACCAAAATACACGAATTGGAACTTTAAAATTCGATTTCTGCAAAATTGTGAGATCGTTCTTTCCCGTAGCTCTTGATATGTAATATCCCATTAAAAATTATAACTGCATTTCCGATTTAAACGGCACCTGAAGTGAAATAAATATATTGCTATACATGAAGTTGCTTTTTTCTTTATAAAAGGATACCACAAATCGGTTCTAGATTATCACATAATGGCTTGACCCTAGCTTATAATTTATATAGGTGTCGATTTCATATGAACTGAAGGTGAAAGAATTAGAGCGGTAAGATTAGAGCGGTAGCAGCGGTAAGATAAACATTAGACAATATATGCTTCCTATAGAATTATAAGTGATATTGGAATAATATTTTGTTTTACATGTCTCTACTATACAGTATAGCATTGCTCAACATTTTACTAGGCGGCTTTTCATCATTCGACAGCTGTTCGGCGACATGCCGCTTTGTAACACTATAATGT
Organism: Aphodius sticticus; assembly: GCA_963966075.1. Lineage (NCBI taxonomy): Eukaryota > Metazoa > Arthropoda > Insecta > Coleoptera > Scarabaeidae > Aphodius > Aphodius sticticus. The sequence continues at coordinate 37,453,463 of OZ014509.1, read as the reverse complement.
GAAGGGTGGGGTGGAGACCACCCGTCCGTAATTTTACCCATGTTCGACCGTATTCTGACAGCCCTCTATGCAGCGATGTAGGAATATGATTGCTAGGCTAACTTTACTCATTACTACACTACAATACTAGTGGCATACAAAACTCCCCCATTTTATCGGCGTATATTTTAAAAACACCCGCGTTTCACCTAATCATTTTGAACACTGTTTAATAAACACGGCTTTTGTTTGAAATTATGTTTTTGAAAAGTGATACTTTTTGGGGTGGTATGTAAAATAACATGTAAAATAAGTGCCAAAACCATTGTACAGAGATATTTAGTAAATAGTTGATGTTGCTAGATGTTGAATAGGAAAACTTTACTATTTTTTATGCATACATAAGCAAATATTAGATAATATTCTGGTGTTATTTTTTATCTAGTAGTTCTTCTAATGAGCAAGCAATCAAAAAATAAATTCAATAATTTGTAGAAGGTGCTTGTAGAAAGTGCCATAACATGTATATCTACAGACAAAAATCAAGAGACAGAATGATAATTTCATAAAATAAGACATTTGGCAAGGTTTGCTTTCTACAGAGTTTATACCAAAAAAGAAAAATACGAATTGGATTACATCCTTTTTGGGGATGCAAAAATGGTGCTAAATGTGGCTGCTACCAGCAGTTTCAAATTTAATTCGGACCACAGACTATTGATAATACATATAAAACAGACAAAGAGCATGAGAGAAGCAAGAAGTTCAGAGCGCGTATTAGAGGGACTACTCACGAAAATAAAAATGTATTCAAGGATGCACTGCACAAAGAAATTGCTGAAAAAGTAGACGATGCAACTACCAAATCAGTACAACAATTCTATGATGCCCTGGAAGCAGCAATAAATGCAATATAATCTGCAGGAATACTAGGAAATAAATCGAGTCCAAATAAGTTGTCATCGAAAATGCTGAATATAAGAGATGAAAAAGATTTTTTTTAAGAATAGGACTACACAACAACAAATACAATACACTAGTGGACCTATAGGCCGCCTATTGGATAGATCAGGGAATCGGTACATCGCAGAAATCGATAGACCGCCTATACACTGGCTGTCTTAAAAAAGACTTTTTTTGCAAAATCTAACTTTAAAGTTGTTATAGAGTTGTTTCTATGGACTCATATATACAACCAAAAATAAAATTTGCGCAATTAAAAAAATAGTCTTCCGCAAGTGATTTTTTTGTAAGAAACAAACTTTATCACCTCTGAGAAAATGTTTTGTCAATTTAAATTATAGCTTTTTTTCCCAAATTTGGACTATGTTTTAGGGATGTTCCGATACACCTTGCTGCACCGGTATCGCGTATCGTATTGTATCGTATCACATGTACCGGTTCTGTACCATACCGGAGCACAAAGTACCGGTACATCGGTACCGGTACATTATTTCACAACGTAATTCCGAATAAACAAAATATTTTGCATAGCGGCAGATACCTACACATTAAAATAAAATAATTTACAGTAGAATAAATATGTATTTTTATTTTAAAATAGCATATATCATATGTAGGTATACATAAGTCCCAACTGTATGTAGTAGGCATGCACAGATAGAAATATTTTTAACTCAAATAAATGCGTTTTTGAATAGAGGCAAAAATATATTTATTTCTTACAAAGAATATTTATTAGAGTCAAATGCCATTTGTTTGGAGTAAAGTAATATTGTTTTGACTCAAATAAATATTCTTTGTAGCAAATAAATATATTTGTGCCTCTCGTCAAACAAATATTTATTTGAGTTAACCAAAAATTTCTGTCTGAGTGCGGTTTTTATTCAATATTTGAAACTTTCTTTATCTGTGGTACTTAAGTTAGATTATCTTTTGCTATCATATGTATTATATACTATATCGATGGTCCCATTGGCTGCTTTTTTGCCTCCTACATAAAGCGTAACAAAATACAATTGCCAAAATAACACTGGACAACGCTCGCCTTAAAAGTATAGGAATATGTAAAGTATCGTACACTGATGGTATAGGAACTACTTGATTCACCATGGTACCACCAGTGTTTTCCAGAAATTAATGGGCTTTTTAATTATGATTTTGTACAAAATATATAAATGCATTATGAATGTATTTTTCCAAAGAAAATATCAAACACTGCTATATCATCACAGAACCACAGAACCATCAGTGTTTTCTTTGTTTCTCATCTGTATGTTGGATGTCACTGTTGAAGGTGTTTTTTTTTCAAGTTTGTCGTAAATTCTGTGTATTTTGCTTGTAAAAAGCTCTATGGCTAATGGATTTAATGACTTTCGCACTCAAAGATTTGCACACCAAAGTTTAAATTTTAATCGGAATTTCCCTGACCGTTTACTGACACTGTAAAGGAACACAAATAGAATTTCCTTCGTTGTAATCAGTGTCACTTGTAAAATAAACTTATATTGGTTTGCCGCTAGAGTACGCTAGTTGTTGGCAACAATAAAGACTGCGATACAATATCGTCCAAAACCGTATCGTATCGTACCGTATTGGATGCTACAGTACCGGTACAAAATATCGAGTATCGAAATGTAAAGTACCGGTACTTAAAAATCGTATCGTATCGAACATCCCTACTATGTTTCAACAATGTTTCCTGAAAATTTCATAATTGCAATTTCATTGTTGTGTGGTCAAGAATGGCAATAATATTTTGACAACAGGTCTCGTTGCTAATAATATCTCCGCCATTTTTTAATATTTTCAATGTTGTCATCAAAAAGAGCATATTTTATGTATGATGCCCCATTATTTTTTGAAATATTCAACTAAAAAAAAAAGTCTTATTTTAATAATTTCAAACCATTCAAGAAATTTAGTCATAGAACTAGGAGAATGTGCAGGCCTAATAGGCCTGCTGGTCGACCTAGGTAGATCGCCGAAGCGTTAAGAGGGAAACAAGAAGCCCGGATGCTGCTACACGCGCGACGTGATTATCTCGTACGTTCGAAGCGGTTACGGGGCGCCATCTATTGCTTCGTAGCGTAATGCCAACAGCGACATGATGATGTGCCGCCGTCTCGTGACCGCGTCGAGAAGCGCGCGGCCGTTGCATAGCAACCTCGATCGGTTGCCATGGCGACGCGCTGACCTGTACACTCCTAAAGCATAATCCATAAATTTACCCGAATCGAGGTAAAAAATAACGAAAACTGGGCCGAAAATGGACGAAATCGAAGGCCTAAGCGCTGTAGAATCAAATTTCAGGAGGAAAATCGGCGCCTGCGGCGCCGATTTTCGCTTCTCCGAGGAGCAGACCCTTCCCCCGATTCGCCGATGTTCGTAAACTTCTTGCGCGGACTGTGTTAGACTTTTAGTATATAGTAGGGATAGGGATATATCCTTTATAACTTTTATTATACATGCAATAGGATTTTTTATATATCATATTCTGTCATGTGTTGATTGTCATTGATGATACCACTATTGAATGATGAAGCTTTCGATTCTTTAGTATACATAATTAAGTTTAAGGAAACATATTTTGAAAAACAATTGGGAGAAATCCATTCAACTTAAAAAGTGAATAATGTATAATGTTACCATTAGGTATTATTGTTCTTTCTATTATTGTTTTGATATATTGGACAAAAACTATACAGCCAAGCGCTCACTTTTTAAATAGAAATAAATGGTAAAATATTAAATTTGTATACCAGTATCTACCTTTCCTCAAATAAAATGTACCCTTCCCTATCAAGCAAAAGCACAATAAAAGATTGTGAAAATATTTAATTTAAAATTTATTTGTGTGTCTATAAACCAAAAACAAAAATAAATATCAACATTTAAACAAAAAATGGTTGAACATTATAATTAATTATTTTATAATTAAATAGTATCATTTAAAACACAATATTCATATTTAAATTTTAAAACAAAGTTGGATGATTCAATGCATGATTTTCACTTCAGTTACCAAATGAATTAGATAGAAATCTGAATGGTGTTCTAGTGCTAATACAATACGTACGTAATACCCAAAACTTTTGAACTGAACTAATGAAATTTTTAATATAACTAATATTACCTAATCTTGAGTTGATTAAAAGCTTTTTAACACAGTAAATTGTTTAAGTATTTTTGCCTGCACCTCGCTGACAAAAAATGCATTTGGTTACCGTGGCCACATGAACTAAATAAATATTTACAGGCAAATATAACATCATAGCCAACCACATTAAAATTTACATGTTGTCTGGCAACTTTGGGCCATATAAGAGGCCAGAAAAGAAAAGCAGAGAATACGTCACTTAATATACCCGTTTAAATTTATATGAATTCATAGAAATTAGAAGGCTTGCTGACATGAGTAGTATATAAAGGAGAGAGCTGGCCCCACCACACCCACCAAATTTACATAGGAAGCTATCCCCTCCACTTTTCCGCACGAAGACGACCGAGTCCCAAGTCAGCCGATCTACCGAGCGTGGCCGAATGCCGGAACCTGGAGTGTATGACTCACACGTCGCTGTTAGAGAGAGAACGCACTACCATTTTTATTTCCAAGCGTAAACCGATCAAATTCAAATTTTCGCATCAGATTAAAAGAAGAATTATCCATATTCTTCTGGTAATGGTTTTAACAACAGCAGGAAATTTAATTCAAATCATAATAATCGAGGTAACAGACAAAATTCTTTCACAAATAACTATCAAAGACAGAACCAAAATTACGGAAATGGTAATACGCCAGCGAACAATTATTTGCAACCTCAGCGCGAGTTTAGCAGAGGTCGTGATCCGCAAGTAAATGCTGTGTGCGCAGAAACAGAAATAAATATTAACAATACACATACTTAATTGAATTGTCTTAATTGTGTTACTGTTTGAACAAGAAACTGATTATTATTATTATTATTAATAATAAAAACGCTTCTAGGATTTTAATAAATCTACTCAATATTATCGGAAAATCCAAAAAACATCAACCACCGTCCATACGAAATTACCTCTATCGATGGTAACACAAATTGCACAATTCGTATAAATAGGAAATCAGTTAGGGTGCACAAGAATAGGTTGAAGAAATTCAATAATTAACGCATGCCTTTCTTTTATTATTGCAGGATGTACTTCCTGTGTATTCTTCCCCTGTTGATCGTCTTTTCTACAGCCGAACCTTATTATTCCTTCAAACCATTAGAAGGGAATCCTAAGCTATTTTATGGAAAGATTGGTAATCTAAAATTATTTAACAAATTTTGGAATTTAGTCGTTTATTTAGATTTAAATAATTATTACTTAGAGTTAGGCAACATTCAATCATACTTCCGCGACGCCGAACGACTGTGTGGATATGATGAATTTAAAAACATTTTCTCAGAATTATGTTCACAGCAGATTCCCTTTAACTTTCTTCAGTGACGTTAAGGAAAAATCGGACAGGTGCGAGGGACTTGTAACATCGTAATAGTTTTCATGTAAAGTTTTGATGACTTCTGCTGTTTTTTTTTTCAAATCTGCAACAAATAATAAGTAAATATTTACTAGTTTAGGAAATAGATGGGTTTCCCACAAGCATTTTTGGGAAAATATCGACAACTACGTAACATAAACTTTAATACTAACTATTTTTTAAATTCTTTGTATATGTATATGTATATTTTCAGTACAGAGAAATAGGACCATAAAAGGACTGAGAGACATCAAACAGACAGACAGTGGGACAAAAACGATCTCTATTTCACTTCAGCAACTTCATTGGCTATCAAATTACATAATGCGCGACAGAACGAAAAATCTATTGATAATTTTGGTAAGGAAATTGAAGAGCTAATGGTAAATTTGACTTAGTTATTATGTGACAAAATTTTTAAGACAATATCTGCAAAAATGTAATAATAACGTAATTTTTAAGAAATGCCTGCAATTGCCATTTTTTTCTTTTTGACAAACAATTGAATATCGCAGGTAAACTAGTTACTTTACACAGGTACAACTTACACAGTTGGAAAGACGACTTCCTTAGCGTTTATAATATGGTATGATGCACAGGGCGTTCCATTTAAAAAAATGTACTGACTTTCCGTTACGCCTAAATGCAACATCCTGTATAAATGAAAATAATTTTACGTTATAGAAACTAATGAGTCAAACAACTCTTGTACAAAACATTTTTTCTTTCTCAAACAATTTGATGACTATCAACCGCCGGGATACTAATAACTCACCCTGTATAATTATATATTTTTAAAATGTGACGTGTTGATATTTATGATTAAATTATTAATTAAATAAAATATCGGTTTGGCTTCCGTGGCAGATCTTTTTACAATAGGAATAACTAACAGAGAGTATTTACCTACAGTAAGTCCAGATGACCACAATGAGGTCGATGCACAGCAAGGCCAAGAGCAACCTAACACCAGGCGGTTTTTCGCGAATAATGCAGATGCAGTGTGTCTTAATATTAATGGTATGAATATAGTAAACATGAGATATGAAACGAAACAATTGAAATTTTTAATAGATACAGGTGCTTCGATAAGCATTATTTTTTTTTTCAGATAATTTAAATTGGCGTTGTGCCATAGATAAAAACGATACTATAAGAATAAGTGGGATTAGTGGCAGCACTTATTCTTTAGGATCAACAATTTCAGATTTGAAAGTAAACAATATTTAAGTTTACAATTATTCATAGCACAAACTGCGCTAATATTGTTTTTTTTTTGTATGAAACTTGCATGGTGTACTTCTCCATGAGGGGTGATTTAAACCACAAAGCGTCAGCCCACCAACCCCAGACATCACACCTGCTATCACGTATAGCTGTACACACCAAATATATTTGCGCTAACCCAAACTGTATAGTATGAGCTAGTACGGGATAATGTCAACATATTATACCACATGACTCTAAGAGTAACTCAAATGTGACTCAAGAGTGACTCAAATGTGACTCAAGAGTGACTCAAGAGTGACTCAAATGTGACTCAAGAGTGACTCAAATGTGACCCAAGAGTGACTCAAATGTGACTCAAGAGTGACATTAGCGCCTCCATTTATCCTTTTAGCGCCTCCATTTATCCGTTTAGCGCCTCCATTTATCATCTTAGCGCCTCCATTTATTCGTTTAGCGCCTCCATTTATCCGTTTAGCGCCTCCATTTATCCGTTTAGCGCCTCCATTTATCCGTTTAGCGCCTCCATTTATCCTCTTAGCGCCTCCATGTAGCCGTTTAGCGCCTCCATTTATCATCTTAGCACCTCCATTTATTCGTTTAGCGCCTCCATTTATCCGTTTAGCGCCTCCATTTATCCGTTTAGCGCCTCCATTTATCCGTTTAGCGCCTCCATTTATCATCTTAGCGCCTCCATTTATCCGTTTAGCGCCTCCATTTATCCGTTTAGCGCCTCCATTTATCCTCTTAGCGCCTCCATTTATCATCTTAACGCCTCCATTTATCCGTTTAGCGCCTCCATTTATCCGTTTAGCGCCTCCATTTATCCTCTTAGCGCCTCCATTTATTCGTTTAGCGCCTCCATTTATCCGTTTAGCGCCTCCATTTATCCTCTTAGCGCCTCCATTTATCATCTTAGCGCTTCCATTTATCCGGTTAGCGCCTCCATTTATCCTCTTCGCGCCTCCATTTATTCGTTTAGCGCCTCCATTTATCCGTTTAGCGCCTCCCTTTATCCGTTTAGCGCCTCCATTTATCCGTTTAGCGCCTCCATAGCGCCTCCATTTATCCTCTTAGCGCCTCCATTTATCATCTTAGCGCCTCCATTTATCCTCTTAGCGCCTCCATTTATCATCTTAGCGCCTCCATTTATCCTCTTAGCGCCTCCATTTATCATCTTAGCGCCTCCATTTATCATCTTAGCGCCTCCATTTATCATCTTAGCGCCTCCATTTATCCGTTTAGCGCCTCCATTTATCCGTTTAGCGCCTCCATTTATCCTCTTAGCACCTCCATTTATCATCTTAGCGCCTCCATTTATCCGTTTAGCGCCTCCATTTATCCGGTTAGCGCCTCCATTTATCCTCTTAGCGCTAAGCGCTAAGAGGATAAATGGAGGCGCTAAGATGATAAATGGAAGCGCTAAGAGGATAAATGGAGGCGCTAAGATGATAAATGGAGGCGCTAAGAGGATAAATGGAGGCGCTATGGAGGTGCTAAACGGATAAATGGAGGCGCTAAACGGATAAATGGAGGCGCTAAACGGATAAAACGAGGCGCTAAACGAATAAATGGAGGCGCTAAGAGGATAAATGGAGGCGCTAAACGGATAAATGGAGGCGCTAAGATGATAAATGGAGGCGCTAAGAGGATAAATGGAGGCGCTAAACGGATAAATGGAGGCGCTAAACGAATAAATGGAGGCGCTAAGATGATAAATGGAGGCGCTAAATGGATAAATGGAGGCGCTAAACGGATAAATGGAGGCGCTAAGATGATAAATGGAGGCGCTAAGAGGATAAATGGAGGCGCTAAACGGATAAATGGAGGTGCTAAACGGATAAATGGAGGCGCTAAGAGGATAAATGGAGGCGCTAAACGGATAAATGGAGGCGCTAAACGGATAAATGGAGGCGCTAAACGGATAAATGGAGGCGCTAAACGGATAAATGGAGGCGCTAAGAGGATAAATGGAGGCGCTAAACGGATAAATGGAGGCGCTAAGAGGATAAATGGAGGCGCTAAGTGGATAAATGGAGGCGCTAATGTCACTCTTGAGTCACATTTGAGTCACTCTTGGGTCACATTTGAGTCACTCTTGAGTCACATTTGAGTCACTCTTGAGTCACTCTTGAGTCACATTTGAGTCACTCTTGAGTCACATTTGAGTTACTCTTAGAGTCATGTGGTATAATATGTTGACATTATCCCGTACTAGCTCATACTATACAGTTTGGGTTAGCGCAAATATATTTGGTGTGTACAGCTATACGTGATAGCAGGTGTGATGTCTGGGGTTGGTGGGCTGACGCTTTGTGGTTTAAATCACCCCTCAAGGAGAAGTACACCATGCAAGTTTCATACAAAAAAAAACAATATTAGCGCAGTTTGTGCTATGAATAATTGTAAACTTAAATATTGTTTACTTTCAAATCTGAAATTGTTGATCCAAAGAATAAGTGCTGCCACTAATCCAACTTATTCTTATAGTATCGTTTTTATCTATGGCACAACGACAATTTAAATTATCTGAAAAAAAAAATAATGCTTATCGAAGCACCTGTATCTATTAAAAATTTCAATTCTTTCGTTTCATATCTCATGTTTACTATATTCATACCATTAATATAAAGACACACTGCATCTGCATTATTCGCGAAAACCCGCCTGGTGTTAGGTTGCTCTTGGCCTTGCTGTGCATCGACCTCATTGTGGTCATCTGGACTTACTGTAGGTAAATACTCTCTGTTGGTTATTCCTATTGTAAAAAGATCTGCCACGGAAGCCAAACCGATATTTTATTTAATTAATAATTTAATCATAAATATCAACACGTCACATTTTAAAAATATATAATTATACAGGGTGAGTTATTAGTATCCCGGCGGTTGATAGTCATCAAATTGTTTGAGAAAGAAAAAATGTTTTGTACAAGACTTGTTTGACTCATTAGTTTCTATAACGTAAAATTATTTTCATTTATACAGGATGTTGCATTTAGGCGTAACGGAAAGTCAGTACATTTTTTTAAATGGAACGCCCTGTGCATCATACCATATTATAAACGCTAAGGAAGTCGTCTTTCCAACTGTGTAAAGTAACTAGTTTACCTGCGATATTCAATTGTTTGTCAAAAAGAAAAAAATGGCAATTGCAGGCATTTCTTAAAAATTACGGTATTATTACATTTTTGCAGATATTGTCTTAAAAATTTTGTCACATAATAACTAAGTCAAATTTACCATTAGCTCTTCAATTTCCTTACCAAAATTTTCAATAGATTTTTCGTTCTGTCGCGCATTATGTAATTTGATAGCCAATGAAGTTGCTGAAGTGAAATAGAGATCGTTTTTGTCCCACTGTCTGTCTGTTTGATGTCTCTCAGTCCTTTTATGGTCCTATTTCTCTGTACTGAAAATATACATATACATATACAAAGAATTTAAAAAATAGTTTGTATTAAAGTTTATGTTACGTAGTTGTCGATATTTTCCCAAAAATGCTTGTGGGAAACCCATCTATTTCCTAAACTAGTAAATATTTACTTATTATTTGTTGCAGATTTGAAAAAAAAAAACAGCAGAAGTCATCAAAACTTTACATGAAAACTATTGCGATGTTACAAGTCCCTCGCACCTGTCCGATTTTTCCTTAACGTCACTGAAGAAAGTTAAAGGGAATCTGCTGTGAACATAATTCTGAGAAAATGTTTTTAAATTCATCATATCCACACAGTCGTTCGGCGTCGCGGAAGTATGATTGAATGTTGCCTAACTCTAAGTAATAATTATTTAAATCTAAATAAACGACTAAATTCCAAGATTTGTTAAATAATTTTAGATTACCAATCTTTCCATAAAATAGCTTAGGATTCCCTTCTAATGGTTTGAAGGAATAATAAGGTTCGGCTGTAGAAAAGACGATCAACAGGGGAAGAATACACAGGAAGTACATCCTGCAATAATAAAAGAAAGGCATGCGTTAATTATTGAATTTCTTCAACCTATTCTTGTGCACCCTAACTGATTTCCTATTTATACGAATTGTGCAATTTGTGTTACCATCGATAGAGGTAATTTCGTATGGACGGTGGTTGATGTTTTTTGGATTTTCCGATAATATTGAGTAGATTTATTAAAATCCTAGAAGCGTTTTTATTAATAATAATAATAATAATAATCAGTTTCTTGTTCAAACAGTAACACAATTAAGACAATTCAATTAAGTATGTGTATTGTTAATATTTATTTCTGTTTCTGCGGACACAGCATTTACTTGCGGATCACGACCTCTGCTAAACTCGCGCTGAGGTTGCAAATAATTGTACCATTTCCGTAATTTTGGTTCTGTCTTTGATAGTTATTTGTGAAAGAATTTTGTCTGTTACCTCGATTATTATGATTTGAATTAAATTTCCTGCTGTTGTTAAAACCATTACCAGAAGAATATGGATAATTCTTCTTTTAATCTGATGCGAAAATTTGAATTTGATCGGTTTACGCTTGGAAATAAAAATGGTAGTGCGTTCTCTCTCTAACAGCGACGTGTGAGTCATACACTCCAGGTTCCGGCGTTCGGCCACGCTCGGTAGATCGGCTGACTTGGGACTCGGTCGTCTTCGTGCGGAAAAGTGGAGGGGATAGCTTCCTATGTAAATGTGGTGGGTGTGGTGGGGCCAGCTCTCTCCTTTATATACTACTGACATGCTACGGGCCGTTTTATGACCCATCTCCAACCTAAAACTATTCTTTTTTATACGCTCACATAAAACGTTGAATTCCATATTAGTTAACTTCATGTGGCAAACTAAGTGACGTATGCCTATAAGTTACCAGACAACCTGTCTATTTTTAGTAACCTTGCGTCATAGCCAAATCTAATCTACTGGTACTTCCTTGGAAACGCCCAATAAGTTTTGGGTCGGGTTTTTACTTAAATAAATAATAATTGTTTACTTTGTTATGGTACGTTGTCTACGCAAAGCAACTTGTTGTTATTAAAACCGAAAGACCTTCATCCATTTCCACTGCGTGTGTGCATTTCATCATACCACGTTACCTGCAAATATATTAAATTAACAAAAGCTACATGTTCTAAACTCAAAAATTACCTCCATGTTTACAACAAATTGATAAATTCCATAGAATTGTTTTACTGTATTTTAGTTTAATCTGGAGAAACCATTCGAAAGAACCACGGGCAGTTCGAAGTAGTTCAAAGTGGGTGATCACCTTCTGCAACAAAATCTTGCTGGGGACCATATTCCGAGCCATTGGAGGCTTTTTTCAGGCGCCTCTATCAATTCCACACCCTATTGATCTTCTACTACTTCTTGGTCTTGCAGCTAAATTTTGTATTGTTTTCATTCAAACTTATGTATAATTATAGGTTATGTGACACTGTGACGATATTTCACGCCCGCTAGGTGCGCTAGTAGCAGAAGTATCTAGTGGTGCCATTGGGTGCCATCTAATATCTAACCTCTCAAGCTGTTACATTACGATAAAGCAAACGGACAATTTTAAACTAATGAAGCTAATTTATATTAATTTACTTACAGTTGTATTCATATTAGGTTAAAATAGGTTCTAACTGCGCGGTGCTCTCACGTTTGTTTTGAGACGCGAACTTTTCACAAATAACATTCATTAGATCGATACATATTTAATTCTTCGAACAAATATTAACGCAAAGGCAAATAATTACGAATTAATAATTACTATTATACGTACAACATGGTTGTAGGTTTCTCAAAGATTATTTGTGGGTACGGACTACGGAGTTTGTGCTTTTAGGCCCCCGCAGATAATGAAATCGCTTAGCTTTGTATATATGTACCAATGTGAATAGGTTATGGTTGTGTTTTTGACGTTTCTAGCTCGCAGCCATGACGACGCGAAATAAACAGCTACTGAAATGTTGAGGCCCTTTCACCAAAATCGCTCGCGTTTTGGAAAATTTTGAAGCAAAAACGCCCGAGAGGCCGTTTTGCGTCGATTTCGAAAACTCACGCAACGTAGAATGGTCCATATAGGGGGACAGTCGCGATTTGCGCGACCGATATGCCTTCTACATATTTTCCATAAGCAATTAAGAACGCACATTTTGGCGTGTGAAATGGTGAGATAAATACGGTGAATCGCGTTTACTATAATATAGACAAGGCTCAAGTAACTAGCAAAAATGAATAAAGCGAGACATAGAAATTTACAAAGAAACAGTAAGTGACGAAACTATTATTACAAGAAGTGCAACTAATAACATGAGGAAAGTACTGACATCTGGAAACCAATGGCTAAGTGCAGTCAAAGGAACAGAAAACTAGGTATTAACACACAGAATTACTATAAATGAAGTAGCAACTAATCACTACGAAGAGCTATATCATGAAGCAGGAAGCACACAAACATACCGGAGTCAGCAAAGCAAAGCAAATTGTACAATGGACCTAAAGCCTGAAATCCTAGCTAGTGAGATAGAAAGGGCGATCCAAGAACTCCGCAATAATAAATATCCCGGGGAAGACGGACTCACTAATGAAATAGTAAAAATGGGAGCTGAAGAACTAGTCAAACCGCTACAAAAGCTTTTTAATAAACTATTAAAAACAAGAAATTTCGCAACGATGGCTACACGCAAACATTGTTCTTTTACACAAGAAAGGCAAAAATACAGATATCAATAATTATAGACCCGTAAGCTTGCTGTCGTCAACGTACAAGTTATTTGCAGCAATCATAAAAAGAAGGTCAGAAGGAAGAATAGACGAGGAACAAACACCAGAACGAGCAGGGTTCAGATCAGGCTACTCGACCATCACCGAAAAATGGTCAGAATTTAACTTACCGGTCTATATGCTGTTTGTAGACTTTGTGGACTTGCAAAAGCTTTCGATACTGTAAGCCACGATGAGATAGCCAAAAGCCTGCAAAACATCGGAATTGGGAGCCAATATGTCCAGATAATTCGAAATATGTATGCTCAAACTACTGCCGCTGTTAGAACTGAGAGAGTGGGAAGAAAGTTCCAAATAAAACGAGGGGTAAGACAGGGCGACCTATTGTCTCCATACCTGTCAACACCTTATTAGAAGACGTATTTAGAAAAATTGAGTGGAGGAATACAGGATTGAAGAATAGGAAACGGCTCACGAATCTGCGATTTGCGGATGATGTGGTCATTTTGGCGATGTCGGGTGATAGAGGAATCAAATAAAGTGGGTCTGAAGGTTAACTACGGAAAAACAAAATTATCACCAACCAGTCTAAACCGGAACTACTAATAGTTGCGTTTGCTGGCCAGACATGGATGAGGATGGCTAGGGATAGATAGAAATGGAAGAACCTGGGGAAAACATATTGCATGTAATAATAACAAAGAAAAGGAAATTAAAAATTGTTTCACGTTAAGGGGGAGGCTATACCCTTGGGAGGCTATACCCTTGGGAGGGTTCTTACAGAATATTATATGAGTTTAGTTATGTATTATCATTACGTATTATCATTAAGTTTGGACGTATTTGTCAATTGTATTTTGTTTTTTTTTAAGTATGCTAAACTTTATACAGTGTCCGCCCTCCGTGACTATATATGGGGTTGCGTTTATTTAATGATATACAATATCGGTTATGTCTTTTGATGTAGATCAATTTTCTAAAAGAAAGTTTAAGATTGAGGATATTAACGATAAAATGTAATTTTTATTTAAAGATTTTTTATTAGAATTATCCTGTCTTATTTGGTTAATGTCATTGATATAAACGTATAAATACATATAAGCTCACATAACACCCTGTAAGTGTCAATACTATGTCAGGAGCAAAAATATCAGATTAGTGTGTGATTCTTTCGTAGACTTTGGTGCAAAAGGATGGTAAAGTGGTAAGTGTTATCCACCAACCATTATCTCATTAACGTGAACAACAAAATAATGCGCAACGCTGATACTAACATTTATAGGGTCAAAAGATTGAAAATAGTGACATTCTTTACGTTTCCTTCGGATCAACATGCGTCCGTCAAGATCAATTTTCTAAAAGAAAGGTTAAGGTTGAAGATATTAACGATAAAATGTAATTTCTATTTTTAATTATTATAATTTTGATGTTTTTGATTTAATTTTTATTTAAAAATTTTGTATTGGAATTATCCTGATCTTATTTGGTTAATGTCATTGATATAAACATATAAATACATATAAGCTCACATAACAGCCTGTAAGTATCAATACTATGTCAGGAGCTAAAATATCAGATTAGTGTGTGATTCTTTCGTAGACTTTGGTGCAAAAGGATGGTAAAGTGGTAAGTGTTATCCACCAATCATTATCTCATTAACGTGAACAACAAAATAATGCGCAACGCTGATACTAACATTTATAGGGTCAAAAGATTGAAAATAGTGACATTCTTTACGTTTCCTTCGGATCAACATGCGTCCGTCAAGATCAATTTTCTAAAAGGAAGTTTAAGGTTGAAGATACTAACGATAAAATGTAATTTCTATTTTTAATTATTATAATTTTGATGTTTTTGATTTAATTTTTATTTAAAAATTTTTTATTGGAATTATCCTGATCTTATTTGGTTAATGTCATTGATATAAACATATAAATACATATAAGCTCACATAACAGCCTGTAAGTATCAATACTATGTCAGGAGCTAAAATATCAGATTAGTGTGTGATTCTTTCGTAGACTTTGGTGCAAAAGGATGGTAAAGTGGTAAGTGTTATCCACCAACCACTATCTCATTAACGTGAACAACAAAATAATGCGCAACGCTGATATTCATTTATAGGGTCAAAAGATTGAGAATAGTGACATTCTTTACGTTTCCTTCGCATCAACATGCGTCCGTCATTTATCTTCAAACTGAATGGGAATTCGTTATTGAACACTGTACCACTTGATTGTATTTGTAGATTTGGAAAACGTGCAATCCTACTTTTTGCTAACTGTGGGGGTTGGGGCAAGGGCCTGCATTCATGATGGGAGAGGTTGCACTTTGTATGCCTTCGATTTAGCATCAAAACAAAATCATAGTTGCAGTGTATGAACAGTTTTGAATGTCATACATCAAATGTAAGTCCGGTGTTATATTTTTTGTGGTACGGTATTTATTTTGAATAAAACTTAGCAAAAGATACAGTGTAATACAGCCAGATAACATATAGCAACTGTTTGCATTAGCTTAATATTGTTTTCCACACCTTCTACTCTATCAAAACTAGTTTTTGTCAGATAAAGGAATGGTGGCACTAAGCGCACTATACAGGTGTCCCAGCGAAGCGGCAAAGTACGTTAATGGCCTTAAGGAATTGAAGTACACATTTCTTTCATATAGGAAAGTTGTAGATAATCACTCGGTCTATAACCAGAAAATATTGGCATGTATACAGGCTGTCCCATAACGGAGTGCCAACACAAACTTATGTTTTTTAAATGGAACGCTAGATATTGTTGCAGATTTTGATTCACATGTTTGAGCTGACTATTTTGATATCAACTTGTATTAGGCTATTATCAACTGTTTCCGATATATTCTCAAATTAGTGTCAAAAACATGCATTTTTCAAAAAAATATTCTGAGGTAACTAATTAAGATGGAGAAACGAGACAAATCTCTCCAGACAGTGAGAATAATGCTCTTTTTGATAGCTATGATAGATTTGACTTTTTCTTATGATTAATCGGAGGTAAATTGAGGTTTGCTGGATGTCAAATAACTTAAGAATTTGAAATGGAACACCCTATATATTTTAACAGTAGTGTAAAGATCGATAAACTAGCTTTCTAAAAATGCCATATTTAGTAGGTCTTTTATCACCAGATTTAAAAGTTATTTAGCATCAAAATTGAAATTTGTATCTAGTCTTACATTATGTGATATAATATATCTAGTTGCCATGATTAATCGGAGATAAATTGAGGTTTGCTAAATGTCAAATAACTTAAGAAGTTTAAATGGAACACCCTATATATTTTAACAGTAGTGTAAAGATCGATAAACCAGCTTTCTAAAAATGCCATATTTAGTAGGTCTTTTATTACCAGATTTAAAAGTTATTTAGCATCAAAGTTGAAATTTTTATCTAGTCTTACATTATGTGACATAAAATATCTAGTTGCCATGATAAAAATCAACATGTTAGGTTTATAAATAAATCGTCACACCTTGCCACTAATAGCACTTTAATGGCCGAATAAACTTAAATACACATTATTATATCGTTTGTTAATTCGTACGTCATCACTCTACGCCCAGCTATAATCTAACTACCCGCCACTCTGCAGAATTTTTGCATGCTTTTCTCTTAAAAGATTTAAAGTTCAGGTCCACGCTTTCAGTTAACCCTGCTAAAAAAAAAACAATAACACGGTTTCTTAAAACAAAATGGCACGAGTTGTTAAAATGTACAGAAGTTTTTTCCTAAACCGAAAAAATAGAATTTTCTAGAAGCTAAAATGAAAACTTCAAAACTTCTGTCCTCAAGGGTAATTTTAATTAAGGCTCCGTTCTAAAAACATCGCAACTCCGAAACGAAATATTTCGTTGCAATATTTTTTTGCTGGGCGTGGTCAGCCTGTCCCCCACCAACGTCAATCCGTAGTCAGGCGGTGTTTAAAGCTCGTGACGTCTGCTGTCTACACCGGGTAGAAGTAATATGGGCAAATAAATACATTTCTGGCAATTTCGCTTTATTATCGCAATTATAATGGTTGGGTTAAAATTGTACTAAAATCTATTTTTGGATCATGAGTTGGGCTAGATGTTTTATATTTGAAAAAAGCCAAAGATGTAGAAGTAAAATTAATGTTTATCTTTCCAAAAAATTATGTTTCATCCAGCCCAACTTGTTATTTACCTAAGAACTTACACCGAAAATTTCATAAACTTTAAACAATAAATAACGTTTTTATTTGAAAACGCATTTTAGGAGAGGTAGACTGGGTGTTAATTATATCTAATAGAATTTTGGTTCTCACCCGTTCACAGCTAGCCAACCCCACTTTCGATTTACAAATGAAACTACCATGATTTAGAGGGGATGAAGCAATCTTTTCATTTTTAAATGTGATATCTGAATGTAGTATCAGAAGAAGCGACATCGTGAAATTATTATTCACGTCATAATTCGGATACTGTTTATTTTGTAAAAATAACTAATAACAACGATTTAATTTGTATCAATTAGTTTTATAAACTGTTCAAAATGTGCTCCATTTTTTGTAAGCATAAACAAAATCTATTGTCGAAGGCATGTCGTAGTTTTCTAAATGTTTCTTGGGATATCTGCCGGCACTCTCGGGTTATCCGAACTTTGAGACCATGTAAATCTTCTGATGTATGTCGATGACCTAAAAATATTTACAAACATGAAAACACTGCGGGATTGCGAATCATTACAGAGAGACTTTGATTCTTTTTCAGAGTTTAATTACTCATTTAATCGCACGCAGATCAAGAGATTCGCTCATCTGCGGGATTTAGGTGTAACGTTTGATGCTAAGTTGCTGTTTGACGTCCACGTGGACAATACTGCCAAAAAAGCGAATAGAATGCTTGGTTTTGTTATGCGCACCTGCCACAAATTCACAAACATAAGATCTGTATATTATGAATATGTGCACGGTACACTGTGTTACTGTAGCGCAGTATGGAAACCTCAATACGCTACCTATATTCACCGCCTGGAGGCGGTGCAGGGCCGACTTGTGCGGTACATTTCTGCAAAGTTTTCCTTGCCTGACCGCATGGCCATCCGTTCGCAGTATGGTATTTTGCCACTTTCTGTTAGACGTCGCATTTTCGATATTTTGTTCTTATATAAAGTTATAAACGGATTGGTGGATTGTCCGGCAATTCCCCTTTGTTTCAGAACCCACATTTTAATACTAACGCATTGTTAATAAGTCACCAGTGTTTAGAATGCAGCGCTCATTTAATGAAATGTGCGATGACGTCGATCCGTTCTGTTTGGGGCGTCTTTCGTTTCGGGCACGGTTGTTGGGTGCCTGCTCTCGGCATTAGTATCAGCCACAGTATTATATCATATTTTTTGTATTTTATTGTATTTTTTATAATCTTTTGTATTCTTTTCTAATTTTCTACTGGATTTTTTATTGCATTACTTGTATTACTACTTGATGAACTGCTTTTCGTTTATATTGGTATATTGGTTCGTATTTGTAAATGGCCATGCTTCTCACTTATCTTTACACCTGAGCAATTTGTCGTGTTAATGGTATTATTTTGATTTGCCATCCACCGAACACAACACATTTATTGCAGCCTCTGGATGTTGCATCCACTAAAACAACCCTGGAAAAAAGTTACAAGGAAATGGCTATTTGACCACGAAGGAAAGAACATTCACAAGAAGGACATACCTACCGCATTACATCCAATTTTGATGCAACATAACTTTTCAAACACTATAATCGCCGGTTTTCGTACCTGTGGTGTATCTATCCATTTGATGATAACGCACCCCGATATGACAAATGTGTTAAAAAACCTCGCACATTTTTTACGATGAACCTATACCAGCAATACCAGGCAACAATAATGAATTGAATCATTTGGAATTCATAGAAAGTAAAATTGATGCTTTCGTGTTACAATCTTTTAAAGAGACGTTTAATGGTAAGTGTTACTGGCAAGGGAAGAGCAATTCCTGGAATTATATAATTTCTGGAAAACAGTTAAAGATAACATAAACAAGGAGACAAATGTAACTCCACCTATACTTTTGGATTAACATGTTAATCAACATTAACTCATTACGATGAAGAGATTTATTCCTTTGACTTTCCAGAATTCGACATAATAGACCAAACTATCACCGAAAATAAAACACCAACCACACAAATGATCGACAACAACATATCAACAGATCCACCAGCTTTTGCAGATCCCACTGAAAAACGAATTAATATTTTCCAAAATATTATTATTCAACCAGCACAATATGAAAATAATACCAAAGGTAAGGTTTCAGGTAAAGAGCAGATGAAAACTATGAAAAAGCGAACAATCAGTGACGTGCTAAAAACTGTGCGAACGAGCCCAGAAGAAAGTCAAGTCTCAGATAAAGTAAAGCGCAAAAGAAGTACCCTACTATCCGTGGTCACGTCCGATAAATGCATTGAAATTCAGGAAGCAAAAGTAAACAGTAGTGTGAAAGAGAACAAGAGAAAATAACGACAAATCACCCGACAAGGAAAATATTTCAATAATAACACTGAAAACATCTGAAACACAAAATATAATACTAAAGACTCAAGAAACACGAAAACAAATAAATTTGTTCAAGGTTGGTGCATATGTTATTGTCAAATATGACAAACAATTTTATCCAGCCAAAATTGTCAATGAGGATCGAGGAGAATACTATTGTTGTGCGATGCAAAAGAGCAGCAAATATCACTGGAAATGGTCAGATCCTCACGACCTCCTCTGGTATAAAGAAGAAGATATCGTTGTACAAATAAGGGAGCCGTCAGCTGTAAACACACGAGGGGCGTATGCGGTTCCAGAAATGAAAAACTTTATTTAAAGATAATAATTTAAAAATAACCTATGTTTATCTTTAAGTTATATGGATTCTTTTTTATTTTGAATGTTAATTTATTTTGAGTTTGAGTAGAATAAATTGTTAATTTTTGTATTCTGTTGAGTTTTATTAATAAAATATTTGTTTACAGTTATAGCAAACATGTTACGAATATCTGGTGGCCAGAACTAGTTCCTTCAATGACCACAACAGGTGATTAATTTTATTTATTCTGCTTTTGTTCGGTATCTACTTCGTATATTGCGTATTCTATTCATAATAAGTAAAGCTTATAATGTATAGTTACCTAATCTATGAAAACGGTAGTTTGAAAATAATCATTTTATGATTAGTCAAACATATAAATTCTCTTAAAATGGCCACAAACGGTGCAGTTACCCTAGTTTATGAGGACCCAATAATGGATACGGAGAACTTGAAAGATAGAGTTCGAGCTGCTTTCAATTAGTTATGTGCTAACTCAATCAGGGACGCCACCAACAATAATATCTTAAAAAGACTTGAAGCACGTTTTGCGGAAAACGGCAACGTTTTTGAACAGTTACTGACATATAATTAAACAGTTTTTTTAAATTTAGTTTACGATTTTGTTTTATTTTTAATATTGTTTTATTGCAGGCTTATAATTTTATAAATACTAAATTAATTATAACGAAAAACGTCCTAAAAAAACCTCTTCAATAAAATTCTGTTTACTTGAAATTGTTCAGTTGTTTTCCAACGCAATCTAGGTTTGGCAATGTTTGCAATTTCTACTGTGATGTTTAAAAATCGATTTAAGTAGGTAAAAATGCATTTCAGGTAAAGGACATTTTACACAAAGATTATCTAAAATATTCCATAGAATTTAAAAATGCATTCATATGTTAGGGTTGCCATTTGAAAAAAATCGACTTTTAGTACTTTTCTCGAATTCAACTTTGATCTTATAATTTGAACACCCTGTATAACTTTTAGAAGAATTTTACCGATGTGTCGATAATATGTTACCTTCACAACAATTTTGCCGGACAATTTTTTTGCAGCTGTCATTTTTTAAAGAAAAATATGATTACTTATCTCAAAAATGACACATGTTAGGTATAGGGAATGTAACATAAAATTGATCTAGAATTTAATTACGATTTCAAAAATGTGATAAAATACAGGGTGTTCCATTTGAAATATAAAAGTAAGCGAAAACTCAAAATATTTTAGTTGCGACAATCGTGTCCAACAATATAAGTCCACAAATTTTCAATCTCTCATTTCATTTGGTTCTCCATATACTTCTAATGGCAGCTCGTCGTGGGAGACCCTGTATATAACGTCTAATTTTGTGGAATAACAAAATACCTAGTGGTTCACAATAATATGAGATATGGATTGTTTAACGAATTACTTGTTTCTCACATGGGAGCTACAAAAATAAAAGAGTTAGCACGTAATTATTTTTGGTGGTCAGGTTTAAATAGAAGCAAAATCGCATACTTGTGCAAACTGTAAATTAGTGAAAGATAATCCACCAAAGCAGCAATTACAGCTGTGGGAATGGCCAAAAGAACCGTGGTCAAGAATACATATCGATTATTTTGGTCCTATTTATAATGAATATTTTTAGTAGTTCTTGATGCACACTCAAAATAGCTAGAGTGATTCCAACATCTATAACTACTAGTGCGTTCACAATACAAGCTTTGATGAGTTTAATTGCCAGATTTGGTTTGCCGCGTGTTCTTGTTTCCGATATCGGAAAACAATTTAAGTCTGGAGAATCTTTAATGTTTTCTAACAGGATGAGTATACCTCATATTACCACTTACCTATTTTAGCCAGCATCTAATGGCGCAGCCGAAATGCAGTTAGAGCCGTCAAAATGAATTAAAGAGACTCTTAACAGATACAATACATCAGATGTATTTTCAGCACTAAATATTTTTTTTTATTTGATTATCGTAAAACGTCACATACCATGACTAAGAAAAAAACATCATCTGAAATGTTTAAAAGGCACATTAATTTTAAATTTAATTTAATTCGCCCAAAAAGATATTTACCTAGAAAGAATAATGTTGTGAATAGCAATGAAGCAGAAAGTTAAAGACGGCAATTTAATCATCATCAGGGCAATGCAAAATCTAAGTTTTGTATAGGTCAAAGAGTATGGATTAAAGATTATAGATTACTTAATAAAATTAGATGGGTAAAAGGCTAATTAAAATATTAGGAACGTGCATGTACTTATAATGTGCCGGAAATCGGTAGTGTGGCAACGTCATGGTAACCAGATTTAATTTTGTCACACAGTAGAAAACTTACTGGCACCATTACCAATTGTCAACGCAACCGAAGATATGATATTCTTGTAATTCAGAATTCTCTCAGACTAGTTTATGATTAACAGTTGTTTGTTATCATATGTTTTGTGCGAGAAATTGAATTGTATAAATGATTTAGTTGTAATTAAGGGTGCAGGTGTAAAATGTTAATAATATAATTTTATTATCGTTCATATAGGCAACGCACGTTTCGCGTTAAGGAAAACCAGTTTCCAGTTTCGCTATACGGATATGTAAGCTCATAACGAATCTTAAAAACTAATAAATAAACAAACTTCGTAAACAAACAACGTGTATAGACACCAGTGAAATGAAAATACTTACGTATAACTGGACGCGAAGGACGCGACATGGTCAATAAGTGAGTCAAATAAATGCATTTGGTATGCAACCCGCAGTAATGTGGGGTAGCCATCTCTTTGTCTCATACGGTACCATGGCCGTATGCGGTTTGACATTTTTATTTGAGATATCGTTTTCAATTTAAAAAACACTACTGCATTCCGCTATCTACCTACGGTAGTCAGACAGTGACACATTCCCCACATCATTGCTCTGTCTGTGTTGCTTGCGCCTGCTTCAAATCTCGCCAGCTAAAGTAAAGCACGCGTCCCTTCCAGTTACATTAAGAGTTCACTGATAGACGCATAACATTTAGTCTATCAAAATGAGCCTACAACTGACACTGCCAAACATTGGCAATCTTTACTGATTTTTAAACATTGCATTACATGCTCCCAGATGAGCAGAATCCCCAAAATGGCAAACCATACCTCATCGTACTTGCAACGTAGGCAGGATTGATGGCCAGGCCGGTTTCCTCCCCCCCCCCCCCCAACTCTCGCGATATGGTACGCATAGCGTATTGAGCTCCACTCAATTTTGCTGAAAGTGTACAACGTGAGGCGACCACTTTAACAAACTGTCCAAAGTAACACCAGTTATATGTTAATAATATGGTGACATACAGCCGGGATGTAAGTTTTAACCTATAATATTACTTTGACAAAGTATGTCGTTAAAATTTTTTATTTGTAACACCTTTATTTAAGAACGACAAATGATCGAGACGCATGAACGACAGCGAGTCGCAATCGATTTGATGAATGGGGACGGTTTGTTACGTATGCACATCTACCTACATATTTGTTGTGTTATGGCAAATTACTTGTCATTGTATTGACCCTGGGGTCCTCATTTCAGCTCAGCTAATTTACGGCGTGTGGATTATGTATATAACTTTTGAGTTTGATAAAAGCAAAATAGTATATAAAAAATATATATAAGTATTATTCAAGTATTCCTGAGGTTGTTGTGAGAACAAGCTTGTCCTATTTAATAACTGTGGTAGGTTAGTAATCAAAATATTGTTGTAAACTAGTAAATAATAACGTAGGTGACAATCGACAGGTGAATTAAATTAATTCATGTATCAATAAGGAATAACCCACTAGAATAAATCTGCTTCGCGCATGTCTAGCGGAGAAACTGTACTGTTATCGTGAATTTGGGTTAAAATCTCATGGAAAATTACCGTATACTGATTTGTGAAACTCACACTCTAGTTAAAAACGTGTTCTGGTTCTAGACATAGTTTACGGTCATTTGAAAGAATTAGTTTAAATGAGGATAACGTTAACTACTTCACAAGCAACAAAGACCAGTTTTTAAATTATGTTTGTAATTAATTTGTGTTATGTATTGTGGGAACTGCAAAATTGACGTTTTATGACGTATGACTTATGACCTCATTAATCTTAATATCATCATAATCAAGATAAAACCAATAAATGCAAAACAAATAAAATCAGCATTTGTACTGAGTTTTAAATTTTTAGACTACTCTGTTTTATATCATAATCAAGATAAAACCAATGAATGCAAAACAAATAAAATCAGCATTTGTACTGAGTTTTAAATTTTTAGACTACTCTGTTTTATAGGATTGTTAGGCGCAGTTAGGACTATTTTTATATGGCAGGTCAGCTAATTGTCGATGTTGTATACAACATTACATGTCCCGTAATTAAAATATAAATATAATAATAGCAAATAAATGTATCGAATCAACATGGACTTGGCGGATATATGGTGTAACTGTTGTCTTTGTATGGCTAAATAAAAATACTAACTTTTGTTGTGCTTTAACATTTTAGAATTATGGGAATGCAAAATTTGAAAAATCACGGTTCATACACCACATTTTTAAGCTGTGTTTGTTTCTCACTTAACTGGGCAATATAAGTGAAATGCTTGTAATTATCCGGCATTTTCCATGATGTTTCTCTGAATACACAGAACACAATGTTTGTTCTATATAATAAAAACGAATATGTAATTAATTTGAAATAAATTATAAGTCGCATTTTTTTAAATTAAAAACTCAAAAATATTGCTATCAAAAGGTGTATCAGTTTTGTATCCTGCAAATAACCGCTTCAAATATAGGTATACAGGGTGAGTCACTAGAGTCGCGGTGATCGGTACTACATTTATCTTAAGAGATAGAAAAAATATTTTATACAAAAAAAATATTATTTGTTTTAAATGGAATGCGATGTAAATCATACCATATTATGAATATTAGGTCTTAGGAAGTTGTCTTTCCAACTGTGGCAAGTTGTATTTGTGTGAAGTAGATAGTTTCTGAGATTTTCAATTGTTTGTAAAAAATGTCAACTACAATCTTATTTTAGAAACAAAGTATATTTTTTGCAGACATTATCTTACAACTTTGTCAGACGATCACCAAAACCAGTAGGCGTTGAAACTGTTAAAACCAGTGTTGAAAAAAATTTAATATCGCTATACAGGATGATCCTACCACGGTTTCTTTTTTTAAATTTTCAATGAGTTTTTTAAATGGAACAGCCTGTATAATGTCTTGGCTGTAATAACCATATACTTCGCTCCAATTTAAATCTAGAAATCGTACACCAAATGTTTTAGTTTTTGCGATATTTGCAAAACATGTCCAAATAACCCTCTTTCCATTAACCTTATCAATATTACTCATATCATTCAGATTATGCGAATTTTGAATTGTCTCCCCAGAAAAATAACCTATTTTAAATCAATTAACAATGACAGTAAGTAGATATTGTTGGTTGTTATATACAACCTCGTTCTCAAACATTGCTCATCAAGTATGGTTTTAGCGTATCTGTATGTTTTTGTGTTTGAACGCACATACCACTACATGAACCGTCTGTGCAAAATTTTCACAAGTGAACATATTTTCACAAGAGTCTCCCTAAAAGTAAGACACTGCTTATGGTTTACTTTGAGGTATACCGTATAACTGAAGTTTCTAGGTCTCCGGGTTCGTTCGCTATACGTTTGCAAAAATGGGAAAACATACTTGTAAAATTTTGTAATATCTTGATAACCGTAATATTTCGTATAGGAATAAATGTAGTTCAATAGTTTCTAAATGGCATCTTCTATAACGCCTTATTTATTTTACATAAGCTACTATACATTGCTACATAAGCCAGTATACAGAGCAATATTAAGATACTAAACAGCATATTACTCTTTAAATTGCAAATATCACAAAAACGAGTCAAAATGGCCTTAATGCAACAGTCTGTATAAGTAAAAATAATTTTCCGTTGAAGAACATGATCGGCAAAGCAACTTTTGTATAAAAGATTTTTTCTATCTCTTAATATAAATGCAGTATCGAACACCGCAACTCTAGTGACTCACTCTGTATAGGCGTCTGAATGTAGTTACTAAAAATAATTACTAGGATTTCTCAAAAAGTAGAAACAGCCTGAATTTTTGTAAGCTGTAGCTTAGTTGGACGTTTAAACAATATCTCAAAAGTGCCCTTCAATATTACTCCCACAATAACTTATATGGGTTAAAGGATGCAATATTGTGACATATAGTGGTGCCTACCCGTTTTGGCTACGGGGTGTTTGATGTCGTTGAATCTTCATCAGCTACAGTGACTGTATCTAAGACGGTAGCTTTTCCTGAAGGAATTAAGACGCTCACAACGGGTTATATAGTATATTTAGTATAATGGTTACAACTGTTATCTTCGAACTGAACTACCTCTACTAAAAGAAATTCAATAAAGTTGTAGATATTCCACGCCATTCTTGTAGTTTCAGTGGTTTAAAATAAAAGAATAACGAGTATTGTTATGTTTTTATATTGGACCAGTCGATTTCGGTTATTTCATCGTCAGGCTCTGTAATAATGTGACACATGATATTTTCCCTGTGCTAGAAGAGGTAATAATAAATTTACTTGAACAAAAGTAGGTAATAATATGAATCAAAGAACAAAATGTTCACAACAGATTGAGCTACTGTTTGACTCATGATTTCTGTTGTTCTAGCTGGTGTAGTGCTAGTCAAACTACATGGTGTTACAAATTTTGACAAAAAAATGTATCCTCATTGTACCCTGTATATGTTCAAAAATAAACGTTAAATAAAAATTTCAACCACAGCATCGTTGATCAAACATCCTACAACGAAACAAAATCTCCGCTCGAGGGAAGACAAACATGGAAGTTGTAAAAGAAAATTAATAATGCGTTAATTTTAACGCCCAGTATATGAACATTAGGCAACCTGTTCTAAAAGACTTAAAATAAACATATTTCAAAGTACAATTATTCATATCTTTCGGTTGCTGAGAATTTGTTGCTTTTTGGTGACGAAAAGCAATATTATAGCGTGAAATTGCCTTCGAAACTATGTACTATACGTAAACTCAGCGAGCCAAATAACAATAAATATAAAAATCTTTAAAAATACAATACAATTTCCATTAACAATATAAATGTAATTGCTGTTTTACTATTACTCTACATATGATGTAAGCTATTTCTGCTAGCTTCAAATACCTCCAGCACGTCATCGACCAACGAAGAAAAATGTAGTTGACTTGTTTTATTTTATCAATATTATTAAAATAAAAATTGCACACCTATTTACAAATTACAGTTCTAACCACAATTATAATTATCCGTTGGCAAAATCTGCTACACACTAAACAAAGAGCTGATTGATGAAGAGCGGTTACAACGGTTTACCGGTGCTCACCCCTGGAAAAATCTGTCTGGGCCTAAACTCGCCTATAAAAAATTACTCGTATATAACCTATAACTACAAGTGAAAACAAGAAACAGAAAAATAAAACTAGATAGAGTACATGGGGAAAACAGATGTTGTTTGTTAACCGGGCTATTCTAATTTATGCATGAGTCCATGTTCAGGCTGCGTCCCTCTAGATCTCATGCCGCAAACTAACCTTGGCTGTGAGGCTTTTGCATGGGCAAGGCTTCAACATTGTGAGTAGTTTAGCTTGTTTCCTTCATGTTTTATAAGAGGTGTAGCATAATCCCAAAACCCTGTATTAAGCTAATAAAGTTGTTACACATATGGCAGTCGTTTTCAGTGTTTTATTTCCAAGCCACCTTGCCAATATGAAGCGGCACCAATGCATCCATGAAATTCCATGTTGTTGTCGTACAGTATCTTTTAGCAGGGCACTATATTGTAGGGTGTAACAGTGTAACACCAGGGACTGGTATAATAGCAGTTGAAGTACAAGTAAACACGAGTTTAGTTTGTTAGATAGTGGTTGGGTTTTTAAAAAGATTTAACAAACTTAACAAATTTATTTAGTGAAACGTAGAACACGTACAACACGTACAACGTCGAGCATAGCTTGCAGCGTACTAACACGTCGATCAATGGTGTATTGACTTTTATAACATAATCATGCTGACATAAGTATAACAGTACTATGTCCTTATATAGTAACACAGATTGGTAATGTGGACCTGTGGTTAGACATGCGACATATCTCAAGTCCGTTATGTTGTGAATTTGGAAGTCAGCAAATAGCCTATATTGCTCATAACTGTATTTATTAAAAACCATATTTTTTGCTTTTATAAAGAAAGACTTAATCAGAAAAGCTTTGTCAACGGCTTTGGGAGCTAGGTAACAAATAAAACATTGTCCACTTTGTTGCTGATGTTTCGGCTTTATTTTTAGCCTTAATCAAAGCTTAACGGCATACATGCACGGTCGTGAACAATCTGTACCGAAAGTGGGGTAAGCGGAAACAACCCCGCGGAGGTGGGCCCTCCCGACTCCCGAGCAAGTTATTTTATTTATTTTTATTTTTAGGGAGTTTAGACACGCCTAATGCTATGCGATTATAATGGCCGCCGTTCTGAATGTTTATGAATGAGGCGGTACCAGGCGACCAGAAACATTGAGAAGCCCGTATGCAGTACGAAAGCGATTGCAGGCCGCCCCGCCGGCGCCGGCCGTTAGCAATACTGCTCTGACCCGATCTCAAGTATCCAGCGGCGAGAATACCAAAGCGATGACAATATTATTGTCGATTTGCTGTGTGACCTACACTGTGATGTGTCGGTATTGCGAATCGCTTCGCTTAACGCGGACTTCCACAGCCAGTGGTTCGGCGAGTCACAGAACTGGTTCTCGGTTTGCGATGGCTCGCCTTAAGGCGAACCAGGACTGGTCACACCGCGCGTGGTTTGTAGTTCGTTTAGATGCAGTTGGCTCGGCGAAAAATAACGGATGATCGATAAATCACTAGTCAGTAGTAAATTGGAGCATGGATGCTCAACAGCAAATAACCGCTTCCGCATCTTTGTGATCTATTTACGCTGGCACATTCGCCCTGTTAAATAAAAACAAGAAACAGTTTTTTTTAATCTTTAACTTTCTTTGCACTTGTTAAATCGCCGCCTTTGTGTATCACACCGGCCGTGCCGGGCAGTATGGCCATTTAATATATATGAAGGGTTTCTTTAAAAACACCAATATAGGAGAACAAAAATAGAATCGGTGAATAGTACGTGACCTTAAAATATAATATTTTTTAAAGTAAGATTCACCGTTACCCAAGTTGCTTTTGTTCGAAATAGTTTTATCTATTGGTATATATGATAAATTGGAAGCAAATTCTGGTAAAATCAGAAATTTGGTTGTGACATATTCTTCATGTGTAAGTACATACATACGTTGATTAAAGTTGTACATTTAAACGGTCCGCAGTTCGGCGAGCCAACTTTATTTTGCACGAACCACTACGAACCTTGCACGAGCCTCCTAGGCACGCCTCCTTTGAATCACGCAAATTTACCGAATTCAAATGGATAACCACGAGCCACGAACCGCGAGCCATAGCGAACTATAGCGAACTACCTATGTCAGACGGTGCGTGGTTCGCGGTGCGTGGTTCGCGGTGCGTGGTTCGCGGTGCGTGGCTCGCCGGATCACAGTCCGTGAAACCCCGCCTACAGAAAGTACTGGTTCACCCGTACCGGACAAGAAAAGAGACTTCCGATTTATGAGGAATTTTTAGATTTATGTGTAAATTTTTAAATTTTCGAACCAGTAAATATAGGTATCAGCAATAAGAAAGAAAGCAATTCATAATATAGAAGCACAAAAATGATTGAAACTTATTGTGTAGGTTTTTGTTTCTATATATTTGACGTATGAATTCAAATAAGAGTGAAAATCAAAACAACTAGAGAATATGTAAATCGGGTATAATCATGTACAACAAATATTCGATGTATATCAAATAATTATGTACCTAAAATAATTAACTTAAACGCTACAGTGAATTGTATTCTATACAAGACAATTACAAGTGAAGTCATATTTTCGTAGAATGTATATAGCATAATTATGTACCTGAAATACTTAACTAAAACGCTATAGTAGATTGTTTATATACAAGGAAATACAACTGAAGCCAAATTTACATTGTAGCATCTATCTAGCATAATTATGTACAATAAATATTCGATGTATAATTATTATGTACCTAAAATAATTAACTAGAACGCTAAAGTAGATTGTATTATATACAAGGCAAATACAAGTGCCCAAAATTTAACACAGAATGTACCGATACAGCATTAAACCCCACAATATTTTAAAATGTATCGCTACATAATACTAACACCAATTCGTTAATTTATATAAAATTTATTATTCAATGTAGAAAATTACCGTATAATACTCGATTTATAAGACATCTTGTCACATTCGTCTTATAGAACTGGTAAAATAATACATACAGTGAGACAGTAAAGTATGGAAACTTGAGAAAATCCCCGAGACGATTTGTTATCTTTAAAAAAAAGTTATCGAAATTTTTTTAAATGACAACGTTACTTTTTTCTGGTTGAGTTTGATCTTTTAATTGTCTAAATGGTAGCGCAAACAATTTATGGCCTTACATACGAAATTTTTTCGAGAAAAAATTTACAATTGAAAATTGTAAATATTGGCAACTTTAGGGAACATGGATTTTCTGAATTGAATATAAAATTGCGTTTTCGAAAAAAACTATGGTAAAAATGTAAAAAAACGTGATTTTGGTAATGTTGCAAATTTATACCAGCTGAACCCATTGTCCTGGAAACCTCAAAATAGGTCTCATAACCTTATTCTTTGTATTTTACCTGTAATCCTGAAAGTTGGTCGACAAATGTTTTCAAAGCATTTACAATGATTCTAGTATTCGAACGCCTTCATAAAAGAAAACAAAAACGGACTAACCCAGATATACAACTTTCAAGCGCGAATGCGCAGTCAGCGCAATAAATCAATCGAAGACGCCTAACCGCTTTGAAATTAAATTGGATATAAATATGTGTACTTTGACAATTTAAAGTCGACGTGTCCGAGGATTTTTTCAAATAAATTTTCTCAGATTTTGTCATCATTTCATACTTGCGCGCCCACTATATATTATTATTATTATTAAAACAAAAACCATTATAACAAGAAAATTATTCTGGTTGTCGGTACGGAGGATCTCTCATAGGCAAATTCCGTGGATGACGTGGATAGACCAATTCGGGCAACACACAATCCTCAAAAAATGTCGTTAGGAAGGGATGCGATTTAGTCTATGCATTAAAATTATGCATACTTACTATAATACATTATACAGTGTGTTTCTTAATAACATGCTAATATTTAAGGAGGTTATTGTTGGGTCCATTTTGAGTAAAAAATCAGATGAACATATGTTCATTTTGAACTACAGGGTGCTGATTTTTTTCTTTATGATAACTTTGGTATGACTAGATATTTTTGTGAAACGTAGTACGCATCTTCTATGCATCAAAAGGCCTTTTTTTTGCTGTACAACATATTTTTTATTCTTTCCAGTGGCGTTCGTGCGGGGTTTGTACTGAATCATTTCAAAGAGAAAAGTGATACGCCACTGCTTTTTCTTAAAGTAAAAATTATTTTTGAAAACCCTTCTTACCAAATCTGGGTGATACCTGCCTGTTTCGGGCATTTTTTTAAAGTAGGCCCCGTAAAGTAAGTTCAAATCATATAACACACATTCACACGTGGCAGCCGACGGACGTTAACAATGAACTAAGACGTAAGACTTAATCCACAATAAAATTTCTTTGATTAAGCTATAATAAAGAGACCAAAAATATCCAACAATAAGTGGAAGTGAACACAAAGAGCTTATGAAGGCTTTATGTGAACGAAGACTAAAATTAAATTCCAGGCAATCTGTGTTCTGTGTAGATTACATAATTAAGCACTTTATTAAAGATATGCCGGTATTCTAAAATTGAGAAATGGTATCCAGGGCTTAAATAATGACTCCCTTCTTGCGAACATTTATGTTATTTGTTTTCTGTTTGCATTATCACTTCCTAGATTTTGTAATAGATATATCCAGCGTTCATTGCAGACATTCACATTACAGATAGTCCAGATTATGTAGTATAAACATATTTGCTCCTTAGCCGTTTGAGTATCATTATATATTATTCATTTCTATTATACCTATTGGTATTGTGTATTTGTGGTCATAGCTGTTCCATAAATGATTTATTATTCTTATTGTCAGCCAACACCACCGATGACGAAACTTGTCGAATCGCACGCTCAATACCAAACTGCATTGTCATTTGAGAATTCATCTATGTCAGTTTATAAAATAATGTATATAAAAAATTTATAAAATAATATATATATATAGATTATTTTTTCGTTTTGATCGTTTTCAACATTTCCATGAGGATTATAAGAATTGCGGGGTTTACTAAACGATCCATGGTCCGCTAAATTTCTGTCCAATGCTAAGAATTTTGTACGACTGGGCATTTCTATGAGAACAATAATAAACCCTTATATCACGCTTTTCGTTATTGGTAAACGGCATTTTACATCCACAATCAACCACAATTAAGGTTTATTTGGTTAAATTGCAAACCCAACGCTGAGCGCGCCGCTTGATCCAAGTGCATTTTGTTGACGTTGCTTGGCAACGAGTCCGGCCGTCTGTAACCAAGCTCCAGTTAGGTACTTAAAGGTTTTTTATTAATACACCATTATTTTAAAAAATAATGTTAACATGTTATATAACTATCGGAAAATGCCAAAATTCCACATGGCGCCCATTAGAAAAACAAAAGTTGGCCATGGTTACGCCGCCATCTTTGAAGTTATTTCAAATTAAAAAATTACACTGCATTCCTTGTTAAAAAGTAGCTGTAGAATGTTTTTGTTTCAAATGTCTAGCTACGTTTAGTTTTGAATAAAAAATTAAAAACGATATCTTAACATTTCAGTTTTTTTGCGGATATCTTTAAAATGGAAAATGTTAGCTAAGATTTCTTTTGAGATAATTGATTAGCACAAAAATACGAAACTTTGCCAAATTTAAAAATAGCCTCCATCTCCACTAATAAGCGAGATCCCCATGGTGAGCCTCGAAATTGAATCACCCGGTATATATATATAATAATAATGATAATAATAATAATAATAATAATAATAATTCCTTTATTGTCATTGATCAAAAGATGATACAGACATTGTCAATTTGAACATGTAAAATGCAGACTATAAAATAAGACATATCAATACGTTTTAAAATACAAACAAATACAAACAAAATGCCACAAATCAGTTGGAGCAAGCGATGTAGTCGGAAACGTCATAGAACTCTTTCTCTAACAGATATACACGTACTGCCTTTCTGAATCGCGATAAATTCGCTATACTGATTAAGTCGTTCGGCATCGCGTTGTATACTTTAATCATCATGTACATAGGTCCGGCCTGAAAAGTAGACGTGTTGTGGTGAGGGATGGCTAAACGCATAGAATTACGGGTCTGATTCTTGCTCCCTGGCTATGCCGTACTGATGAGGACTAATAATCCGAAACACGTGTAGACGGTTGCTTCTTCGATCTTCGATCTTCGTATGACGGAATTGCCCGACAAATACCTTTTTCCTTTATATCTTACCGTCGATTAACCAGCTTTCCTTTAATTTCCATGGGCTATGGTGTACCTGGGGTGTACCAGTCACCTCCGGCGCGACGTCACTTCTTGTCTTCGAATCCTGAAGATGTTGGGACTGAAGCACCAAATTGGCGACATTGGTCACCCCGTGTAGGGAACCATTTGAGTGTTTTTCCATTGAGTGTCCATCTTGCTCCTTGGCTATACCGCACTGATGAGGACTAATAGTCCGAAACACGTGTATACGGTTGCTTCTTCGATCTTCGATCTTCGTATGATGGAATTGCCCGACAAATACCTTTTTCCTTTATATATATATATATATATATATATATATATATATATATATATATATATATATATATATATATATAATACTGCGATGTAATGGTCGGGTATGTCGATCAAAAATTAAAAATATTCAGTAATTTACATTAAATTTTGCTATATTTCGAACAATGTTGTATTCTTCCACAGGCAAACTGCAAATCACAAACAGAAAATAGACATAGTTCCACAGAATGAATTTAACTACATGATAAAATAATACGAAAGAAAACTTACAATTTGTATTACAATTAGACGGCAATGAGGAGACATTAATTACACAATTAAATAATGCAGGACAAACGAGCATCATCAACGAATCGTCGGCACATTTCTAAAACTTTTTGTGACACCACAAGCGTAAACAACACGCACACGTTCAACGGTGATGACCAGATGGAGTGCACAGCAAAAATATTTTTATTTATTAAACATGTATATATATATATATATATATATATATATATATATATATATATATATATA
Organism: Aphodius sticticus; assembly: GCA_963966075.1. Taxonomy (NCBI): domain Eukaryota; kingdom Metazoa; phylum Arthropoda; class Insecta; order Coleoptera; family Scarabaeidae; genus Aphodius; species Aphodius sticticus. The sequence continues at coordinate 37,418,773 of OZ014509.1, read as the reverse complement.
TATATATATATACCATAAACCTTAGTGGGAATTCAGTCAAAAAACGTTTTTTCTTTTTTATATTTTTTATTCCATGTACCAATATTTCGGACTAAATTGTGTCCTTCTTCAGGGTTCTAAAATTGTTTAACAATATATTAAAATTATAAATAACTACCTATAACTAATACAAACCGGAGAAAATTAGAATGTAAGTGTAAAAATCATGAAAGATGTCAACAAAGTTTGAAAAAGTTTATAAACAATGAAAGGCCTACGTTAAAAAATATATATATGTATGATACTAGACACTAGAAACTAACCTAAATAAGAATGAAATGACATAATTGGCATGTACCGTGTCACAATTGGTTTAAATTTGTTGGATGGATGTCTTTGAATTTTAAAAGATAACTATAAATTGAGCTTAGATTGCTAATGTCAGTTTTTTTGTTCGTCGTACAACGGTTATCATTTATATAATACATTTCTAAAAAAGAGCGCTTGAAAAAATTAGTGTCACTGTCTAGCACTTCTATATTTTGAAAATCCATATTATGTCCGAGAGAGTTAACATGGGAAGCCAAAGCACAAGCGTTAGGCCTAATTCTGGTATCACTTTTGTGTTGTGCAATTCTTCTTTTTATGTGTTGAGAAGTCTGTCCAATATATTCTTTAGGGCATACACTACATGGAATTTTGTAGATGACATCAGAACGAAAATCTAGCGGTAATGGATCCTTTACTTTTGAGAATAATGATCCTAATCTCTTCAGTGTTCTACGACCAAACAATAAATTTTGATCCCTGAATATTTTAATAAGATTGGGAGTGAGTCCTGCTATGTAAGGTAATACGTTAAATTTACTTGAACCAGTTCTTCTTGTTACTTCGTTATTTGTTGGTGTCCGACTACTAAAAAGTAGCTTCCTAATAAGAGGTTTTGGATAAGAATTTTCTTGTAAAATATTTCCAAATTTGTGCAGGTTTTTGTTTACAAGGGAAGGATGAACAATTTTTGTAATTCTTTGCTTTTGAGCTAAAATAAAGTTCTTCTTGATATTCATTGGATGGTAAGAATGAAAATTAATGTATCGTCCAGAACTGGTGGGTTTTTGATACCAATCAAGAATTATTTTATTATGTTGATGTCATAATTATCAACTTAAAAACAGTATGGGATTTTACAAAGAAATACAAACTATTTATGGTAAGGAAGCAGTTATTAGCATGAAACGGATGGCGTGTATCAACAAAAAGCTAGCATCATTTAGGAACAGAAGAATTTTTCTTCTACAATGCCGCCGCAATCGTGTCACACCAAATCATATAGCGCATAATATCAAGAACTTATTAAATCTGATAGAGACAGATATAGGACCAATATGGCAACATGTCGACAACTTCAACAAAAATGTAAGAAGCCAGATTATAAACATTGAGATCAGTATAACTATCAGCACTATCAGCAAATTTGAATGTGAACTCAGGCAAGTGACCGACTCTCTCTTTAATATCATACCATCAGAAATTATCAACGAGTATCTGCACAGATTGTCAACTACCTATGGAAAGCTTTTCAACGAAATTAAAATAAGCAACATATTAAAGTTCAATAGATTGCTGTCAGCAAATTGTGTAAACTTGAAATCTAATATTGCTTGGTTCAAGAATATAAGCAGTACTGTTTTTCCATCAGGCATTCAAAACTTCTTGGCATTGGGACCTAAATTCAGTATACCAGTAGGATATAATGATATTCGGATTCAAAATATTCTGGCAGACTTCGAACTTATTATCAGTGATTTTGAATTAGCAACACAAAATTTATATAGATCAATGGGAACCAACATCATAACCAATTTTTTACATACTAACAAAAATTCCAAACAACCTTTAGAAAAGTTGGTTAAAGATACTAAGTCTTTTTTAAAAAGCAACCCAAATCTTTATAAATGAGAGCTGATAAAGGTAATGTCACAGTAGCAATGGACAAAAGTGACTACCATAAAAAAGTATTGGATATAGTTAATGACAATGAAAATTATAAGAAAATACAAAGGGATCCTACTCTAACTATACAAAACAAAAACAATAGCTGGGTAAAAAAACTGAAAGAATGTCACGAAATTGATGAAGTTACGGCCAAACAACTGACAACTTATAAAGCGGTAGCTCCTCGCTTTTATGGTCTTCCAAAAATACATAAGACTGAAGTACCTTTACGTCCTATTGTTGCTTCTATCAACTCACCCACGGAAGGCTTATCGAAATATGTTGCAAAACTACTTACATCTACATGTTTACATGAAAATGATTACTATGTACGAGATAGTTTTCATTTTGCAGAATATATGCAAAATATGGTTTTGCCGAATGGTTATGTGTTAATTAGTTTGGATGTAGTTTCTTTATATAGTAACATACCTTTAGATTTGGTCAAAAGTAACATAAGTGACAGATGGGATGATATTGCTCAAACATGCTCAATTTCTCTCAGGATGTTCTTAGAATTACTGGATTTCATTTTTGCCTCTAGCTATTTTCAATATGATAACCAAATTTACAGTCAAATTTTTGGATGTGCCATGGGATCTAATTTGAGTTCAATACTGGCTCATATAGTAATGGACACATTGCTAGATACACAGATACCTAAATTAACTTTCAAGCTTCCTTTTATAAAGAAATTTGTTGATGACTTAATTTGTGCAGTACCAGAGAATAAAGAAGATGAGATTTTGAACATTTTCAATTCCCACCATACAAGACTGAAATTCACCGTAGAAAAATAATCTAACTTTTCTGTCCCTTTCCTCGACACCAGGGTTACCAGACATCAACATAATAAAATAATTCTTGATTGGTATCAAAAACCCACCAGTTCTGGACGATACATTAATTTTCATTCTTACCATCCAATGAATATCAAGAAGAACTTTATTTTAGCTCAAAAGCAAAGAATTACAAAAATTGTTCATCCTTCCCTTGTAAACAAAAACCTGCACAAATTTGGAAATATTTTACAAGAAAATTCTTATCCAAAACCTCTTATTAGGAAGCTACTTTTTAGTAGTCGGACACCAACAAATAACGAAGTAACAAGAAGAACTGGTTCAAGTAAATTTAACGTATTACCTTACATAGCAGGACTCTAAGGTTTATGGTATAATAACATACAGTCGTTAAATTATCAACTTATATATATATATATATATAATGGATCCCAGGCGTGGCTGTAGTTTTTTAACTTAAAAAATTACCGCCATCTTGTATTAACTATTTCAAAGTTATATATATATATATATATATATATATATATATATATATATATATACAACAACGGAGGATTAGTCGGGTATGTCGATCCAAATAAAATACTTAAGTGATTACCTTAATATTTGCTATATTTCGAATAACAATGCATTCTTCTACAGGCAAAACTAAAAAACAATAAGCGACACAATTCACCAATTATCATTCATCATTATGTACTTACATTTTGTATCACAATAGGCTGCCCAAAAGTAACATACAACATCACAAAACCATGCATTCCATGCGGTACATCAAATAAAAGACTCAAGAACAATTATTGCCACTACAACACATTTACAATAAATATCTTAAAAACATCCTGCAACGTCCGACAGTGACGGCGACCGAAACGTTCAATGGTCAACTCAAGCATACGAGTCATCAGTACGGCTAGCCCAATGACCAAAATTACGAATAATACAAAACACAGACAATACAGAATGTTTTCTCCCTTGTACTTTAGAAACTACTGGATATAATTGGTAATGATATTTGGTATACACCCAAGGACGGCTCAATGACGAAAACATAAAAAGAACATTTTATACACAGTGTTCAAAAAGTTAACCATGTTATTATCGATAGCACCCATTTTTAATGCATGTGGGTAGTTTTTTTGTAAATGTACAATTACAATTTATTAAATAAATTCTCAAATTCCAATTATCTTGAAATTTTGCGCATTTAATAATATTTTTTTCAATATTGTATTTTCATGCAAATACATGCAAGAATAGGCGAGACTAGTTTACATAGATGTTTTTACATAAATTGCACCGCACAAATATGCAAACATTTTTGTATGGTTCTGTTCCTAACACGGTATTTTTACTTTTGGTGTTTGATAATAAAGTACTATTTTATAAATAAATGATTAAACATTGTAACAGCTTGCCCCAATTTTCCCTACATTAGGTTGTCCATTACCTATGCCTACCGTAAGCATATCTAATATCTGACGGATATCATCTGTTTTATAAGGCGGTTATTATAAAAGTGTTTATCACCAACAAAAAAAAAAACTTTTAAATACATTTTTTATTTAGATATATGAAAAAATATAACAATAACAAAAACACAAAATAATTCTCAAGTCCAGGAATCAGTTTAAAAATAAAATATATTCTTAATAAATAGAATTAACAGTAGGTAACTCAAATAAAATCTGTATCACATTTGTGCACTTACAAATCAAAAATAAACAATATTCATAGTAAATAATAAAATAAAAATAAAATACAGGTACAGTTGACATTTGTAAACAAAACAAGAGAAGATGACGTCCTATTGTTACAAACTTTATCTTGCTTTATTTTTGCAATATAAATGGTGTAATTGTTGTACTACCACAAAAAAATAAAGGTCTAGAAGGACTTTTGTATTAAAAATTAAATATAAAACGTTTTTTTAAAGTTTTGTATTAAAAAGATAATAAATAATAAGTTATAAATAAAAATAATTTTTCGTATCCACTGGCAGAATAATACAAACCGAGTTTCTAATTTATTACTGAAGCCTCAATTACATTTAGCCAGTTTACACGTTGCTAGTTGGTGAATTCACTAGTTGCTCGCATGCATATTTGCGCAATTCTTAAAAGCTAAGTAAAGCCTCAATTACATTGAGCGAGTTTACACGCTGCTAGTTGGCGAATTCACTAGGTGCTTGTCATCATGTTCACAACGTTACTCGCAGCTTGTAAACTATCTGCGAACATGATGACACTGGGCGAGTTTACTAGCAACTCGTGAATTCGCCAACTAGCAGCGTGTAAACTCGCTCAATGTAATTGAGGCTTTACTTAGCTTTTAAGAATTGCGCAAATAAGCATGCCCCAACAAGTTACACACTCGTGCATGCAATTTGTATGGATTGGCATTTTTTAGTCTCGATTTGATAATCTTCCTTATTTTAGTCATGAGTAGTAACTAAATAAGTTAGTCAGGACTAACGTCACTAAAGGCCCAACACTGAAAACCCAGTGAATAGATTCGTTGTGTGGCGATTATGTAGATACTAACAGAATTCCATATCTGAGGCTCTATTATATTGCAGCATCACCTTAATGAAATATCGAATTGAAATATATCACATTGACCACAGCATGCTGGAAATTATTAATAATAGCCGGTTCATGTGATAAATTCTTCACTTTAACCTCGCCACTTGGCTATTATTAATAATAACCGGTAATTATTAATAATAACCTATTTATCACTATGACCGTAACATATATATAAACGTATGTGATTTTGTGGGAAATACGGTCCGTTGGGCGATATAAAGGAAACTCCTTTAGTCTACGTTCAAATTTTCGTCTTTAATAAAAACTTCTTCAGGAGCAAGCTATTTGAAACAAAACACAGGCTTTAGTCAGTATAGTAGTCTACACACTTATAAATAGTGAGCAAAAAACAGTTTCTACTTACACATAGAGTAGGACAAAAGCTTGCCGGGAGAAATAGACGCAATCACAAGCAACACATCAACGCACTCATCTGCTTGACACATTTATAAACATTTAGCACGATATAACACAATATAAACGAATTAAAACTAAGAGGCCACATGTCTCCTGCACGAAGGACAACAGGTTCTGTGAACCATGTCAACGGAAAAACGAAACACATCAACTTTGAACGCTAGGGTCACCAACATCAATACCAACCGTGTCGTGTGGGTTTTTGAAGTTTTGATTAATTAAAAAGGAATAAATGGTGCTTAATTTACTTGTGTCGGAGTTAAAATTTAAGCAAATGTTTCTGTTGGATTGAATGCAAAACATTTCCAGAAAAAGTCGGGATTTGTAATTACTTTCCGTGGCCACAATTTCAGTATGGCCCCACTTCATTATATGGTTACAGTCAATGTCATGTTGTGCTACTGCACAATTTTTTCTCCGTAATTTGGTGTCACTTTTGTGCAGGGAAATACGTGATTTAAGCCACTGACTGGTCTGACCATAATATTTTAGGGGGCAACCACCGCACGGAATACAATAAATTACATTTGACTTTAATAATTGGAGGGGTTTGGTCTTTGACATTAGAAAAAATATTACTGATAGATTTTTTATTACCGACAACAACACGAAAGTCATCATTTTATAAATGTGTCAAGCAGATGAGTGCGTTGATGTGTTGCTTGTGATTGCGTCTATTTCTCCCGGCAAGCTTTTGTCCTACTCTATGTGTAAGTAGAAACTGTTTTTTGTTCACTATTTATAAGTGTGTAGACTACTATACTGACTAAAGCCTGTGTTTTGTTTCAGATAGCTTGTTCCTGAAGAAGTTTTTATTAAAGACGAAAATTTGAACGTAGACTAAAGGAGTTTCCTTTATATCGCCCAACGGACCGTATTTCCCACGAAATCACATACGTTTTAATTCCAAACTAAGTCGGTCGCTATTTCCATTCAACTATATATATATATAGGAATTAACGTCAAGTCAAATAATGTGGGAATATCGGTCAATTGGGCGTAGTAAAGGAAACTCCTTTTGTCTAAGTTCAAATTTTCGTTTTATTTCAAAACTTCATCGGGAACAAGCTAAAATTAATACACAAAAAGAAACACATAAGCTTCACACAAGCAGTGCAGAACAGGTATTATACGATAATAAATACTAAACACTACTTACATCATAGAGTCAAAGAAATCAGCCAAGAGAAATACATTATCGGAACAGCCACATCACCAAACACACCACTGGTTCATTTGTAATAGCTGAAGGCTAAACGATACATTTTTATTAATACTTAACATAACATCTGAAATATACGAACACGGGACATGCTCTGAGCCTTTCAGTTGAACAAAACAAAAACAACTGTGAAGCGGCAAACCAAACTATGACCACCAACCTTACAAACTCATGGCTGGCCGGGTAACCAACACTGACACCAACCCTACACTACTCGCCGTTAAATTTATGATCAATCAAAAATGAATAAATATTACTGAGTTGACCCGTATCTGACTTAAAATTTAAACTATGATCCTTATGGAGTTGAATATAGAACATTTCCAGAAAGAGTCTAGACCTATTATTACCCTCAACCGCAAGTATATCAGTGTTGCTCCAATCCATAACATGATTACTATCTACGGCATGTTGTGCAACAGCACAATTTCTTCTACGCAATTTAGTGTCACTCTTATCCAAAGCCAACCGTGATTTCAACCACTGAGTAGTCTGACCATAGTACTTTAGGGAACAACCACCACATGGTATACAATAGATGACATTGAACTTCAAGAGATGGTGTGTTTGGTGATGTGGCTGTTCCGATAATGTATTTCTCTTGGCTGATTTCTTTGACTCTATGATGTAAGTAGTGTTTAGTATTTATTATCGTATAATACCTGTTCTGCACTGCTTGAGTGAAGCTTATGTGTTTCTTTTTGTGTATTAATTTTAGCTTGTTCCCGATGAAGTTTTGAAATAAAACGAAAATTTGACCTTAGACAAAAGGAGTTTCCTTTACTACGCCCACTTGACCGATATTCCCACATTATTTGACTTGACGTTAATTCCTAACGAAGTTACGGTCGTTACTCCCTCGCAAGTATATATATATATATATATAATATATATGTATATATATATATATATATATATATATATATATATATATATATATATATATATATATATATATATATATATATATATATATATATATACATATATATTTTGTGTAACTTTAAATTAGCCTTGTAGATTATTTTAAAAACACAACAACTTTATTTCAAAATTGTTTATTTTTTTGTTGGGCCCTGTAGGCTTGGTCACATTTAACACATTAAAACTTATAACTAAACGCCACAAGGTATAACACATTAAAACTTATTGAATCTTACGTTTCGACACTGTTTGTGTCTTGATCACAGATAGACTGAATTGTTCGTGCAAAGTTTCATACATTTCAATACCTACATCCAAAGCAAAACCACCCATATAAAACTTGTTTCCAAAACGGGAACTGGTTTATCAAATAAATTCTCATAACCACATAAATTCTTAAATCAAAGTTTTCTTAGTTACAAGTCTGTTGATAAAATTAGCTTATAACAATTTAATAATATTTAAATCCGATCTGTCATTCACTGCATCTTTTTGCTTTAAAATCTCTATGGTTTCTAATACACAACGAGCTTTTAAGTTATTCTCTTTTTTTAGCACCTTCATATCACTAAAATTGAACTGATGTCCGGTATCTTGTTGGTGTTTCTTTAACGCTGTGATGTTTTTTTGCGTATTTGTGACCTTTTAAACGCTCCTCCAAAAGTTGTTCCGTTTGACCAATATAAACCTTTTTGCAGCAACAAGGAATCTGGTACACACAGTGAGAGTTTTTTAGCATTGGTGTAGGAGCTTTCAATTTTGTGTACATTTTGGACAAATTATTAGTATTTTTGTGAGCAACCTTAATATTGAAAGGCTTCAGCATATGTCCTATCTTTTCTGATATTTGTCTAATGTAAGGGAGAGATATATATATAGTTCTTTCCGTGTGGGATTCCTGATTGTTTCCTGTTGTTGCGTCTTTGTTCTGTTCACTAGCAATCTTTCTCCTCTTTGTTACTTTCTCTATTAGATCTTTCGGGTAGTTGTTCTTTTGTAAAATCTTTCTAACCTTGTTTAATGTTTCACTTTGATATTGGGTACTAGTTAGCTTTATTGCTTGGTCTGCTAATCCTCTTATAACGCTTTCCTTGTATGCACGTGGTTGGGTTGAATTATAATTTAGATATCTGTGTGATGCTGTTTCCTTTGTGTACCATTTTGTATAAACGTTTTTGTTATTTATAAATAACAAAAAAGTTTGTGTCTACGGTTAAAAAGTTTATCAGCAAGGTCAAGGGTGAAATCTAGTAGGAGAGTTGTAAAACGCGGTTATTGGACGTATAGGATGGTTCTGTTTATGGAGTTTAGGGAGGGAATATAAGTGGGGGATAGAAGGGTTCATAGGGATAAAGCAGGAGGTATTAAAATATCTTTTATGAGGAGAATAATTCAGAAGGGTGTCCTTACAGAGCTTTATGATATGCCTGGTCTCAGCAACAACTTTAGTTAAAGGGTTTTTCTTAACCTCAATGTAATTGTTAGCACGAAAAAATTCAATAGTTTTTTTCAACATAGATGTAGTAGTACATCATAACAACTCCGGCGTTTTTGTCTGCCTGAACAAGCACAGCATCAGCATCTTTAAGCTTGGATTTAAGATTTTTTGTGATCTTCCAAAGGGGGGAGGGCTGGGGATGATTAAGCTTTTTATTGTTAGGGTTAGCTGATTTCTCATTTTTAATAAAAGGTATAAGGTTGTTGCGGATGGTGGTGTGTGAAGGGAGTGAAGGGAGTGAATAGCAGAGTCAAGTTCAATAGAAGTAATAAGTAGGTTGTTTTTAGGAGGTAGTGCAAATTTGTGACCCTTATTCAACAGTTCAGTTTCGTCAGCGTCAAGTACAATATTGGTAAGATTAGTAAATTGAGATTGGTGTTTACCTCCCGTTGAGCGAATTCCATTGGAACGATTCCCAGCTAAACGTTTTCTAGCTCGGAGGGTATTAAATTTTATATTCTTCGTCCTCATGTCCTCCATCGCCCGCAGTGCAGCCTCATCATGTGCACGTGTGATGATGTCTTCGAGCTGTAGATGGTGGAAATGTTTTCTAAGGTGTCGATGCGAAAAAGCAAGCTTTTCCATGTCGGTGACGATTTTTCCGTAGTGCATGTGCCTGGATTTCTTCATGTATCGTCTCTCCAGTTTCTCCCTCGTTATCGCCGTCAGCATAGTGAATTTAATCTGTGCAAAATTAGGTGTGAGGTATTCGTTTAAACAAGTGTTTATAAATGAGATGTGGTTCTTAGTTAACTCATTAACTAATCTTAGCTTAACAAAGGGTTGAAGGACTAACATAATAAGAAACAGTTAAATGATGAGTTAAAAAAAGCTGACAATTAGAAATTCAACACTGAGTAAAGCTTATTTCCTACCGAAAATACACAAAGATTGTACACCACTCAGGCCAATCATTTAGCCAATCAGCATCAGGTTCAGCAATGTTTGAGTTAGCTGAGTATTTGTCGTGTATTTTGCCTACCACTTTTATTAATAAAAATAAGTACAACGTAATAATTACCACTAATTACAACGACCCTTTTGACTTTGTCGGAAAAATAGAAAATGCTGTTATTCCTCCTAGTTTTGTTCTGGTATCTGTTGACGTAATCAGTCTTTGTACAAATACATCCCTTGATCTGGTCACTGACATTATTGTGGAGGAATGGAATTTGGTTGAATGCAATTGCGGTTTTACTGTGATGACCTTCATCGACACTTTAAAGTTTCTGTTTAGCAGTGTGTATTTTACTAGCAATGACCACTGTTACCTTCAGTTATTCGGCACACCAATGGGTTCCCCGATAAGTCCCATCTTGGCCACCTTGACAATGGATTATGTACTTGACAGAGTTTCGCCACTTTGGAATTTTGATGTCCCCTTTTTGTATACATTTGTTGATGGTATAACTACTTGTGTTCCCGTTGGCATGGTCGAGGACACTTTGGGGATCTTTAACAGCTTCACTAGTCATATACAGTTTACGGTTGAAGTTGAGGGCAATGGTACGTCCCTTTTCTTAATTGTAGGGTAATAAGTAGTGGAAATGGCTCGATAGCCATTGATTGGTACAACAAAGTAACATACTCAGGTCGTTATATTTACTTTTTCTCGGAACATATGTTTAATCACAAAATTAACACCGTTATCTGCATGAAGAATAGTGTCTTAAAAATCGGTGATCCACAGTTTCAGGCGTCAGCACTTAACTAACTTAATGACGTTTCCTTAAATAACGGTTTTCCTCGGAGAGTAATTAAAAATAAATTATTTTCCACGAACACAAGTCATATTCAAACTAGAAGGATTTTTGATCCTGTTACTGACCAACCTATCTCCTACATAAAATTGATGTCTGTGCCCATTGTTACCCATAAACTTAAAAATCTGTTCAAAACGTTTTTTTCTGAGAATTTGCAAATCGTTCAGCATTACCCGTTGAAACTTTCACAATTTTTTAGTAGAAGTAAAGATGTTACCCCCCTGATGTTTAGATCTAATGTGATTTATTGTCTGTCCTGCAATAATTGTAATGGGAAATATACTGGTGTCATTACACAGTGGCTTCGTGGACGTCTGAGTCTACACAAAAGTGACTGTAACAGACCAGATGTGGACACAGATTGTAGTTACCGAAACCGTATGTTTTTGGAGATGTATAATATCAACTTCATTGACAGACAACCTAAGCATTATTTACTCTAATATAATCGAATTTGACAAAAACAAACGTGGTAATAAAAATGAAATTGTAATTTGATGTTGGTATGCTTTGCTATTGTTTTGGTGATTGTTTGCCGGTGAGGTTGTTTGCACTTGGGTGTGACCTTGCCATGGCGTGCATATCGTTGTCGGTCTTGTGTTGTTGTTTCTGTATTGTATGCACACCTTGTGTTAAATCGTGCTAAGTCAAGTTTCTGTTTCTTAACTGTTGATTGTTTTTTGTAGATGTGAAATAAATAAAACTCAACAGATAACCAAGATAAGAAGATATTAAAACTATAACATTAAAACTCGGCAATAGAAACACAACCACAATCGTGATATGTTTTTATAGCCTTATAGTTAAAACTAAATATTCGATCTTAACTTTACTTTGTAGAGTGTCCATTTATATTCTATGATATTCTATTTTTAAAGATAGTTTTAAAAGCGCTATAAAGGCTCAAATTATTACGAAAGTTTACCTCCAGAAACCAGCAAGTACAGTAATAAATTGTTATCGTTTTTGTAACTGGATCCGGAGACATACTATATATACTATATGCTATATATATATATATATATATATATATATATATATATATATATATATATATATATAAAACATAAAACTATAAATTTTTTTGATCCTGGAATTAATGTGCGGTTCACTATTTGTTTGGGTATCGATCATTGGCGAATATTAAAGAAAACTCTTTCAATCAATGCAATATTTCGGGTCTTTATTGATCCTTCTTCATGGCATGGTCTAAAAATAAGTTAACAAATCTTTACAAAACAAACAGAGTATTATCGGCGGACAAACTTACTTCGAGTCTTAATGAGGCAGCGAGTGATTGCAGACAAATACATTTAGACGCGACGATTGAGCAGCATTTCACAATAACTAACAAGACACATGGACATCAACAATACACAAATCAAAACAAACCAGGCAAACCGTGTGGTGTCGTACGGTGCCTACTTGACATATGCATAGTTGCATAGATGCATAGTTGTCGTGTCAATAAAAATTGTACTGCCTTGAGAGAGGTTGGTTGGCAACATGCGGTTCCCGCTCATATATTCTGTTTTTGGAGGTTGCATATGTCAAGTAGGCACCGTACGACACCACACGGTTTGCCTGGTTTGTTTTGATTTGTGTATTGTTAATGTCCAAGTGTCTTGTTAGTTATTGTGAAATGCTGCTCAATCGTCGTGTCTAAATGTATTTGTCTGCAATCACTCGCTGCCTCATTAAGACTCGAAGTAAGTTTGTCCGCCGATAATACTCTGTTTGTTTTGTAAAGATTTGTAAACTTATTTTTAGACCATGCCATGAAGAAAGATCAATAAACACCCGAAATATTGCATTGATTGAAAGAGTTTTCTTTAATATTCGCCAATGATCGATACCCAAACAAATAGTGAACCGCATATATATATAGGAGAAAGGTATTTGTCGGGCAATTCCGTCATACGAAGATCGAAGATCGAAGAAGCAACCGTATACACGTGTTTCGGACTATCAGTCCTCATCAGTACGGTATAGCCAAGGAGCAAGATGGACACTCAATGGAAAAACACTCAAATGGTTCCCTACAGGGGGTGACCACATGTCGCCAATTTGGTGCTTCAGTCCCAACATCTTCAGGATTCGAAGACAAGAAGTGACGTCGCGCCGGAGGTGACTGGTACACCCCAGGTACACCATAGCCCATGGAAATTAAAGGAAAGCTGGTTAATCGACGGTAAGATAACAAGGAGAAAGGTATTTGTCGGGCAATTCCGTCAATTCCAACATGTGGTCACTCCCTGTAGGGAACCATTTGAGTGTTTTTCCATTGAGTGTCCATCTTGCTCCTTGGCTATACCGTACTGATGAGGACTAATAGTCCGAAACACGTGTATACGGTTGCTTCTTCGATCTTCGATCTTCGTATGACGGAATTGCCCGACAAATACCTTTCTCCTTGTTATCTTACCGTCGATTAACCAGCTTTCCTTTAATTTCCATGGGCTATGGTGTACCTGGGGTGTACCAGTCACCTCCGGCGCGACGTCACTTCTTGTCTTCGAATCCTGAAGATGTTGGGACTGAAGCACCAAATTGGCGACATGTGGTCACCCCCTGTAGGGAACCATTTGAGTGTTTTTCCATTGAGTGTTCATCTTGCTCCTTGGCTATACCGTACTGATGAGGACTAATAGTCCGAAACACGTGTATACGGTTGCTTCTTCGATCTTCGATCTTCGTATGACGGAATTGCCCGACAAATACCTTTCTCCTTGTTATCTTACCGTCGATTAACCAGCTTTCCTATATATATGTATATATATATATATATATATATATATATATATACAGGGTGAGTTATTAGTATCCCGGCGGTTGATAGTCATCAAATCGTTTGAGGAAGAAAAAAATGTTTTATACAAGAGTTGTTTGACTCATTAGTTTCTATAACGTAAAATTATTTTCATTTATACAGGGTGTTGCATTTCGGCGTGACGGAAAGTCAGTACATTTTTTTAAACGGAACGCCCAGTATATCATACCATATTATGAACACTAAGGAAGTTGTCTTTCCAACTGTGTAAGTTGTACCTGTGTAAAGTAACTAGTTTCTGAGATATTCATCGTTTGTCAAAAAATTGGCAATTGCAGGCATTTCTTAAAACTTACGTTATTACTACATTTCTGCAGATATTCTCCTAAAAATTTTGTGACATAATAACTAAACCCATAGCTAGATGCTGATGTCAGGAAAAGTTAGATATGCTATACAGGGTGATCGTAGCATGCACTAGTTTTTAAACATTTTTAAATGGCTTTTTCTTGAGATTTTTAAATGGAACACCCTGTATATTATTTGCTGTTTGAAATGTCCCTTAAGTTCTTTGTAATTTATATTCACTATATCGTATATCTATTTTTACTAGTTTTTGTGATATTTGGAATTTAAAGAGTAGTATGCTATTTAGCATCTGGGTAGCATGATGTAAAATATTGAAAGGGTTATAGAAGAAGCGATTTAGAACCTATTTAACTAGATTTATTGACATAAAAGTATTACGGTTATCAAAGTATTAGACAATTTTATAAGTATGTTTTGCAATTTTTGCAAACGTACAGCGAGCGAACCTGAGGACCTAGTACTTTCATTTGGTCTCCGAAGTAAACCAGAAACAGTGTAGTTTTAGGAGGACTATCGTGACAAATTGTTCACTTGTGTGAAAATTGTGCGGAGGCGTTTCATTGTGATAGTATGTGCGCTCATACACAAAAACAAACAGACCCGCTAAAACATGTCTTGATGAGCTACGTTTAGAACGGATTAATATTCAGTACAAAAAAAAAACAATATCTACTTACTATTGTTAATTGATTTAAAATAAGTTATTTTTCTGGAGAGACAATTCAAAATTGGGATAATATGAATGATAGTATGAGTAATATTGATAATGTGAATGGAAAGTGGGTTATTTGGAAGTGTTTTTAATAGATTTTTTTGCTATGAATGAAAATCTGAGTCTAACAATACCAATCAGTTTGTTTTTGTTGCATATATGGTTTTTGTGTGTGAGCACATAAATCACATCAAAGAAAATCTGATTTTCAACACTCAGAAGTCAACAAATTTTCACGATAGTTAACCTAAAAGTACAGGGTTTACTTTAACAGTAATTTGAAATTTTTAAATCGCGGGTTCGGTTACCATACAATAGACGGCAAAATATACTTACAAAATTTCATATAAAATTGTTAATATGTTGGTAACGGTAATCTCTATAAGGACTAAGCCGGTTAAATCGTTTCTAAATTATCTCTTCTATCATCACTTGAAGACTTTACATTAAACTACCAAATACCTTATTCACAGCAATATTAAAATTTACAATTGCATTACATTTTCGTTAAATTGCAAATATCAGAAAAAATAGTAACATTTGGTGTATGACATATTTATGATGTAAATTGGAGCGAAATAAAGGGTTATTATAACCAACACATATTATACAGGGTGTTCCATTTAAAAAATTCGAGAAAAAGCCATTTGAAAAACATCAAAATTTACTAAGTTCAATGAACACCCTGTATAGTGTATCTGATATCTTTGGATACTGTCATCTACCTACTGGCTTTGACTATTGTCCAACATAGTTTAAAGGCAACATAGGCAAAAGTGTCCTTTTTACATAGTTTTTAAAAAGATCCTGCAACGGGCATATTTTGGAAAAACAATGGAATATCTCTGAAACTATTAACGCTGTGACTTGGCAACATATACGGTTGGATAAGCAAATATAGTAGTATTCATAATATATTAAAATATACAGGACGTTCCATTTAAAAAAATGTCCATACTTTCCGGCACACCTAAATGCAACACCCTGTATAAATGAAAATAATTTTACGTTATAGAAAATGGCGTGTCAAACAACTTTTGTAGAAAATATTTTTTTCTTTCTGAAACGATTTATTATCTATGGACCGCCGGGATACTAATAACTCACCCTGTATATATATATATATATATATATATATATATATATATATATATATATATATATATATATATATAGTTTCAACGGGTATATATATATATATATATATGGACTGCGCTGTTGAGTAAGTATTAAAATACAAAAAAAAATTTAAAATCCAAGTTGCACCCTAAAGTGACGACAATTAAAGACAATTTACCGGCCTCCTTTTGAGGCGTGTGATCACTGCCCACATCGTCAGATGTCCAGCGAGACCTTTATAGGGAAATGTGTGCCATCTGAGGTCACACGGAGGCTACCTCGAGCGACCTTGACCGCCAACTTGTACCGCGGGGTGCAGCCTTTCCCGAATTCCTCACTTCTCACTCTTCCCTCTTCCGGACAACAAGAAGTAGATGCCCTCGCATCATCTCTATAAGGCATATGTACTTAAATTGAACAGGTGAAAGAGGAGAGCAGTATACCGCGTGCCAGATGAGCAGAGCCAGACACTGTCTTATTTAGAAAGTTACAGACACGGAACCGCCATTGACCCTGCGGTATTCAATGGTAGGAAAACACGTGCAGTACAAGCAAATGCATATATCATGAAAGTAGTGCATTAGAAAACTGGAAATTGACGGTTTTAACCTTTAAGGAAATTTGTGAGAATATAGGAGTTTAAATAATTTGATAAAGTACTTGCTTCGTTTTGATCTACATTTAATATTACGTGGAAGAATAAAACAATTATTTTATCGTAGACAATTTATTTGAAATAGTCTACCACGATCGCCATCCCTCAGGTGTGTTACCTTAAAAATAATACTAATGTTTTAATTTGATACAAACAGTGTTATTTAGACTGGGGTAGGCTAAATTCAGTACATTAAGACAGCAAGATCATGAACACTGATGTGTGATTTTAGACTAAAAAGGTAAAACTGAAAACTCACCGTCGCATCTTGTAAGTAAAATTTAACAGCAAACTACATTTTAACAGATTAAAAGTTATCTCGTGTCATTAGTCAATTCATAGTTGGCTATGGGATGACATGTGCAGCTTATTTTGAACGATGCGTTTGTGGGGGAAATTACTAAAACTTTAAAAGTTTTAAAAGTATTATTCCCGGGAAGAAGATGGTGTGAATGTGTAGAATGTTGATGTTGTTCTTTTTGTGTTATATTTGCAAGGAGCGACAGTTAGCCATGCAGAAGGGACAGATTATCTATTGTTAGTTTGTGGCCCTCGAGAAATAAGCGCCTGCCTGGTATTATTTCTATGTTCATTAAGTCTATGTTCCGTCGGCTTCGCTCGCGGAGATTTTAGGATATCGTACAAAAATTCGGTCCTTGTCGCACTTTATCACAATAAACACTCGTTTTTACTTTTGTTAGTTTATTGCATTTATATGTATATGCAACTAAAGAAAGTAAGTTATTACACTTACAGTATGGATGTGACTTTTTGCAGATTCAATGTGGACGTATTTGCTGTTTCAGTGCTCCGATTCCTTTCGTTTGATCTTCTTCCCATTCTATCACGTCTTGTCCACATCCATCATCATGGATTTTCTGAAATAGCAAAACAGTCACTTCTTTCAAACATTTTATGAAGAAAAAAATAAGTAATAACAAGCCCGAATACCACTTTACATAGAAAATACGTTCATAAGAAGATCATTCTTTTTTTCATGTATGTACCATGATTGCTGTTTGATGTATAGACACATTCTTAAACAAAAGAAAACTCTCCTTTTTCACTTACCTTAGCGTAATTCTTTTTAAATAATAAGATTGTTTTAGTTTTAGAAGAGAACTTAAAGTACCTCCCCATTTTCATAAAAATCTAAATATTATACTGTAATAAATAATATAATTTGCAGTTATGTTACATCTACGGTTATGAACAATAGGTACCATAAACAATAAATCACTACCTTTCTCATGAAGAATATAAATTCCAAACTTCATAAAAAAAAATTACGTTTATCAACAAATTACTCCCATCTTTTACCCCTTCCCCAATCTGCATATTAGTGACAATAACAAAACGTGTTACCTATCCTTCCAAGTAGGTATCATCTTCCTGACCTTAGCTGATTGGGCGATGATGAATCAGTAGGTATACGGTATAGTATTATTCTATAACGCAAGAGTAAATTCTGATAATTGGATGTTCAACACCAAGAACACACTGTTCAAGTATATTTTTTTTTGTGATGGACAAGTCAATGATAAAAATTACTGCAGACACATCTGGCCCAACACATTGTATCGTACCTGAACGGTATTTTCTGCGTGTTAGAACAGACTTAATATAGGGTATTTCACGACGAGCTGCCATTAGGCAGGAGGAGGCAAGATATGCAAGATAGTGCTTGAGCTGCGTGTAATGAGTTATGTGCTAACTCTATCAGCGAAGCCGCACCAACAATAATATGTCAAAAAAAAATGAAACGTGTAGGAGAAAAGATGTTTTTTTTTATATTTACTAGAATAGAAATAGATAAGTTTTGGAATTTACTTTATCGATGTCCTTTTATTTTTAATTTTGTCTGTTTCATTGTTGCTACTCTTATAATTTTATAAAGATTAATTTAATCAGAATGACTTAAGACTGTAATGACGTCAAAACCTTGTAATGAAATTTTTCTAGTTGTTCAGTTATTTTCCAACGCAAACTATGTTTGGAAATGATTTCAATTTCTATTGTGATGATTATAAATCTATAGGTAAAAGTGCATTTTAGTTATAGGACATTTTACACAAAGCTTATCTAAAACTTTCCATAAAATTCCAAAATGCATTCATATGATAGAGCTGCCATTTGAAAAATCGACTTTTAGTATTTTCTCGGTTTTAACTTTCATCTTATAATTTGAACACCCTGTATAATTTTTCGAAGAACTCTATTGATATGTTGACAATATGACGCAACAATTTTGCTGGACGACATTTTTCCAGTGGTCACAACGGATAGTTTATAAATAATTGAAAGCAACCTTGCAGCTGTCATGTTTTATTGAAAGATTTGAATATTTAAAAATTACACGTTAGGTATACGGTACCTAGCATACAATTGACCTAAGATTTAACGAGGATATAAAAAATGCTATAAAATGTAGGGTATTCCATTTGAAATACGAAAGTCGACACTATTTCCGGTATAACCGGAAGTAATAAAAACCAGAAGATATTTCAGTTAAAATGGTCGTATCTAACAACGTAAGTCCACAAATTGTCAATCCTTGATTTAATTTAGTTATCCATATACTTCTAATCGCAGCTCGTCGTGAATGACCATGTATAATCATGTGAACATAATTATGCGGACCAGCTGTCTCGGTGTGTACAATTTAAGTCTCCGTTCAATAGCCGACATGAATAAACCCATTGCAACCACTGTTAAACTCTTATATTTCAATCCCTGCAACCCTTCATAACTCATTTATTTTTAACAATACCGAAAAATTTTATTTGGCAAGGTTGTGTAGAAGTAAAAATTATTTTAGAATTTAGAATCACAGAAAATGGTTTTGTTCTGTTTTTTTATATTAGTCCTTTTGTAATAAATATCAGTAGCTATCATCGACTCTACGGATCCTTTTTAATTTTTTTTTATTAATATTTGGTTAAATTTTATGTGTCGGTTGAGATTTTGTTATGATTACTACACAGTGTACAACATATGATTAATAAACATCCAATTGAACGTACTCCACGTATTTGTCTTACGGTTTGTCTGTAGCAGTGCGATAAGATTACGCAACGAATTTTACATAGGCGACCACTTACTGTAGACTGGTCCTTCACGAGCAGCCACTCCTCTATCCCACTTTCTATTTTTACTCTTGTCGTTCTCCTTATGTTTACGGCAGATCAAGTAAAATGGAACTAACAAGAAATTCTTTCACATCGCGTTGGACAAAACAGAAGCTCTCCGTTTTTATTGGGTTTTCCTATAGATGCAACGGAAATTAACCGAGTAATTGAAAATGGAGCCATCAGATTGTCCCAGAAATATTGATCGGAAAAGAGGAACTGCCGTTTGTTATTTATGTATGCATACACATATGTCGGTCAATTCAAGTGTCAATGCATGAATAAAGTGCTAATACGAAAACAAATACGGCATTTCACTAGATTAATCTGTAAATGGTATAGAAAGTTCATGGTATATACAGCAACGAACGGTATATGAATCTCACAGTAATTGGACGATTTGTATCGTTGTTTATCACAACAATTAGGTCAACAAACTTTTTTTTCTACAAAGAACCAACTTTTGATATATATTTCTTCAAGAATTTGAATTATTTATGGTCTGAAATTCAGTGGTGTCAAACTCACATGAGCACGTGGACCACAAAACTGAGTTTAAAATAGTCTGCACTAAGAAAAACCTACTATATTTACAGGTCAAAACTTAATCTTTGTGTATGTAGACAATTTTAATTTTTTCTATATTGTAAGCTAAAATTTTATATTATTGTGAAAAATAATGAAAAAAAATACAAGCAACGTTTTAGTTGAAAGGAAATAAATAGATCTTGAATATTCCTTAATATTATCATTTCTTAATATTTAGTTCCTAATATCGAATCAAAACTCTATGCGAGAGCCATATACTTCTATATCATAAACACACTATACCGTGTGCTGCAATTTCGATGCTCACCATGGGGATCTCGCTTATTAGTGGAGATAGAGCCTATGTTTAAATTTGGCAAAGATTCAAATTTTTGCGCTGATCAATTATCTGAAAAGAAATTTAAGCTATCATTTTTCATTTTGACGATATCCACAGAAAACTGAAATGTTTAGATACCTATCGTTTTAAATTTTTTATTCAATACCAAATATAAATAACGAATGATATTTGATATTTGAAACACAGGTATTCTACAGCTAGTTTTTAACAAGGAAAGCAGTGTTATTTTTTAATTTGAAATAACAACAAAGATGGCGGCATAGCCATGGCCAACTTATGTTTTTCTTATCCGCGCCATGTTGCATTTTGGCATTTTCCGATTGTCGTGTTTTCTCTCATTTCAGGAATGTATAACATGTTCGTATCATTTTTTAAAACAATGGTGTAATACAAAAAAAAAACTTCCTTTCTTTTCTCGTTGTTTGTCGTGCTTATCAGGTACCCAAATGGAGCTTGGTTACAGACCGTCGCGTCGGACTGACCAAAAGTGCTTTGGATTGATACAAAATGCAGATTGTAAAAAAATCAAGTTATACAACAAAAAACTTTTTAAGTAAATTATCAAATACGCCACCATTTTCTTGAAGGCATAACCGTGTCCGGTTTTCTACATGTTGTAATGCTCTTCTAACTGTTCTTCCCGGAATAGCACTGATCGCACATGTTATTCGATCTCGCCGTTCCTGGGAGTATCGTGATAAATTTCGTCCATCACAGTTCCCCGTAGAAAATAGTCCAGAGGACATAAATCATGGGATCTAGCAGGCCATTCCACCACTCCACCATTACCAATCCAGCGATTTAGAAATTGTTGATTCAAATAATTTCGTACAACTGCCGCATTGTGAGGCGGTGCTACATCTTGCTGCCACCACTATATTCTCCTTTGGCCCAATGCAACATCGTCAAAACAATTTACCACTTCCGTGCGTAGAAGATTTAAATATAAAGTAGCTATGAAGCTATCCATGTTTCATCCACTCAATTCTAATAAATAAATAGATCGTAAAGTAGTCGATAAAGTTTTATTGGATATCTTGCAGACCGGTTTCGAGTTTCCTCGTGTTCAGTGCAAACGTCTATTCTTAATCATAAATCCTGGAAGTTGTAGGGCCGCACTTCAATTTGTTCATGCCTAGTTGTATTTTAGTTTCGCTTACAATATTGCTGTCGGTATTATCACAATTTAAAACTACATACATTACAATTAAAACTGTTCTTAATTTGCAACTTAATTTGTACGTCAAGATGTCAAATACACAGAGATAACTAAAATACAATTAGGCATGAACAAATTGAAGTGCGACCCTACAACTTCCAGGATTTATGATTAAGAATAGACGTTTGCACTGAAGACGAGGAAACTCGAAACCGGTCTGCAAGATATGCAATAAACCTTCATCGACTACTTTACGATCTCTTTATTCATTTAAATATAGTTCTTCATTCATGTTTTCTGGAACATGAATGGTCCAATTAAACGGTTGTGGTACACCCCATCCAAACATTAATTCCAAAACGTTGCTGTGGCGTCATTGGTCTGTTGTAGTTCCCGCGTAGAAATCCGGGGATCATCATATATGTTCCTCAACCAGATGTTGAGGCATAACAAATTATGTTGATGTTACGTTTACTATTTCAAACATATCTCTTTGATGGTTTCCAACATTTCATCAAGGATTATAAGAACTGCGGGGTTTACTGAACGATCCATGCTCCGCTTAATTTCTGTCCAAGGTTAGGAATAATGTACGAGCTGTTGTCTTTGAGGATACATTTTTAGATATCTTTCACTCGCTGTTGTTGCATTTCTATGAGAACATTAATAAACGCTTATCATATCATGCTTTTCGTTATTGGTAGACGGCATTTCACGTCCGCAATCAACTACAATTAAGGTTAATTTGGTTAAATGACAAATCCAACTTTGCGTGATCTAAGTCCATTTTGTTGGCGTTCTTTTGCAAGTAGGCCGGTGGTCTGTATCCAACCTCCAGTTGACTACCTGATAAGCACGACAAACAACGAGAAAAAGAAGAAGGTTTTTAGATTATTACACTATTGTTTTAAAAAATAATGCCAACATATTATACATTGCAGAAATGAAAAAAACACGACTATCGGAAAATGCCAAAATTCAACATGACGCCCATAAGAAAAACAAAGGTTGGCCATGGTTACGCCGCCATGTTATTTCAAATTAAAAAATAACACTGCATTCCTTCTTAAAAAGTAGCTGTAGAATGTTTTTGTTCAAATATCAAATATCATTTGGTTTTGAATAAAAAAAAACAAAAACGATATCTTAACATTTCAGTTTTTGCGGATATCTTCAAAATGAAAAATGTAAGCTTAAATTTATTTTCAGAGAAATGATCAGCACAAAAATACGAATCTTTGCCAAATTTAAACATAGGCTCTATCTCCACTAATAAGCGAGATCCCCATGGTGAGCCTCGAAATTGAATCACCCGGTATTGCCAACATAGGTTATATTGTTCCTCGGCTTAACCAATAATTTTATTTAGCTACAAATGTATTTTTCTTGGCTGTCAGTGAACACTGTCAACAAACACTACAAGTGTTTTGAGTTACAAACACTAGTTTGTGATAAAGGAATTATGTGTTTATAATAATAAATAATAATGAACACATAACACTCTTTTGGATTTTAAAATGTGTGAAGGGTTAGTGGCGTATATGATAGACCCGGTTGCCATCTACGCTGAAGGTCCTGGGTTCGATTTCCGGGCCCGGGCCAAAATCTACTGTCCTTGTATTTTAGGTGGAGAACTAATACCTTTGCATGCCGCTGCATAACAAGTTTAGAAAAACTTCAGGTTCTTACGTTTTTTATTCCATCTAGATTAAAAAATCCGTTGTCTTTCAAGATTTTCGTTTAACAGATATGACTATCTATTTTTCATTATATTGACAATCTTTGACAGCCACTCGCCGCTATGAAGAATACAATAGGTTAATAAGGGACCGTCTCACGCGTCCTAAACCCGACAACTCGCAGTCATTCGGGCAGCTTCGTAACGTCGGCGTCGGTAATGTCATTCATAATTTTGATGGCGGAGTTGCGTAGTAAACGGATGCGTAAATCTGGTTACGTACTAGTCATGTCACTTGCATGTCTCTATTTGTCATTGAGGTTATGCGTACAGTGAAATTAAAATGTATACATATACTAAATTATTGACATCTTATATGGTACGTTTTTCTATCATACGTATATGAACTTCAGGAAGTACAAATGATTTGAAATGGTTGGATGAAGATATACGTTATTTTCTAACCTACAAATCCATCACATTGTGGAATGAATAACAAACCGATTCCTACATAATGTAGATACTTGTGTGTAGACCGTAGATCACATGGTGTTTTTTTTTATGATTTATTGAATTCATTTTAGCCCACAAATTCTAGGTTGCCCAAGAGACTGTGTGTCGAGCTAAAGAAATACATTTTTATCAAATAATACCACATACTTATTACGTGATAGATTAAAAATGGATTAGGTACTCCCTCGTGTACTGTTATTCAATGCAACGTTCTAAAAGAAAATAAGGAAGTAAACTTGAAGTATGCTTGAGAAGCTACGTACTGGTTAATTTGAAGTAAAATGGTAGTTTTGTGGAAAAAAATCATCAGTTAAAATTGCAACAACTGGCCTTAATTAATCTGTCTTTGGTAGCAAGCAGTTTATGAATTATACATGAAAAATGTAAGGACAGGGAAATGCATTATTTGCTCAGTTTAACTCATTGTATGCAAGCTTATTTTCTTTAACCCTAGTTTCCATATTGCAGAATATAAAATTCTAATCTAGTCGATACTAACCTACGATTGATATCTTCGACACGTGGGTACCATGGCACTTGCACTGGCGTATCACCTGTCCTCCTTCAGAAGATCTTTCACTCACTTTGCCGCATATCTAATAAACTTCATCCTGAATTCAATAGGTTTCAGTAATCATGAGATCATTGAAATGTACTCAATCATCCTTTCCGATATTAAGATTTTTTTATAATTTAATTTCAATTTATCGAAGGGTAGTACATATTTTAAATCACTGCTTAGTGTTATATTTACCTTTTGTACATTAGCATGCAATAAACTTATTATTATCATAGAGAAACATTTATCACTATTTAGAACTCATTCTGAAAATTTTTTTCCAATAATAGTCTTCCGCAGGACTATCAAAGCTCCGGAACTAGTACTATACAATTATTAGAAAGAAAAATACAAATAAAAATGTTTACACAATAGATTTATTGAATATAATTATAATTAATTGTATAATAATTTTATCAATGGAATTAAATAAAAAATCTTAAATATTAAGAACGTAACGTAGGAATAACGTAAGAATGTAACGTCTCACACCAATTTTACAAAATATTTTAGTTACGCCACATTTGTTCCGGACAAGCAATATCATCTCAACGATAGATTTCTTTGCCAATATACAGTGTCTATTGGGGGACAGCTTAGGCACATATTTTGATATGTTTTGGTTTGCACATAAGTGGATAATAGCAGCGGCAGGTGGGCCACTCTTTGATTCTAGTAACTTGGGTTGCATAACTGTTCCTTCGTTATCTTTCGATATTGATATATCACATCGGAAGCACGGCACTATATGCTATATAGGTGTTGTTAAAAGAATAATCTCTCAGGCTTTCTGTTTCCAACTTCGGTTTGTCCAAGTTTACACTGCTATGAGAGTCCAGCCCGCATCGTGTATGGTTATACAAATAGCTTTGCGTAGTCTTGCTAAGGTTCTCCTCCCTTGACACGTCTAGTTCGATATAAATTAGGCTAGGAACTTATTTTGAAGGGCTACCGGAAACAATGCCATTAATATCGTAAGCTTTATCCTTGACTGGCCTACTATTATGGTATCATCTGCAAATAATAATGAATGAGTATACAACCAAATAATAATCGTAAACTTACCCAACCAACAATGCGCAATTTTTCCCTGACTGTTATTTGAAATAATGCACACGCAATATAAATATTATAATATAAATAAAAACTGTTATGCTTTTACTTGCATCAAACATACCGAACATAACCTTCAAAATTCGGGCCCAGCATGCCAATTGCCTGCCAACCGTAGATGCTAAAATACACTATAGAAGATGGACAAATGCGACAAGTGCTACTTTTGAATGGGCAAACGATGATTCCCGATGAGTGCCGAAATGGGGGCGGGCGCGCACGGCTGGTGCGCGTTAGGATGGATGCAGTCGTCTCTATGGTGACATACAGGCGCGATGTAAATTTTAATTAAATAAAAAATTACAGCCACAACCTGGATTTGAACCAGGGACCTTTGCGTTGCTAGCAAAATGCGCTCCCATCTGAGCTACTGACCATATGACCATATTATTAACCTATAATATTAATTTGACAATATGTCGTTAAAAATTTTGAAGTACTAATACAATGTTTTATGAACGAGATATTGATGCCACAAGGTGACACCGGAAATGGTGTCATCATTCATCTTTCACATCTTGTATTTTATAGCATTTTTTAAATCTTTGTTAAACTTTAGGACAATAATTGTATGTTTCATATTCTATACCTATATCTCATTTTACTTTATACCTATCTCATTTTTGAGTTATTTACTTTTTTTCAATAAAAAATTACAGCTGTAAGGTTGCCTTAAATTATTTATATATTAGCTGCTGTGACCGTTGGCAAAAAGTTGTCCGGCGAAATTGTTGTGAAGATAACAAATTAGCAACTTATCAAATGGTAACCCTATCATATTAATGCATTTTGGAATTTTATGGAAAATTTTAGATCAACTTTGTGTCCGATGTCCCATACCTAAAATGCATGTGTACCATCACACAAGTAACATCACAATAGAAAATGAAACCATTGTCAAATCTAGATTGTGTTGGATAACAACAAATCAACTAGATATAAATAGAAATTCATTATAAAGGTTTTTAAGTCATTTAAGTCATTAGTCATTCGATTAAATTAGTCTTTATTGAATTATAAGAATAGCAGCAATGAAACGCACAAAAATAAAAGGACATCGATTAAGCAAATTCTACAGACTATTTATTTCTATTTTAGTAAATGTTCAAAAACATTGTTCCCTCCTAAACATATTTCGATTTTTTTGACATATTATTGTTGGTGTGGCTGCTCTGATAGAGTTCTCTCATTGATCTAATTGAACTCATTGACCGCAGCTCGAACTGTATCTGGCATGTTCTCCTTATCAGTTACTAGGTCCTCATAGACTTTGTCTTAAATAGCATCCCAAATGTGATAATACAGTGGTGTAAATTCGGAGGAACGCGGTGGATTTCTGTATAGCACATTAAGCGCAATCCACCTATCTTCAAACTGACTTTAATAATGACGTTAAAACCTAGTTCAATTAATTTCGGTTAATTTTGAAAGTACAGTTGTTCTCTGATGCAATCCAGATTTGGCGATGTTTTCAGTTTATTTATGTTAAAAAATCTATGTAAGATGGTAAACATGTATTTTAGGTATAGGACATTTTATATTAAGTTGATTTAATATTTTCCATAAAATTCCAAAATGCATTCCCCTATAGTAGGGTTGCCATTTGAAAAATAAATCGACATTTAAGCCTTCTCTCTAGTTCAACTTTGATCTTATAGTTTGAACACTCGGTACAACGGTTTGGAAAACTCTGCCGATGCGTCGGTAATATGTTACCTCCACAACAATTCTGCCAGACGACTTTTTTTGCAACGGTCACAGCCGATAACTTATAAATAATTTAAGGCAACCTTGCAGCAGTAAATTTCTATTGATAAAAAATTATATCTCAAAATTTACACATGCTAGATATAGAGCATGTAACATACAATTGACCTAAAACTTGGGTATTACAGGGTATTCCATTTGAAATATAAAAATTGACACCATTTCCGGTGAAACCGGAAGTAACCAAAAACTCAAAATATCTTAGTTAAAAATATCGTATTCAACAAGTCCACAAATTTTCAATCCCTCATTTCATTTGGTTCTCCATATACTTCTAATGGCAAATTGTCGTGAAAGACTGTATATCGCTGGTTTTTATTGTCAAGCTGCAGGCTCTTAAGTTGTTGCGTGTATGGCATCTGCAAGTCATTAAGCCGAACTTTCATTTGGAAGATTGCGTTTTTCGTTGCTAGATAAAAATTTGTCTCTGTGGATCCAGATACACCACAAAAATAGATGGCCTACTGAGAAAATTTCGTGCCCACCCCGATCACCGTTCTTCTTTACACTCTTAGGAATCGCTGTCTCCGGTTGGCCAACTTCATGTCCCATTGTGTTCGGCAGCCACTTCTTCTACATACTCTTTGTATCTGAGGTTTTTCGCAGTCCGCATCCCCAGGTACTTCACGACGCTGCTTCCCCGCTTGACTCTCATGCCACCTACTAAGCATCACTGGTAGACAATTTCTTCCTCCGG
This sequence comes from Aphodius sticticus, assembly GCA_963966075.1. Lineage (NCBI taxonomy): Eukaryota > Metazoa > Arthropoda > Insecta > Coleoptera > Scarabaeidae > Aphodius > Aphodius sticticus. The sequence continues at coordinate 37,390,459 of OZ014509.1, read as the reverse complement.
TACGGAGCATTTTCTCCGTACTTTCTACAACGAGCTCAAGGCTTCCGTCCTCCATCCATCTCGCAACTTTTCGATGACTAAGTTTGTCTACAGCTCTAGCTCTGCGCTTGTATCGGCAGTAACCACAATTGCTTGGTCGTAGGCGTACGTTCCAGGACCGACCCTTGCCTGACGCCGCTACTGATACTCTTCCAGCTTTTGTATTATTTCGTATTATTTATTTGAATTTTTGCGACTCTATGTGCGTTTTGTCGCGAGCATACTCGGTATGTTGAAGTATGTTGATACGGTTACCTGTAGTAGTAAGTAGTTGACGTCATCATTTGTTTGATTTCGAACTCATCGTGTGATTACGAACAGTTAGTTGCTCTTTCTATCAAGTTACTAGCGACCAATAGATCGTTGGGGTGTGTAGATCGCCGAAATAGGTAGATCGCCGAAGTTGGTAGAGCGCCGAAATAGGTAGAATGATGTAATAGGTAGATTGCCGTAGAAGTCCGTAGATCACCGAGTTCGATAGACCGCCGAAGTTGATATACATATTAAAACCTTACAAAACTTATATAATAATGTAGTCCTTTCTACTTTGGTTCTATAATGAATCATAATGAATATCCATATGAAAAATGTCTAAATTCGTGGTGTGCAGGACGAATTAGTTCATATGGGCACTTCTCTCTGCGCTTGTCGGGCGCCAACCTACTCATGCGACAATTTAAATCTTAAAAAACTTATTTGTATGATGGATAACTTTTCACTTTGCATTCATAACGGACTTATTGTAATTCCGTTTTCAGCATCACCATAAAAACCGTTGATAACCATGGATACTTAAATTTGGCGTACGGACGCATTGGTTCAGTTGCATTGCAGTTGGACGTAAATTTTAAGTAAATTAAAACTTACTATAATAATATAAGCCTAACAAGTAAATCAGCATTGTAATTCGTATTTGAGGATAAGAAAACACCCTGTATATTACGGCAAAATTGTCAATAGGATTAAAAATACCTTGTATTTTTTTGAAAAGTGCTTTAAATAAAATATTTAAAAAATATTATTAAAAATGCCACGTATTCCTAAATCCGTGCGGCTATGAATTTCCCCACTGAGCCACGCAGCCGCACCAACTGAAATGTCAAATCTCGCTTAAATATTGGTTGAAAATTATCAAAATGCCTTCTGCACTGATTTTTTTATGGAAATTACCACAAAAAAGAAGCAATCTTGCTCCCTTTTGAACCCGGAATTGAATATCGACAAATATTCTGACGTTTCTCGAGGTACACTCAAAGTTTCAACCGATTATAGCGAAAATCGAAAAAAAAGATTTCGCCTCAAACTACATTTTTGCGTAAACATTTCTGTAATAGTTAATAGACCGGATAGACCACGGTAGCCGGCCGGGAATTATAAACCAAAAGTCGGATAATATCCTTTGCGTTCGGAATATTCACCGAAAATTGTCTCCGATTACTTGGACGCCGTTAGTGATATAGACGTGGGGAGAAGTGTATACATGGTGTATACTGCTGTATACCAGTGACGTCAAATCCGCGGCCCGCGAGCCCTCGCTAAAGATTGTAATACAATAAAATCAAATTTAAAAATGAAATGTATTTCTTTAAATTCTTTAATTATTAAATTTGCAAGAAGGTTCGGTGTATGAACACTAGTTATTAAGTAGTAGGCAGCAGAATATTAATCATTTTTAATTCGATATTGTTGCGAAGTATAGTTTAATTGCATTGTACAATTGAGGTCAGGTCAGTCTTTTCAAGTCGGAACAAAGACATTCCTTTGTGGCACGCGTTCAAAGCGTGCAAACTAACTTTGATTTATATCAAAGGCCGTGTGCAACCAAAAATCCTAACTCAGGATTTTTGGGGCTCAAAGCAGGTCATGACGTCTTGCCAAATTCAATATAAAAGCCACGGCAAAGGATGGGAACGGGATCAGTAGTTTGCAGCACCTACTTGTAGTGTAGCGCGACTATTGTATTTTAGATATCAGCTGTAGTATTGGAATTCTGCATGGTCAGCAATACCCGAACAATGTAAACAACACTGCGACTTTTATTTATATACATCTCCATCCTGACCTAGAGCCGTCCCACATTAAGAGCTACGTAACATGGTGGAGGCGCAAAATGGTCCCAAGGAAGATCGGGAACGGCTCATTTTGGTCAGGGTGGAAACATCTGAGAAAATCCAGCGCGACGAAGAAGAAGCATGGCTGAAGCGACTCGGAGACAAGGCGAATTGGGTTGGCGGTCAATCTGCAGGGAGGTTTTGTAAAATTTCTCACTCCCCCAATGAGAAATATACCGTTCCAAGGGCAGCTATTAACAACCGCATGGAAGGATAGCGTTAGGGTCAAATACCGCCCAACTCTTCGTCGTAGAAATTAGTTATTAGAAGTTAGTACCTATTGTGTTTATTTTTTTAGTTTAATTGTTGAAGGTTGATGCCGCCACTGTAAGGAAGTATATGCATTTGCCCGTTCTCACTTCGATGGATGCAGCTGGCTGGTCCGGGATCACGAAGAGATAAACACACGGATGGTGGTCATCTACAAGAAGCAGTCGACACATGACGAAACGGGGTACCATACCGGCATAATTGAGTTATATGCGAGTTTTAGGGTTGCCGATACCGCCAGAGGAAGCTGGCGATGTAGACTGGAGGGGATTTGGCGCTACGGATTCTACCGAACCACCCCGCACGGGACAAGGGATGTCTCGACCAGTGTGAGAAAAAACAAACAAATCGACTAGAGAGGAACGGTCCTATGGATTCTACCAAACCACCTCGCACGGGACAAGGGGTCCCGACTAGTCCAAGTAGAAGTAGAAGGAGAAGAAGAATTAGGAGAATTCTGAGAGGCAACAGGAGATGATTCTGAAACACGAATCTGGGTACACGGTCAAAGCCGACCGTAATGGTATCTCTCACGTAGATGACCATCACAATCCTAGAAGAAAAAGGTTAGCAGGAGGACCCAAGAACCAGACGGAGACGGATGAGAACGGGGCAAATCGCATACGATACAGGCACGACGACATTGAACATTTTTCTAAGAATATTTCTGTTTTTCTGTATTGTTATTTTTTATGGTGGGCAAATAAATTTATAAGTGGTGCGTTCTTTCCTATCCCGCCCCGTGGCTGTTCAATTTTTGTCTTTCTCTTTCTATTGCTCTGGGTCGAGCAATTGTTTGCGAGGATGGTTGTTGCGAAGTATAGTTTAATTGCATTGTACAATTGAGGTCAGGTCATCCAACCCATCTAACCTGCAGACAGTTGCTTGTCCAGAAATGCAGACGTCAGGCTTTTCAATTCGGAACAAAGACATTCCTTTGTGGCACGCGTTCAAAGCGTGCAAACTAACTTTGATTTATATCAAAGGCCGTGTGCAACCAAGAATCCTAACTCAGGATTTTTGGGGCTCAAAGCAGGTCATGACGTCTTGCCAAATTCAATATAAAAGCCACGGCAAAGGATGGGAACGGGATCAGTAGTTTGCAGCACCTACTTGTAGTGTAGCGCGACTATTGTATTTTAGATATCAGCTGTAGTATTGGAATTCTGCATGGTCAGCAATACACGAACAATGTAAACAACACTGCGACTTTTATTTATACATCTCCATCCTGACCTAGAGCCGCCCCTACTAAGAGCTACGTAACAATATTGCAACATTATATCGTGGGCTTAGTATAGAAAGTAAATAATTTTAAGTATTTTTTACTTAATATATTAAATTTTTAAATGAGATACAAGAAGAATAGTAACAAAATGACACGATTTAAGGTTGATCTTTTTACTCACATGTGGGTTGATTCCTCCGTAGCAATACGGTGGTTGCTTGAGTTTCAGTTTTAAATATATATAGCAGCGGGGGGGTGGGGTAACAGAGGGGGCTTGAGAAAAAAATCATACTTCAAAACAATTTAAATTAAATACTTGAATTTAGGAATGATAAAAACAAAGCCGACTGTCCGCAATGCGTAATATGCATATGATGTTCTTTGTAACGATGGTATGGGATCCACACGTCATCAACGACGTGATGTATCACAAAGCATGATGTATTAAAAGACAAACGAAAAGACCAATCTAAGGTTCATCATTTAAAATACATGAAATTGGACAATACCGGTGAACTTTTTCAATCAATCGAAAAAGTTGTGGAAGCAACTTATACAGCATTGTTCATCGCTAAAGTCAAAAAGCGTCATAATATCGGCAAAATCGTATTAAAACTATAACCTTATCAACCTCGACTTGGCTATAAAGGTTAACTAGCGAACTAGGCTGTCAAAAATATCGGAGAGCGGTCGTGGATTGATTAATTTGTACTAAAATTTAAGGCGTCACTAACCAATAGAAAACTAAAATGAACGGCCCAACCAAAAACGTAAATTAAATCTTTCAATAAAACGAAAACAAAATATATCTTTAATAAAGTTGAATCAACTAAAAATTTATTATATATCAAAAATTAAAAACTACACTTCTATTTCTTAAAACTAATTGTTTTCTCTGTCGATACTGTGCACCAGAACTTCAGGGTACATATATTGCAGACAAATTTTCACGTTGTACGTGTCCATTGATTATATATATAGAAGATACCCCAACTCCATAAGAAAACCGGTCGCGCCTAAATCTAAAGGTTTGGATAGGAATATCCAGTGGGCGTTGGGGTCTAGCCTATCCATTTGAGCGCGAAATACAAATGTTGGATAGTTCTAGCGAAGATATCAACCTCAACAATAGCAACGTGTAGTGGAGTGCGGTTATACTATTCGCCGCGAGATGCCGCGTCTTTATTTGTATCTCGGGAATTCCCGGATTGTATCGCACCCAGTAAATACCCTCTTCCATAGTTATTCGCACTTCGGTAAACATGTCGGCATCTGGAAACAAGTGCCAATACATTAATTGCGGAAGAAGTAAGCGAACACACTCAACTTTAAGGATGCATGAATTTCCAGTCAAACACCATGATCGGCTGCAGATGTGGATTCTAAATTCAGGTAAAGAATTTGTTTTTACATATAGTTATGATTTATACATAGAACTAAAAACCATGACAAAATCTCCAGAACGGTTTGCTATTTTAAAAAATCCTCGAACACGTCGATTTATAATTATCAAAATACACCTTATGATATCAAATTAATTTTTTTACCTTTAATTGTTTTAAACAGATGATGTGACAACCCTATACCTTTTTTAATTAATTTGACAGATCTTTTAATTCTCTTAATGGTAGGATAATATTTTTATGGCCTTACATTAGAAAATTTTCGAGAAAATGACAATTGAAGTTTATGAACTAAAAGTGACAAAATCTCCGGAACGACTCGACCGAATTTAACGAAATTTTGGAATTAAGTATTTTGCAACCATTTGAAGTCACTGGCGTTATTATCGTTGATGCAACGTCTACAGTTTCTGAGTTATATATATATACATATATAACCTCAAACTTTTGAATTTGAAATAGAACACCTGTATATTTCGAAATTTTCTGTTACAGTCTTCACTATTATATCAAAAACATCCAGAAACTAACAAAACTTTATTACTTAGGTCTAAAAAATAACAAAGAAAAAATCGATAACAAAACATTACATTTTCTACTGCAACTACTCTAGTTGGTTTATGAGGATTCTCAACCATTGATAAGAACACATTGTTTTAAATTTGATCGGTTTAGTTTTTTGTTGTTGTTATTTTTTGTTATCAATTTCTTCTTTGTTAATTTTTAGACCTGAGTAATAAAGGTTTTTGCTCATTACTAGATGTTTTTGATATAATACTATAACAAGCGTAGTAACATTGAATAGGTAATGGACGACTGTAACAGAAAATGTCAAAAAATACATGGTGATCTATTTCAAATTCAAAAGTTTGAGGTTATATCTCAGAAACTGCAAACGTTGCATCAACGATAATAACGCCACTGACTTCACATGATTGCAAAATACTTAATTCCAAAATTTCGTTAAATTCGGTCGAGCCGTTCCGGAGATTTTGTCACTTTTATTTCATAAACTTCAATTGTCATTTCCTCGAAAATTTTCTTATGTAAGGCCATAAAAATATTATGCTACCATTAAGACAAGTAAAAGATCTGTCAAATTCATTAAAAAAGATATAGGGTTGTCATTTAAAAAGAAATTCGATGACGTCATCTGTTAAAAACAATTGAAGGTAAAAAAATAGTTTGATATCATAAGGTGTATTTTGATAATTATAAATCGATGTGTTCGAGGATTTTTTAAAATAGCGAATCGTTCTTGAGATTTTGTCATGTTTCCATACTTTACGCGCTCACTGTATATGCAATGACGCTGGCGCTGTGAAGAACCTCTGTGAATTTGGCCCCCAAATTGATTTGTTTTTTTTTTTCATTTGCAATCTTTTGGCCCCTCCAAATTGACGTTTTTAATTTTTAACTTTTGCAAGCAAGACGTTTGAAATTGTTTTATAGTTTATTTCGGACGTTTGAGAGTCAGTTTTTTTATATATTTTTTAGAACAGTGTGTGAAGTTAGGTCAGGCAAGTCAGCGGCACATTTATCGAAAACTGAAAAATCATCGTGCCCATTTTCTTACCATTCTTTTGCTATTTTTTTTAATATTTATACACGCACATTTACTGTCGTGAGGGGTATATTGAGTTTGGCACAAATGTCCGTCTGTCTGTGTACACGATAACTGCCGTAATACATTTTGAAGTTATTGATCTGAAATTTGGTATACAAGCTTATCTATTAAAAAGTTATTAAAAAGGACAAGTTCGTGAAATGGCAAAATCGGTTCATTTTTTTACGGTAGGGTGGGGCTATTTTGAAGATAATTTTCTTACTAGTTTTTGTTCTAATAGTTTTTGAGGAAACGGGGCGCCCCTGACGAGCCGGTAACTCAGCGGCGCAATTTATAAAAATAAACGAATTTGAAAAAGGTAACCAGCTAGTATCTTTTGGTATTGTTTAGCTTTATTCGCATTCGGACCTTATCCCTCACATCACTATTGTTTTTTAGAGCCTTGTATTTTTATCGAGCCAACAGTAACATTGATCAATAACTACCTCTATAAAGCTTTCTTTCATGCCAAAAGAAAATGAGTTGGGTTGCTATCATGAATTTCAAACAACGTGCAGATGCAGATGCAATTGGACATTACACAGCAATAGCCAATATCTATCATTCCGGCGCCGTAGATATTGTAAAGAATATAATAATCTGTATTTCCTGCAATGACACTGCGTAAAAAACGATGAATTAAAAGCGTCGGTAACCATGGTTACGGCTACATATTCTAACCGATATTTCCAAATTTATATGATATTAATGACCCAAACTAGAAAAAATACTGTAATTACACTCGTTTTATAATTTTTATTATCGCACTCGTTCCTTTCGGGTTCCCTTGACGTCTTATAAAGCTCGTACAATAATATAGGTACTATTGAAAAGTTAGATTATTGTAGGGATGATGTTTCAAATTCTCAAAACTCATTATTTATTGAAAAGCTTAAATATACGCATTTTTAAAGTGAAATTGTATCAGTTTCGCAACATAATCTAATTTTGAAAAGACAAAAAGTATATTGAAGATATTTCATTTGTTTTATATATGCACTATGTGCTCATGAGCGTTAGTATTATTTGAAAATTGGTGCAACAGTTTTTATAAATTAATTTTACACGTTTTCAGGTTTTAATAATCACCATCTTCAATAGTAAGTTTCATTTATCTCAAAACTAATTTTTTATCTGAGAATCGATTTATGCATTCTGTTTCCAGAAATATAAAGCCAAATAAACAAGCAGCTAGCTATGTTTACACTTTTTTCTAATTTATTGTTTTTATACTGCATGCAGTAAAGAGGTTGGTCATACAAATGTTGCAATAGGAAATACTACAGGAGCAACAATGTTCTAAAAGTGTCTTAATTTTTAAGAATTAATTGCAATGGCATTATCAGTTTAGTTATATTAATATTATTTTTTCGGATAATAGGGATTTATTTTTTTAATAAGGGATTTAGAAATGAGTTTAGAAAACTTATTTCCTGGCAGTATAAAAGCAACAAATTACCAGCTGGTCACCTTTTTGTTTGTTTTTATAAAAAGCCTTCCCTTTCTCCGAAAAGTAACGCAGCAAAAAAAAATGATTGGTTAAAATAGCAAAAAATTAGCAATAAATACACGCTGGTGACTTTTTTAAATTCGTTTGATTTTATAGATTGCACTGCTGAGTTGCCGGCAATCTCCAACTGAACGTTAAGATAATATCATTTCAACAATTTTATAATTGAAAATGTTTCGACCTGTTAAGGAACGTCGCGTTATGGATTATTAGTATTTATTTGTTATTATATATTTATTAAATATTGATTTGATGTTACAGGAAACGCATCATTGGCACTGCTAGGCAAAGAAGTTCTTGCACATCGACATATTTGCACCCACCACTTCAATGATGATAGTTACGCCAATCCTACTACCAGACTTCGTCTTAAAAAAAATGCCATTCCTTGGCATTATACTCAACTTTTACCTGATGACCAATCAGATCAATCTGCTTCAATAGTTCCACCATCAATTGTGTACGTACCACAGAACCAACAACAGCGACCTCAGTGTAGAACACCGTCACCTGGACCTTCAACTTCAAGTTGGGTGGAAAAACTAATTGAACTGCCCGAAAATAGTGGAGTCAAGAGGAAGTTGGAGGAGACTTATGAAAACCTGCCAGAGTCTCCCAGAAAGAAGAAATTGAAGCAACACATTCGTCAACAAGGTAAACTCTTGTCCAGGAAACGAGCTATTATTTCAAAATTGAAAAGGAAAAAGGCTATAAATTTTGAACAATTATTAAACGAAAAAGAATTTACTCGAAAATCATGCAAAACAATAATCCAAATGCAAATGAAGCGTCGAGGGAGTAAATGGCAAACTCATGAAAAAAATTTTGCCTTGGCATTATATTACAAAAGTCCATCGGCTTATAATCACCTGCGCAATGAAATTGTACTTCCCGGAATTAGCACAATTCAGCGATGGCTAGGGCAGTCAAAATTCTTACCGGGATTTAATGCTTTTTTTTTGGCACAAGTAAAAGCTAAGTTAGAAGGCTGGTCTCCATCTGACCGTAAGTGTGCCATTTGTTTTGATGAAATGGCAATTAAGGAATTCCTCGAATATAATAAATCCTTAGATTTAATAGAAGGTTTTGAAGACCTGGGTCACTTGGGACGTACAAAGCGTACTGCTCGATATGCTTTAGTGTTCATGGCGAGAGGTTTGTACGCTTCCTGGAAAATAACGTTGGCTTATTTTTTGACACACACAGGCGTGTTAGCCAAACACTTGAAGCAGATTATTGCTGAAGTGATTGAAAAAAGTGAGTCTGTTGGATTACTTCCCTGAGCAACAATATGTGATCAAGGAACAACAAATCAAAGCGCATACAAATCTTTGAACGCCACCAAGACAAGCCCATACTTCTATGTTAATGGAACAAAAATTGCTGCCCTCTTCGATGCTCCCCATCTGATAAAAAATCTTCGAAATAATTTGTTAGTAGCGGATTTTGAAGTGGACAAGCAAATTGTTAGCTTCGAAGATGTGCGAAAGTGTTGGAGTATTGATACTAACAAAAGGAGTAGAGCAATGGTTAAAATAACCGAGAAACATATATATCCTAAGGGATTCCAGAAAATGTCAGTGAAATTGGCCGCACAAATATTCAGCCATACAGTGGCAAGCGCGTTAAAAACGTGCATTGACACAAAGGAGATAACATCAACTTCTGCAGCAAATACAGCATTGTTCTTGGAAAAAATCAACAATATTTTTGATGCTTTAAATAGCAAACGATTGTTTTCAAGAAACCCTTATGCATGTGCCCTATACCAGGAAGATTCTACTGCATTACAAACCCTGCAGAACGGGTTAGAATGGATGCCAAAGGTATTTAAACTGGATAAGAATGGCGCAAAAACAAGGCCACCTTGCTTTACAGGCTTAGAACAAACTATTGCTGGCATTTTAATGCTTTTTGAGAGTGAACGGGAGAAAGATCCATCAGTGTATATCATGACAAATAAACTCAATCAAGACATCCTGGAACACTACTTTTCGACAATTCGACAAAGGGGAGGATATTACCCAAATCCAACCGCTCGGACATTTCGTACAATGTTTCGTTCAAAAGCAGTAAATTCACTTCTGAAACCAGCTCGTCATGGCAACTGCGAAACCTTAGATGCAGAGGAGATGGTTGAAGATTTGTTTGACATGGAAATGGAAAATGTGTCCACCGTCTCTAAAGACGTAGTTACTACAGAATTAATAAATGATTCTAATTCAGACACATCTACAGAGATATCCGGAGAAAACTTTGTGCTACAAGATATCACGCAACATGAAGAAACGTTGGAGCTTTGTAGTATTAAATACTTTGCCGGCTATTTAGCTCAGCAAAGTCTTAAAAAAACAAAGTGTACTTTCTGTCACGATATACTTGTGAGCAAAACCTCCGACACCATGTCTAGAGAAAATGACCAATTTATATTTTATAAATCATATAAGTTGTCAAAGCCAGGTGAGGGCGCACCAGGTTTGGTGACGCCATCACAGTTATTATTTACCATAGCCAAAACGGCTCTACATGGTTTTGTAGAATTATTTGATAAATTTAGCCAGAAAAAATTTTTGCTGCGACGCATTCATCAAATAATATTTTCAAGAATTAAACCGACTCTGGCCACTATCAATGAAGTTTGTATTATACATATTTCTTTGTTGGTACAAAGTTTGATAAGAATTAAACTCCAAAAGGAATGCAAAAATTATATTATTTTTAAGAGTGCTAAAACACTAAAAGAAAATGTAAAGTTAAAAAAAGTTTGCAACAAATAAAGTCTAAAGTAAGCAATAGGTGTTTTTTAATTTATCTCCGTCTTTATCCTATAATGTTTTTGATGCAAACTCGGTAAGTATGAGTATAATACAGAAAGTCTGGAAAGTAATAGAACCCAGCTGAACTGTAACGTGCCGACGCCTCCCACTGTATGTTATATATATTATAGGTAGATTTTAAATAGCCAAAATAAGCATTATAATTCTGGTGATAAATTGACAAACGCTATTGTAATAATGCCAAAATGTTACGCGTCTATGATTTGAAGCCAAACATTTTGAACATTTTGAGATTAAATTGCAGTTTCTATTTGTTACGAAAATGTCTCTATTAAAAAGTGGCATTACACGGCCTATTTTTATTTTCGATTATTCTGCTTATTATTTTTGCTAGAATGTAGTAACGATTGTAGAGGATATTTTAATATTGAATAAGGTATGTAATAGCAAATTGATTGCATCATATAAACGTCATTACATAAGTACGTAACAGAAGGTGTGATACTGATGATAACCCAAGAGCGGACAAAATAATATAAGCGAGGTCACACATAGTTGACCAACTAAAATGACTTCACTACGCTGGACTCGCGTCATTACGTACGCGGTCCACTTATGACTGTCCACTTATTATAGTTGCAGTTAATTTTATTTTTTACGTTATAATGAAAAAAAAATGTCTTGTTGTGCAGCTATTATATACTGCTCCAACAGAGCTGAGAAAGGCTATTTACAGAAGGCGTTTCCAACGCATCCTCAAAGAAAAAAGATTGGTTAATTAAAATGAACATGGACACCAACAAAATATTCACGAATTTGTGATTATAGTGCTCAACAATAGTTTTGTTCATTGGTTTATAAATACAACTATATCTAATTTATAACATTCTGTAATCATACGTAGCTGTGTAGAAAAATATATGGATTATTACTCGAAAAGCTTTTTTATTTCTACAATGCCACTCTAATACCCCTTTATAATATAATCATTTTTAATACATTTTTAATAATAACTACCTTTTTTAATACCATACTTACTACCATATTTACAGTCTAAAAATATCCAAAAAAATATTTTAATTTATATTGTTTAAACATACATTTATTTTATATTGAAACTTTATTTCATGCTAATACTCATATATACCTTTATTTATATAATAATGTAATATATAATAAAAATCAGTATAGGTTTAGAGAACATTTATGTTATTGTGTATTTGTACCATATCAAAGGAAAGCGACATTAAATGATCAAGCGTATAAAATCAATCTGGGACAGAAATGGGGACTCCCCGGACATTCGCCGCGCCATCTAGTTCACGATAGGTCGGTTGCCAAAACGACATTCCTAATCGCTGCGCCATCTATCCGCAATTTTTGGTAGATGTTGATAAACTGGCTCGTTGGGGTGTCTGTTTATAGTTAGTCAATGTACGTGTCCCAGGAAATCTAGACCGTTATTTATACTCAAAATACAACAGCAATACAACATATAAACACAAACTTACCCGCGTCGTTTCACGGATTTTTCTCTGGACATTTGATTTCTCTCTGGTTCCAACTCCGCACTCCGTTATTTTCCACTTTTTGCCGCGTTTTCGAAAAGGCTAAATAAGTTGGAAAATGCCATCTGTTTTCAAAAAGCGATACCATGCGGGTTGATAAGATAACTGTTTCTACAAAAATTACCTACAGCAGAATACACACCGTTATAATACTTTCCTTTTAAAAACTGCTGATGTTCTTCTTGATTCTGGAAGCAAAAGAAAACTTCCCCAAATTTCAGTTTGCAATAATGCAGGACCCGGATTTGCTTAAATCGGCGAGTTTGATACGAGTGACGGCACATACGAGTGATGTCATTGAGTTTAAAGCGATTTGATTCGTCGATAGGCTCTCGAGTATCAAAACGGCCGGTCTAAACTCCGCCTTTCTCGTATCGAAGAGTCAAACAAACTCGGCAGCTCTCAGTCGACGAGATGTGGACGAGACCTTGGCGAGCAGGATTGTCAATGTTGTAATACTACATTCCTGACAGGAGATGATTGTAATTTTAAATATTTGAGGTTATGTGCCTATTAAACGTACTAAGACTTCAAATTATACCTTCCGTGCAGTTCCGTGTTTAGAATCTACACTTCTACTACACTGTGAATAACATTATGAAGCTATTATACTAAGAAATTTGGTGAATATGTGTCGCCGAAGTTTGGCAGAGGACACGGTAGCTGCAACCGATATTCAACGGAACACGACCTTTCCAAAATGTGGATACAGTAAGGATTCTTTACAATGCGTTTATAGTCATCGTACCTGAAAGACAGGAACAACTATGTATTCTACGGTGGACATAAGTCGTTTGTGTTTCCTTCATCATCGGGTGTCCCTCAATGGTCTAACCTGGGCCCCTTGCTGTTTAATATATTCATTGATGACCTGCTGAAGTCTCTTACATGTCGAGTTCTGGCGTATGCGGATGACTTGAAGATATACGGAGTGGTTGATAATCTGACGGACGTGAGTGTACTTCAGGCAAATTTGGCACTGCTGGAGCGGTGGTGTGACGACTTCGGATTGCGGCTTAGTGTGGAGAAGTGCGTCTATGTTTCTTATTCCCGTGCACATTCGCCTATTGAGTCCACTTACAGTGTTTCTGGCCATAACCTAGTCAGGCAGACGCTTGTGCGGGATCTGGGCGTGTGGTTTGATTCTCGTCTCACATTCCAACATCACGTTGACACCATAACTGCCTCTTCTAATAGATTGCTCGGTTTTATAATACGAACAACACGACCTTTCCAAAATGTGGATACAGTAAGGATTCTTTACAATGCGTTTATAGTCTCGCGCCTGGAGTACGCTTCTATAGTTAGGGGACCAAACTATAGAAGCGTACTCCAGGCGCCAGCCACCAGCTTTCGGTTGAAAAGGTCAAAAGAAGATTCCTCTCCCTTTCATTTAGGGAAGATGATGTATATCCGGAGCGCGGCACGGACTATGGTTCCTCGCTGCAGCGTTATGGCCTGATTGCGTTGAGTGAACGACGTGAGATCCAGAGTACGAGATTTCTGTGGAAACTCATTAATAATAGGGTGGACAGTGCGTATTTACTGTCGTGCGTTAATTTCCTTGTGCCGCGTACTTCTTCGCGTTCTGGGTCTACGTTTTATTTGCCGCGTGCTAGAACAAACTTTATGCGTAGATCCCCGGTGTACCGTATGTGCGTGAACGCCGACGCTAGATTACCGGATATTTTAAATATATAATTAATTGCACTTTGATGAACTTTTTGCTTGTATTTTGTTGTTCCGCATGATTTACATTTAGATGTTTTATTCTGTACTGTTAGTATTGTATTTCTACTGTTGTTGCTGTGTTTTATGATCTGTTGCTTTCTGTAGTATTATATCGTAGTGGTTGTTGTATTATTATTATTGTCAAATATATTTTTTCAAATACGTATTACCTTGTAAGTGGGTCTCCTGTTGGGTAATAAAGATTATTATTATTATTATTAAAGATTATTATTATAACATTAACACAATATAACTTTATTCTTCTGATGAGGTAAATTTTGCTTCTCTGAAGGTGCCTGACCTTCTGTCAAAGGAGAGTTTAGACATAATAGACCGAATAGACCGAAAAGTCATTCCTGTTGTAAAAAGTACCCCAATTCCTTCCTTCACACTTCTTTTGTGCATAAATAATAATAATAATATAGGTAAATAAAATTTCTTTCTTTGCCCAATAACAAGTAATAACATGTTTCATGTTGGTTTCAAATTCTTTAATCCCATAGAAACTCCCTCTGACCAGCATATGCATCAACTGTGTTTAAAAGGCTGCATTCGATTCTACGGTACGGTATTGCAATATCTTCTGCGTTCCTGAGACTCCGTTGGGTGGCATTTTTCTTCGTTTCTAGGAGCTCTTCTCTAGTTTGTTGATGTTGTTGGGAAATGTACGATCCCGTGAGAATAAGGACTTGGTATCTTTTAAACAGCGGTCAGCAGTGTGACGTTTGGTCGGATTGCTCAGTTGTTCTTATAGCTTTACACTTTTTTTATAGTAAATATGGTCTACGTATGGCAAGACGCATACCATAGTAGTAGATATATAAGGGCACTTCTCGATCCACCGCCACACCGCCAATTTACATAGGAAGCTACCCCCACCACTTTTCCGCACGAAGACGACCGAGCCCAAGTCAGCCGATCTGCCGAGCGCGGCCGAACGCAGTAGTTCGGTCGCTCACCGATAGATGGCGCGTGAGCTCGGTCAGTACACGTAGTTCGAGAACTTCACCAATAGATTTTCGCGTCAACCCCAGGTCCGCCAACCCCAGACGTACCAACCCCACGCGCTAAAACGGCATGTCGACCGACCGCCATATTTTAAACGACGCCATCACGCCATCACTTAATAATTTGCTGAACCCCAAAAAATTCAAATTTTCCCGCCAACCCCAAAAAAATTCAAATTTTCCCGCCAACCCCAATAAAAAATTCAAATTATCCCGCCAACCCCAAAAAAATTCAAATTTTCCCGACAATCCCAAAAAATTCAAATTTTCCCGCCAACCCCCAAAAAATTCAAATTTTCCCGCCAACCCCCAAAAAATTCAAATTTTCCCGCCAGCCCCAAAAAAAATCAAATTTTCCCGCCAACCCCAAAAAATTGAAATTTTCCCTCCAAATTCTACGCCACCATACTGCGCATGCGTGACGACTCAAACCGAGCGCGCCCGAACGCTGGGACCTGGAGTGTATGACTCGTCGCTGTTAGAGAGAGAACGCACTGCAATTTTTATTTTCAAGCGCAAACCGATCAAATTCAAATTTTCGCATCAGATTTATTCGAATTTGAATTTCGCGCGCACCATCTTACCCGATGATGACCGAGCACCGATCGATCAAATTTTTCCCGCCAACCTTAAAAAATTCAAATTTTCGCGTCAACCCCAGGTCCACCAACCCCAGACGTACCAACCCCACGCGCTAAAACGGCATGCCGACCGGCCGTCATATTTTAAACGACGTCATCTTCTTGAGCAGACATCTTTTTAGGTTAAAATTATACTTCTTACGGAATTTTAGAGTAATACAAGTAGATTATGTTAAAATAACTCTTGAAATTTACTCGCCGTATAAATTTTAAAGTTTTAAATCAAGTTTTCGCGCTAAATTTATTCGGTCTAATTTTAAAATTCCACAGAGCATGCGCGAACCGACCAAATTAAAATTTTCGCGCCATTATGGATAAATTTCAAAGTTTAAACCGTCATGACGTCACCATAAACAGTGGTTTTATATACTTACCGTTTACTTTTAAATTATTACTGCTTAATCTATGAAATAAAACATAAGAAATTCGTGGTTCAGACCCTGTATACAGACCCTGTATAATCACAACAGACCCTGTATACAGACCCTGTATATTGACCCTCATTTGACCCTCCGAGACCCTCATTTGACCCTCAGAGACCCTCATTTGACCCTCCGAGACCCTCATTTGACCCTCCGAGACCCTCATTTGACCCTCCGAGACCCTCATTTGACCCTCCGAGACCCTCATTTGACGCTCCGAGGCCCTCATTTGACCCTCCGAGACCCTCATTTGACCCTCCGAGACCCTCATTTGACCCTCCGAGACCCTCATTTGACCCTCCGAGACCCTCATTTGACCCTCCGAGACCCTCATTTGACCCTCCGAGACCCTCATTTGACCCTCCGAGACCCTCATTTGACCTCCGAGACCCTCATTTGACCCTCCGAGACCCTCATTGGACCCTCCGAGACCCTCATTTGACCTCCGAGACCCTCATTTGACCCTCCGAGACCCTCATTTGACCCTCCGAGACCCTCATTTGACCCTCCGAGACCCTCATTTGATCCTCCGAGACCCTCATTTGATCCTCCGAGACCCTCATTTACCTAATATTTCAGTCATGTATTAAATAATTTTAACCACTTGACCGGCAAGCCCGTAAAATCTCCGGGCTACTAATTTGTATCAATACCGGCAAGCCCGTAAAATACGTGTTTAAGCACGTCGTCATTACCGGCCACCCTGTGCCTTCTATGGGGTGCGTATTTTAGTTTAACGTAAACCCAGTTTTTGACCATAGATGGCGGCACCGTATGGTATACTTTTGTCGCTATAAATTGAAAAAGACGCTTATATATTTTATATGTATATACCTATGCATATTTCAGTTCAGTTCAAAGAAATGTTGGACATTAGTCGAGTAAATTTTCAATCATGACTAAAACTGACGTTAGATCTTTGCTACGCGACTTACTGCTGCTCTGTCTGTCTGTCTGTCTGTCTGTCTGTCTGTCTGTCTGTCTGTCTGTCAGTCTGTAGGTCTGTCTGTCTGTCTGTCGGTCTGTCCATCCGTCCGTCCGTCAGTCGGTCCGTCCGTCCGTCCGTCCATCCGTCACTCCGTCCGTCCGTCTGTCCGTCTGTGCTTCACCGGAAGGTTTTCAAACATACGTTGTTACTCCAACGGCACGTTTTTTTACATCATTTATTGGATTACTGTGCGTGCGTGCGTGCACGCACGGATACGCTTTTTCTACGGATCACTTTGGATCACTTTGACCACTTTGCCTCGGATCACTTTACTCCGCATCACTTTGGATCTCTTTGCTCACGATAACTTTGAATCACTTTGCTCCGGATCACTTTGGATCACTTTGCCCCGGATCACTTTGCTGCGAATCACTTTGGATCTCTTTGATCACGATAACTTTGAATCACTTTGCTCCGGATCACTTTGGATCACTTTGCCCCGGATCACTTTACTCCGAATCACTTTGGATCTCTTTGGTCACGATCACTTTGAATCATTTTGCTCCGGATCACTTTGGATCACTTTGCCGCGGATCACTTTGCTCCGAATCACGTTGGATCTCTTTGCTCACGATCACTTTGAGTCACTTTGCTCCGGATCACTTTGGATCACTTTGCCCCGAATCACTATACTCCGAAACACTTTGGATCTCTTTGCTCACGATCACTTTGAATCACTTTGCTCCGGATCACATTGGATCACTTTGATCCGAAACAGTGTAGATCACTTTGCCCCGAATCACTTTGCTCCGGATCACATTGGATCACTTTGCTCACGTTGTGATCACTTTGTGTGTGTGTGTGTGTGTGTGTGTGTGTATGTGTGTGTGTGTGTGTGCGTGTGCGTGTGCGTGTGCGTGTGCGTGTGCGTGTGCGTGTGCGTGTGCGTGTGCGTGTGCGTGTGCGTGTGCGTGTGCGTGTGCGTGTGCGTGTGCGTGTGCGTGTGCGTGTGCGTGTGCGTGTGCGTGTGCGTGTGCGCGTGGGCGTGTGCGTGTGTGTGTGTGTGCTGTGCGTGCATGTGTTTGTATATGTGGATAATCGTCTTGTGATAATTGCTATTTCCAGTAACTCGATACTATGCCGAAAATAGCCTGCCGCTGCAGCTACAGCGCTAGTTTTCAAATCTGCCGGTTAAGAGGTTAAACTACATATGTATTTTTTGCTCACCATCAGACTCTTCCTTATAATGATGTTATTTAGACGTGTTGACTTGCTGGTACACATACACCGTTCCGCTATGCACGTCATCAATTTATGGAGTTCATGATTGGGATGGTAGGAGTACAGGATAAAAAACAACAATATTGCTATAAAATAATTTATTGAAAATCATATACTTCAATACAAAATATTACTATCTTCTTCACCCCCTTAGTAAGGGGTGAAGAAGCCCTCTTCGTCACTATGGGTTGTTATTGCAGAATGATTCTTTATAATATGGCGTTTTAAATTATCTACCCGATTGTACTTTTTTTCACAGTGATGGCATGCGGCTATACAAGCTTGATGTATCTTTTTATGACGACGTAGGGAGTTGCGTCGAGGGAATGTTTTTCCGCAGTCAATACATTCGTACATTTTAATTACTAATGAGGTTCCAGCAGTTGTAGCAGCTTATTTATACGAGTTGAGGGTCTCGGAGGGTCAAATGAGGGTCAAATGAGGGTCAAATGAGGTCAAATGAGGGTCAATTTCATATGACGTATTTGAATTTGGTTGGTTTGCGCATGCTCTGTAGAATTTTAAAATTAGTGCGAAGATAAATACTTACCGTATCAAGTTCACTCGTATAATATCACTTCTTGATCTATGAAATAAAACAAAAAATTCGTACAGACCCTGTAGTGAAGTATCCTCCAACTTATCTAACGACGACATATACTCATAAGGGAAAATCCCCTTTTTCGTTAGTAATTTAAACTTATTCTCCTCAGGCGCATATTTTCGCACATTTACTAAATCCGCATCTGAGAGATTACTCGGAGGGTCAAGTGAGGGTCTCGGAGGGTCAAATGAGGGTCAATATACAGGGTCTGTACACAGGGTGTTGTGATTATACAGGGTCTGTATACAGGGTCTGAACCACGAATTTCTTATGTTTTATTTCATAGATTAAGCAGTAATAATTTAAAAGTAAACGGTAAGTATATTAAACTACTGTTGATGGTGACGTCATGACGGTTTAAACTTTGAAATTTATCCTTAATGGCGCGAAAATTTTAATTTGGTCGGTTCGCGCATGCTCTGTAGAATTTTAAAATTAGACCGAATAAATTTAGCGCGAAAACTTGATTTAAAACTTTAAAATTTATACCGCGAGTAAATTTCAAGAGTTATTTTAACATAACCTACTTGTATTACTCTAAAATTCCGTAAGAAGTATAATTTTAACCTAAAAAGA
Source organism: Aphodius sticticus (assembly GCA_963966075.1). Classification (NCBI taxonomy): domain Eukaryota; kingdom Metazoa; phylum Arthropoda; class Insecta; order Coleoptera; family Scarabaeidae; genus Aphodius; species Aphodius sticticus. The sequence goes on along the minus strand of OZ014509.1, from coordinate 37,370,757 downwards.
TGTCTGCTCAAGAAGATGACGTCATTTAAAATATGACGGCCGGTCGGCATGCCGTTTTAGCGCGTGGGGTTGGTACGTCTGGGGTTGGTGGACCTGGGGTTGACGCGAAAATTTGAATTTTTTAAGGTTGGCGGGAAAAATTTGAATTTTATCAGTTCGGGCGATCGGTGCTCGGTCATCATCGGGTAAGATGGTGCGCGCGAAATTCAAATCCGAATAAATCTGATGCGAAAATTTGAATTTGATCGGTTTGCGCTTGAAAATAAAAATCGCAGTGCGTTCTCTCTCTAACAGCGACGTGTGAGTCATACACTCCAGGTTCCAGCGTTCGGGCGCGCTCGGTTTGAGTCGTCACGCATGCGCAGTATGGTGGCGTAGAATTTGGAGGGAAAATTTGAATTTTTTGGGGTTGGCGGGAAAATTTGATTTTTTTTGGGGCTGGCGGGAAAATTTGAATTTTTTGGGGGTTGGCGGGAAAATTTGTTATTATTTGGGGTTGGCGGGAAAATTTGAATTTTTTGGGGTTGGCGGGAAAATTTGGAAAATTTGAATTTTTTAAGGTTACCAGGGAAAATTTGAATTTTTTGGGGTTGGCGGGAAAATTTGAATTTTTTGGAGGTTGGCGGGAAAATTTGAATTTTTGGGGGTTGGCGGGAAAATTTGAATTTTTGGGGGTTGGCGGGAAAATTTGAATTTTTTGGGGTTGGCGGGAAAATTTGAATTTTTTGGGGTTCAGCAAATTATTAAGTGATATAATTCAAATCATTTGCATAAAAAAGTTACTTTCCTTTAAAGTAACTATTTTGTTTGGTTTAAAAACACGTTTATTTTTGTCAAAGAAATGAAATTTATCCTTAACCACACATTATCAATTTGGAAGGGATTGAATCCTGGTGTCCACCGCCGTGTCAACTTTACCATTATAACGAAATAAATGCGTTAAACGAATTTCTTATGTTTTATTTCATAGATTAAGCAGTGATAATATAAGAGTGAACGGTAAGTATATTAAAACACTGATGGTGACGTCATCATTTGTATGCGTGTTCAAACATGTACAAAGTATACAGGGTCTGTATAATTAATTCAGGGTCTGTATGCATCTAAAATTTTAAATAACCACTCTTAATTTACATGCAATTATTTGCATAAACGATTATCATATTAAATTCGCATATTAAATTAACCGCCATCTATTGGTGAAGTGCCGAACTATTATTATTTCAGCGTGGATTCCAACCTCGGTATGTAGTTCGGTAATTGGTCGGTAGATGGCGCTCCTCGGTACAATTTAATATATTAAATAATATACAGGGTCTGTATGCAGATCTGTATAATTTATTCAGGGTCTGTATGCATCTAAAATTTTAAATAACCACTCTTAATATACATACAATTATTTGCATAAACGATTATCATTTTAAATTCGCATATTAAATTAACCGCCATCTATTGGTGAAGTGCCGAACTATTATAATTTCAGCGTGGTTCCCAACCTCAGTATGTAGTTCGGTAATTGGTCGGTAGATGGTGCTCCTCGGTACAATTTAATATATTAAATAAATGTGTTCAAGAAGATGGCGTCGTTTAAAATATGGCGGTCGGTCGACATGCCGTTTTAGCGCGTGGGGTTGGTACGTCTGTGGTTGGCGGACCTGGGGTTGACGCGAAAATTTGAAATTTTTAGTAAATTTAAATTTTGTAGCGCCATCTATTGGTGAAGTTCCCGAACTACGTGTACTGACCGAGCTCACGCGCCATCTATCGGTGGCGACCGAACTACTGCGTTCGGCCGCGCTCGGCAGATCGGCTGACTTGGGCTCGGTCGTCTTCGTGCGGAAAAGTGGTGGGGGTAGCTTCCTATGTAAATTGGCGGTGTGGCGGTGGATCGAGAAGTGCCCTTATATATCTACTCATAGCCGTCAACCATAGGTTATTTTGCTATGCAAAAGATCATGGTATGCCGTAAGTGCGGCATCACGTTATTCAAATTATTGTATTTATCTGAAAGCCGTAGCTCAAGAAGATGATGAATGCCATTTGCATGCCTAAATGTTTTAAATTCCTTTGGGTGATTTCAAAAGTGCTTGTTATAATGATATCATATCTTATTTATATATTTGTTCCTCACTATAGTTCATCATCAACGCAAAACTGAACTATGACTAAACGGATACAATTGTCATCATACAGAACCAATTTCAAATATCGGTGAGCTTGACGTAGGTTATCCATGTATCCAGGCAGGTTGCAGTAATCCTAACGAGCTTACTTGAGTTAATAGTGATGTCATAAGTTTGTCGGGAGAATGCAATATTTGACCTTACCTGATGTAACTGGAACTAACCGTTGCTCGCGAGAAAATTTCTATAGTTATAAATCTGGAAATATCCTATTGGCTTGATTTGTATATATTGATATGATTCGGGGGATAGTTACTATCCCACTCAGTTAAAAAAAATCATTTGTTGCTTTACAGACTGCGTTTTCCATTTTCGTCAGTTAATGCTTCGATCTGTGGCTGAAGAACGGGTCCATTGTTAACTAAAAACATATTTGCAAAGTAACAAAATATTGGAAACCGTTCCAACTAAAGCGAAGTGTGCTTAGTGACAAAAAAATCCTCAATAAAAATTGTTCAGTTAAATTCCTAGAATCCGCCATGGTACTATTCAGCATTCTTATTGTTGGCTCTTCCAAGGGATGTTCGTATTCAATTTTTCCGCAAGTCCCTTTAAGCTGCCGCGTGAATACCTACCATTTTCAGTAGACAATAATAACAGAACCCAGCAGTAAAACAGGACGAGGGTTATTTGAAATTTAAATTTCGTTCTGGCGTGACACGTATACAAAACACAATCCGAGAACAATATTGTGGATTCTATTGAAATACCTGTGAAATTGAAAACATAATTTGGTATAGCCAATGCACTTTTCCTTTTCAATTTAGATTTAGATTAACTGGATAGTCAATTTAATATTTTAGTTCATTGGAAATAAACATATATCAATTTTAGTAATAAATTTAGAATTAACTACTACCCATGCGTAACGTATTTCAGCATACTAAATAATTATAATAATAATAATCTCTCCGTTGCCTGTACCGATAATAATGATAACACAATGTATTTATTTGAAAGAGGTTCATTATACAGTGTGTCTCACGGGACGTTGGATTGTATGGGTACTTTTGTTATTATTTAAGATAGAATGTCGGTTAAATGGGCAAAGTAGTACATATTTAAGTGCTGTTTCATAATCTGTTCAGAAAACAGTTGAATTCCAAATGGTTCCCAAGCTATTTTGAAAAAACCAAAAAATGAATTTTTTTAGTTACGGTCATAACTTCTTTATTTGTGATCCCATCAAAAAAGCGTTTTGACATTATAAAGGCAATTTTTTGTCTACAATTTGATTATGTCAGTTTAAAATTTTTTTCGCCAATGAATTCGTCAGAAACAAACGAAATTTTTGTTTTTCTTATGGAGGCCATATTGGTTTTATACATGCTTGGATTCAGAATTTTTTCTGAGTAATTTGGTATGCCACATGCCATATTTAGAACACAATAAGCCGACAAAATTTAAGTTTTTTTTAATATATGAAAATCGCATGGTGCCATGAAAAGTACAATTGAGTGATGCAGTATTTATGTGCCCATAGTCAAGTTACAATAACATTTTGGAATGTATTTATTTGTACTAACTACACAACATAAAAAAGTAACAACATTTTAACAAACTAAATAATGTTTACAAAAATCTCGTCATTTTCGTGGAGGCATTTTTCACAGCATTCCGTAATACGGTGCCCTTACCGAGGGTTCTTCTGTCAATCGAATTGAAAGCGGCGATGACGGTGTCATGTAACTTCCCAACGTTTACAAAATTATAAACATCATACACCTTATTTTTTAAGTCACTCCATAGAAAAAAATCACATGGTAATCCGGCAATCTTGGTGGTTATGATACTTCTGAATAGGTAGCAATTACTCTCAGTTTATGTCTTATATCTAAATAGTTCCTCACAATTCAGGCATTATGTGCATGTGCTCCGTCTTGTTGGAACTACATACCTTAGTGTAAGACCAACGGTATATCGTCTATTCTTTCTTCCACGTCCTCAGAGAGCAATATTACCGATACCTCTCCGAAGTTAAATTTTTGTTATAAAAGGTTGGTGCGATTAATCGGTTGACTACTATACAGCACCATACATTAAAACCAAACCACACCTGATTATGGCGCGGTACAAAAAGGTGCTGATTTTCGCGGACCCAGTTAAAAATACCGCAGTTAGAAAATATGTTTCATCGGACGGATATTTTTTTTATAAAATTCTGGGATTTCATCAATTTTGTTCAACAGATGGGTAGATATCACATTGTTACACAAAATGTCTTCCATGGCATCATGCGATTTTCAGCAATTCTCAAAGTGTCCAATTTTCAGTCAATTCTATTATCTTATTGTATTAAAAACATGGCACCTGGCATACCAAATTACTCAGAAAAAAATGATGAATCCAAACATATATCAAACCAATATGGGGTTCATAAGAAAAACAAAAGTTTTGTTTGTTTCTGAGGAATTCATTGGCGAAAAAAATTTTAAACTGGCATAATCAAATTATAGACAAAAAAGTGCCTTTATAATGTTGAAACGCTTTTTTGATGGAATCACAAATAAAGAAGTTATGACCATAATAAAAAAAATACATTTTTGGGTTTTTTTCAAAATAGCTTGGAAACCATTTGGAATTCATCTGTTTTCTAAACGGATTAGGAAAGAGCTCATAAATATGCACTACTTTGCCCATTTAACCTACTTTCTATCTTTAATAATACCAAAAGTACCCATAGAATCCAACGTCCCGTGAGACACACTGTATACTAATTAATATGAACAGTTTATACATAGTCAATATAAATATAAATCTCCTCAGAAAAGGCGAACTTCAGTTTGATATTTGTCCAATGCCAACTACACTACTAAAAGTACATACAATTTCAGGTAACCACCATATTCATAACTGAAATTAAAATACTCATAATATAAATGAGCATGAAAAAAGAACGCAAAAACTAAAAACAAATAATGCCCCGCAAGGGGAATCGTCAGGGGTGCCGATGAAAATAATTCAAATTTAAAAGCTGAACAAAGTGAAGAAAAATATTAAGGATATCTTTCTGGTAGAATTGTTGGTCAAAATCGAACATTATTTTTTCCAATATTACCCACAAATGTATCTATAATATAATTTGAATCTGCTGCTCATCCTGGGAGTTTGAGGAACTTTGATGGTTTCAATGTGATCGTTCATTTAAGATTACATTTACTAGGCTATCCCAGACAACTTCTGAATTTCAGTGTAAGAAATGGCCCTCTCTTAGAAAGGCAATCAATTTGCTACATGTTATACAGAAAGAGGCCAGTTTGTTGAACGTTATACAGAAGACCCACTTCCGCCTTGGAAACAACATCTTTTTTATCCTACTCTATGCGAAAATGTCATTTTCGCGTCTCTATGGTGACACGAAAGATGTTATTTGCCCGCCAGGACTGTAATGAACACTTTTCAGCGCTAGCCACGAAAATAATTGTACACAATATTCCCAACAGATGGCGACCGAATGGTCGTGCAATAAAAACACAGCTTTCGATTCGGTTTGACGTGCGATTAAAACGTCAACGTTGTTTATTTGTCAAAAGCCAATATGTCAGTGATTAGTCTTTAGAAACGGATGATTTTATTACGATATTATTATGTAGGCTAAAAACTATGTGTGCACCACGCCCAGAAAGTGAGTTGCCGGGCCTCAATAAGTGCCCAAGCTCGCTATGCTCGTTTGCGCAACTCAGCCCGGAAAAGAACCACTTTCTCGGCTTGGTACACAATATACTATTTCTTACAATTATTTTTTCTTCTCTGGCTAATGCCAGGTTTCTAGCCGAGATGAATAGACGGTCGCAGTATGTGTTTCGCGATTCAACGTTTCGAAGCAGTGCGAAAGAATCATTGCCACTTTCATCTGCGAATTTCGGTCTGGTCTGCGAGTAACTTTATTCAATGCCAACCTTTTGTGCGCCTTATCATGAAAGCGGTTGTCAAAGAAAACGAATAGAACATTTTTCTTTTTGTAGAAAATTGATATAATGTACAACTTTTATTTTAGCGTAAGTCTTATTAAATCACGTCTTTATTAAATTTAAAGCAAGTTTGCAATTACGATAAATATATGTCGAAAATTTATATTCTTACTTAAGACCATACTCTGAAACCATTTTTGTTATCAAAAAACGTTTTTATCCATCAACTTTGGCTTGGCGATATTCAACTTTTTTATTTCTTCTGGACATGACGTCCAATATGACATTGAATTTTTACAGATTTGAATAAAATATTGAAAATGCTTTACAACCGTGTATAACACATTTATGAAATTATCGCAAAAAATGCCAGATCGCCCAACTTAAGGCGCACCATTCAAAAAATGCCCGAAACAGGTGTCGCCTACTCCAAGAATTTATCCAAACCCTTTCGAATATTGAATTAAAAAAAATAGAGCATACGCAAGAAGGATGCCTTCTTTCTGTCAGTTTTTTTTTCTTTCAAAAAAAACCTAATAAGTTTCAAATAAAAAAAATCGCAGAGATGGGCAATTTTCAACTATTCCAGTCGATATTGACAAGTTGATAATGCTTCAATTTGAATGGATTATGCATAAATACAATTGTTACAGTGTCCCCCAGGATTCGAGAGAGCGGTTTTGGCATAAAATAGACCACAACACCATGTTTTGTGCAAAAATGTGTTTCCATCAGTCAAATTTGCAGGATTTGGCAGTGCTCTGCGTGGTGGCGCTAGATGTTCTAGAGAATATATTTATTCCTTGCTTCGTTACCAGCATTTCTATTGGTCCACGTAAAAATTAAGTTACAACCCACTTCTAATGCTGCGAGTTTGGGACAGACGCCAAAATGGTACGCCAATATGTGTAAAGATGTATTATTTCGTTCATAATATTGTACACCCACAAGTAAATATCAAAAACACGATATATTTCGTCCTGAATAGCTGTTTCATAGTCCAACCGACCAGGGCAATAGAGTATGTTAGGAGGTTAATACTTATACCAACCAGTCGCTCGGTGCCTGTGTTCGGATCGCACGGCGGGCTCGTGCAGAATCACGGAAATTGAATCAAGATCTACTAGATTCGAATTTGTAAATTTAACTTAAATATAAAAATTTAATGACTGCCACTTCCGGTCTACCGAAAGTTGATATAAACTTTGGTATTTTAAATTGAAGCGCATAATTTTTATTTAATTTTTTTTTGTTTCCACTTATCAAAATACATCAACTTATCAGGTGTTCCTATACCTAAATGCCAAAAGTAATCACGCGTTATTTTAATTTTACCACATTTTTGCTGACTTTTGCGTATCGTTTTACATTGAATATCTTGGTTATTATTCAAACTAACAGTTTCATGTTTATTTGTAAAATATATGGATTACGCAAAATATGGTCAACAAAATTATAATGTTTGGTACATATTTTATACAGGCTGTGTAAAATTTGCAACTGGAGTTTAAAAAATTGAATAAGTTTTGAGATTTTGATTTAAATAAAACAATCGACACGAATACCGTAATAAAACTTCTCAAATAAATTTCTTTTGGTGCACAAAATTAATTATTTCGTTTAGTCCCCCTAGATGACACGATATTTGTTTGTTTCGTTCCTGAACTATCCGGGGATCATAATATGGATAGGATATTCATTCGTACTGGTTTAGTTGACCCGTAGCGGTACCACTCCCGAGTGCGATGAATTTGAAAGTATCAGAATAAAAATAATTTATAACTTTTGAATGCGTTGAATAAGTTTGACAAAAGGGTGCATATACCTTAAAAATGCGTGAATGAATTTGTTGATGGATTCCGATATAAAAACGTTTTGTGATTGTAAATACATACAAAATCGACTGGTAAGTAGGTATCAAACGCGGTTATTCAAAAAGAAAGAGCAGGTTTTAAATGTTATTTGGAAAAACTGTAAAATATATAAAACCGTTATTGCATAGCGGAAGTTTGAGTATGTACCTAGAATTTCGTAGCTCAATAATTTCTGAACTACTTAACCAATCTTGATGATTATTTCGACACATTGTAAAGAAAATCAACAAGATTATAATATATAGTATTTTTGATTTTTTTTAAATTATTTAAGAACAGCCTATTGGAGAACTTAAATAGTTTTTCCGGGCTGTGAAGAAACTGACCAACCGAACACTTGGTCAGGTTTTCAAATTTTCTGTTACAAAGCCTCATCTGTTCTCATCATTTTGATTTCTAATTTATCACAATATTATATTTTTTTTGTGAACTACAAAGTTTTACGCAAACCCTTTGAAATATTAAATTCCAAAACACAGTTCAAATTAGGGTAATTTGATACCTTGTTTGTTTATAGAAAGCGGTTAGACGTTTTCGATTGATTTATTTGCGCTGATTGCGAATCCGTGCTTGAAGTTGCATATTTAGGTTAGTGCGGTTTTTGTTGTTTCTTGCATGAAGGCGTTCGAACACTAGAATCATTCTAAATATATATTTCGAAACCATTTGTCAACGAACTTCAGAATTACAGGTAAAACTGCAAAGAATAAGGTCAATGAGACTATTTTGAGGTTTCTAGGACAATGAGTCCAGCTGGTATAAATTTGTAATATTACGCAGAATCACGGTTTTTACATTTTGACCACACTTATATCGAAAATCCAAGACGCAATTTTATATTCAATTCACAAAATCCATGTTCCCTAACGTTACCAATATTTACAATTTTGTACTTTTCTCGAAAATGTTCTTATGTTAGGCCATAAAATATTTCCGCTACCATTTAGACAATTAAAAGACCTACCAAACTCAATCACAAAAAATATGTCATATTAAAAAAATCGATAACTTTTGATTAAGCTAACAAATCGTCTCAGAGCCTTTCTCAAGTTTTTATACTTTCCGCGCTCACTGTATGTATTATTTTACCAGTTAGTGAATATTTAAAACTACCAATAGTTTTGCTAACAGGGAAGGTCGGGGTATGCAAACTTCAAAACTTCAAAACGTTTGACCGGGTAATACTGTACAAAAAGACACAAAACTCGCTATACGCATGATACACGTTATCGTTATGATATGAGTCAAATAGATAAATGCTTTTCTTTTGTTGTCATTTGTTAGCTCCATACTTCGAAAAAGTCATTATTATTTAGAGACATGCTACTTATTACAAAAACATTGCTGAGCCCTGGGCAGTGCTTAGCGGGTGGAAATACCATGACATATAACATGGAAACATGGAAATACTGACATATATTATAACTTACAGATATATAAACATATGGCAGTCCATTTCGTATACGTCAAAACTGAAAGTTAATATTTAGAAAATAAATTACTTCCGTCTTATGCCCTGTGTTAAGATTCGTAAATTTACGAATCTTGACACACGGCATAACACGGGAGAAATTTATTTTCTAAATGATTCTGGCCGTAAAAGCCCACGTACTTACTTGAAAGTTAATATATGAGCAATGGGCATTCATAAGGCCTTTATTTAATGTATTACAATATGTGATGCTCAAGCAATCTTCAATAATAACTAAAGTTGTAGGCAATTTTAATGACGATTTTTGTTGTGCGAGCACAACATTTATTTTCCATTTCTAGTCCGTAGGAGTTAGGTACTAAGTTAATTGCCTTTCTAAAAACACCATAAGTAGTGTTTTCTGGTGTTTAAAAAAGTCCTCATCGATATCGTGTGGCGGTCAGTGGTCATTTTGTCAAATCTAGGAATTAATATTTGTAACTATCGTGATGTTACGGATATCAGCGGTATTACAAAATTGAGCCCGTGCCCAGCCCATTTCCATTTCAATGTTTGTACGTACATATGAAATCAGTTACTTTTATTTTAGTTCCTACTTCAATTCTTACGATAATACAGGGTCCGGCAGTGTAACCTGACGGTTTTTGAAGTGGAATAATTCGTAGAATGTTCAGGATATTTTATTATTATTCTTATATTAAAAAAAAGAAAGTTTAAGATGTATAAAAAAATCTGATGTGGCCAGGCACATGACTTTATCATACTATATATAAAATTAATAGTTTAGCTGCATGAGATTCTATTTGATCGAGATCGGCCATGTCTGCATTACAATAAAACTAGTAGAAGTAGACAGATATGTCTATTAAAGCTGCGTTCGGATATTGTACTCCGTTGACACCGGGTACACCGTCCAAATGATACTTACGTGTTATTGGGTGTAAAAAGTGTGACGGTGTACAATATCCGAACGCAGCGTATATTGTGTCAAAACATTACCTACTGTCATTAGAATCAAAATTACTGACATATCCTGGCTACTAGTTTTAATGCAGTACGACCGATCTCGATGAAATAGAATTTGGCCATGTAGCTAAACTATTTATTGTACCAAAATATTTCATAGTCATAAATTATTCAGAATTTCCTCCACTTTAATTTATTATTTAACTATTTCGACGAAATTCCAGAAATGGCGACTTATTTGCAAAATCTTTCAAAAATGCTAAGACTAAACCTCCAGTGCCTTTGGACCCTTTTCAACAGAAAGCTTTTCAGCTCTAAGTTTGGTCATGAAACTTCTAAATATGAAGTTTCGTCCCGATACCTTTAGTAGTTTCTCCGGAATCGTCGCCACAAAAAACGGGTACACACACACACACACGCACACGCACACGCACACCCACACGCACACGCACACGCACACGTACCCGCACACGCACACGCACACGCACACGCACACGCACACGCACACGCACACGCACACGCACACGCACACGCACACGCACACGCACACGCACACGCACACACGCACACGCACACCCACACGCACACGCACACGTACACGCACACGCACACGCACACCCACACGCACACGCACACACACACACACACACACACACACACACACACACATACACACACACACACACACACACACACACACACACACACACACACACACATTTTTTTGTACCTTGGTCAAAAATGTTCAGGGGACCCAAAAAGACATATTTCCGCTAAAATCTCAAAAATTTCTCTTGGCACGATTACAATACTTTACATACTGCGTATGATAAAGTAAAAAATCTGATGTGGCCAGGCACATGACTTTATCATACTATATATAAAATTAATTGTTTATTTAATTATTATTTAATTGCGATTCCATTAATCTTTAACACAAATATATTAATTAAAGAAAATACACATTATGAATTAACATAATTTCAAATTATATAAAACAAACGGTGCCTTGCGCGGCGTTTATCCGAAATTGTATTGACAAATTTGAAATCTTTACGATTTACCCGCCAGTGAGTGAATAGCTTGGCTGGTATATTTTTAAAAACAAACAACGATAAAACAATAAAAACGCTTTACTAAAATATTTAAAATAACGTAAAACGTTTTAATCTAAATATTATTGAATAAAACATGGACACACACACAGCACGCACACGCAGCTACCGCCACCGCCTTCGCCGTCTCCTTCGTTGATCTGGCTCAACGTCATCTTCATCGCTGACGTCCCGCTCAGTATCTTTTTGCAGAGGTCCTGCATTCGCGTTGCCTTCGTGCTTGTCCCCAGGCTGGTCAGGTGGTTCCGGCGCAGAGCTATTGTCAAAACATCACCGTATGACACTGACACTGTCTGTCATTAGTTCTGTCACAATTCTGTCATTAGAATTAAAATCCTGGCTACTTAGTTTTAAGGCCGACACGACCGATCTCAATTTGAATCTGCTCCTGCAGCCGAACTATTAATTTTACCAAAAAATGTCATAGACGTAAATGATACAAAATTTCCTCTTCTTTAATTTCTTATTTAGCTGTGTTGCCGAAATTACAGAAATGGCGGCTCATTTGCAAAATCCTTGAAAAATGCTTGGAGGAAACATCCAGTTCCTTTGGACCCTTTTGAGCCAAAAGCCTTTCAGCTCTAAGTTTGGTCATGAAACTTCTAAATATGAAGTTTCGTCCCGATACCTTCAGTAGTTTCTCCGGAATCGTCGCCACAAAAATCGGGTACACACACACACACACGCACACACACACACACACACACGCACACGCACACGCACACGCACACGCACACGCACACGCACACGCACACGCACACGCACACGCGCCCACGCGCACGCGCACGCCAGACAGACAGACAGACAGACAGACAGACAGACAGACAGACAGACAGACAGACAGACAGACAGACAGACAGACAGACAGACAGACAGACAGACAGACAGACAGACAGACAGACAGACAGACAGACAGACAGACAGACAGACAGACAGACAGACAGACAGACAGACAGACAGACAGACAGACAGACAGACAGACAGACAGACAGACAGACAGACAGACAGACAGACAGACAGACAGACAGACAGACAGACAGACAGACAGACAGACAGACAGACAGACAGACAGACAGACAGACAGACAGACAGACAGACAGACAGACAGACAGACAGACAGACAGACAGGCAGACAGACAGACAGACAGACAGACAGACAGACAGACAGACAGACAGACAGACAGACAGACAGACAGACAGACAGACAGACAGACAGACAGACAGACAGACAGACAGACAGACAGACAGACACACAGACACACAGACACACAGACACACAGACACACAGACACACAGACACACAGACACAGACACACCGACACACCGACACACGGACCGACAGACACACGGACACGCGGACACGCGGACACGCGGACACACCGACACACGGACGCACGGACGCACGGACACACGGACACACGGACACACGCACGCACGCACGCACGCACGCACGCACGCATGCACGCAGCACGCACGCACGCACGCACGCACGCACGCACGCTCGCACGCACGCACGCACGCACGCACGCACGCACACACGCACACACGGACACACGCGCACACACGCACACACGCACACACGCACACACGCATACACGCACACACGCACACACGCACACACACACACACACACACATTTTTGCACCTTGGTCAAATATGTTCAGGGGACCCAAAAGGACATATTTCCGCTAAAAACTCAAACATTTTTTTCGGCATTATTACAATACTTTATAATACTGCGTATGATAAAGTAAAAATCAAAAAAGCATTACGAAGTAAAATAACATCGCTCAAATGATGACTTTCTGTACTATTAATTCTGTACTATTAAATAATAAAGTCAATAAATACCATTTGGTTACCAAATAAACTATAAGTTCAATATATTTCATACTTTCGGGAATCTAACTAACTCAAGTCACAGTAACTTTTCTCAAGCGTTGATGAACCTATAAGTCACAGTGCGTATGGTGGCAAAATAGTCCTATTGGCAACCGGAGTATTTTAAACAAGTTTTCATTTATCCTAAGCAAGTCACCAGAGAAGGCGTAGAACCGAACACGTACCGTACTTCGCGTGCGTCCATTAATTAATAAAAATTTGCTCTCCTCCTAGCAATAAGCGGGCATGAACTTGTGGGAGAATCGAATACGCGACCGTTCGGCCATCAGGTTCTTGTTTTGCTTTAATGTTATGGGATTAATTAAAACAGGAAGTTGTAAACCCTGATGCCTGTAAGATTTCGAATCGCAAGAAAAGGATAACAAGAATTCAAATTATAATTTCTCGCAACATTAGCCGTGGATACACACCAATTTACGCGCTTGGTTACAGACCATCTATCGCGATTGTTATAAGTGTTTCAAAGATAAAGGAAAGTAAGACACGACATAAAAACCTGAAATGTCGACACATGTTTATGGGTTCGAACTGAATTGGATATCACTACCGTTATGGTAATCTTGCTAAGTGCACTCTCCGGCAACAACTTACATATATGATATTTGTAATTAGGGGAAATCGGATATAATTGAAACAAATATTTATTGGCGCAGGTGCAACGATGGTTTGGATTGATTTGGAATTATCCAAAGTGCTAGTGGTTGATAGTGTTAATAGTTGTGTTCGATTGATGACTGCGATCTATTTAACATAATCTGATTTGGGTCTTTTTGATCGCAAATTTTAGATACTATTAATTTGTAATATTCCCATTTGACCAATTTGACGTCAAATTAGCAATAGGACACGTTAGTCAATCGCGAATCAGATTGAACGAAAGTAATGGGGCCCAGCAATCACAAGCAAACACAAGTATTGTTTATGCTATTAGTAATATTTATTTATTCATACCAGAGGGATTACATAAATTCGTAACGCCAATGACATAATAGATATATCAAAACATTATTAAGAAATTTTTTACAGGGCATCCTATAGTGCATTTAAGTTGATTTAAGGTAACTTCAACGATAGCATAAAATGGTTTAATTTCTGTTTTGCACCATACTTTGATAGTATCGTACATGTAATTTACGTATAATAACATTATCGACTTAATTATTTATCGAATAATCCTAAAATAAAATGTCTGTTGAGATTATTTGTTAGTGTAAAGTTGAACATATTACAATTTGCCAGATATAGGCGATTATTGTGCGAAAATCTCATAGCGTGTTATAATGTTATTTTGAGTGTTATTGATCGTTAAATAAAATTCTGCTATAAATTAACAAAACGCCATGTCATTGACGAATGGAAGCACTAAGGCTATTAAATCGCGCGTCAGGTTTGAATTAAAACTCGTTAATCATTGATAATATCCCCATTTCTAAAAGGTTGATATATAATGAATATTTTCAAATAATAATGTTTAAATTTTATATGTAATTATATTATTCTATGGGCCTGTACTAACACAGTTTAGAATGAAATATATTTGCAGTAAATATGATTAATAAATATTTGTGCAGCATTATATCATCAATTTCATGTATGCTACTTGATCCATGTCACAAGGTAGATTTAAACCGTGTTGGTATTGCATTATCATTTACCACTAGTAATGCTGAAAAAAATCAAATGAACAAATCCCGGACATTTAACGTTTCATATTCGGAATTCACTGTTATGTCGGTACTCCATTATTGAGGTACGTAGTAAATATCGTAGATACACAAAATTAAACAACATGGAAGTTACATGCCACATATCACCTAATAAAAAATAGTAACCTGTTACCTAAAGTAAAAATAAAAGCCTCTTCGTGTTTGCCATATTATATAATAAAACTAAATATGAATATATACGGACATACCGTATCATAGGTTCCTGATTCAAATCCAGATTGTGGCTGTAATTTTGTATTTAATTAAAATTTAGATCCCGCTTGTATATCGCCATTTTCTATATATTAATGGTATTATATAATTATTTACTTGCAGACATGTTTCGACCTATCGGGTTATCTTCTGGGTCTCGTTGGCTTCAAGTATATGTATAACTGTTGATATAATGTAACAAGTCTTCCACCGGCCACCATTGCAGCAAGCACGCAAAAGTTTCCTTCTCGAAAAAGTTTGTTCCTTACATGTAAAGTTTCTTTAAACGACTAATTACTAATATCAGATCAACAGATATACGTATACTTCCAGTCAACGAGATCATGATGGTTAGATGATCCTAAAAATGACTATTTGGACAGAAGATGACCTGATAGGTCGAAACATGTCTCCAAGTCAATGAATAAATAATACAGCAAAGAAGAAAAGGATTTTAATTTCCCGGACTCTAAAAAATTAACCTTATAAAAACGATCATACAAAAACGAACCGAAAACGTGTATAAGTATACACGGGCGTCATTCTGAGTTTGACTGTGGCCGCGTGTAGTTGGCGTAGCACCTGAATAAGTGCATAAGACTTTTGCTAGACGGGTGCATACAACGTTGCGAGTGACCCGTAGGTTTTTCTTTTATAAATGAAAGAAATACATAAACGTGTTGGCCGCTAACAGGTGTTTTTTAGCGTGCCAAACATGTCTGGCTGATCATGTCTGCATTAAAATAAAACTAGTAGAACTAGACAGATATATCGATTAAAGCTGCGTTCGGATATTGTACTCCGTTGACACCGGGTACAATGTGTTGGGTCAGATCCATATCCGTATCAGAGCTATTTTTATTGAGTTGTCTATTGGATCGTAACTTTTGTGATTTTAGTAAAATCCAAAAGATAATTTTAGCTATTGTTTAATATAATTTCACTATGCAGTTCTTCGTCAAAACTACGTCTAGTTCAATTAAAAAAGGACCATACTACGTATGAGAAAGTAAAATTAGACAAGGTTATTGCTACAGCGATTTGATCTGGGGGTCGCGCCGCCCTATTAATACAGGGTGATTTGTAATTTGTGGAGAAGGTAAAATGGAAATGGAAAAAAAATTATATTTCCAACATAAAGTCGAACTATTCATTCGAACGATGTATAAATATTGATAAAAAACAAGAAAAATGCAGAAATTAAAAACCAAGCATTGATATAACAAATAAAAAAAGACTGATATAAGAAAATTACTTCAAACCAGTTGCAGCAAGAATGAATACTGATTTCCAATCGATCATATTTTTCCACTAGTATCTACACTGCCCGTGTAGATACTAGTCCGACCTATGTACACAGAGGCGATGCCTAAAGTTATGTCTCAGATAAACCTATTTTCATGGGCTGAAACTAGACCATCCGACACACATTCGCGACAGATATTCACACGCACACGGTACTGCTCCCTCCTCATTCCTCAATAAGAGTTACAATTTCCCGTATGATATAAATCCTTACCGCGCACACAGTATTTGCTCATTATATTCGAATCCGACGAGCATGCAAAAAGATCAACACGGCCAAATACCGAAAGCACAAGCTTAAGACGGCTACGAGATAACAGATAACTTGGAAGCATGAAGCTAGCAGTGATTTGTGCAGTGATACTGTGTTTTTTTCTCATCGGATTCAGCAAAGCCAGCCCTGTAGCCGACAGCAAGACAGGAGGACACGTTGAGAACTCGGTGAGATTTTGAGGGGCAATACATATTTTACCCCTTTTATTCACCGTCAAGAAATTAAAATTGGGATATGCTGTAGAAACAGCCACGAATTCAATTACTTAGGTTTCTAAACTTGTAGCGGGTTAAGTTTCAGTTATAGTAGGAGTATACTTTCATAAAATGGAGATTTTCAGTGTCCGAATGAGGGGTTTTATAGAGCATTTAGTACAAGTCACTAATATAGTACACGTAACACGTTGACTGTCACCTCAACTCTAGCGTCACTTAATAACGTTGTTGCATGTTAAAAGGACAAAAACGGTTTTATCAAGTGACAAGCCTGTATATAAATATAAAGTTTCACATGCGGTCGATACCCATTGTTTGTAGTTTTCGAGATATTGAAAAGATTTTGTTAATTCTATAAATTGATCTTTATTAGCAAAGCTTGAAAATTTTAAGAGACTTTTAACTTTGATTGTGCTTTAACACATCGTTGTTGACTTCTAAAATACTTTCAATTGCTTTGTTTTACTTCTGTAGTAGTCATTCTAATAAGCTAGCTGAAGTCCATTGATTACTTAGGTACTCAAAAAATCAAATAAAATGTATACCTTTCTGTTAAAATTACAAGGCGTTCAGAGTACCAGGAGGATTTGAATAAATTTTAAAGAAAATGTCAATAAGTCAAAACTAGATAGCGTTTAAATATAGAATCCCAAACGACTCATAAAGAAGAGAACTTTTTCACTCCAACTGTGTGTTGACAAGGTGTTCCAAAAATAGTTTTGTCGAAAGTTATAAATAATGAATTTAAGACATGTTCATCGGTATATCAGTCTAAAAGTTCAAGTTCAAGTTTAAATACAAGAGTAACCATATTTTGTGACCCACGCCATAGGCACGCCCGTTAAATTTTTATATTGATGACGCCATACGAACAAAGTTTGGAGAAGTGCTAATAAACAAAAAATACCATTTTATTTGGGACAAACTTTTTTTATTATGATAGTTTTCGCGAAAAAGTCATCTTTGAAAATGGTGAAAATGCTCTAAAATTATAAAACAAAAACCAACTAAATTGATTTTGGCCCGCATTGGCGCTCTCTTGGGTGATTTAATTGTTTTCATGCTAATGCGTAGTTTGGTATATTCCATGGGTACACCTGATTATTCGACAAAAACTCACCATTTTCCGACTCACTTTCCGGCTACAATGATAGGTACCAAATACTTGATATGTTTCTAAAATTCGTAACGTGTCGTTTAAAGCAGGTAAAAATCAAAACACCAACAGATCATATATATATCGGACTATTAGTCCTCATCAGTACGGTATAGCCAAAGAGCAAGATAGACGCTCAATGGAAAAACACACAAATGGTGACCAATGTCGCCAATTTGGTGCTTCAGTCTTCAGGATTCAAAGACACGAAGTGACATCGCGCCGGAGGTGACTGCTACACCCCAGGTACACCATAGCCCATGGAAATAACAAGGAAAACTGTTTAATAGACGGTGAGATATTCAAGGAGAAAAGCAATTTGTCGGGCAATTCCATCATAAGAAGAAGCAACCGTAGACACGTGTTTCGGACTACTAGTCCTCGTCAGTACGGTATAGCCAAGGAGCAAGATGGACGCTTAATGGAAAAACACACAAATGGAGACCATAAAGGGGGTGATCAATGTCGCCAATTTGGTGCTTCAGTCCCAACATCTTCAGGATTCGAAGACAGGAAGTGACGTCGCGCCGGACGTCGTAACAGATGTCCTTGTATTCCTTGATTAGGTCCTTGATTGTTCTCCTCTCCTCTTCATTTAAATGAAAAAGGCTTAATTTCGTTTCACGGTTCTGCTTCTGCATATGTTGTATATCTAGCGGATGGTACTGTTGATAAGTATCTTCTGCTTCTTCCACGAAGTGCATTTCTGATTCTATTGGGTTTTCTAAGTGGATGTGGGCCGGGTATTCATTAGAATTGAAAACTTCTACCAATGCTTGATAGTCTTCCGATGTTGTTAGACTGGGTGTTATTTCGACGCCTGGTATTAATTGTTGATGATTGATGACTATCTCTTGAAGGCTTCTGTCTTCATCAATCGCCTTTCTGTTGATCCAATTGATATTCTTGGATCTTCAAAATGTAATGGAATTGTGGTGAATTTCGTTTTAAGTAATTTTTGTTTAACCCTAGAACATCAGACATCCGTAAATTTTACGACGTGAAAACCGGTTATCAACGTGATATCACAATAGTCTGGTATTCAAGGGTTAAAGTCAATAACTGCGTCCATTTCTTTCCATTAATCGTAGTCCAATGATACCGTCGCATTTCTTGGAAAAGTCTACGATATAGAATCGGTGATGTTGGTTAGGTGCATTGAATGTATAGAGGAATGGAATTTCGAGGATATAGTCATGGTGAGTTTGTACCATGGATTGTGGTAACAGAAAATGGTGAAAATTGTATATACTCGGAAAAATCATTGAAGGCCAGTTGATTAGAAATTGAGGATACGGATACTCCTGTATCAATTAGGCATTTGCCATTAATTTTAGGAATAAAAATATAAGGTAAACGGGTAGCATGTTGATGGTTAAATTCAATATGGTCGGGTAATTTCATTGGTTCGGGTGCTATGTTATCTTCGAAGTCGAGACTGCTTCCGGAAAATTTTCGTAATCTTCTTGTTCTTCTTCTTCTTGTGGCTCCTATACATAAGCTTATGGGTTTGGATCATCCCATTGTTGGTGTTCTTCTTCTTCTTCATATTCTTGGTATTCTTCTTCCTCTTGGACGTAAAGTTCTCCAGCTGCCCATTTATTTTGAGGATATTAGGGTTGAAATGGTGTCATTCGTACTCTTCCGAAGCTTGAGGTGTCGATGTCCATTAGTTTCAAGTTGTCCAGGTGATTTGTTAAATTTAAAGGATGGTGGTTTTTGTCTGGGAAAGTTTTGTTTTGGGAATGGATATTGTAAGTTTAGAAATTGATTAGGTTGTGTTGAGTCTAATAAAAACACGTGCGTTCTCTAGCTTGGTTCTTTATTAACTGACTGTGTAATACAAAGATGGGGTTCACAACAACACATAAGAGTAGCGCCATCTATAGCCTAACGGTGAACTACATACACCGGCTTACAGGGCACTGTTACAATACACAGGTTGATTTCTTTGATAGGATTGGTAAGGTGGACTTCGATATTGCAATTGTGGATGTGGATGTTGTTGTCGATGGAATTGTTGATTTTGAAACTGTTTTGGTAGTAATTGTTATGGAGGAAATTGTTGATTAGGAAATTGTGGATATGGTGGTTTGTAAGAAGGTTGTGGTAAATTATTTGTTGATGGTGATCTCATGTGACCTGGTGTGATTGGATGTGGGGTCTTGATTTGTTGTTTTGGAGCGGCTGATTTTCCACACCGATACTGCCAGTTCTGGTATTCTAACACTTCAGACATCGCTTGTTCCATGGTTTTTCGATCCTTGAGATACATAAGTTCTCCAAGATTTCCATACTTCATGAGTCCTCGCTTGTAAGTTTGTAACGCTGAACTCATGTACATGTAGTCTTCAATGGTATCATGTTAGCTTCTACCACTGTCTGCATTTTTGTCAATAGGAGGTTTACTATGGATTTAATCCTTTGCCCAAAGGAGTATGGATTCTCATGTTTCCTTGGGCCTTCGACTGTCAAGTGATTTAGAAAAAAGTCTTCAGATCTCTGATCTAAAAATGACAATTCTAATAGAGCTTTAATATCGTGCCATGTGTGTTGTTTTCTTGAGCCGATGAGTGCTTGCGCCTCGCCTGTTATTCTTGATTTGGCTATCTTAATCAGATAAGCATTTATGGGGTTGGCATTGTTGTATATTCACACGCATCAACATACCACGACAATGTATTGACATCACCGTTGAAGTTTGGCATTGTCGAAATCTACACTCGAAATCGAGTGTAGGGGTGCTGATACACTGGTGGTTGTTGCTGCTGCTGTTGCTGCGCTTGTTGTTGTTGATCAGGCATGTTGTCCAATTGGATGGCGTTAAGGGCGGCGGCAAGTGTGTCAAGGTTCATATACGGTAAATGAAAAACATACTCACAGTATTATTGGTACAATCAAGGCCATTCGTCACTCTGCTTAGTTTTTGGTTGGTGTTCGTTGTTTCTTGTTCTTCTTTTGCTTCTGCGTTGGTGTCTTCTTTAATTGTAACTCTGGTGGGCGTCTCGACGAGATGTAGATTGTTTCGACGTAGTCCCTCACACAGGTTGCATCGTCTGGAAATTTTCATCCGTCGGGCCCTTTTCCTAACTTCTATAACAAGGTCGGGCACTTCAACGAAAGTTTTACGTTTTCTCCCGGTCACTCGTCGCACTGCAACTGGTTAGATAATCTGATCCACACAGCCCAGCGCACTTTGACACTGCACTGCTTCGTTGCTGGTTCTTCGACCTGAAGCATAAATGTGCACCCACAAATTTGGAAAATTTTAGCCTCTTTTGTGGTGGTCAAAAATCCTACCGACTGCGCCAAAATTTCAAAGTAATCCGAGTTGTTTTACGACAAGTGGCGTTCCGAGGTGACGTTTGAAAGAACTACCCGTGATTTAGGGGGTTCCTTCGAGGTACTAATTTGGGGGTTGGTGTGTTCTGTGGGTACCAATTGGGTACTAATCTCTTACAAAAGCTAGAATAGATTTGAGTTGTTTTTCGAGAAGTGGCGTTCTGAGGTGACGCGCGCTATATTTACCCCTAATATCGGGGGGTTCCCTTGATATACTAATTTGGCGGTTAGTGTTTTCTGAGGATACCAATTGGGTGCTAAATCCTTACTAAATTTCAAAGTGATTCGAATTGTTTTACGACATGTGGCGTTCTGAGGTGACGCTGGTAATCTGCTGTGATTTAGGACGGTTCCTTTGAGGTACCAATTTGAGCGTTGGTGTTTTCTGTGGGTACTAATTGGGTACTAATTCCTTACAAAAGCTAGAATAGATTCGACTTGTTTTTCGACAAGTGGTGTTCTGAGGTGACTCGCGCTATCTTTGCCCCCTATATCTGGGGGCTCCTTTGAGGTACTAATTTGGGGGTTAGTGTTTTCTGGGGGTACAAATTGGGTACTAATTCCTTATAAAAGTTCAAGGTGATTCGAGTTTCTTTACAAGTAGCCTTCTGAGGTGACGTTCAAAAGACCTACTCACAAGTTAAGTTTTCATGAGGTACCAATTCTGCGGTTGGTGGTACCAATTGGTACTAATTGGGTACTAATTATTTGGAAAGTTTCAAGTCGATTTGCAAAAAGTGGCGTTCTGAGGTGACGGACGTTTGGATTTTGACGTTATCGGCACACAGCAATTACCTCGCTTACTTCCAACATCGCAATTTTCCTCCGTTTTCTCATTTTCTCAGATGAGCATTTGGGTGTTTGAATACCTGGATAACTTGTTTAAATCTGTATTTTTTCAGAGTACATAAATAAATTTTATTTTTGCTTGATTAAACAGTGCTGATGTTGTATCACAGCCACTGAAGGCGGTCAAGAATAAGATATGATCTGCGGCTGTTTTATCGATGATACTTTTTGTTGAATATATTCTTTGCAAAATTTTTCCTTTTCCTGGTTTGAGTATACTTGAACGCTTAGACAGAGCCGGTAAAAGAATAAGAAGATCGACATCTTCGCCGATAACTATTACGGATTCGAATATGGAAGAAACGCTGATTGCGGTATTGATTTATATTAGCGCCTCCGTATCTTTAGTGGCTTGTTTGACCTTAAAGTTCGCAGCTTCAAATTTCGTCTTCAGCATTTCAATGATGCCTCTTCTTTGCGTCGTTGCCCAGAAATTTATCTTGACACAGTCGGTATCATTGTCTCTTCACAAAGTATATCTACTGAAGCAGTTTTTCGTGATCGTCGAGATCGCTTTGCTTATTTGGTACTACGGTTTGCGACATCTTCCGGATATCCATCAAATACGACAATGTCATGGATGTATAGTTCGATCGACCTAATGCAACGTAGTTATTACAAATGGATGAAAACGATTCACCGCGATGCCAAATGACTCAATGTAGTAAGTATCCTCCGTCGATAACATACATCGTGTCTCCAAATTTGAATCTCCAGAATGTTCTTTAAATGCCTTATACATAGAAGATTTAACGCATTTGCGCACGCCTTTGTCATTGAAATGAGATAACAGAAACGGAGCAAGTTCTCATCATACGAAGAGATGATTTCCCGTCCTTTGAAATACAAGGGCTGGTCACACGTAACGAAACAAGTCCGAAACCGAGGTTTTGAATCTATTGTTTTCAAACCCCTACGACTTTTGCAGACGGCAATTGCTTTAATCGTTGAATATTTTGATCTGGAGCGATAGCATTTCTAGGTGTTATACAATGGATAACGCCCATGGCGTGAAAAGTTTATCACCATCTAATGTCTGCGTGTTGAAATCAGCGTTGTTGAAAACAAGTTGCGAAAATGCATTATCATCGAAATCCAACGGTTAGCGCATTATAGCTGAAACTTCAAAAATCATTGCTTCGGTGTACGAGGACATAATATAGCTATTAATCGCCGAGATCCATACTATTGGTACAAAAGTGCTGCTACTCCGACCTGTAATGATGATACGAAACGTTTCGACCTTTCTGCGGCAATTATGGATTTTGCGAGAGCAATGCTATTTTTCTTCCATTTCTCAATAGATGCACGTTTATTATTCACGACCTCATCATCCAGGAAAACGTATATCTGACTCAACCTCTTGGAAAGAATTATCTGATGGAGGATAATGTTTTGTCTCGTATACCGTAGAGCAAATATCAGCCGTTGCCAACCTGCTCCCGATGTCCTACTCCCGCTTAGGGCAGCCTCATAGGTGCGCTCCGCTCTTAGGGGTCCGCGGACCCCCGGTTGGCTACCGCTGCTCTATATTGATTGCTGCTGCTGTCTTTAGTGCGTCGACGTTCTTCTGTCTGGTATTCTTTTTGGTCATACCAGGCATCCGTCAATAACTTAAACCCTGTGTTTCGCAAACAAATTACAGGAGACTTATTGGCGGTGACAGCAATTAAATATGATCACCATATTTTTTGAGGAGTTGTGGTTTCACCGTTTTATACACAGACTAGAGTTTTATATGTGGACGGTAATTACCTTCAAGTTTGGTTATCAGTTCCTCAACAGAAAAGTGTCACTCTTCGGAATTCTGCTCGAGGTAAGAATAAATATACTGCATGGCAGTATTAACCTCGTTTGCATACGAACCTTTTTTTAAATTTCTTCATCCTTTGGTGCTTGGTACAATTTTTTTACGCACGATTAGAAGCCATGGCTCTAACAATGCAAACGACACTGTAAAACGATAGACGTACTTATATTATTATACCTACGAAAGACTCTACGGGCCGTAATAAACCGGCTTTTCTACTTTGCGTTCGTAATAAACTCATAACTCGCACGCTATTCGTGCCAAAAACAACTCGTGCGCCAATTTTTGTCTTATAAAACTTGTATTATAATATACTATAATATACGAAGAATCCGTGTTGGTGTAGTAGATGTATAATGGTTTGTGGCACTCGTGCCCTGAAACTATTAATTTCACTAAAGAAATGTTATTACTAAATTATAGGAAATTTTCTCTAGTATAATTTAGTATATACATAACTGTTTTTATCGTAAAATGAGTCGGAAAGGCGATATTATCAAAAAAAAACTGTTTTTATGCGCCATTTTTCCAATATGGCGGCGCGAGCGGCAAAGATACGAGGTGGGAAAGTAGAAATTCGGAAAGAGCACATCGAAATCTATAAAATTACCAATTTTCATAACTCCCGGAAAACTTTCCAGGTAACCTCTTTTTTGAACACCAAATAACTGAACTATTAGGGAATTAAAAACAGAAATTCAAACAACAATAATCGCGTAATAAATGACAAATTAACTGACAATCAACAATAACCACCGACTAATAACGAAGAATAACAATTATATTAATAAGTGAAAATATCTGGCAATAACTTCAAACAATAATATAAGATACAAAGAGGTGTCAAATTCCGATCTTAGCATTTACCCATAGTTCACTACGCTGATTTTGGTAATATGATTTGGTAATATTGT
Source organism: Aphodius sticticus (assembly GCA_963966075.1). Classification (NCBI taxonomy): domain Eukaryota; kingdom Metazoa; phylum Arthropoda; class Insecta; order Coleoptera; family Scarabaeidae; genus Aphodius; species Aphodius sticticus. The sequence continues at coordinate 37,345,590 of OZ014509.1, read as the reverse complement.
AATCGTAAAATGTTCTGTGTTGAGTAATCAAGGTGTAATGGTGAACTACACGTGAACAAAACGGCTGATTGGCTAGAAAGCAATTAAATCACGAGGGAGCCAGTAATACAAAATCGGAACTTGATTTAGTTACGGTTTATTTGACAATTTTCGACTATTTTCTCCAATTCGTAGCAACCAGATTAATAAAAAAAAGTAGTGATACCGTACTAATTCATACTATATAATATGCTTTATAAATGTCAATAAACTCCCAAAAATGTACCCCAAACGTGGCATGAGTATCCCAAAAATGGCATGTCGTTTTTCTTTTAGCACTTCTCCTCAAGTTCTCTTTCTCTCTCTCATTTTCATTCTCTCAATTTCATTCGCACAGCATCATATGCAGCAGGGGTGGCCAACGCGTCGATGGCGATCGACCGGTTGATCGCGAAGCCAATTTTGGTCGATCGCCCGCGATCTTTAAACCAGTTTTTAGTTTATACACGAATTATAATGGGGGAATACAACCAAGTCGGGCGCTGATCAGCACTAGCTAGCGCTCGAGCGTTCAGCCGGCCCGGGCGCAGAGTCTTAGCGTCGCTAGCGCTAGCAGTTTCTGCTATACCTTGTTGTACACCACCAATTCCCCACCGTAGTAATGCGCAGATGCGTGCGCAGTGGAAACTATCAGAGTGCACCTGCAAGATATGTTTTAAAACTGAATAAGTGGGACCATCGAGCGATTTACAAAAGAGTTTCGGAATACGCGGTCTTGTTGTCTCTTTTTACGTTATTATTGTAATTTAATTAGTTTATTCGTGACACGGTTCTCACCTGTGAAATTTATCTTAATTTTTATTTTCATTGTAAGGAATTGTTTCATACAATTTTGTTAGGTAGTGGTTTAGTGTTACTCCGATAGATGGCTCTAAATTAGGTACAACTCGACTCATAGGAAAACACTGACATTTAGCTTGAATAGTTGGTGCTGGCATACGGTAGCTTCTTTTCTTTAGTATTATCAATATTCCTCGGATTTCTACGCGGGAAGTAGCCTCTAATTTGGAATTGCCGCAAACACGTGTTGTGAACTAAGAAATTGAAACCGTACAAACCCCACACAAGTTAAACTTTGCAGTTGTACGAAATTATTTGAATCAACAATTTCCAAATCGTTGGATTGGTAATGGTGGCGTGGTGGAATGTCCTGCTAGATTTAAGTCCTCTGGACTATTTTCTATGGGAACTGTGAACGATGAAATTTATCACGATACTCGCAGAAATATCGAGGATATGCGGGATCGAATAAAAAATGCTGTCAATGCCATTCCGGGAAGAACAGTTGGAAGAGCATAACAACGTGTAGAAAAGCTGGCTCGGTTTTATGCCTTCAAGAAAATGGCGACAAATTTGAACATTTACTTAAGCTTTTTGTTGTATAAACTTGCTTCTTTTACAATCAATGTTTTTGATCCAAAGCACTTTGGTCAGTCCGGCGCCGGCGGTCGGTAACCAAGCACCAGTTGGGTACCTGATAAACACGACAACCAACAAGAAAAAGAAGAAAGTTCTCTTAATATTAAACCATAATGCCAACATGTTATACATTGCGGAAATGAGAAAAAAACACGATAATCGGAAAATGCCAAAATTCAACATGGTGCCCATAAGAAAAACAGAAGTTGGCTATGGTTGCGCCGCCATCTTTGATGTTATTTCAAATGAAAAAATAACACTGCATTCCTTGTTAAAAAGTAGCTGTAGAATGTTTTTGTTTCAAATGTCTAGCTACATTTGGTTTTAAATAAAAAATTAAAGACGATATCTTAACATTTCAGTTTTTAGCGAATATCTTTAAAATTAAATATGATAGCTAAAATTTCTTTTCAGATAATTGATCAGCACAAAAATACGAAACTTTATATATATATATATATATATATATATATATATATATATATATATATACAGTGTGTCCACGAATGGTGCGGACTACCATATGGAAAAAGTTTTTATTGTGTATTTCTCAGAAAATTTTATTCTTTATAAAAGTTGGCGGCTCGTATGAAACTAAAACTGCAACCATCAAATATGTAAATTTCGGTGCCATATGCCGAGCGATTCAGAATATATGAATTTGTGATAAGAGTAAAGTACCTTTATTTTCATTATTTCCGATAAACTTTATAGTATCCAAACACCGACCATTTAGAGATATAAATCATTTAGAGGAAACTATAGAACATTGTATCCAGAACATTCCACCGAATTTTGTTAGTAATGCGGCCAAAGATGTTTCTAGAAGAATGTGTTTGTGCATAGTTCGGGACGGACACCACACAAAAGCATGATGAATAGATATTTAACAATTCTTTCAATGTTAAGTTTTTCTTTAATTTGTAATAATGTATGTATTTTTGTAATTGTTAGTAGTAGAAATAAAATAAGTTCATAGATAATAAATTAGCATTATTAACATATTCGTAACAGTTATTAACTTAATAACGGGTAAGTCAGTCATAATTAATTCAAGAAACAATAGATGTTTGATGCTTTAGTTATTTTTATTAAAATATTATCAGTGAAAATTAAATTTCATAAGTGGTAGTATTGCGCGTACGACCACTTGAGAATCGCTTGCTGTAGATGGATAACTACTATTATAAACCTATCCACAGTCATTAATATTAACTGAATAAATGGTAAGTCACGCTCCTGAATTAGTTATTGTATGATATATTAATATCTACAGGGTGATATATCAACTTCGCACCAAGAAAATGAGTAATTTTGCGCTAGTTCTAAATAAACATTAGTTACCATACCAAAATAATAAAAAATAAAAAAAATGTATTCAAATTTCTAAAAAATAGATTAAAAAGAACCTTTTAGTATCACTGGCATTTACTAATATTTGTCACAGGAGTAATAATTAAGAAAAAAATTGAAAATATTTTTTTTCAAGGTAGGTGGCTGTGATTTCATATTTGAATATAATTTTTACTTCAAAACAACATTTCCAGATAAAGTTTATAGATAATAGTGAAAATAAAGGTACTTTACTCTTATCACAAATTCATATATTCTGAATCGCTCGGTATATGGCAGCGAAATTTACATATTTGACGGTTGCAGTTTTAGTTTCATACGAGCCGCCAACTTTTATAAAGAATAAAATTTTCTGAGAAATATACAATAAAAAATTTTTCCATATGGTGCGGACTTTCGTGGACACACTGTATATATATGTATAAGAAAGTGATTGAATCTTGGGAATTTTAGGTCCTAGGGCGAAATTAAGGTAACTCCTTTTTTCTTAGTTCAAATTTTCGCTTTATTATAAAAGCATCATCAGGAACAGGCTAAAATACACAAAAAATCCTAACTTCTAACGGTAGTGAACAATAATTTATGAACAAACTTACAAACAGAGTTCTGAGAAGTCGGCCTACGCAAAGGAATCATCCGCAAATCAAAAGAGGCCCAGCACAACACATATCAACACGATCACAAGGTAATTAACTGAAACAATCACACTAAAATAATTTAAAAGTCGTGTATACCGCACATGCGGCCGCTCTTACATCGAACAACTGTGAACAACACACGTGAAGTTGCAGCGAGTCTACATCTCTTCGAAGTTTGCTGGGTTGCCAACACCAAAACGAACCGACTCGCGTGAATTTTTAAAATTATAATTAATAAGGAACGAATAAATACTGCTCAGCTGACTAGTGTCTGATTTGAAGTTTAAACACTCAGTAATATTACGCTGGATATAAAACATCTCCAAAAACAGTCTGGCTCTATAGTTATTTTCGCGAGCAATAACCTCCGTTTGTTCCCAGTTTATGACGTGGTTGCTGCTCGCCCCGTGCAAAGCAACAGCGCAGTTCTTTTTCTTTAGTTTAGTATCGCTCTTATGCAATGCTAAACGTGACTTGAGCCATTGGCTAGTTTGGCCGTAATATTTCAAATCACAGCCCCCACAGGGAATGCAATAAATGACATTGGATTGCAATGGGAAAGGGGTTTTGGCTTTGGTGTTAGAAAAGATTCCGCCAATAGTTTTCTTGTTGCTCAAGACCACACGAAATCCGTCGTTCTTGAAGATATTGACTAACTTGACGGACAGATTGCTAATCAGCGTCAGTTTCTAGTATCGTACAAGGGGAGCACTACAACCGTCATCCGTGGCATACTCACAAAAGGGGGTGTTATACATGAGTTTATGAATTAAAGATTTTGGATACCCATTGTTACAAAACATGTGAGTCAACTTCCTAAGGTTCTTATCTGTGAAGGAGATATCGCCAATACGTACTACCCTATTCCTCATCGCCAGCACAGTGTTAATTTTTTGGTTAATAGAATGGCTGGAGTGAAAATTGATATATCTGCCTGAGGCAGTGGGTTTCATGTACCAGTCCAAAATTATATTGTTAGATGTTGGTTCACGTATCACCATAGTGTCCAGAAAAGGGACCCCACAATCTACCTCTCTTTCAACCGTGAATTGTAAGTGGGAATTGAAGTTATTAAAAATTGTTAATGTTTCTTCCACTTTGTCATAAGGGACAGCACATATAATGTCATCCACATATTTAAATAAGAAAGGCAGATCAAAGGAAAGTCTCCCGACACAATCCTCCAAAAGGCAATCCATAACAAGCTGAGCCAATATGGGACTCAGTGGGGAACCCATAGGAGTACCAAAAATTTGCTTGTAGAATCTGCCCTGAACCTTACCAACTCTAAAAACAAGTTAAGAGGAACAGAGCAGCTGGCACCAATAACTCCCCAACTACTCTCAATGGTTCTCAGTACCAATTCCAAAGGGATGTTAGTGTACAAGGAGACCACATCCAGTGATATAAGAATGTAATTAGAAGGGAGAGTTCTATTCTCCATCATACTGCAAAATGTGAAAGTATCCTTGATGTTGTATTTTTCATCTTGGCTCAAGGCTGATTGTAAAATTTTTGCTAAGAAACCGGAGAGAGCAAATGTTGGAGAGCCTATGGAGGAGACTATTGGGCGAAGGGGGACATTAGGCTTATGAATCTTAGGCAAGCCATAAAACCTAGACGAGACCGAATTATACTTGGTGAGAGACTTGGCAGTGCTATCATCTATCAGGAGCTTACTTATATATATATACAGTGTGTCTCACGGGACGTTGGATTGTATGGGTACTTTTGTAATTATTAGAGATAGAAAGTCGGTTAAATGGACAAAGTAGTGCATATTTATGTGGTCTTTCATAATCGGTTCAGAAAACAGTTGAATTCCAAACGGTTCCCAAGCTATTTTGAAAAAACCAAAAAAGACAATTTTTAGTTATGGTCATAACTTCTTTATTTGTGATCCAATCAAAAAAGCGTTTTGATATTCTGAAGGCACTTTTTTGTCTACAATTTGATCATGTCAGTTTAAGATTTTTTTCGCCAATGAATTCGTCAGAAACGAACGAAACTTTTGTTTTTATTATGGACGCCATATTGGTTTTATACATGTTTGGATTCATTATTTCGTTCTGAGTAATTTGGTATGCCACATGCCATGTTTTTAATACAATAAGATAATAGAATTGACTGAACATTGTACACTTCGAGAATTGCTGAAAATCGCATGGTGCCATGGAAGACATTTTGTGAAACAATGTGATATCTACCCATCTGTACCCATCTGGGGAAAAAAAATTGTGAAAACCTAGAATTTTACTAAAAAAGATATTATGGTCCGATGAAACATATTTTCTAACTGCGGTATTTTTAACTGAAAGAAGACGCACTACTGGGTACTGGGCCCGCAAAAATCGCCACCTTTTTATAGCGCGCCATAATCAGGTGCGGTTTGGTTTTAATGTATGGTGCGGTATAGTGGCCAACCGATTAATCGGACCAATTTTGTTTAACAAAAATTTAACTTAGGAGAGGTATCAGCTATATTGCTCTGAGGACGTGGAAGAAAGAATGGACGATATACCGTTGGCCTTACGCTAAGGTATCAGGTCCTGCGCAGCGTGCTTGTCTCAACGACGGACACGATAACTAAAATATAACAACTAGTAAGAAAATTATCTTCCGCCGTGCTGAAGTTAAAATACCCCACCGCAAAATATAAAAAAAAAACAAAGTGAACCGATTTTGCCCATTCACGAACTTGACGTTTTAATACATAAGCTTGTATACCAAATTTCAGATCAAGAACTTCAAAATTACGGTAGTTATCGTGTACACAGACGGACAGACAGATGGACATGTATGGCAAACTCAATATACCCCTCACAACAGTTAATGTGGGGGGTATACACAATTTCGAAATTTCGAAAGCGCTGGGAGAGTATATGAAACTGGTCGGAGGCTAAAACAATATTTAGTAAAAAATTTGATGTGGCCAGGTACATAACTTTATCATACTATAAAGCAGTGTAAAACCCTAGTTTTAATGAAGACACGATCTCGATTTTAATCTGCTCATGCAGTTAAACTACTAATTTTAGCCAACAAATGTCATCGACATAAATTACATAAAACTTCCTCTACTTTAATTTATTATTTAACTACATATTTTGACGACATTACAGAAATGGCGGCTCATTTGCAAAATTGTCGAAAAATGCTAAGAGTAAACATCATAAACAGCAACATCAAGTAACATTGCTTCGTAGCGTAACCTCAACAGCGACATGATGATGTGTCGCCGTCTGGTGACCGTTGCCTAGCAACATCGATCGGTTGCCATGGGGACGCGTACAGTCCCAAACGATAATCCATAAATTTAGCCGAATCGACGTAAAAAATAACGAGAACTGGGCCGACAATGGACGAAATCGAAAGCCTAAGCACTGTTGAATCAAATTTGAGGCGGAAAATCGGCGCCTGCGGCGCCGATTTTCGCTTCTCCGAAGAGCAGACCCTTCCCCCGATTCGCCGATTTTCGTAAACTTCTTCCGCGGAGTGTGATTCACGTTTAGTATATAGTAGTAGAAAGACAGAATATTTTAAAACAAATGTATATTTCGTAAATATAATATGTAGAAAAACAAATTAGCAAATATAGCGAAAATAATATACCAAATAATAAAATCCACCCACATGTAATCAAATAAAAATAACCCATTATCTAAAATGGTAATCCTATATATATGTAATTAAATGCAAATAACCCATTATGCTGTATCCTAAATCAAATAAAATAAATATAGTATTTATAACAAATTACTGTAAGAGATAAAATATTGTTGAAGAGGAACGTGTAACCCTTATTGACGAATCCACTATGGTATCTGACAGTGATCATAACCAGTATCCCGCACGCATACTATCTTAGTGACACTCAATACGTTCAAAACTGTGGCGGGAAATTCAAACTGTCCTTCGTCATTTTAGATCACCTGTTACTTTATCATACTACAGATGATAAAGGAAAAATTTCACCCATATTAAATAGACAAAAAAAATTTTTTCAGATTTGATAAGACCGTTTTAAATAAGAAAACAGTATTTTAAATGGCTATGACGTTTTAAGAAATTGAAAACCCCAGAGTCTATATGAAACTTTTTACTCAAAATTACATTTACTTTCTAAACAAATCAGTAAAATGTTTCAAATGGCTATATTTGTTTTTGCATTTGCTTATTCAATTTATTTTATTATTTGTAAGTTTTTTTACTTAAATTTATAGTTTTATATTATAATTATAGTTTTAATTATAGTTTTAATTGTTGTATTGAGTTGTAATTGAGATTTGGGATTCCACGTGATTCCGTGTTAAAATTCAGTTAAAATTTAAAAAAATATTTTTTCTCGAAATAGGGCACCTGGATCTCGACATTTTATTGTTATTCCTTACTTTACACTCATACTGAATATGATATGTATTTTAGTAAATAATCCTTGACGTTCTAACTACAGTTCGTTGAATTTTGAATAAATAACTAAATATTAATTAATAATATTATTTGCATACACAGAAAACATTTAAATTTTAGGTACATCTATTAGAATACTCATCTGTAGAGGAAACCTTACTGAAAAAGATCAAATCAAAATGTGCCGGTAACGACCTCAACTCATGTGTTGCCCTTAAAGCCATAAACTACATGAACCTCCTAGTCAAGAAATCTTTAATTCAATTTGGAGATTTCGAAATAATAAAAACATCCAACGTTGGAATCTCAACAGAGGGTCAGTCAAGGAGTCTGAATAAAAATGAGCCAGAGGAAGAACAACTTCTTCAACTTTTTACCGACAAAGCATGGGAATTCATCAGCAGCAGGTGCTTAAAATGGAAGGTAAAACAGCCTTTATTTGTAGGAAGTAATAGATAACTAAAACATTCTCCAAACCTTCAACTGTTTACCCTAAAATCTGCACTCTATCCATAATCCTCCAATTGGCTACCAGTTCGAACAACCTGTGATTGAAGAGTTTCTCACCATGTCCGATGTCGCTTCTAGGTATGCTGTCTGTGGATCTATATCATATACAGACAATAACCGCTAGATAATACGTACGGTATTTCCATTAATTAACAATTCATGTGATCTGAATGATAGCCTCGGTCGTGTGCACCAGTTTTTTGTGGCGACGATTCCGGTGAAACTACTAAAGGTATCTGGCCGAAACATCATATATAGAAGTTTCATGACCAACCTTTTTGTTCAAAAGGGTCCAAAGGAACTGTATGTCTACTCTAAGCATTTTTAAAGGATTTTGCAAACGAGCTGTCATTTCTGTAATTTCGTCAAAACAGTTAAATAATAAATTAAAGTAGAGGAAATTTTGTGTAATTTATGACTATGACATTTTTTTGGTAAATTAAGAGTTTAGCTGCATCAGCAAATTGTATTTCATTGAGATCGGTCGTGTCTGCATTAATATAAAACTAGTTAGCCAGGATTTAACACATATTTTCATTATAATGACAGTAGGTAGTATCAAACGCTTATGTTTTGACAATATCTAGTGTCAAAATATCTGTCAAATCGTGGCTAAGTAGTTTTATTTTAATGCAGACACGACCGATTTCGATCAAATAGAATCTTATGCAGCTAAACAATTAATTTTCTATATAGTATGATAGTCATGTGCCTGGCCACTTCCTATTTCTTACAACCCTGGCATATTATGATTTTACCATGTAGGAACGGTTTATTTACCGGTGCCTACTTTTTGCAGTGTACTGTTCTTCTTGACGTAAACAAAACAAATGTCATTACCTGCTAATTTAAATACACATTTCTTTCACATTAAATTGACCCGATTCCGATATAATCAGAAATGCTACATTTGATTAAAAGATTCAATTATTACGAATATTATATAGTTTCAACGTCCGCAATATATTGCGGAAGTTTATTATTTTATTATTATTTTTATTATTACCTGCTAATTTAAATACACACTTCTTTTACATTAAATTGACCCGATTCCGATATAATCAGAAATGCTACATTGGATTGGAAGATTCAATTATTACGAATATTATATTACAATGAAAATGTTTAACGACATAACTTGTCAAATTAATATTTATAGGTTAATAATATGGTGACATACAGGCGGGATGTAATTTTAAATAAATCAAAAATTACAGCCACAACCTGGATTTGAACCAGGGACCTTTGCGTTTCTAGCACAATGCTCTGCCAACTGAGCTACTGAGGCCTATGTCATTTGTTAGATATAATTTGTCCTTTCCTGGACTTATGACAAATTATATCTAACAAATGACATAGGCCTCAGTAGCTCAGTTGGCAGAGCATTGTGCTAGAAACGCAAAGGTCCCTGGTTCAAATCCAGGTTGTGGCTGTAATTTTTGATTTATTTAAAATTTACATCCCGCCTGTATGTAACCATATTATTAACCTATGAATATTATATTGTTTCAACTTCCGCAATATATGCCATTCAGTTTTTTTTAAGAACTTGAATTGACTAAAAAATATCATTGGAAATACGAGTAATACATATAGTTAACTGAACATTAAAAAAGATATAAAACTAAACAATATATAAAAAACTGAAATATTGAATTAATCACGTTGCTATTTTTAGAGTTACCTTAATCAAACAAGATCGCGAAATACAGGCACCTTGGATAGTAAAAAACAGGTATCAGGAAAAAACTGAGTGATCAAACTGGTCAAAATTGGAGTAATTACAATTATTAGCAATTTCAACTATTTCTTAACGATGTAGTCTACCGGAAATGTACCGTAGGTTCGGAATCCTAGCGTTAATACGCGTTGTAGAGATATGAAATTTTTACAGTGGTTTTCTGATGTAGTATTGCATATTGGAAAGTATATAAAAGTAATAAAATATTAAATAACGACATTATTTTTTTGGTATACATTATTATTTTATGAAAATGTCTTTCCAAAATAGAACATAAAAAATAGAAAGGTTTCGCCTATGAACTTATTTTGAATTATTTATAATTTACACGTGATTTCGAACCCGCCATTTAAAAAAAAAATGGTCTTCTAAGACACCCTTGACTCTACCGTTTGTTTCATGTGTTTTTTTACGTCTTATATCACCTGTGGTTAGTTTCCAATGCAAATCGTTTTTCTCTAAACACTAACAAAAATTTTCATTAATGGTGTATACTTGCTCTTTTAGCCACGTTAATTAAATACTATCTAAGTATTTTTGTTTCCTTGAGGATAAAATTTGGCGATTGGTTTGTGCGTTCAGAATAGTATAGAGAAAATATCGAAAAAAAATCTGACGTGGCCAGGCACATGACTTTATCATACTATATATAAAATTAATAGTTTAGCTGCATAAGATTCTATTTGATCCAGATCGGCTATGTCTGCATTAAAATAAAACTAGTAGAACTAGACAGATATCTCGATTAAAGCTGCGTTCGGATATTGTATTCCGTTGACACCGGGTACACCGTCCAAATGACACATCCGAACGCAGCTTATATTGACAGTAGATATTGTCAAAAAAAATTGTTCTACAATAACTATATATTTTTTTTTGTACACAACTATAATTAAATAATTTCAATTTTTAGGCAGTTGACGACGCCGAATTAGTTATTACTACAAATACGGATAAGGAAGGCGCTTTCAATTTCGGTTTATCCGTCCGGCCAACGAAGAGCGTAGGCGGTGAGGCCAGGAAGAAGGACAAGAATGGCATGGGTGCTATAATTGCTGCGGCCGTATTGAAAATAGGATTACTTAAAGCTTTAGCTTTCAAGTCAATTGCACTCCTTGTAGGAAAAGCGCTCCTAGTCAGCAAGGTAAGGCCCCCGTTCACTTTAGTTATAGTCCAATAATCCGGTAGCTCAAACAAAGGTAATCCTTTTAGAAAATGTAATTGAACAGGCATGATTAAAATAACAGCAATAAATGTGCCCGTTAATATTACTGTTTCTCTGTTTTAGCTTGCCTTAGTTTTGGCGTTGGTAATTGGCCTAAAAAAACTTTTTTCGCATGAAAAACACGTGACTTATGAAGTAGTAGCTCATCCGCACCATGAGACGCATCACGAGCACTCTATTAGCAACTCTGGACCACATCCGGAATCATTTAATGGTTGGGGAAGAAATCTGGATTCTGGAAATGTAGCATACAGGGCGCATGTACCGGTCATAGGTTTTAAAACGGGTTCATAAAGGGGTTAGGATTAGTCTCATTTTGCCATATTGGTGATGATTGTTACTGTATTTATTGTATTTATTCCTGGATTAGTTATGTTTTCACAGATAAATTGAAGAGTTTTGCGTTATGTGTACATTGCTAATGAAGGCATATTTGTAAAAGAAGTCCTGTTTTATTTCCCATCCATAACATAATCGTAATAACACAGATATCGTCGCACATAAGGCCAATTTATCAATTTACGACGGCAAAAATATAAAATATTATTTTACTTGATATTCAGACCAGAAACGCTTATGATAAGAGTACTTAATAATCACCCTTTAGAAAAATACCTAATTAAAGTTAGTTTGTGTCAGGTGGCATTATAATTCTGATAAAAAAAAATTCATGTTAAATTTTTTCTATATTTTGAATTAGTGAGATAGGTACCTCATACACAATTTTAATAAAATATTATTCTAGATCCATATTCCACATCCATTTTCATCATCATCATCAGTCTCCTGATCACTATTACCTTCATCACCACCACCACAGACAGTAGGAAATCTTAGCATACTTAATACAACTTCATTGATTAGTGTTATATTATTCTTAGGTTTTTTTTCTTTTATTTGTCACAATTCTGTCAGCTTCCAGTTAAATATGTCTTATTGGTATTTATTCTTGAAGTTTTTCTTGAGCGATGTTGTCTTAATTTCTTATATTTTTTATGGCCTGTCTCAATTACATCTTCTGACAGTTGGCCCACAGGCAAACGTAAAGATATTATAATATCAGCTCAATGTATTAACAGTTTGTGAACAGTAGCACTCATTTTGTACCAACCATAAAGTGAAATAGATGGCCTTTTCGCGATGGCTGTTTCAAAACAATACTTTTTAAATATCTATTCTTTGACGTAGTGAACACAAGAAATGATGGAAAGTATATTTGAAAATCTTTGTATCAATTCTTTAGCGATTCCAGTTACTTGGGAAACGAGCACAGGATTCTTAAAAAAGTTTCGTGCTGTGTTACCATGATTGCTATTGGGTCCACATTGTTTTGGCTGATCAACAACGAGGCCCTTTTCTTTATAAAAGTCAGTCGCTATTCTACTTTTTCTTTCTTTTACTTTTTCTTTAGCATTTTCATCTCTTGCTTGACACTGCTGTCATTTCAATTTATATGCTATATGCAGTAAGCATCTAAGATAATAATAATAATAATAATAATAATAATACTTTATTGTTATACGATCCTTACAGACATTGACAGTGTCATATGCTATGTTAAATATAAAGATCCTAAAAATTAATCAATTGGCAGGCATACATATTAAAATATAATCTTGTGCATAGAGAAAAATAAATAATAATTAAAAGAGCGAATGAACACATTTCAGTCACATTAATCAACAAACAGAATATAACTCACAAAATTTGCATCAAAATGTGCATTTTAGTCGCGGTCCCCGCCATGAGTTATAAATTCCTCCACTGAATAAAACTCTTTATCTAACAAAAGCAACTTTGCTCGCGATATAAATGCGGCAAACGAAGCCGCGTCAACTATCCGGGTAAGTGCTCGTGCACATTGGCGACCGTTAAGCGCAGAGCGGTGGGCGATGAGCGGTAAGCGTGCGCTCGCGGTGTCGTGTGCAGTGTGCATATTGGTAAGCTGTAATTTGTGAGTTTGGGGTCGACAACGAGGTTGTTCATCGGTTCGTAGAAGTATATTAAGGGAAAACACACGATTAATTAAATTATTTTGAAAGAGGATAAAAAAGAAGACAAGCTGTTCACGACTTAAACCAAGTTCGTCTCAGATATGGTGAATTGCATTACTTATTTTACGGACTACGACGTAGTAGGTATTCGAATTTTGACATAATGATGTACTAAACATTATTTGGTTTGACCAAATTTATTACAGTCAACATAACTCAAACAGTGTGGCATTAACGTTGGGAAAACCCGATAAATGTCGATTTTTGATACGTGGAAAAAATATGTATAAAAAAGTATACGTTTCTACTTAAAATAACAAAATAACATGATCTACCGGTAGAACGCAAGTGGCCCTCTTAAATGCTCTCCCTTTCAATGAAATAATAATGGTCTCTTAATATCATATTCCGTACTTTTCAAACATATTTGACTGTGCTTCCCTTACAACTAACCAATAGTAACTGAGCTCTGAGCGTTGCAATTCAAGCAAACCTAAAGCGCGAGCGGCGCAGCTGTCCGCCAACGCGTACCGCTCTGTTGATGTGCTCACATACACATAAACCCTATGTTAAAAATATTTTTTTCGCTGCGCACCGCTCACAGCTCACCGCTTAACGCGGTGAGCAGAGTGCACCAGCACTAAGGCGTTGTAGGTAGTACAGGAATACCATACTACGTAGGTATTTCATCATTTTAATTCATTACAGACTCTCTTCTTTAGTAAGTAAGTAAAATTTTGTATTGGGGGAAGCAGTCAGGTGTCGGATAAACAAAACTGTTTCTTTGATCGATCCCTAAGCTTTCGGCCTAATTTATTGCCTTCCATAGAGGATACGCTGCAAACACTTCAAGTACTACAGTAGGGAAAAAACAAACTAACATCCGACTCACATCCAGAAGTAAGTAAGAGACTGCTGGCAGAAACATTAAACAGGAAAAACCTCTAAAAAGTAACACTGTAACAAAATAAACGTACTAACAAAACTAAATTACCAAAATAATTCTTACGAGAGGTCACAATAATAAACTTGCAATAAACTAAAACGGGAAACGTAGCTGGAGAATGGAAGTATATATTCAGGACTACCAAACATTTGTTCAAAGTCATTTGAATAGTCTAACTCACATTCGGTTCTTTGGTCACAGTCGGGTACAGAGTCATTATCGGGATTCACGTTAGGATGAAAGACTTCACTGTCAGAAGGAATAATTGTCAAGAATCGACGATTACGTTGTAAATTACTACCATTTTTTGTTTGCACAGTTTATGATCTTTCTCTATTTTTCTTAGTAATTATTCGCTCCTGCTACCGTTTATTCTGCTGAACTACAACCTTTTGTCCCTCTTTCAAAAATGGTAGAGGTTTGGAGCCTCGATCATAATACATTTTTTGTGTCATTTGAAAAATCTTTAACTCACGCTTTGTTTTATTGATATTTACCAATCCAGGTTTTAATAATTGTTCTCTAATTGGAATGAGACTTTGCAATGTTCGACATTAACAATCGTGATGGAGATTCCAAACTACCACCCAACGCCGTATTACGATAATTATGTAACACGAGTTGAACATCTCTGTTGTCGTCAATTGCTTTCTTATACATATTTTTTATTGTTTGCACGGTTCTCTCAGCCATACCATTAGATTGAGAATACAATGGGCTTGTCTTATGTTCAAAATTATAGTTCTTTGCAAATTCTTTAAATAGCATTGATGAAAACTGTGGCCCATTGTCTGAAACAAATTGTTTTGGAATTCCGTGTCTAGAAAAAATGGCTTTTAATAACCGTCTCAGACGATGTGCCACTATTCATTTTCTACACTTCGGGCTATTTCGAAAAGCTATCAACCACAATCAAATAATGTTTATTATTCAATTCAAACAAGTCCCATGACAATCATTCCCATGTCCAATTCGGTATGGGATAACCTTTCATAGGCTCTTTCGGAAATGAATTCATATATTTCATACAAGTCGTGCAACACTTAACATAACTAATTATATTATTTGACATGTTTGGCCAGAAAACAGTTTCTTTTGCGTAGTGTTCTATTTATTCCATGATGACTATAATGCAAATTGTCTAAAATGACTCTTTTTAGATTCGTTGGAAAAATCAATCTGTCAACCTGGTTGTATAACAAACCAACAATTTTATTAATGTAGGATCATATTTTACAGTATGGGTCCAAATCTTTTGTAATAAATTTAATTTTAGACCAACTATCAACACAATATTTGCGTACCAATTTTAAAATATTGTCGTTATTTGTATTTAATTTTTATTCTTGTAATTTTATATTAGAAATTTTTGTTTTAGCTTTTATTAAACATACTTGACCTTCTACGTCTAACTCTAAATTGTCATTTTGATTTTTTAAATAAGCTCTTAATAGAATATCAGAAATATATAAATGTTTACCAGGTTTGTAATAAGCTTTAAAGTCGTATTTTTGCAGTCTCATTAACATTCTTTGCAATCTGGCCGGACTATCATTTAAGCACTTCTTAAAAATCGGAATCAAAGGCTTATGATCGGTCTCAATTTCAAACTCCTTGCGAAAATCCTTGCCTACTGCGAAAAACGTTCACATCCAAACACTATAGACAGAAACTTATTTGTGTTTCGGTTAATGAAAAAGACGCATTAGCTACTGGTCAGCCATCCTACAGAAGATCTGCAGAAGATCTGGCCAGACTGTGGCCGAGCGGTAGAGCGCTTGGCTATCAGTCTGGGGGGCGTGAGTTCGAGTGTCACGCCCTACTTTCAGAGTAAAGGTTTTTCTGTGGTTTTCCTTTACTCCACGGCGAATGCTGAAAGCTAAACAACTTAAGACGTGCCACAGACGCGGGCCATAATAATGATAATTCGGGCCTGCCCATGCCCCCGTAGTGGCGAAAGCTGCTGGGGGATGTTAAGGCGTGGATTATTATTATTATTCCATCTTTTGATGCATCTACTAATTTTCTACTTAATTTTTTAACATCAAAATATTGAAGTACCGGCTCTTTTGATAAGATATATTTCAAAATAGTAATAGCTTTTTCATGGAAACGATCGCAATACCGTGTATTTTCATTTTTCAACAGATTACGTAAAGGAGCCGTTAATTGCCTTACATCCGGTACAAATTTACTAACATAATTAACCATGCCTAAAAATCGTTGCAATGATTTTTTATCATCGGGCATCGGCATCTGCCTATAGCTTCCACTTTACGCGAATCTGGATTAATACCACCTTATTACCAAGAAAAGTGAGTTCTTACACTAAAATTTTACATTTCTTTTTATTAAATTTCACATTATTCTTTCTAGCAATGTCGAAAACTTATTACAATCTACAATTATGTTCTCAGACTGTTGATCCGTAAATTATAATATCGTCAATAAACACTTCCACACCTGGCATATGAAATACATTCTTAATTTTTTTATGGAAAATCTCTGGAGCGCAACTTATTTATACCATATGGTAACCTTAAAAACGATACCGTTCAAACGGAGTATTAAATGTGCATAATTTTGAACTATCTAAATCAACTGCCAAAATCCATTATAAGCGTAAGAACTTTGCATTACATAAATTACTTGCAATTGTTCATGCATACTCGCAAGCCCCCGGACTTCTATACTATTACCATTGAATTAACCCAATCTGTTGGTTCTTCAACTTTTATACATAATTATTTTATTTCTCACCATGTCTCCAAGCGTGTCTTCTAGTTGATTCATCAATGGCAGTGGCACCTTGCGAGGAGCATGGACCACCGGAATTGCTTCAAAATTATGTGGCAATCTCCTTCAATACAACCTATACCCTGAAACATCTTTATAAGTTATCAATATAGACACTGTGGATAATGCATCGACCCGTTGCACTATGTTAAATGCAATGCAAGCATTTAAACCTAATATCGAGGGTGCATCACAATCCACTACGCAAAATTTTAAATTCCTCGTTTTTTATAATTACACTATTATTATTAAATATTATTTATTTCAATTATTTCTCCAATAACTGGTATTTTATCATTCGTAAACGTAGTCAATATCATCCCTGATTTTTTAATTCTTTTCAAATTATAACCCAAAGTCATCAAACAATTTTTCGAAACAACATTCATCATCGCACCTGTGTTGATTTTAAATTTAAACTTAAAGTTATTTATTTACTGTCATAAATATTGACCATTTATATTTATTTTGCATGGAAAATAAATAAATAGACAATTGTTATATTTTTCATTAGAATCGATAACGTTTACCGTTTTGTTTAAACACATCTACACATTTTTTGGACATGACTACGTCTTTTGCATAAGTTACATGTTTTATGATAAGCCGACCATTTGTTTTTCTGGAGACGATAACCGCATCTATTGCAGGAACTCGTCTCTCCTTGTCTCTCGTAACTCTGTCCTTGTTTCTCGTAGCCTCAGAAACTCGATGACGTCGCTCGGTCATTTCCGGTGCTTGCTAGATTTTTCCATCGATTCGTCTTCAAACCACGGGTTTGGATCACGTGAACCTGTTCTTTAGCGGCCATGCTTCAATTGTACCGCACATATTCACTGCAACATCCAATGATTTCGACTCTTTATCCAGACGTCGTTGACGCATATGCTCACAGGACACCCCACATGTAAAGATGCTTTTAATTAGCGATTTTATTAGATCGCCAAATTCGCATGGGAGTGCTACATTTTTCAGCACGGTCACGTACTGTCGATGGTCTCCCCTACGACTTGTTTTCGTATAAAAAAATGTGTAGCTCTCGAACACCACGTTTTTCTTCGGTATAAAATGATTTGCATACTTTTCCAAGAAAGGCTTAATATTGTCTTTTTCGGCTTCCTTGAATTGGAATGTCTTGAATACACGGAACCCTTCTTCGCCAATATACTGAAGAAGTTGCGCACATTGCGATTTTTCATCCTTCTTTGTGTATTCCACTGCCGCTAAGTAGTTTTTGAACTTCTGACGCCAAAATTTCCAATTTTCGGATATGTTGCCTTCCATAGACAAAGGCGGAAGACCTCTCACACCATCAGACATTATTATTAATCATTTTTTCGACTGCGCCATATAATATAAGTTACCACAGGTACGGGATGGGTTGAGATATACAACAATACACCAACATGGTCAGTTACGAACTGGTTTATTTTCTATACATTCATACACATGCACAATATAAACAAGGACAGAGAATATGTCTATCTCATACTCTACACCTAGAAAATTAGCGTGGGCTCCAAATGTAATATTTGGGTTCGTAATCCGTTATACTATCCTTTCACATTTTGGATATTCTCTATTATTTTTCTTAAATCATATATGACAGCAATACCTTGCCGATGATGGCGTCGTGTTATTCCAATATATTTTTTTTTGTTATTAACATTAGATTCACACATTTGTAGTGGCACAATCGTCATAAGATTATGTTTGAATTAGCATATGCTGATTATTCGTGAAATTTTATTTATTTATGCTGTGCCCACCGCTGCCATCTAAACCCCATTTATAATAAACTTTGACCACAATTCCACAATTCTCCAAAATGTTTTGTGGTATTACATCAGCCTGTACTTCTGCCAGAGGTTGTGTAGGATGTATAAGAAGATCCATCAGGGGCACCACAGCCTCGTTTTGTTATCTTAATATTTATTAGATAACACTTTCTCTTTGCCTCTGCTATTACATGATATGAGTGATAAATATTAGCTTCTCTTTCTTTTTTTTCCAAGTTATATAATCTTCTTTTGTCAACCAAAGGTCCACTATAAGAACTAAAGCTTCTTCAAGGCGGTACTGTCTTATTGTAGCAGAGGATGATGTATCAGGCACCTTTTTAATTTTTTTGTAATCTGTTGGGCGTAGATTGGATGGCTAATTTTACTACTTGGGCTGCAGTTCTCTTGCCTAATTTTGCCAAGCTTGATTCTGCAGCCAAGCACAGTTTTTCTGAACTGAGATCAGATACAATTGCTGCAACATGCCTTTGCTTACTGCGCTGAGCTGAGAACTCTCTTGGAACAATTTTCTTGGCCTGCCTCTCCTGTTTTGCTCTGTCCGTTTTTGTGCTGATGGCGGCAGCTGTAATAGCTGCATCTGCGGGAGTTTCAAGTCTTCATCAAGCCATCTCATGTGCTTGTTGCTAAAACGCTTGTATGTGTAATTGTAACCACGCCAAATTGTCAGAAGCTTCGAGAGAAACACTTTCACTACAAGTTTCAGAAAGTTTACTAACACTGTTCTTGTTCGATATATGTTTTAATAATTGTTCATTACATTTTAATGATGAGAACTTGCAAAAAGATTTTTGCTTTAGCACAAATATTAAGTTATCGATTTTATCTGGTACTAATTTCAATCCAGGACGCAAAACCGTAATTTACCGGATAAATTACCGTAATTCATGATAATTTACGGATTTTTAATTACCGTAATTTGCGGGTTAAATTGCTGGGTAATTTATAGATATTTATAATAATTTCAAAGGCCTAAAAATGATTTACTATTAACAAATACTTTAATTTTGTTTCTTTATTATTTATATGTATTTTATTCCCTGGTTCCACAAACAATGATCATTTTTTTTCATCCGGATATTTTTTATCACTCGTTCCTCTCGTCAAATCACCTGGCGAATAATATTATCTGAGAAAATATAGTTAATATTGTTTTTATATTGAATGAATAGAGGGTGGAAATAAAGAGATTAGTAAATTTTAA
Organism: Aphodius sticticus; assembly: GCA_963966075.1. Classification (NCBI taxonomy): domain Eukaryota; kingdom Metazoa; phylum Arthropoda; class Insecta; order Coleoptera; family Scarabaeidae; genus Aphodius; species Aphodius sticticus. The sequence goes on along the minus strand of OZ014509.1, from coordinate 37,325,516 downwards.
ATCGGAAGTCATTACCTACAATCGAATTCACGATTTAAAGAAAAGTTCCCGTGAATATTGTTTGAGAAACCGAGCGTTGTTGTTCTGTGAGTCGGTAATGAATTAATGTATTTTATACTATAATTAAGCTGTTAGACTTTTTTTTTTTTTTTTAAGGGCGAAGTGGCCCAGGAAGAACCCACCTCCACCCCGCTGCCTGGTATCGCCGTGAGGCATTCTGCAGTGCAGCGGCATCTTCCTTCCTTACCACAACAACAATCTGAATTATAAAAATCTGGGCCCCTTCGCTCTTATGGTCTAGTGACTTTATTTTTTTAAAAACAAATTACAACTAAACCCAGCCGGAGCTGACACCTTAAGAGGTTTACATAATTACCCTTAAAAGTAACATATAACATACAGTTCCAAGCGTCTATGCACTTTACCCTACTTGCAGGCGTCCTCGCGCACTCACTGGGACACATCCTGAGCTATTTTCCGAAGCAGCGGTTTTTTCTCCTGCGGCTCCTCCCCAGACTACAGTGTATCCAGAAGTCCGTGGTCCGGTGTTTCCAGGACCCTTTTCTCTCATACTCCGGTTTTCCGGGAGCATTCCCGCGCCGGTTTTCCGGTCGCTTACATTCCTGTTTGCTTTCCTTTCCGTCTGTCCCGTAGACCGTCCCTGTCCCTTATAACTAAGGGGCGGGAGGTTCTCTCTCTCCTAGTCGCCTGTCTTCCTCGTCCTTTCGTCGGAGTATCGTTCCTATGGTACGGGTAATCTGCTCCCACGCTTCCGTGCTTTGCAGCATTCTCCGTACCATTCCTCCTACACTGAGGTCACCCCCGCATGGGCACTCCCTTCTATAGACTTCCCATCGGGGACATACAAATAGCGTGTGCTCCGGGGTGTGCTCTTCCTCTCCACAGTGTCTGCATTCGGGGCCGTCCCTCCTCTTAAATTTGTAGAGGTAGGCTCCAAAGCATCCGTGCCCAGTTAGGGCTTGGGTGAGCTCGTAGGTCACGTCTCCGTGCTTCCTACTCGTCCACTCATCCAAATCCGGTATCAGTCGGTGCGTCCACCGACCGTTGTTGTCCTCGTCCCATTCCTTCTGCCAGGCTTCCATCGTGCGTCGACGATGTTCTTGTCTGGAGGCGCCATCCTGTCCGCGTCCGTCATATATCCTCCTTCTTTCGTCTGCTTTCAGGTGCACCGGCACCATTGACGCTACCACCAAAGCAGCGCCCGTGGACACTGTTCTGTATGCCGACGTGACACCGACGGCAGCCCTTCGCTGTACTCGCAGGAGCCTTTGTTTCCGGTTTTCCAGCTGCATGTCGTCTGCCCAGACTGGTGCTGCATATAGCATCACTGATTCCGCAACCGACGCCAATACTCTTCTCTTAGCCACCGACGGTCCCTCCATTCTAGGCATAAGTCTTAGCAGGGCCCCGGTGGTTCTCTCCGCTCTGGCTGCCACCTCCTCGACGTGCCTTCGGTACCTGCGGTTTCCTTCGATCCTCACCCCCAGGTACTTAACGCTGTCTCCTGGTTGGATTCTCTTGGTTCCTACCGTCAGCGTCACCGGTTGACATTTTCTCTTTCCGGTGAGGAGCACCGCTTCTGTCTTCTCGGCCGCAAGTTCAAGGTTTCTTTCCTCCATCTACTCGGTTATTCTGTGGATGGCGAGATTCGCGTTCGCCTCAAGCTCTGCACATGTGGTTGCCGTGACGACCAACACGAGATCGTCCGCGTATGCCACCAGCTTGACCCCGCGCAGCCTGAGTCGCAACACTCCGTCATAGAGGACATTCCAAAGTGTTGGACCCAGGACGGACCCCTGAGGGACGCCGCTGCTAACTCTCCGTCGGTCCTCTTCGCCATTGTTATCCCTGAGAATCAGCCATCTATCCCGCAGGTAACTCCGGATCATGTCCAACAGGTATGGACTCACCCTTCTCCGTTGCAGTTCTGCGATGAGATGCTTCCACGGCACGGTGTTAAAGGCGTTCTTTACGTCAAGAGCAACCAGCATGCAGAACTTTTTTGTCCTCCGCGTTCCCTGATTTGTCCTCTCTGCCATCTCCATAACACTTCTCACCGCGTCTACCGTTGACCGTCCTTCTCGAAATCCGAACTGATTGTCCGCTAGGGGCGCTTTTTCTTCCAGTTCCGCCTTTAGCCTGTCCACGAGCAGGTGCTCCATCAGCTTGCTGACGGTGTTCAGGAGGCAGATGGGCCTGTACTTTGGCGCCTCTCCTTCAGTGGCTGCTTTCTTCGCCAGCAGTACGAGATTTGCCATCTTCCATTGAGCGGGGTAATTTCCGGACTTCAGGACACCGTTCAGAACGTCCTTCACGTAACCCCCCGCCACCGCCACCATCTCCCTTACCGCTTCCGGTGGAATGCCGTCGGGTCCCGGCGCCTTCTTTGGTGCGACTCTGCCCGCTGCTCTTCTTAGTTCCTCTATCGAGAAAGTTGGGGCTTCTTCGTGCGGTTCGAGAGCATCCTCCTCCACAGGCTCATACTCCGGGAACAGGGTCTCCGCCGCTTCTTTCATCTCGGTCAGCGTCAGATTTGGAGGTGGTAACCTGGCTCTCAGCCTTTTGGTTACGATCTTGTAACCCTCCCCCCAAACGTTGGCCTCCACCTCTTGAAGTACCGCCGCCCATTTCCCCTCCTTCGACTTGGAGATCGCTTTCTTAAGTGCTCTTCTGGCCTCACCGTATACGAGGGAGTGGATCGCCCTTCTGGCCTCGTCTCCTCTCGTCCTCTGGACTGCTGTTCTGGCGGTGTTGCTCTCCTTCCGCAATTCCGCAATCTCCTCCGTCCACCAGTAGACTGCCCTTCGCCCACCTCCTCCGGTTTTGGGCATTGCTTCTTCGCAGGCTTTGGAGAGAGCCGCTTCGCATGCTTCCACATTAGGCAACCCTCCTCGCGTCTCAATTGCATCCTCGAAGGCGTCTCTAAACTTTGCGCGGTCCATTTTTTGAACGTTATACCGCCGTGGAATTTCGTTGCGCCCCTCTGTTTTCGCGGCGACCAGGTCCCTCAGTTTATACTCAATGTACATGTGGTCGCTGAGGGTTTCCTCTTCGACCACACTCCATCCGTCGATCTTCCTGGCTACCCTGTCAGTGGCGAACGAAACGTCGATCACCGATCCTCCTCCTCCCCTTCTTCTGAAGGTGTTTGAGTCTCCCTCATTCAGAGGTACAAGTCCACCTCTCGCCGCCCATTCGCCCAGCGCCTCTCCTTTTCGGCAAGTTGTTGTCGATCCCCACTCCTGAGACTTAGCGTTGAAGTCGCCTGCGACAAGACACTTTCCTTCCGATCGTTGGAGGATTCCTTCCAACCTATCGAGGAAGTCTTGGAACTCTCTCAGCTCCATCGCCGGGGAGGCGTAACAACTAATCATTGTTACCCCACCGACAACCATCCAGGCAAAACCCTCTCCCGATCCTTGTCTGGTAACGTTTACCTTGCGGCCTCTCACTCCAATGGCAGCTTTCCTGTCACGGTCCATCAGCCATCCCAGGTTCGCGGTCATGGCCTTGTTAGGCTCCGAGACCAGCATGACGTCGATCTTCTTCCTTGCTGCCGTGGCTATCAGTAGCTCTTGAGCAGCCCGCCCTCTTCCTAGGTTTATTTGTAGGATGAACGTGGCCATGGAGTCATGTAGCGCCTCTCGCAATCCCTAATGGACTGTAACCTCATTATCCGGGCCGTTCTTAGGTACGACCCCACGCGTTCTAGGTCCTTGATCGCCTCGTTCTCGGACACCCCCATTCCTCTTAGGAAATCGAGATACACTGATCTCAGTTCTTTCCCGCACGGCATGCCCTCCGACTGTATTTTGATCTCGGAAGAGAGTTTGCTCTCGCCTCCTACTATTTCTCCGTCGTCGGTACGTTCGAAGTAGCCCAGGTGGTTTCGGACTAAGTCGAACAGCGTTCTCTCTCTCAACCTCTGTGTGGCATAACTGGTGCTCTGTCTCGTTAATCGCACCATCGGAGGGACCGCGGAGTACCATCCTGGCTTCTTTTCGCTTCTGTCTTCCTTGGGCCTTTCCGGTTCCGCTACGTTCGCTCGCAGGCTGTCCTGTTCAGTTGTCTCTTCCTCTCTTATCATCCCGGTATCTTTGGGCGGCTTCGGTTTCAAGACCTCTATCCTCCCACACGCGTACTGAATGCACGCGCGTGTCTCCGATCGGATGATTCCACCACTGATGAATGCTTTGCCGGTCCGCATCTTCTCGATATGGATCTGCATCCTCTTCCGGTCTCTTGTGACTTTCGACGGCGGTTTCTTCCTCTTTGTTGGGTTCTCCGATCGACCCGATGCTGCCTGGTAGGAGTTAGGCATTATGGACTGAGCTTTTCTCCTTCTGGATCCCTTCTAGTGCTTTGGCATACGTTGGGCATCTTAGGCTGTTCGCCCTGTGCCCATCTTTTTTGCACACTGGGCAATGAGTTCCTTGCTTCTTGCAGTCTTTAGCAAAGTGTCCTTCTTCCCCACACTTCCTGCACAGATTTGTCCTGTTCGGGCCTGTTAGCCAGCTGTTAGACTGTGCTTTTATAAATTGCTGGCATAAATATTACCGTCATACGGGGTGATGGTACCCGTACTGTCCGTAGTAGGGGTAAACCCGGGCAGAGCTGCCGCTTCGGATATTTCTTTCAAGATTACCAATTCGGATCGACGTAGATCAACTGTTCTTGCTGGAACTTGTCCGTCAAGAGTCAGTAGTGCATGTTTGTTATAAATACCTGTTCTCATGGCAGAGTGACCTCGAGCCTTGTAGAATGCAGTCGCGTTGTGTGTTATGCTATTGAGTGCCGTAAGTTATAAGTTACTTATAACTAATTGTGGAAATCTAACAGAATACACGGTAATTTAAGAAAATGTAATGCACTATTTTTAATTTTTAATTACTTAAGTGGTAATTTAATATTTGAAAGTAATACTTTTAATTTGGGCAACTTACATCGGTAATTTACAAAAAAGTAAATTACTGTAATTTAACATCCCAGAGTGTGATATTAGCTTGGTTCCAAAATGAAGAAAACACCGTTCAGTTATCGCTTTTTGTGATGAACAAGTTATGTTACGATAGGCAACTCAAAGATAAAATGAACTTAACATTATACACCAAATTGGTAAACACAGTGGTATCACAATAGGAGAGCTCACACTATTCACGAATCGATAAAAAGAAACAATATATTGAACATAATTAAGTCATTGACGGTGGGTTTTTCAAATGCGGTTTAGCATGCGGTTGGAGCCTAACGATACTTTGCTTAAACTCCGCTAAACCGCAATTGAAAACCCCGCCCTAAGACAATAGATTTAAAGAACACACAAATATAAATAGAAAAAAAACAAACAACAGTTGCAAGACATTTATTAGAAAATAATCACACAACAACGATGGACTACATGAAACTCATTAAATCCATAAACAAACATCAAGTAATAGACCACTATGAATGAACAAGAAAGAAAGAAAGATATAAACTACTGAACGAGATTACAACAATGCACGACTCTCAATTTTACGGAACTTTAATATAAATAACGTTTGGTTGGTGCCTACGTCGACAGATCAATTTTCTTGTTTCAAATTCTTGGTCTTTAATTATAACTATAACAACCACAATACGAAAATTGGAAATAGTACTACTAACCTGATTTCTTGTTTTTTCTATATCGTAACGGTCCTTGCATGTGAAGAAAATGTTTTTTTTGTAACAAGTAAACAGTTAGGTGTTGATCATTAAAAAATATAAACAGAAATTGAAAAAGATGTGATGGTTTTAATTTTTTTAATGTGGAACACACTGCAGATTGGGCAATTTTCCACGGCATCTTTTCAACATTGTGTGATCAACTGTGTGATCTTAATAACAACTACAGTATTCTATTTCATGCTATTAAAATAGTATTTAGGGGTAGCTATCGGCTGCCAAACGTAATGAACATCAATTATATTGTTGTTTAAAACAATATTTTTATCTATTTTAATTAATTTGCATACAATAATTACAAAATTAATAAAAAAAATCTGTAACCTTTTGAGTGTAGATGTCAAAGAAAATTAATCGTTAGATGGTCTTAATTAAAAAAAAAGCAGAATAGGAAACAATGAAAATGTTGGAGCGATGGCGATTCAAGCCTGATCACATCATCGTGGACGATTGCAGTCAACCGTTACCACGATACAATAGGGTATTCCGGTGGTTTTGAAATTGTCATTTTTTACAAAGTATGGGAGCTACTGTTTGCTACTTCACAAGTAAAATATCAAACATTGTTTTAAAGAGAAATCGTTGTTTGAAGTTTGAATTAGGATTGCTCTTTGTGACGTCACAAAGACCGCTCAAAGTGAGCGACTTGACAACGTTGCTATATCTAGGGTGCACGTAGTAAATTTTTCTCTTCTGTTGAGTCAACGTTTAGAATCGCTCGTTTGTTGACACCTGCTTTGGTTATTGAGGTTACATCAAACAGTTGTTCAAAATGTATAAACTCCAACGCCGACATTGTTCTGTGTCGGGCTGTAACAGCAGTAGAACAGTAACTCCTGATAAAATTTTCTTTACATTGCCGACTAGCGAGATGAGGGATGTTTGGCTTCAAGTTACAATGATCAAATCATCTCTCAAAAAAGTTCCTTATTCGTTGTCAAACAACAGGGTCGCCAACCGTCAACTTGGCCGATCAGCTGTTCGAGAGCTGTCCGCTGTTGCCACCGCTACTAGGGATCGGTAATCATCGTGTATTTCCGACGGTAGTCGGTGAACTCAAACGAAATGCACTTTTAGTTGCAATTATCTCATAGAAAAACTAAATCAAAAAGCTCATAGCTTAAGTTTATGAATCCTCATAAATTTTACAATAGGTTAAACCGAATATCTGCTTAAATTTTGACATGACCGGAATACCCTATTATTATTGATATAGAATATGTTTTCATGAATGTAATTGATTTTTGTAATGTCAGCAGCCTCACATATTTTCCTGTGCTAGTTTCTTTGAATATACGTTCAAGTTTGGTGGCTGGTGTTTAATTATCTGTAACACTTGCTCCAGAAAGCTCTACAACCTAACAGAAAAACATATGGTTGAATTACTATTAGTTGAGCGTTGAGAGATATACTATTTTCTCAGCACTCTACTTATTAATGATCCGAGTTATCATTATCATCATATTATATTAAAGAAAATTTCAATCGTTTTTAAGAATATTCCACAAGAAAACATTAAAATTACTGTTGTATTATTTCTTATTATTGTTATTCCAACATTATTACTGTTGTGATATCTCTTGTAGAAACCGAAATTTACATACATTTCAAGTAAATTTCACAGTATATTTCCCCGGTCACCACAGAATATGGCAACCCTAATCTTGATACAACCTACAACCACTTCTAGGTACTTTGTTTTATTATGGGACACATGTACGTATAAAAAATATCAAAAATCAATTTCTTCTGTGTTATACCGTGCTTAAAAGGTCGTAATTGCTGACGTTCTGCAAACCATGTAGTACGCTTCTTCAGAGCTCACTAAATACTGACCGGAATAACACGGCCAGCATAATCCGGCAATATTTTTTATCTAAATGATTCCGACCGTGCAAGCCTACGTACTTATTATCTTTTTTTTTAAATTAACGTCATTCTTTATAATTCTTTATATTTTCTATATAACATTTTAAAATAGCGTGTAAATGTAAGTGTCTCCACACCATACCACATCATGAGTGTGCGCCTTAAGGGCAGGTAAAGGTACTTTACCAGCTAATTCAATATTAAGCAAGCTAATGGCTTTAAAGAGGGATCTTTTAGACGGTCGGAAGATGCGACCACCTGCCAATTAAGGCATGATTAAATTGGACCAAAGTGGACGCTTCCTCTATTGATTTTAGCAAATTTCACAGTTCGCCAAATCCTGTCCGTTCAACTAGTGAAATCTTCGATATCCGCTGTGAATTAATTTAGCGCTAAACATTTTTTTAAGAAGCAATTAAGTCTTTTAAGTGAAATTCTCAAGTCAATAAATAGATAGGTAGGTATCTAATTACTCTCATTAATTACACGTTATAATAAATTAAATAAAAACAAAAAAAAATTTAAACGTAACTACGCTAATACAACAATTATTTTCTATTTGGTTTGTTATACGAGTACTTGTTTCTTTTGCTTACTTGCCGCCGCCGCATGGCTTGTAATGGTTGAATGTCCTGACTTATTTGGTTAGTAACGTTGATTCCTGTTGAGTCTATCGCGGCGTATTGCCCCGAAGAGTCGGCAGATTCATGCAGAGCTGTAGGATAGTTTGCATATCCTCCAATACCGGCAGGTTGAATACCATAATCTAAAAAAAAATTTAATAATTATTGAATATAATTAAATATGATAAAAATAGACATGTGATTTGCTAGCGAATTAATGCTTGTTATAATATTTAACTTAGTAATATTAATTTATAATCAGCATGTGGCGAAACATGTTTCCAAAAGTTGGCGGTTTATTGTGGGTTAAATAATGAAACTAATCATTTTTACAAATCATGTATGTACATTTTTTATGCATATTTTATTAATATTTGTGCATGCAAATGCAAATCATAATTTGTTACTTAATGTTGAAGATAACACGACTAAGCGCTAGTTATATTTTATTAATTTCTTGGGTGGTTGATAGATTGATTGAGTCTCTATTGTCTGCACCTGCCTTAAGATCCAGTCAATAGAGACAAAACCCCGACTGGAGCTTACAAATGGTCGGTGTAATTTTATACTTGGCAATTATGCATTATTTGGCGCACGAAAAAAAATACCAAAATTTGCACTCTAGCAAGATCCGGAAAGGATCACCATCTTACTGTTAAACATCAAACTCTTTGAATGTCATAGGTCACGTTAGTCTAATTGGTAAAACGTATTAACTATGTCCAATTTATATATTTAGAACAATGTTAGTCCTTCCCTCTTGGAAAATTAACTGCTTTCAGGTTATGCCGTGTGTCAAGATTTGTTAATGCTGACGTTTCGCGAACCATGTTGCTCGCTTCTTCAAAGCTAATTGAATACTGAAGACCTACCAAGAAAGTCTCCTTTATATACCTGAATTTACACCTCACTGCGCACATCTGGAGCTACCGCTCCATGTGCTTTTCCACCTGACCGCGTTAGGATCGATTTCTAGACCCTACTAATGTCAGTACCGTCCTCGCGATTGATGTTGTCAGGATGTTTGTAAATTTCGATGGCTTCTCTAATAAGCCTTCGATGATAATTACCCACCCTTGCCAACATCTTCGCGTCATCGAAATCCATTGTGTGTCCCGACTCGTGACAGTGTTGAGCAACAGCGGACTGTTGAATCTTGCTTAGCCGGGTGTCCCTACTGTGCTCCTTGATTCGACATTCGATGCTTCGTCCTGTCTGTCCTACATAGCATGTTCCCCACTCACATGTTATCTTGTATAACCCTTCGTTCTTCAGGAGTGGTGTGGTATCCTTTGGGTTAGGCAAAAGATCCTTTACCTTAGCTGGTTCTCTGTACCTTACCGTGATACCCGATTTCTTCAGTAGTCTACCGATTCTCTCTGATACCCCACTTACGTATGGTAACCAAGCGAACCCCTTTGACTCTTGCGGTTCCTCTGAGACTTGCGGTTTTCTTTGCGTGACACCCCGTATGTCAGACTTGGTGTATCCATTCTGACGTAGAGCCCACTCCAAGTGCTTCCGTTCGTCGTCCAAGGTGCTAGAGTCGCATACCTTCTCGGCTCTGTTGAACAAAGTGTTAATAACAATTCTCTTCTGTTGGGGTGGTGGTGTGATTTGGCGTTCAAGTACCGATCGGTGTTTGTCTTCTTACGGTAGACTGTATGTCCAAGCCTACCCGTTGACGTTCTGTATACCAGCATATCCAAGAAAGGCAGCTGATTATCCTCTTCTATTTCCACCGTGAATTTGATGGAAGGACTAACATTGTTCAGGTGGTTAAGGAACTCATTAAGTTTATCGGGGTATCGCCGACATATCTGACCCAGTGCTTGGGTTTGAAAGGAGTTGATCTAATGGCTTTTTCTTCAAACAATTCCATGAAGAAATTGGCGATTACCAGTGACAAAGGTGATCCCATGGCTGCACCCTCTACCTGCTCATACATCCCTCCCGCCCACTTGAAGTGGACGGTACTGACATTAGTAGGGTCTGGAAATCGATCCTAACGCGGTCAGGTGGAAAAGCACATGGAGCGGTAGCTCCAGATGTGCGCAGTGAGGTGTAAATTCAGGTATATAAAGGAGACTTTCTTGGTAGGTCTTCAATATTCAATTAGCTTTGAAGAAGCGAGCAACATGGTTCGCGAAACGTCAGCATTAACAAATCTTGACACACGGCATAACCCGGAAGCAGTTTATTTTCTAAATGATTTTCTAAATATATATATATATATATACATATATATATATATATATATAAAACTTTGAAATAGTTAATACAAGATGGCGGTAATTTTTTAAGTTAAAAAACTACAGCCACGCCTGGGATTCGAACCCAGATATACGGATTGCCGGTCCGACGTTTTACCAATTAGACTAACGTGACCTATGACATAGTAGTTTTTTAACTTAAAAAATTACCGCCATCTTGTATTAACTATTTCAAAGTTTCATATCAATATATGCAGGTTTCTGCAAAGAATTAACATCCATTATATATATATATATAATGGATGTTAATTCAATAAATATATATATATATATATATATATATATATATATATATATATATATATATATATATATATATATATATATATATATATATATATATATATATATATATATATACCGGGTGATTCAATTTCGAGCCTCACCATGGGGATATCGCTTATTAGTGGAGATAGAGGCTATGTTTAAATTTGGCATAGTTTCGTATTTTTGTGCTGATCAATTATCTGGAAAGAAATTTTAGCTATCATTTCATATCGTTTTTATTTTTTTATGCAAAACCAAACGTAGCTAGACATTTGAAACAAAAACATTCAACACTTTTTAACAAGGAATGCAGTGAAATTTTTTAATTTGAAATAACTTCAAAGATGGCGGCGTAACCATGGCCAACTTTTGTTTTTCTCATGGCGCCATGTTGAATTTTGGCATTTTCCGATAGTCGTATTTTTTCTCATTTCCGCAATGTATAACATGTTAACTTTATTTTTTAAAATACCGGTGTAATAATAAAAAAATCTTCCGGTACCTAACTGGACCTTGGTTATAGACCGCCGGACTCGTTGCCAAGCAACGTCAACAAAATGCACTTGGATCAAGCGGCGCGCTCAGCGTTGGGTTTGCAATTTAACCAAATAAACCTTAATTGTGGATGTAAAATGCCGTTTACCAATAATCAAAAGCGTGATATAAGTGTTTATTATTGTTCTCGTAGAAATGCCCAATCGTACAAAATTCCTAGCATTGCACAGAAATTTAGCGGACCATGGATCGCTTAGTAAACCCCGCAATTCTTATAATCCTCATGGAAATGTTGAAAACGATCAAAGAGACATTCTGGAAATCGTAAACGTTAGATTACCATAATTTGCAATGCTTCAACTACTGGCTTTTAGATAAATGACGATTCTCGGATTTCTACGCTGGAAGTAGCCTCTAATTTGGAATTGCCGCAAACACGTGTTTGCAGAGCACTACGAACAAAGAAATTGAAACCGTACAAACCCCACACAAGTCAAACTTTGCAGTTGTACGAAATTATTTGAATCAACAATTTCCAAATTGCTATTCTATTAAATACTTTATACTATATCTATTAAATACTTTTTGATTCTAAGAAAAAAAAATATTAATCCTCTTACTTATGTGAAGCTTTATTATTCTAATTGAATGTTTATAGCATTATTGTAAAAACATTAAGTTTCACGCAAACAATGAAAGACAGTTTCTTTTGTATTTTTTTCCGAACAATTGAATGGTGTAATCCAGTCTTTCAATTTTCTTAAATATTTAAACAAAATATTAACAATTACTGAAACATTTTTTTTTATTATTGTATCAGCAAGAAATTGTAAAAACAAAAAAATGAGCACCAGAACTCTGTACGATGATTTTTCACCACAGAATTTAGTTTTGAGAAAAAATACAGTTTTTGACTGAAAAAACTGAATATCTGAAAAACTTCTTGGTTTTTGTATATACAAAAATGTACGCTTATTTAACACATAAAAAGCAAAGAAAAATAAAAACAAAAAATCGTTTTTGCATTGGCATTCGCATTTTTCTAGGTTATAAAGTTGTAGATTTTTTTTATGATCGACAACTTTTATCTTGGATATTTTTTGATAAAACGTCAAGTTTTGCCGGAACACGCAATAATATATGTTGCGCCCCTTTTCACCCGCCCCCCCCCCCTCCACAAATTAACGTCATTGCATTTTTTTTACCTCATTATAAGCCCGTTTACCATTTCCAATGATAAAAAAAGCTGTCTCCAATTAATACTTGTTTTGGCTTCAATCAGTTAATTTTCCTGCGCTTATATAGCAAAAATCAGTAGTCACTTATCTGGCATTACAAATTACCTTGATTCAAAAGAATATCTGGATAATAGCCACCGTATTGGACAATTGGTTTATAAGGACTTGTAATTGGCGCATGTGTGCTCTTGTGGCCAAATAATTTATATAATCCTAAAGCTGTCGATATAAGTAGTGACAACTTTGCAACCATCAGCGATTTCAGCACCAGCGCAGCAACAGCTGCCATCATTAATGCTCCTAACGACGTTGCCTTAAGTCCAATTAGAATTGGTATGATAAGTTCTCCCATTTTCTTTCCTCTCCCTGCATAAAGAATGAAATGTATTAATTAATTACTTATAATTTCCAAAGATTGTTATTACCTTCTTCTTTTTCATCATAGTATAATCCAAATTCAAGTTTATCCTCACGAGGTTTCTTCGATAAACTGAGGCCAATTCCAGAATATCCCATTCTTAAACTATACCGTTCTAGTAGCGATGGATTTTGATTGATTTTATCTAAGTAGAATCTAACACCACTTCCACCTATGTTTATCCCATTCCTCAAATCGTCCGTCCACGAGGAACATCCCGAAGCGATCACACAGACAAACAACAAACTAATAGCGAACATAATAAGGAAATGCTGGTGGCAGTGATTCGGTCAAAGCTTATATGGTTTAGTAGTGCTAACCAACCCTAACATGATTGCATGTCGGGTGTCAATGAGCAATTTCTAACGCACTGGAAACGCGTAATTGTTAATTTAACGTGTGTAACCAGTCCGCTGATTTGCAATTAAAAATTTACAAAGCATACATATATAATTGATTCGGTACTTACACATTGGATTAGAAACAAGTTCTGCTACTTTGAATTGATATGCCATTTTTTCATTAATACTAAAACTATATCAGGAGCAATAGTTTAATTAGAAGAAAGTAATAATAATATCTATGTTTTAGTAATAAATAAGTTGAGTAATCAACTTGACGGTATAAATCAGAATGTGAAAACTAGAGCATGATCCGTCATTTATATTTTGCCATTTGGGTTTTCAACAAACTATACTTTTTCTGGACTTTTTCTGGTTGGTGTAAAACAATGATGCCAAACTCGCGTTTTATAATTATTAGTTCCATTTTTATAAAGCACAATAGTAACCATTTTTATTTGGATATTCCTACATCGTGGGCTTATAATATAGTAAACATTCCACAAATTTACAGCATAAAATGTGTGTAAAATGTTAGTACAGACTGCAGACAATTACAACGAAGGTGTGCTTGGGTGTCTGAGCGCAACCTGTCCTAACCTTCACCTATTTTTTTTTAAATTAGTTAAAAAAAGTTTATAATGTATAAGATTTAATGAGTTCTATTGAAATAAATTTTCTTGAAAATTTTCTTATGTAAAGCCATACAATTTCAGAGAATAATATTCTATTCCATTTGGAGAAAATCCGTGCATACTATGCAGTATGCATTTCATTGGATGAGGAAGTAAAGACGTTGACCAGAGTCTTCAAAAATTTAGTAAAACATCACAGTTTGCTCTTCGTTTGCCGTCGATTGTCATTCACTAGTTTCATTAGGCTCCTCATAGTTTTTGAGAAAATGAAATTTTTCGTCAGGTAAACAGCACAAAACAGCACAAAACCGACACAAAACTTCTGATAAGAATTATTTTATTAAAAATTTTGAATCTTGGTCCATAGACGCCGCAAACGATTGTAATATCTCGGGAATGAAAGGAGCACATAATTCCTGGTTCCCGACACAAAACTGCACAAAACTTGCACAAAATTTTTGCATAAAAAAATATTTAAAATTTGGACTTTGAGCTGTGGACGCCACAAACAAAAATTTTTAATAAGTCGGGAACGAAATGAGCACAAAACTTCTGGTTTGCGGCAAAAAAACTAACTTAAAATAATGATTTTATTTTTGAAATTTTGGTTTTAAAATTAATTCATATTTTTTCGTTGCATATATTATTGTGGCGCTGTTTTGGGTGTCTACCACATGAATTTTATGCAATTGTATGACAATTTGTCCACCGTTGACATATGTGCAACTTTAATAAATCACATAGCTTGAGCATCAGTGATTTTGTCTTTTGGCAACACTAAGCGCTTCGGGTTGGTAACAAACAACCTCCTTTCTTTATTATTTTGGTATTAAATCTTTGATCATGCTTTTCTTCGTCAACAAATTTTTTGCGTGCTCTTTCTTTGACATTTTTAATCACAGCAAACAATAACAAATAACGAAGTGCGGAATAGTTTATGTTACCTATTCCGGGTATACACGCGTAGTGTATACACAGTGGTATCACTACGACATTTGTTTGCGGGTTAAATTTCTAGCAAGTTAGTAGAATCTATAAGGATGAGTTATTAGTAAGGGTGAATATATACAGGTTGAGTTATTAGTATCCCGGCGGTCGATAGTCTTCAAATCGTTTGAAAATGAAAAAAATGCTTTATACAAGAGTCCCATTTGACCCACTAGTTTCTACAACGTAAAATTATTTTCATTTATACAGGGTGTTGCATTTAGGCGTGACGGAAAGTCAGTACATTTTTTTAAATGGAACGCCCTGTATATCATACCATGTTATGAATACTAAGGAAGTTGTCTTTCTAACTGAGTAAGTTATATCTGTGTAAAGTAAATAGTTTCTGAGATATTCAATTCTTTGTCAAAAAAATGGCAATTGCAGGCCTTTCCTAAAAACTACGTTAATACTATATTTTTGCAAATGTTGTCTTAAACATTTTGTCACATAATAACTAAACCCGTAGCTAGATCCTGATGTCATGAAAAATTAGATGCGCTATACAGGGTGATCGTAGCATGCACTAGTTTTTAAACTTTTTAAATGGCTATTTCTTGAGATTTTTCAATGGAACACCCTGTATATTATTTGCTAATTGAAGCGCCTCTGAAGTTCTTTGTAATTTATATTATATCGTATATCTATTTTTACTAGTTTTTGTAATATTTGCAATTTAAAGAGTAGTATGCTATTTAGTACCTTAATTTTGCTCTGTATACAGTGTGCTGGGTAGCATGATGTAAGATATTTAAAGGGTTATAGAAAAAGTCATTTAGAACCTATTTAACTTGATTTATTCATATAAAAGTATTATGGTTATCAAGGTATTACACAATTTTATAAGTATGTTTTGCAATTTTTACAAACGTGCACCCAGCGAACCTGAAAACCTATTACCTTCAGTTGGGATCGGAACTAAACCAGAAACAGTGTAATTTTAGGAGGACTATCGTGAAAAATTGTTCACTTGTGTGAAAATTGTGCGGAGACGTTTCATTGTAATAGTATGTACGCTCATACACAAAAACCAACGTTGATGAGCTACGTTTGAGAACGGATTTGTTATTCAGTACAAGAAACAACCAACAATATCTACATACTATTGTTAATTGGTTTAAACAAGGTTATTTATCTGGGGAGACAATTCAAAATTGGGATAATATGAATGATTGTATGAGTAATATTGATAATGTGAATGGAAAGTGGGTTATTTGGATATATTATTAATAAATATTTTTGCTATGAATGAAAAGCTGAATCTAAAAATGCCTATCAGTTTGTTTTTGTTGCATATTTGGTTTTTGTGTGTGAGCACATAAATCACATCAAAGAAAATCTGATTTTCAATACTCAGAAGTCAACAAATTTTCACGATAGTTAACCTAAAAGTAAAGGGTTTAGGATTTACTTTAGCAGTAATTTGAAATTTTTAAATCGCGTGTTCGGTTGCCATACGATAGACGGCAAAATATACTTACAAAATATCATATAAAATTGTTAATATGTTGACAACGGTAATACTTTGTATAAGGATCAAGCTGGTTGGATCGTTTCTAAATTATCTCTTCTATCGCCACTTGAAGACTTTATATCAAACTACCCAATACCTTATTCACAGCAATATTAAAACTTACAATTGCATTACATTTTCGTTAAATGGCAAATATCTCAAAAAATAGTAACATTTGGTGTATGATATACTATATGTAAATTGGAGCGAAATAAAAGGTTATTATAGCCAACACATATTATGCAGGCTGTTCCATTTAAAAAACTCGAGAAAAATGCAGTTGAAAAACATCAAAATTTACTAAGTTCAATGAACATCCTGTATAGTGTATCTAATATCTTTTGATACTATCATCTACCTACTAGCTTTGACTATTGTCTCAGATAGTTTGAAGGCAAAATCGGCAATAATGTCGATTTTACATAGTTTTTAAAAAGATCCTGCGACGGGCATATTTTGCAAAAACAGTTGAATATCGCTCGAACTATTAACGCTGTGACTTAGTAACATACACTGTTGGATATACAAATTTAGTGGTATTCATAATATAATAAAATATACAGGACGCTCCATTTAAAAAAAATTACATAGTTTCCGTCACACCTAAATGCAACACCCTGTATAAATAACAATAATTTTACGTTATAGAAAATGGCGAGTGAAACAACTTTTGTATAATAATTTTTTTCCTTCTCTCGTATCTCATCTGGGTTCACCTTCTGTTCCCCCAGATATGTACGTCTGTCATTAACGAATGCCTCTACGAATGCCTCGCAGAGGCATAGAAGATTTTTTTTATTTTGTATTAATAAGCAGATGATGCTTAACATATTGAAACTAATCTAAAAGATTAACCATCAATTTTACTCTGAATTCTTAAAACTAGGTACTTGTCTCTAATAGGCTATCCACTGATGTCCCTATATTTACTTTGTCCCAAACAAGAAGCACTAACACTTCACTCACTGTGCTCTGCTTTTTACACATTTCACTGATTCACTAGTTCGAGGGGTTTAGTTCTTTTTAGTCTTCTCACTAGGTTCTGGTTGTCCAGTAGCTGCAGGGCCTCTACGTTGACGTGATGGCTTAGGCGAGATTCATGCTTAGTGGCGAATCTTTTTATCTCTTGGATGGCTTGTGGGACACCAAGATCACGGTGCAGGTCACTATTCCGTATGTACCAAGGAGCGTTAACCATATTCCTTAGTACTTTATTTTGGAAAATCTGGATTCCTTGTATATTGGAGCTTTTTGCGCAGCCCCAAAGCTGGATGCCGTATAACCAAATCGGTTTTAGTACTTGGTTGTAAACTTGTAGTTTGTTCTGTACTGACAACTGAGAGTTTCTTCCCAGAAGCCAGTACAGTTCTCTGTATTTGAGGCCAAGCTCTACTCTTTCCTTCTTAACATGTTCTTTCCACCTTAGTTTTGTATCCAGTGTCATACCCAAATACTTTGCAGTGTTCGCATATGGAACTATGGTGTCGTTAATCTTGACATGAGGTATGTCCTCGATTGCCATTAGAGCCGTGTCATCTGCGAATGTGGCGACTGTTACATTTTCCATCTGTGGAAGGTCACTTGTATATAGTAGATAGAGAATTGGTCCCAATACACTACCCTGGGGTACCCCAGCTTTGACTTCTTTTAGTTCCGAGTATTCATCGATCTGTTTTATTCTGAATAGTCTATCAGATATATAAGATGTTAGCAGCTCGACGTATTGTAAAGGTAGCATACTCTTTAGTTTCTGCATCAATCCTTCGTGCCAAACCTTATCGAAAGCTTGTGTCACATCAAGAAAGATTGTTGACCAAATAAGCTTTTCTTCTAATGCTTTCTCTATGATATCTGTTATTCTATGGACTTGATCTATAGTGGAATGCTTTTCTCTAAAACCAAATTGGTGATTAGGAATTAGCTCTTTTCTCTCAATGATAGGTTTCATTCTCTTTAGAAGCAACTTTTCAAAGAGCTTCGATGTCATTGGTAACAGTTATATTGGGCGATATGATTTGGCCTCGGTCGGTGGTTTGCCTAGTTTTGGTATCATGATAACTTCTGCTACTTTCCAGACATGTGGGACGTATTTTAATCTAAACGATGCATTTATTAGGTACGTCAGCATAACAATACCTTTCTTAGGTAATTGCTTAAGAACTTCTCCTGTGATAAGATCATATCCAGGTGCCTTCTTTGGATTCAGGTTTGTCTTGATTTCTCTTGCAACTTCCTTTGGAGTAACTAGCTGTATGGCTTCTTCATCATAGGTTATATCTTCATTCGTGATTGGCTCTGATTCGATGTTGTGGGGCTGGAAGAGTTCTGTTAGATGTTCTGCAAAAATTTCAGCCTTCTGTTTATTGTCTCTTGCCCAGGTACCGTCTCTTCGTCTTATAGGTGGGACATGGGCCACTGGCCTCTTGTATGTCCTCACTGCTTTCCACAGCGAGCAATCTGTTTCTTTATCGGGAGTCAATCTGGCCAAGAAGGTTTCCAATGATGCCTCTTTTAGTTTTTGAATTTCGCGTTTAAGTTGTTGGGATTTATTATTAAGCATGGTTTTGTCAGCTGGATGTCGTGACTGTTGCCATCTTCCTCTAGCTTGTCTTTTTTGCTTGACCATTTCTCTAATTTCCATAGGATAATTATTTCCAATAGTTCTATGGGTGATTTCTTTACTGTTGTTCCAAGCGGCTTTCTGGATGGTGTTGATGAATTTCTCGGCTTCTACGTCGAGCTGATCTTTGGTTTTAAGCTGGATATTTAGCTGTATAGTGTTTTCAAGCTCTATTTTAAAGCTTACCCAGTCTGTAGTTTTATTGGTCAAGGTTGGGGTACATTCCTTTTTGATTATGCTTTCGCTTAGAGTCATTAGTATTGCAGAGTGATCAGAGTCCAGATCAAAGTTCTCCTCAATATCAATGAAGTTCGGTGAAAATTTTCTTGTTATAAAGAAGTCTAAAAGATCCGGGGTTTTGTCGTGGTCAGTAGGCCAATAGGTTGGCTTACCTGTGGAATGGAATCGACATCCTCTTTCTTGGATTGCTTTTCTCAGCTCTCTCCCTTTTGTGGTTATCAGTCTGGAGCCCCAGTCTGTATGTTTGGCGTTATAATCACCACCCAGTATAAACCTTTCTCCGAGATGTTCTAAGAATTGATTAAAATCTGATTTTTTGAGATTAAACCTTGGGGGGCAATATATCGCACCCACAGTTAAATTCTGTTTGGTTGATCTTATACCAACGACCGTAAGTTGTACTTCTGCGCTCTTGAGATGGCACTCCTCATAGTGGTTTATGCTATTTTTTATTATTACGGCACTTCCTCCTCTAGCTTGGTTATCCGGATGACATACTTCATACACCTGATATCCCTTCCGCTTTAGATATGTCTGATTTGTTGAGTGTGTTTCTGAAACAAGACAGATATCGATTTTATGTGTGTTTAGAAACACTTCTATTTCCAATTTTCTGTTTCGTACACCATTGGCATTCCAAGTTGCGATTCGCAAATCGTTAGTCATCTAATGTGTGTGTCTTTTACTGTTCTAGCTTAGATAACCTCTCTTCGATTTTGTCCATTCTTTCTAGAATTTTTTGTAGCAACTGCATAGTAGTGTTACCTGAAGTTGATGATGGCTTGTCTTTTTTCGAGGAATCTGTGGCTTGGGCATATGTTGTGTTTGTATTTGTCTTTTTAATTGGTTCTGATTTTGGGATGTTACTTGCACGCTGTTGTTGACCCACTTTTGGTCTGGTCTCTGATTCGTTGTATTTCTTTTGCCACCATACAGCCTCTGTAGTTTGCACGGTGAGCATCTCCACAGTTCCAGCATTTTGGTGGTACTTCTTTCTGTTTCTTGCATTCTGTCGAAAAATGTTTACCCGCGCATTTAACGCATCGGGGTTCTTTATTGCAGAATCGGTGGGTCTGTCCAAAAGCTTGACATCTTTTGCATTGCGGTACCTGTTTAGGCGTTCTTACCGCCTCTATTTCTACCTTCATTCCTAAGATGGATTTAATATTATAGATTTTCTTAATATCTTCCTCGTTACTAAACGTAAGCATATACATCGGTAGTGGAGTTTTATCGCTTCGTTTTAGTATATTCGTGGCGTCAATTATAGAATAGCCGCCTTCTTTTAATTCTTTTACTATGTCTTCATTTTTGCAGGTTGGATGTAGGCGCCTGACCATGACCTTAATTGGTCTTGTTTGTTTGTTTTCATAAGTGTACCAGTTTACTTTTTTTTCATTTAGCAATTCGGTAAGTTTCCTGTATTCATCGATTTTCTCTACGTCGAGTTTTATATCGCCAGAATTCAGTAGCGTAGCTTTGTACTTGAATTCTTTATTGTTTAAACAATTTCGCATTGACTCGTAGTTTGTTACTTGGCTCACAATGACAGGTGGTGGCAAGAACGTTTTGTCTTTTTTTGTTTCTTTATTTTATTTGTCTTTGTGGGCTGGGGTGAGACTACTAGTGATTCATGCATTTTGCGCTTTTTGCTTTTCCTTGCCTTTTTCACTACCCATTCTGTTTCTCTGGCCAATTCTTCCTCATCTGTATAATACTCTTTATTATTCGGAGTACTCGGTTCTGTTTTACCAGATTGTTCCAGAAATTTCTCTTGCAGGGCTTTGAGTTGTTCCTCTAAGTCCTTAAATTTGGATTCTATCTGCTTTCTTGCGGATATTTCCTTTTGCAATTCCTTGTACAGAAGATGTTCATTTTCTGATGTAATCACAATTTCTTGTGTTGACATGGTGTCCTAGTTATTGCTAGTACTCGTGAACTCACTCATAGTCAGCACTATAATACGCGCGCGACACTATTTTTGTTTATTAAGCAATTGATTGGGCAACACGTTTGGTAATTCGCGAGCGATCAACATACGTCTGTACCGTTCAAAGGTTTGCACAAAACTTAACAAAAGGCATAGAAGATGTGTCGGAGTTCCTTCCTCCTCTCCGCAGCCCCTCCATAAAGGGTCTTCGGTCAGCCCCATCCGGGACTGGAGGTGCCGGTTAACTGGGCAGTGTCCTGTTTACACTGCCGTCCACAGTCTGATGTCAGCTCTGCTCATCTTGAGCGTATCCTCTGCCAATTTGGCCGAAGGTCTTCCAAGAAAGAACCTTGAGTGGGGCTGTCCTGGATGGTCCCTCCAATTTTCTTCATGCCACTGGCGTAGCAGGCGTTTTATTTCCCTCTTGCCTGTGTCTATTGATAAGCCAACAAGTGGTTCGGGTCCAATGAGAGGTATCAGGGTCTCGGCTTTTGCGAGTTTGTCGGCCCTCTCATTTCCTGATATACCGGAGTGTGCTGGTACCCATACCAGTTTCAGGGTGTTTGTCTCTCCCAGCTTGTTCAGTACTCGGATGCAGTCTAGGACAAGCTCAGACGTTGTTTCGCATGCCGTTAGCGCTTTCAGCGCTGCTTGGCTATCGGTTACTATAAAGATCCTATGGATAGGCCTGTGTGGAATATGCCTGTCCCATATATCCCTGCGCCCGTACTTGTGTCGGTATTTGACCCGTCTGTATAGTAGACTAGGCCATTCAGTTTGACGCTGTTCTGTTCCCATTGATCCCTACGTAATCACCTCGTAGGTCTTCACTATGGTGTACGTTTTATTTATCCTGTCAGAAAACATACATAGAGTTTGATTCCTGTAGATCTCCAAAAAGATTGACGCATGCCCTGTTCTACAGGTTTCCGCGCTGGAGTGGGGGGTTCTTTGCTAGCTGTATGCCCCGCCAATGCCCTAGCCTTCACCAGTAGGTGAAGAGGTGGTAGGTCAAGCAGTGTCTCCAGGGCTGCTGCCGAGGTGGTCGACATGCTCCCTGTGATACCTAGGCAGGCAAGCCGTTGCACTTTGCTAAGTTATAGTCTGCACTCTTTCAAGAGAGTGCGCTGCCACCATACGACACTAGCGTATGTTATGGGTATCACCATCACTTTATAGATCCAATGGATAATTCTGGGTGTTATGCCCCATTTCTTCCCGAACATACGCCTACAGGTCCCTAAGGCCCTGATGGCTTTCTTACTGTCGCCAGAGGTGTACTTTTTGGTACACGAATTCCCCTCTCAATGTCTTGGTTTTCCTTGTGAAGGTAACTAGGCTAGTTTTTGTGGGGTTAACCAACAGTCCCTGCCCAGTACACCATCTTTCTATGAAATTTGAAGCTCCCTGCATCCTTTCGGATACGGTTGTTTCAAATTTCCCTCTTACCAGTATTGTTATGTCGTCCGCATATCCAATAACTGTATGACCTGCCACATCTAACCCCCTCAGGAGATCGTCCACCACGAGACACCACATTAGAGGGGACAGCGCCCCTCCCTGCGGACATCCCCTAGCAGCCCTCCCTCCCACGGTATAGTTGTTGACTTGTGGCGTAGACTTTTCTATGTTTAAGCATGTGAGCTATCCATCTACTCAAGGTGATGTCCACTCCTCTGCTTTCAACTGCTTATGATTGATAATGGTGATTTACTATCAAACGCACCCTCAATATCCAAGAAGGCTCCCAGTGCAATTTCTTTGCTCCTCAGTGAGACTTCTACCTTTCGAACAAGGTCTCGAACTGTCAATTCGCAGGATGTCCCTGTTTGATATGCATATTGGTATCGGCTGAGCGGATATGCATGCAGCGCCATATCCCTTATATGCCTTTTCACCATTCTTTCCAAAGTTTTTAATATGAAAGACGACAGACTCATCGGTCTGAATGACTTGGCCTGTTCATAAGAATCTTGCCCAGGTTTTGGTATGAAAACAACTTTTGTCTGTCTCCATGTTGTCGGTACATATCCCAGTGCGAGGCTAGCCCTGTACAACGCGCATAACGGCGAGGCTAACAGCTCGAACCCGTTCTGTAGCATTGCTGGAATTATTCCATCTTTTCCTGGTGATTTAAATGGTAGAAATTTGTATATCACCCATTTAATTCTCGACTGGTTAACTACTTTGGAAGCAAGCTCCCAGTTGTTTCCTAGCTTTGTTCATTTTTGTCAGAGCATTTGCATTTGTTTCAGCCTTCAGGCATTTGTTCAATGCCCTCACACTACTTCCTCCAGGAGTCTCTTCTAGCCTTCTTTATGGTTTTTTATCGATGGTAAAGTAGAAGGTAATTATCGGGCATATCGGTCATCAAAGAAGTAACCGTATACACGTATTTCGGAGTGGTCAGTACGGTATAGCCAAGGGGCAAGATGGAAGCTCAATGGAGAAAACACAAAAGGGAGACCATAATCAGGGTGACCAGTGTCGCCAATTTGGTGCTTCAGTCACAACATCCTCGAATTCGAAGACCAGAAGTAACATCGCGCCGGAGGTAGCCAGTACACCCCAAGGTACAACCTTTAGCCCATGGTAATAATACGAAAATTTGGTTTGTCGAAGGTAAAATATAAAAATTAGAAGGTAATTGTCGGGCATATTCGTCGCCAAAGAGTACACCCCAATGTACACCCCAATGTATAACCTTTAGCCCATGGGAATAATACGAAAATTTGGGTTATCGACTATAAAATATAAAAACTGGAAGGTAATTGTCGGGCATATCCGGCATCAAAGAAACAACCGTATACACGTGTTTCGGACTTATTAGTCCTCATCAGTACGGTATAGCAAAGGAGCAAGATGGAGGCTCAATAGGCAAAACACAAAAATAATCAGGGTGACCAATGTCGCCAATTTGGTGCTTCAGTCACAACATCCTCGGATTCGAAGACCAGAAGTAATATCGCGCCGGAGGTAACCAGTAGACCAAAAAGTACAACCATGGTAATAATACGAAAATTTGGTTTATCGACGATAAAATATAAAAGTTAGTAGGTACGTGTCGGGCATATCCGTCATCAAAGAAGCAGCCATATACACGTGTTGCGGACTTATTAATAATAATAATAATAATAGATTTATTGCAAACCAACAACAGATACATTTAATTATATACATTATTAAGTATATCAACGGTAATATGTTGGATGCAACCAGGTGCGCGTTCGAGCATACCGCCAATGTGGCCGCAGCTCGGTCTTCCACGCGGACCTGCATAACTATAGACAAACAGAAAAGTAGCAGAAAGAAAATATAAAATTATCAAATTAATAAACTCTAAATCCATACAGAAATTGCGCAAACAATAACGTAAACAAGGTAGAAAATAATAAAAAGGGTACAAAATAAACATCACTGACCAGACGAAGCCCGATGCCGATATAAAAAATCTAAACCGACTCCTAAACTGACTTGCCCTCGCGACTGTGGTAGTGGACGCAGGAATAGAATTGAACACACTCGCCGCATTATAAGAGAAAGATGTCTTAAATTTAGAAGTTCTATGTTTTGGAATGGTCACCTTATTCTTGCGGCGAATGTTCACGTTATGAACGTCTGCCCTGAACGAAATTTTACGGTGCAGGTAGGGTGGTGACTTGAAAAGCAGCACCCCAAAAACAAAACAGCCATAGTGCCAGCGCCTTCTGTCTGCCATATTCAGCCATCCCGCCCAGGGTAGAGTATGACTTATCCTATCGTAACGTCGGAGACTGAAAATAAAGTGCAGGCAAGCGTTCTGAAGCCGCTGTACACGACATGCATCGAAGGCCGTTAAACATGGACCATACACCGTATCACAATAATCCAGGCACGACAATACAAGTGAATTACACAACTGAACTCTGAGACTGCGATTTAGGATGTCACGGCCCGAATACAAGGACTTCAGCCGCATGTATGCTGACTGGATCTTAGATAAAACATGTCGGCCAAAATTTAAGCTATCGTCCACCAACACCCCCAAACACCCTACCTCCGATCTAATTGCTAACACCTCACCACTAACCACAATATTGAAGTCATCAGGAACACTTTTGTTTTTACCGCCAAACACCACCACAGCCGACTTACCACCATTAATCACAAGTGACATCTCCTGGGAACGCGCAACAAACCGCTCTAGATCAGCATTGATTACCATTCTGGCCTCGCTATAGCCGGACTTGTCGAAGCTATAATAGAGATACGTGTCGTCCGCGTACTGATGGCACTTGCAGAAACTCAGCACATCCGGCAAGACGGAAGAGTAAATATTGAACAGCATGGGACCGAGTATTGAACCCTGTGGAACACCTCTCTGCAGACGCCGCAGCCCGGAGGAGCGTCCCTCGACGATAACTCTCTGACTTCTCTGCGCAATGTATGATTTAAAAAATCCAATCACTTCCTCCGAGAACCCGACGTAGTGCATAACCCCAAGCAATGTGCTATGGTTTAACGTATCAAAGGCTCTCGAAAAGTCCAGCGATATCAACGCTGTAAGACAATCATCATCTCCGGCACGAATAATGTCATCGGTCACATCCAATAGAGCCGTCGCACACGAAAAGCCTCTCCTAAATCCGGACTGATGGCTATAAAACAAGTTATTCATGGTCAAATGGTCTGAAATCTGCACTGCAACCGCCCTCTCCAACACCTTTGACAGAACTGGAAGGATGCTGATAGGACGCAATTCCGAGGTCTGTGTCTTTTTTTCTTCGGGATTGGAATGACTTTAGCAATCTTCCATGAGGAGGGAAACTTGCAAAGAGTAAGACAGCAATTCATAATATGCGTTAAGAAGGGAACAATCAGCGGACAACACATTTTCACCATATCAGCAGTAATTCCATCTTCACCGACAGCGCTTGTCTTAATACCACGTACAACACCCTCCACGAATTCGTCGGACACCGTGGAGAACTGAAACAAACGGTCAAAGCTGCTCATTGTACTAGAAGAGAGAAATCTATGTAGCTCATCACCGTCAGCCTTCAATCCTTGGCAGATTTCATCTACCGAGTCAATAAAAAAGTTGTTAATGTCATCGGGATTTTTGAGCTCAACCGGAATTGCCACCCTCTGCTCTCCACAAAACCCAAAATTCCGCAAGTCCCTCCAAAGTTGTTTAACATTTTTGCCTCCAGCCAGCTGGTCAATGTAGGCTCTCTTCTCCCTCTTAATGGCAGAAGCCGTGTAGTTACGAAGATACTTATAGTAATTCCAATGCATCTGTTCCCTGGTAGCTCTAGCCGTTTTATACGCCCTATCCCTTAACTTCATCATAGACCTTATCGTATCGGTTATGTATGGGTAAGACCGCTTACATCTGCCCACTTTTCGGAATGGAGCGTGGGCATCAAACAAGGCAATCATTGTACGACAGAAATAGTCTATCTTGTCATCTACCGAAGCTAGGTCAAATACCCGGTTCCATGGAGCATTTATTAGGTCAGCATAAAACATATCATAGTCAAATGACCTAAAACTGCGACAAAGCCTAAGCTCCCGAGATGGCGGCCTCACGTTGAGCACCACTGTGCAGAAAGTAAGCGAATGATCAGATACATGATGGACACTCCGAATTCCCACGCTGTCTACGTTCATGGCATCCGACACGATTATGAAATCTATCAATGAAGCAGTTGTCTCTGTTACTCTAGTTGGCTGATCAACAACCTGACACAGTCCAAACGCCCCCAACACATCCAGAAATCTCGACGAACATGGGTAATTCATGTTCAGGAGGTTAACATTAAAATCCCCAAAACACAACAAAATCGCACATCAAAGCAGCCTCAGAGAGTGCTTCTTCAAACAACCCCAAAAATGAATCAAAATTTCCTCTAGGTGGACGATAAACAGTACCAACCGCAAGACTAGCGTCTTTACATTTAACTTTTATCCACACCTGCTCCATGCTATCCGAGATAGAGCTGCTCAAAATATTATACTGGTAGTGCTGCTTCACAAACATGCCAACCCCTCCACCCCTGACCGTCCGCGAAATTCCAACAAACTCATAACCATCCATGCCCACCAACCGCTCCGACCACCCATCCAACCACGTTTCCGTCACTCCAAAAATATCGAAATCATCCCCAGTAATGAGCTTCGCCAGGTCAACAAGCTTACCAATAATTGATCTCACATTTAAATGAGCAAATTTCATTAAAAAGTACTATACGAATGAGTATAAGAGTGAAACAGAACCAAAATACTAAATATAAATACACAAATATATGTAAGTAAACAAAAACACGCGAGATTACTCGCTCCTTATCAACTAATTCTGGTTGCCGTGCCAGAAGCATTGAAAACACAGTATCGGTTTTCATTTAGACAACTAAAGAGAATACTATCGTTGCACGGGCAAGTAAATACAAAGTAATAAAAAAAGAAGCAAAAGCGATAAGATTCAATACCAAGCGATACTAACACAAAAAATGAAAAGAAAAGAAAAAGGTGCATCTCTTAAACTAAAACAATACAAAAGATAATTAATCAATGATCCATAGTAACAAAATAAGCTTTAAATTCTAGAAGAAAAAAATTAACAGCAAGCAATTTCAACACAGAAGAGAATTCATTACTATTCAACTGTTACGTAGCTCTTAATAGGGGACGGCTCTAGGTCAGGATGGAGATGTATAAATAAAAGTCGCAGTGTTATTTACATCGTTCGTGTATTGCTGACCATACAAAATTCCAATACTACAGCTGATATCTGAAATACGATAGTCGCGCTACACTACTAGTAGGTGCTGCAAACTACTGATCCCGTTCCCATCCTTTGCCGTGGCTTTTATATTGAATTTGGCAAGACGTCATGACCTGTTTTGAGCCCCCAAAAATCCTGAGTAAGGATTTTTGGTTGCACACGGCCTTTGATATAAATCATAGTTAATTTGCGCGCTTGCCACAAAGGAATGTCTTTGTTCCGATATGAAAAGCCTGACGTCTGCATTTCTGGACAAGCAACTGTCTGCAGGTTGAGTTGGATGACCTGACCTCAATTGTACAATGCAATTAAACTATACTTCGTAACAACCCTCCTCGCAAACAATTGCTCGACCCAGAGCAATGAAAAGAAATTGTACAGCCACGGAGCGGGATAGGAAAGAACGCACCACTTATAATTTTATTTGCCTAACATAAGAAATAACAATACAAAAAAATATCCATAGAAAGAAGTTCAACGTCGTCGTGCCAGTATCGTATGCGATTTGCCCCGTTCTCATCCGTCTCCGTCTACTTCTTGGGTCCTCCTGCTAACCTTTTTCTTCTAGGATTGTGATGGTCATCTACGTGAGAGATACCATTACGGTCGGCTTTGACCGTGTACCCAGATTCGTGTTTCAGAATCATCTCCTGTTGCCTCTCAGAATTCTCCTAATTCTTCTTCTCCTTCTACTTCTACTTGGACTAGTCGGGACCCCTTGTCCCGTGCGAGGTGGTTTGGTAGAATCCATAGGACCGTTCCTCTCTAGTCGATTTGTTTGTTTTTCCTCAGACTGGTCGAGACATCCCTTGTCCCGTGCGGGGTGGTTCGGTAGAATCCGTAGCGCCAAATCCCCTCCAGTCTACATCGCCAGCTTCCTCTGGCGGTATCGGCAACCCTAAAACTCGCATATAACTCAATTATGCCGGTATGGTACCCCGTTTCGTCATGTGTCGACTGCTTCTTGTAGATGACCACCATCCGTGTATTTCTTTCTTCGTGATCCCGGACCAGCCAGCTGCATCCATCGAAGTGAGAACGGGCAAATGCATATTCTTCCTTACAGTGATGGCATCAACCTTCAACAATTAAACTACACAAATAAACACACTAGGTACTAACTTATTTCTAAGACGAAGAGTTGAGCGTTGTTTGACTCTAACGCTATCCATCCATGCGGTTGTTAGTAGCTGTCCTTGGAACGGCATATTTCTCATTGGGGGAGTGGGAAATTTTACAAAACCTCCCTGCAGATTGACCGCCAACCCAATTCGTCTTGTCTCCGCGTCGCTTCAGCCATGCTTCCTCTTCGTCGCGCTGGATTATTTCAGATGTTTCCACCCTGACCAAAATGAGCCGTTCCCGATCTTCCTTGGGACCATTTTGCGCCTCCACCATGTTACGTAGCTCTTAATGGGGGACGGCTCTAGGTCAGGATGGAGATGTATAAATAAAAGTCGCAGTGTTATTTACATCGTTCGTGTATTGCTGACCATACAAAATTCCAATACTACAGCTGATATCTGAAATACGATAGTCGCGCTACACTACTAGTAGGTGCTGCAAACTACTGATCCCGTTCCCATCCTTTGCCGTGGCTTTTATATTGAATTTGGCAAGACGTCATGACCTGTTTTGAGCCCCCAAAAATCCTGAGTTAGGATTTTTGGTTGCACACGGCCTTTGATATAAATCATAGTTAATTTGCGCGCTTGCCACAAAGGAATGTCTTTGTTCCGATATGAAAAGCCTGACGTCTGCATTTCTGGACAAGCAACTGTCTGCAGGTTGAGTTGGATGACCTGACCTCAATTGTACAATGCAATTAAACTATACTTCGTAACACAACTACATGGCGCTGTGTCAGTACAGTATCAAGATCGTCCATAGAGACAAACCGATATCTCACACTCGTCTTTTCATCTCTCGCAAACACCACACCATCCCGAGACCAAACATGCCTTCTACCGAAATGTTTTATGCACTCTATAAAGAAAATACCTTTGTTGAGTCAAATCCTCCGAGACCGAGATGCCGGAATCCTTAAGACGTGACCTGTGCCCAAGAATATCTTGCTTGGCCGCATACGATCTGAGCTTGATTCTGACCGGCCGACTACCATTTGAGGGTTTTCCCACTCTGTGACACCAATCAAATACCTCCGCTCCAATCGGCAATTGCAGTTTCTCCCCAATCACCTGGACGACCTTTGCGTTCAAATCCTCTGGGTCCTGATCTGGTATACCAAAAATTCGGATGTTGTTGTTGGAGTTCCTTTTCGAGAGACTGAACTCTACCCTCTAGCCTCGACGCAGTCTCTATCGCTTCACGAAGGCCGGTCTGCCGCAAAATTTTTTCCACGAGACCCGCCAGGAGAGTGTCGTCCTCGAACAGTTCGACAATAGTTTCTCTAATAATGGCTTTTATGTCTCCAAGCTGATCCCTTGTAAGCGGCATTTCGGCACAATTACACTCACAGACTTTGGTGCAATCGATGTTCAAAAAACAAACTGGCAACAACGACCACTTCTCCACTAAACGCTATTAAATTATGGAGCGAATGAACACGTGTTACTCGCTAGACATACTGTCGCCTATCATTAGTCCTCATGAGTACGGTATAGCCAAGAAGCAAGATGGAAGCTCAAGGGAGAAAACACAAAAGGGAGACCATAATCAGGGTCGGCAATTTGGTGCTTCAGTCATAACATCCTCGGATTCGAGGACCAGAAGTAACATTGCGCCGGAGGTAACCAGTACACCCCAAGGTAATCAAGGTACAACCTTTAGCCCACAGTAATAATACGAAAATTTGGTTAATCGACGGTAAAATATAAAAATTAGATAGTATTTGTCGGCCATATCCGTCATCAAAAAAGCAACCGTATACACGTGTTTCGGACTTATTAGTCCTCATCAGTACGGTATAGCCAAGGAGCAAGATGGAGGCTCAATGGAGATAACAAAAGGAAGGTAAGAAAGGTAATTTGTAGGGCAATTCCGTCATACGAAGGAGCAACCATAGACATGTGCTTCGGACTATTAGTCCTCATCAGTACGGTATAGCCAAGGAGCAAGATGGACACTCAATGAAATACTCAAATGGAGACCATAAAGGGGGTGACCAATGTCGCCAATTTGCTGTTTCAGTTCCAATCGAACAATTATTTTATAGTATTTTGTTGTATTTGACATTGTAATACTTGTAGTTGTTTGGTGCACTCGTTCTCATTGTGGATTCGTTTTGTAGATATGGGCCGAAGATGAAATTATTATTTCGAAATCGATCACCATGCAATTAAAGAATTTTTTGAATTAAAACTGATGCTATCGTGCTGATGCATCACTTCCAAACGCAATCACAGCACGATATTGAAAGGATCTCCAAAATTGCTGGGTGTAACTCTCGACACAAGATTGACTCAACTAGGCTGTCATCAGCTCTTTATGCCATTAGGAGAATCGAGATATAACAGATAAACACACAGCTTTAACCGCCTACCATGCACTTTTTCACTCACGATTAAGCTATGGCATCCAACTATGGGGAGAATCAGCCCATGGAGATAACATCTTTGTTCTGCAGAAAAATGCAATAAGGGCTATCAACAAACTGGACCAAAGAACACATTGCAAATCGCTTTTTATAAAACTCAAAATAATGACGTTGGCATCGGTGTATATCTACAAACAGTTGATGAGAGCGCATGGTAAACTGCCACAAGTGAAGAGAAAAGGGATCTTGATGTATCTTGATTTAAGATCATCTTATTAAATGAACATAACCCTACCCCTTCCACTTCGCTACCCCCACTCCAAACACCATCTGGTGACTCTAGCAACCAAATGCCGTTAGAGTGGATGGAAAAGACTCAGCAAGAGTTCAGGAAGAACATTAAATCTTTATTGCTAGAAAACGGTTTCTACAACGTTTCCGACTTTTTTGAGTACATGAGGGAACTCAGAAGATGCAAGTAGTCAACCTACGTATATGAATATGATATATTTTGCTTTGATTATTAATTAAATTAAATTTTGTTTTGACTTTACCTCTGTATCTTCAGATAAACTGGTACAATAAATATATTATTATTATTATAAACAACACACATATGCGTTTCAATTTCTGTACAACCTCATGCATTATGGAGAACTTCATAACCAAAATTAAAAAAAATCTCCTTCCTTGGTCTAATTCTAGAACATCAGTGTATATAGAGCTAAGGTTTATGTCAGTTTTTTTGTTCATTACATTTTCAGTCTTATTTATGTGATACATCTCTAGGAAGATTCGTTTTGTATAGTTATTTTTATTTTCCAGAACTTTCACTTCTTCATATTTGATCTTATGTTTATATTTTTCAACGTGAGTCGCTAGCATACACCTTTGGGCATTCTTTACCGAATCACCCTTGTGTCCCGCAAGTCTTTTCTTCAATAATTGTGACGTTTGAGCCACGTAGTACTGTCCGCAGTGCTCACATTGCAGCCTATAAACTACGTTTGATCGCAACAATGATGGGATTTTGTCTTTAAGTTGCGTATACAGTGTGCCCACTGTTTTTTGCTGTTTCTTTTCAATAATTATAATTTCCTGTCTAAACACATTAATATTACGATTAGTTAGATATGGTATATCCATTAATCTCCCATACCTTCCACCCAGTATTCTCTCTTGAATTCCGTTTTGATCACCTTCCTCGTTTGCTCGGTTCGTTGTATCGATTGTAGTACAGTATAAAAGATTTCTGACCCGTGTTTTTGGATACGAGTTTTTTTATTAATATCGCCTCAAATATTCTGATATTACTATGTAAGAATTCGGCTCACTAATTGCAGTTTTTTTTGCTTTTCATCTGTTTTATTTATCAACATTTAATTTACCCATGAATGCTGCATGGTTACTGTTGCACCTTCCAGCACTAAAGTCATTCATACTTCCACACCTTCTGGCGTTAAATCTTCCAGTACGTACGGACTCAGCATAGAAATCGTAGGCACGACCATGAGCGCAAGTTCCTGCCAAAATCAATACCACATCCCGGTTGGCTACGGCCTCCATTGGGACGGCATGACCAAGGGTGCCTGAGAAGCCGAGCACGCCACTGTTGGTGTGTATAATCTGGACATGGGCGCCATCAGTTGGACCAATCCTGTTTGCAGTGTTACCACTGGTGAATAGTGGACACACATATATGTATAAGTTTTGTGCAAACCTTTGGACGGTACACACGTATGTTGACCCCTCGCGAATTACCAAACATGTTGCCCAATCAATTGCTTAATAAACAAAAATAGTGTCGCGCGCGTATCATAGTGCTGACTATGTAAGTGCAAGAAGTATCAATAAGTAGGACACCATGTCAACACAAGAAATTGTGATTACATTAGAAAATGGACATCTTCTGTGCAAGGAATTGAAAAAAGGAAATATCCGCAAGAAAACAGATAGATGCCAACTTTAAGAACTTGCAGGAACAACTCAAAACCCTGCAAGAAAAAATTCTGGAGCAATGTAGTAAAACAGAACCGAGTACTCGGCATAATGAATTAGTATTATACTGATGAGGAAGAATTGGCCAGAGAAACAGAATGGGTAGTGCAAAAGGCAAGAAAAAGCAAAAAGCGCAAAATGCATGAATCACTAGTAGTTCACCTCAGCCCACAAATCAAAATAAAGAAACAAAAAAAGACAAAACGGTCTTGCCACGACCTGTCATTGTGGGCCATGTAGCAAACTACGAATAAAGCGAATTTTTTTAAACAATAAGGAATTCAAGTACAAAGCTACGCTAATGAATTCTGGCGATATAAAACTCAACGTAGAGAAAATCGACGAATACAGGAAACTTACCGAATTCCTAAATGAAGAAAACGTCAGGCGCCTACATCCAACGTGCAAAAATGAAGACATAGTGAAAGAACTAGTAGCCTTCCTATGACAATTAGGGATGTTCGATACGATACGATATTTCTAAGTACCGGTACTTTACATTCCGATACCCGATATTTTGTACCGGTTCTATAGCATCCAATACGGTACGATACGATACGTTTTTGGACGATATTGTATCGCGATATTTGTTGTTGCCAACAACTAGCGTACTCTAGCGGCAAACCAATATAAGTTTATTTTACAAGTGACACTGATTACAACGAAGGAATTTGTATTTGTGTTCTTTTACAGTGTCAGTAAACGATCAGGGAAATTCCGACTAAAATTTAACCCAACTTTGGTGTGCAAATCTTTGAGTGCGAAAGTCATTAAATCCGTTAGCCATAGTGCTTTTTACAAGCGAAATACATACAAACATGCCACGTTCGTCGAGTAGGATATGGAAAGTGTTTATTAAAACAAGTTGGGTGGAAAATACGAACTTTGTAACACTGACGTTAAAATTGCGGAATTTACGACAAACATGAAAAAAAAACACATTCAGCGGGGGCATCCAACATACAGATTAGAAACAAAGAAAACACTGACGGTTCTGTGGGTGGTACCATGGTGAAACAAATAGTTCCGTATGTGATAATATAGCAGCGTTTAATATTTTGTTCGGAAAAATACATTCATAATGCATTTATATATATATAGAGCGGAGGTGGCCTAGTGGATAAGGCGAATGTCTTCCACTATGAAGCCCAGGGTTCAAGCCCAGGTTAGGCAGGGATTTTAAAAATACTCCGTCTCCACGACCGCCGCACAGACAAGCCAACAGGCTTTGTGCACATGGCGACATCCCAAAAAAAAAATATAATTATATTACTATGTAAGAATTCGGCTCACTAATTGCAGTTTTTTTTGCTTTTCATCTGTTTTATTTATCAACATTTAATTTACCCATGAATGCTGCATGGTTACTGTTGCACCTTCCAGCACTAAAGTCATTCATACTTCCACACCTTCTGGCGTTAAATCTTCCAGTACGTACGGACTCAGCATAGAAATCGTAGGCACGACCATGAGCGCAAGTTGCTGCCAAAATCAATACCACATCCCGGTTGGCTACGGCCTCCATTGGGACGGCATGACCAAGGGTGCCTGAGAAGCCGAGCACGCCACTGTTGGTGTGTATAATCTGGACATGGGCGCCATCAGTTGGACCAATCCTGTTTGCAGTGTTACCACTGGTGAATAGTGGACACACATATATGTATAAGTTTTGTGCAAACCTTTGGACGGTACACACGTATGTTGACCCCTCGCGAATTACCAAACATGTTGCCCAATCAATTGCTTAATAAACAAAAATAGTGTCGCGCGCGTATCATAGTGCTGACTATGTAAGTGCAAGAAGTATCAATAAGTAGGACACCATGTCAACACAAGAAATTGTGATTACATTAGAAAATGGACATCTTCTGTGCAAGGAATTGAAAAAAGGAAATATCCGCAAGAAAACAGATAGATGCCAACTTTAAGAACTTGCAGGAACAACTCAAAACCCTGCAAGAAAAAATTCTGGAGCAATGTAGTAAAACAGAACCGAGTACTCGGCATAATGAATTAGTATTATACTGATGAGGAAGAATTGGCCAGAGAAACAGAATGGGTAGTGCAAAAGGCAAGAAAAAGCAAAAAGCGCAAAATGCATGAATCACTAGTAGTTCACCTCAGCCCACAAATCAAAATAAAGAAACAAAAAAAGACAAAACGGTCTTGCCACGACCTGTCATTGTGGGCCATGTAGCAAACTACGAATAAAGCGAATTTTTTTAAACAATAAGGAATTCAAGTACAAAGCTACGCTAATGAATTCTGGCGATATAAAACTCAACGTAGAGAAAATCGACGAATACAGGAAACTTACCGAATTCCTAAATGAAGAAAACGTCAGGCGCCTACATCCAACGTGCAAAAATGAAGACATAGTGAAAGAACTAAAAGAAGGCGGCTATTCTATAATTGACGCAACGAATATACTAAAACGAAGCGATAAAATTCCACTACCGATGTTTATGCTTACGTTTCGTAATGAGGAAGATATTAAGAAAATCTATAATATTAAATCCATGTTAGGAATGAAGGTAGAAATAGAGGCGGTAAGAAAGCCTAAACTGGTACCGCAATGCAAAAGATGTCAGGCTTTTGACACACCCACCGATTCTGCAACAAAGAACCCCAATGCGTTAAATGCGCGGTGAAAACATTTTTCGACAGAATGCAAGAAACCAAAGGAAGTACCACCAAAATGCTGGAACTGTGGAGATGCTCACCCTGCAAACTACAGAGGCTGTATGGTGGCGAAAGAAATACAACGAATGAGAGACCAAAAGGGGCTACCCAATTTACCA
This sequence comes from Aphodius sticticus, assembly GCA_963966075.1. Lineage (NCBI taxonomy): Eukaryota > Metazoa > Arthropoda > Insecta > Coleoptera > Scarabaeidae > Aphodius > Aphodius sticticus. Next base: position 37,289,279 of record OZ014509.1, on the reverse strand, counting down.
ACTCAACCAAAAGTGGGTCAACAACAGCGTGCAAGTAACATCCCAAAATCAAAACCATTTACAACGTATAAAAAACAAATACAAGCACAACATATGCTCAAGCCACAGATTCCTCAAAAAAAGACAAGCCACCAACTTCAGGTGACTCTACTATGCAATTGCTACAAAAAATTTTAGAAAGGATGGACAAAATCGAAGAGAGATTATCTAAGCTAGAACAATAAAAAACACACACATAAGATGACTAACGATTTACGAATCGCAACTTGGAATGCCAATGGTACACGAAACAGAAAATTGGAAATAGAAGTGTTTCTAAACACACATAAAATCGATATATGTCTTGTTTCTGAAACACACTCAACAAATCAGACATATCTAAAGCTGAATGGATATCAGGTGTATGAGGCATGTCATCCGGATAACCAAGCTAGAGGAGGAAGTGACGTAATAATAAAAAATAGCATAAATCACTATGAGGAGTGCCATCTCAAGAGCGCAGAAGTACAACTTACGGTCGTTGGAATAAAATCAACCAAACAGAATTTTACTGTGGGTGCGATATATTGCCCCCCAATCTCAAAAAATCGGATTATATTAAATTCTCAGAACATCTCGGAAAAAGGTTTATACTGGGTGGTGATTATAACGCCAAACCTCCAGACTGGGGCTCCAGACTAATAACCACAAAAGGGAGAGAGCTGAGCAAAGCAATCCAAGAAAGAGGATGTCGGTTCCATTCTACAGGTAAGCCAACCTATTGGCCTACTGACCAGGACAAAACCCCGGATCTTTTAAACTTCTTTATAACAAGAAAATTTTCACCGAACTTCATTGATATTGAGAAGAACTTTGATCTGGACTCTGATCACTCCGCAATACTAATGACTCTAAGCGAAAGCATAATCAAAGAGGAATGTACCCTAACCTTGACCAATAAAACTACAGACTCGGTAAGCTTTAAAATAGAGCTTGAAAACACTATACTGCTAAATATCCAGCTTAAAACCAGAGATCAGGTCGACATAGAAGCCGATAAAGAAAGAGATTACTCACTGTGGAAACCAGTGAAATATAAGAGACCAGTGGCCCATGTCCCACCTATAAGACGAAGAGACGGTACCTGGGCAAGAAGCAAAAAAGAGAAGGCTGATTTTTTTGCAGTACGTCTAACAGAAATCTTCCAGCCCCACAACATCGAATCAGAGCCAATCACGAATGAAGATATAACCTATGAAGAAGCAGCCATACAGCTAGTTACTCATAGAGAGAGCATTAGAAGAAAAGCTTATTTGCTCAACAATCTTTCTTGATGTGACACAAGCTTTCGATAAGGTTTGGCACGAAGGATTGATACACAAACTAAAGAGTATGGTACCTATACAATACGTCGAGCTGGTAACATCCTATATATCTGATAGACTATTCAGAATAAAATAGATCGATGAATACGCGGAACTAAAAGAAGTAAAAGCTGGGGCACCCCAGGGTAGTGTCTTGTGACCAATTCTCTATCTACTATATACAAGTGATCCACCACAGCTGGAAAATGTAACAGTCGCCACATTCGCAGATGACACGGCTTTAATGGCAGTGGGATCAACTATTCGAGAATCTACTAGGCGTCTTCAACAAGCTAGTAATAAAATATATAACTGGACCAAAAAATGGAAGACCAAGCTTAACGAACTGAAATCTGTCCACATTAACTTTATAAACAAAAGAATCGTGGACATACCTCATGTCAAGATTAACAATGCCATACCCAAAGTATTTGGGTATGACTCTGCATACAAAACTAAGGTGGAAAAAACAGGTTAAGAAGAAAATAGTAGAGCTTGGCCTCAAATACAGAGAACTGTACTGCCTTCTGGGAAGAAACTATCAGTTGTCAATACAGAAGAAACTACAAGTTTACAACCAAGTACTACAACCGATTTGGTTATACTGCGCGAAAAACTCCAATATACAACCCAGACTTTCCAAAATAAATGTACTAGGGAATATGGTTAACGCTTCTTCGTACATACGGAATAGTGACCTGCACCGTGATCTTGGTGTCCCAAAAGTCATCCAAGAGATAAAAAGATTAGCCACTAAGCATGAATCTCGTCTAAGCCATCACGTCAACGTAGAGGCCCTGCAGCTACTGGACAACCAGAATCTAGTGAGAAGACTAAAGAGAACTAAACCCTTCGAACTACTGAATCAGTGAAATATGTAAAAAGCAGAGCACAGTGAGTGAAGCGTTAGTGCTTCTTGTTTTGGACAAAGTAAATATAGGACATCAGTGGAAAGCCTATTAGAGACAAGTATCTAGTTTTAAGAATTCAGATGTAAATTGATGTTTAATCTTTTAGATTAGTTTCAGTATGTTAAGCATCTTATGCTTATTAATAATAAAAAAAAATCTATTTTATGAAATTAATTTTCATACCTATCGAGAGACCAGAGTGGTAATTGATATATCTTCCTCAAGCCGTAGCCTTCCTATGCCAATTAGGGATGTTCGATACGATACGATATTTCTAAGTACCGGTACTTTACATTCCGATACCCGATATTTTGTACCGGTTCTATAGCATCCAATACGGTACGATACGATACGTTTTTGGACGATATTGTATCGCGATATTTGTTGTTGCCAACAACTAGCGTACTCTAGCGGCAAACCAATATAAGTTTATTTTACAAGTGACACTGATTACAACGAAGGAATTTGTATTTGTGTTCTTTTACAGTGTCAGTAAACGATCAGGGAAATTCCGACTAAAATTTAACCCAACTTTGGTGTGCAAATCTTTGAGTGCGAAAGTCATTAAATCCGTTAGCCATAGTGCTTTTTACAAGCGAAATACATACAAACATGCCACGTTCGTCGAGTAGGATATGGAAAGTGTTTATTAAAACAAGTTGGGTGGAAAATACGAACTTTGTAACACTGACGTTAAAATTGCGGAATTTACGACAAACATGAAAAAAAAAACACATTCAGCGGGGGCATCCAACATACAGATTAGAAACAAAGAAAACACTGACGGTTCTGTGGGTGGTACCATGGTGAAACAAATAGTTCCGTATGTGATAATATAGCAGCGTTTAATATTTTGTTCGGAAAAATACATTCATAATGCATTTATATATATATAGAGCGGAGGTGGCCTAGTGGATAAGGCGAATGTCTTCCACTATGAAGCCCAGGGTTCAAGCCCAGGTTAGGCAGGGATTTTAAAAATACTCCGTCTCCACGACCGCCGCACAGACAAGCCAACAGGCTTTGTGCACATGGCGACATCCCAAAAAAAAAATATATTTTGTACAAAATCATAATTAAAAAGCCCATTAATTTCTGGAAAACACTGGTGGTGCCATGGTGAATCAAGTAGTTCCTATATCATGGGTGGTACGATACTTTACATATTCCTATACTTTTAAGGCGAGAGTTGTCCAGTGTTATTTTGACAACATTTGACACATTTTGCGGTTTTTTGATGTACTCGACATCTATCAATTGGCGTATTATGAACATTCTATTGATAATAAATGCACATGCCAACTCTGGCTGAAAATACAGTATAATGAATGATCTCATTTTTCAGCATTGTGAAACATTTGTAATCCTTTCCTACAATAACAAAAAAATAATAGAATTAGATGATAGATATCGGATAATCGGTGCTGCACTGGCATTGCGACCATATAAACTATTTTGTTACGTTTTATGTAGGAGGCAAAAAAAGCAGACAATAGGACCAATGCAATAGTATATAATACATATGATAGCAAAAGATAATCTACCTTAAGCACTACAGAGAAAGAAAGTTTCAAATATTTAATAAAAACCGCATCATATTTATTCTACTGTACATTATTTTTTTCATATAATTACAATAAAAGAACTCTTTGGCCTTTGCAGATTGTTTATTTCTCTAAGTAACTTATACGGCTTTGGATTACTTGACGTAAGTTATAGTTTTTCTATTGTGTATGTAATGTTTTTAAATTTTATAATTTATGACCTTGAGTGATGTAATTATAATTGTAGATTTTAAGCTGATCGAAACCGGTATCGAAATAAACAATCTGCAAAGGCCAAAGAGGTTTTTTATTGTAGTTATATGAAACTACACCTTTGAATATGGACTACTTCAAGTACATTATTTTATTTCAATGTGTGTAGGTATCTGCCGCTACGCAAAATATTTTTTTTTATTCGGAATTACGACTTAAAAAATGTACCGGTACCGATGTACCGGTACTTTGTGCTCCGGTATGGTACAGAACCGGTACATTTGATACGATACAATACGATACGCGATACCGGTACAGCAAGGTGTATCGGAACATCCCTAATGCCAATCCAATTGGCTGTGACCAGTCTCATCCCTTATTACTCTCGCGTCCAGAAAACGGACCGATCTCTGGTTGTTTTCCCTTTCTATAGTAAATTTTGTGTTGGTCATATATTTCTAACATCTGATGTATTTCCTCTATCCCGGTTTCAGGTACTGCTGTTATTGTATCGTCGACAAAATTCTTTATAAATGGTAATCTATACGATAATTTCGGTATGCAATCATCCAGTCAGGCACCGATTACGTACTGGGCCAAGATTGGACTCAATTGGGAACCCATTGCGCAACCGAACGTTTGTCTGTAATAAGCCCGTCTATAAGCAAAACAATTGAATCGGTGAGTGGAAGAACAGAATAAGTACTAATTAGGCGTTAGTGGTAAATTTAAAAAGAAACTGTATAATTTGGTAGCTGTGTATTTTACACATTTGGTAAGCACAGAAAAGTTGTACTAGATTTCATTTGCAATTGTTCTGGAAGTGAATTTTGGTTCAAAAGGCAATAATAAATAAGCAATTAGATAAAACATCGGCTGCACTTGTTCTGTTCTTCTAGTCAACGACATGTGCTTATCGATAATAATCTCTTATTTGTTGAAAAAGAATATGGTATTAGCATAACTGGTAAATAAGAATGCAGAAAGACGAAAGAACAACAACTTTAATATTAGAAACAAAATTAAAACTAACAAAACAAAGTTAAAACAAGAACAACATTATTAAAGGTTATTCGTCTTCATCATGATTTAATGTTTCCCAAGAGTAATGTGGTAATAAAATTCAAGATCTTCTCCTTCTAAATAGTGCATGACTTTTCTTAAATTAGCAATTTTTTGGTAGTTTCTTTTGGCAGTTTGAAAGTATGTGTGGTGTAGCCATCTATATATTCTTTAGTTATGACATACCCCGGTGTTGAACTATCAGACATAAATTCTCTGTAATTTGAAAGAGCAAATGTTTCAGCCTTTTTATCCCGACTTATCCCAACTGATTTGCAAGTTTTCTTATAGTTTGCAGGACACCAGTTTTTTAAATCGATAGTCTTTATGAGTCACTGTTTTTAGTGTAAAACGTACATTTTTTCGACTTCCTTTTTTCAGTTCTTCGTATTGCTCAGGAACATACACGCGATCATTTCTCCTGACAACATTCTTGACTGTACCAAAATCCCGGTCGCATGGTAAAAATGAATGCCCTCGTAGAGGAAAATAATGGTACATTTTCTTAAAGCGATTGCTATCTTGGAGTGCCAACAAAAATCTTACCATGGTATGGTTTCTATTCTGGCCTGGGCATATAAAAGTGGCCAGTATTAGTTTTTAGGTCATGAATTTCAAACGCATAAATCCACAAGTGTCTCAAATAAAACATTTCTTGTACGGGTATTTGTGGTAGTGGTAAGTTTTGCATGTAGTCAAAACTTATAGCCCCAACTTCTGGACGTTCTGCACACAGTTTCTGTATTTCATGTAGTTTGGTGTAAAATTTCCTTGCCGCCTTTTGTGCACCATTAACTCTGCTGCGACAATTTGCTTTTTATGGTCGCTTAGCCCAGTATTCCTCAAACTTGTGCCGAATCGTTCGCATTCGGAACACACGTTTACTTGTGGCATTCCAAATTTCAGGCAATAATTTTCATTAAAATAGTTTAAATATATTTCGTACTTAATTTTTTCCTTTAGTTCTGGATACTTCGTTATGAATAAAGAATGCATGATTTTGACATTCTTGCACATTCTTGCTTGAATAGTGGGAAGTTTTATAAGGGAAACATTCAATGTGTTGTTTCATCTTTAGTTTTAATTCACCACTTAAAGCATCTTGTTGATGATTGTGTTTTCCTCGTAAATCGGTTGGAGATTTTCCTGACAAAAGCAGAGAAGTTAAGCGGCATACTCTGATGTTAGACAGCGCAAACAAACTCATATATCCTTTCCTTTCATACAGAGATACGTTGTCCATCTTTAATAACAAAGTACGAAAAGGAAGCTGCCTTACGTGTATTATAATCATCACTACGTTTTCTGTGTCTTTTAATCGCCTCTTTTGTTATTAAAACCTTGAAGAAAAATATCTTGTTCCTTTTTTGATTTTTTATTGTATAATATAGCAATGAATGTACTTTTATGTTCCTGGGAAAATATGTTCGTGCATTGCTTCTTGCATCTGCAATATGTATACACACAGTTATAAATATTTGTGTAATTATACGTCTTGTAATGAACCTACCCACATGGCGGTCCGGTCTTTTTTAATCCAATTCGTTTTCCCGCAGACTTCGTATATGATTTACCGTGTGTTTTGGCCAGTTTAATTATTTGGCGTTTCCATCTTTCGCGATTATGATTTTGTTTTTATTGATCCAAGTATCTCGTTATGTGATTTACTTAAATTAGTTTAACTTAAACTCGTGTCGCTCATTCTTTAAACTGTCAAGTATTGTAAAAATGTCTGACTGTATCAATTGTTTGAACAACCGCGCGAGCGCACGTAAAAGATTGCAGTATGACTGGTTGCGTAAAAGCATTGTTTATGGCCGCGCTCCATGCAATGAGTGGAAAAACAGAGTATGTCCAAGACTTATTTCACACTTTTCATACTACTTTTCATCTCTACCTTCCTTTGTATATTTCTATTAATAAATATCTGCATGTATTTTTACTGACCTGTACGCAACGCTGTACGGGGTTTCTGCAGTTTTCCTTTGCTTTGCAACCTAATGTTGCGAAGCATAAAGGGCGTTGCTTTTCCAAATTGCGTTGAGCTGCAGTAATACCCGCAAAGGGAGTACCCTAGGCTTCAGCGAAGCTCGGTACTACCAATTTGCCCTGACGATCTTCATTACTTTTTAAAATTTATTAGTGTAATTTTTGTATTTATATGTTGTATCTAAATTATATTATCTAGGTTTAATGTATTTAATGAGATGTATCAGAGAATTCCAATAAATAATAATATTTATTGGATGGTATAGCTTGTTACAGAACTTTTATGAAGGTAACTAAATTTATCCAAAAGGATATCGAGTCAGTTCAACTACAACTTGTAGAAGACCTGTTTTTCATCGATCCCTGAAATGATAAACACGCATAGACAAATAATAACAAATAAGTGACAACAAACGCTCATTGAATAAAGCCAAGCAAGCAAACGCCAGTAATCTAAAATGTCCACATTATTGCTTTGAGTGGAAACACGTCGATTTAGATATCGAGGGGGAAGTTAAAAAATGGTACCTAGAGAATTTTAGGTTTCATCCCTTTGCCCCCAGTCACCCCACTTCGAAATTTCAAATGGCATCCCCTACCTTGTGATACAGCAATTGAAAGGGCACAAAAAAAATTAAATCGATAGATTGGTCCTTAAGATAGACTACACAGAAGATGAAAGGTATGAAATAAATTATTATTAGCGAAACATTGCGGATTGGATACACTGTTGAATTAAATTACAGTCAAAAACATTAAAAAAAGAAGAAAATAAGAAATTATTTTATGACATGTTCGAAATGGCCACCATTATTTGCTAGACAAAACTACATTCTGTTTCACGAACTTTGACGAATATTTCACGGGTGATTTGTCTACATTTTTTGCGTAATTCTGTGTTTGAGCTCTTTGATACTGGCGAGAGGAGTTTTGTAAATTTTACTCTTCAAGTGACCCCACAGAAAAAAAGTCGAGAGGTGTTAAATCTGGGGATCTTGCCGGCGAATAGTTCGAAAACAGAATGTATTTTTCTCTAGCAAATAATGGTGGCCATTTCGAACATGTCATAAAATAATTTCTTATGAATTATTTATTTTATTGCTTATTTTATTTTCTTTGTTTCTTATGACTGTAATTTTGTTCAACAGTGTATCCAGCCCGCAATGTTTTGCTAATAATAATTTTCATACCTTCCACCTTCTGTGTAGTCTATCTTAAGAACCAATCGATCGATTTAATTTTTTTTTATCATAGTTGAGTAGAGAATTTTGCACCCTTTCAAATGATGTATCACAAGGTAGGGGGTGCCATTTGAAATTTCAAAGTGGGGTGGCTGTGGGGTGACGGGATGAAACCTAAAATTCTCTAGGTACCATTTTTGAACTTTCCGCTCGATATCTAAATCGACGTGTTTCCACGACATGTCATCCCACTTATCGTGAGTAATAAGGGATGAGACTGGTCACATCAAGTTGGATTGGCATAAGAAGGCTACGGCTTCAGGAAGATATATCAATTACCACTCTGGCACTCGATAGGTATGAAAATTAAGTTCATAAAACAGATGAAAAGCAGAATAACCACAATTGGTGATCCGACATTCTTACATAGCAATATCAGAAAATTTGAGGCGATATCAATAAAAAACTCGTATCCGAAAACACAGGTCAGGGATCTTTTATACTGTACCACAATCGATACAATGAACCGAGCAAACGAGGAAGGTGATCAAAACGGAATTCAAGAGAGAATACTGGGTGGAAGGTATGGGATATTAATGGATATACTATATCTAACAAATCGTATTATTAATGTTTTTAGACATGAAAATATAATGATTGCAAAGAAACAGCTAAAAAGAGAGGGCACACTGTATACACAACTTAAAGACAGAATCCCATCATTGTTGCGATCAAAGTTTATAGGCTGCAATGTGAGCACTGCGGACAGTACTACGTGGGTCAAACGTCATAATTATTGAAGAAAAGAATTGCGGGACACAAGAGTGATTCGGTAAAGAATGCCCAAAGATGTATGCTAGCGACTCACGTTGAAAAATATAAACAAGATCAAATATGAAGAAGTGAAAGTTCTGGAAAATGAAAATAATATTCCTAGAGATGTATCACATAAATAAGAGATAAAATGTAATGAACAAAAAAAATCTGACATAAAAGACCTTAGCTCTATATATACACTTATGTTCTAGAATTAGACGAAGAAAGGAGATGGTTTGCGGGATTAATTGGGGCTTTTTGAGTTTCAAATTTCGGCGCGTACTACGGGGTTGGGTAGTGAGGATGGAGCGAGCGAACCAAAATGCATATACTATAGAAACGCCATTATTAGCAGTACCTAACTTTATAACCTCAAATGTACATGTGAGTAATTTTGTCAATAACTTTTAAATTGTTCGTCCATGCTTTTCGGTTGTAATTGATTGTTTTATAACAATATTGTAGAGTCCACATGAAGGTGGCAAATAAAGACACCGAAAGCTTGACAGATGTATGAAGAGTGTAGTTTTATTAATGGAATCCAGTCGACATCCCCTTAACCTCTCGAATATATAAATAGGAACGACTGTGCATTCTGTTACCGATGGTTATTTTTCACGTAGGTTTCAAATTCTTCAATCCCATAGAAACTCTCCCTGTCCAGCATAATGTATCAACTTTCTTTTGAACGCCCCTAGGGGTTTTTGTAGCCTGTTTTTTGGAAGCTTATCAAGGAGCTGATAATGTGTCCTTGGTTGGCGTTGTTTGCGTTCTGTGGTACGGTATTGTAATATCTTCTGCGTTCATGAGACTACGCTGGGTGGCCTCATTTTTTCGTGTCTGAGCTGAGAGCTCTTCTCTAGTTTGACAAAATTTTTTCTATTTTCTTGCTACGATTTTTAGCAAAACATTAAGTATTTGGTGTCATTTTAATCGGAAAATTGTTATCTATCGAATAATCTGGGGTACCTCCAAAGTTCACGGGAAAGAAATGACTTATTGGCGAAAAACAATTGAAACTACGTTAGAGGGCGCCAGTAATACAATATCGGCTAAAATCAATTTAGGTAGTGTTTAATTGAGAATTTTCGACTATTTTCACGAATTCATAGCTACCTAGATGAATAAACAAAAAAGTTATTTTTTGAAATGATTGAAAATAGCACACAAATTATATAACATGCCACTATTAAAATATCAGTGAAATATCATTTCCGGAAAAACCGGAAAACACACTAACCTCAAGGGTATCCCGAAAAATTAATTTTTTTTTCTATTAGCACTTCTCAAAATTTCATATGTATCATAAATAAAATAATATGTAGTAGTAAATAGTAAAATAATAGATAGTAGCTATGGCGTGGGTCACCCGGTATTTTAGTCATTGCAATGATGGAATGTAGCTGTCTCAGTTTGATCGTAATTACCTCGATTTGGACAAAAGTAAATTCACGGTTCTCGAGTCTAGCTACGAAGAATCCGATGATACACGACTCGGTGCGTGAAATCCTTATCGGCATACTTTCGCCTCAAAACAGAGCCGGATCCGGATGTGCACAGTTCAACTTTATCGGCGATCTTTAATTGCCGCTTTCAATTGCGGCTCATTGCGCATCCGGTTCTCCGTTCTGATTGGCTACATTGAAAGTTGTGTAAAAGTTTTAATGCGTTTTATAGTGTCGTTCATTTTGATGCTTGTCAAGTCTGCATGTATCATATTCGGACATTTGCTTTGCCCACCGTACCGTTTAGTACATACCGAGGCGTTTGGCATAAGCATAGAAGACAATACTTTGTAACTCTCGTATTCGGAGGTTTGATTACTACGACAACGTGTATGGTTCCTGTCTTGATGCAAGTTACTGATTCCGTACCACGATACGGCAGAATTGCTGCTTGCGTTTAATATTTGGTATTAGGAAAAGCGAAAGAATAACTCATAAGACCTGGCCTGGCTTAACATGCATAATAGAAAAAAGGAAGACTATAATCAGGGTGACCAATGTCGCCAATTTGGTGCTTCAGTCACAACATCCTCGGATTTGAAGACAAGAGGTGACATCGCGCCGGAAGTAACCAGTACGCCCATGGCAATTAAACGAAAAAAGGTTTATCGGTGGTGAAATATTATATTATATTTCACCGCTAAAAACAACGCTAAGAACGCTTGTTCATAACCTGTAATCGCGATGTACCCTCCGCGAACAACTTCAAATCATCAAGTGGTATTACGGTGATAATTCAGCGCAACAGTGCGTGGATTTGTTTGCAGTCACGTTTGAAGGCAGAGCGGTCCCGTACAGACAAACCATTTTCAATATTGTGCATCAATTTGACAAAGATCTTTGTGAAAAGACCTGCAGTACTTGTCATCCAAGCGAGATAAGTCTACAAGAAATTGAGCGAAAAGAACGATGGGATGTACTAATCTGCGATGCTGTAGCACAGGACGATATATAGGAAGTCCACCCCAGGGATTGGCAAGGAATGGGTATTGGTAAACCGTTGCTAAGGCTCTCAAGAAGAGTGATTTCCGGAGTTATAAGTACTCAAAGACTCGGGAAACCTTCGCGGAGACCTGTATTCGTAGAATGGAGTTTTGTGAAACTGTAATGGAAACAGCGAACGCAGATGAAAAATAGAAAAAAAAAATAAAAAAACTTTTCAGCGTTTCCCTTACATGGTAAACATAATCTCTCCATTGTGCGATTTTGGGCCAAAGAAAATCAGCACCGAAATTATGCTTACCGTACTCAATACCCCGAAAAACTAAGTGTTTGGGCTGGTATTCTAGGCAATCATTTAGTTGGTCCATTCTTTATCGATGGATCTCTTAAAGCTCAGAAGTACCTTACTTTGCTGCAAGAGCAAGTACTTCCCGCCATTCATAACCTTCCCGGAGTAGATCAGGATGATGTTTGGTTTTAGCAGGACGGCTATCCCGCTCATAGCGCGGCCAGGGTGCGAGAGTTTTTAACAACCGCCTTACCTCACCGTTTTATTAGTGGGAGTGGCAACATTCGTTGTTACCCAAGATCACCTGGTCTGTCTCCAAACAATTTTTTGTTGTGGGGTTATCTTAAAAATACCATTTATGGAGATGAAGTCAATAGGGCACATAATATACAAGAGTTGAGAGCAAAAATTACAGAAGCTGCCAATAGTGTAACAGCCGAAATGCTCTCTGGCGTGAGGGGCAACTTTTACATCCGGCTCGGATTCTGTCTTGCAGCGCAAGGCGGAATCTTTGAGCCCGATTATACATAATGTTTATTTCATTGTTTATTCGTAGAATACTACTTATTTTAATTTTTTTCGGAATAGTGTGTTTATTTTTGCATATTATATTCGGACAATAGAAGAGAATTTAGAAATATGTATAATAGAACATAGTCTATTCGCGCCAAATAAAAAGTCGTACACCACATATGCAACCAAATATACTGAACGTATTTTTAAATATAAAATGCAAGCGATCAAGGCATATGCTATTCCAATATTTCGATATAGTGTTGGAGTTTTAAACTGGACTAAGAAGGAAATACGCGATTTGGACATTAAAACTAGAAAACAGTTAACACTAAATTTTATGTTTCATCCAAGGTCTGATGTCTGCAGACTATACCTGCACCATTTAGATGGAGGTCGTGGCTTGCAGCAATTGGAAAATATTTATGATTTGGAAATGTTAAATTTAGGAAGTTTTATAAAGGCCAACAAGGAGGATAAAGTCATTAAACAATTAATTAGGGATACTTCTGGTAAGTCAATAATTAGTAAACATAAACTAATTTTAGAAAAATTTCAGGTGGAAGAACTCGGTAATTATGAAAATAAAATTTCAGTGGAGAGTTTAAAGCGACAGATAAAGTTAAAAATGAATCAGAAAATGAGAGAGGATTATGTTAGTAAGCCAATGCATGGCCAATTTTTAAGAATTGTGGAGGGTGATGGTATTTCAAAGTCAGGATCGTTATCTTGGCTTTGTCATGGAAACATTAAGGCTGAAACGGAATCCTCTATCATAGCGGCGCAAGATCAGGCAATACGTACCAGATATCATGAACAGAAGATTATGAAAGTTGCTCATGATGGGAGTTGTAGACTGTGTCATCAGGCTCCGGAACATGTCTATCATTTGTTAGCGGCTTGTCCAGTCTTAGCTGAGTCGCATTACATTGCTAGGCATGATAGGGTGGGAATATATATACATTACAACTTGTGTTCCCAACTATTAGGTTTAGCAATGGATGTGTCTCGGTGGTATGACCACGTTCCATCTCCTGTTGTGAGTAATGATCATATTACCATATTATGGAACATGCCTATTGTCACTGATAGAATGCTTGATGCTAATAAGCCAGATATCGTGGTAAAGGATTTCCAGAGGAAGGTATGCACGTTCATAGAAATCTCGGTACCTGCTGATGCGAATGTTGTAAGGAAGGAGCTTGAAAAACAACTTAAATATAAGGATCTCTCAATAGAAGTTGGGCGTATGTGGGGAATGAAAGTAAACATTATTCCGGTGATTGTAGGTTCATTGGGAGCAGTTACTCTAAATTATAGTAAACATGTCAAGGAGTTACCGTGCAAAATTTCGCCCTGGGAAATTCAGGAAATTTCGGTTTTGGGAAGCGCGAATATTTTGAGGAGAGTTTTATCATAAAGCATCCTAAATTTACTGCTATCGTACTACTGTTCATCTTTACCTTCCTTTGTATATGTCTATTAATAAATATCTGCATGTGTTTTTACTGACCTGTACACAACGCTGTACGGGGTTTCCACAGTTTTCCTTTGCTTTGCAAAGTTGTTTTGCAAAGCATAAATGGCGTTGTTTTTCAAAATTGGGTTGAGCTGTGGTGATAGCCGCAAAGGGAGTACCCTAGGCTTCAGCGAAGCTCGGTACTACCAATTTGCCCTGATGATCCTCATTACTTGTCAAAATCTATTAGTGTAATTTTAGTATTTATATGTTGTATCTAAATTATATTATCTAGGTTTAATGTATTTAATGAGATGTATCAGAGAATTCCAATAAATAATAATAATAATAATAATAATAATATTCCCGTCTATTAGGTTTAGCAATAGATGTGTCTCGGTGGTATGACCACGTTCCATCTCATGTTGTGAGTAATGATCATATGACCATATTATGGAATATGCCTATTGTCACTGATAGAATGCTTGATGCTAATAAGCCAGATATCGTGGTAAAGGATTTCCAGAGGAAAGTATGCATGTTCATAGAAAACTCGGTACCTGCTGTTGCGAATGTTGTAAGGAAGGACCTTGAAAAACAACTTAAATATAAGGATTTCTCAATAGAAGTTGGACGTATGTGGGGAATGAAAGTAAACATTATTCCGGTGATTGTAGGTTCATTGGTAGCAGTTACTCTAAATTATAGTAAACATGTCAAGGAGTTGCCGTGCAAAATTTAGCCCTGGGAAATTCAAGAAATTGCGGCTTTGGGAAGCGCGAATATTTTGAGGAGAGTTTTATCATAATGCATCCTAAATTTACTGCTTTCTTATTACTTTTCATCTTTACCTTCCTTTGTATATGTCTATTAATAAATATCTGCATGTGTTTTTACTGACCTGTACGCAATGCTGTACGGGGTTTCTGCAGTTTTCCTTTGCTTTGCAACCTAATGTTGCGAAGCATAAAGGGCGTTGCTTTTCCAAATTGGGTTGAGCTGCAGTGATACCCGCAAAGGGAGTACCCTAGGCTTCAGCGAAGCTCGGTACTACCAATTTGCCCTGGTGATCTTCAATACTTTTCAAAATTTATTAGTGTAGTTTTTGTATTTATATGTTGTATCTAAATTATATTATCTAGGTTTAATGTATTTAATGAGATGTATCAGAGGATTCCAAAAAATAATAATAATAATAATAATAATAATCGAGTCTATGTGGGGAATGAAAGTAAACATTATTCCGGTGATTGTAGGTTCATTGGGAGCAGTTACTCTAAATTATAGTAAACATGTCAAGGAGTTGCCGTGCAAAATTTAGCCCTGGGAAATTCAAGAAATTGCGGTTTTGGGAAGCGCGAATATTTTGAGGAGAGTTTTATCATAATGCATCCTAAATTTACTGCTATCTTATTACTTTTCATCTTTACCTTCCTTTGTATATGTCTATTAATAAATATCTGCATGTGTTTTTACTGACCTGTACGCAATGCTGTACGGGGTTTCTGCAGTTTTCCTTTGCTTTGCAACCTAATGTTGCGAAGCATAAAGGGCGTTGCTTTTCCAAATTGGGTTGAGCTGCAGTGATACCCGCAAAGGGAGTACCCTCGGCTTCAGCGAACCTCGGTACTACCAATTTGCCCTGATGGTCTTCATTACTTTTCAAAATTTATTAGTGAAATTTTTGTATTTATACGTTGTATCTAAATTATATTATCTAGGTTTCATGTATTTAATGAGATGTATCAGAGAATTCCAATGAATAATAATAATAATAAGTAGTTATTTATATAAAACACTTATTCCCCTGAATAACATATCTCGGAATCCGTCAAATTTTGAGTATTTAAATGTTTATTATTTTTGTATCATAACACAGCAATCCATTTAAATTAATAATAACAATAAAAATAATTGTAGCGTATCTACAGATCTGTCTATTGAAAATATATTTTAAAAACCAAGTAGTGGTAGTTTATATAGTAACAGTTGTTATGTATTTTCATAAGGAGAACAGTCAATATATCAACCAAACCAGATAGACGTTTTAATATTTTCCTCCTCCAAACCTAATTTTATTTATTATGGGGACATTAACCAAATGTTAACCAAATTTATTTTTATAGAATAACGAGTGTTAGTACATAAACTACCACTACTTGATTTTAAAATATATTTTCAATAGGCGGATCTGTAGATACGCTACAATAGTAATAATAATAATCTTTATTGTCCAGCAGCGCACCTTTACATGACAATGATTAGAAATATATAGACATCAATAAAAATGAATATGTCGGAGATGATAAATATTCAGAGTTCTTAATTCTTAATTTACTGACAAATGTAGAAATGTAGAGGACACAAGGGCTAGTAGACGATCCCAAAACAACCACCGGACCGACTCTCGTATCAATTCACTCTGTCCCTTGTTCTATCAGACGCATTTTCGATACCTCTCGGTTGTGTTTGTTTTGATTCCGTCCAGCACGTATCATAAACAGAGTGACGCCCCGAAATTCCACGTGCTGTGACCCCTCGATCCGACAAATATAACAAAATAGAAAACACTACTATCGGTTGCAAAAACATTGAGCCCTGTGTTTGGAGGCTTGTAACTCAACAACGACAGAACAAAAAAATGAAATAATGTGTGTTATACTCCTGAATCATTTCTACATAACATGGTTGACTATCAAAATTTTCTGCCTCTAGGTTTGGACAGAAGCGCGAGAGAAGTATAAAAATGTACCCCATTTTAGCACTTTTTAATACACGCTCGTCTTTCCAAATTTTTTTCTGCTAAACCTCTTACCCAAAAAAATTTAAATTTACACAGAGTATAACTCAAGATCTTGTCTACAGATTGGTTTTTTTGTTTTTCTAAATTTCCTTGTAATAAAGGCTATAAACAACATTTTTAAGGAAGCGGATATCTCGGTAACGAGTATTCGCACGACAACGCGATAGGTACGAAAACAATCGCAAAATTTTATTTAATGAGACCATTGAACTAGAAACACACTTCAAATGTTCACTAATTTTTTAAAGCGATATGAATTTGCGATTTAATTTTGGTACATTCGCGCAACACGTCACGTCATCGGCGGGGTTGTGACTCGTTGCCAAGCAATGTCAACAAAATGCACTTGGATTAAGCGGCGCGCTCAACGTTGGGTTTGCCATTTAACCAAATAAACCTTAATTGTGGTTGATTGTGGATGTAAAATGCCGTTCACCAATAACTCAAAGCGTGATATGATAAGGGTTTATTATTGTTCTCATAAAAATGCCCAATCATACAAAATTCTTAACATTGGTCAGAAATTTAGCGGACCATGGATCGTTTAATAAACCCCGCAATTCTTATAATCCTCATGGAAATGTTGAAAACGATCAAAGAGATATTTTGGAAATGGTAAACGTTAGATTACCATAATATTAGATGGAGTGGTGGAATGTCCTGCTAGATCCCCTGATTTAAGTCCTCTGGACTATTTTCTATGGGAAACTGTGAACGACGGAATTTATCACGATACTCGCAGAAATATCGAGGATCTGCGGGATCGAATAACAAATGCGGTCAATGCTATTCTGGGAAGAACAGTTAGAAGAGATGACATGTCCAAAAGCTGGCTCGGTTTTATGCCTTCAAGAAAATGGCGACCAATTTGAATATTTACTTAAAAAATAAGCTTTTTGTTGTAACTTGCTTCTTTTACAATCTGAATGTTTTTAATCCAAAGGTCAGTCCGGAGCCGGCGGTCTGTAACCAAGCACCAGTTGGGTACCTGATAAGTACGACAAACAACGAGAAAAAGAAGAAAGTTTTTTATTATTAACCCATTTTTTTAAAAAATAATGAGAGCATGTTGTACATTGCGGAAATGATAAAAAACACGACTATCGGAAAACGTCAAAATTCAACATGGCGCCCATAAGAAAAGCAAAAGTTGGCCATGGTTACGCCGCCATCTTTGATATTATTTCAAATAAAAAAATAACACTGCATTCCTTGTTAGAAAGTTGTTTGTATGATTGGGCATTTCTATGAGAACAATAATAAACCCTTATCATATCACGCTTTTCGTTATTGGTAAAGGGGATTTTACATCCACAATCAACAATTAAGGTATATTTGGTTAAATGGCAAACCCAACGCTGAACGCGCCGCTTGATGCAAGTGCATTTTGTTGACGTTGCTTGGCAATGAGTCCGGCGGTCTGTAACCAAGCTTCGGTTAGGTACCTGAAGGTTTTTTGATTATTACACCATTATTTTAAAAAATAATGCTACCATGTGCGGAAATGATAAAAAACACAACTATCGGAATATGCCAAAATACAACACTAAATACACCCCACGTACACCATAGCCCATGGAAATTAAGAGGAAAGCTGGTTAATCGACGGTGAGTACCAGTCACCTCCGGCGCGACGTCACTTCTTGTCTTCGAATCTTGAAGATGTTGGGACTGAAGCACCAAATTGGCGACATTGGTCACCCCCTTTAGGTCTCCATTTGAGTGTTTTTTCCATTGAGTGTCCATCTTGCTCCTTGGCTATACCGTACTGATGAGGACTAATAGTCCGAAACACGTGTCTACGGTTGCTTCTTCGATCTTTGTATGACGGAATAGCCGGAATAATCTATATATACAGGGTGAGTTATTAGTATCCCGGCGGTTGATAGTCATCAAATCGTTTGAGAAAGAAAAAAAATGTTTTATACAAGAGTTGTTTGACCCATTAGTTTCTATAACGTAAAATTATTTTTTGTTATACAGGCTGTTGCATTCAGGCGTGACGGAAAGTCAGTAGATTTTTTTAAATGGAACGCCTTGTATATCATACCATATTGTGAACACTAAGGAAGTTGTCTTTCCAACTGTGTAAGTTGTGCCTGTGTAAAGTAACTAGTTTCTGAGATATTCAATTGTTTGTCAAAAAATTGGCAATTGCAGGTATTTCTTAAAAATTACGTTATTCATACATTTTTGCAGATATTGTCCTAAAAATTTTGTCACATAATAACTAAACCCATACCTAGATGCCGATGTCATGAAAAGTTAGATGCACTATACAGGGTGATCGTAGCATGCACTAGTTTTTAAACATTTTTAAATGGCTTTTTCTTGAGATTTTTAAATGGAACACCCTGTATATTATTTGCTATTTGAAATGTCCCTTAAGTTCTTTGTAATTTATATTCACTATATCGTATATCTATTTTTACTAGTTTTTGTGATATTTGGAATTTAAAGAGTAGGATGCTATTTAGTATCTTAATATTGCACTGTATTCAGTGTGCTGGGTAGCATGATGTAAAATATTTAAAGGGTTATGGAAGAAGCGATTTAGAATCTATGTAACTAGATTTATTCCTATAAAAGTATTACGGTTAGCAAAGTATTACACAATTTTATAAGTATGTTTTGCAATTTTTACAAACGTACAGCGAGCGAACCTGAGGACCTAGTACCTTCATTTGGGCTCCGAAGTAAACCAGAAACAGTGTAATTTTAGGAGGCCTATCGTGAAAAATTGTTCACTTGTGTGAAAATTGTGCGGAGGCGTTTCATTGTAATAGTATGTGTGCTCATACACAAAAGCAAACAAAAACGCTAAAACATGTCTTGATGAGCTACGTTTAGAACGGATTTGTATTCAGTCAAAAAAAAACGACAATATCTACTTACCATTGTTAATTGATTTAAAATAAGTTATTTTTCTGGAGAGACAATTCAAAATTGGGCTAATATGAATGATAGTATGAGTAATATTGATAATGTGAATGGAAAGTGGGTTATTTGGAAGTGTTTTTAATAGATTTTTTATTTGCTATGAATGAAAATCTGAGTCTAACGATACCTATCAGTTTGTTTTTGTTGCATATTTGGTTTTTGTGTGTGAGCACATAAATCACATCAAAGAAAATCTGTTTTTCAACACTCAGAAGTCAACAAATTTTCACGATAGTTAACCTAAAAGTACAGGGTTTACTTTAACAGTAATTTGAAATTTTTAAATCGCAGGTTCGATTGCCATACAAAAGACGACAAAATATACTTAAATTTCATATAAAATTGTTAATCTGTTGATAACGGTAATCTTTATAAGGATTAAGCTGGTTAAATCGTCTCTAAATTATCTCTTGAAGACTTTACATTAAACTACCCAATACCTTCCTTATTCACAGCAATATTAAAATTTACAATTGCATTACATTTTCGTTAAATTGCAAATATCAGAAAAAATAGTAACATTTGGTGTATGACATACCAGATGTAAATTGGAGCGAAATAAAGGGTTATTACAACCAACACATATTATACAGGATGTTCCATTTAAAAAACTCGAGAAAAAGCCATTTGAAAAACATCAAAGTTTACTACGTTCAGTGAACACCCAGTATAGTGTATCTGATATCTTTGGATACTGTCATCTACCTACTGGCTTTGACTATTGTCCACCATAGTTTAAAGGCAAAATACGCAAAAGTGTCCTTTTTACATAGTTTTTAAAAAGATCCTGAAACGGGAATATTTTGGAAAAACAATGGAATATCTCTGAAACTATTAACGCTGTGACTTAGCAACATACACGGTTGGATAAGCAAATTTAGTAGTATTCATAATATAACAAAATATACAGGACGTTCCATTTAAAAAAATGTCCATACTTTCCGGCACACCGAAATGCAACACCCTGTATAAATGAAAATAATTTTACGTTATAGAAAATGGCGTGTCAAACAACTTGTGTATAAAATATTTTTTTCTTTCTGAAACGATTTATTATCTATGGACCGCCGGGATACTAATAACTCACCCTGTATATATATCTATATATATATATCTATATATATTGTTATATATTATTTTTCTGCCCATCGGTTTAGCCACGAGCGCGAGAGAAGTAAAAAAGGTACCCGATCTTTGCGGTTTTAAATAATGCCGCCAAAACCACTCACTGAAAAAATTCAATTAATCAATTTTTGTTCCGGTTACAATTAGAGTCTTTTCTATAGATTGGCTTTTTTATTTTCTTGATTTTGTATGTAATAAAGTCTGTAAGCGAGCTTTTTATGGACGCTGATATCTCAGAAACGAACGATAGCAGGACAACGCCGTTAGCACATAAACAATCCTTATTTAATGTAATACTCATCCATTGATAAATTATAACATAAAAGTTAAATGCGAATTTTTAAGAGCGAAATGAATGTAATTGATTCTGTGCGCAGGATGGTTACCCTCGGGGAAAAGGGGTTACGGGCGGAAAGCCATGCAACGCTTCGCGCGACGATTTCAAGCGCTCAACTCTCAGGACCGTATTCAATATTTATGTCATTTTCTCGGTCGGGGTTATTTTTTAAACTATCATACGTGATTTTTTTTTGTTTATTTGTGGAATTGTACACATATTCTGTTTTGTGATTTATTATTATTTTACAATATTATTTCTGGCAAAAATCACTAGTTGATTATGATGACGTTGTGGGTTCGGATGCCAAACCAAACGGTCCGGTATTCTCTGCAAATGTTTGAATTGCGCCAACTATTTGTCCTAAACTTTGAACGATTTGTTCAGTTCCAGAAGAGCCACCAACATTGGAACTACCGCCGGCAATTTCTCTATCATTATCTAAAATCATACAAAAATTAATAAGAACTAAGTAAGACATTAATTAGAAGCTGACCATCGCACTCCTCATTATCTGTACTGCTGTCGTTGTAGTCTAAATGATTCGTCATCATCATCGCCATCTTCACGCAAGTTTATTATAATAGGTTCTATATTTGTGTCAACAATATGATCTTTTTCAATATATATATTGTTTCGAGTTTCTTGCAATGTGCAACACAATTTTGCCATATCTCTTTTGAAACAGTGTTCATTGCTTCATTGCATAAATTTAACACATCTTTAATTTTAAATGTATTGTTGCTTTTTGCAACTTGCATTTTTTACGTATGCCCAGATTAATTGAATTGCATTAAACTCGCAATGGGCTACAGGTAACCATAATAATTTTACTTCATTGCCTCTGATTTGTTTTGCTATATAATCTAATAGAAGCACCTTCGCCTGATGGTGAGGTTTTGACAGCTGCAACAGCTGTGCATTGGTTAATTCAGAAAAAGATGATATTCCCTCTGGACGTTGAACGTTTCCTTTCAGCAACCACTCAATAATTTTTAGACTTCTTCCAAGCCATAGTTGGAGTTCTGTAAACAGGATCTAACATTGTATGGTATGGAGCTTGATCAATTACAATAATGGATCTGGCTGGTATTATAGAAAACATGCCAAAACCATTCTTTAAAATGTTGGTTATTTATATCATGGTGATAATCCGCTTTTGCTTTGTTTTTCTCACCAATAAAGCATTTGAGACACCCTTGCAAAAACTCGTCAAAAGAGCCAATGTAAAATTATCACCCTTTGCCCGGCACCTGATGGCCGTTATATACGTCCTCTATAACCATTTACTTCCTGAATGCCGCCACGATAATGGTCAAAGGAATCTCTATTTTCTGGATTTACCTTTTCAACCCATCCAAACTGTTTGGAATGATTTGCACCACACTAGGTTTCGTCAGTATAGTAAATATTCCATCCTTGATTTCTGTATCTTTGCACAGTCAACAAGAAATCACCTCTCTGAGCAGCAATGGTTGGGTGCTCCATTAATATGGGTTTATTATTTAATTTTTTAACTATCTATATAATGTCCCTGCTGAAAATTCTGGCAAGTCCAAAACATCGAGTTTTATTTGAATGTATAGTTCTTTTATGGTTGGAAATCTTTTTTCCATATAAAAGTTAAATAACATTCGTCTTATAACCCCTCGCAAAAATTCATCGCAAATTATCCTTGGTCTACCACTTTTTGCTTTGCAGTGTTCAACTTTTCCTTTGGCATGGTATTCCGCACTAACCCTTTTGACAGTCGCTGGACTAACTCCAACAGCAGTTGCAGTTCTCTCAATGACCTTATCGAAAGGACGAGTAAGGCTTTGGTGGTCTTTTTCTCCTTGAAAGAAGTTTCGTACATTGATAATTATTTCTTTTACTTCCTTGGAATAATACTCCGGCACGTACACAACGCAACGTAGGTACAACTTTACTCAATAAATTAATAAACGAGTACATATTTATGTACTCATATTATCTTAATTTAACCACAAAATCAACGTGATATGTATATTATTGTGGTACCAGAAAAAATATTTTGTTTTGAAGTTTTATTTGTTTGCTGCTACCGCAACTACCTATCTGATAATTTTTAATTGCGGCTATTGCTTTAAAGTGCGTTAAAAACAATAACAAAACATGTTGACATCTCTTCGCTGCAATCTATTCTGTCATTAAAAAGCTTCAGGTGCCGAAACTTTTAGTTTTCAACTTCAACGTTGCTCAAATTATCAAATACGATGTTTGTTTTTGTACGGACCATGAGCCCCGATGCGCCAATACGACGCCGCGGCGGTCTGTAGCCAAGCTCCAGTTAGGTACCGGAAGGTTTTTTTATTATTACACCATTATTTTAAAAAATAATGCTAACATGTTATACATTGCGGAAATGAGACAAAACACGACTATCGGAAAATGCCAAAATTCAACATGGCGCCCATAAGAAAAACAAAAGTTGGCCATGGTTATGCCATGTTATCATCTTTGATGTTATTTCAAATTAAAAAATGATACTGCATTCCTTGTTAAAAAGTAGCTGCAGAATGTTTTTGTTTTAAATGGCTAGCTACATTTGGTTTTGAATAAAAAATTAAAAACAATACCTTAACATTTTAGTTTTTTGCGGATATCTTCAGTGTGTCTCACGTGACGTTGGATTTTATGGGTATTTTTGTTATTATTAGAGATAGAAAGTCGGTTAAATGGACAAAGTAGTGCATATTTATGTGCTCTTTCATAATCGGTTCAGAAAACAGTTGAATTCCAGGCGGTTCCCAAGCTATTTTGAAAAAAACCAAAAAATGACATTAATAAATTATGGTCATAACTTCTTTATTTGTGATCTAATCAAAAAAGCGTTTTAACATTCTAAAGGCACTTTTTTGTCTACAATTTGATTATGTCAGTTTAAAATTTTTTTTTGCCAATGAATTCATCAGAAGCAAACGAAACTTTTGCTTTTCTTATGGACGCCATATCGGTCTTATACATGTTTGGATTCATTATTTCGTTCTGAGTAATTTGGTATGCCACATGCCATGTTCTTAATACAATAAGATAATAGAATTGACTGAACATTGTACACTTCGAGAATTGCTGAAAATCGCATGGTGCCATGGAAGACATTTTGTGAAACAATGTGATATGTACCCATCTGTGGAAAAAATATTGTGAAAACCCAGAATTTTAATAAAAAAAATCTGAAAATTGTACTCCGTTGACATCGGGTACACCGTCCAAATGACACTTACGTGTTATTGGGTGTAAAAAGTGTAACGGTGTACAATATCCGAACGCAGCTTATATTGACAGCAGGTATTGTCAAAACATTACCGTTTGACACCACCTACTGTCATTACAATCAAAATTTCTGTCATATCCTGGCTACTAGTTTTAATGCAGTACGACTGATCTCGATGAAATAGAATTTGCTCATGCAGCTAAACTATTGATTGTACCAAAAAATGTCATAGTCATAAATTATTCAGAATTTCCTCTTCTTTAATTTATTATTTAACTATTTCGACGAAATTACAGAAATTGCGGCTTATTTGCAAAATCTTTCAAAAATGTTAAGAGAAACCTACAGTTCCTTTGTACCCTTTTCAACAGAAAGCTTTTCAGCTCTAAGTTTGGCTATAAAACTTCTAAATATGAAGTTTCGTCCCGATACCTTTAGTAGTTTCTCCGGAATCGTCGCCACAAAAACGGGTACACACACACACACACACACACACAGACATTGGCACGATTACAATACTTTACATACTGCGTATGATAAAGTAAAAAAATATTATGGTCCGATGAAACATATTTTCCAACTGCGGTATTTTTAACTGAAAGAAGACGCACTACTGGTTTACTGGGCCCGCAAAAATCACCACCTTTTTGTACCGCGCCATAATCAGGTGCGGTTTGGTTTTAATGTATGGTGCGGTATAGTGGCCAACCGATTAATCGGACCAATTTTTTGTAACATAAATTTAAATTAGGAGAGGTATCGGCAATATTGCTCTCTGAGGACGTGGAAGAAAGAACGGACGATATACCGGTGGCCTTACGCTAAGGTATGTGGTTCCAACAAGACGGAGCACCTGCACATAATGCCCGAATTGTGAGGAACTATTTAGATATAAGACATAAACGGAGAGTAATTGCTACCTATTCAGAAATTTTGTGAACGCCAAGATTGCCGGATCTTACCCCTTGTGATTTTTATCTATGGAGTGACTTAAAAAATAAGGTGTATGGTGTTTACAATTTTGGAAACGTGGGGGAGTTACGTGACACCGTCATCGCCGCTTTCAATTCGATTGACAGAAGAACCCTTGCTAAGGTCACCGTATTACGGAATGCTGTGAAAAAAGCCTCCACGAAAATGGCGAGATTTTTAAAAACATTATTTAGTTGGTTAAAATGTTGTTACTTTTTACTTTATCATACGCAGTATGTAAAGTATAGTAATCATGCCAAAAAAATTTGTGGAGATTTTAGCGGAAATATGTCTTTTTGGGTCCCCTGAACATTTTTGACCAAGGTACAAAAAAATGTCTGTGTGTGTGTGTGTGTGTGTGTGTATGTGTGTGCGTGCGTGCGTGCGTGCGTGCGTGCGTGCGTGCGTGCGTGCGTGCGTGCGTGCGTGCGTGCGTGCGTGCGTGCGTGCGTGCGTGCGTGCGTGCGTGCGTGCGTGCGTGCGTGCGTGCGTGCGTGCGTGCGAGCGTGCGTGCGTGCGTGCGTGCGTGCGTGCGTGCGTGCGTGCGTGCTTGCGTGCGTGCGTGCACGCACGCAACAACGTAGTACAATATCCGAACGCAGCTTTAATCGACATATCTGTTTAGTTCTACTAGTTTTAGTTTAATGCAGACATGGCCGATCTCGATCAAATAGAATCTCATGCAGCTAAACTATTAATTTTATATATAGTATGATAAAGTCATGTGCCTGGCCACATCAGATTTTTTATGTTGTGTAGTTAGTACAAATAAATACATTCCAAAATTTTACTGTAACTTGACTATGGGCACATAAATACTGTATCACTCAAATGTGCGTTTCATGGCACCATGCGATTTTCAGATATTAAAAAATAACTTCAATTTTGTCAGCTTATTGTGTTCTAAATATGGCATGTGGCATACCAAATTACTCAGAAAAAAATTCTGAATCGAAGCATGTATAAAACCAATATGGCGTCCATAAGAAAAACTAAAGTTTCGTTTGTTTCTGACGAATTCATTGGCGGAAAAAATTTTAAACTTACATAATCAAATTGTAGACAAAAAAGTGCCTTTATAATGTCAAAACGCTGTTTTGATGGGATCACAAATAAAGAAGTTATGGCCATAATTAAAAAATTACATTTTTGGCTTTTTTCAATTTTTATATATATATATATATATATATATATATATATATATATATATATATATATATATATATATATAATTTGAAATAGTTAATACAAGATGGCGGTAATTTTTTAAGTTAAAAAACTACAGCCACGCCTGGGATATATTGATTTTCATATCAATATATGCAGGTTTCTGCGAGAATTAACATCCATTATATATATATATATATATATATATATATATATATATATATATATATATATAAAACTTTGAAATAGTTAATACAAGATGGCGGTAATTTTTTAAGTTAAAAAACTACAGCCACGCCTGGGATTCGAACCCAGATATACGGATTGCCGGTCCGAATCCCAGGCGTGGCTGTAGTTTTTTAACTTAAAAAATTACCGCCATCTTGTATTAACTATTTCAAAGTTTCATATCAATATATGCAGGTTTCTGCAAAGAATTAACATCCATTATATATATATATATATATATATATATATATATATATATATATATATATATATGTATATATATATACAGGGTGAGTCACTAGAGTCGCGGTGGTAGATATAGCAATTATCTTTAGAGATGGAAAAAAATATTTAATACAAAAGTTGTTTGGCATATCATTTTCTACAACGTAAAATTATTTTCATTTATACTGGGTGTTGCATTTAGGCGTAGCAGAAAATAAATTAACTTTTTTAAATGGAATGCCCTGTATATTATAACATATTATGATTGCGAAGAAAATTGTCTTACTAATTGTATCAGGTGATATTGACGTAAAGCTAATAGTTTCTGCAATATTCAATTTTTTATTAAAAAAGTGGCCGTTGCAGGCCTTTTCCGAAAACTACGTAATAGCGTCATTTTTGCAGATATTTTCTTACAACTTTGTCAGAAAATAACCAATACTAATAGGGAGGTGATAGTGCCCAAAGAAATTTGATGCGCTATACAGGGTGTTCCTAGCACCTAATCAATTTTGATATTTTTCAAATGGCTTTTTCTTGAGTTTTTTAAATGGAACGCCCTGTATATTATTTGCTGGTTGCATTTCCCATTAAGTTGCCTTTAATTTATATTAAGTGTGGCATATACATATTTGTACCCGTTTTCGTGATATTTGGAATTGAAAGAAAATGTGTAATAAAGTATACCAATACAGTGCTTTAACATTACACCCTGCATAACATGGTTCTTTTTTAATGATTTTTTTTGTAAAGAGAACATAGAAAGGAAAAAAATACTTTTGTTGAATTAAAAAACTGACAGAATTGCTCAAAATAAATTGAAAAGTACATGGAATTACCATTTAGTTACTCAATATGAAAAATTAATATAATTTGAGCCAACTAAAAATTAAATAAAAACAAATAATTAAGAGAAACGACAACTAATAACATTTATTAAACTATTTTTTAAACTTGATAAGCATTAACATAAAACTAGTAAAAAACTATAACAATTAAAGATAAAACAACAAGTAGTTATTGATTTGGTAGGTGTTCAAAATGCCCTCCATTTTGTCTTCTACAAGCATTAATCCGATGGGTAAAAGATCTCGAAGTATTTCTTAACATCTCTCTCTTATTTTCTCTGATGTCAGCAAAAACATTTCTTATTCTAATCTTCATATCGTCTTGTGTGGTAGGTGGTGTCTGGTATACTAATTCCTTAACATGACCCCACAAAAAAATATCCAACTTATTTAGATCAGGAGATCTTGGCGGCCTCAAAAAAGTAAGGCCCTAGCAAATCGGTACCTACTATTCCACCCCATACATTGAGTGACCAGCTATGTTGATGGTCCAAAGGCCTGATAACGCGAGGATTTTCTGTTGCATAAAAATGGAAGTTATGTTGGTTAACATACGCATTTTTATGAAACGTAGCTTCATCAGTAAAAAGAAAAAAGTCAAAAAAATTTGCTTGTTGTTGAATTTTAGCAGCTGCCCAATTACAAAAATTTAATCTCTTTTCTAAATCGTTTTCGCTCAATTCCTGTACATGTTGCACATGATATGGATGATACTTGTGTCGCCGTATTATTCTGGACACAGATGATTGGGTTATTCCTTGATTTCTTATTTGTCTAGTGCTTGAGTATGGATTTTCTACCACACTAGCAACTACCAGAAATTCATTCTCTTCATGTGTCGCCGCTTTTGTTCTTTTTCTTTTTTTGTAAGTAATAGTACCTGTTGATTCAAAACGTTCCCGAACTCTATTAATTGTTCTTGCATCGGGATGCCGTCTTTCGGGATATCGCTGAGCGTAAATTCTTGAGGCCAGTAGAGCGTTTTTGCCGGCTTCTCCATAGATGTAAATAATATTTATCAGTTCCTCTTTAGTATAATTAAAATTCATCGTTAACAGAGATTACAAATGTTGGTTAGCTATATTAAGTCTGTTGACAGCAATAACTACACGTCTGTTATTTGTTTTTGTTTCCATGACAACGAGGTTAAGTAAATCTAAGCTAACTTAAAATATTAGCGTAACTCTGCTATTTAAATGTATCTTTATAAAAAATAGCATTTTTAACTTTACCAACATTTATAATTTATTTATATTATAACAAAATACATGAAAAAAACTAACTCAATTATACAGGGTGTAATATTAAAGCACTGTATTGGTATACTTTATTACACATTTTCTTTAAATTCCAAATATCACGAAAACGGGTACAAATATGTATATGCCACACTTAATATAAATTAAAGGCAACTTAATGGGAAATGCAACCAGCAAATAATATACAGGGCGTTCCATTTAAAAAACTCAAGAAATAGCCATTTGAAAAATATCAAAATTGATTAGGTGCTAGGAACACCCTGTATAGCGCATCAAATTTCTTTGGGCACTATCACCTCCCTATTAGTATTGGTTATTTTCTGACAAAGTTGTAAGAAAATATCTGCAAAAATGACGCTATTACGTAGTTTTCGGAAAAGGCCTGCAACGGCCATTTTTTTAATAAAAAATTGAATATTGCAGAAACTATTAGCTTTACGTCAATATCACCTGATACAATTAGTAAGACAATTTTCTTCGCAATCATAATATGTTATAATATACAGGGCATTCCATTTAAAAAAATTAATTTATTTTCTGCTATGCCTAAATGCAACACCCAGTATAAA
This sequence comes from Aphodius sticticus, assembly GCA_963966075.1. NCBI lineage: Eukaryota > Metazoa > Arthropoda > Insecta > Coleoptera > Scarabaeidae > Aphodius > Aphodius sticticus. Next base: position 37,259,804 of record OZ014509.1, on the reverse strand, counting down.
TGAAAATAATTTTACGTTGTAGAAAATGATATGCCAAACAACTTTTGTATTAAATATTTTTTTCCATCTCTAAAGATAATTGCTATATCTACCACCGCGACTCTAGTGACTCACCCTGTATATATATATATATATATATATATATATATATATATATATATATATATATATATATATATAATTGGTATGAATATATTCGACATATATATATAATTGGTATGAATATATTCGACCTCTTTAACTAGGAGATTGTTTAATAGGGTGAAAGTCGTGTTGCAAATAAAGGAGCTGTTATTTAGTAGGCCTTTATTTTAATTCTTATATTTCGCTAATAATTTTTAGCATCTTCATGAGAAAAAATGTGGCTGTTGCTTATAGATGTAATTAAAACAGTAATAGACATCAGGTGTTATTTACGGCACAATTTGGTTAAGCGAAAACGGAAAATGTTACTGCACCATGCTTCACTGGGGCATTTATATATATATATATATACATATATACATATATATATATATATATATATATATATATATATATATATATATATATATATATACAGTGCTTCCCGAAAGTAACGGATAAATTCAATAAAACCTTAAATAAAAATATTTCAGAAAAATGCTCTGACACGTCGATTTTTATTTTTAAATTACTATCCTGACATACACTTTTCAGCCCCCCACCCCTTCGCCCCTAAGGGGTGGCAACCCCAACTTTAAAAATTCAAATAGCAAAGTACCCCTTGCGATACCTCAATTGATAGATTTTTTTATTCTGAATACAACGAAAAAAAGATTATCAAAATCAGTTGATAAATAACCGCGATATTTACCAAAATGTATTCAAAGAAGAACGTCAATATTCGAGTAAGCGCTGTTGAAGCGGGCATAGCAATATCGTTCAAACAATTGCAACTTGCAACTTCAAACACAATTCAGATTTTTCGTCATGAAATAGTAGCAAAATGAGATTTACAGAAACCGAAAGAATCGAAGTTTTAAAGATTGGGTTTGGAGATAGAAGCCGGACGCATGACGAAGTTCGTGTTTTGTTCAATGAAACGCACCCGGACCGTCCGCCAATATCGGAATCTACAGTAAGTCGAATCGAAAACAAATTTCGCGATCTCGGTCATGTACGGGATAAGCCTAAGGCAGGACGTCCATTGGCCTTAATTGAAAACCGACAATTGGATGCTATTTTAATGGTGCAAGAAAATCATTCAACCCTTGCGGAGGTCGCTTCACAAGTTAGTGCGTCAAAAAGCACAGTGTCCAGATTATTTCGAAAACACAAATTTCACCCGTATGAAGTGCACTTGGTACAAAAATTGTCCGATGATGACTTTGATCAACGAGTGCAGTTTTGTGAGACAATGATGGAACTCTCTAATGAAAATCCTTGCTTAATTAGAAACATCGTTTTTTTCTGTTGAGGCAACATTTTGTCTGAATGGCACCGCCAATAAACAAAATAGCCGTTACTGGGCTCGTCAAAATCCGCATTGGATGGTGGAAGCGAACACACAATATCCTCAAAACCTTAGTCACTTCTTGTCTTCGAATCCTGAAGATGTTGGGACTGAAGCACCAACTTGGCGACATGTGGTCACCCCCTGTAGGGAACCATTTGAGTGTTTTTCCATTGAGTGTCCGTCTTGCTCCTTGGCTATACCGTACTGATGAGGACTAATAATCCGAAACACGTGTATACGGTTGCTTCTTCGATCTTCGATCTTCGTATGACGAAATAGCCCGACAAATACCTTTCTCCTTTATATCTTACCGTCGATTAACCAGCTTTCCTTTAATTTCCATGGGCTATGGTGTACCTGGGGTGTACCAGTCACCTCCGGCGCGACGTCACTTCTTGTCTTCGAATCCTGAAGATGTCGGGACCGAAGCACCAAATTGGCGACATGTGGTCACCCCCTGTAGGGAACCATTTGAGTGTTTTTCCATTGAGTGTCCATCTTGCTCCTTGGCTATACCGTACTGATGAGGACTGATAGTCCGAAACACGTGTATACGGTTGCTTCTTCGATCTTCGATCTTCGTATGACGGAATTGCCCGACAAATACCTTTCTCCTTTATATTTTACCGTCGATTAACCAGCTTTCCTTTAATTTCCATGGGCTATGGTGTACCTGGGGTGTACCAGTCACCTCCGGCGCGACGTCACTTCTTGTCTTCGAATCCTGAAGATGTTGGGACTGAAGCACCAAATTGGCGACATGTGGTCACCCCCTGTAGGGAACCATTTGAGTGTTTTTCCATTGAGTGTCCATCTTGCTCCTTGGCTATACCGTACTGATGAGGACTAATAGTCCGAAACACGTGTATACGGTTGCTTCTTCGATCTTCGTATGACGGAATTGCCCGACAAATACCTTTCTCCTTTATATCTTACCGTCGATTAACCAGCTTTCCTATATATATATATATATATATATATATATATATATATATATATACATATATATATACCGGGTGATTCAATTTCGAGCCTCACCATGGGGATCTCGCTTATTAGTGGAGATAGAGGCTATGTTTAAATTTGGCAAAGTTTCATATTTTTCTGCTGATCAATTATCTGAAAAGAAATTTTAGCTATCATTTTCCATTTTAAAGATATCCGCAAAAAACTGAAATGTTAAGATATCGTTTTTAATTTTTTATGCAAACCTAAACATAGCTAGACGTTTGAAACAAAAACATTCTACCGCTACTTTCTAACAAGGAATGCAGTGCCATTTTTTTTAATTTGAAGTAACATCAAAGATGGCGGCGTAACCATGGCCAACTTTTGTTTTTCTTATGGGCGCCATGTTGAATTTTGGCACTTTCCGATAGTCGTGTTTTTTTCTCATTTCCGCAATGTATAACATGTTGGCATTATTTTTTAAAACAATGGTTTAATAATAAAAACTTTCTTTTTTTCTCGTTGTTTGTCGTGCTTATCAGGTACCCAACTGGTGCTTGGTGCTCGGACTGACCTTTGGATTAAAAACATTCAGATTGTAAAAGAAGCAAGTTTATACAACAAAAAGCTTATTTTTTAAGTAAATGTTAAAATTGGTCGCCATTTTCTTGATGGCATAAAACCGAACCAGCTTTTCGACATGTTGTTACTCCACCACTCCACCATTACCAACCCAGCGATTTGGAAATTGTTGATTCAAATAATTTCGTACACCTGCAAACTTTGACTTGTGTGGGGTTTGTACGGTTTCAATTTCTTTGTTCGTAGTGCTCTGCAAACACGTGTTTGCGGCAATTCCAAATTAGAGGCTACTTCCCGCGTAGAAATCCGAGAATCGTCATTTATCTAAAAACCAGTAGTTGAAGCATTGCAAATTATGGTAATCTAACGTTTACGATTTCCAAAATGTTCTTTGATCGTTTTCAACATTTCCATGAGGATCATAAGAATTGCGGGGTTTACTAAACAATCCATGGTCCGCTAAATTTCTGTCCAATGCTAGGAATTTTGTACGATTGGGCATTACTATGAGAATAATAATAAACCCTTATATCACGCTTTTCGTTATTGGTAAACGGCATTTTACATCCACAATCAACCACAATTAAGGTTTATTTGGTTAAATTACAAACCCAACGCTGAGCGCGCCGCTTGATCCAAGTGCATTTTGTCATCAAGTTAAGAAAAGCATAACAAGAACAGGACAGCTGGTACATAACAACAATTCCGTAGATCCGAATTTGGAAAAGAGCCAAACATGTAAAAAATACTAGAGCAATGGCTTTATATAATCTAAAACAACAATATTTAGTAGTTCAAGTACCAAATTTCCCTCTTTTAAAGTTCTGAGCTCGTAGTGATGGAAGGAATATTCTAGCTACTGTAGTTGAGCTAACAGATACCAACTTTTGTAAATTAGGCATGATACAAGGCATATTAAACCAATTGTATTCAAGAAAAGAATTTACAACATGCAAAGAATCTTGCAACGAACTTGTCTTTACTTTTTAAGAGATAAGCTTGTATACCAAATTTCAGATCAATTGCTTCAAAATTACGGCAGATATCGTGTACACAGACGGACAGACGGACAGACTGACAGACGGACAGACGGAAGTCTATATCTGCCAGGCCTCCTTAAGGGTGTTACAAATGTTGAGTCAAACTCAATATACCCTCACCATATTAAATGTGGGGGGGTGTAAAAATCTGTAATTCGAAGTGCCACTAAAGTCTAAACTGCTCCAATAAATAAAAGATATTGCTTTAATATATTTTTGCTTGCTTAGTTTTTGTTAATTTTCGATGTTTTATTACGTTACTTGACAGTATAAAGTTGTCTTTTTATTTTACTTCTGAATATTTATTTATTTAGGATATGAGATTTGTTTTATTTTAACTTATACGCAGATTGCTTGAGTATAGAGTTTGATTTTTGTATATTTTTGAAGGCTTATTCAGACAAAATATGAGTTTCGTTAATTTGTAACATATGTTGAATATATTACTGGAGTACAACTTTATTTTATTATTGTAAACATACTGAAATACAAAAATTAATAAAAAGAAACATGTTTTAATCATCCTGCCCAATAGATACAGGGCATTATGAATAATGCCCGGGCAATGTAATAATTTCAATTATTTTAATCATCTTGCCCGATTGTTTTGTGCACTTTTCATATTGCCCGGGCATTTTTCATATTGCCCTATTAATCACTTGGCCCATAACATATACACTTACTAGTCAGTGCATACATTTACTGATTAGTATAGTAGAAGTATTCACAACCAATAAAATGTACACTTTTACTAGTAGATGCATACATTTTGTAACCAACTTTCGTAGAAGTATGCACAAATCAAACACGCGATAATCTAATTGGTTAATGTTACTAATAGAAGTGCACAACAAAATTACCTCGAATTCTATTGGCTCTTGACGCGGTCAACATAACCTAATATAATTATTACCAGAACAAAACAATTATGATCGAAAGGAGGCGCAGTATGAAGGAAACCTTTTTTTTTTAAATAAAAAGAGCGAGGGGAGGGGAGGACCCTCCGCCACACCTCCAGACCGGCCTTGCCTGATGGGCATCCTCAGTCTGGAGACTTCTTCCTTACATGAATTAATCAACAAACAAAAACAATTAGTAAACTCCCTTCGCTCTTTTCGGTTTTGGTCGTAAACCTTTATTGATTAATTTAACATGATCTTTCTACCTATAATCCTACTCTTAAAATCGCTACCTTATACTAATACATACTTAAACTTATTTCTATAAACATGCATTATTCCCTTCATCCTAATGTAACAGCACTTTGACAGAACTACCCACACTACTTTTGGGGACACATTCTTTTCTGTTCTTCCGTGAGCACCGGTTATCTGTTCCGGTAGTCACTCCCTTTTACTGCTGGCGTTGCTCCGGCAGCTTTGGTCCGGATCGTCCGGGACCTTTCTGTTCAACTCGCTCCCGGTCTACCGTGAGCTTTCCTGTACCGGTCTCCGGTTACATCTCCTGTACTTCCAGGTTCTGCAGTCCCCAGACCATCAGGTCTCCTTACGTAATAAGGATCCAGAGGTCCCTGCATGTTCCTTTGCCTGTTCGTGCTGTGTTCCTATCTTGGATGCCTGGATATGGTGCAAACCTGGCGTTCTGGTTGCCTCGTTATCCAGGGCTGAAGGGGTCTGCCATCCGGGCTGTCCTCAGCAGCTGCGTCTGAGGGGCCGGAGGCTATCTACCCCCTCTTGTCCTCCTCGTCCTTTGTTTTGAGGATACCGGAGATTGTGCGGGATATCTCCTCCCACTGCCGAGGTCCTTCTAGCATACGGGTGACCATCCTTTGTGCGTCAAGGTCCTCCACGTACTGGCACGCCCTTCTGGCCACAGCCCACCTCTCGCATCTGAAGAGGGTGTGGCCGGGGGTGTCTATCTCCCCGCAGTATCTGCAGTTGGGGCTGTCCCTCTTCTTGTACTTGTAGAGGTAGGCCTCGAAGCACCCGTGCCCAGTCAGCGCCTGGGTTAGTTCGTACGACAACTCCCCATGTCTTCTCTCCGTTCATATGGCGACGTCTGGGATGAGCTGACGTGTCCATTCCCCCTGCGTCGCTTCATTCCACTTGATCTGCCAGGCCTCCAGCGTCTGCCTTCTGGTCTCTAGCCCTGTTACCCGACCTTCCGACCTTCTTAGGTCGTATTTCTTCTGGCGCTCTCTGGCCCTCAGGTGAATGGGCACCATAGAAGCCACCACAAGCGCGGTTGATACAGTCCGGTATGCAGCTGAGACTCCTATCGCCGCTCTTCTCTGCACCTGGAGGAGTCAGCCCCTTCTGTTGGCAAACTCCATGTCATCTACCCAGACCGGCGTGGCGTACAACATCACCGACACCGAGAACCCGGCGCTTTGCCGTTCGTGCCCCAGATGTTCTGGGCATTAGCCTTATAAGGGCTCCTACTGTTCGCTGCGCCCATCCTGCGACCTCATCTATGTGTTTATTGTACCTAAGGTTCTTTTGAATCCTGACCCCAAGGTACTTTATGCTGTCGCTAGGTGTTATTTGGGTCCCTGCCACGGTTAGCACTACGGGTTCCACCCTTCTCCTACCAGTCAGGAACACTGCATCAGTCTTCTTCGGGGCAATCTCTAGTTTCTTTTCGGCCATCCACTCCGTAATCCTTCTGATGGCCGAGTTTGTCCGTTTCTGAAGCTCCCAGCATGTGGCGGCGGTGACAACCATTGCCAGATCGTCAGCATAAGCAACCAGCTCGACTCCCGGTATCCTCAGTCGGAGTACCCCGTCATACAGGACGTTCCAGAGAGTCGGCCCAAGGATCGACCCCTGGGGCACCCCGCTGTTAATAGGCACTCTTTCCTGCGCCCCCTTTCCGTCGACCAGTAATAGGCTTCTGTTCTCGAGGTAGCTCCTGATCATTCTCATGAGGTAGGGACTCACACTCTTCTTCTTGAGTTCCGAGATGAGGGGCGCCCACGCCACGGTGTTAAAGGCGTTCTTCACATCTAGGGTGACCAGCATGCAGAATTTTCGCGTCCTCCGCGTTCCCAGGTTTGCCCTTTGAGCAATCTGTACCACGCGCCTCACTGCGTCTACCGTGGATTTTCCTTCTCGGAATCCGAACTGGCTCTCTGCTAGTGGGGCCTTGGCTTCAAGCTCTTCCTTCAGCCTTTTCACTAGCAGTTGCTCCAAGACTTTGCTGACACCGTTCAGGAGACATATAGGCCGGCATTTTGGTGGTGCCGCCTCTGTCGCTGCCCGCTTAGTCAGCAGGACGAGGCTTGCTGTTTTCCATTGTCTTGGGAATGTCCCCTCCTCCAGGATGTCATTCATAACCTCGGTCACATAGCCTCCCGCTACTTGTACCATTTCCTTAATAGCCTCCGGGGGTACACCGTCAGGTCCAGCAGCTTTTTTTATTTTCAGCCTTTTCGCGGCCGCCCTAACCTCCTCCTTCGTGAAAGTCGGTACGTCCTCGATAGGCTCTCCTTCTTCCTCCTCAGGTAGGTCTTCATGCTGCGGGAAAAGTTCTCTGGCAGCCTCCTTCATTTCGGGTAGCGTCAGGTTGGGAGGCGGCTGTCTGGCTTTGAGCCTTTTGGTGACTATTTTGTAACCTTCCCCCCAGACGTTTCCCTCTACTTCCTCCACCAAGCTTTTCCAGTGCTCCTCTTTGGACTTCGAGATAGCGGCCTTCAGGGTTTTCCTGCACTCTTTGTAGCGGTCAAAAAGTTGCTCTCGCCTCTCCTCGTTTCGCTTCTCCCTCTGTGCCGATCTTCTGGTTTCCATGCACTTTTTTCGTAGGTCAGCAATGTCATCCGTCCACCAGTAGGTCGATTTGGTGCCTCTTCTTCTTGGTTTCGGCATTGAGGCTTCGCAGGCTTCTATGAGGGCCGCTTCGCATGCTGTCACGTTTGCGGTCCCCCGTGCCGATGCCTCTTGGAAGACTTCCCGGAACACCTCCCGGTTTAACTTTCGGGCATTATATCTCACACGCTGATGTCGTTCGTCTCTATGGGCTGGCTGTGCAACCTCTTGGAGTTGGTAGGAGATGTATGCGTGATCACTGAGGGTCTCCTGGTCTTCCACTCCCCATCCGTCCACTCTCCTGGCCACGTTTTCGGTTGCGAAGGTGACGTCGATCACTGATCCGCCGCCCCCCCTTCTAAAGGTATTGGTGTTCCCTTCGTTGAGAGGCACCAGTCCGTTTCTCGACGCCCACTCGCTGAGTGCCTCACCTCTAGCGTCCGTAATGGCCGATCCCCATTCGTGTGACTTTGCGTTGAAGTCGCCAGCCACCAGGCATCTGCCGTTGCCGCCTCGTTGTAGGCTGCCTTCAAGCTCTCCAAGTAAATCTACGAACTGCTCCAGGCTCATCGCTGGAGAGGCATAACAGCTACACACTGTGACCGTTCCCAGGTCAGCCCACACGAATCCGTCTCCAGAACCTTGTCGTACGGCGTGCGCCCGTCGGCCTGTCAGTCCGATCGCTGCTTTCCTGCTCCGGTCCACTCCCCATCCCAGTCTCTCTGCCCCAGACTTGTTTGGTTCTGACACGAGAAGAATGTCCAGATCTCTTCGGGCGGCGGTGGTGATCAGCAGATCCTGGGCCTCCCTACCTCTTCCAAGGTTAGCTTGCAGGATTTTCAGGGCCATGGTGTCCTGTATTTCCTGTCGCTCCCTCGGATGGCCTGTAGCCTCATTATCCTGGTGGTTCTGAGGTATGAACCGACTCGGTCTAGGTCTTTCAGTATATCGGCCTCGGTGGCGCTCATGTTCAGTAAGAATCCGAAGTATATATTCCTCAGATCGGCTCCTACCGGCATACCTTCCGACAGTATTTTGATCCTGGAGGAAAGTTTGCTCTCCCCTCCGACTATTTCCACATCCTCTGTACCTTCGAAGTAGCCAAGGTAGTTCCTAACCATATCAAAGAGCGTCTTGTCTCTAAGTCTTCGAGTGGCGTATCGCAGGCTCTGTCTCGCCTGGACCGATTGTCTTGTCAGCCTTACGATAGGGGGGACCGCCGAATACCAGCCCTGGCGTTGGTTACCTGCTTGTGGTGGTGGTTTCGTGTTTCTCACGGGACCCGCTGCATTTTCTTGTCTCCCCCCTTTTATATTGTCGGCGTTTCCAACATTTGGGGGGTTGGAAATCAGGTTTGGAGGTTTAGGCATTTCTGGTCGTGCCTCTACCTCGCGCGTCTTCCTTCATGGCGGCCTTATATTTTGGACATGCAATGGTGTGCGCCCTGTGTCCATCCTGGTCGCATACCGGGCAGTGTGCTTTTTCCTCACAGCCGTATGCTATGTGGCCTTCTTGTCCGCAGTTTCTGCATAGTTTCTCTCTGCTGGGCCCGTTGCAGTCTTTGCCTATGTGACCGGTTTCCCAGCACTTATGGCAGGTTTCCAGGTGGATCCTTTCTCTTACTCGTCCTTCGGCAAGCCCAACCTTTATAATTTTTTCTCTTACAAGGGCTGCCGCCGCTTCCTCCGAGGCCTGCAGGGTAGCGATTTTGGTCTCACCGTATGCGCTTCTTAGCGCCTTTATGGTGATTCCTCTACTGAGTTCTTCACCGATCGTCTCCCTCAGTGCTTCCTTCACCTCTTGTTCTGTGGTGGTGGCCTCCAGATCCCTGACCGACAGAATATTGTCTTTTCCGGCCATTCTTGTCTTCGCTCCTCCCGTTTTGGCGATATGCTCCCTTAGCACCACCGCCGTTTCGCGGTCGCTGACTGTCAGCATGAGCTCTCCCGCGCGGGTTTTCCTCGCACCTTTGATGCCCTACTGGATTCCTTCATTTTTGACTTGGTCCTTTTTTCAAGGCTTCCAAGTAGGATGCGCCTTCCATCTTGATGATGACCGCCTGGTCTCTCTTCTTCTTCGCGAGTGCTGCCAATTCCTGTGCTCTGCCTCTACCCCTTGCCTTTGTGGTGTTGGGCTCAACCCTCGTCCCTTCAGGAGCTGTGTGCCACTTTTTCGCTGCCGCTGCGTAGCTTCCCTGCTCCGGGATTGACTTCCTTTGGTCAGCGCTCTTGCTGTACACCGTTAGCTGTGGGCCGTCTTCCCCCATGACGTCCTCGATGGTAGCGAGTATCTTGTCTCCTCCCTCACACTCCGGTTCATTCATGGCAATCTTGCCGTCAGCACCTACTTTGGTTTTTACCTCTTCTACGTATTTCCTCGTCTCCGCCTCGTTGGGGCCAACTCTGAGGACGTAGGCTGATCTTGTTGTCTCGATACGCTTTTCCCCCGCTCTTATCGCAGTCTTGCGGACTATCTCCACCAAACCTGTCGCTCTCCTTCTACCTCTACGTACTCGGGGTAATACATTTGCAGACTCCTTATCATGCCCCTTTCGTATGAAGGAAACCATTGAAATCAATATGTCGAACAGCATTTTTAAAAGTATGGTCGTGTTCTCATGCAGTGCAGGCATGTCCCGAGTAATTAATTTCAATACAAACACTCCAGTTCAAGAGTTGTCCCCAGAACAACCAGTGAACATAATGTTTTGCAAAACTCCAAAGCAGAATAAAAATGCTTAATGAAATGTTCATGTAATTCAAAGTACCCACTATGTTGTATTGTTAATTATGTATTGCAATAAATAAACTCATGGACAAGAAAATCTGGACATGTCCCGAGTTTTGATAATTTTTCTGCAGCCCATGAATGAATTGCTATTATAATTTTGAACAAACGATTACCCCTTATTATACAGGAACAACCAGATTCACGTTATATCAGTCACAAATGAATTCACAATAGACTAAATTTGTTTATAATAATTCGTTGTTCCTTCCGGATCAATTGTTTATGATACAGGACAACTGGTAATTTGACAATTTGTTTAGACATCAGATAACACAGGTAATAATTTTAACAACAATGCATTTTTTGTAACTCAAAAATGTTCGTGATATATTAACTTTTATTAAAAACATACCTATCAACATATCTGTTATAACATTTCATATGCTTTCATTGCCTAATTAATACATTGCTAATTAATCCAGAGTGCAACAAATTCAACACTATCAAAATTACCAAATGAAACGAAATAGCAATGTCATCAGTTAATTACAATAGTATGGACAAATATTCATTTCAAAAATAAATTGATTAAGTATGCATGAATGGAAACAAAAATGCACATAATGTTAGCTTCAAAAGATCAAAGTTGATTTGCATACAGATTCAAGTAATGATGACAACATCGTAATATATTCTTCAAAAAGTTTCTCTATTTGTATTAGTTAGTACGTTTTGTTGATACTTTGACTACTCTGTGGTAGCAAGTGTATATGCAGTGTCTAGAAAGTGTATACATCTACTAGGAATAGCATAAATTTTTATACAGAGTTGATACTTTTACTAAAATGGCCAATAAATGTATACCCTGACTAGTAAGTGTATACATTTACACCAGTTTGCGCTTTTACTGTAACATATACACATGATTTGAATATACGAGTTGCATTTTCAAGTTATACGATAAAAGGATCATTTTCGTCATACGTCCTTCAGAAGGTTACGACACTTGTTTTTCTTTAGTGGAAATGCACCTTAACTGCTGCAACAATTAAAGAATACTAGCTTTGGAAAAATCCCATAAAAAGACAAGTAGGTAGTTATTTATATAAAACACTTTTTTCCCTGAAGAACATATCTTGGTAACCGCATAATTTTGAGTATTTAAATGTTTATTGTTTTTGTATCATAACAGCAATCCATTTAAATTTTCTCCTTCAAAATATTTCTTTTGCAATATATTTCTATCTTTGGCAGAAAGGCGGCTGGTGGTTAGCGGTTGCCGTTCGGCACTGGTACATTGAAATATATATCAACCGTTTCCTATATCGCCACGACGCCGACGACGGTCATCCATTTCCATTATACCAGCGCCGAGCAGCAGCCGCCACGCCGGCGCCGTCGGGTCGCCTGCCGCAGTATAGGAAACGTACTTGTACATTGAAATGTACATACAACAACCGTTTCCTACATCAAGTTGGCGGATGTCATCTTTTCTCATTGTACCAGTGCCGTGCGTCAGCTGCCGCCGCCAGTCCCTACATAAGAAACGTACCTAACAGCAGTGGTACCGAAAAGTTTAAACAACATTTTATTGTTTCTGTTATTATAACTCGTTTACTCGTACCCTGTGCATACTGTGTATAGTGTTGATTTTTTTGTACAGAATTAAATGGTCAGGAAATTTCCTGATCACGCTCACTGTCCTATAGTAGAAAGCAAGATATTGTTAAAAACCCCAATTTGGCCATCGTTGACAGTGACGAGACTTTTTGCACACTTTTCGGGCCTCAATTGCGGTATGCAGTTAGCGGAAACCAGTTTTTTTTATAAACGCGCCATTTTGATGTCCGTTTATTTCATTCATTTGTATATGAGGCAATGTACGTCAATTGAAATGTTTGAATCGTCGTTATGTTTTCCGACATAACATACTGTCATGTATGCATAACACAGTTATCTACAGAAATTGATCGGAAATTAAGATCATTATATTGTAGTACTTTTTTCCTTGTTTACTTGAACGTCAAGCTCTTAAAATTGACTTGATAATAATAGCGCTAGTTTGTACTATACAACGATTAGTTGAATAATATTGTAACGGCAATTTATATTCTTCTTTAATTATTTTTACAGTTCTTAACTTACGTAATTTACTTGTTAATTAAACTTAAGTGGCAGTTTGTAATTTCTTAAGCGGAACAATTTGAAACTACAAGCGGAGCAACAATAACTGTAATTAGGACCTTGCAGAAAGTGTGCAGCCTGAAGATTTGACAGACTTACCACTGTTATTTTAATTTTTTATTACAACTGAACATATAAGATTATTATCGCAACGTGCCTGTCATAATGTTTATTATTACAACAAATAAGTACGCCCTTTCAAACACATTATCTCATTATATGTTAATTTCGAAATTAACATATTGTTTATATGTATGTATGCGGCTAACCAAAAGCTTATTCAAAGCCAAAAAAATAAACAAATTAGTAGCTTTTGTTTTTTTTTTTTGTTTTTAGTTTACTTTCTTATTTGCTTATGATATTATATAGAGTTTATTTAACAAGAGTAATTATATTTATATACAGGGTGAGTTATTAGTATCCCGGCGGTCGATAGTCATCAAATCGTTTGAGAAAGAAAAAAATGTTTTATACAAGAGTTGTTTGACTCATTAGTTTCTATAACGTAAAATTATTTTCATTTATACAGGGTGTTGCATTTAGGTGTGACGGAAAGTCTCACTATGTAATAGAACAGCCTGTATACAATTATTTGCCATACTTGCCATATTATGAATACTAAGGAAGTTGTCTTTCCAACTGTGTAAGTTGTACCTGTGTAAAGTAAATAGTTCCTGAGATATTCAATTGGCAATTGGAGGCCTTTCTTAAAAACTACGTTAATACTACATTTTTGCAGATATTGTCCTAAAAATTTTGTCACATAATAACTAAACCCATAATTAGATGCTGATGTCATGAAAAATTTGATGCGCTATACAGGGTGATTGTAGCATGCACTAGTTTTTAAACATTTTCAAATGGCTTTTTCTTGAGATTTTTAGATGGAACACCCTGCATATTATTTGCTAATTGAAATGTCCCTTAAGTGCTTTGTAATTTATATTCTCTATATCGTATATACATTTTTTACTAGTTTTTGTGATATTTGGAATTTAAAGAGTAATATGCTATTTAGAGTCGTAATATTGCTTTGTATACAGTGTGCTGGGTAGCATGATGTAATAGTATATTATAATACAAGTTTTATAAGACAAAAATTGGCGCACGAGTTGTTTTGGGCACGACGAGCGTAGCGAGGGGTGCCCAAATGGAACGGGTGCGCCAATACGTCTTATAAAACGAGTGTTATATTCTATTCTTTCTACTTTGCGACATTAATTTTACATAAATTTCGAAAATTGCTTTTGTCATCTTACAATCTAGAGTAGTTTTATATTCAACAGTTGCCAGTTGAGGTAAACTTCACAAAGCGTTATAGAAGAAGCCATTAGAACCTATTTAACTAGATTTATTCATATAAAAAGTATTACGGTTATCAAGGTATCAGACAATTTTATAAGTATGTTTTGCAATTTTTAAACGTACAGCAAGCGAACCTGAAGACCTAGTAACTTCAGTTGGTTTTCACCTTTGTGAAAATTATGCGGAGACGTTTCATTGTAATAGTATGTGCGCTCAGACACAAAAACAAACAGAAACGCTTAAACCTGTCTTGATGCACTATGTTTGAGAACGGATTTGTATTCAGTACAAAAAACAACCAACAATATCTGCGTACTATTGTTAATTGGCTGAAAATAGGTTATTTGATAATGTGAATGGAAAGTAGGTTATTTGGAAGTGTTTTTAATAGATTTTTTTGCTATGAATAAAAATCTGAATCTGAAGATGCCTATCAGTTTGTTTTTGTTGCATCTTTGGTTTTTGTATGATTTTCAACACTCAGAAGTCAACAAATTTGCACGATAGTTAACCTAATAGCACACGGTTTAGGGTTTACTTTAGCAGTAACTTAAATTTTTAAATCGCGTGTTCGGTTGCCATACTGTAGACGGCAAAATATACTTATAAAATTTCATATAAAATTGTTAACGGTAATACTTTGTATAAAGATCAAGCTGGTTAAATTGTTTCTAAATTATCTCTTCTATCGCCACTTGAAGACTTTACATCAAACTACAACCAAATACCATATTCACTGCAATATTTAAATTTACAATTGCATTGCATTTTCGTAAAATTGCAAATATCACAAAAAATAATAACATTTGGTGTATGACATACTTGATGTAAATTAGAGCGAAATGAAGGGTTATTACAGCCAACACATATTGTATAGGGTGTTCCATTTAAAAAACTCGAGAAGAAACCATTTGAAAAACATCAAAATTTACTAAGCTCAATGAACACCCTGTATAGTGTATCTAATATCGGCGATCGTTGTGTATATATCTATATATACGTATGTATATAGGTATATACACAACGGTCGCCGACGCCACCGCTCCGCTGTCGCTCGGTCCGTGGCCCCAGCCACACGGTTGGATTGGCAAATTTAGTAGTGTTTACTAGGAGAATGTGCAGGCCTAATAGGCCTGCTGGTCGACCTAGGTAGATCGCCGAAGCGTTAAGCCCGGAAAAAAAACCGTTCGAAGCGGTTACGGGGCGCCATCTATTGCTTCGTAGCGTAATCCCGTGTGCCGCCGTCTGGTGACCGCGTCGCGAAGCGCGCGGCCGTTGCCTAGCAACCTCGATAGGTTGCCATGGCGACGCGCTGACCTGTACAGTCACGCCCATATTTTGCAGTGTGGCCAAGGTATATTTTTGTTTTGTTTTATTGTTGGAATTTGCTGTTAAATCTGATAAATTTCGGGGGTTGCGTTCGTTTATATTTCTGCATAGGTTGGAGGCCGTACTGACTGGTTGGGTTCTGTTTGGTGAGTTATGTATGGTTCCACTTTTGACTCTTAGATGGCGCCTGGCGCAATTGTGTTTTATAATAACTTATTGTAATAAGTTAAGTTACGTTAATTTTTCAACTATAATTTGCAGTCGGTTCGATCTATTACCCCTCATATAGGTCTAGTATTATTTTCATAATTTTTGTCACTGTTATTCCTTCAGAATTAAAGACTTAAAGTTTATTATTTGAACGTTTCGATTTTGAGTCATTTTTCTAGAATATTCTACACGGGAACTGGTTTTTATAAAGGAAAATGTTTATAAATTTGACCCCTTGCCTATTAGTGCTCTCTTTTCCGTTTTAATTTCAATAAGTGAACAACGAATCTTGCGTTAGCAGAGTTAGTGTCGCGTTTGGTTGGAGGCAGTTTTGATTTTTGGTTTAAATTTTGGAATTTAGTGATCAAACTCCTCACCTTTATTGGGATCTGTCACCATCCGTTTTACACTACGCGTGATTAATTGGACTATTGTTGGAGTTCACCACGCACGGCTTTTTGCCGGTTTTGAAACTCTCCTAACGCAACTTCACAAGCCGTTTAAAAACTGAAGGTAGGCCTCTTTTAATTTCTATACTCTTTGGATCTGGACTGATTGCAAATTTGGGTATTTCTCTAGGCTTTTCTTGTACGGGGACCACTTATAATTGACTGTAACTGTGGCTGGGTTATCTATTGCGTCATAAGCTTCGTACACGTGGTGTACCTATTGGAACAGCGTACCTACGTCCAGGATTTAATTAATTACGCCCAGAAAACCAGACCAACCATCTAAAGAGTCAATTGGGTTTTTTTTCTGCAAGAACCAACCGCCGGTCAACCACGTGTCTCCGACCTGTTGAGGAAGGGAATGTGCAGCAGCTTCCGTTTTTGGAAAAGAAGATAATACAGGTTAGCTTCGATAGAACTTTTGTATTTGTGAAACTAAACGCCGTAATTTTGATTTTGTGTAACCACGCCTATTTTTTTATTTAACTTCAGTAGTCACGTTTTTTTATCAGCAAATCATTACTTTTTTTTCTGTCTTTGTATTGTACGGAATATAGAACCTGCCAGTAATTATACCATACCGGTATATTACTATTCTGACTAGGCCTAATCAGCAACGTTTTTATTCCCATAATTAATATTTAATTACTTAGTTCATTTTTTTGTATATTGCATTGTGAAGCTGGTACAATTTTTAAGTTGTTTAGGACACCAAAGTTTGTGGTATTTTCTTTTATTATCGGTCATTTCACACTTAATTAAATTATTTTAACGGCTAATGCTGGTCGACAAATAATAGTTTATTCACATTTATATTATCATTGTATTATTTTTTTTTATATATTCCAATTTTGATATTGTTTTTTTATTTGTTTTTTTTACCGGGGTTACACTGCAGAGGCTTTTATATTATCATATTATTTTAGTAATATTGCTCCTGTGGATATTAGTTTTCCTTTACCATTGCCGTACTTATTCATTTGTATTTTTTTATCTTGATTGTTTGGATCATTTATTTGGTTTAAAGTTAATCCAATTGTTAGTGTTGGCATTGAAATTTATTGTAGATATTTTTTTGTATAGCTACCTTCTGGTATTTTGACCTTGGTGTCAATAAATTGTCGAACTCGAACTACGATTGTGCTTTTTCTAATTTATTATTTCCTACCGTTTCCTGTATACCTTTAGAGATACTTTTATTTTCCAACGTGTTCGTAATTACACCGACGCCCACACTTTTTCAATTACGTGGCACTCAATTTTTCTATTTTACCCACCCCGTCTTCACGGAGCTGGCCGGGAGATTTAAGGCGTCGACCAAGGTAGGTGATTTTGGTTTGGAAAGTTTTTTTGGAGCATCACAAGTGGCGCCCAACGTGGGGCCTGAGGTTTGAAGGAGGTTTGGAGGATTATTTGGAGAAAATTTTTGGAAATTTTGGAGTTGGATTTTCTTTTTTTTTTGTTCGTTTTGCGATGTCCCGGAAAATTAGGATCAACCGGTTGGTGGCCGATGAACTCAAGTACGAAATGACGGTGCGTGGACTATCGGCGGACACAGTCGAAAAGATGCGGAAGGCATTGTCAAACGTGCAGAGGTTGGAGAGTGAGGGTCAAGGATTGACTCTCCCCGCATACCCACATGCCTTCGAAGAGGATGCCACAGCTGTCAAGACGAAGATTTTGGAGATCGAAAATTTGATATCCGCATTTACTGGAACGTCTGCTGACGGAGACTATCTGAAGATTGAGTCAAAGATAGCGCATACTCGGGGGCGGATTGAGCGTGCACTGGCAGTTACGGCTGAAGAAAAACGAGAGAGATCCGAGTTGCTGGCTTCGGCGCTTGTTTTGACAAGTGACCTCAGTAAACGACTTAAGGTGCTCAGGCGATCCACCATGCTGCACAGTCCTCCCGTGGATTTGAGTCTACAGCAAGACGGCTCCGGAGGGGTCAGTTCGGCATCGGATGATGACGAGATTGTCTCAAACGCTGGTGGAGCTTCTCTTCCGAGAGACTGGGACCGACCTAATACCAAAGCAGTACCGATCGTGAAGTGGGGTTTGAAATTTAGCGGAAGACCAAATGATTTGTCGTTGAGTGCCTTTCTGGAACGGGTGGAGGAGCTGGCCACTTCGAGAAGAGTCCCGCAGCGGCAGTTGTATGATTCGGCGATAGAACTTTTCTCCGATATAGCGCTGGTGTGGTACAGATCCGTGCGGAAGGATATACACGATTGGCCTTCCTTAGTAAGTAGTTTGAAGGAACAGTTCTTGCCTGCAGACTATAACGATCGACTTTTTGACGAGCTGAAGAGAAGAACACAGGGGCCTAACGAACCAATGGGGATCTATCTAGCGGTAATTAGGAACATGGCGACTCGACTTATAACCAACGTGCCCGAATCAACCCTAGTCAGCATAGCGCTTCGGAACATTACACCGTTCTATCAGGGTCAATTGGGACTTGAGAGAATCGACACGCTGGATAAGCTTCTGGACTTGGGTCGGCGAATCGAGGCTAAGAAGATTCGTATGGAGGAGTATCGGCCGCCATCGAGGAGGGCAACGGATTTTGCTGGCGACCTGGCCTACCTGAGCATTGATCCGGCGTACTCTTATGATGGCCTGGCGGTCGTTGAGGCAGTATCGACTCAAGTGGAACGAGGAGGTTGTTTCAATTGTAGGAGAATGGGACACAAGGTGCAGGACTGTAAGGAACCCAAAAACCTGCATTGCTACCGATGTTTCAAGCCCGGCTATACCACCAGAACGTGTCCAGGATGCAATAGACAACCCATGTCGGGAAACGGCAAAGGCGCCCATTAAGTAGTCCGGCAATGGGGAATAGACGCTTAAAGCCGGACACCAATATCAACATATTATATGCAGAAACTGCGGTCAGGCTGAGTTTTATTTTGGAGCACGCCGGAACCGACGAACGACCATACCTTCGAGTCGATATCCTGGGATGTGAGTTCTTGGGACTGTTGGACTCTGGAGCCAGCAGAACGGTTATGGGAGGAGAAGGTTGGGCTAGATTCGAAGGACTGAATATCACCCTACAAGACCGTCGGGTACTCTGTACAGTTGCGAATGGAGAGACCTGCACAAGCATCGGATATATCTCAGTACCCGTTCGACTAAAAGATAGAGTTCGACTTATCAACATATTGGTAATTCCCAGCTTGCCTCAACCACTGATCTTGGGAGCGGATTTCTGGAGATCGATGGGGATAGTTCCTAACCTAAGGAGTGACGAGTGGGCATTTGTAAAAGAACCGTCGTACCACATATGCGGCCTACAAACACACGATGAACTATCCACTGACCAACGCAGCAGACTCGAATCTTTGAAGGTACGACATCAACGACTGATGCGAACAGGACTAGGCTGTACAAACTTAATTGAACATACCATTCGTACGAACGCTCAACCGATCAAACAGCGGTATTACCCCGTATCACCTGCAATGCAGAAACACATCGACGCTGAACTGCGGGATATGCTGGATAAGGATGTCATAGAACCATCGAAGAGCCCTTGGTCGTCGCCGATAGTGATGGTCCCTAAGAAGGATGGGACTTACCGTTTTTGTGTGGACTATCGTAGACTGAATAACGTGTCAGAGAAGGATGCATACCCACTCCCATATATCTCCAGTATACTGGACAGGCTGCGCGATGCGAGATTTATGACCTCCCTGGACATCAGAAGTGCGTATTTTCAGATTCCGGTGGAACAAGAGTCCAGGAAGTACACCGCCTTTACGATCCCGAATAGGGGTCTCTTCCAGTTTAGGAGAATGCCGTTTGGATTGCACAATTCCCCAAGTACCTGGCAACGACTCATCGATAGCGTTTTGGGAGCCGACTTGGAGCCATGCTGCTTCTGTTACCTCGACGACATAATCATAGTCACCCAAAGTTTTGACCAGCATCTGGAGGTTCTCGAGAAGGTATTCACCAGACTTGGGGATGCTAACCTTACCCTCAATGCAGAGAAATGCAACTTCGGTAGATCTGAGTTGAGATATCTGGGTTATGTGGTCAACCGGAACGGTCTTTTGGTGGACCCGGAAAAAGTCTCTGCCATTGTCCGGATGGAGGCGCCGAGGAATGTCAGAGAGGTGCGCAGAACTTTGGGAGTAGCATCATGGTACCGACGTTTTATTCCTGACTTTTCTACCATAATTGCACCTATGACCAGCTTGCATAAGAAGAACAAAGTTTTCAGTTGGAGTGAGGACTGTGAGGATTCCTTTAATAAAATCAAGGACTGCCTGGCGTCGGCACCCATATTAAGCTGCCCCGATTTCTCGCTGCCATTTTGTGTACAGACCGACGCCTCCGCCTACGGACTTGGGGCGGTGTTGACACAACAGGATCCGGACGTGGGAGAGAGAGTCATCTGTTACCTTAGCAGAACCCTGAATAAGGCCGAGCGGAACTATACTACAACGGAGCGCGAATACTTGGCAGTGATATGGAGTGTAGAGAAGCTTAGACCATATTTGGAGGGCGTCCGATTTACAGTCATCACGGACCATCACTCACTCTTGTGGCTCCTGAAACTAAAGGACTCGAACGGACGTATAGCCCGGTGGAATCTACGCCTCCAACAGTACGACTTTGACGTTATCCATCGTAAGGGCCGGGATAATGTCGTACCAGATGTCCTGAGTCGTAGTGTAAAACTGGAGTCAGTAACTGCTATTGATCACGGCAGTGACGCATGGTATGCGGGAATGGGTAGGAAGGTGGCACAGAATCCCGTGTCTTACCCGCAGTGGAGAGTCCAGGACGGAAACCTCTTCAAGCTCCTAAGGGACGGGCCTGTTGACGAAACCCAGCGATGGCGAAGAGTGATTGCGCGAGGAGAGAAACCAAGTATCCTCAAAAGGTTTCATGACGAACCCACTGCCGGGCATATGGGAGTCTCGAAGACCTTCGCAAGAATTTCACAAGATTACTATTGGCCAAAGATGCGCATAGATATTGCTGGATATGTCAAGAAATGTATCATATGCCAAAAGCATAAGGTGGAGCAAAAACGACCAGCGGGCTTAATGATTCCCACTAGCGTGCCCAATAAACCATGGGAGATTGTTACTACCGATTTGGTTGGACCGTTGCCACGGTCTCACCAGGGGTACCGATTCATCTTGGTCGTGATGGATTGCTTTAGCAAATTTCCTTTGTTCTTTCCCCTACGCGCAGCTACCGCCAACCTGGTTGTCAAACACATAGAAGAGCACGTTCTAATGGTGTTTGGAGTCCCTCACACCATCATTTGTGACAACGGGGTACAATACCGAGGAAAGGAATTTGTGAGGTTGGCTAACGAGTATGACATCCGGATAAAATATAATGCCCTCTACCACCCCCAGGCGAATCCCGTCGAACGGTTGAATCGAGTGCTCAAGACGATGTTGTCCAGCTATGTCAAGGATAATCACAAGGACTGGGCAAACCATCTAGCTAAGTTAGGGTGTGCCGCTAGGACGGCTAAACACGAGAGCACCGGAATGACACCATATTTCATAAATTTCGGTAGGGAAATGATCGTGAAGAGAGATGTCGGATTGACGGTCCCATCGGTGGAGGAGTCGGCCAATGGTGAGAAACCTATGGCCCTTTTTGAAAGGATCACCAAGTATGTGACGGATCGTCTCAAGAGAAAGGGACAAGAACATAAGTCTCACTACGATCTGAGGAGGCGTCACGACGGGTTTACGGTGGGCCAGTTGGTGCTCAAACGAAACTATGTCTTGTCCGACGCATCGAAAGATTTTGCGGCTAAACTCGCCCCAAAATACATCGGACCCTACATCATAATTAGAAGAGTGTCTCCTTGGACATACGAACTCGAGAAGTTGGAGAATAAGAAATACAGCGGTGTTTGGCACGCGAAAGATCTAAAGGCCTACCAATCGAACGACCTCTTTGAATAAGGTTACTTTGCCCTGTGGTTCCGGGCATAGAATCGGACTACCGTAAAATCGGCGTTGGGTAAGAACCCCATGAACGAGACGGCCTTATCCGGAACGTTGTCATCGCTCCGTGGAGTCAGTTCAGTAGGAAATCCTCTATCCTTATAATCCTTATGTATGTTTATTTCTTTATAATTTGGTAAACTATCTTTAATTTCTTTTTACTCTTCATTCGAGTTCGACCTTTTTGTTGTACATTTTGATATTATAATTGTTCATAACTTCAATTTTGCCTTGTAAACTTGTAGTTTACATTTAACTTGGGGGGGATTTGTCACGTCCATATTTTGCAGTGTGGCCAAGGTATATTTTTGTTTTGTTTTATTGTTGGAATTTGCTGTTAAATCTGATAAATTTCGGGGGTTGCGTTCGTTTATATTTCTGCATAGGTTGGAGGCCGTACTGACTGGTTGGGTTCTGTTTGGTGAGTTATGTATGGTTCCACTTTTGACTCTTAGATGGCGCCTGGCGCAATTGTGTTTTATAATAACTTATTGTAATAAGTTAAGTTACGTTAATTTTTCAACTATAATTTGCAGTCGGTTCGATCTATTAGCCCTCATATAGGTCTAGTATTATTTTCATAATTTTTGTCACTGTTATTCCTTCAGAATTAAAGACTTAAAGTTTATTATTTGAACGTTTCGATTTTGAGTCATTTTTCTAGAATATTCTACACGGGAACTGGTTTTTATAAAGGAAAATGTTTATAAATTTGACCCCTTGCCTATTAGTGCTCTCTTTTCCGTTTTAATTTCAATAAGTGAACAACGAATCTTGCGTTAGCAGAGTTAGTGTCGCGTTTGGTTGGAGGCAGTTTTGATTTTTGGTTTAAATTTTGGAATTTAGTGATCAAACTCCTCACCTTTATTGGGATCTGTCACCATTCGTTTTACACTACGCGTGATTAATTGGACTATTGTTGGAGTTCACCACGCACGGCTTTTTGCCGGTTTTGAAACTCTCCTAACGCAACTTCACAAGCCGTTTAAAAACTGAAGGTAGGCCTCTTTTAATTTCTATACTCTTTGGATCTGGACTGATTGCAAATTTGGGTATTTGTCTAGGCTTTTCTTGTACGGGGACCACTTATAATTGACTGTAACTGTGGCTGGGTTATCTATTGCGTCATAAGCTTCGTACACGTGGTGTACCTATTGAAACAGCGTACCTACGTCCAGGATTTAATTAATTACGCCCAGAAAACCAGACCAACCATCTAAAGAGTCAATTGGGTTTTTTTTTCTGCAAGAACCAACCGCCGGTCAACCACGTGTCTCCGACCTGTTGAGGAAGGGAATGTGCAGCAGCTTCCGTTTTTGGAAAAGAAGTTAATACAGGTTAGCTTCGATAGAACTTTTGTATTTGTGAAACTAAACGCCGTAATTTTGATTTTGTGTAACCACGCCTATTTTTTTATTTAACTTCAGTAGTCACGTTTTTTTATCAGCAAATCATTACTTTTTTTTCTGTCTTTGTATTGTACGGAATATAGAACCTGCCAGTAATTATACCATACCGGTATATTACTATTCTGACTAGGCCTAATCAGCAACGTTTTTATTCCCATAATTAATATTTAATTACTTAGTTCATTTTTTTGTATATTGCATTGTGAAGCTGGTACAATTTTTAAGTTGTTTAGGATACAATGTTTGTGGTATTTTCTTTTATTATCGGTCATTTCACACTTAATTAAATTATTTTAACGGCTAATGCTGGTCGACAAATAATAGTTTATTCACATTTATATTATCATTGTATTATTTTTTTTTATATATTCCAATTTTGATATTGTTTTTTATTTGTTTTTTTACCGGGGTTACACTGCAGAGGCTTTTATATTATCATATTATTTTAGTAATATTGCTCCTGTGGATATTACAGTTTTCCTTTACCAGTGCCGTACTTATTCATTTGTATTTTTTTATCTTGATTGTTGGGATCATTTATTTGGTTTAAAGTTAATCCAATTGTTAGTGTTGGCATTGAAATTTATTGTAGATATTTTTTTGTATAGCTACCTTCTGGTATTTTGACCTTGGTGTCAATAAATTGTCGAACTCGAACTACGATTGTGCTTTTTCTAATTTATTATTTCCTACCGTTTCCTGTATACCTTTAGAGATACTTTTATTTTCCAACGTGTTCGTAATTACACCGACGCCCACACTTTTTCAATTACGTGGCGCTCAATTTTTCTATTTTACCCACCCCGTCTTCACGGAGCTGGCCGGGAGATTTAAGGCGTCGACCAAGGTAGGTGATTTTGGTTTGGAAAGTTTTTTTGGAGCATCACAACACTCCTAAAGCATAATCCATAAATTTACCCGAATCGAGGTAAAAAATAACGAAAACTGGGCCGAAAATGGACGAAATCGAAGGCCTAAGCGCTGTGGAATCAAATTTTAGGCGGAAAATCGGCGCCTGCGGCGCCGATTTTCGCTTCTCCGAGGAGCAGACCTTTCCCCCGATTCGCCGATTTTCGTAAACTTCTTGCGCGGACTGTGTTAGACTTTTAGTATATAGTAGGGATAATATAATAAAATATACAGGGGGTTCCATTTAAAAAATGTACATACTTTCCGTCACACCTAAATGCAACACCCTGTATAAATGAAAATAATTTTACGGTATAGATAATGGCGAGTTAAACAACTTTTGTATAAAATATTTTTTTCTTTATCAAACGATTTATTAACTATCGACGGCCGAGATGTCGACTGGATTCCGTTAATAAAACTACACTCTTCTTACATCTGTCAAGCTGTCGGTGTCTTTATTTATCACCTTCATCAGGACTCAATAGTTACAATAGTTACAATAGTTTCAAACACAATCAATTTTCCACCTGAAAACATGGATAAATAATGTAATAGAATTTGACAAAGATTTACTCACATGTAAATTTGAGGTTATGAGGTTACAAAGTTACAGCTACGCCATACCATCAAAATACAATCTCTACAACTATACACACACAGGATCTCCAACAATAAAAAATAAAGAGATTAATTACCGAATATAACAAAAATGTGTTTATTGAACCAATTTTCACATCCACGCACACAGATTTAGACTAGATATAGTTTGTGAACATTAACTTAGTGATTTGATTACGGCGTTGTTTCTTTTATGTGTTTTGATTTTATTTGATTGTAGCTAGGCTGACGATGAAACCATTCGAAACCAGGTACCAAAAGACATTAAACAATTTCATTGGATAATCTTTTACGACTTTTATTCCCCCCAACTTTCGCCAACGAGTATGGAGGCATAAATCTTAAAACATGAACAGATAACATAAACTGCATTTTTCATGGAATAATTGACCACATGCTCAAATATCCTTTCAAAGATATGAGTAACCACAATTACTTACAAAAAATCTGATGTAGCCAGGCACACGACTTTATCATACTATATATAAAAACAATAATTTAGCTGCATGAGATTCTATTTGATCGAGATTGCCTATGTCTGCATTAAAATAAAACTAGTAGAACTAGATAGATATTATGTCGATTAAGCTGCGTTCGGATATTGTACACCGTTGACACCGGGTACACCGTTCAAATGACACTTACGTGTTATTGTGTGTAAAAGGTGACGGTGTACAATATCCGAACGCAGATTATATTGACAGTAGGTGTTGTCAAATGTATGTCAAAACATTAGCCTGACATTACCTACTGTCATTAGAATCATAATTTCTGACATATCCTGGCTACTAGTTTAAATGCAGTACGACCGATCTCGATGAAATAGAATTTGCTCATGCAACTATACTATTGATTGTACCAAAAAATGTCATAGTCATAAATTATTCAGAATTTCCTCATCTTTAATTTATTATTTAACTATTTCGACGAAATTCCAGAAATGGCGGCTTATTTGCAAAATCTTTCAAAAATGCTAAGACTAAACCTCCAGTTCCTTTGAACCCCTTTCAACAGAAAGCTTTTCAGCTCTAAGTTTGGTTATGAAACTTATAAATATGAAGTTTCGTCCCGATACCTTTAGTAGTTTCTCCGGAATCGTCGTCACAAAAAATGGGTACACACACACACACACACACACACACACACACACAGACATTTTTTTATACCTTGGTCAAAAATGTTCAGGGGACCCAAAAAGACATATTTCCGCTAAAATCTCAAAAATTTTTTTTGGCACGATTACAATACTTTGCATAGGTACTGCGTATGATAAAGTAAAAAGAAACTCACAACCTTTCCTTACCTTTACAATATTACGGAATTCAGACAATACTCACAAATCTTCGACATATAATTATATGAGTGAACATATTATTATCAGTACGTTGTTCCAAAACAAATGTACAAAAATCTCGAAACAAATCAGAACGATGTCGTTTGGATACAAAGAAGAGCCAAATACCTCCCATATAAACCAATTTGAGCAATAATGATAGTAGACATACTTTTCAGTGCTCCTTTGCACTGGCAACATAGGCTACATAGGTTTATTAAAAATGTAGGCATCTCCCACAATTCAGCGACAAATTTTGCAGATTTCTAGTTTTTAACAATTTATTGCATTAGAAACTATATTTTGGATTATATTTTGTAATAATTCAATAATTAAGTAAGTGCAATTATTTTGATTGTTTACGTAGGTAGGTCAAAAGCTCCAATTTGCCAAGGTTTAGCGAATATCTCAGAAAAAAAAATCACTCACATCCTTATGTATTTAGGTGTGCGATGTGAAAGTGATATTTCTGAAGTATTATGGATATGTTAATGGATTTACATGCGGTTGTTTATATATATATATATCCTCCCCACGCTAGTTCGTTCATCAGGCTCCGTTCACTTTATCAAATGCCCAGGAATTAGAGGCCACCATTCCACAATTTAAAGTGAATGAACATTCCCGGCGAAGACGGTCAGAGAAAGACAGAGCCGGATAGGCGGGTCCGTTCGTCCATCACAATTAGGAGCATTTGTCCGAGATTTGGATTTGCGATGCACAGATTTTCATTATCAAATCTGCTCCCCTTTCAGCTGACCGCAAAGTGTTCCAGTTTGAGAAGCAACCGCAACAAAAAATGATCACGGTGAGTTTAAGCGAGATTGGCACTTCAGCTCAGCTCACATTAGTGGACTTAGGCCTAATCGGGTCATCGGCAATCGGCCCAGAGGCAAACGATCTCGTTGCTTATTAATTTTGCTCTTCGTTTTTTCTTTGTTCTCGCATTTCCGTGGCATAGTAGATTTGCTCCATTAATTCGTATCAGTGATAGTAACTCTTTTTTGCATCTTTTGATATATAAGTACGTCGTTCAGGGAGATTTGATGGTCAGAACTTCTTCGTTCACTGTAGCCAGCACAGCTATGTATAAGTTTATAGTGCTTTTCACCGCCCTACTGAGTGTACTCGTAGTATATGCCGCACCTGATGGCGCAGAATTTAGTCATGGGCTACAAATTTTAACTAAAGTAGCCAGGCAATACTTAAACAGTCAAACTGATGATTTGAAGATTGGCGATGGCGTACACTTAATTAATACGGCTAGTGCTAATGATGCCAGGGCCAACCTTGACGATGGAAGCTTTGTGGGAGCAGTGGAAAATTATCTGAAAACCCACGAAATTAGAATTAAACTACCCGAGTTGATGCCGGACGAAGGAATTGGAAGGGCGTTCAAGACCGTTTTGGATTCAGCCAATGACATTGGTAAGAAAAACTGACTAATATTTTGCTAAACATTGATATTCAAGAACGTAATCCATTACGTAATTGTTAACAAATACATCAACATTGTCGCATACAATTCCAATTTAAAACTTATACAATTGATAGGGTTTATTATACTCTTAGAAAAAGTATTAGTACACCTAATAGGTAGCTTTAGTTTGCAAAAGGTTGGACAGAGTTATTAACTTTTTTAGCAATTATGATGATTTTGGGGCCCTACTTAACACCATAAATTTGCACCTCTGCCAAAATTTGTGAATTTGGCATTCTTCAGAAACAAAATAGGCAGCCGAATATTCAAATATCTCGTTCCCACTGATGCATTTTACGGCAAAAGTAGTTCTAGATCAATTTGTACAATTTACTACCAGTTCTGTATTAGATAATTTTTTATTGGATTATTATTAATTTGCGAGTGTTTGTTAGTGCGCAGTGTAAGAACTTGTCGCAGATAAAATTTCGGATTTTTATTAGGGACCCAAAAATACCATAATTGCCAAGTATAAACATTAGTCGACCTTGTAAGATCCAGCCACTATTATAATTATAATTATTTTCACTAAACCGTCGCGTCGTTTAGATTCTCCCTATAGAAAAAGTTGCAACTTTCTATGCCTTTAGACAATCTTGACGACTGATTCCTTACAATGTTGTAAACAAATTAAAACGCCTTGAACATCAAAGTTCAGCCAAATATTCCTTTCCGATATAGTTTATCCAGGCGAATGTATCTACTAGTATTATTCTTTTAAGCCCCATGTCTGAAACATCATATGAAGATTCAGTATTTTGTTTTTAAATCAAGACAATACATCTTAAAATGTTGCAAATGGTCATACTTGCAGAAAATCATGATAATGAATTAAGAGTATTCAAAACCTCTAAACATCTAGTACAAACAATAAGTATCCTGATCTTCAAACACGGAGTTACTTCGGAATTTAAGTAAATTAGAGGGTGTACAAAGTAGTGGCCTATGAGTGATCAATGATCACACTCATGATGATAGCATTGTCATAGATTACAATGATGGTGCTTTTAATGTAAACGTTTTAAAGCGGCAAACTGAAAACATCCACAGTAAAAGTTTAGATCAAGATAAAGATGAATGGGTTTAAAAAATATATGTACATAAAAAACTGAATGTTTCCTTTGTTTCTTTCTAATAAATTACATTAATTATTCAACCACACTGTTCACTTTCTCCGATGTCAAATACAATGAAAACTCTAAATAAGTACAAAACCAATTATTGTACGATTGTGAAAAAGTAGAAAGTTTAGTTTCTGTTTTCAATGCAGCGGGTTGCCATCGGTCAAGGTTACTTACACGTATATACATAAATAATTACATCCTTTCATTTCTAAACCTACAGAAAGTAACCTTAAATTATAACCAATGCAAAGTAGGTAATAACAAATACAAATGTACAGCTTCTAAAAATAATCATAATTTAAACCTAAGGGAATAATTTCATCGGCCGGCCTACCAAATAAGTAATGGGATTCCTAAGTTTTTTAGATAGAACCAGAATCGTACACACGTGTATCTTATTATTTTTAGCTGATCAACTTTTCTGATTCTATCTCAAATTTTGCTGGTTTGGCTACCCTTAAATTTATAGAGTATAATAAGTTACTCACCGTAATCTATATAAGGTCGTAAATGTTATATATTTTACTATATACCCCTTTAATGTTGCCGGTTATTAACAAAGCATCAGTTATTCCTTGAACTACTAAATTATTAAAAGAACACCTTGCATATGTTATATATTTTAATTTCAAACTGCCTAAATTACTAATTTTCTTCCGGTTCATAAGACTCATTGTCATCAGATAAGATATATGAAATTCCTACGTCGGTTGCGGGGCGAATGGCTCTAGTGGTAGAGCGTTGGCCTACTGACTAGGAGGTCCGGGGTCTGTGCAGTGGCGGCTCGTGACTTCTTCGGACGGGAAGGCACCGGAGGTAATGCGGAGAGACCGGAATTTTTGCTTCAACTTTATCACAGTTTTTAAAATGTTTAATATCGAAAATTAAGTACAGAAAAAAAACTCATTTCTGTTCAACTTTCTCGACACTGTTTTATCTGTGTTAGAGTTTCTACCTGCGTAATTAATAAATCCGGTCTAGGGTGACCCATATTTTTTAACTCTGTTTTAACGTCATGCAAAAGAGCATTATTTTTGATCAGGTCGGTAATGTTATTTACTGAATTCATTGTTGAAACACTTGGAACGTCAAAAAGCAACGGTAAATAAATACACGCAAGTCACTTCACGCTAAGCGGGGCAAACTAGAGATTGTCCCGCTGGCAGGCTAAAATCGCGTTCTATCCCCACCACCCAGCCGCCGTCTGAGTCCACTTCGCTATAGCCGTTGCGGGGCAATGTGCGAGATGCCCCGGCTCGCAACTTTCGAAGTTGACGCTGGCTCTGACGAGGTATTAGCTATTGCTACTTCTAAAAACATACGTTTGCTTACTTAAAAACATACCAAACTTACTATTTGTTATCAAACTTATCAGAAAACCATGCAAATTAGATATTATAATTAATGTATCTATTAGATGAAATTTATCAGGGGCAGTGCCCCACTGCCCTCCCTGCAGCAGCCGCCACTGTCCGGGGTTCACACCCAGGACGAAGCCGTAAATGCGTCCCGCCGTCTTTCGGAAGAGACGAAAAACCGTGGGGCCCGGCAACCAGTTGTACACCTCAGCTAGTCGATATGACTGTATAGTAGTGAGGGAAAAGCTCAAAGTGCCAATTGTGGCCTAGGAGCTGCGCGGAAAAAACCGCACCCCTACCATACATTTTAGCTACGTCGGTAAAAGTGAAACGTGTAATATTTTTCTAAAAATTTTAAATGGAGTTGTATTACTAATTAAGTTAAATATTTATTTTTAATATAAATTTTTGTTTAGGATCTCCAAGGGGCAAGGGAGGTCTAGGGGGCGGCAAAGGTGGAGGAATGGGGGGAGTGATGATGATGGGCCTCATGATGGGTAAAATGATGGGTGCCTTAGGTCTCGGTGGTGTGGGTTTGTTAGCCATGAAAGCACTCATGGTGTCCGCCATGGCCCTAATGCTGTCACTAATCATAGGACTGAAGAAGTTGGTATCATCGGATCATGACGATGGTGGCGGTCACACCGTTATCCATGCAAGCCCAAGCCACGGTGGTGGATACGACCACAGAAGAAAGCGAGAAGCTGCTGATATGGCCTACAGTGCATATAACGAATATAAAGAAAGTAGTTAAGAATGTGTAGTGATTTCTTTGTGTAACATACTGTCGGGTTTAATATTTAAACCCTCCTTCTTTCGTCTTATCCTTTATACGTCATCCGCAGTTATTTATTAGTAATTTATTGTATTTAAATTTTTTCGTTGTAAAGTGCATGCAAAATAAAAAAAGAATTGTTTCTGAACTCTGTAACTTTTCGATTCCATTCTACTTATAGAGTTTCTCCGCCTTTCACATTTTTTTTTCTGAGAGACGTTCCTTGTTTGTGGCCACCAAGAAAGTCAATATCAAGTCCGTAACCCAGTGGAACACTGACCCCGATTTCTATCGAACATCTGTAGCGTGAAGAAACAGGTGTCCGTGAAGTGAATACGGTGGGGAAAACACCTTGTGGCCGAATGAGGAACTGGTTCTGGAGGGGAGTACAACGCATCAATGAACTTGGCGGATGCAAGAAGGCCAAGGAAAGTGTTGTTCCGGGTCTACTTCTTAGTAGGTCAATAAACTAAGAGAAATTGATGTGGTCGATTATCAATATACTCATTTAATGGTTCTAGCTATTAACGGAGATAAATGCCGAATGGTACCAGAAAATAATGATTAATACGAAAAGAGAAATAATAAATAAAGAGCAATTATTTTTTATTTTAGCTGCAATCTCATTGTCATTAAGAATTTATTAGTACAGCATGCTGTGGGAAGTGTGGCTGGTTCCGATGCTTCCTTCACCTTTCGGTACCTCAGAGCAGTCTGTTAACCTAGCAGGTTTTCCTGCAGCTTTTATAAGAATGTTCTGAGACCTACATACCTAGATTTCTCAGTTGGATGAGGCAGTACGCTGAATTCGTAAGAAATTTAACCTTAGTTATTTATAGTTTTTTTTAATGGCCCATAAAATCTAAACATATGAGAATTTTAAATTGACTTTTTAAACAAAAATAGGTACGACAGTCTAAATACGTTTGTTTTGAATCTTGTCGCCATCCAATAATTAAAAAATAGTTGCATATGTACAATGTATACAGGGTGAGTTATTAGTATCCCGGCGGTCGATAGTTCGATAGTAAATCGTTCGAGAAAGAAAAAAATATTTTAAACAAAAGTTGTTTGGCCCGCCATTTTCTATAACGTAAAATTATTTTCATTTATACAGGGTGTTGCATTTAGGTGTGACGGAAAGAATGTAATTTTGTTTAATGGAACGTCCTGTATATTTTACTATATTATAAATACTACCTACTAAATTTGTTTATACAACCGTGTATGTTGCTAAGTCACAGCGTTAATAGTTCCGGAGATATTCAACTGTTTTTCCAAAGTATGCCCGTTGCAGGATCTTTTTAAAAACTGTGTAAAAAACGACATTTTTGCCGATTTTTCCTTTAAACTATGTGAGACATTAGTCAAAGCCAGTAGGTAGATGATAGTATCTAAAGATATTAGATACACTATACAGGCTGTTCATTGAACTTAGTAAATTTTGATGTTTTTCAAATGACTTTTTCTCGAGTTTTTTAAATGTAACACTCTGTATAATATGTGTTGGCTGTAATAACCCTTTATTTCGCTCCAATTTACGTCTAGTACGTCATACACCAAATGTTACTATTTTTTGTGATATTTGCAATTGAACGAAAATGTAATGCAATTGTAAATTTTAATATTGCTGTGAATAAGGTATTTGGTAGTTTGATATTAAGTCTTCAAGTGGCGGTAGAAAAGATAATTTAGAAGTGATTTAACCAGCTTGATTACTACAAAGTATTACCGTTATCAACATATTAATAATTTTATATGAAATTTTGTTATTTTGCCGTGTAGCGTAAGGCAGCCGAACACGCGATTTAAAAATTTCTAATTACTGCTAAAGTAAACCCTGAACCCTATACTTTCCCGTTATCTATCGTGAAAATTTATTGACTTCTTAGTGTTGAAAATCAGATTTTCTTTGATGTGATTTATGTGCTCACACTCAAAAACCAAATATGCAACAAAAACAAACTGATAGGCATCTTTAGATTCAGATTTTCATTCATAGCACAAAATCTATTAAAAACACTTCCAACACTGCCAAGTTGCGCCTCGGCGTTCTGTATATATGAGTGAAATTAGTTTTAAAATATCATCATTAACAGAGGCACAATCTTCCGAGATCGCACTGTTGAGACACCCTGTATTATATATATATATATATATATATATATGTAGGTATCAAATTAAAAAAAAAAAAAAGTCTTATTTTTGAAGATAGGTGGCTATGATCTCAAACTTGAATATAATATTTAGTTTACCATTAACATTATTCGGTAATATTGGAAATACAGGTACCTACTGTTACCTACATTATATAGATACATTTACATACTCTGAACTGCCGGTGTATGGTACCGTCTACATACATTTTAAGATGTGATTCTTTTGGTTTTAAACCCGTTGTCAATTTTTATTACATAATATTTTTTTCTGGACAATGCAATAATAAAGAAGCTACGGCAGCATCCGTAGCTTTACTGAAAAAATATCGCCGTATATAACAAAATATGAACGACAAATGTGCGCCCTAAGCAAAGTCTTGATAATTGCCAATTTATTGAGAATACTACCAAATCGAAATATGTCACATAAGATGCAATGGAAATGCTCATAATGCAACACATTGCATAAGTGGAAGTCTACTCCAAAAGGTTCAGTTGGGTTTTTAAACGCCTCTCGATGGAATTGACACCTGTATTCATAGCTGGTAATCTCATCTCCCGCATTTCTTGGTTTTTTTAGAAAGCTTTTATGTGTTAAATTTAAATCAAGCTGAATTTATGTAACTACCAAATTGGATACATATCTATACTGGTCATTATGTCTACGTGGCTTCTATATTGAATCGCTGAAAGCAATTGGGATTAGGTAATCTTCAAATAAAAGCAAGACAAGTCCAAAGGCGATGTGCTATCGTTTTTCAATGGCAGACCTTCATGCTTATTATTATCCGAAAGGACGAGGGTCGTCCTACTCAAACTTTGTTCAGTGCTAAACAATCATACGAATCGGCCATCACGACCCTTGTTAAGTAGTATTCTCCCAAGCAATAATTAAAAATCTTTTTAAGTGTTCTATTTTTTTGCAATTGCATCACAGTGGAGTGATTGGAAAAAAAGGCATACCGCTTTCTACTTTACTCTTTCTGTTTATCTTGACAAATTAAAAAAAGTAAGCAAATAAATTTGAATAATTTTAGTCGCAGAACCGCGAAAATACGGCCGATATATGTATATATGTTAAGGTTATAGTAATAAAAAAAAAGGTTAATATTAATAATTACCGGTTATTATTAATAATAGCCAAGTGGCGAGGTTAAAGTGAAGAATATATCACATGAATCGGCTATTATTAATAATTTCCAGCATGCTGTAGTCAATGTGATATATTTGAATTCGATATTGCATTAAGGTGATGCTACAATATAATAGAGCCTCAGAGTTGGAAGTCTGTTAGTATCTACATAATCGCCACACAACGAATCTATTCACTGGGTTTTCAGTGTTGGGCCTTTAGTGACGTTAGTCCTGACTAACTTATTTAGTAACTCATGACTAAAATAAGGAATATTATCAAAACGAGACTAAAAGTGCACAAATGTGATACAGATTTTATTTGAGTTACCTACTGTTAATTTTATTTATTAAGAATATATTTTGTTTTTAAACTAATTCCTGGGCTTGAGAATTATTTTGTTTTTGTTATTGTTATAGTTTTTCATATAGCTAAATAAATAATGTATTTAAAAGTCTTTTTTTTTGTTGGTGATAAACACTTTTATAATATTGTTGTTAAAAGGCTATGCATAAGACTCAAGATAACTAAGAAGCACATCTGATTTATAAACACATGTTTAAACGAATACCTCACACCTAATTTTGCAAAGATTAAATCCACTATGCTGTCAACGAGGGAGAAGCTGGAGCGATGATACTAATATATACTAATTGAGATTTTACTTTCCAAATCATTTTTGTTCGGTTTTTTGTGTTACATTTGTTGCGCGATTACTTTTGATTGTGTTGTGTTTTTTCTAGCTTTTGGCTGATGATGATCTAAGGATTGAAAATAGTACCAAAGTAAATAAGTTATTTGTGCAAAATTAAATGGTTTTAATTAACTCCTTTTCTTTATCACTTTTATAATAACCGCCTTATAAAACAGATTATATGCGTCAGATATTAGATATGCTTATGGTAGGTATAGGTGATGGACAACCTAATGTAGGGAAGATTGGGGCAAGTTGTTACAATAAATACATTTTATTTTATAAATTTTTGATAAATTTTAGTATGGAATGGTTATCTGTTGAGAAAATTGAAATAGTGTTCATTTATGGTGAATCTGGTAGGAATCTTGATGATGCTGTCTATCTTTATGCTCAGCGTTTTCCAGACAGGGTGCGGTCACGCACATTATTTTATCGTACTGTCAGACAGTTTAGTCATCGACCTCTACATTATTGAACGCAATTTTAACCGTGAAATGTACAGCAATATTCTGGAAAATGAACTGCCAATATTACTTGAAGACGTAGCAAGAGAATATGTGGTACCAATATGACAGTTCTCCAGCACATTATTCGGCAGTAGTACGTGAAATATTTAATCGAAATTTTATGGTCGCTGGATCGGTAGGTGTAGTCCAATACATTGCCCTACCAGATCTTACTGCGCTATATTTCTTTTTGTGGGCTACCTAAAAGACTACGTATATCAACAAGTGCCAACTACTCTTGAGAACATGAATGAGAGAATCAGGAATGCATCCGCTCCAATTAAAGCAGACACACTTTTCAAGTGTGTACAATCATTTGAAACTCGGATGAATAAATGCAACAAAGTTGAAAGTCATCATTTCGAACACCTAATTTAAAAGCGAGAGGCGAGGGTACTCAAGTAAATTAAGTACTCCGATAGACGAGAGGCAAGGGGGCTCACGGGAATCACGCATCCCGGTAGGTGACAGGCGAGGGGACTCACGTTAATCAAGCAACCCGATAGGTGATGGGCGAGGGGACTCAAGTTAATCAATCACCCCGAAGGGATTGCTACGTCGACGTCGTTGTTCCTGGGTTATGCTAAAAGTTGTTTAGAACAAAAAGTAGTATTTGTTTCAGCAAATGTATTGCAGCACCGAATGTATTGGTTCTCAACTAAAGTAATCGGAAAAATTAAATTTTGTCGATTCAGCGCCATTTATCATGAATCGATATTTTTTGAAGTACTACCCGAATCTGCCATAAAAAATTGGGGTACCGACTTATGATAACAAAGTTACTCGCCACCCAGCCACAAGTGGAGTAGAAGGGGGGCTAATTTTAGCCCAAATGAATCTCCCCCCAATAATATTAACATTTTATTTCAAACATTTTCTTCGTAGATTCGACTTCCTCCAGGTATTTAAAAATTACCGGGTTAAAAAGGTTAAAAAAAATTACTCGGTATATATACAGGGTGAGCCACTAGAGTCGCAGTGGTAGATATAGCAGTTATCTTAGAGAAGGAAAATATATTTATATTATTATTATATTTTTTGAAGTACTACCCGAATCTGCAATAAAAAAAATGGGGTACCGACTTATGATAACAAAGTTACTCGCCACCCAGCCACAAGTGGGGTAGAAGGGGGCTAATGTTAGCCCAAATGAATCTCCCCCCTCCCTCCAATAATATTAACATTTTATTTCCAACATTTTCTTCGTAGATTCGACTTCCTCCAGGTATTTAAAAATTACCGGGTTAAAAAGGTTTAAAAAAATCACTCGGTATATATACAGGGTGAGCCACTAGAGTCGCAGTGGTAGATATAGCAGTTATCTTAGAGAAAGAAAAAATATTTATATTATTATTATATTTTTGAAGTACTACCCGAATCTGCAATAAAAAATGGGGTACCGATTTATGATAACAAAGTTACTCGCCACCCAGCCACAAGTGGGGTAGAAGGGGGGCTAATGTTAGCCCAAATGAATCTCCCCCTCCCCCCAATAATAATAACATTTTATTTCAAACATTTTCTTCGTAGATTCGACTTCCTCCAGGCATTTAAAAATTACCGGGTTAAAAAGGTTAAAAAAATCACTCGGTATGTATACTGGGTGAGCCACTAGAGTCGCAGTGGTCGATATAGCAGTTATCTTAGAGAAGGAAAAAATATTTAATACAAATATTGTTCGGCCTATCAATTTCTACAACGTAAAATTATTTTCATTTATACTGGGTGTTGTATTTAGGCGTGGCAGAAAAGAACTTTTTTAAATGGTATGTCCTGTATATTATAACATTATGTTTGCGAAGAAAATTGTCTTACCACTTGTATTATGTCATATCGACGTAAAGCTAATAGTTTCTGCGATATTAAATGTTTTAATAAAAAATAGCCGTTGCAAGCCATTTTGAAAACTAAGCAATAACGACATTTTTGCAAATATTTTCTTACAACAAAGGCAAATAGGCAGTTTTCCAGCTTTTAGCGGTATATGCCTAAAAAACTAAGCAATAGAACTAAATACTTAAATCTAAATATTATCGAAAAGTATCTATAGTGTCTCTGAGTTAAACGCGTCCATAACAGGAAGTAGTGAAAGTTTATTTTCGTGCATATTCAGAAAATATAAATTTGACACCATCACCAATAGTACCTAACAAAGATTTTGTAAGGTTAGAAAATAACATCCGAAATGCCTTATATAGTGTGTCTTCAGTTGGATCTAACTATATCTCTAATGGAACTTTTGACAGAAATTCCTCGAGAAAAGGCAAAAAAAGTCCATTGCCTTATCCAGAATTTTAATTTAAAAAATTTATCAAAATCTCGTTTGCAGTCGACTATGGTAATATGGCTTTGCATTAAGTATTGGAGATCTAAACCTTGTATAAAGAATGAATGACTGAATTATATATGACTGAATAATGCACAATTGAGTCGTTTCGTATCAAAACCAGCTCAATCATTTTTTTATAAATTTTACAGGAGAGAGAAAAAACGTTTCATGCTCTGCCCATTTAGTTTTTCCAAAATATTTTTTTTTCGTTTGCACAGCCTATGGGGTGTGATATTTGTTCAGTTTTAAGTTCGCAGATCTGTATAATTATTTATAATTAAAAATTGTTTGGATTAAGCTGGTTTTGAAAAAATCCCAGGGAAAATCTCTAAAAAAACATTAGTCTACTACTGGGAGGTATTAACACACTTCTTCGAATCATGATTATAATTATAAACCTATATTTTTATTATGAACATATTTATGATATAACTATAAACAAAATCATAATTATTATTTGCCATTAGATCAAAACATTTTCATGGGAGTTTACGTTGGCAACACATCCGCGTTTGACGAAGAAATTATCTTGTTGAATGTAAGTCCTCGCTATGTATAATATTTGAGGACTTCGATGGCCATCCACTGATCCCCAAAATGTTTGGCGAGCTAATTTTTCACGTGATTAATCTTTGCTTGAGCATCAGGAACGCCAGTAGCCGCAGAGGAAGGTTCCTCTGTGGAAGTTTTGAATTGTTGTGCGTTTCTTTGACACTCTTTTGAAAGGTCCAAGGTCCAAATTATAACAAACCTCTTACTTCGGTATAATTTTGTTCCTGGTGAGCAAAAATCCTTTCGAAGCTAAAAATGTAAAATGCCAGTTATCACTGTACTGTGATGTGCAAAATAGAGGATACAGTACAGTAGCTTAAAAATCGTAACCAGTTCGTTCCCAAGAAGCAAAAACAAAGTGGTTGCTAGCTGAGGACGAAACGCTGTATATTCTTAGGGTCTATCTGTTTTTCTTCTTTATTTTCTTTTCTATACGGCCGAAAACGCGGTCAGATGGTATGAAGGAATGCCCACTATAGGGAAAACTACTTCAATCGTCTTGACGTGTGCTGGAGCAATTTTAAGGAGCCAAAAACTCAACTTTCCAATCAGTGTGGTTTTATTTTGTTTTACGTCACAAAAGCACCCAACCATTTCAACCTCAGGAGGCATTCTGACATGGTTGAGCAAAAACTCATAAACTGCCGATGATATATAATTTGAACTTTTTTCTGCTCGTTCTCACACCAATAATACACTGCATTGCTGGGAGTTTGAGTTTTTTGTCGGGTAGCGCACATAGCGGCCTGCAGTGGAAGCATGGATTGACGTGGGTTTAAAAAAATAATGGTTGTTGACTTAGGTTTATTTACATCCTTATCAAAAACTTTGTGGAAGTCTTATGTTACGTATGTCAAACGATAAAATATCATCTGAATATGACACCACTGAATATGAACATATTGAACATCTTTAGATTGCACCCATTTATTCACAGCCTTCAAGGTGACACAATACGCCAGCATCTCAAATGCCCCGACAGATGGAATACGAGGGTTGTTTTGGTGTACTCGGTCGAGATAGCAAAACGGTACCGAAACGGTAACTTCTAGGCTGATCACAATAATATCATTTGATTATCTATTTGTTCATATGAAAACAAATACATGGAAAAATAGAAGAACTCGGTAACTTGGCCTGGTTGCTGATGCAATCTCTGTAATGCTGACATAATCAAGAAGCAATCTCCGAGAGCAAGACGCGTTAAATCGAGTCTCGCAGGACATAAGAAAATTGCAGTATAATGACAGGAAGAAGTGAAAGCATTTCTGGCGTCCATATAAACCAGTGCTTAGTTAAGTAACTAACGTTGCTAATGATCATAATTGTTCCGACAAAAAAAATGTAAAACGAAAGCGAAGAAAAGTAAAACTCCCTAATTGATATTTGGCCCGGAATTATCGGATATCGCACCGTTGCTTTGAGTAGGCTCGTTTTTGTGAGTTTTTGGGGTCATCCTAATCACCGTTTGTTTTCTTTTTCTTTTGATCGTTCTAGGCATATTCATATGCTGATCGCGACCTAGAAATACCAATGTCGTGATCAATTGGCCTGCACAACAGAATGTAACTGTACGTGGGATAATTTTTATATGAGATATTTGACGGAATTGGTCAATGTGTAGGATTAGCGCGTCTTCCGCACGGAGAAAACAGTGTTGTGTGCCAGGAGCAATTGGGTTACGATTTATGATATTTTTGTGTGCATAGACTTTTAAATCATTTAAGTAGAGCAATAAACCAACACTCCAAAAGGTTTCTGATTATCAAGTACTAATAAAATAAATGCTTTTCCAAATATTCCGTTCCATCAAAGTTGATCAAAGTATAGTAAAATTTGGTACCTTGTGCTGTTATTGACATATGAACATGTCATTGCTCTAAGGTCACTTCGGTTGTGATGGTATTAAGTCAACACAAGTTACCAGATCACAACGTTTGTGTGATGCCAAATTAATCATTATGTTTCAAAAGTTGCTTTTTGGTAATTTACAGCAATGGTTGATATGTTATTGGTAAAAATACAGTAAGAACCATATATATGATGTGAAATAATTATTACTGATAAACGCAGTTTTTCCTACAAATCTAGATATTAGTAATAATTAGTAATATTATATGAATACTACTATTAATTTCTCTAAAACTATAGCTCAATGTCTCCAATGAGACATCGTAATAGTTTTCTCCTCTCTTTGTCTATTTTTCGAATATCCCAGTTTCTTTTTCAAATTCTAGCTGCATAGAGGTGGGAATGCGGTTTTCAAACATATTTTGTGGAAAAATCTAAATGTAAGCTTCGTAACATAAACATAAAATTAAAGCAAATATTAAAGCCTCATTAACAAGAGGCTTTGCAAATGACCACATGACATGGCACATGAGAATTATTTGGAGGGTGTCAAACTTTGACTTGTCCAAATTTAGAAGCATTTTGTTTATACCTAATCTCTTTATCAGTGCAGAGAAAATTGGCCGTGACATCAGACACGAGGTCAACCTCCAAACAGCTTAATGTTATTTCTAACAAATTCTGCTTACAATTTCAGTTGTTTCTATCCTAATTATATTGTAGTCTGATCAAACACAATTCTAAAATGGGATAACTTAAGAAAAAGACAGCAGCAACTTGCAAGCTGAATTTCTAATGCTAAACGAAATCCCACCGCCGCACATATGTTTATAGATACAAACAAGGGAAATATAAATATAAAAATTATACGACACGTTGATTGTACACTAGAAAAACTGCTAGTTTTCAATAAATGTGTAAACAAAAAATTCAACCATAGCCGATTTTTGGTTAGAAGTGACCGAAATTCTTTTGTTTCGAGAATGCTTCTTAATATGAGTTGCACCTAACTCCCACCCACTTCCAACTATCTGGTGACAATGTGGTCCCTTAGATATCCTATACAACCATCTGAAGGGGGTTGCAATCGCTGGGTTGTTTTCAGTCTTTTTACCTCCTTGTTCGTTATTATTTCTTTCGTAACACGGCACTTTCTTGACTATTGTTGAGTGTGACCTCGTCATCACTTCCACCCACCACTTACTGTAATCTCCATTAGAAAATTCAGTTTTTAACCGAGTTGCCCGAAAATTTAGTTTAATTCACAATCTCGCTTTCCCATTAACTATATCCTATTCTCTAACGATGGCTTGAATTTGCCTTTAATGTTCGTTCTGATGACTTTTCAACATAAAGCGTCTCTGAATGCATTAGAAGCACTATCTGTCTCGAATTTACCCAAGCCATAATTTTTGAGAAGCGAAAATGAAATCTTAAGAACAAACCCGTTGTATGTTCTTTCCTTTTCTACAAACAAAAGTACAGGTTATATAAGTTTTTAAATGTTGATTGCAATTATTTTTCTTAACTACAGTGACACAGTGTATCGAAATGAGCTGTCATACATTTTATGGCACACTGTCGGTGGATCTGTAATAAGCGATTACAGCTAGTGAATGTAATTATGTTTGGTAAAGGAACAAACCTCTGTATTACCTATCAAATGTTCCGGACAGTGTTCAGGGAAATTTAGCTTAAATGGGTTATTAAGGGAAATAAATCCAATACACTTGCCCTTTATGGACCCGACGAGGAAATGGGTTCAATATTCTAGCCTTAGCATCCATGTTAACAGTTTTTCGTATTTTACCGCAAAACGGTTGCAATTTTCGGTTTCTGCACAAAATTAATCGTTATAAGTTTCTCAAAAAAGTGACAATCCACTTTTTCTTAAATACAGTGGTTCTCAAACGGCGAATATACGGGTGATTTTTTTAACCTAGCTTTTTAAATATCTAGAGAAAGAAGAATCTTACGAAGAAAATGTTTGAAATCAAATGTATCATTATTGGTGGCGAAATTCGTTTGTGCTAAAATTAGCACCCTTTCTACGCCGCGGCGGGTAACTTTCTAATCTTAAATAGAAAACCATATTGTTTTATTGCAAATCTATTAAACTTTAATTCGAAACATTTTTTTCGGTTCATGATAGACGGCGCTGTATACGACAAAATTTAATTTTTTCCATTACTTCAATTGAGAACCAATACATTCGCCTGAAAAAATCTACTCTTTGTTCTAAACATTTGAAATGTATTTCTTTTTGAAATTTAGATAGCTGGTAAATAAACTACTTTTATCGTAACCTAGGAGCAACGACGTACACGTAGTAGTTTTCTGTTTCCTTTGAGGTGATTGATTAACGTGAGTCCCGTCGCCGATCGCTTATCGGGGTGCTTGATTAACGTGCCCCCTCGCCTCTCATCTATCGGAGTGCTAATTTACTTGCAGGCGAGGGCTGAGAAAAGGTGGTATGTTTCATAGCCCCGCACACGCCCTCCTTGCACACATTGATGATCAGAGTACTATCAACAAATATTTTATCACCTTCATTCCCAATGTAGCTGCATTGGATGCGAATCTACTCAATGACTACAATCATATACATTTGGGGATGCTATAGTTCGTTTTGAGCCTGTCACTGACTCCAATATGGAGAAGGCAATTAACAGCATCAAAAGTTCTGCTGATTTCTGCTAATATCACAAATATTAATTATTAATGGCTGCATTGAAGCGGGGGAATTTCCGGAAATTTGAAAGAATGTAGTTATAACGCCCCTCCTTAAGAAAAGCTGTCAAATAAATTTTACCGTTCTTAGACCTATAAGTATTGTACCTTACTTAGCTAAAGTTTCAGAACGAAATCAAGGGCAACAAATGAGCGGATTTGTAGGCAGCAATAATATGCTCCCACAAACACAGTTCGGGTTCCGGTCGGGTTTTAGATGTGCCACGGCATTGACCAGTATGGTCGATGGTATTCTGAGAGGGCGGATAAAGGTAATCTGACAGTGCTTTGCCTATTGGATTACACGAAAGCATTCGCTACTAACAACCACAAAATTTTCAGCTATACTTATTATTTAATTTATTATTTAATTATTTTGGCTTTGATTTGAGATCTAATCAACTTTTGACTAGTAACATTTCACGTAGAATGCAAATAGTGACATCCGGTGGTAGGCACTCTGATGAACTTGTGGCGAGTTCGGGAGTCCCGCAGGATTCAATACTTTGACCTTTGCTGTTTACGCTTTGTACGGCCAATTTCAGTTCTCATTGTAAGACCCATTTTTATGCCGATGACACTCAACTTTACTATTTATTTAGAGCAGATGAATTGTGCAGGCATGTCAGAATCGGATCGCAAAAGGTTCGCTGATATTTCCAAGGGGCATTCGCTCTAGCTGAACGAACAAAATCGGAACTTTTATTGTTTGGATCCAAAAATACCGATGGGTGGTTTCGGTCAAGATAAATATAAGTATTAATAACAAATCTCTAGAAATAAAATGGTGTAACTTGTCCTTCGGAAACATGTTAATGGATGTGTCCAGAAAGCATACGGTAATTTAAAATTAAGATAGTGCAATCGCATTTATTTAATTTAAAAAATACGCCAAACCTATTGTGACTCCCTTGTCTTGTCCATATTTAATTATTGCGACACGCTTTACGCTTCATTCTTTAAAAAGCAAAATTCAGACGGTACAGAATTCGTGTATCAGACTAATTTTTGGGATTAGGGAAAGGGACTAGATGACGGCTCAGAATTTATGTATCAGACTAAGTTTTGGCATTAGGGAAACGGACCATGTGAGTTATAAACTACCAGAGCTCAAATGGCTAAATATGCAAGGTATAAGACTGCTGCATTTGACGTGTTCTTCTACAAGATTATAACGACTGAAAGGACACCGTATACTTACTTCGTAGAATTCAATTCTGGGGGGACGTGCACAAAAATGTTACTTTTTAAAAATAGTTTTTCTTATCATATTTACAAAATATATAATAAGGTTTGTGACTCTATTGGAGTGTGTAGTGTGCACGTCCATGGGAATTTTAAGAGATGGATGGTGAAATATGTTTGGGCGAGATACTCGGAGGTGGCGGCTGGTCATAATTGTGGTGAACTATAATGGTAATTTTTTCTTTTCGTTTTGTCTGGGTTGGTTGTGCGTTGTGGTATCATCGAGCGCGTCACTTGTTTACTTGTTTCAGTTGTGTGTTTCTATAATTAGGCCAATGTGTTATTTTTCTCTAATTTCTGATTTTAGTGGCAGTTAAGCTGAACCACACCCTCAGTTTCCTTATAACATTGTATTGAACATATGAATTGAATTTGTGTGTGTTATGTGTTAGTACACATAAGTATAATAGAAGGAATTAATAAACGGTATATTATTATTATTTATTGGAATTCTCTGATACATCTCATTAAATA
This sequence comes from Aphodius sticticus, assembly GCA_963966075.1. Classification (NCBI taxonomy): domain Eukaryota; kingdom Metazoa; phylum Arthropoda; class Insecta; order Coleoptera; family Scarabaeidae; genus Aphodius; species Aphodius sticticus. Next base: position 37,215,109 of record OZ014509.1, on the reverse strand, counting down.
CATTAAACCTAGATAATATAATTTAGATACACCATATTAATACAAAAATTACACTAATAAATTTTGAAAAGTAATGAAGATCATCAGGGCAAATTGGTAGTACCGAGCTTCGCTGAAGCCTAGGGTACTCCCTTTGCGGGTATCACTGCAGCTCAACCCAATTTTGAAAAGCAACGCCCTTTATGCTTCGCAACATTAGGTTGCAAAGCAAAGGAAAACTGCAGAAACCCCGTGCAGCGTTGTGGATAGGTTAGTAAAAACACATGAAGAGATTATTTATTAATAGACATTATACAAAGGAAGGTAAAGATGAAATATTAATATAGCAGTACGATAGCAGTAAATTTAGGATGCTTTAAGATAAAACGCTCCTGAAAATATTCGCGCTTCCCAAAATCGCAATTTCGTGAATTTCACAGGGCGAAATTTTGCACGGCAACTCCTTGACATGTTTACTATAATTTAGAGTAACTGCTCCCAATGAACCTACAATCACCGGAATAATGTTTACTTTCATTCCCCACATACGTCTAATATATCTTATATTTAAGTTGTTTTTCAAGCTCCTTCCTTACAACATTCGGATCAGCAGGTACCGAGATTTCTATGAACGTGCATACCTTCCTCTGGAAATCCTTTACCACGATATCTGGCTTATTAGCATAAAGCATTCTATCAGTGGCAACAGGCATGTTCCATAATATGGTAATATGATTGTTACTCACAACATGAGATGGAAAGTGGTCATACCACCGAGACACATCCATTACTAAACCTAATAGTTGGCAACACAAATTGTAATGTATATATGTTCCCACCATATCATGCCTAGTAATGTAATGCGACTCAGCTAAGAGTGGACCAGCCGCTAATAACTGATAGATATGTTCCGGAGCCTGATGACACAGTCTACAACTCCCATCATGAGCAATTTCATAATCTGATTGCCTGATCTTGCGCCGCTATGATAGATGATTCCGTTTCAGCCTCAATGTTCCCATGATAAAGCCAACATAACGATCCGGACTTTGAAATACCATCACCCTCCACAATTCTTAAAAATTGACCATACATTGGCTTACTAACATAATCCTCTCTCATTTTCTGATTCATTCTTAACACTCTCTCGCTATAAACACTCCACTGAAACTTTATTTCCATAATTATCGAGTACTTCCACCTAAAATTTTTCTAAAATTAATTTATGTTTACTAATTATTGCCTTACCAGAAGTATCCCTAATTAACTGTTTAATGACTTTATCCCCCTTGTTGGCCTTTCCAAATTAACATTTCCAAATCATAAATGTTTTCCAATTGCTGCAAACCACGACCTCCATCTAAACGGTGCAGGTATAGCCTGCAGTCATCAGACCTAGGATGAAACATAAAATTTAACGTTAACTGTTTTCTAGTTTTAATGTCCAAATCCAAATCCAAATTTACACCAGATTTTAAAACTTTTCTGTCTCGCTTAATGTATTCGCCTATAATCTTCGCTTTCATCCATTCATCATCAATACCAAAGGCTTCCTCCATTCCCAGATACTTATATCTAGTATTATCTGTTAATTCATTAATACTAGTATGATCATTCAGGCATATGTCAGCAGTTCTCTGAATTCTGGCTTTGACAATACTAATTTTGGCACACTTCTCTAGACCAAATTGCATCCCAATATCGTCAGAGAATTGTTTTACTATACTGAGGCTCCTCTTCAACTGCACATCATTTTTGGCATAAAGTTTAAGTCATCCATATATAATGAATGACCAATTAACTATTCCCCAGGTAATAACTGAACACCAGCTTTGTCCTCCTTCAATTCATTAGACAGTGCAAATATGCCTATGCAAAAGAGCAAAGGTGATTAACTATCACCTTGAAATATGCCACAATTAATATTAATCAGGTCTGAGAAAACACACGAGACTTCTCCACGCAAACATAGTTTAGTAGACCATAAAGACATACATGAGTTTACGCGAAAAATATTTTTTTGGATTACCCCATATATCTCCAAGGCTTTTACAATCCATTCATGCGGGATACTATCATACGCCTTCTTATAATCAATCCAGGCCATGGATAGGCTTCCTCGAGTCTTCTTGATCGTTTCGATAATCTTCTTGTTAATTATTAACAGTTGCTTCGAACCATAACTGTCCTTTATAATGCCTTTCTGCTCAGAAGGCAATACATTATTTTCTTTAAGATGTTCATAAATCTTGGTACCTAAAATTTTATTATTATTATTATTATTGTTATTATTATTATTATCAATGTTAAACGTTTGTAAGTTTTTAAAGAATTGAAAAAAAAGTGAAAATTGTCTTGATATTTGCAGAAATAAACAATGTATTTATTTTTTGTCTTGTAGCAGTTCAATTAAAATAAATTATTAAGATTTATTGTTCGACATATTCAGTATACGCCTTGAAATGGCACGTATTTTGGATACACACTGTATTCTCGTCTCAACAAAAACAATGCCCATTTCATGATGTTGCTTTTAGGGATGTCTGAACCACTTAAACCCCTGCTGCCTGTACTGTACAATGTCCTTACTGTACAATAATTTTGAATGTTTCGTAAGGTAAATATTTATGTTTATAGTGCTAGTAGTTTTACTTTCCACTACCACGGCAATCTTTTATGGACTTCTAAAAAGTCAATAGTCCTTCTGGCTGAAAGGAGAAAATGCTAAAAATAAATTACAAGTTTAAATGGCACAATTGTGGTAAAACCCGAAATAGCCCTAATGCTTTGTGGCAGAAATAATTACTCAAGAAGCGTTTTAGACATTTAGATTTCAGGTTTACCCAAATCGCTTTGAAGTTATCCGGCAAAAATCAGGCAATAGACAAACTCGGCGATTGTCATATACCTACTGATGTCAACATATCAACTTACATAATATATCAATTGCAGCTATTATAGTTATTGAGCGAGGTTTTGACCGTTTGATTTACAATGGGAGCCAATTAGTTTTGTAACTTTTATTGTCGTCTGTGTTTGTGAATGTTGAATGTTTGATGGGTGGTCGGCGCTTTCCATAAATCCCAATTAAAAAGACATACATGAAGTGAAGATGTGCACGTTTCAGTTACAGCTGGCAAGAGCGACGAGACTTTTATAGAACTATTTAGGCAGGATAACAGGTTCTCTGCGAGACAGCATGGTATTCAAACGGCGACCATATGTGTGCTTTTTCTTGTCGCACTTGACGGCCGACATGTCCATCTTCAACTTTCTCCTGACCGGCAGCACGGCTCGGCTTAGGCTCATCGTCTTCGGAATGAAAATCCGTACTCAATGGCGGTTGATCGGGTGGAGATAATAAAGAGAAATCAATATTTGTTCGAAGCAAATACGACCAGCGAAAAGACAACTCTAGCGGTGCGCTGTAATTGTCTGGAGGTAGGTGCCAAACCTGTCGATAGCTCTCGATTGTACACTGCAATCAGCTGTAATGAACATTTGCCCAGAATACTAGTTCGAACAGTAGTTTAGGCGCTCTTTTTTGCTCTAAGTGCACTTTTGCAGAGATACCTAACTTTTAAGCTGGCGATGGTAATTACAATGACAGCAACTTTTATAATTGAAGTGATTCACTACAGGATTTTTCCAATACATTTAACAATTATAAATTTACATCTAAAACACTATTGATAACGGTAAGGTGACTTTTTTAGGTTTCTTTTTATCTTTTGATAAATCATAAATAGTAGACAAAAACAAGAAATAGGGTACTTTCAAAGTGATTGTAAAACAATTTTAATTTACTCTGGACGTGCTCTGTTCTCGTTGTACAACAGAATCGTGTGAGCTTGCAGCATCTCTAAATGTTTTGTACTATGTAATATTAATAAGTATGTATACTTTATATTGGAAAGACCGAAGCCTATATGCGCTTACTCATTCCATGTTTTGGAATGCAGCCAATCGGCAAAATATTCTACGACGCCGCTTCACCGTGTAGAATCTAGAAGATATAAAATTGAATGGTGGAAAATTTACATTCACATTCGTTATTAATCCTAGACAACGAGTTACTTCGTGGTAATGTATTTTAATCTGCATTTAAAATGTCAAGTAGTTGCTTTTTTAAATTTCTAGTCGCTGTCCAATTCAGAAACAGTAACTTCTACGTCGCCATTAAAATAAAGAATGCTTTAATAAAATTCATAACTTCGTAGCTATAATCAGTTAAGTGCCGCCCGCCGAGCGGAGATTGCCGGTCGGTCAATAAAACGGATTTCCTTATTTTGCCCGAGCCTACTTAGCTTCACATTTGCTGTAATGACAGCATCCATTGATTCACTAATTAGTTTAACATAATTGTAGGCATTTTCAATCCAAGAAGCATAAACGAAGTATTAATGAATCCAAAATGTTGCAGTATAACATTGCCGTTCAAATTCAACAGTTTTGTGAGAGTATTTAATATTTACATCGTTGCTTCTGGGTGTAATTTCAGATGACATTTGCCTTCTAGGTAGGCCAAAAGGGAACGTAGGGATTGTAATGGAAAGAACTTATTAATTAACTGTAAAATTTTATTTACATTTTATACAATGAATGTTAGGATAGTTATTCCGTTAGACATTGAAAATGCTAATCTCTTAAATGATTGCTTGATACACAAATCTACACAATCTGAACATTTATATATGTAGTAGCTATTTCTATTCTTTCTATTCAGAATTCCATTCATTAAACATCAGTAATAATAATATATTGTATATCAAGCCGAGAAGGGATTACTTTTTGGGACGAGAGCACAGATGCACAGCCGAGCCAAAGGTAAGGCTGGAGATTTTTGAGGCACAGAAATCACTTTCTGGGCGTGGTGCACACAACATTTTGTATCATACAAAACATTATAGGAATAAATTCATTTGTTTCTTAAGACGAATTACTGCGCGATTAGTTTGACAAATAAACAATGGGGATGTTTTATACGCAAACGCCCAATCAAATCGAAAGTTGAGTTTTCATTGGATGCACAGGTCGGTCACCACGTGGTGCTTATGTTGTGTAAACTAGTTTTGGTTACTTCCGGTTTTACTGGAAATTGTGACAACTTTCTTATTTCAAATGCCACACGTTGTATTTTATACCATTTTTGAAATAATCGTTAAATTTTAGGTCAATTGTATGTTACATGCCCTATGTCTAACATGTGTCCTTTTTGAGATACAGTCAATTCCGCTAAATCCGGACACATCGGGACTAGTACATTTTGTCCCGATTAAGCGGCTGGCCTAATTATTCGAAGTTCCGAAAAAATTACACGATTAGTGGTATCATTTTATTTAATAAATTGAAAAACGTATGTTTGCTCTCGCACCCTGTATATCTTCAATAAAGATACTGCAATAAAAATTCTACCATATATGATAAAACAATAATAAAAATCGGAGTAATGCAAAAGTAGTGACTAATTTTAAGATATTATCTAATTATTGTATATACTTATGGTTAATTTTAAAATGTATATAATATAATAGCGTATATATTTTTTACATGAGCATGAACCTAATGGTTGATGGGTATTATCTGACAACGTTTTAAGACACTATTTACATGGCGGTCAATGATTTAAATTCTTAATAATTCCTCTCAGTTGCCAAAAACCGAAGGGTAGCGGTTAAGCGTTCATGGGTCGATATCTCAGTGCTCATTTGTGTGTCCTATTTCTTAATTATTGGTGGTGTTAACTCTAACAACGCGTTATATTCCACTGAAGAATATTTGTCATTTTTCAAATTCACACTGTTACTGTACCGATAAAACGGAATATTGTCCCGAAAAAGCGGAGTAAATTTCTGTTATTTCCTTGGTTTTGTTTCCGCTCTTTATGATTTGTCCTTAATAACCGGCTGTTTCGATTAACCGGTATCTCGATTTAGCGGAATTGACTATATTTAATATTTTCAATAAAAAATTACAGCTGCAAGAACACTTTCAATTATTTGAGACACATCAACAGAGTGTTTCGAAAAGTTATAAAAGTTGTTCAAAATTGAATGCGAGAAAAGCGGTAAAAATCATTTTTTTCAAATGGCAGCCCTATCATATGAATACATTTTGAAATTCTATGGAAATTTTAAACCAAATTTGTGTAGTACTCCTATACCTGTCGTATACCTAAAATGCATTTTTACCTTTTTACATCGAGTTTTAAACATATCCATAGAAATTGAAAACATCGCCAAATTTACATTGAGTTGGAAAACAAGTAAACAATTATAAATGAACAGAAATTTGTTGAACAAGGTTTTTAAGTCAATATTAACAGTTAGTTTGAGGATTGCGCTTAATGGGTCGTACAGTTATCCACCGCGTTCATCCGATTTTACGCCACTGGATTTTCAGTTTTGGGGATTTTTTTTGGGATGGTGTCTGTGCCGCAGTCGGGGAGGCGGAGTATTTAAAAAATCCCCTACCTAACCTGGGCTCGAACCCTGGACTTCATAGTGGAAGGCATTCGCCTTATCCACTCGGCCACCTCCGCGCTAATTAAGACAAAGCCAGGAGAAAGTAAGGAGTACATGCAACATAGATATGAGCTGCGCTCAATGAGTAAAGTGCTAACCAAGGAAGCCGCACCAACAATATGTGAAAAAGAATCGAAACATGTTTAGGAGAAAACGGAAATATTTTTGATCATTTACTAAACTAGAAATAAATAGTTTTTTCTACTTTGCATTGACAATGCACACATTGTAACACTTTTTCAAGTGTTACAATTAACACATTGTAATACCGAAAACAGTAACATTTTTGTCTGATTGGTACACAGTGATATCAAATGCCATATGTCAAATGTACAATACATAACCCAACATAACCACACACTGCATCTTCTTAATCGCTTGCAATCACATAAACTGCGAAATATCAATATTCTATACATATTTAAACATGGGTGTAGCCTGCTATAGTATGGCCAAAGGATTGGGGCTTTCTTAGTTTTGCTGTGTTCATCAAAATACGCCAGCATGACGTTTACGGTGATGTTTTACGACTCTAGTAAGTGATCGTTATCATTCTTTTCAACTAAATATCAAATCCCCTTTTCAGATATAATTCAAGAACCACATTTACTTTAATAAGGTATTATGCGAAGATCAAACCTACATCGTAGATATGAACGATTTTAATTACTGCTGCGAGATTGTATATGCGCAATAAATGGTTTATCAGCATACACGTACGAACCTATAGTACATTTAAGGTGTAGAGGATTTCTAGTTTATGTGACGTATAAGTTTTTCGGTAATATTTTGTACGCTTGGATGCTCGGTTCAATTCGTATTCGTTTTTGTCCGTTGCTTTCGATTTCGTCTTAGTTCTGGTTGTGTGCAACGTATTTGTATTACCTCCACCACATGTAATTTTACTAAGTATAATTTATTCTAATAAACTACTTTGCCGAAATTAGAATTGGGTTTCAATTATAAGTGCTTGTAAATATATAAGCCGCAACGGCTACGTAGCGGAATTAGGTAGACACCGCTATTGAACGTTAAGCGTTATAACAATTCTTTAGTAAGTTCTTGTTCTTCGAAGTAACTAATCAGTAACCGCCAAACACTTCTATTCTGAATTATATACTTATGAAATAAAGTTAACTTTTTAGGTTAAGTTTCATGTATTTATCACAGTAGGGTTAAAAGTGTTGCCCCAAGCTCCATTATGATCATCGTTGCGACCTCGCTGAATATTTATTCAAACTTGTAGGCTAAAGTAGAGTAAAATTATTGACAATTAGATTTTGTCATGATTTTATCTCATCGATCTGATCTTTAACGAAGTTGACAGTTACTACAGTGCTGCCACGTGGTACCCGCAAAATACCCTAGATTTTAATTTACCGCGATATAGTAACCACAATTTCTAAATTTATATAAAATTAATAACGCAAAGTAGAAAAAATAGTATATTACACTCGTTTTATAAGACGTATTGGCGCACTCGTTCCATTTGGGCACTCCTCGCTACGCTCGTCGTGCCCAAAACAACTCGTGCCCCAATTTGACGTCTTATAAAACTTGTATAATAATATACTATTGGAATTTAGTTAATCGATGTTCTTTTATCTTAATGTTTGACTTTTTCATTATTATTACTCTTATAATTTCATAGAGACTAGTTAATCATAATGTTATTTGTTTATTTATTTGTTTTACCAGTTATTATATCAAAGTAACGAAATAGTAAGGGAAAAGGTGGTTTAAAAATACGAATATTATTATACATGTATTACAGATTCTGCAATATATCTATTTACAATACCAATCTGTATAAGTAGTGACCAACTAAACAGTAGTGTATAAAAAGAACTTTTTGGAAAATCAATGTTAAAGAAACAAAAATAAATCAAATATATTTTTTTTTCAAGAAAGCTCTCTATATAACAGTAGATTGTAGTTGCTGGACCAACAACTTGCCATTATATAAAAAATAACTTAATATTAAATTTGACACATATAGAATTTACATTATATTAACTTGATGAAAGTTATGAAAGTTGTCTCTATGGACCCATGTATACCACCAACAAATTTTGCCCAATTGAAGCAATCTAGGTCTTCCGCAGGGGGTCTAAATTTGTTTTACATTTTTATTGAGATCATTTTTGTCACTTGAAAAAAAAATAATTATTAGATTTATCGTCGTAATATGCATTGATTATGAAAATAAGCTAAATTTGTTAAAATTACTAAATTACATGCCATTTTATGCAATTTAAGTACGTTGCATTAGAATACTATAAAAATATAAACAAATTTACTGCGACAAATTATATTTTTTCACTTGCAGGAGACTATCTTTTTTAATCGAGCCTTTTTTTGGTTCTATAATATCCATAGAGTCCATAGAAAGAACTTTATATCAACTTAAAAGTTTGATATTGCAAAAAGTCTTTTTTTAAAACAGCCAGTGTATACGGTATGTATATGCGATCTATCGATTTCTGCTATGTACCGATACACTGATCTACCCAATAGGTGGTCTATAGGTGCACTAGTTACTGAATTTCTGTATATTTGTAGTTGTTCAGGTTGGACAAGTAAGCGGAGCAACTTTTGCAAAAATGAAAATCACTATTTCCATATTTTTTTTGCTCATTTCTTGCTACCTTTTTTTACAAAAAAAATAATTTTTTTGCTTTGTTAGTTTTCGAGATAACGAGGCGCCGCTGACGTGCCGGCTACTCAGCAGCACATTATGTCAATACAAATGAACTTTAAAAATGAGACCAACATATATTTTTTCCTAATTTTTTGCTAGTTTTTTACTAAAAGTAAAAATGGGGGGCGCCGTTGACGGACCGGCATCTCGACGGCGCAATATCTAAAAATAAATAAATCTGAAAAAGTAAACAGCCAGTATTTTTTGCTAATTTTTTGCTTTTTTTATCAAAAGAGTTTTTTACTCTGTTAATTTTCGAGATATACATGGTGTCCTATATGCAAACTACATTAATGGTCAAAAGAAATACACGTTTTTTTCCATATAGAAAAGTGTGGACAATTAGCGACAACGACTTTCCAACACCAACTTATATTCCGTTTTTAAATGGAACACTAGGTATATTATTGCAGTTTTGATTCGTATCCTAATCGTTTTTTGAACAACTTGTATTAGGTTGTTAACAAAAGTTTCCGAAATATTGTGAAATTATTGTCAAAAACGTGTATTTTAAAAAAATTGTCCTGGGATAACTGACAAGGAATAAAGAAATAAACAAAAACTAATTTTGGGTAGTAAAAATATCGCACTTGAGGTATGCTAATGTCACATAACTTAAGAATTAGAAATGGAACTCCTTGTATGTCTTAACATAAAACATGAAACTTAGCACCGCCTTTTAAAATGCGATAATGATACTTTTTAATGTGGCGACTTAGAAAAAGTATTTTTTTTCACTACGAATCATATTCTTTCCACATTTCCGAAACATAGTCATGTTAGTGAAATGTTTCTTTAATTTTATATACAATACCAGCTATGATATGATTGATGATCAACAGCAAAATTGTGTGCACGTGCTAAGATAAAGTCCTAAGTTTTTATCAAACATGTTTAATTTTAATAGTTCCTAATTACCCCATAACTTTAAACATAAAATTTCAGGAAAATATAATAATTATAAAATGTTATTTTTACACATTATACAAAATACCTTATAAACTTGACTGTGGTCGAATAACTATTAGTAGAGCGCTGCCAGAGATATACTATGTTTCCAGCGCTCTACTAATAGGGACTCGACCATCACATTGACATTTTACGTTTAATTAATTAAAAACAACTACAGCACTGTTTTAATCTCAAACCATCATTCAAATGAATGTCTTTACAAAGGTACTTTAACAAAATTGCAATTGTTGATAAATCTCTTACTTTAACTATTAAATTTTTAATCTTGAGAGGGACACACTATACATTTATAAATAGAGAAAAGTACTAAGTTTAAACATACGCGCCCATTTCATAATTGTGAATAGATTCCGCTAGAGTGCAAAATTAAGTGAACCTCTGTTGGTTGGTAGCTTAGTTATAGTTAGAACCCAAACAAATTTTGCGTCTAAATTTGGAGAGGCCAATCTTTAACAGCTTCAAAAGAATCCAATATGGTGTGGAATCACCTTACTTATCTTATGTTTCCTAGTAGGCTCGCTTAGCTGTATTTTTCCAGTATAGTACAATTTTCGTGGTTGTGGCTTTGGGTGATACCGGGACAAAGTTCAGGTCCGAAAAGGTCGTACAGCCCTTCTGAGGGAAGGATTTCGGCTTACTTCGGCATATATGTTTTGATTACAAGCACAAAAATTTAAAGCCATATGTGATAATGCTTTTTAAAGGAAAAAAACTATATCCAACCAAAGTAAAAGAAAAATGAATAATAATTTTTGTGTTAAATATTTATCAAAATGCTAGAGTTTGTCGATTTTCGATTTTTGCGAAGACGCTAGTATTTTGTTTTAATCACTACCCCCTCCCCGCTACTGTCCCGCTTTTCTATGTTAAAATTCTGGGCGCGTAAGTTATTCCATGGTTTCTTTGGCTAGTTTAGTCACGGATAATTTGCAGACCCATCTGTGAACCACACCCATGAGGGATCTCTGATCTGTCCAAGCCTCTGAGTGGAATTTTAGCCGTTTTAGCCGAACTTGCAATTAATCAATTAAAAATGTTAAATGGAAAACACTGACACTCAAACTTGTTGATGTTCTGTATATACTCCAGAATAAACTTCTCTATGTAATATTATTCAAAGGTTTATTGACAGTATAAATATATCTGACAGACTGAGTTTTTATTGAACTATTTCTATAACAACAACTAGTTAACTGGATTTAAATGTCGCTGCACTCCAACACCCATTCCCGATCATTTAAACCTATAATTCCAATCTTTCTTGCTAATGTCGACAATCGAATGCGATTTAATGGCTTAGTCAACATATCTGCTAGCATTAATTCTGTAGGGCAGTATTCGAAATGCATTTCTTTCTTCTGTTTGATATCTCGAACAAAATGATATTTGACATCTGTATGTTTGGTTCTATTACTGCTTTTGTTTAAGTCGAGCATTTTTAGGCAACCTTGATTATCTTCGTTAATTATTATGTCCGTTATATCTTCATGAAAATCATTAACAAGTCGCTTTATCCACTGTGCCTCTTGTACTGCTTCCGAGAGAGCTATATATTCTGCTTCTGAAGTTGATAATGACACACAAGTTTGCTTTTTGCATTCCCAGCTGATTGTAGTTCCATTGTAAGTAAATAAGTATCCTGAAGTTGATTTTCTATCATCAGTATCTCCAGCCCAATCGGAATCTACATATCCACATAGTTTATTATCTTGATTCGTATTTAAATTCAGGGAGTAATTTTTTGTATATTTTAAGTAACGCAATATTCTTTTCGCTTCTGTCCAGTCCGCTTCTGTAGGATAACTTACTTTCCTAGCTAAAATATTGACACTAGCAGATATATCTGGTCTAGTGTGAATACTTAGGTAAAGTAATCCTCCAATTAGTTCTCTATAGTTTTCGTTTGACTGAAGCTTTGGACTTGTTTTAGAGTGTTTAAAATATCCTGGATCCATTGGTATCTTGGACGATTTGCAGTTGTTCATTTTATATTTTGTTAGCAGCTTATTTATATATTTTGTTTGTTTTATATGGTAACATTTCTTCTCTTCATTTATCTCAATTCCCAAATAATTCTTTACATCTCCTAGATCAGTTATCTCAAAGTTTTCACTTAATTGTTCTTTCACTTGGTCTATATTTTTAGTGCTTCTACTTGATATTAGAATATCGTCAACGTATATGAGCACATATGTGATTTCTTTATTTACTATTTTAGAATAAATGCAGTGATCACATTCTCCCCTTCTAAATCCATATGCAATCAATACTTCGTCGATTTTCATGTACCACGATCTTGCTGCTTGTTCGAGTCCATATATACTCTTTTGTAGTTTACACACTAGATGTTCCTTTCCTTTTACTTCAAATCCCTCTGGTTGTTTCATGTAAATTTCTTCGGTTAATTCTCCATTTAAGAAAGCTGTTTTTACATCAATGTGTTTTATCTTCATGTCCCTTTTACTTGCAACACTTAATAGTAATCTAAGTGTTGTGGACGATATAACTGGTGCATAAACTTCATCAAAGTCTTCCCCAAATTTCTGTGAATATCCTTTAGCGACCATCCTAGCTTTATATCTAATAATATTTCCTCTTATGTCATCTTTTATTTTATATGTCCACTTGCTTCCAATAGCTGTTCTGTCCTTTGGTAGTTCAGCTAAAATCCAAGTGTTGTTCTTTTTTAGTGATTCCATTTCCTCTTTCATTGCTTCTAGCCAATTTTTATAATCCTTGTTATTTATTGCTTCTTTAAAATTACTAGGTTGTATGCTTGCTTCTTCTGTATCAACTCCTGTATCACAGCTTACCACAGCTCTGTTGTGTTCTTTGCTATGTTTTTCAATTAATCTTTTGGATCTTCTTAAATTTACGGTATTTCCCAACTGATGTTCTTCTTGCAGATTGTTGCTTACTTCACCTTTATCATCACCTTCTTCTGTTAAGTGTGGATTATCTATTCTATTCTGTAAAATGCATCCATTCACATCAATGATATTTTCTTCCTCTCTTGATTCAGTTAGATGTAAGTCTATATCATTTTCTTTATATGTATTTGTCAAGCCTGTAAAATCTTCATTAATTATAACATCACTACTGTATTTGATTTGCCCATTTAATGGGTTCATTAATTTATAAATATTTGCATTTTCTTTAAATTCTAACAGTATCAGTTTTTCTGCCTTATCATCGAGTTTTCGTCTATTTTGATGTGGAATGTGTACATATGCAGTTGACCCAAATATTTTTATGTTTTTAACGTTAGGTTTCTTTTGGTTCCAGATTGTGTATGGTGTACATCTTTTATCTGTTGTTGGTAAACAATTTTGAATATAATTTGAATTAAAAATTGCCTCACCCCAGTATTTATTTGGTAATTTTGCTGTTTTCAACAGACATCTAGCCATGTCCATGAATGTTCTATTTTTCCTTTCGGCTGTTCCATTTTGATGAGGTGAATAAGGTGCAGTTGTTTGAAATTCTGCCATTGTCTCTTAAGAATTTTTGTACTTCCTTATTCACGTACTCTCCGCCATTGTCAGTCCTAATCGTCTTCAATGTTTTTCTATACTTCGTTTGAGTCCATCTAATATATTCTTTTAATTTTTCAACTGCTTCGTCTTTATGCTTCATGAAATATACTGTACAATATTTACTGAAATCATCGATAAACGTAATAAAATATTGATTGCCTGTTTGAGTTTTAGTTTGATTGGTCCACACACGTCAGAATAGACAAGTTCCAAGATTTCACTGCTTTCAAAATAACTCCGCTTATTGAGACGGTTTCGTGGCATCTTTCCCTCAACGCACACTTCACAAAATAAATTGTGATTGCAAGGTTTCACCTGAATACCTTCTGCTAATATTTCTAATATCTTTATATCTTCATAGTTTCATGTCCTAGACGTTTATGCCAAATGCAAATACATTCTTCTGTAACATTTCTTGTTAATAAAGCGTCATTATAATTGGTCTCCTGTTTGGTTTTTATTTTGTGTAATTGTCCATCTAACTCCATTGTTGCTACTTCCGCGGTATCTTTTGTAATCTTACAATAAGTGTTGTAACATGTTACTGTGAATCCCGCCTGTGTTGCCTTTTTAACAGATATTAAATTACCTTTTAAGCTTGGTACGAATAGAACATCGGTTAAAACTATTGTTCTAGTTGCATTTCTTGATTGAATTATTACTTCTCCAACCGCCAAAGATGATAGTTTAAAGCCATTCGCTAAATAAACAAAGTCTTCACTTTCCTTGAACTTGACAAATAAATTCTTGTTACTTGTCATATGACACGTTGCTCCTGAGTCAATGTACCAATCTCCATTATCTACCCAACGGTAGTTATTCATAATAAATGTCCAGTTTTCAGACTTATACTCTTCAACCGAGTGGACCATCTTTGCTTTATATTTTTGATTTCCTTCTCTACATTGCCACTTCAAGTGTCCAAGTTTTCCGCAATTATAACATTTGATAATGTTTTTGTTCATACCTCTTGCCCTATTATCCATTTTGTTATATGTTCGAAAAGCTTCATTATCTTGAGTACTTTCTCTGTGGTTTTCTTCTTCTTCTTCTTTGGCTTCGTTTCTACGCTTGTGTTCTTGTAACAATATATTTTTAACTAATTCAATTGTTAAATCCTTTTCAGGGCGTACCTCTAATGCTGTCACCATTGTGCAGTAACTGTCAGGCAAACTACAAAGCATTAACGCAACAACTAGATGATCAACTAACGTTTCACCCATGGCAGTCACTCTATCTACTATTTCTAGAATGTTATTTAAATGAGGTTCCATATTCCCATTTTCACTTAATCTTGTTTTAAACAGTTTCTTAAACAAATATATTTTATTGCTTAAGGAACATTTTTCGTGATACTCCTTTAATTTCGCCCAATATTCTTTTGCCGATTTAAGTTTCTTAATATGTATTAATTGGCTGTCATCCACTAGGATGCCTATTAACGCTCGTGCTTGTCCATCTGTCTTTTTCCAGTTTTCATCATCACGCTGTTCTACTTCAGTAATAACATTCCATAAGTTCTCTCTTATAAGTAGAAGCTCTAGCTTATACTTCCAAATTTGATAATTAGAATTATTCAATTTATCAATAACAGTTTTACTTGAAAGATGATCCATTATTCTGCACCCATAACCTGTTGATGTTCTCTATATACTCCAGAAGTGCTCCAGAATAAACTTCTCTATGTAATATTATTCAAAGGTTTATTGACAGCAGAACGTGTTATTAAATTGATGAAAAACGGAGCTCAACACACAGGCATAACATGTAGTCTATATCAAGCAATGTTTAGAACAAATTTAAAAATTGACTCTGTACCTAAACTCTGACTGATATTAATTTGAAGAAAGATTTGGAACACTTTTAAAAATTTAGTATATTGTGAATATTAACTTGAAAAGCGGCTGTTGTCCAAAATAATAATATTAATGCCGACTCTTCCGTAGCATTACATGGCTCAAACAATGCCCCAGCTTAGGTCACTCTGGATGAAAATTACAATCCGTAGTCTGAGGAGTTGGCTACAATTCTACAGCATATTTAATGCACATCATTCGTGTGTGTTACCTGGACCTAGTAGCCATGAAATTAAAAAAAAAAACACTGCAACAACAGGACTGCCGGAAATGACAACGTATTCCTAGATTCAAATGTGAAAAAAAAAAAACAAAAAGATAAAAATATTAGAGAAAAGGGGTTTAAATTGTAAAATATGAAATTAAATGGAATAGAAAGGACCATGTTGTAATCATCCTGCCCCATAGATATAGGGCATTATCAATAATGCCTGGGAAATGCAATATTTTCATATATTTCAATCATTTTACCCTGTCGTTTTGGGTACTTTTCATATTGACCGGTCATTTTTCATATGGCCGTATTAATAACTTCGTCCATAACACATGCATTACTACAAATTTAGATTGTGGCTCTTGTTTGATTAATATTTTCATACTTTTCTAGTACTACACTCTTACTTTCGCATCAAATTTATTTTTATACTATATACTGTAATTATTACATATATTTTTTGAAAATCTCTTCATTTTATAATCAGCATAAATATAACAGATATATTATTTTTGATAATTGTGGTAAATACGAAAATGTTCATAACTAAAAGTGATCAATACTAAAACAGTTTAGGTACAAATATACGATACGATTCATCAATACGATTAATAAATAGAAACACCATGGTGTATATGACCTTATTTATGACACAGAAAAGCTGAAAAAGGAAAGATACCATCAATGGCATCGAACAGCATTTGCATAGCAAAGAAGCACTCTCTATAATGCTAGACAAAGTTACGTTGTGCGTTTTCATTTTCGTTTACAATTACAGCATCCAGCGGCCCGCAAAAAAAGCGACGATCGTTGAGCAAGGCGCAAAACTGTAACAATCTTTAGCTATGAGAGACGGTGAGTGGCCGAGAGGCAAAACGCCAATGTGTACCGCCGTGTCTGATTGCAAGTAAAAGTGAGCCGGGCAAAATTATAAAACGACCAAAATAAAATGGGTACAACGTATCTCACAGACAAGCTGGCTGCAGGTCTCCTCCGGCCACCTCGTGCACTCGTAATCGGATAGAAAATTGCATTTACAACGCGTCGCTTGCTGTGGTCTTGTTTTTGTTTTTTTTTTCATTAGATATTGGTTTTTAGACTTGTATAACAAAGCGGAAAATGTCATACGGATGTTGGAGAATTTATGTTTTTAGCTAAAATAATGTCAAAAAGTAAATGCTGACGTTTTGCGAACCACGCTGCTCGTTTCTTCAGAGCTAACTGAATACTGAAGACCTACCAAAGAAATCTCCCTTATATACCTAAATTTACACCTCGCTGCACACATGCAGCTGCCGCTCCCATGTGTTTTTCCACCTAACCGCGTTAGGATAGATTTCCAGACCCTACTAATGTCAGTGCCGTCCTTACGATTGATGTTGTTAGGATGTTTGTAAATTTCGATGGCTTCTCTAATAAACCTTCGATGATAATTACTCACCCTTGTCAACCTCTTAACGTCATCGAAATCAATTTTGTGTCCCGACTCATGGCAGTGTTGAGCAAAATGTTGCCTAGTCGGGCGTCTCTACTGTGCTCGTTGACTCGACATTCGATGCATGTTCCACACTCATATGTTAACTTGTATACCCCTTCGTTTTTCAGGAGTGGTGTGATATCCTTTGAGTTAGGCGAAAGATCCTTTACCTTAGCTGGTGTTCTGTACCTTACCGTGATACCCATTACCCGATTTTTTCAGTAATCTACCGATACTTTATGATACCCCACTTACGTATGGTAAGAAAGCGAACCAATTTGACTCTTCCGGTTCCTGTAACACTTGCGGCTTTCTTTGTGTGATACCCCGTATGTAGGACTTGGTGTATCTGTTACGGTTAAAGTGATAAATGTGGTTTGTATTAATAATTACCGGCTATTATTAATAATAACCGCATCATTTGGTCAATGTGATTAGAAACACTTAAATAATCACATGGACCGGCTATTATTAATAATTTCCTAACGGGCACGGTAAAAGTAATAAAAACGTTACTTTTTACAAAAGATCTTTTGTATACAGTCTTCAAAAAAGTTAGCTAAGTTATTTTGATTACAATGTAAGGTATTATATTTATTTACTCGACGCAAATCATCAGTACGGCTAGCCCAATGGCCAAAATTAGGAATAATACAAAACATTGATAATACAGAATGTTTTCTTTTGTCTTCCTTGTACTTTAGAAACTACTGGATATAATTGGTAATGATATTTGGTATACACCCAAGGATGGCTCCATGACGAAAACATAAAAAAGAACATTTTATACAGCCTGTTCAAAAAAGTTAACCATTTTATTGTCAATAACACCCATTCTTATATTTAATGCATGTGGGTAGTTTTTTTTTGTAAATATACAATTACAATTTATTAAGTAAATTCTCAAATCCCAATTATCTTGAAATGCGCATTTCATAATAATTTTTTCAATATTGTATTTTCATGCAAATACATGCAAGAATAGGCGAGACTAGTTTACATAAATGTTTTTACATAAATTGCACCGCACAAATGACATTTTTGTATGGTTCTGTTCCTAACACGGTATTTTACTTTTGGTGTTTGACAGTAAAGTACTAGTTTATAAATAAAAGATTAAACATTGGAGCAACTTGCCCCAATCTTCCCTACATTAGCTAGTCCATTATCTATACCTACCGTAAGCATATCTAATATCTGACGGATATGATATGTTTTATAAGGCGGTATATGTTTTATAAAAGTGTTTATTACCAACAAAAAAAAAGGCAAAAAAGGCTTTTAGTGGGCAAGATGATTATTGATGATTGCATCCGCACATCGTATGTTCTATTTCTTAATTAGGCAAAGTTTAAAAATACTACATCAAACGGAAGGGCCCCTTTCATTGCGCAGCAGAATTTTATTTTGAGAAGTGGAAATAATTCAGTTTTTTCTTTTGTTATTAATAAAGGTTGCAATGTGCAACCCCTTTAAATCTACGGACCGATGTGTATCTCTAAATTAAAAAAAAAACAAACTTAATGATACGATATCTTAGTGGATGGTGGCTTAGATAATAATTTCGCAAAACACTTTCGTGACTCGTGTATAAACTTCCTGCTTGTGAATTACATCGTGCATTATGTACTCGTCATAAAATATAGTATTTTTATTAAATTGTAATAAGCACAGCAGAATATTGTTCAACAAATCGATATAATTCACTTGCTTATTTTATTTTGTTGTTTAGATACATTACCGCTTGAAATCTGCGCACCGGCTGGATTAGAAGTAAATCTAATTTGTGCAGATTGGTTTGATAATTTTGCGGATTTTCGTAGTTTTGTCATGTCTCTAAATTAGTATTCTAATTTAGAAAATAAACTGCTTTCGGGTTATGCCGTGTGTCAAGATTTGTTAACATTTGTTAGCATTAACAAATCTTGACACACGGCATAACCCGGAAGCAGTTTATTTTCTAAATGATTCTGGCAGTGAAAGCCTACGTACTTACTAGTATTCTAATTGTTTCTAAAGGCTTATGTTTTATGGTCTGAAACTAGTTTTTGAACTGATTGAACCTTTATTTGGATTATTTTAATCATTATGCGGAAATCGCTGCTTTCTCGAAACCCCTTTAAATTTGCGGAACAATGTGTATCTCTAAATTAGAATTAGAATTATTTCGAACTATTTATGGCATTAAACTATTTTTCGTCTATTTTTATTTCTATGACATTTTTTTGGTAAAATTAATAGTTTAGCTGCATGAGCAAATTATATTTGATTGAGATCGCTCGTACTGCATTAAAACTAGTTAGTCAGGATTTGACAGGTATTTTGATACTGTCGAAAATACTGTCACAACATCAGCGTTTGCGTCAGTGTGCCTTGAGAAAGTCAAGTGCCTGTCCACATCAAGCACGTCAAGCGCCTGCCTTGTGGGTTCATTTTGGAGCAAGCTCTCGTAGTATAATTGTTATGTGCAGGTTAATGTTGACATTCTTAAAGTTTATGTATTTACAAAATATTAAATTAAAAATAAAGATCTAGTCCAATATGATGAAAGTGAACGCGCAGACCTACTATAGAAGGTAATATTGTTTATACTACTAACCTGACCCACAAGCCTAGGATGTCGGCCAGAGAACGCTCTAAGACCCCCTTCTACGGACCTGCACCCTGTTGCGGTATCACAAAGAGCCACATCAGGAAGATGGTACAAAACTGGGAAGATAAAGCTAAACGAGCTAACTGGGAAACATCACCTGGCATGAGACAAGCTAAGGCTACCATGACCTTCTCCGCCTGCAAGGCCGGACAGTATCTCCAGTTACAATAAACAGACCTTCGACTGATTATAGGTCTCCGTACAAGAACACTGTCCACTGAGATATCCTCTCACAAAGATTGGACGGGCAAACAACTCAGACTGTAGATTGTAGAATGTGATTGTCTAATGCGCACAATACAAAAGCACTTGGGAGCCGCCATCATGGAACCAGCAGAGCTGACACAACTTACTCCTCGAACAATTACTTACTTCGTAAAAAGGCTTACCATCGAAGGACTCTAATGTATGAGGGAAATACAAAAGATCTTTTAGGTCAAAGTATATCGAAAGGCACAGATGCCAATGACCCAACTCTACCATACCTTTTTTTTAGCGAGGAGGGGAAATCCTCATGGACACCATCGACCCGGATCTCGGTGGTAGTGTGAAACTCCTACTCGCCAAACCCCCTTAGTCTGAAACCTGTAGAGCCATACTCAGCCATTAGTGATTCGCTGTATTTTTTTAATGGTAAAAGGTTCACTAGTTTGCATCATATGTATCAGATTATACTTTGTTTCTAAGGTACGTGCTTCCACTTGTCCGCATCGTACGGAACAGAAAGTTTACTATTACAAAAATAATTCCGATACATATGATGCGAAGTAGTGAACGTGTTCCTTAAGGGGGGATTTCGGTTTTCTGTACGTTATTTTATTATTTAATGCCTTAAGAATGAGTGTACGAAGTTTTAAGGCAAAATTTGCAAAATTAGCCAAGTTATAAGCAATTAGCGAACGGCGTGCAGGTGCCAAAAATATGCAGCGCGCGGATCGGTCGGATCGCGGGCTAAAAAAATTTTCCGCCCAAGTTTTTCCAGCCAGAAAATCTTACAGTGTGGTTTATTATTGAAATTCGTTAGTGAACAGTGATCGATAAAAAACACTCCAGAAAAACTCCTACGCGTGCTGATGGACAACAAAATAAAAAAATTTCCGAGGATGCACACTCGTGAAAGAAAAGCATTTGCTAGTACGTCTGCCGATAAATTGTCAACTGCGGAAGACGAGAAAATTATAGTGCTGGGTTTTGGAGACGGGATATGGAAGAAATGAGGTCACACATGTATAGGATCACTATATTTATGGAGAAATATACTAACAAAGTGGTTGAGCATATTTAATGCCCTGTGGGATCACAGAGTTGGTGCAAATGGCGAAAACCTGAAGCCGAGAAAACTGTGGATGAATTCAATACCACTTGCTAAAAATGTCGAAAATGCTATCAAGCCGATTTACAACGACTAGTCGTGGAGAGAGTTGCTAGAACAGTGTTTGGGTGGTGACACTCAAAACAACAACTAAAGCTTCAATTCTACTGTCTGGCGCCTCGCACTCAAACAACTTTACCGTGGCTCAAAACCTATCAAAATTGCGGCTTATGCAGCAGCAGGCATTTATAATAAAGACTTTTCTGTCATCCTTTACACTATGACACCAATAGGAATCGTATTGGCACGCAAACGAAGATATTTGCAAATGTGCGCGAGAAGCTGCGTTTGTTGAGGTCGTCGAGACGTGCACTCGAGGCTGCAAAATAAACTCAAACAAGGCGCAGAAATGAGGAAATGTCTCAAAATATATTCTACGAAGTGGAGGAAGGAATAAAGTATGGCCCTGGTATAGCATATTAGCACAAAAACACTGGAAGTACTCGATGTCGTGTACTTGAATGTTTAAACGTGTTTTTCTCGTAACAGTTTTTTCGCGAACGGTTGGCATGATCTTTCGAAACCTATTTGACCGATTGACTTCAAATTTTAACTGGATGTTCAGTAAAGACCCCTTTATCGTTTGATGAACCAGAAATGCAATAAGCTATGTACTTTTCTTTTCATAGAGAAAACATTGTCAATTTTTTTGATAAAAATCGATATTTTGAGTTCAAGAAGCCACCATTTCCTCAAATATATTCGACATTTTTATTTCAGATCACGTGGAGTGGCCCAATCATGCCAACCAGTGACCGCGGATCTTCGCGCAGTGTCATGGTCGCGTGTGGCTAGTGAGGGTCATTCATCATATTTCTGTATTATTTTTTTTTTGTAAATACTTGAAAAGCTAATAAATATTTGTGGCAAATTTGGAATCGATTTGTTACATAGTCTCGCCAATAAAAAATTCTAAAAATGGCGGTAATTTTTGAGGAAGAATCCGGAATCCCCCCTTAAGCCGGCTCTGATACATCTACACGAGAACATGGCGCTAGGTCAACCAATTTGGTCAAGATATATCACACGTGCAGTAGATATTCTGATTGGTTTCTATTCTGTGCTATGGCTACCGATTTCGGCGGTCAACAGATCTACGCGATTTGCAGGCCTTATTACTGCAAAAAGCAAAAACGCAAAAAGCAAAAAAGCTGGCAAATATGTAGTACAAATTGCTTTTATGTTCAAATAACCATTTTAAGCATTTAATGGCAAAATATGCAAAACATGCCCTAACAAATAGGGCGCAAATAATAATAATAATAATAATAATAATAATAATAATAATAATAATAAAATGCTTTATTGTACATAAATATTATGTACAATATAATATGCAAAAGGTACCTGTAACACCAAGGTGATTTAAAATGGCACCATTCGAAAATAAATACAGAATAAAAACTAAAATCAATATATATCCTCTTCAACCGCTAAGCCTCCCTCAAGAATCTCCCTCTTCAAAATAGCTTTGGTTTTACTTTTGCTATTAAGACCGAATTGAATGAGAGTCGTCTCTTGTTTGCCTGGGAAAAGAAAGGGCCGTAAACGATGTCACCATAACCTACAGCAGAGAGCACCAACGAATCTGAAACCATAACCTTAGTATCAGTCGGTAAAACCGATTTAAATTGATGCAATAGCTTCAATTTGGCATACGCAGCCTGACAAAGCCTACCTACGTGTCCATCAAAGGTAAGACCACGGTCGAAGACGATTCCAAGGTTTCTTGCTTCTGCCGGGATGACGGGATGACTAACACCATTTAACTCCAGCTCAACTCCCGCCAATCTCACAGCGTCGACGTCCTCCTCGTTACCAATAAACAGAACCTGGCATGAGTGATTTTCTCTGAAACGGATTTCTATCAGGTCAATTTTTTAGTCAATCGTATGGAAAAATATGCAACTGCTTACATTTGGTTGCCCTAGTGATTACAAATTTCGGGGATCTGTTGTTGAGCGTTGTGCTTCCAGAAAAAGGTGCCATAGCGGGATTAAACAACCACCACTACGCTTCTCTTACATTAAAAATATAGCTTTATTACACATTATTGCATGTGTAAACGGAACACTTTCTAAAAGGATATTTTTTCACGAATCTTTTCGGTGTTGAATCAAATGCTGATTCGTATTCTTCTCTCGAGTTAATTATTCAAAGACAAAGTGTATATTGGTTGTCCTACTTCAGATAGAAGTGGGAAAAACTCTCGATAAATAAAATTGACGGCAGTGGCTACACCGCTGGCATCATCTAACGCTCGGCGAATAGATTTAACACACATTCGCATTCCTTAGATCAACCACAATGGCTCAAATTACCATGTATGCAGATTAGTGGTGTTCCACATAGTCAGACTGAACTCAACAAATATGGGATTATTTTGTTGTTCGGTCTCCTAGATGCATAAAATATTAGACTTTTCCAAATTCCTGAAATTATGGAAAACTGCTAGGTATTTATTGCAAGCCATCCTAAATTTTTACGTTTAAAATATTTTTAAATATTTTGATTCGTTTTCGACTAAAGGTTAGCATAACTTTGTTCGACCGGAGTAATCGGCGTTTCTTCTGCGCATGTGCAATAGAAATGTTGTTCCTCCTTATAGTTCCAAACCTTATAGTTCTATATTATTTTGTTGGAAAAATAATCATTTCGTTGACTTCAATGAGTTTCAAGGACGTAACTATTTTTAGAATGTATTTATTTCATATTCAACCTTATTACATATAACATTTCGTGCATGTCATCAACTGCACCGTTGTGTTCAAGCCGCAAATCCGAAATAGCATTTAAAATCTGGTTGTACACCTGTCGCCCCCAGATGAAGTTGGAGGGAGAAGCGACACATGGTTCCATATGTATTCAACCAGGATGATATATACAATTACACTAATGTCGAAATAAAAGTTTTCATGCCGCCAGATTTATGATAACTACGATAAAACTGAGGGAGTGTGATCTGGTGTTGGTTAATTTAAGATCTAGTGGCTACATGTTTCGAAACTATTAGTTTCGTCTTCAGGCCATGCTGCAAATAAATCAAGGGTTTAGCACGTTACATTGTGTATACATTATACATACAACAGACAAAACAAAACAAGAAATAACAATTTACCGGCAGTTTCGCTGCTATCAGTACATGCGGTATTTGAGGTTATTAAACACTATTAAACACTAATATGTTTCCGGGTACTTAAATAGATTCTTCTCAGCAAAATGTCAGTACTGGGAGACTTTAATAAACATATATTACACGTCAAGACGGACATACAGACTTCCCAAGAGATTGTTAATCTTCTTAAACGAATATGTCAACTATTACACTAGCTCTAATTATTACACACTACATATAATAATTATTATTATCTATACAGAACTAACACACTTAAATAATAAACATAAATTCGCAAGCATCTGTCTTTTATTGGAACCACCTGACCATTTAACATAACCTCATACCGGACTGCATTCCAAATATTGCGGTATGAAGTATTTTCAAACTATCAGGTATGTCCTATAAGCCTTTGCCATAAAATAGATAGTCGACAACATGGGGGTGGACGACTGTGCGACAGAATAATAGAATCCACATTGCAAATAACGTTATCGGTTTATGTAATTACCATTAATTTAGATCTACTGCTAGATATTTTTAAACAATCGATTGCAATTAAGTTAATTTTTTATTTATTTGCAACAAAATTGTGACAAATTTATATGACAAAAAGTACAGACAATTACTCAAATTCATATTAACAAAACTACCATTTAACGAATTCACTCATTTATGGAATTTCATGGAATTATATTTATTAAATATAATAATAATATATTTATTCAATTTTATTTATTACATATAATAATAATATTTATTAAATATACTTACTAAATATAATTCCATGCAAACAAATGAGTGAATTTGCTAAATGGTAGTTTCGTTAATATGAATTTGAGTAACTGTATGTACTTTATGAACTTTGCAGTAATAGTTATATCAACATAATTGAAAAAATCTGATTTGGCCGGGCACATGACTTTATCATGCTATATATAAAATAAATAGTTTACCTGCATGAGATTCTATTTGATCGAGATCGCCTATGTCTGCATTAAAATAAAACTAGCAGAACTAGACAGATATGTCGATTAAAGCTGCGTTCGGATATTGTACTCCGTTGATACCGGGTACACCGTCCAAATGACACTTACGTGTTATTGGGTGTAAAAAGTGTAACGGTGTACGATATTCGAACGCAGCTTATATTGACAGTAGGTATTCTCAAAACATTACCATTTGACACTACCTACTGTCATTAGAATCAAATTATCTGACATATCCTGGCTACTATTTTTAACGCAGTACGACCGATCTCGATGAAATAGAATTTGCTCATGCAGCTAAACTATTGATTGTACCAAAAAATGTCATAGTCATAAATTATTCAGAATTTCCTCTACTTTAATTTATTATTTAACTATTTCGACGAAATTCCAGAAATGGCGGCTTATTTGCAAAATGCTAAGACTTAACCTCCAGTTCCTTTGGAGCCTTTTCAACAGAAAGCTTTTCAGCTCTAAGTTTGGTCATGAAACTTCTAAATATGAAGTTTCGTCCCAATACCTTTAGTAGTTTCTCCGGAATCGTCACCACAAAAAAACGGGTAGACACACACATCCATACACGCACACACATACACACACACACACACGCACACACACACGCGCACGCGCACGCCCATGCGCACGCCCACGCGCACGCGCACGCGCGCGCACACACACACACACACACACACGCACACACACACACACACACACACGCACACCCACACGCGCACGCACACGCACACCCACACGCACACGCACACGCACACACACACACACACACACACACACACACACACACACACACACACACACACACAGAAATTTTTTTGTACCTTGGTCAAAAATTTTCAGGGGACCCAAAAAGTCATATTTCCGCTAAAATCTCAATTTTTTTTCTGGCACGTTTACAATTCTTTACATACTACGTATGATAAAGTAAAAATCTAATGTGGCCAGGCACATGACTTTATCATACTATAAATTAATAGTTTAGCTTAAAAAACGCGTGCGAGTGCGTGTGCGTGCGCGTTTTTTTGTGGCGACGATTCCGGAGAAACTACTGAAGGTATCGGGACTAAACTTTATATTTAGAAGTTTCATAACTAAACTTAGAGCTGAAAATCTTTCTGGGGCCAAAGGAACTGGAGGTTTAGTCTTAGCATTTTTGCAAGATTGTAAAAAATAACCCGCCATTTCGGGAATTGCGCCGAAATAGTTAAATAATAAGTAAGTACGTAGCATTTTTCAACCATTTTGGAAACGAGCGCCATTTCTGTAATTTCATCATAATAGTTAAATAATAAAGGAAATGTTGTATAATTTATGTCTATGACATTTTTTGGTACAATTAATAGTTAGGCTGCATGAGCAAATTCTATTTGATCGAGATCGATCGTGTCTGCGTTAATATAAAACTAGTTAGCCAGGATTTGACTGATATTTTCATTCTAATGACAGTAGGTAGTGTCAAACGCTATTGTTTGGACAATAGTTTCAAAATATCTGTTAACTCTTGGGTAACTAGTTTCATTTTAATGCAGCCACGACTCATCTCGATCAAATAGGATCTCATGCAGCTAAACTATTACATTTATATATAGTATGATAAAGTCATGTGCCTGGCCACATCAGATTTTTTATATACTTACATATTTAACTTTTTGAAGGGCTGTTACTACAAATTTCTTTCATCATACCTTGCTTTATTGATTTTAGATGCCAACTTTCAACCACCGATTTTTATGTTCAATTAGCCAGACTGTGGCCCAGTGGTAAAGCGCTTGGCTAGCAGTCTGGGGGTCGTGCGTTCGAGCCTCACGACCTGCTGTCAGAATAAAGGTTTTTCTGTGGTTTTCCTTTACTCCCTGGCGAATGCTGAAAGCCAAACAACTTAAGACGTGCCACAGACGCGGGCCATAATAATAATAATTCGGGCCTGCCGATGCCCCCGTAGTGGCGAAAGCTGTTGGGGGATGTTAAGGTGTGGATTATTATTATTATTATTATAATTAGCAAACCAAAAAATCCGAAAACTTTAACAAAAAAACATTTGTTGATTTTTCGAGATTTTTTTAAATGGATCCTTTTGTATCTTTGAAAAATGTTTGTTGTTTTGTTTTGTACCATTGTAAAATCAGAGAAAATATATAACCCAATAAAAAATGTCAATACAGATTTCAGAATAATCCAAAATAGTTGCGTTATTTTATTTCCATCCTGTACATACTTTACTTGAATAAATGACTTAGTTCTTGCATTAAAAACTAATTTAAATCATCTATACAGATATATAATTAATCGTTATATATTATGTATTTGTGGAAACCACATATCCATTCATAATTCTGTATTAATTCATAAAATCTTAACGTTCACATCGTTCACGCACTGGGCGAAATAGAAACGATCCTTGGTTTTCAGAATTGATTACTTTCCAATAAAACTGCCGTTTTCTACTATTTAGCATAATGGAGAATCGGGCGATCTTCCGACAAGAAGAAGAGTGAGAAAAATATGTAGGTAATTCATATGTGCTTGCGACCGATTCTCATGACATCATGTCGTAAATTTTTAAACACGTGCAGCGGACCACCGTATAATTATTAGATGTGAAAGAAAAGAGAAGAAGAAGATGTGTGAATCATGGGTAGGGTGACCGTTGTCCAAATTTGTTGACAATTGGAAAAAAAAGTAGGGATGGCAGCCCAGTTATATATAGTCGACTGCTCGACACAAGCCAGTATCAAACTCACACACCGATTAACCGATCTTACCTGGTCAACCATGACACCGTTGAAGACCGTTGTAGTGGTTTTGTGCTTCGCCGCCGCCGTAGTACAGTCCGTGCCTGCTTCCAGCGACCAGAGGAGTGCTCGCAATGTTATACAAACGGAAGACGACCTCTTGGATAGTGTTTACGCCGACTGTCTTAAAAAGGACTCGGTTTCGTGCGCCAAATACAAATTATACAATGTAGTAGACAAAATGCTCGGCCAAAAAGACATCACACTGGCCGACGGTGTTGAAATAGTGAAAGACGAAAGTGCGCCAACCCAAACTACCTCCAGAGCTCTCAAGGGCGATGAAACCGTAGAATCTTTAATGTTCGACAAATTCGCTTCTTTCTTGGATAGCCACACAGTAAAAGTTGAACTGAAAGGAAAAGACTTAGTCGATACCGCTCGCTCAACTGCTCGTTCCCTTGGAGATGCTTTTGAAACTGAGGAAGAAGAGGAAGTAGAGGAAGGCCGCGGCAAGAAGAAGAAAGTTAAGAAAATGATGGGACCTTTGATGGCCATTGCCGGTCTTAAGATGGCTATTTTGGGCAAGATTGCTTTAGCTGTCATAGCATTGATCGCTGGAAAAGCTTTAATAATTGGAAAATTAGCTTTGATCCTCTCTGCCATCATTGGTCTCAAGAAACTTTTCGGCTCAGGAGGATCTTCGGTCACCCATGAAGTGGTAGCCCATCCACACCATTCTTCCAGCCATGTCGTATCACATGACACTTCCTATGGTGGATCCGGAGCTGGCTACAGTGCTGACGTCAGCAGCGGTTCATATGGTTCCTCTTCTCACGGTGGTTGGCAGAGGTCGCTTGATGCACAAAAGCTGGCATACAGGGGGCAGCAACCGACAGAAGCTTAAGAGGCCAAATTTAGACTTTAGAAATCGTTTCGTTTATATTTTGTAATTTAAATATTTATTGTTTCTGTTTATTTTATTTAATTTATTTATGTACATATTGAAGCATTCTTCTACATCATTTTAGCGTCTTTACCCATCTTCGTTATGTTGCCCTCTTACAAACTTGAATTGACTAAAAAATATTTTTGTAATTTTAACGAGAAATAAAATATTTTACTAGTCCATCGTTGTTTTATTATACATTCTTCTATTTTTTAAAAATATTTTTGAATTTAAAAAACTGTATTGATACAAGAAATTGACAAAAATATATGAACTAGGTATATAATGAAAACATATGTTGACAGAAATGTTACAGAAATGAAGAAAGTGTAAAAAGTGTAAAAAGACTAATAGTATTTAAAACGAATGGACTAAAAAGAAATAAAATATTTATTTGAACTGTTTGATTGAAATTCTTTGAAGTAAATACAGTTCTTACACCATACAGACTAATGCACTGGAAAAGTATAACTAACATAGCAATACCTATATAAAAGTAGGTACTGTAAGTCAATTTAATTAAATTTTTTATTTCAAAGTGAGAAGATTTTAGCTTTCCTTACTTAAAAATGTGTTAATACTATTGTTCGCTGTGCTGTGATATAGTTAAGTAAATGAACATAAAGTCAATTAATGTTTAGCACTGTTGATCTTGACCTCTATTCTTCATGTAAACTATTGCTTCATGAAACATATCTCAATAATAACTAAACCAAAACTAAGGACCAACTTGAACAATTAACCTAAAACCTACAGCATATATAAGAAATATTTCTGTTTATAATTACTCGTCCAAACAAAAAGTCAACACAATTATTATAGTCTCAGTTCCGGCATTATCCGGCTTATAATGTTCGGGACTCCCCACTAGCATATAGAACAATGTCGTTACCATTTATAATTAAATCAATTTACTAGACTATAACCATTTTGATTTCTCAGCGAGATACCTTAATTGGGAACCAGAGGAAACAAAGACGTGGAAAACATAGTATAATCGGCTTTATTCAATTAATTAAATGGATTTCGACAAGTAGGTCTGACTGAGATTTCATTTATTTTCTTTTCGCGGTTTGCTGACCTATTTATTCTTCTATTGAATTAATATGTTTATTTAGAAAATAAATATATTTTTCGCTTAGATGTCTTGCCTCAAAACTCAAGTGCCAAAGAACTATGTAGTTTGCTTTTTCAGAGTTAACTAAAAGCTCATCAGATATCTGTAGCTATTAATGTACCGTATAAACTCGGGATATAAGATCGATTTCAGATATTTTGGTCAAAAGTTCATTTTTCCATCGTCAATAAATTGTTACTTAGTTATGGCGTCATCGACATTTTTCTTTAATGGTAACTCTATGTTGTACTTCTTGATTTTGATAGATCTTTTAATTGTGTACATGGTAGTGGAAATAGTTAATATATCAGAAAATTTTCGAGGCAGGAACAATTGAAAATTGTAAAATATTGATAACTTTAGGGAACATGGATTTTGTGAATTGAATATGAAATTGTGTTTGGGTAGATTTATTTAGTCTGAAAACAAATCCGGGTTCCAAAATTATTTATCTCGTAAGGGTTAAGAAAAAAGTTGGGTCAATTTTTGGGTAGTTTTTAAACATTTATACCAACTGAACCCGCTGTCCAAGAAACGGCAAAATGATATCATAGTAAACCTTAATCTTCGCACTTTTACCTGCAAAACTGAAACTCTGTTCACAAATACATTTTACCCATTTACATATAGCATTTTTTAACTGCTGCACGGACGCCACCTTAAAAGCAACAACAAAAACGCAATAACCTGACGTGATATGCAATTTCAAGATTGGTCTGCTATTTAGGAAAAATAAATCATTCGAAAACTTCCATTCGATTTCCGTAAATAAACAAAAGTTAATAAATATTACAATAATTTCAACTGTTTTTCTCGAAAGCTTTGCGATCTAAGGCCATAAATTTAAAAAATTCAGTTTGATATAAAGATGTATACTTTGATAATAAACAACAGCGTGTCCGTGGACTTTTTCAAACGGTTTGTTCCTTTCGGAAATCTTGTCATGTTTCAATTCTTTACGCGCGCACTGTATATCGTAGTTGTAGTTAGCAGATAGTTTTGCTATGTGGTTTTGCTATCGGCTAACCGCTGGTTTCAGTTCGTTACATAAAACATTTAATGCTAATACGGTCGAATATCATTGAAAATTCTTCTTAGGGCACAATATGAATAAGATATTGCTCATAGTAACATCTTTTACGTAACATAATCATATTTAGTTAATGCTCAATATGAATTATTTTAATGCACAAGTTATGCATTCTTGAGCACAATAGGAATAAAATATTACTCATTATAACAGTTTTATGTAACATATGTAACATATTACTAGAAATGAATATACGGACATACCGTATCATACGGACTTACCGTAATAATGAAATAATCAATTGTATGGAAGATGGTGTATCCAGGCAGGATGCAAATTTTAAATAAATCAAAAATTACAGCTACAACCTGGATTCGAACCAGGGACCTTTGCGTTTCTAGCACAATGCTCTCCCATCTGGAGAGGCCTCAGTAGCTCAGATGGGAGAGCATTGTGCTAGAAACGCAAAGGTCCCTGGTTCGAATCCAGGTTGTGGCTGTAATTTTTGAATTATTTAAAATTTGCATCCCGCCTTCAGGGGACCCAAAAAGACATATTTCCGCTAAAATCTCAAAATTTTTTTTTGGCACGATTACAATACTTTACATACTGCGTATGATAAAGTAAAAATCGAGGAAAATTTACATTTGTTCATTTACGGATTTACGGAACGCGTTTTCGATTGATTTATTGTAGCTCAATCCGAATCCGAGCCTTAAAATTGCACACCACGTTAGGTTATTGCGCGTGTTTCTCGTTACTTGTATGAAGGTGTCTGCACTTATGTACATACTTCAAATTATGTGTACATTATTTTTATTATACTTAATACTTATATAACATTAAGGTTTACTATGAGGTTTAGTAGGACAATGGGTTCAGCTGGTATAAATTTGCAAAAATTACCAAACTCGCGTTTTTGACATTTTGACTACACTTTTTTCGAAAACCATTACAAAATTTTGTACCCTGGATTTACTTTCAGGGCAACTTATTCTACTCAACGAGCAATTTCATATTCAATTCACAAAATTCATGTTCCCTAAAGTTATCAACAATATTTGACTATTGTCCTTTCCCCAAAAATGATTTTTTGTTAGGCCATAAAATGTTTTCGCAGCCATTTGAACGATTAAAAGATATACCAATCTCTATATGAAAAAAAATAGCGTTTCAATTTTTAAAAAGTATCGATGAGGTCGTACCTCAGTCATAATTAAAGTCGGAAATTGAGTTTTTCACTAATCGAATCCATATTTTTTAGGACCTTTTATACACTTTTGTTTTAAATAATAAACCTTGTGAGATTTTTTCTATACTTTACGCTCTCACGGTGCACATGTGTATTTTATTTACTGTGTTAGATCTGGATGGTTATTGCTATTTGTTAACTAATAAATTCAATACTTGATTGGCGGAATGGAATAGTGCAATTTTGTTATTGTTGTTAGTTGTTATTCTATAAAGTTATGAATACCCGGTAATGGACCTATATGAGTTATGTATCAATTATAAAACTATTTATGGTAGATGAGGGAACTCCGATATGTACATGTTATAATTTCATCACTAACTAATACCAATTACTCTTTCAAAATTACTAATTTAGGTATTAATTACCCATTCATGACTTAACCAAACCCATTGTAATTATATTTTGCTGAAATAGCCAACGATTGAATTAAATTTACACTACGTGGAATATTAATATTTTATTATCGAAGGTAAAGGTTTTACGAATTTTCTGAAACTAGTGACACTTCAGAGCAGTAGATTTGAAACACAGATTCAACGGGAATCAACAACTCAAATATCATAGTAGGTATGAAAAGACACTTTGTTTGATGGTCTTATATTGTTCACTAAATGTATCAAACTATCCCTTTAAAAAATTCACGACGTGGAACGACACACAATAGAATATACACCTACATGCGTACTAAAATAAAAGCATAACACATATCATCATTTTGTTTTCAACGGCTATCATCTTTTTTGTGATTCTCACAGATTAATTTATTCTTTTGACAGCATAAAGATTTACCACATTACAAGATTATAGAACAAAATGCAATTATCAAATATGATAATTGTAATATATCCGAGGAACATGGTATTTGGTACTTGAAAGACATTATTTATAACCACTCAAAGTATTTAGAACAAGCGGTTTATTTGTTTTTTCTTTGTTCGAATTAAGGGGTTCTGAGACATATCTGCTCCTGAAAGTTATGTTTTAAAAAACTGGTATCAATAGATAGCTTGTATCGTGGCCATTTTAAATCTTTTTAAAATACGCATTCGTGAAGTTGACTTGACTTGGTAGCCACATCAAAATATTGTGCTGTAAGAATAGTCATCATACACAATGTAGATTACACAATTCTCTACAAGAAAGACTATTGTCATCATTTTTGCGCGAGTATTGGTTTTACAGTTACACATAAGTAAGTTCTCCTTACATATGAATATTCGATCTATATTCCCACATCAATTACAGTACAGTTAATGAAATTTACCTTGCATTTTGTGATTATGATATTTACACCCGTGTTTCTGAGGTGGCCTGAACTTAATATAGATCG
Source organism: Aphodius sticticus (assembly GCA_963966075.1). Lineage (NCBI taxonomy): Eukaryota > Metazoa > Arthropoda > Insecta > Coleoptera > Scarabaeidae > Aphodius > Aphodius sticticus. The sequence continues at coordinate 37,181,296 of OZ014509.1, read as the reverse complement.
GTAGCCACATCAAAATTAAAATTATGATTGAGCCAAATTATTGCAACCAGAAGATGAAAGCTAAATTAGGGTTTTACCATTGTGTTCTCGTAAACAGACTTTGAGATAATCCATTTTTGGATATTTCTAATTATAGTAGCCTCGTTCCCTATAGTAGCCCCCATGGTTGCACAATAACTTGTGCAAATGTAGGTAACTAATTATTCGCGTTTCAGTTATAAAAAAAACGTATGTGTTAATACTTACACTTATTACAACGTTTTGGAGATGTCAAACAATTTGCATTTTCGAGAAGCTAGAAACTCGATAGCGTAGGTATTTATAACAATGTTGGTCACACGCTATGCAATGAATCTATAAACATTTTCCTAGACTTCGCAAAAAAACAACATGTGTTCTGCAATCATTTTAGAAATTGAATCTGCCAAAAACTAAAGTCTGAAGTCGCTGTCGGAAAATCTTCGAAAAATGTGTCGACAAATTTAGTCTAGGTCGGTAGGTGCAGCATTAGAGGCGAAGTAGGTAGGTATGCCATGGATACCGCTAAAGGTGCTCAAACTATTAATACAGGCGATGAAATAATATTTGGGCCAAGCTTAGCATCGTACCAATATACTAGTTTAATATACCCTTCGTATGTACCTTAGGCCGCTAGCCGTCATATTTACTGCAGATCCCATTAATCTAGGATATTGTGACAGACCAAATATAATATTAAGTCGGAAGCTAGAAATGAAGCACACTTAAGGCGTAAAATTATTAAAAGACAAGAGCATTTGACGTCCACAACATGAATATTAAGAAACCTAGATGTTTTGATTGACAATTGTAAGCATTATTTTAGCCATTATGCGAATTTATAGCGGCTGGAGCAGATAGTCTAGAAACTTTTAATTATAAATCTAAACCTTGCCCTTTTCGTAAACTTGACTGCATTTAACCAGTGACAATGTTTCTTTGTAAAAGTGTACGCTTCACAGACAAACGCTCAAAATCGTGATCACTGCAGAAATAGTGCAGAAAAATCAATACAAAACTTATTTAAAGTAGATAATGCATATTATGTCGAAGCAGCATCGTCAGACGTAAATTTTGCTTTCTATACGGGTTCGCTTTTGCTTTAAAATTATCGTAAAGGAAAGAACAGCCGAAAAGGTAAAAGCCCGCCGGGACGTGCCATCCAGTATCAAGTGGGCCAACAATTCGCACTCTCACATTTGACCTTTTCCCTACATTTTTCTCGCAGTGCGACATATTGTCATTTATTGCTTTTTTTTCATTCCCGGTCGTAACCTAATCCAGTTAAGCACGCAATACAGGTAAACTATAGCAATTCTGTGAAGCAGAGGCCCGTGTGATTCAATAATAATATAAGAAACGACATGGAAATTGCATATTGCACGCGGTCGACCAGGTTGACGACGAAGAGGAGCGCAGGAAAGAGTTTCGCGAAAATGAGGTTAAACATCATCTCATCGATGCGGTGAGAAAGCCTCTGGACCCGAATTGTGAGCCAGGCGGTAGAAGGGATATTGTGTATATATCCCACTGGCGTCCATACGGAATTCACACATCGATCAACACCGCTAAAAAGTAAACAAACAAAACATGATTAAAGTGATAACTTTCGTGTGTCTCGTGGTTGCCATCCACGCCTTACCAGCCCAGGAAGAAGCAAGGGGCAGCAGGAATGCAATCCAAACCGAAAACGACTTATTGGATACAATTTACTCAGACTGTTTGCGGAAAGACTCCATGTCTTGTGTTAAATACAAGTTATTCTCCTTCGTCGACAAGATGTTGGGTGCTAGGGATACCATCACCGTAACCGAGGGAGTACAGATAGTTAAAACCGAAAATGGGGAACCTGAGGGCGCACCAAGGGCCATCTCTCCAGATGACAGCATCGAATCATTACTTTGGTATAGAGTACAAAAGTTCTTGGACACTCATACAATCAAAGTCGACCTAAAGGGTAGCGAGTTAGTTAGCGCAGTCAGTTCTACCGCTCGGTCATTTGGAGATGCATTGGATAGTTACAGCGAAGACGACAACGCTATTGAGGAAGGGCGTGGCAAGAAGAAGAAGGCACAAAAGATGTTAGGGCCACTCATGGCAATCGCCGGTCTTAAGATGGCTATCTTGGGAAAAATTGCCTTAGCAGCGATTGCTCTTCTTGCTGGCAAGGCATTGATGGTCGCTAAGATCGCTTTAGTACTTTCGGCTATTATTGGCTTGAAAAAACTTTTCAGTGGATCTGGAAAACACGTTACCTATGAAGTAGTAGCCCATCCTCAGCACTCATCCAGTCATGTCGCATCCCATGAGACAGTTTATGGTGGTTCCGGTGGTGGTTATGGCGGAGACGCTGGCGGCGGCAGCTATGGTGGGGGTTCCTCTGGACATGGAAGTGGCTGGCAACGATCCCTTGATGCTCAACAATTAGCTTACAGGGGCCACACCCAACAATAGTTTCCAAAACTAGTCTTAAAAGGCCAAGTACCTGTAATTCTCAATGAGAAATGAAATAGGCCTTCGAATTAATTTATTACTTGCAATTATTTTTAAGTCTCATTGTCGATCGCAAGAATCTACCGTTTTATGTACCATTTTCTGTTGTAAGATATTGTAAAAAAATAAACGATTAAAAATGTAGTTGCCTTGTTTACTTCAATTTTCATTTCAAGATCAAGAGGTCACAGCGGAAAGTGTGTCATCACGCAGTCTTTGAGAATCTTCCCATGGTATTTAAGTTCAATGCCCACGAGAAAAGAAATCTAAAACCCAATACGCCCAGAGAAAAACATCAAGGGTTCAAGATTTCTTTGACCTACTTATCAGAGAGGCGCTACGTCGGAAGCCACTGTCAAGGTTAACCAAGAAATATTTAATCGTTAGTACCGAAACCAGTTCCGTTGAGATCTCTGGGGCACAGCAGGTGGGTTATAAACATCGGGCATTCCGATGGTAATATACCACAAGCCCTAAAAATGTTTGACCTACATTTCTTAGAGTATACTTGATGAATGAATGAACGAACCACAGCAATCAGTAGGTTCATATCATATCGAAATGGAGATCTTAAATTCCCATATAAGCCATTTAACCTTTATATAAAAGTACAGTAACTAGAGCACAAAAGATTTATATAACTGCTAGTTGTATAATTGTATTATCTAGGTAGTATACATTACTTATCAATTTCCTGACTGCTGGTGGTTTTATACAACCCAATAAATATAATAGGTTTTTGAAACTATTCTACCACAATTTATGGTTTATTTATGCTAAAGTTATGTAGTACATACATTTATATATGAAGTGTAAGTCTAAAATACTTGAATTGTCTTAATTGTATACAGGGTCTCCCACGACGAGCTGCCATTAGATGTATATGGAGAACCAAATGAAATGAGAGATTGAAAATTTGTCGACTTATATTGTTGGACACGATCGTCTCAACTAAAATATTTTGATTTTTCGGTCACTTCCGGTTACACAGGAAATGATGTCAACTTTTATATTTCAAATGGAACACTCGGTATTTTATCGCATTTTTGAAATCTTTATTAAATTCTAGTTCAATTTTATGTGACACTCCCTATACCTAACATGTGTCATTTTTGAGATATTCATTTTTTTCATTAAAAAATGACAGCTGCACGGTTACTTTCAATTACTTATAAATTATCCCCTGTGACCGTTGGAAAAAAGGTGTTGCGGCAAAATTGTTGTGAAGGTAATATATTATCGACACATCGGTAGAATTCTTCTAAAAGTTATACAGGGTGTTCAAATTATAAGATCAACGTTGAAATCGAGAAAAGCACTAAAAGTTGATTTTTTCAAATAGCAGCCCTAACATATGAATGCATTTTAAAATTCTATGGAATGTTTTAGATAAACTGTGTAAAATGTCCTATACCTGAAATACATTTTTACCTACTTATATCGATTTTTAAACATCACAGTAGAAATTGCTAACATTGCCAAACCTAGATTGCGTTTACAACTGAACAATTTCAAATAAACAGCACTTTATTGAATAGGTTTTTTAGGACGTGTTTTGTTATAATTAATTTAGTATTTATAAAATTATAAGCCTGCAATAAAACAATATTAAAAATAAACCAAAATCATAAAGCAAATTAAAAAAAAAACTGCTTATTCTATTTCAGTGCTTCAATTCTTTTTAACATATTATTGCTGGTAGCGTCCCTGATTGAGTTAGCCCATAACTCATTGCAAGCAGCTCGAACTCTATCTTTCATGTTTTCCTTATCAATTATTGGGTCCTCATAAACTATGTCTTTAATACTTCCCCAAATGAAAAAAATCCATTGGCGTCAAGTCGGGGGAACGCGGTGGATATTTGTAGGGCCCATTAAGCGAAATCCACCGATCGTCGAACATCTCGTTAAACAACAGCCTCTTATTGAACAGTTGCGTGCGCTGAAGCACCGTCCATTTGAAACCAGCCAATTATTGAGGACCCAAGAATTGATAAGGAGAACATGAAAGATAGAGTTCGAGCTGTTTTCAATGGGTTATGTGCTTACTCTATCAGGGATGCCACCAGCAATAATATGTTAAAAAGAATTGAACCATATTTAGCGGAAAAGGGCAACGTTTTTGAACAGTTACTGAAATAGAATTAAGCGGTTTTTTTTTAATTTACTTTACGATTAGGTTTTACTTTTAATATTGTGTTTTATTGTAGCCTCATAATTTTATAAACACTAAATTAATTATAATGAAAAATGACCTAAAAAACTTGTTTAATAAAGTTCTGTTTATTCCAAATTGTTCAGTTGTTTTCAAACGCTATCTAGATTTGGCAATGTTTGCAATTTCTACTGTGATGTTTAAAAATCGATTTCAGTAGGTATAAATAGTACTTTTTAGGTATAGGACATTGTACACAAAGTTAATCTAAAATTTTTCATAGAATTGAGAAATGTAGTCATATGTTAGGGTTGCCATTTGAAAAAATCGACTTTTAGTACTTTTCTCGAATTCAACTTTGATCTTATAATTTGAAGAATTGTTAGAATTTTAAGAAGAATTCTACCGATGTATCGTAAATACTTACTTTTTAAATAACAACAATTTTGCTGAACAACTTTTTTTTTAGCGGCCACAGGGGATAATTTATAAGTAATTGAAAGTAACCGTGCAGCTGACATTTTTTAATGAAACAAATTAATATTTCAAAAATGACACATTTTAGGTATAGGGAATGTAACATAAAATTAATCTAAAATTTAATGAAAATTTCAAAAACGCGACAAGATACAGGCTGTTCCATTTAAAATATAAAAGTTGACATCCTTTCCGGTGTAACCTATTGTATTAGAAAACTCTAAATATTTTGGTTGAGACGATCGTGTCTAAAATTTAATGAAGATTTCAAAAATGCCCTAAAATATAGGGTGTTGCATTTGAAATATAAAAGTTGACATCACCGAAAATTCAAAATATTTTAGTTGAGACGATCGTGTCCAACAATATAAGTCCACAAATTTTCAATGTCTCATTTCATTTGGTTCTCCATATACCTCTAATGGCAGCTCGTCGAGGGAGACCCTGTATAGTCATTCCCATTTTATAAAATTTCATTGGAAATACACTCAAAGTTAGCTAAAGATCCACTGGTGTGAAGTAGGTATCCGTCAATGCCAAAACAAATTAAATGTGCCAATAAATTTAAACATACATATGTGTTGTGTGTTTTGATCGCAGTTTTTCAAAAAAAAAAAGATTCGGCTTCTTCAAATGCAAAGCACCCTTTCCCCGCAACCGCGTATTAAAATAAATTAAAAAAACAATCAATAGTTGTCGAAACTATTGAAATGTGTAAATAACATTTGAATTTACCGCCGGATTTGCCACAGAACAATTGTTTCAAATACAAGAACTTTCTGGAAAAATAAAGCAAAAAAATGTGTAAAAACTAAAAAGAACAATAAGTAGATTACTTATGTTATTATGTTAATTATGTTTAAAACTTTAAAACTCCTGAATTTATACAAATCGTCGTAGGACGAATAATGTTATTCATTACATGAAGTTATCATATTTTTTGAATCATAAACTTGGTCACAGATAACTGAGTATCTATACTGTATTCTGTACTGTATATCCGAAAATAAACAACTTTAATACTTTGACATGGATAACTAATTTGATAATTTTCTTAAATATATGTACGACGATATGGTAGTATGATCGTTACTCACAACAGGAGATGGAATGCGGTCATGCACATAAATGTCATGAACATAAATTGTAATGTATATATGTTTCCACCCTATCATGCCTAGCAATGTAATGCGACTCAGCTAAGACTGGACATGCAGACAATAAAAGATAGACATGTTCCGGAGCGTGATGACACAGTCTACAACTCCCATCACGAGCAACTCCCATAATCTTCTGCTCATGGTATCTGATACGTACTGCCTGATCTTGCGCAGCTATGGTAGAGGATTTCGTTTCAGCCTTAATGTTTCCATGACAAAGCCAAGATAGCGATCCCGACTTTAAAATACTATCACCCTCTACAACTCTTAAGGATTGGATTACTACCATAACCGACTCGCAAATTCTGATTCATTCTTAACTTAATACCTCGCTTTAAACTCTCCACTAAAATTTTATTTCCATAGTTATCTAGTTCTTCCACCTGAAATTTTTTCAAAATTAATTTATGTTTACTAACTATTGACTTACCAGAAGTATCCCTAATTAATTGTCTAATTACTTTACCTTCCTTGTTAGTCTTTACAAAATTTCCAAATCATAGATATTTTCCAATTCCTACAAGCCACGACCTCCATCTTGGCGATTCAGGTATAAACTGCAGACATCAGACCTAGGATGAAACCTAAAATTTAATATAACGGAAAACCGTGTTTTTATTGGGTTATTAGAGCTTCAAATAACAGTGCCAACTAGCTAGACCTTTTCATTTATTCCAATATTTTGCCAGTAAATTCTGGCTTCTTCAGGGAACTAAAAACATTATTACACAATACCTGAACATGGCAGCGAGATTCGAGATGATTGGCATAAAAGGGACGAGTAATGCCATGAACTTGCGATCGGACACAGAAAATTTGAGCAATATTTACAGTGTTTTACTAAATTTAGATTATATTAACTCAACTGACGCAAATAGTACCACCATAGGTGTAGCTGATATTAGCGAATTGTTTCTTTAAGAGGATAGAAGATTGTCATTTTCGTGTCAACTCATTTTGTTTTTTTTTTGTCATGTGTATCTTTGTGGCATAGTGTAGTCATTTGAAAGGTTGTCAGTTTGTTCAGGTTGTTAATTTTACTTTTTTAATTTACTTGCGACAATTCGAATGTTAGCGATAGTGTGCAGTTTAAAATGTATGAGAAGGAAAAAACACCTTGTCGAGGACTTCACTCTTGGTTGAACATTAGCACTGGTAGATTAGATGCTGTATTTGTCTATTAAATGCCGTTATCGTCGATTATTGTGACTTTGTGTTGAGACTGTTCTTTGGTATGTTTCTTCCGTTTTTAGATTGTATTGTCATGTTCAGGTCTTGTGTAATATGTTTTTAGTTTCCTGAAGAAACCAGAATTTACTTGCGAAATATTGGAATAAATGAAAAGGTCAAGCTAGTTGGCACTTTTATCTAAAGCTCTAATAACCCAATAAAACATGGTTTTCCGTTATATTAATAATAAAGGGCAAAAAAGTTTTCTACGCTAACTATAAAATTTAAAGTTAACTGTTTTCTAGATTTAATGTCTAGATCGCGTATTTCCTTCTTCGTCCAGTTTAAAACTCCAACACTGTACCGAAATATTATAATAGCATATGCATTTATCGCTTGTATTTTACATTTTCCATTTAAACCAGACCTTAAAATTGTTCTCACTCGCCTTCATCCCTTCATCATCAACACCAAAGGCTTCATCCATACCCAGTATCCATATCTAGTATTATCTGTTAGTTCATTAATACTAGTATGTTCTTTCAGACATATGTCAGCGGTACTCTCAATTCTGCCTTTGACAATACTAATTTTGGCACACTTCTAGAGACCAAATTGCATCCCAATATCGTCAGAGAATTATTTAACTATACTGAGGCTCCTCTTCAACTGATTATTATTTTTGGCATAAAGTTTCAAATCACATGACCAATTAACTTTTCGCCAGGCAATAACTGAACACCAGATTTGTCCTCATTCAATTCACTAGACAGCGCAAACAGGCCTATGCAGAAGAGCAGTGGTGACAAACTATCACCTTGAAATATGCCACAATTAATATTAATCGGTTCTGAGAAAACGTACGAGTCTTCTCCACTCAAGCACAGTTTAGTGGACCATAAAAACATAAATGACTTTACCAAAAAAAAATATTTTTTTGATTTACACCATATGTCTTCAAAGCTTTTTCAATCCATTCATGCTGTATACTATCATACACCTTCTTATAATCAATCCAGGCCATGGATAGGTTTCCTCGAGTTTTTATGATCTTTTTAACAATCTTCTTGTTGTTAATTAACAGCTCCTTTGAACCATAACTGTCCTTTAAAATACCTTTCTGCTCAGCGAGTAATACATTGTTTCCCTTAAGATGTTCATAAATCGTGCTATACCTAAAATTTTAGTTAATAGTTTATAACTACAATTCAAACAAGTAATAGGTATATATTGGGATACTTCCATTGTATTGTCCGTTTTGGGAATCAAAACAGTAACACCTCCCGTCAGCGACAACGGTATCAGTTCCTGATTATTAAGCACATTGTTAAAACATTTTACCAAATGTTCATGCAATATGGTTAACCTTTTAAGCTAAAAATTAGGAATTTTATCAGGTCCAGCAGCTTTCTAAAGTGCTAAACATTTGCAAGCATTTAAGTATCATCTTTGGAGAGAAGTACATCTTCTATTGCTGGATAATGGTCATTCCACCTCTCCTCGCGCTTAATCCATTCTGGTTTAAAATTATACTTGCCAGATTGTCCCTAAAAGCCTGTCCAAAAACTGGCAACATCCTGCAAGTTCGGAAAATTCTGGATACAGATGTTCTCCTTGCCTAGACCTCTATAAAAAAATTTAGGATTTTCTTCCGAATCCTTGTTTCAATCCTTCCGATACGTTGGGCCTTAGCTTGAATTCTCGGTTTTAACTCCTCTTCAATAATCACTAAATCCTTCTCTTCCCCTAAAACACTATATTTTAGTATTATGTTTTGCCGTAACCGTTGTAACCTCCTTGTTAAATGAATAGATCTTCGAATATCAGAAATCCTGGAAACGTCCTTTCTCCAATTAGCAATATTATTTTGGAGTCTACGTTTCCAACGGTTCTCCCTTGAGTTCTATTATTTTGTGTTGACGCTAATTTTGGATTCACCAACTAAGTAATAAGATATGCAGACGCGTACAACAAATTATTTAGTTCAATAATGGACAATTTTGGCCTATTCCTCAAAAGTGCTTCCAGATCAGAATTAGCTCCCTTACCCTGTTAGTCTCCCTTATGAAAGGCAATCTAACCAGGCAATGAAAATTTCCACCAGTAAGCAATTCTTCTTGTACCAATATTAAAACCTGACTTTGTTGTACGCCATTGTCATAACTATTATGTAGATTTGGCATTCCATTTACCTCAATACGCACAACAACTGACACCTCATCATTGCTGCGATGCGGTTCTAATTCTACCACTTAATCCAAAATGTTTCATTGTTCTACTTCAACCATTTCAAATCGATGGTAAATTCTTAAGATAATGTATTCATAACTGCTATACTATACGTATTCTGGACTAATACCATATTCAGTCATTTCAGTATTTTAGTCATAGAAATGTAAAAAACAATCAAACCGTCCACTATGGCATGCGCCATCTATACGTTAACAGCTGAACTGATGACGCATTGGTGCGTTAATTAATACTTGACCTACTCGTCATCTTCGTCATACTTTTATTGTGGAAAGTTCAATGAGCGGTAAAGTTGGTAACGTTTAAAGATGGTATATTATCATTTAATATTAATAAATAAGATAATTGTAATATAGTATTATATCCAACTTTTAAACGGTACTTTTTGTTACTTATCTATATTTAGGACTCAACGCTATACAATTGATACTTTGGTAGGTATACAACGCCAAAATAATGTATACTATAAAATGTGTATACTATCATTGAGATCATTGTTGTGTGTACGCACAGTGTGGAAATTAAATGTGTTTTCCCGTATATAGGATGAATCAAAACTATATCGTCAATTGTTTTGCTGCCTGATAATTATATGTAATCGTATTAGGTGTAGTACCAAGTCAGTAGACGAGCACTTGTCAGATTGGAGTCTTGCATACTAGATCACTTTCCAATGCCAGTCATTTCCGTTTTTCTCTTTCCCGCTGCCGTTTCTCATGAACTTGTATGAAGTTCTCGGTCGGGCCGGACGTTGCTGGCGGAGAAAGTATTTCAGGGTTCGCCGAGATCCCGTTCAAGTTTACGTCGCACCAGCAGACAAGAGCAACGCCCGGTCAGACAATCGCAAACGTTAAACAGTAGGCTGGTCCGGGAAGCCGTCCGCATTTGGCATTCCATTGAAATCGAGTAGGCCACGAGACTCACGATGCGTATCACAAAATCGCAAAATACGCGCTTATCTAGCCGCTACGAAACACAACGAATCGACACGGATGGCTAAAACATCCGTCAGATATTTAATTTTATATGTAACTTACGACAAACACCTGTCTGACACCAGTTACGGTAATTTACCTCAATGCAAATAGACATGATTGCAGGGAAATCATGGCATACCAGCATTTTTTTAATATAATTGACTTGAAAATGACTTTATATTTCCAAGTACAAATGTCCTATCCTCGGAACAGGCCATAATGATGTAAACTTCAAATACGAGACCTTTAATAAATATCAGTAAGGTGCAAATGCCAATATGTCTAAATTAACATAATACTCTATTTGTAGGAGCTCCTTTATGTGAGGGTCACATTTGTTGTTCCTTTTGTGAGTTTTGCTCTATTTGTAATTTTCTTCATTTGCGTCATTTTCTATCAAGATTGTCAATTTTATTCATTTCCTACTTGCGCAGTTTTCTATTTGGACTCTTAGTTTGATTTATCGTTTTCTCCATTGCGTGTTTTCATGACGGACGCTGTGGACGCATGTAACTTTTTCTTATTAAGGTACGGACACACATGCTCATTAGTAGCACGAAATCATGCTTATTTCGAGTACTTGCTTCTTAGTAGCATGTGTGTCTAGACATTGCTAGTAACAAGCATGCTTATTTCGACCAAGTTTAAAAATCAACAGTCGTTTGATTTTTGAGCATACTACCTACGGTGCGGTAGCAGGGGGCGTGCTCTGAGCGCGTGTGAACAGAGTTGTATCATGCTCACAAGCATGCTTATTTATGAGCACGTGTGTCTGTACCATTAGACCCTTTAATTTTTTCGTCCTTGTCGACCTGTTAAGTAAATTTCGTCGTGTTTCTACTTTCTTCCCTTTTTGCCCTTTGAATCCTTAATCATCATTGCATCCTTTTTGTCATGATTTTCCTATCTATAATTTTCTTCCTTTTTTTGCGGTTTTTGGCTATTACACCTATTTTTTTTTCGTTGATTGATCCTTTTTATCTTGTTTGTCATTAATTGTGTCTTTTAGTCATTTCTGCATTTTTGTCACAATTTTGAACCCGCCTTTTTGAATTTAAAATATCTCACCTCCGATTTAAAGCTGGAAACAAGTAAATTTCATGGTAATCAGAGTTTTTCTAATCCCAAATTAGCACGATATTTTTTAAATTTAACATCACTGACAAGGTGAATAGCTCTCATTTTTAACAAACGTAATTGGAGAGAACTTATTATTATATACAATTAATAATGCATAAAAATTAAAGAATTATCTACTACATTTTTGTTTTATTGTTTTGTTACTAAACGGTGAGTTTGAACATGATGATACGGCACACATTGTTTAACATTGGCCGGTAACATAACTGTTAGAATTTCCAAACGTGTATATATGATGTAGACTTGTAAACAGTTGTATACTTTTTTTTTTGTTTATGACGTTCTATTATGATCGAGAATACTTTACATCAAGATGTGTACCATGAATAATATGTGTCATGCAGGATGTCCAATCTTATGAATCCAATTGTTCCGGAAACACAATTTTTAAGGAGCACAGTCATCATGTACTACATAAACTTTACTCATCAATGCCTGTTATTCTGTTCCGAATACTCGGTAACAAGTACATCGAACAATATATTTGAGTATCTTTTTTTTACACACAAATCACAGGTATTTGTACCCGGCTTGTTAAGGGACCTAGTTAGTTAAAACAAATTTTCAGTTATTCTACAGCTACCTAGTTTTTGGTACGTCATTCCACAAATCCCTCAAAACTTATGTACCTTTCAACAAAAATGGTTACATATAATATTACAAATATGTTTTACTGTCAAATACTAGATATTAAATATAAGACAATATGATAAAATAATGATTGATGATAAAATTACAAATACATAGCAATATACTTTAAATGTGAATAAGGTCTCTATAAACAATGTAATAATAAGTTAATATGGCAATTTACTACTTCCTTATTATTCCCAGACAGTTAATGTTCAAATAATAATCTGGGTTGTGTATTTTGTTATGAATGATGATGCTGATGTGATCATAATTGGCAAATGTCTAATTACGTTGTGAATAAAATATTCAGGGCGTTCGCATAACCTAGTATAAAATGTTGCATACCGGTGTATAGTTTTTGGTTTATAGAGAGATTTGCCAGGCCAGACATTTTCTGACCAAACTAAACTCCTTCAACTACCATCCCTTGCTGCCGAAAGAAAATAAATACGGCTATGCCGGTTAGCACAATCTATATAGTGTGCTTATTACGTGACGCTAACTGCACTTTATCCCATTTACAAACTCCGTGTTCCTCACAGTTATCAATATTTTGCAATTCACGATTGTGTTTTCTCCAGATCTTTCATTTGCCCAAAGGTCAGAAAATGTATTCCTTGCCAAATAAGATCTCAACCAAAATAACTGAAAATATATGAGGTTGTTGATACTATCAACTATACTCGAGGCAAAAGAAAAACGGTACAAAATTTTAATTACTTGTATTTACAAAATTATTTACTTAATTCAAATATTTCTTTAAAAACCGAATTGCCTATATTGTGAAGATTGAAAACCAAAGTTATCTAAGTTTTGGATGGCACCGCAGTATTTTTGATAATGGTCGGGTCAATTTAATGTAGAATGACAGGCGTATCAAACTCGCCAGAAAATGATTTTTTTTGTTGATGATGATTTTTCGTATACTGGATGAAACTTTAAAACTAAATTTTGTATTATTTCTACTCAAAATCAGTGGAATTGGACGTTTGTAACGAACACATTTTCACAGTAACGAGTTATCTAATAGCACAAATTTCTTCATTTTCAATTATGATATTGATGATTTGTTGATGTTTTTAATTTCAGATAAATGTTACTATTTTTTGCTTGTTTTTGCACAAATTGAATGGATGGATGGAATCAACATTTTTTAAGTATAACACATCACTTGAAACCCAATCTATTTATTTTTCATACGCAACAAATTTTATTTTTTAATTAAGAGCATTTCCAACGTCGGTCATTTAGTCTGAACCATCGAAATACATTGAGTTAGTCTTATTTTTCCGATATTATCCTTCAATAATGTCAAAATAAAACATGGAGTCCATAATAAAGCTTTAGTATTACAAGATAACTCAAGTACGTGTAGTGAGATTTGTCGCAAGTATGTTTTCGTTACAAACGTCCCAGTCTTGTTTTAGGTAAAAACAACAAAAAGAACTTTTGCTATTAAACAATTTCACTCTCTATACTAAAGAAATCACCCTGTACATGATGCTATAAAATATTTACTATTCCTTTTGACGAAAACAAAACAAATGTCATTACCTAGTCATTTTAAACACTTTTATTTCTCATAAAATTGACCCTGATATTCTAAAAAATGCTGCATACCCACACATAAAATAATATAACATGGATTAAAACGATCTATTATTGCAAATTTATTATGTATGTTTTCAATCTTCATAATGAAGGTAATTTATTTTTTTAAAGAAATAGTTACATTTAATAAATATTATTGGAAATACGAGTAATTGAAAATTTGTACCGTTTTTTTTCCCACCGTGTATTTACTCTTAATTTACGGGGTTGTATTGAACTTGTCGGGCTCACATTAAGATGAAATCCACTTAAAATTTCGTATGCGTTTATCGTTAAAAATCTGTCAGTTCTGTCACAAAAATTGAGTCTAGCGCTAGACCAAAATCTATATTTATAATAGACCTAAATTTTAATTTTTTGAAAAAAGTTATTTTTTTACGTGTTGGGCGCTCTAAAAGTCCATAACCAAAAAGTTAATTATCAAAACTAGAATTTCGGTTTTATATACTGGTCGAGAACCAAGCAATTGTTCAATTTGTTTATAGACCAGTCAATGAAGCCTATGGTGTCAAAATAATTTCAAACCGAAAAAAAATACTGAGCTTCAGAAAATTTAGTAGTTTATAATTGGAGTGTCATTGCCAAAATTACGCGCAGATTCGGTTTGCCTCATCCTACTGTAGAGCCGAAAATTCTTTACAAATTTGAGGATGATCTTTCCTCAAATTTTTACTCATATAGTTTATAGTGTTTCTGTAATTAATTATGAATGTTTTTTTAACGCCAATAACGTCAAACGATGAGACGTCTAGTCCACAACACCAGTATTTACCAAACTTTTACAGTGGCCCGGCTTTTTTTTAATTTTTTCTTCGTAACACACAAAAATTAATTTCATTTTAAAATTAGTTTAAATTTTATATTAGCATGGGCATAAAAATTTTAGTGGATCACGAAGTAAAAATAATCGGTACTCCATCAAATGTTTGAACTGTGATGCTGTATACATTAGACAGACGGGCAGAAAACGCTTTAGGAGAATTGCTGAACACAGAAACCAACCACCCAACGTCGTAATGGTGGCCATCACAACGACACGCTATTGATATGTTCAATATCTATAAATGTATTTTCTTACAAGGGCCGCACTATCAAGATATAAATGTTTGTTGCTCGGTTTACAAATGACTATTTAGGCCCGATGATGGTTTTTACAAACCGAAACATGTCTTCTAAGCAAATAAAATTTTAAATAGGCAAAGATAAGAGTCTGTTATTACAATTATTACCCCGAAATTTAATACAACTTTGCAATATGGATTCACCACAATACCTCTAATAAAGTTCTACCGAGTAATAACACGCTAAATTTTTGTGTGCAATAATAAATAATAAATAATACCACCTGGCCTGGGTTTTTTCTTTCATTTTTTTGTTTTAAACAACATCTCAAACGACCCCACCGATAACATCCCCAAAATAAATTGTAGGGTGTGGACGAGGTAGAAAATCCTGTTTGCCATTAACTCGAGAACTATCAACTTTTCGGATAAAATGTTTATTACAAAGATAGACTAAAATTTAAAAAACCGTTAATATCCTTTTTAGTACCAACAGTTTCAAAGATAAAAGCATTTCCATATAATTATGGAAATGTGCAGTGTATTCTTCTGCGGTCCATATATAAATTGCCGTAAAGTAGCAATATTGATGGTTCTTTATCTTTAATATATGACTCATCGTGTGCGAAGTGCTACCCTCGAGCCCCGCCCCCTTTAACCCATCCTCACCAAAATGAAAAGTATAGGAACCCGCACACGATGGGAGTCATATCCTATTGCGGTGTGTCTGATACGGGTGGTAACATAACAACTCGACTACGCTCGTCGTGCCAAAAACAACTTGTGCGCCAATTTTCGTCTTATAAAACTCGTATAATAATATACCATACTGAGATTGACTTGGCATTATTGTACTTACTTCAAACTGTGTTGTATAATTAAATTAACATCTTTTGTGTCCCCATAAAGAGGTGAAAATAACATTTTCGAATAGTGCAGGATACAAAAATTTTGCTAGACAAATAATTACTATTACGATTACAATTAGCTATTGTCTCCAGTTTCTGCGTTATTGCCCTCTCGTAAGAGTTGCGAAAGAATTACAAGATAAATTGAGCCAACTTCACGGTATCTAAATTTTGCGCTGTAGTCCAAAATGACCATGTTTGGGCTTTCATTATAATCATACTTATTACGTTCGATTACTTCGCACTCTTTTTCACGGCGTTTATCTCAAATATAAAATATAATAACCTTTAGTTTACCCATATCGGTAATTGCAGTATAATTGTATAACTTGAATATTCTAGTTTTCTATTGTACTTTTTATTGTTTTTTATTCAATATGCATTACAATTTCGTCACAATTGACTAATAAGTAACTTAATTTTCGTCTATACACTAATTTATTGCCACCTATACCAATAAACAAAAAAGTTATTTTTTCGTCGCCTTGATGATCAAAATTGACGAGCGATATGGTTTTGAGTTCAGAATGATACTGATTGAAAATATCATACAAATAATATAGAGTGCCATTTAAAATTTCAATGATGACGTAATTAATTATGAATCTTTTTTAACGCCAATAACGTCAAACGATCAGCCGTCTAGTCCACTGACAACTTGTCCACAACACCAGTGTTTCCCAAACTTTTTCAGTGGCCCGGCTATTTTTACGGTTTTTCTTCGTAACACGCTAAAATTTAATTTCATTTTAATTTTAGCTTAAATTTTATACTAGCATGGGCATAAAAATTTTAGTGGATCACGAAGAAAACGTTTAAAAATAATCGGTACTCCATCAAATGTTTGAACTGTGATGCTGTATACATTAGACAGACGGGCAGAAAACGCACTAAGAGAATTGCTGAACACAGAAACCAACCTATGTCCAACATATACAAACCTAGAATTGCCACGAGCCATAATATTGATTACGATTGTGTGAAATTACTACCCAGATTCCATAAGGGCCACAGACATGACCTTCTTGAACAACTGGAAATACAAACCCACAAAAACTACATAATTTCACCCTTATGAATGACTAACTTAATTTTATACAAAACCCCTTTTCATGTATTTGTTACCCTTCTGGCATCTCTCTGATTGATACTGATTGAAAATATCATACAAATAATATCGTCATTTCCTAAAAACCGGAAGTCATAAGGCAATATATACTCTTTTGTATTGTGCCGTTTATTTTTGTTATTAGAACGCTGGACTAATGAAATTTTGATAAGTGCTAAAAAAAACAAAAAAATCCATTTTCTTTCATACTCTTGAGGTTAGTATGACTTCCGTTTTTTTTTTGAAATGACGTCGTCACTGAAATTTTAAATGGCACTCTTTATTATTTGTATGATATTTTCAATCTGTATCGTTCTGTACTCAAAACCATATCGCTCGTCAATTTTTATCAGCAAGGCGACGAAAAAATAACTTTTTTGTTTATTTGTCTAGGTGGCTATAAATTAGTGTATATAGTCGAAAATTAAGTTACTTATTAGTCAATTATGACGAGATTGTAATGCATATTGAATAAAAAACAATAAAAAATAGAATAGAAAAATAGTATATTTAAGTTATACAATTATAATGTAATTATCACTTTTTGAAAATTTAAAATAAGCGCGGCGGTTTCCATGGTGATACAGAAACCATACTTACCGACTGAACCAAACAACGACATTGAACACGCGAAAGCAAACGAAAGTGAAACGTAAGTCTGAATCTTTAATTATTGATGACATCTGAGCAAAAATCGTCAAGATTTAATGAAGAAACATTGTAGGATTATATTGAGAACAGACTGAATGGATTATTTATGGGATCCCGTATTGTGTAAGGTTGGTCGCCTAGCCGCAATCGAAATTAGCTGCTTGGTTATAAACTTAATTACTGTGAGTGAGATAGATTTAATTACATGTAACTGCTTTTAATATGTTGTATTGGCTTAAAATACTGTTTTTGTTCTGTACATTTTAGTGTCCTGATGAAGGTGGTAGAATAAAAAACACCGAAAGCTCGACAAAAGTAGAAAGAGTTTAATTTATATAACCTGTCGAACACCCATTAACCTAACTTTTCTGAATTAACTACGACAGATACTACTCAAGCTTATATATATATATATATATATATATATATATATATATAACTTTGAGGAAAATTGTTCATCGGGTACACGATCCAGTGGGAGAAAGAAAGAAAACTCTGTTCTTATTTTGCAATATTTCGAAACATATATTCGTTCCTTCGACAGGCAAATTACTACAACAATCAAAATACCAGTCACAAACAAATATGTATCGTCAAGATAAAAAGTTGCTACTCACAATTGAGTTGTAAAAAGCCATTAGATCAGGGGAGTAGACGTCCATGTGACAAAACACTTATAACAACAACAATTAAATACATGTGTGTGCACGCTCACGTGGTTACATTATGACTAGTGTCGCTTAACACCAAACGGCCAGATGGACTCAAGGTTTACCCAAAAACGAGAAAAATGCTGCCAACAGCACTGTACCCATGAACAAGGACAAAAACATATCAAAAACAAATAGATGACATTTCATGGATAGACTCATTTGACTTCTTAGTGCCTAACTCAATAATAAAGGAGTATATGTTACTTAAATTGTCAACGTCGCTCTTAAAATTAACAGTGTTTTGCGTGGTCTTAATATGAAACATTTCAAGAAATAAACGACTATGGTAATTTGGTTCCGTATCCAGAATCTTAACATTATCAAAATCAAAACCGTGACCGTGGTCTATGGAGTGGCAGGACAAAGCACATCTAGCTTTCCGTGTATTACAATCACTTTTATGCAGTGAAATACGACTCCTTAGCCACTGAGAGGTAGTACCGACATAACGGCCCTCACACTGATTACAGTTAATACAATACACCACGTTTGATTTGTAGAGCAACGGGTCTTGATCCTTAATATGTGTGAAAACTTTTTTAATTTTATGTGGATGATGGAATACTATTTTTTTATTTTCAGGTAAAAAACCCGTGAATATTTTTATCAATTTATTGCTAATGTTTGGGATTGAAGTTAATTTTATATAGCTAGGTTGAGTCTGTACAAGTTCATCAAAAACACTCCTAGTGTAATTATTGCTAGTGTCAGTTGAAAATAGAAGTTTGTTAACCAATTTGACCGGAAAGCTGTTGTTGATAAACACAGACTTCAACATTGAGAACGCTCTGTTGTGAAAATCGGGGCTACAAATTTTTTGAATTCTGTTCTTCATACCCGTAACTGTGTTGATCTTCTGACTGAACGTGTGATTAGAGTAGAAGTTAATGTACCTGCCCGAGTATGTCGGCTTCGTATACCAATCAGTGACCAACGCGCCACACTCCTTACGAATTACCTTACAATCAAGAAAGGGGATGCAGTTATCCGTCTCAGTCTCTACTGTAAACTGGATATGTGGATCAAGGTTGTTAAACATGTCAAGAACGGTCCCGACTCCATCCCGAGGGACACAAGTGATAATATCGTCCACAAATTTAAACATGAAAGGGAGGTCAAAGGGCAACATGGGGATAATAGTATCGAGCACAAAATCCATAACTATAACAGCTAAAATGGGACTTATCGGTGAGCCCATCGGTGTTCCAAATTTTTGCAAGTAAAACTTTTCTTGAAATGAAAAATAGGTATTAGAGAAAACAAACTTTAAAGCTGACAAAAAAGAGTCGATAGTAAAATTGCAATTTATCTTAATAAGGTCCCAGTTATTCCTAACTATTGACATGACTAACTCTAAAGGGATATTGGTGAATAGACTAACTACGTCTAAGGAAATGACTACAAAATTGTTTGGGACGTTTACACTACGAATTCTGTCAACAAATTCAAAAGTATCCCTCACATTGTACAGAGTTCTATGTTGCAGCGAATCACTCAGGACAGAGGCCAGAAAACTAGACAACTGATAGGTAGCCGAACCACACGCAGAAATTATAGGTCTCAACGGGACGTCTTCTTTATGAATTTTAGGAAGGAAATAACACTTACTCAAACAAGCATTCTTGATATTCAACTTCTCATAAATAGCCTTGTCAATGTGATTCTTGTTCTTCAAATCTAATAAAAGTTTATTGGTTTTCCTTTGTAAAACCTGCAACGGGTCTTTGTTTATAGCCTGATAAGTGTGAGTATCGTTCAACATATCCAAAGCCTTTGTGATGTAAGTGTCCTTTTCCATTAAAACTGTCACCGAACCTTTATCCGCCGTGGTTACCAATATGTCACTATTACGTTTGAGAAATGTTTTAGTTTTATTAAATAAGTTGTTAAGGTAGTTATTCAGCCACGTATCAGTACGATCAGTTAGTAAAAAATTGGTGATAACATTGGTACCTCTTGCCCTCAAGCTATCTCTGTCAACAACCGGACAGCTCGATAAGACTCCCTCCAACTCCATCAACAACCTCCTCACATTCACGCTGTCCTTATCAAGAGAGAGACAAAAATTAGGGCCCAATGACAAAAAATTAAGAACGTCACCGGGAACAGGGGTCGAGACCAAGTTAACCAGCCAACCTGCATTGTTACTAAAAATACCTACATCCACCTTTGATTCGTTGATTAACTTTTGAAACTTTTTTACGTTTGTTTTTTTGACCCTATTGAAAATTTTTGTATATTTGATTCTTAAAGTATCATTAAACTGAGAGAAAACATTAAAAGGTAAAATTCGTTCAACAATATTACGAGAAGCCAAAAGTAGATTTTCCAACCTGTCAATGTTATTTATCGTAATCTGAATCTCCAAATTCAGAGTAGTTGCCGTCAACCTGGAACTAAAGCCGTTTATTCTTCTGATCAACTTGCTATTCGTGGTGTCCAACAGGTTTGTCGTTCGTTTTGAGCCATCCTGTATGTGCCTGGGTGTTATGCTATTTCTTGACATGTTTAACAACCTTGATCCACATATCCAGTTTACAGTAGAGACTGAGACGGATAACTGCATCCCCTTTCTTGATTGTAAGGTAATTCGTAAGGAGTGTGGCGCGTTGGTCACTGATTGGTATACGAAGCCGACATACTCGGGCAGGTACATTAACTTCTACTCTAATCACACGTTCAGTCAGAAGATCAACACAGTTACGGGTATGAAGAACAGAATTCAAAAAATTTGTAGCCCCGAATTTCACAACAGAGCGTTCTCAATGTTGAAGTCTGTGTTTATCAACAACAGCTTTCCGGTCAAATTGGTTAACAAACTTCTATTTTCAACTGACACTAGCAATAATTACACTAGGAGTGTTTTTGATGAACTTGTACAGACTCAACCTAGCTATATAAAATTAACTTCAATCCCAAACATTAGCAATAAATTGATAAAAATATTCACGGGTTTTTTACCTGAAAATAAAAAAATAGTATTCCATCATCCACATAAAATTAAAAAAGTTTTCACACATATTAAGGATCAAGACCCGTTGCTCTACAAATCAAACGTGGTGTATTGTATTAACTGTAATCAGTGTGAGGGCCGTTATGTCGGTACTACCTCTCAGTGGCTAAGGAGTCGTATTTCACTGCATAAAAGTGATTGTAATACACGGAAAGCTAGATGTGCTTTGTCCTGCCACTCCATAGACCACGGTCACGGTTTTGATTTTGATAATGTTAAGATTCTGGATACGGAACCAAATTACCATAGTCGTTTATTTCTTGAAATGTTTCATATTAAGACCACGCAAAACACTGTTAATTTTAAGAGCGACGTTGACAATTTAAGTAACATATACTCCTTTATTATTGAGTTAGGCACTAAGAAGTCAAATGAGTCTATCCATGAAATGTCATCTATTTGTTTTTGATATGTTTTTGTCCTTGTTCATGGGTACAGTGCTGTTGGCAGCATTTTTCTCGTTTTTGGGTAAACCTTGAGTCCATCTGGCCGTTTGGTGTTAAGCGACACTAGTCATAATGTAACCACGTGAGCGTGCACACACATGTATTTAATTGTTGTTGTTATAAGTGTTTTGTCACATGGACGTCTACTCCCCTGATCTAATGGCTTTTTACAACTCAATTGTGAGTAGCAACTTTTTATCTTGACGATACATATTTGTTTGTGACTGGTATTTTGATTGTTGTAGTAATTTGCCTGTCGAAGGAACGAATATATGTTTCGAAATATTGCAAAATAAGAACAGAGTTTTCTTTCTTTCTCCCACTGGATCGTGTACCCGATGAACAATTTTCCTCAAAGTTTAATTATTATCGATCGACAAACTTCTTGAATTCTACGTGTAAAATATGGGTTTTTTTACAACTATCAATCAACACTATGGCAGTGATGCCGTGTTGCAGATGAAATCTATCGCGAGAAAAAACATCAAGCTGGCGAGATTGAGGAATAGACGTACCTTTTTAATTAAATGTAGAAGTAATGGCATAACACCCAGGCACATACAGGATGGCTCAAAACGAACGACAAACCTGTTGGACACCACGAATAGCAAGTTGATCAGAAGAATAAACGGCTTTAGTTCCAGGTTGACGGCAACTACTCTGAATTTGGAGATTCAGATTACGATAAATAACATTGACAGGTTGGAAAATCTACTTTTGGCTTCTCGTAATATTGTTGAACGAATTTTACCTTTTAATGTTTTCTCTCAGTTTAATGATACTTTAAGAATCAAATATACAAAAATTTTCAATAGGGTCAAAAAAACAAACGTAAAAAAGTTTCAAAAGTTAATCAACGAATCAAAGGTGGATGTAGGTATTTTTAGTAACAATGCAGGTTGGCTGGTTAACTTGGTCTCGACCCCTGTTCCCGGTGACGTTCTTAATTTTTTGTCATTGGGCCCTAATTTTTGTCTCTCTCTTGATAAGGACAGCGTGAATGTGAGGAGGTTGTTGATGGAGTTGGAGGGAGTCTTATCGAGCTGTCCGGTTGTTGACAGAGATAGCTTGAGGGCAAGAGGTACCAATGTTATCACCAATTTTTTACTAACTGATCGTACTGATACGTGGCTGAATAACTACCTTAACAACTTATTTAATAAAACTAAAACATTTCTCAAACGTAATAGTGACATATTGGTAACCACGGCGGATAAAGGTTCGGTGACAGTTTTAATGGAAAAGGACACTTACATCACAAAGGCTTTGGATATGTTGAACGATACTCACACTTATCAGGCTATAAACAAAGACCCGTTGCAGGTTTTACAAAGGAAAACCAATAAACTTTTATTAGATTTGAAGAACAAGAATCACATTGACAAGGCTATTTATGAGAAGTTGAATATCAAGAATGCTTGTTTGAGTAAGTGTTATTTCCTTCCTAAAATTCATAAAGAAGACGTCCCGTTGAGACCTATAATTTCTGCGTGTGGTTCGGCTACCTATCAGTTGTCTAGTTTTCTGGCCTCTGTCCTGAGTGATTCGCTGCAACATAGAACTCTGTACAATGTGAGGGATACTTTTGAATTTGTTGACAGAATTCGTAGTGTAAACGTCCCAAACAATTTTGTAGTCATTTCCTTAGACGTAGTTAGTCTATTCACCAATATCCCTTTAGAGTTAGTCATGTCAATAGTTAGGAATAACTGGGACCTTATTAAGATAAATTGCAATTTTACTATCGACTCTTTTTTGTCAGCTTTAAAGTTTGTTTTCTCTAATACCTATTTTTCATTTCAAGAAAAGTTTTACTTGCAAAAATTTGGAACACCGATGGGCTCACCGATAAGTCCCATTTTAGCTGTTATAGTTATGGATTTTGTGCTCGATACTATTATCCCCATGTTGCCCTTTGACCTCCCTTTCATGTTTAAATTTGTGGACGATATTATCACTTGTGTCCCTCGGGATGGAGTCGGGACCGTTCTTGACATGTTTAACAACCTTGATCCACATATCCAGTTTACAGTAGAGACTGAGACGGATAACTGCATCCCCTTTCTTGATTGTAAGGTAATTCGTAAGGAGTGTGGCGCGTTGGTCACTGATTGGTATACGAAGCCGACATACTCGGGCAGGTACATTAACTTCTACTCTAATCACACGTTCAGTCAGAAGATCAACACAGTTACGGGTATGAAGAACAGAATTCAAAAAATTTGTAGCCCCGAATTTCACAACAGAGCGTTCTCAATGTTGAAGTCTGTGTTTATCAACAACAGCTTTCCGGTCAAATTGGTTAACAAACTTCTATTTTCAACTGACACTAGCAATAATTACACTAGGAGTGTTTTTGATGAACTTGTACAGACTCAACCTAGCTATATAAAATTAACTTCAATCCCAAACATTAGCAATAAATTGATAAAAATATTCACGGGTTTTTTACCTGAAAATAAAAAAATAGTATTCCATCATCCACATAAAATTAAAAAAGTTTTCACACATATTAAGGATCAAGACCCGTTGCTCTACAAATCAAACGTGGTGTATTGTATTAACTGTAATCAGTGTGAGGGCCGTTATGTCGGTACTACCTCTCAGTGGCTAAGGAGTCGTATTTCACTGCATAAAAGTGATTGTAATACACGGAAAGCTAGATGTGCTTTGTCCTGCCACTCCATAGACCACGGTCACGGTTTTGATTTTGATAATGTTAAGATTCTGGATACGGAACCAAATTACCATAGTCGTTTATTTCTTGAAATGTTTCATATTAAGACCACGCAAAACACTGTTAATTTTAAGAGCGACGTTGACAATTTAAGTAACATATACTCCTTTATTATTGAGTTAGGCACTAAGAAGTCAAATGAGTCTATCCATGAAATGTCATCTATTTGTTTTTGATATGTTTTTGTCCTTGTTCATGGGTACAGTGCTGTTGGCAGCATTTTTCTCGTTTTTGGGTAAACCTTGAGTCCATCTGGCCGTTTGGTGTTAAGCGACACTAGTCATAATGTAACCACGTGAGCGTGCACACACATGTATTTAATTGTTGTTGTTATAAGTGTTTTGTCACATGGACGTCTACTCCCCTGATCTAATGGCTTTTTACAACTCAATTGTGAGTAGCAACTTTTTATCTTGACGATACATATTTGTTTGTGACTGGTATTTTGATTGTTGTAGTAATTTGCCTGTCGAAGGAACGAATATATGTTTCGAAATATTGCAAAATAAGAACAGAGTTTTCTTTCTTTCTCCCACTGGATCGTGTACCCGATGAACAATTTTCCTCAAAGTTTAATTATTATCGATCGACAAACTTCTTGAATTCTACGTGTAAAATATGGGTTTTTTTACAACTATCAATCAACACTATGGCAGTGATGCCGTGTTGCAGATGAAATCTATCGCGAGAAAAAACATCAAGCTGGCGAGATTGAGGAATAGACGTACCTTTTTAATTAAATGTAGAAGTAATGGCATAACACCCAGGCACATACAGGATGGCTCAAAACGAACGACAAACCTGTTGGACACCACGAATAGCAAGTTGATCAGAAGAATAAACGGCTTTAGTTCCAGGTTGACGGCAACTACTCTGAATTTGGAGATTCAGATTACGATAAATAACATTGACAGGTTGGAAAATCTACTTTTGGCTTCTCGTAATATTGTTGAACGAATTTTACCTTTTAATGTTTTCTCTCAGTTTAATGATACTTTAAGAATCAAATATACAAAAATTTTCAATAGGGTCAAAAAAACAAACGTAAAAAAGTTTCAAAAGTTAATCAACGAATCAAAGGTGGATGTAGGTATTTTTAGTAACAATGCAGGTTGGCTGGTTAACTTGGTCTCGACCCCTGTTCCCGGTGACGTTCTTAATTTTTTGTCATTGGGCCCTAATTTTTGTCTCTCTCTTGATAAGGACAGCGTGAATGTGAGGAGGTTGTTGATGGAGTTGGAGGGAGTCTTATCGAGCTGTCCGGTTGTTGACAGAGATAGCTTGAGGGCAAGAGGTACCAATGTTATCACCAATTTTTTACTAACTGATCGTACTGATACGTGGCTGAATAACTACCTTAACAACTTATTTAATAAAACTAAAACATTTCTCAAACGTAATAGTGACATATTGGTAACCACGGCGGATAAAGGTTCGGTGACAGTTTTAATGGAAAAGGACACTTACATCACAAAGGCTTTGGATATGTTGAACGATACTCACACTTATCAGGCTATAAACAAAGACCCGTTGCAGGTTTTACAAAGGAAAACCAATAAACTTTTATTAGATTTGAAGAACAAGAATCACATTGACAAGGCTATTTATGAGAAGTTGAATATCAAGAATGCTTGTTTGAGTAAGTGTTATTTCCTTCCTAAAATTCATAAAGAAGACGTCCCGTTGAGACCTATAATTTCTGCGTGTGGTTCGGCTACCTATCAGTTGTCTAGTTTTCTGGCCTCTGTCCTGAGTGATTCGCTGCAACATAGAACTCTGTACAATGTGAGGGATACTTTTGAATTTGTTGACAGAATTCGTAGTGTAAACGTCCCAAACAATTTTGTAGTCATTTCCTTAGACGTAGTTAGTCTATTCACCAATATCCCTTTAGAGTTAGTCATGTCAATAGTTAGGAATAACTGGGACCTTATTAAGATAAATTGCAATTTTACTATCGACTCTTTTTTGTCAGCTTTAAAGTTTGTTTTCTCTAATACCTATTTTTCATTTCAAGAAAAGTTTTACTTGCAAAAATTTGGAACACCGATGGGCTCACCGATAAGTCCCATTTTAGCTGTTATAGTTATGGATTTTGTGCTCGATACTATTATCCCCATGTTGCCCTTTGACCTCCCTTTCATGTTTAAATTTGTGGACGATATTATCACTTGTGTCCCTCGGGATGGAGTCGGGACCGTTCTTGACATGTTTAACAACCTTGATCCACATATCCAGTTTACAGTAGAGACTGAGACGGATAACTGCATCCCCTTTCTTGATTGTAAGGTAATTCGTAAGGAGTGTGGCGCGTTGGTCACTGATTGGTATACGAAGCCGACATACTCGGGCAGGTACATTAACTTCTACTCTAATCACACGTTCAGTCAGAAGATCAACACAGTTACGGGTATGAAGAACAGAATTCAAAAAATTTGTAGCCCCGAATTTCACAACAGAGCGTTCTCAATGTTGAAGTCTGTGTTTATCAACAACAGCTTTCCGGTCAAATTGGTTAACAAACTTCTATTTTCAACTGACACTAGCAATAATTACACTAGGAGTGTTTTTGATGAACTTGTACAGACTCAACCTAGCTATATAAAATTAACTTCAATCCCAAACATTAGCAATAAATTGATAAAAATATTCACGGGTTTTTTACCTGAAAATAAAAAAATAGTATTCCATCATCCACATAAAATTAAAAAAGTTTTCACACATATTAAGGATCAAGACCCGTTGCTCTACAAATCAAACGTGGTGTATTGTATTAACTGTAATCAGTGTGAGGGCCGTTATGTCGGTACTACCTCTCAGTGGCTAAGGAGTCGTATTTCACTGCATAAAAGTGATTGTAATACACGGAAAGCTAGATGTGCTTTGTCCTGCCACTCCATAGACCACGGTCACGGTTTTGATTTTGATAATGTTAAGATTCTGGATACGGAACCAAATTACCATAGTCGTTTATTTCTTGAAATGTTTCATATTAAGACCACGCAAAACACTGTTAATTTTAAGAGCGACGTTGACAATTTAAGTAACATATACTCCTTTATTATTGAGTTAGGCACTAAGAAGTCAAATGAGTCTATCCATGAAATGTCATCTATTTGTTTTTGATATGTTTTTGTCCTTGTTCATGGGTACAGTGCTGTTGGCAGCATTTTTCTCGTTTTTGGGTAAACCTTGAGTCCATCTGGCCGTTTGGTGTTAAGCGACACTAGTCATAATGTAACCACGTGAGCGTGCACACACATGTATTTAATTGTTGTTGTTATAAGTGTTTTGTCACATGGACGTCTACTCCCCTGATCTAATGGCTTTTTACAACTCAATTGTGAGTAGCAACTTTTTATCTTGACGATACATATTTGTTTGTGACTGGTATTTTGATTGTTGTAGTAATTTGCCTGTCGAAGGAACGAATATATGTTTCGAAATATTGCAAAATAAGAACAGAGTTTTCTTTCTTTCTCCCACTGGATCGTGTACCCGATGAACAATTTTCCTCAAAGTTTAATTATTATCGATCGACAAACTTCTTGAATTCTATATATATATATATATATATATATATATATATATACCGGGTGATTCAATTTCGAGGCTCACCATGGGGATCTCGCTTATTAGAGAGATAGAGGGTATGTTTAATTTTGGCAAAGTTTCGTATTTTTGTGCTGACCAATTATCTGAAAAGAAATTTAAGCTATCATTTTTCATTTTGAAGATATCCGCAAAAAAACTGAAATGTTAAGGTACCCTTTTTAATTTTTTATTCAAAACCAGACGTAGCTAGACATTCGAAACAAAAACATTCTACAGCGACTTTTTAACAAGGAATGCAGTGTTATTTTCTAATTTGAAATAACATCAAAGATGGCTGCGTAACCATAGCCAACTTTTGTTTTTCTTATGGGCGCCATGTTGAATTTTGACATTTTCTGATAGTCGTGTTTTTTCTCATTTCCGCAATGTATAACATGTTGGCATTATTTTTTAAAATAAAGGTGTAATAATAAAAAAACCTCCAGGTACCTAACTGGAGCTTGGTTACAGACCGCCGGACTCGTTACCAAGCAACGTCAACAAAATGCACTTGGATCTAGCGGCACGCTCAGTGTTGGGTTTGCCATTTAACCAAATAAAACCTTAATTGTTGGTTGATGGTGGATGTAAAATGCCGTTTACCAATAACGAAAAGCGTGATATGATAAGGGTTTATTATGTCCCTTAAGTTCTTTATAATTTATATTCACTATGTCGTATATCTATTTTACTAGGTTTTGTGATATTTGCAATTTAAAGGGTAGTATGCTATTTAGTATCTTAATATTGCTCTTTATACAGTGTGTTGGGTAGCTTTATGTAAATTATTTAAAGGGTTATAAAGAAGCCACTTAGACCCTATTGAACTAGATTTATTCATATACTAAGCATTACGGTTATCAATGTATTACACAATTTTATAAGTATGATTTGCCATTTTCGCAAACGTCCAGCGAACGAACCAGAAGCCCTAGTAACTTCAGTTGTATCCTGAAGTAAACAAGAAAGAATGTACTAACAGGGGGACTATAGTGAAAATTTGTTCACTTGTGAAAATTGTACGGAGACGTTTCTTTGTAATGGTATGTGCGCTCATATACACAAACAAACAGAAACGCTAAAACCTGCGTTGATCAGCTAAGTTTGAAAACCGATTTATATTCAGTACCAAAAAAACAACCAACAGTATCTACTTACCATTGTTAATTGATTTAAAAAAAGCTATTTTTCTGGAGAGACAATTCAAAATTGGCATAATATGAATGATAATATGAGTAATACAGTGAAAGTCGTATATAACGTCCGCGAAGGGACCGCGAAATTTGGACGCTATATCCGACTGGATGCTAAATCCGGACGCAAATAAATTTTGATAATAAAATTTTAAAAAAATAAAAAAATGTATACTAATTCAAATAAGAACCCACCCGTGTGCAGTTCGTATCTATTCGAAATGATTCTCTTTTGAAGTGAATTGAACACGAGTAATAAAACGCATTTGAGTGTACCTATCGCGCGCGCATACGCATACGTGTTACGTGTAGTTAGGCCGACAGGTTATGTTTGTATCGGACTTTTTGCATAAGACTTATGCAAGGAGTTAAGTACCAATTGCATATGAAGCCGTCTCACCAACGAAAACAAATACACATAACCTCTCCGAGATACAAGCGTGACATGCATGTGCCTGCAGACTGATACCTTCCTCCTATTGGCTGATTTAATTTCAATTCATTTTGAATACAACTGATCATCTTTTCCGGCTTGTCCTTCAGGGGTGAAGGGGGAACTGAATATGATCAGTTGAAATCTATTCACTTTCATTTTGAATGCGCAATAAAACGCTTTTTGAGACAAGTGGATACGTTTCAAAATGAAATAAACTGATTACCAGTGGCAATAAAACACACCTTTTGTATGTATAACAATTCAATTCAATCAGTCAATTAGCTCGGTTTGTGCAGGCCCTGTGTAGATCGACGCATTTCTTTTTTTATTTTTAACGAGATTTTGATCACGAGCGGTTTTAAGTTTGTCTATAAGCCTCCAAATTGTCGTTACTGACCAATGTGTCAAGTTAAAAGTAGTTTCAGCAGAGTGCAACAATGGTTTCTCCATGTTCTGATATATTAATGATCGCTCATTTGTTTTGAATGGTTAATACCTTTCTTTTGTAGCCACACATTTCGTATTGTAATACACAGAATAGCCGCAAAAACAAAAACAGTGCGAATGACAGGTCCCGCGATCGCGAACTAACATGAGCATTTCATGATAGCAAAGCGGTAGTAACCCGTGCGCAAGTCAAATGGCGTCAGCCACTCCAGTTGGACGCTATAACTGATCATAACATGCCCAAAATCCATGGCGCGGGCGACGCAACATGCGACTTTGCCGCTATATCCGGCGACGCTAAACCCGGACTTAGTTTGCATTAGTTTTTTATATGGAAGACCAACCAAACCGTTCAGTTTTCGACGTTATAAGAGACTCGACGCTATAAGCGACGACGTTATAAATAACTTTCACTGTATTGATAATGTGAAAGGCACGTGGGTTATTTGGAAGTGAATAGATTTTTTTGCTATGAATAAAAAACTGAATCTAAAGATTCCTATCAGCTAATCTTTGTTGAATACTTGGTTTTTGTCTGTGAGCACATAAATCACATCAAAGAAAATCCGATTTTCAACACTTTCAGAAGTCAACAAATTTTCACGATAGCTATCCTAAAAGTACAGAATTTAGTGAAATTTTTAAATCGCGTGTTTGTTTGCCATACGATTGCAAAAATAGCAAAATAAACTTACAAAACTTCATATAAAATTGTTAAGATTGATAATACAAAATGATAACGGTAGTACTTTGTATTAGTGTTGGGAAAAATAATTTTTTTCTCGGCCCGGCCCGGCCTGACGTAACCACGGCATGGCCCGGCCCGACAGGCCCGACAGCCTGGTTTGGCCCGGTCCGGTCCGGTCCGAGAGCCTGGTCGGCCTGGTCGATCCGGCTCGGTCCGGCCCGAAACGCTAAAAGCCCGACTCGGCCCGAAAGCCCGACTCGGCCCGAAAGCCCGACTCGGCCCGAAAGCCCGACTCGGCCCGAAAGCCCGACTAGGTCCAAAGCCCGACTCGGCCCGAAAGCCCGACTCGGCCCGAAAGCCCGACTAGGCCCGAAAGCCCGATTAGGCCCGAAAACTCCACCGGGCCCGAGATCTCGGGAATAAGGCTACTTAATAATATACATGGGCCAACTCATGTATATAATTATGGACATGGATGTTAAATTACGGCAATCATTTTTTTAGTAAATTACCGTTCAAATTGAAATTATTAATTTCAAATATTAAATTACCAGGTACAAAAAAATTAAAAATTGCAAATTACGTTGGCTTAAGTTATCGGGTAATTGAAAATTCAAAATGGTAAATGAAACCCACGTTAATGCCGATCACTGTAAGTTATGATTGCTATCTATGTTAACAAAAATGTTTGATAAATAAGTCATTATTTTAGATAACTAGCTATATCTAGGAATATTAAATTTCGGTAATTAATTTTTTTTTTTGTAAATAACTGCTAGAACTAAAATTATTAATATCAACTATTAACTTACCACGTAATTAGAAATGGTAAATTATATTTTCTTATATTAGCGGGAAAATTCAAAATGGTAACTACCGATGACAGAAAGTTATGATACCTACTTATGTACAACCTAAAAATTTATTATTTTGTAGACAATCACCAATTTGTGATACTTTTCCTGATTTAACAGTGGCAATTCGTTATTAAAATAAAAATAGAGTACAATAAAAATACTATTTATATCAGTAATTTATACAAGGACAGTCTAACAGCATAATTATAGTATAAAGTTTTTTATCTAACCCACAAACTCCGTGGTTTTCGGGCCGACTCGGGATTCGGGCCAAGTCGGGCTTTCGGGCCGCGTCGGGATTTCTGGCCAAGACGGGCTTTCAGGCCGAGTCGGCGTGTTTGTAGCTTATAGACTCCGACACCGCTAAACTACTATTGTATATATTACATTTCATTATAATAATTCAGATTTTTAACTAAATATGGCATACCGAGCTGAGCGATCTGAAGTAGTTGATCTCCGCTGTGAAAATGCCACAAAACCAGACCATAGCACGATCAGAAAGTATTTGTAACACTATTCAACGTGGCAAAAATTGATAATTTCAAGAAACGTAAAATTCTTTATTATGTCGATTTGAACTTTTTTTATGTTTAAGTATTGATTGTGGCGTATTCCTTTGATTTATAGGTATAAATATTCACCACTACTTATTAATCACCTTGTATATGTAATATACATAATTATCAACATTTATTTATACAATTTTCTTCAATGGATAGTTCAAATTTAAAATTTCTACTCACATTGTATTGATTGACACATTATTATAAATTTAGAAGTGTGTATCAAAAAAACGATATTGCAAAACAATCAAAAGTAATGTACTAACATTGTTATAAACATAAATATAATATCATAATTGATACAATTATTGTCCTATTATAGTCGTAAAATGCCAGCTTTCAAAACTGTCTCACTGCTAGTACAATTTTGTTAGTAACAACCAAGTATATAGGTATCAACAATTATTGACAATTTCTATGGTAAATTCGGGACGATAAACTGTTGCATTTCCTGACAGGTGCATTCAATATTTACAGCTTGTGTTTCTCGTTTCTGATCATTTGTATATCCACCGTATTATTTACAACATCACTAAAAAGTTTAGCGGCAATTCTTTGAGTATTTGTTATAATAATATGTGCTGATTTACTTTACAAAACAGCTGAAGCTAGAGCAGGCGATCTGAAACACGTACAGCTTTGTAGCAGAAGTAAAACAGACCGCGTGCTCACCGTCAGGTAAATTTTTAAGAACGTACAATATGAAAACTAGGTTTACGCCGTCAACAATTACAATTAACAGGCAGTAAATATTTTGTACAGCAACCGTAATATTCGTCCGAATGGCCGTGTATACCACTTTCCATTCTGTGATATTAGAATTATAATTAAAAGCAACTTTCCCGGAGGTGGATCCAACTCTTGTATTTTACTGCTCCCTACAACATAACTTGACGGAATACGGAATACTAAAGTTTGGAATGTACGGAAAGACCTCGAACTTTATTCAAGGGTTGTTCACCTATACAACAGAATCCGTAGTAGAATTTGGGTCAAGTTGAACATAATCCTGTTCGTGATTACATAGTGCGTACAGAAGTAAAAGCGCAAGTTAGTTGTTTGTGTTAGAGCTTCTAACAGTGGCACCAAAAAGTTTATTTTTAATAAAAACCATTGTGTTCAAGGGAAAATTATTTTCATTTATTTATTTTCAATTGTTGCATTTAGGCGTGAAGAAGAAAACATTATGTATTTTAAATTGAATGCTCTGTATTTCATACCATATTATGAGTACTAAGGACATTTCCGACTGTATTAAGTTGTTACCTACGTAAAGTAAATAGATTTTGAAATATTCAATTGTTTGCCAAAAAATGGCAACTGCAGGCCTATTTTAAAAGTTATATAAAAACCACAGTTTTGCAGATATATCTTACACCTTTTTCAGACAATCACCAAAACCAGTAGGGTAAACGCTGATGTTGAAATTTTTTTTTTCAATTCTGTTGAATTTAAATCTCAAGAAAAGGGGAAAATGTTAAAGCATTACTGCATGCTACGATCACTTAGTATAGGGCTAACTTTCTTGCTATGGTTTTAGTTATTATATCACAAAATTTTTAGGGCAATATCTGCAAAAATTTAGTATTTAGTGTTCATGCCTAAATGCAATATTCTGAATAAGTAAAAACAATCTCCCAGCGACTTTAGTGACTCTCCCTGTATAGTTTGAGATCGACATATTTATCAACAAGATTGTGCAACCCTTCTGTGTTTACTCAGTATTTAGTAATTATGTGTGAATATACGTGTTGGTAATTAGTTCGTAATATCAGTTTTCCAAGATTAACTTTAGTAACTCTAAAAATAAGAGGTATTGATTAAGTATGAAGGATGAAGTATTTTTTAACACGCCCTTTGAACTTTCTTTTAACATCCTGAAGACAAGAGCGTCTAGGACAAAAACCATACAGTGTCAAAATATGCCCTTTTAAAAAATTGTTCGCTAAGAAGTTATAGGGCGTTAAAGAAATGCAAAATAGTCCAGAACCAAAACTACTGATCAAGCTGAAAACTGGGACTCTAATGTTTTAACGGTGTCGAAGCATAACATTGATCCGTAAAGCCGTAAACTAACTTAACAATATTAACTTTTTTGTCCAAAATTTGTTGATGACGGTCAGATCCTCTTGTAAAGTTAAAATATATTAATGTTTGCTTTTAACGTTGTATTGAATTTTTTTAATGGGGGAAAACTCCAATTCCTAATAATATTTTGACTCTAGATCTCCTCAAGTTTATGCTTTCAATAAGCCAATATGTGTACACTATTAATAGTATTAAAATGCCAGGTATACGTAATATTATGTCTAGATAGGTATATGATCTACGCGGCAGATCTCATTGACATATCAGATATATTAACTTGTTTACAATGTAACTAGGCGATATTTTTTTAAAATTTGTTTTAAAAGAGATAAAATTGCATTACCTACAAATATGTAATCGCACTGCAATATTTTCCAATCAAAATGAGGATTTGCTTTCTCTTTGATTAATATTGAAATAAATTGCGTAATACATAATAAAATTAAATAAGAACCTATAGGGCAATTACAAACAAAACAGCAAAAGTGATAACAATAAAGTAATATATTTGTCGTAATTCAATTTGAAAAAGTTCAATCAAAAGAGAACAAGATAGCGTGAGCAATGTTTTGGTACCGCAGCGTTAGAAATTTCAATTCGTCGTCTCACGAAAGAAAGTTATTGCGTCAATCGGTATCGGTACACGAGATGGGTGGAGTACAGGATCAAGTCGGCCTTGGCTGAGGGCGTTTACTCCTCTATTTGGGCCACTTATCGGCTAATGTAAGAGGTCGTTTCGCTCAAGAGGAACTGGGTCTATTTGCGCATTTAAACCGCTAATCGATGTAAGTTATCCGGAACCGAATTTGCAACCGCCCAGTACCCCAATCTGGACAAACAGATAGAAATCTTGTTTATTTTTTATGTCCGATGCTCATTGTGGACATTGGAGCCCCTGTGGGTTGGTGGGGCGCCCATTGTGTGTACACTAAACTCACCACAAAGAAGGGGGGCGATGATGCGTGCGTGTATATAAACTTTAGTTCAACTAGATCTGTATCAGTTGCTTTATTTCTGCCAACCGACGGTCACCACAAGAACAACGGAAACATGTTATCCAGGTGCTTAGTGTTAGCGGTTTTAATCGCATTCGCTGCCGCTAGAAGTACAGCTACGAGCCAGAACGCCATCCTAGATGAAGAAGCGCCTAGGTCTCAAGAAACTTCCTACTTGGGAGACCTTAGGTACATCTACAAAGTTTACCAGGAATGTTCGGCAACCGATCTCACCTCCTGCTTGAAACTGAAGCTCATCACAGCTATGGATCGTGTAGCGAAATCTTACGACAACGTCCAGCTCATGGAAGGAGTTACCTTCATCAAAAGCGGCAACGTTCCTGCTGCTGAACCAGCACAAGATATCGAATCTACCCTACCAAGAGCCTTAACCGAGAAGAACGATGCCTTGAACAATTTGATATTCGATAAAATCGCTAGCTTCTTTGATACGCACACACTACAAGTAAGAATAATTTCATTAAAAGATATGTGATCATTCCAATAATTTAATTATTTCAAGGTAAAACTTCCATCCGCTTCCGAATTCCAAAGATCTCTCACCGAAGAAGGGCGAGGCAAGAAAAAGAAGATGGGAGGACTCATGTTGATTCCCTTGATTCTTGGTGGAACGCTCGTTCCATTGGCTTTGGGTGCTTTGGCTCTTCTCGCTGGCAAAGCTTTGATCGTGTCTAAGCTGGCTTTGGTCTTGGCTGCCATCATCGGTTTGAAGAAATTACTCAGTGGAGGAAGCACCGGACATCAACAACCAGCTGATGTCTACGTTGGAGGACACAGCTCAGGATACGCTAGGTCTTACGTCAAAGAAGACCCACAAAACTTAGCCTATAATGCATACGCACCAAAAAGCTCATGATCAAACCTCAGGACTCTAATTTAATTCACGGACATATTTATTTATTTAAGTTATTTAATATGTAATATAAGATTTTAATAGACAATAAATAAAAGTGAATTTATCATATTGAGTATTTCTTTTTACCAAGAACTGTGCGGTGAAAATCTAATTTTAAAATCATTAATATATGTTTAATGCTATTTGAAGCTTCATAAATTTTGACATATAAATCTAGATGCATAATATGGTAGACTAGTTGTCAGTGTTGAATTGATATATACACCTACCGCACGTAATGCAATTGCGTGCGTACTAAGTTCTGGTTAGTGATCAGTGTTACCTATATCAATAGACCGGTGTATGTGTTACAACGTCATCTTAGCTATATTATTATCGCTGTAGTGTAGTTTATTTTAATATGTGGAACATTGCGGTGCCAATTATGTTTTAATAGATTTATTTACTTGGTAACTTACTTCTTAAAGATGAAAATTCTGCCGTAGTGAAATTTTAGGCATCAATTTAAACAAAAAACTGCGAAGAAGAGGTGGTAGATTTTTGATGGATTTAAATGAAAACAAAAAAGGTATGTTTATTATAGGTTATAAATATATTTTATATAACGAGTGTGCAAGCCGCATACAAACAAATGTTAACGGGAATTTTTTTGATAGGGTAATTTAAAAATAAAAATAATGCGTAAATATTTTTGCTTAAATATTAAAACGTTCTTGTATATTGTATATTTTTTGTTTATTTTTTAAATATAAATAAATAAATATAGACTTTATTTGGCGAAGGCCAGCGTATGCTGCTCTACTAACCATTAGAAAAAATAAACAAAGAAAAATAAAAAATAAATATAAATAAATAAAAAAAATATATATATAACGCTTAATATTTAGAACGCATTCCTATGTAACAGTCAAAATATGTACTGTATGGTAGTAATTATTGTGAAAATGTATATTTTTTTTTATGCAGGACTCTCATCTTCCTTTACAGTTAGGCTTACCAAAATTATGAAATTCCAAACCGGGACAATAAATACTTTCAAATATAAAAAATGGTAAACAGTGATATTACTTTTATGGGAACTTTCTATTATTGACAATTTTAGTTTCTTGAGTCTAGATGACATATAGAAAAATACATCAGAAACCTGGAATCTGGAAAGGAAAAAAAAAATGAGTTTGCTGCAGGGCTGTGGAGTCGGAGTCGGAGTTTAGACAATTTTCAGAGGAGTCGGAGTAGGAGTCGGAGTCGGAAAAAATGTACCGACTCCGACTCCGAGTCCAGGTTTAATTACTGTAGAAAAAAGAACATGCGAGATGGACGTTGCCTCAGTAGATAGTAAACAAATAAAACAAATATTCTATTAGGTCTTTTACAAAGCACCTACCTACATACACATACTTATGTAAATAATCAAATCACAAAACACACTTTCCAAACGAAAGTGAAAACGATTAACAAAAGTAATCTGCCAGAAATTTGAAAA
This sequence comes from Aphodius sticticus, assembly GCA_963966075.1. Classification (NCBI taxonomy): domain Eukaryota; kingdom Metazoa; phylum Arthropoda; class Insecta; order Coleoptera; family Scarabaeidae; genus Aphodius; species Aphodius sticticus. The sequence continues at coordinate 37,143,352 of OZ014509.1, read as the reverse complement.
AAAAAGAAATTTGAACAAGAGTGTTAAAAAGAGATTGAGAAGTAGGCCCGTAGTTTAATGTAATATCATTTATTCAGAAGTTATACCTGTAGCCATATGATTATTTTCAGCTTTCAAAGACACAAAACGATCTAAGGGCATCTTTGTAGGAGAATTACTTGGAGCTATTCTGTCCCTCACAACAATTTTATAAACGTATATTGTACTTAATTTTGTTTTTTTAGAATGAATTTTATTTCGTATTATGCACTGTGTCTTATGGGTGCTTTTGTTATTATTAGAGATAGAAAGTCGGTTAAATGAACCACGATTTTGTTCATAATTATGATTATTTTCAGCTTTGAAAATAATTAAAAATAATTTAAGGGCATCTTTGCAGGAGAATTAGTTGAAGCTATTCACTTCCTCACAACAATTTTATAAACGTATTTTGCACTTAATTTTGTTTTTATTGGAATCAATTTTATTTCATATGATGGTGCTTTTGTTATTATTAGAGATAGAATGTCTGTTAAATGGACAAAGTCGTGACGTATGTTCTCTAATGAGAAAACAGTTTAATACAGATTTTTTTGAATAAACAAAGAAATTACATTTTATAAATTACTTGCTTTTTATTTGTGGTATGTTTATTTGTGTTTTTACATAACTTTTCTATTTGTGGGCCGATCAATACGTCTCTTTGATATCTTATAGGTCGTTTTTATGTACATTTAGATTGTCAGTTTAAATATTTTTGCCAACAAATTCGCTGGACACAAATAAAACTACTGTTTTTCCTATGTGTGCGGCATTTGTTTGTGAGTAAATTGATATGCACAAGCCATATGTTTAATACAATCACAATACTCGAGTAGAAATTTAATTTATTAAATTTGTTTCTTTTTTTTCCTGGTAGTATTTTTGTTTTCATAGCAAATTTAATATTGCTCGGTTGTATTATTCTGTGTCAAATTTGTGATTATTTACATGTAAGATTTTTATTACACAGAATTATTTGAACATATTTTTGTATGCAATTTTTCTGGAGTCGGAGTCGGAGTCGGTCCACGAAAAATATCTGGAGTCGGAGTCGAGAATTTTTTTACCGACTCCGCAGCTTGCTGGGCAGATTGAGGCGGGTGGTCGATAATTAATTGCTATATTTTGAGTTTCGTGCGGGATGTGTGGGTGGCAGCAAAATATTTCTTTATGATGTATATAATGTAATTTTGTTTTTCTTTTGTACTCATATTCATTAGATTTTGTTACTTTTCTCACGAAGGTGGCTAATGAAAACCAATACTGCCCTGTCTGCGTGCGTGTAGTGTCTGCGTGCGTGTACTGTCTGCGTGCGTGCGGGGGTGCGTGCGTGCGGGGGTGCGCGCTTGCGGGAGTGCGCGTGTGTGTGTGTGCGTGGGTGTGAGTGTGAGTGTGAGTGTGAGCGTGAGTGTGAGTGTGAGTGTGAGTGTGTGTGAGTGTGTGTGAGTGTGAGTGTGAGTGTGAGTGTGAGTGTGAGTGTGAGTGTGAGTGTGAGTGTGAGTGTGAGTGTGAGTGTGAGTGTGAGTGTGAGTGTGAGTGTGAGTGTGAGTGTGAGTGTGAGTGTGAGTGTGAGTGTGAGTGTGAGTGTGAGTGTGAGTGTGAGTGTTAGTGTGAGTGTGAGTGTGAGTGTGAGTGTGAGTGTGAGTGTGAGTGTGAGTGTGAGTGTGAGTGTGAGTGTGAGTGTGAGTGTGAGTGTGAGTGTGAGCCCAGCTTTAATAGACATATCTGTCTAGTTCTACTAGTTTTATTTTAATGCAGACATGGCCGATCTCGATCAAATAGAATCTCATGCAGCTAAACTATTAATTTTATATATAGTATGATAAAGTCATGTGCCTGGCCACATCAGATTTATAAGCAATTAATTAAAATTAGTCACAATTACACCGCCGTACACACGCGCTAGCCAACAACCCCGAGAGATACTATTAGTTCAGTGGCAATTTCTGACAATTCAAAAGTACAGAAATAATAACATACGTGACAAAATATTAATCAAATAACTCTTGTTATAACAATGACATGTCATGTCACTCGTAAAGTTTCTTGTGTTTCCGTTTATTAAATTCTTACTAATAATGTATTTAGTACACCAGATAATGCTGCAGATTCATATATTTTCTAGTACACGTTTTTAACAGAAAACTAGACAGCAACAAAATAACAAAAGAATTTCCAGCTCTTAAATTAAAAAAATGTCATGTTAAGTAAGTACTAATGAAACCATATTGAATCCTAAAATATACCTATGCATTAAGGGATATTAAAATAAGTTAATTTGTAAAAAAAAATAGTAATTTTTGGGAGCGGTGAGGGAGGCCTAAATGTTGCATTAGTAATTTCTATAATATTTCACACCCTAGTGTTAAAATTTTGCAATTTGAAAAAATAATTATTTCACCCTTATAAAAGAAAATGATTTCAATTGGTGGTTTATGTGGGTCAATAGAGACAATATTTATCATTTTGAAATTTTCATAAACAGCTCTTTTTTTGTGATACTACCGTTCATTCACATGCAGTACGGCTTGTGCTGATATTCATTTCTGCGTTTGGTGTTTACTGCCAGCACATCCGAATTTACGCCTTGCATGCAGTACTGTAGACTGTTCTGCATGAATTGAACATTGGTAGTGCAATATCCGATACCCCGAATCAATATTGGAATAGGATTGAATTTTCCGATTCAAGAGTTACGCTCGGATAAATTCATATCACTACTTATCAGTTTACATTGTCAATTATAAACAAATTTCTATTTAACCATAAAACATGGGGCTGTCCTTCATTTCAAATTTAGTGCATTATTTTATTCTTGAATATGACGTCACTTTTTATAGTTTTATTAGATAATTAAAAATAACTTCAGAAAAAGCTTTTAAAAGTGTCCAACACGTGTTCTACCTCCCCCCGTCACATGCATTCTTCGGGGGGAGATAGAACACCCTTAAGTTTCCTCGTTATATATATATATATATATATATATATATATATATATATATATATATATATATATATATATATATATATATATATATATATATATAAAGGAGAAAGGTATTTGTCGGGCAATTCCGTCATACGAAGATCGAAGATCGAAGAAGCAACCATATACACGTGTTTCGGACTATTAGTCCTCATCAGTACGGATAGCCAAGGAGCAAGATGGACACTGAATGGAAAAACACTCAAATGGTTCCCTACAGGGGGTGAGTGTCCATCTTGCTCCTTGGCTATACCGTACAGATGAGGACTAATAGTCCGAAACACGTGTATACGGTTGCTTCTTCGATCTTCGATCTTCGTATGACGGAATTGCCCGACAAATACCTTTCTCCTTTATATCTTACCGTCGATTAACCAGCTTTCCTTTATATATATATACATATATATATATATACATATATATGTATATAATTCTTGGGAAAAGGGGTCACTTCGAGAAGTTACTCAATTGTTTCTACTTCAATAAATTTCGCTGATCGTTGTCAGCATCCTCAGGAAGAACTAAAAAGTTTTATAAAAAGAAACAGTTTAACGGTAAGAACAAACGACATTTAGCAACAACTTACAAACTAGAGTACTCAGCACATTATGTGCACGGTGTAACGCAATTTTCAATGCCTGCAAACTCACATTAGGCAATAAGTTGTAACTATGCTTTACTGAAATGTACATACAAGCAAGCATGTGGTGCCTAAAAACAACATAAAACACTCCTTAACAGATACTCCAACTAAGTACAAAAACAGTACACCTACCAATGTCTAACACGAGGGGCTCAAAAGGTGATTTATAGATGGAATTTAACACAGTAGGGTCCCACAAAATTATGAATGCAAGCCGCTGCAGTAATCTAACGATATCTATTTTTAGGTTAGGTTCGTGTATCGGCGCTTCTCTCAATCTACAGTGTAGCCACCACAATACCGCAGTATCACATCTGTGTTCGACCACAATGATGCCAACTTAAAGACAAAGCACTAGAAAAGTCACACACTAGCAAAGTCACAGAAACCAGCGGACCCGACAAACCTTTTTACTATGACAAATTAAATACAAAACGCAATGCAACAGTCAACCACGAAACAAAATGACCACATTCCACGACAAACTACAATTCACAATGGAAATTGAGGTTGATCGATCGGTACCATTCTTAGACACAAAGGTGGCGAGAGCACCCGAACAACATATCATGCTGAATTGGTACCAAAAGAGCATGGCATCTGGGAGGCATCTGAACTACTTCTCCAACCATAGCTATAGAAATATGTCGCCAATTTGGTGCTTCAGTCCCAACATCTTCAGGATTCGAAGGCAAGAAGTGACGTCGCGCCGGATGTGAATGGTACACCCCAGGTACACCATAGCCCATGGAAAATAAAGGAAAGCTGGTTAATCGACGGTGAGATATAAAGGAGAAAGGTATTTGTCGGGCAATTCCGTCATACGAAGATCGAAGATCGAAGAAGCAACCGTAGACACGTGTTTCGTACTATTAGTCCTCATCAGTACGGTATAGCCAAGGAGCAGGATGGACACTCAATCGAAAAACACTCAAATGGTTCCCTACAGGGGGTGACCAATGTCGCCAATTTGGTGTTTCAAATACAAATACCTTTCTCCTTTATATCTCACCGTCGATTAACCAGCCTTCCTCTATTTTCCATGGGCTATGGTGTACCTGGGGTGTACCAGTCACCTCCGGCGCGACGTCACTTCTTGTCTTCGAATCCTGAAGATGTTGGGACTGAAGCACCAAATTGGCGACATTGGTCACCCCCTGTAGGGAACCATTTGAGTGTTTTTCCATTGAGTGTCCATCTTGCTCCTTGGCTATACCGTACTGATGAGGACTAATAGTTCGAAACACGTGCCTACGGTTGCTTCTTCGATCTTCGTATGACGGAATTGCCCGACAAATACCTTTCTTATATATATATATATATATATATATATATATATATATATATATATATATATATATATATATATATATATATAACTTTGAAATAGTTAATACAAGATGGCAGGTTTCTGCAAAGAATTAACATCCATTATATATATATATATATATATATATGGAGAGAGATATTTGTGGGGCAATTCCGTCATACGCAGATCGAAGAAGCAACCGTAGACAAATAAAAAATTGCCCGACAAATATCTCTCTCCTTATCTATATCACCGTCGATTAACCTGTCTTCCTTTTATATATATATATATATATATATATATATATATATATATATATATATATATATATATATATATATATATTCAGTCAGCAATTTCTACCTACAATCAGAGTCGGAGAAAAAATTTGCTAGGAGATATTATCGTCATCGGAGGTAACACGCCAAAGCATCACACAAGCAATCAAACGACGAACGCTTAATCGACACATCACAATACAAACACTTTAAAATCACAGGGACACATGTCACTGGACGACTGAACAATTGGTTATGAATGCAAGTAAACACTGAAAAGAACGCGACGAATCCATTTCGAACGTCAGGCCCACCAACCTCAAACCGCATCGTGTAAATTTTTAAAATTATGGCTGATTAAAAACGAATAAAACGCGCTTAATTGACTTGTGTCGGACTTAAAATTCAAGCTAGTATTCCCGTTGGCCTGAATATGAAACATTTCCAGGAAAAGTCTGGATTTATAATTATTCTCCGTGGCCACAATTTCGGTCTCGCTCCACTTCATTACATGGTCACAATCAATGGCATGCTCTGCTACTGCACAGTTTTTCCTTCGTAATTTAGTATCACTTTTCTGAAGTGCAATACGCGATTTAAGCCACTGACAGGTCTGACCAGAGTATTTCAGGGAGCAGCCACCGCACGGAGTACAATAAATGACATTCGATCGCAAGCAACGGGGTTTTGTCCTCAACACGTCACCAACCGTCCTCCCGGCACCGACAACAACACGAAAATCATCGCTTCTGAACAACCCAACCAGCTTAGACGATAGACCATCAATATGAGTTAGCTTTTTGTACTTGACCTGGGTAACACTGCAACCGTCATCCGTTGCATGTTCGCGAAAGGGTTGCTTCTTCGATCTTCGTATGACGGAACTGCCCGACAAATACCTTTCTCCTTATATACGTACGGGAGCCACCGCACGGAATACAATAAATGACATTCGATCGCAACCAACGGGGAGTTTTGTCCTTAATATTAGGAAACACGTCACCAACCGTCCTCCCGGCACCGACAACAACACGAAAATCATCGCTTCTGAACAACCCAACCAGCTTAGACGATAGACCATCAATCTGAGTGAGCTTTTTGTACTTGACCTGGGTAACACTGCAACCGTCATCCGTTGCATGTTCGCGAAAGGAGCTGTTAAAAATAAGCCTCTGCACCAACGATCTAGGATACCCATTATTCAACACGTAAATATTCATACACAAATAGTCTGGTCAGACCAGTCAGTGGCTTAAATCGCGTATTGCACTTCAGAAAAGTGATACTAAGTTACGAAGGAAAGACTGTGCAGTAGCAGAGCATGCCATTGATTGTGACCATGTAATGAAGTGGAGCGAGACCGAAATTGTGGCCACGGAGAATAATTATAAATCCAGACTTTTCCTGGAAATGTTTCATATTCAGGCCAACGGGAATACTAGCTTGAATTTTAAGTCCGACACAAGTCAATTAAGCGCGATTTATTCGTTTTTAATCAGCCATAATTTTAAAAATTTACACGATGCGGTTGGAGGTTGGTGGCCCTGAAGTTCGAAATGGATTCATCGCGCTCTTTTCAGTGCTTACTTGCATTCATAACCAATTGTTCAGTCGTGCAGTGACATGTCCCTGTGATTTTAAAGTGTTTGTATTGTGATGTGTCGATTAAGCGTTCGTCGTTTGATTGCTTGTGATGCTTTGGCGTGTTACCTCCGATGACGATAATATCTCCTAGCAAGTTTTTCTCCGACTCTGATTGTAGGTAGAAATTGCTGACTGAATTCCCACTATAAGTTTCCTCGTTATATATATATATATATATATATATATATATATATATATATATATATATATATATATATATATATATATATATATATATATATATATATACAGGGTGAGTTATTAATATCCCGGCGGTCCATAGTTAATAAATCGTTTGAGAAAGAAAAAAATATTTTATACAAAAGTTGTTTGACTGGCCATTTTCTATAACGTAAAATTATTTTCATTTATACGGGGTGTTGCATTTAGGTGTGACGGAAAGTCTGTTCATTTTTTTAAATGGAACGCCATGTATATTTTATTATATTGTAAACACTTCTAAATTTGTTTATCCAACCGTGTATGTTTCTAAGTCATAGCGTTAATAGTTCCAGAGATATTCAACTGTTTTTCCAAAATATGCCAATTGCAGGATCTTTTTAAAAACTATGTAAAAACGACATTTTTGCCAATTTTACCTTTAAACTATGTGAGACATTAGTCAAAGCCAGTAGGTAGATGATAGTATCCAAAGGTATTAGATACACTATACAGGGTGTTCATTGAACTTAGTAAATTTTGATGTTTTTCAAGTGGCTTTTTCTCGAGTTTTTTAAATGGAACACCCTGTATAATATGTGTTAGCTGTAATAACCCTTTATTTTGCTCCAATTTACATCTAGTATGTCATACCCCAAATGTTATTATTTTTGTGTTATTTGCAATTGAACGAAAATGTTATGCAATTGTAAATTATAATACTGCTGTGAATACGGTATTTGGTAGTTTGACGCAAAGTTTTCAAGTGGCGATAGAAGAGATAATTTAGAAGCGATTTAACCAGTTTGGTACTATAAAGTATTACCGTTATCAACATATTAATAATTTTATATGAAATTTTGTAAGGATTTCTTGCCGTCTAGCGTAAGGCAACAGAACACGCGATTTAAAAATTTCTAATTACTGCTGAAGTAAACCCTAAGCCCTGTACTTTTAGGTTATCCATCGTGAAAATTTGTTGACTTCTAAGTGTTGAAAATCAGATTTTCTTTGATGTGATTTATGTGCTCGCACTCAAGAACCAAATATGCAACAAAAACAAACTGATAGGCATATTTAGATACAGATTTTTATTCATAGCAAAAAATCTATTAAAAACACTTCCAAATAACCCACTTTCCATTCACATTATCAATATTACTCATACTATCATTCATATTATCCCAAGTTTGAACTGTCTCTCCAGAAAAAAAACCTATTTCAAACCAATTAACAATAGTAAGTAGATATTGTTGGTTGTTTTTTGTACTGAATACAAATCTGTTCTCAAAGGTAGCTCATCAAGACAGGTTTTAGCGTTTCTGTTTGATTTTGTGTATGAGCGTACATACTATTACAATGAAACGTGTCCCCACAATTTCCACAAACGTGAACAATTTTTCACGATAGCCCCCTACAACTACACTGTTTTTGGTTTAGTTCGGAGCCCAACTGAAGTTACTAGGTCTTCAGGTTCGCTCGCTGTACGTATGCAAAAATTGCGAAACATACTTGTGTAATTGTGTAATACCTTGATAACCGTAATACTTTTTCCATGAATAAAACAAGTTAAATAGGTTCTAAATGGCTTCTTCTATAACACTTTAAATATTTTACATCATGTTACCCAGCACACTGTATACAAAGCAATATTAAGATACTAAATAGCATACTACCTACTCTTTAAATTCCAAATATCACCAAAACTATTAAAAATTGATATACGATGTAGTGAATATAAATTACAAAGAACTTAAGGGACATTTCAATTAGCAAATAATATGCAGGGTGTTCGATTTAAAAATCTCAAGAAAGAGCGATTTAAAAATGTTTAAAAACTAGTGCATGCTACGATCATCCTGTATAGCGCATCAAATTTTTCATTACATCAGCATCTAGCTATGGGTTTAGTTATTATGTGACAAAATTTTTATGACAATATGTGCAAAAATGTAGTATTAACAACGTAGTTTTTAAGAAAGGGCTGCAATTGCCTATTTTTTGACAAATAATTGAGTATCTCAGAAGCTATTTACTTTACACAGGTACATCTTACACAGCTGGAAACACAACCTGCTTAGTATTCATAATATTATAATATTATATATGTATAAATGAAAATAATTTTACGTTATAGAAACTAATGAGTCAAACAACTCTTCTATAAAACATTTTTTCTTTCTCAAACCATTTGATGTCCATCGACCGCCGGGATACTAATAACTCACCCTGTATATATATATATATATAAAGGAAAAAAAAATAAATTTATATATATATATATATATATATATATATATATATATATATATATATGTTAGCATTTTTCGTACAGCTAACGCCATCTCTGGGCTGACACGAACACAACCCCTGCGAGCGGCGAGAAGGACGGGCAGTTAGGTGACAGCGAGCGAAGAGTGTAGACGTATGAATTAATCGATAGAGTGTATTTACGAGTTTTCGGTCAGTAAAGTGCTACTAGTTATTAAAGTGTGACGTTTTATTTAGAAACCTAACAGTGCAGCGGTGCGATAACTCAAATTAGTGCGAAAATAAACGGTAAAAACGGGTGTAAAGCGGACATAATCACAACGAGGAGACAACGCGTTAACAAACCAACGCGTGCAAAAAGGACAGAGTATATACGGGCGCGAACGTAAACAAGAGGGTGTGTCACGTAGACGAGTGAACGTGCAAAAAATGATGGAAAAACCAACTTCTATGGACGGAACGGGTGGAAACGCAGGTATGAACGACGACGAAGAGTCACCAGGTGCTTCTTCGACACATTTTCAAGTTTTGGACACGACAGGACCGGATCAAAGCTATTTAGCATGGGAGAGACGGCTACTAGAGCAAGAAAGAGAGTTACTTCGCCGCGAAAGGGAACTTCTACATAGAGAAAGACGCGACAACGGCTTGAATTTCAACACGCAGTGCTACGATGCATCACAACGCGCCTTACCGGAATTTAACCCAGGTAAAACATCAGGATTGACTGCACCACAATGGATAAAAAAGGTAGAGAACTTAGCTATACTTTTTAAATGGGATGATCGTACGCTACTTTATCAAGCAATTTCCAAATTAAATGGAGCTGCTAAGCTATGGTTTGACGGCATTGAGCATGAAGTGACCGTGTGGGAAAATTTTAAGCAACAACTACTGAAAGGTTTTCCTACTTTAACCGATGATGCTGATATTCATTTTGAACTTACACGTCGTAAAAAGCGCACGGACGAGACATATGAAAATTACGTTTACAGCATGAAATCAATCGCTTCAAAGGGCTCGATAAGCGAACAAAGCTTAATTAAATACGTAATAGCCGGCATACACGATCGCGATTTAGGGAGAATGTTAGCTGTAAGCGCGATATTTGACATTGGCGATCTTTTAGAACGAATTAAAAGATATGAAGGCACGACACGCTATTTGCCTGGCAGAATTACACATATACCCTCCACAAATACTACGGGATCAGATCAAACCGCGATGATGCCAAAGGATCACGCTACGGACAAATGCTACAATTGTCAAGAAAAGGGGCATATTTCGAAGAACTGTCCAAAGCCACAACGAAGAACGAGATGCTACAATTGCGAACGTACTGGACATATAGCCAAGAATTGTCCATCAAACAAAGCCAAAGGAGATCAAATCGCTTCACGAAACGTAAACAAAATCGGACTATTACAGCCACCGAAGGACGAATACCATAAGTATGCAAAGATTGACGGCAGAGACGTCGTAGCGTTCATTGATATGGGTAGCGACATCGTAACAGTTAGAAAGTCATGCTCCGATGAGATGAAAATTCCGTACGTACCCCACAAAATTGGCTTAAAGGGATTTGGAGAAGGAAAATGCTGGACCATAGGTCGTCGAATGTCCATCCTAGAAGTAGATAATGTACATATCGAAGTCGAGATTTTCATTGTGCCAGACGAAGCTTAGGAAGACGTGATGATTATTGGAAGAAGTGCGCTTGACCAACCCGGAATAAAGGTCACAAAAGAAGAAAACAGCTTGACCATAGAAAGAGTGACGAAAATCGAACGAAAAATTATAGTACCCGACGTACACGAAGTAGAAGAGGAAGAACGAGCAGAGATAGAATTAGAAGAAATCAAACGAAAGGACCACGACGAAGACAATCAAAGAAGCGACGTGAATAAAATTACCAATGATGACGTCAGCGCGGGAAAAATAGCGGAAGATGACGTCCACATCAACGAGAACCTTACCAGCGACGAAAAGGAAGAATTAAAGGCGTTATTGTTTGAAAATGACGAGTGTTTCGCGAGTAATTTCCACGAAATTGGACTAACAAATTTAACCGTTATGGATATTAAACTTACGAATAACGAACCAGTGACGTGCAGACCGTACAGGTTACCGTACGCGCAACGCGAAATAGTAAAGAAAACCGTAGATGAACTATTACGTGCGGGAATAATTCAGGAATCGATTTCTGAATACGCGAGTCCGGTGATTTTGGTTAGCAAAAAGATGGGAGGTGAACGAATGTGCGTGGACTACCGCAAATTAAATTCTGTGACGCGAAAAGAATACACGCCGGTTGCGAATATTGACGAACAATTAGACATATTATCCGGAAATAAATATTTCACGACGTTGGACTTATCCAGTGGGTATTATCAAGTGCCCATAACTCCTGAAAGTAGGCGTTACACAGCGTTCGTCACCACCGAGGGCCAGTACGAGTTTAAACGAATGCCATTGGGCCTGGTAAACGCACCTAGTGTATTTACTCGACTTATGTCTATGATCGCTAAAAGAATTGGAACCGACGTAGTAACTGTGTACATGGACGATATGATGATCCCAAGCAAGACTGTACAAGAAGGATTAAACAAGTTGAAGAGAGTGCTGGACATACTCCGAGAAGAACGCGTAACATTAAACTTGAGAAAATGTCAGTTTTTAATGGAATCCGTGGAGTATCTTGGATTCGAAATCAACGCAGATGGAGTAAAACCAGGAAGCGCGAAAATTGATGCTGTGAAGAATCTCCAACGGCCAACATCAGTTCGAGAAGTGAGACAGTTCCTAGGATTGGCAGGTTTCTTCCGACGATTCATCCAACGTTATTCGATAATCGCAAAACCCTTAACCAAGTTGACGCAGAAGACAGCATCGTGGGAGTGGTCCTATCCACACGAAAATGCCTTTACCGAAATTAAGCGAGAGTTGTCCAAACGACCGGTTCTCGCCTTATACGACCCCAACGCTCAGCTAGAAGTCCACACCGACGCCTGCAAGATGGGATTAGGCGGAATACTTTTCCAGCGTAAGAATGAAGACCCATTGACCGTCGTATCGTACTATAGTCGCCAGACCTCCGACACTGAACAAAAGTATCATAGCTACGAATTGGAAGCTCTAGCGGTGGTTGAGGCACTACAACGATTCCGCATGTATGTACTCGGAAAGAAATTTCGAGTAATAACGGACTGTAATTCATTGAAAACAATAATGAAGAAGAAAGACATAACTCCACGAATTGGACGCTGGGTATTAAAGCTACAGGAATATGATTTTGACGTAGAATATCGATCCGCACCAAATATGGCTCACGTAGACGCCCTTAGTAGAAATCCCTGCGACCCCCCAAAGACGTAGACATTGCCAAATTCGATGTGTTTGCTATCAAAGGTGATGAAGACGATTGGTTGCTGACCATGCAGGTGCAAGACGAAAAACTGAAGATGATCTACGAGACCCTCAAATGCAAACCAACGACTAACGAAGAGAAACAAATTCATACCGATTATACAATAGAGAAGAACCGAATTTACAGACGAGTAGGAGACGAGCTGAAGTGGGTAGTTCCGAAAGCAATCAGATGGAGAGTAATCAAAAGTTGTCACGACGATATGGGACACTATGGATTAGAGAAGGTGCTGCGGGAATTGAAGCAAAGTTATTGGTTTCCGAAGATGCTTAAGGTCGTGAAAGGATATTTGGACGCGTGCGTCGAATGCGCATACCATAAATTGAAAGGAGGAAAACGCGAAGCGACTCTACATAATATCGATCGACAGCCGATTCCATACCATACAGTCAACATGGACCATCTAGGGCCATTTCCCAAGAGTTCCAAAGGGAACGTACACGTTTTGGTTTATGTCGACAATTTCACCAAGTATACTTACCTGAAAGCTGTTAAAGATACGAAAACGAAGAACGTAATCCAGGTGTTAGAGGAAATTACCGGCATTTTTGGTCCTCCGAAAAGATTAATTACCGATCGTGGAACAGCGTTTACAGCTAAGGCTTTTGAACAATACTGCGAAGACAATGATATCACCCACATTAAGAACGCAACGGCAACACCCAGAGCAAACGGACAGGTGGAACGATACAACCGTACCATTACGAGTGCCATTACAACTTCATGCAAGCGAGACGATGGAAAGGATTGGGATACCCACCTACGAAGTATCCAGTACGCTATCAACACGATGTTCAACAAAACAACCGGAAAATCAGCCCACGAATTATTATTCAGTTATCACCCACGAAATGCATTGCAAAACAAATTGCTACTGGCTCTGACACCCAAAGACGACGTAGTTGACCTGCAACAGAATATCCCTGCAGAAAATACAGAAGACCCAAGTCGAACAGAAGAGGTATTTTGATGCCCATCATCAACCCCCACGACCATATCAACCAGGTGATTTGGTTCTCAAACGAAAGGAAGCACCCGCCACCGGAGAACCTCGAAAGTTGATGCCAGCGTATAAAGGGCCATACCAAGTGGCAGAAGCTCTAGGAAACGACCGTTACCTCACACGCGATATTCCAGGCGCAGAGCGAACCCAACGTAGTTTCGCTTCGGTATTTGCAGCCGACCGTATGAAGCCATGGTGTATTCGACCCACAGGGAATCGGGGACGATTCCGAAGGTAGCGAAGCCGAATGTTAGCATTTTTCGTACAGCTAACGCCATCTCTGGGCTGACACGAACACAACCCCTGCGAGCGCCGAGAAGGACGGGCAGTTAGGTGACAGCGAGCGAAGAGTGTAGACGTATGAATTAATCGATAGAGTGTATTTACGAGTTTTCGGTCAGTAAAGTGCTACTAGTTATTAAAGTGTGACGTTTTATTTAGAAACCTAACATATATATGTATATATATATATATATATATATATATATATATATACAGGGTGTTTACGGTCTTGTGATTTTATTTTCAAGGGGTGATTAAACATCTTAAAAGAAAGTCATTAACGTAAAAATGTCTTAACAAAAGTTGCATAATACGTGTGATATTACTGTTACTTTTTCTTTGTTTTAAATGTTAAAGGGTGTCTAAACACCTTAAAAGAAGGTTATTAACGGTAAAACGATTGATTACTAAGTAGGCTGTTGCCAGTAACTTAATATCTCTCTTATTATGCAACTTTTGTAAAGACAGTTTTATGGTAAAGGCCTTCTTTTATGATGTTTAATCACCCTTTGAAAATAAAATCACAAGACCATAAACACCCTGTGTATATATATATATACCCGGCGGTCGATAGTCATCAAATCGTTTGAGAAAGAAAAAAATGTTTTATACAAGAGTTGGTTGTCTCATTAGTTTCTATAACGTAAAATTATTTTCATTTATACAGGGTGTTGCATTTAGGTGTGACGGAAAGTCAGTACATTTTTTTAAATGGAACCCCCTGTATATCATGCCTTATTATGAATACTAAGGGAGTTGTCTTTAGAGTTGTGTTTACGGTCTTGTGATTTTATTTTCAAGGGGTGATTAAACATCTTAAAAGAAAGTCATTAACGTAAAAATGTCTTAACAAAAGTTGCATAATACGTGTGATATTACTGTTACTTTTTCTTTGTTTTAAATGTTAAAGGGTGTCTAAACACCTTAAAAGAAGGCTATTAACGGTAAAACGATTGATCAACAACTTGTGCAAAGTAAATCTAAACTCTAACGAGAAGTTATCAGTGAATTTTTTACTAAGTAGGCTGTTGCCAGTAACTTAATATCTCTCTTATTATGCAACTTTTGTAAAGACAGTTTTATGGTAAAGGCCTTCTTTTATGATGTTTAATCACCCTTTGAAAATAAAATCACAAGACCATAAACATCCTGTGTATATATATATATACCCGGCGGTCGATAGTCATCAAATCGTTTGAGAAAGAAAAAAATGTTTTATACAAGAGTTGGTTGTCTCATTAGTTTCTATAACGTAAAATTATTTTCATTTATACAGGGTGTTGCATTTAGGTGTGACGGAAAGTCAGTACATTTTTTTAAATGGAACGCCCTGTATATCATGCCATATTATGAATACTAAGGGAGTTGTCTTTCCACCTGTGTAAGTTGTACCGGTGTAAAGTAAATAGTTTGAGTTTATTAGTTCAATTGTTTGTCAAAAATTGGCAATTGCAGGCATTTCTTAAAAACTACGTTAATACTACATTTTTGCAGATATTGCCCTGAAAATTTTGTCACATAATAACTAACCCCATAGCTAGGTGCTGATGTCATGAAAAATTTGATGCGCTATACAGGCTGATCATAACATGCCCTAGTTTTTAAACATTTTTAAATGGCTTTTTCTTGAGATGTTTAAATGGAACACCCTGTATATTAATTGCTAATTGAAATGTCCCTTAAGTTCTTGTAATTTATGTTCACTAAATCATACATCTATTTGCACTAGTTTTTGTAATATTTGGAATTTAAAGAATAGTATGCTGTTTAGTATCTTAATGTTGCTTTGTATACAGTGTGCTGGGTAGCATAATGTAAAATATTTAAAGCATTATAGAAGAATCCATTTAGAACCTATTTAACTAGATTTATTCATATAAAAAGTATTACGGTTATCAAGGTATTACACAATTTTATTAGTATGTTTTGCAATTTTTACAGAGTACAGTGAGCGAACCTGAAAACCTAGTATCTTCAGTTGGGCTTCGAAGTAAACCAAATACAGTGTAGTTTTAGGGGGACTGACGTGAAAAAATTGTTCACCTTTGTGAAAAATGTGCGGAGACGTTTCATTGTAATGGTATGTGCGCTCATCCGCAAAAACAAACAGAAACGCTAAAACCTGTCTTGATGAGCTTAGTTTGAGAACGGATTTGTATTCAATACAAAAAACAACCAAGAATATCTACTTACTATTGTTAATTGGTTTAAAATAGGTTATTTATCTGGAGAGACAATTCAAAATTGGGATAATATGAATGGTAGTATGAGTCATATTGACAATGTGAATTGGAAGTGTGTTTAATAGATTTTTTTTGCTTTGAATGAAAATCTGAAATTTTAGAAAATTTGGTTTTTGTGTGTGAGCACATAAAACACATCAAAGAAAATCTGATTTTCAACACTCAGAAGTCAACAAATTTTCACGATAGATAACCTGAAGATACAGGATTTAGGGTAATTTAAATTTTTCGCGTGTTCGGTTGCCATACGATAAGACTTCAAAATATTCTAGAAAAAATTTTCAAAATTTCATAGAAAATTGTTAATATGTTGATAACGGTAATACTTTGTACAAGGATCAAGCTGGTTAAATCGGTTCTAAATTATCTCTTCTATCGCCACTTGAAGACTGTACATCAAACTACCAAATACCATATTCACAGCAATATTAAAATTTACAATAGGGTATTTGACTATTATTGGAAAACCATCTTAGTGTGTTTATTCCTTCACTCTATATTGTAAATGCATTATTTTTCGTAAATATTTTCTCAATATTTCACAAAATCAGCTTTAAATATTGAATCACAAAAAGTCCGGCCAAAAAAATACTTTCTGTTGTGTGACGTCACACGAGAGTAGATGTCAAATCGGCCCATATGGTCTGTCAGCATCGGCATCGTCGCTGTTTGGTAATTGTGTTGTATGATGTGTTGTTTTCACAATTTCTACATAAAAATGGGGGCTATAAATGGTGTATAAATCCACAATGCAGAAATACGTCAGTAAAAACTCCTGATAAACTCTTTGTAGTTGTTCCGCAAGATTTGAAACTGCGAAGAAAGTGGTTGGCTCGTAGAAATCCAAATGAAATAAATAGCGGCCAATACAAGTGTTTTTTGTTGTGAAGATTACTTCGACATAAGTAAAACTGACTAGAATAGTTATCTATCGTATTTTCGAACCAGGTATTATCTGATCTGACAGCTTAAGGTTAGGGCTATCCTAACCTACAAAGTTATGCTTACATGGCACTTTAGTGCTATTAATTAATAAATAATAATAAAACCGACCCAGGTTATCTGAGTATTGCTCTCCCCATACCCTACACTGACAAACCGAACGCGCTCTAAGCGTACCAACGAATGACGTCACTGGAGACTGAGCCAATTACAGAGCATTTTCAATCACCTGATAGGACGTGAATAAAATCCAATTTTAATTCTGGTTTTTAATAGAAATAAAGCATATTTTTTTTTGTAATAACAAATAGTTTTATATTCGGATGACTATTATACAAGCCATATTTTTAATACAGTCAAATACCCTATTGTGGTACATTTTCGTTAAATTGCAAATATCAGAAAAAAATAGTAACAATTGGTGTATGACATATTAGATGTAAATTGGAGCGAAGTAAAGGGTCATTACAGCCAACACATATTATACAGGGTGTACCATTTAAAAAGCTCGAGTAAAAGCCATTTGAAAAACATCAAAATTTACTAAGTTCAATGAACACCCTGTATAGTGTATCTAATATCTTTGGATACTATCATCTAGCGAGTGGCTTTGACTATTGTCTCATATAGTTTAAAGGCAAAATCGGCAAAAATGTCGTTTTTACAAAGATGCTGCAACGGGCATATTTTGGAAAAGCAGTTGAATATCTCTGGAACTATTAACGCTGTGACTTAGCAACATACACGGTTGGATAAGCAAATTTAGTAGTGTTTATAATATAATAGAATATACAGGACGTTTCATTTGAAAAAATGTACATACTTTCCGTCACACCTAAATGCAATACCCTGTATAAATGAAAATAATTTTACGTTATAGAAAATAACGAGTCAAACAATTTTTATATAAAATATTTTTTTCTTTCTCAAACGATTTATTAACTATCGACCGCCGAACTAATAACTCACCTTGTATATATACAGTGCTTCCCAAAAGTAACGGATAAATTCTATAACATCTTAAATTAAAATATTTCAGAAAAATGTTCTGACCCGTCGATTTTTATTTTTAAATTACTATCCTGATATACCTACACTTTTCCGTCCACCACCCCTTCACCCCTAAGGGATAGTAACCCCAACTTTAAAAATTCAAATAGCAAAGTACCCCTTGCGATACCTCAATTGAAAGATTTTCTTTATTCTGAATACAATGAAAAAAAAATTATCAAAATCGGTGGATAAATAACAGCGATATTTACCAAAATTTATTTGTACACGAAATTGAGGGAATAACAAAATTTAATTAACTAATCCATAATTAATTGTTCAAAGAGCTGCGGGTTAACGACGAGACAATGCCCTAATCTATCCCCAAAAGCTTGTTGAACATTGTCGAACACTTCTGGAGTGATTAAGTGAATTTCTACACGAATTCTTGCCTCAATATTTGCAGGTCTATTAAAATAAACTTTACTTTTTAAATAGCCCTAAAGAAAATAATCTAGTGGGGTAAATCTGGCGATCTTGCTGGCCATTAAATATGTCCTAGTCTACCAATCCACCGATTAGGAAATATTTGATCCATGTATTCTCGAACTGGTCGCCCATAATGTGGAGGCGCACCGTCATGCTGTAACCAAATTCTGTCATTGTGTCTATCAGGATGTTCTGCGTTGGGAAACAATACCCCTAAAGTAGGTAGTAGTTCATTTCGCAGAAAGTTCAGGTAACGTTCACCAACCAGTGTTCCGTCGAAAAAATATGGACCAATAATTCTAGAGCCCGCCACACCAGCCCACACATTAAGGTTTTGACGGATTTTGACGGGCCCAGTAAAGGCAATTTTGTTTATTGATGGTGCCATTCAGACAAAATGTTGCCTCATCAGACAAGACGATGTTTCTAGTTAAGCAAGGATTTGCATTAGAGAGTTCCATCATCGTCTCACAAAACTGCACTCGATCAAAGTCGATCAAAGTCTGCATCGGACAATTCTTGTACCAAGTGCACTTTATACGGGTGACATTTGTGTTTTCGAAATAATCTAGACACTGTACTTTTTAACGCACTAACTTGTGAACCGACCTCCGCAAGGGTTGAATGTGGATTTTCTTGCACCATTCAAATAGCAACCAATTGTCGGTTTTCATTTAAGGCCAATGGACGTCCTGCCTTAGGCTTATCCCGTACATGACCGAGATCGCGAAATTTGTTTTCAATTCAATTACTGTAGATTGCGATATTGGCGGACGGTCCGGGTGTGTTTCATTGAACAAAACACGAACTTCTTCATGCGTCCGGCTTCTATCTCCAAATCCAATCATCATTAAAACTTCGCTTCTTTCGGTTTCAGTAAGTCTCATTTTGCTACTATTTCTTCAATCACGAAAAACTCTGAATTGTGTTTGACATAAGTGAAAACAAGTTTCAGCAGCGCTTCTTCTTGAATACGCTTCTACTTTGAATACATTTTGGTAAATATCACCGTTATTTATCAACCGATGTTGATAATTTCTTTTTCGTGGTATTCAGAATAAAAAATCTATCAATTGAGGTATCGCAAGGGGTGCTTTGCTATTTGAATTTTTCAAGTTGGGGTTGCCACCATATATATATATATATATATATATATATATGTTCCAGTTAAAGTGATAAATGTGGTTTGTATTAATAATTACCGGCTATTATTAATAATAACCGCATCATTTGGTGAATGTGATTAGAAACACTTAAATAATCACATGGACCGGCTATTATTAATAATTTCCTAACGGGCACGGTAAAAGTGATAAAAACGTTACTTTTTACTAAAGATCTTTTGTATACAGTCTTCAAAGAAGTTAGCTAAGTTATTTTGATTACTATGTAAGCTATTATATTTATTTACTCGACGCAAATCATCAGTACGGCTAGCCCAATGAACAAAATTACGAATAATACAAAACATTGATAATTGATAATACAGAATGGTTTCTTTTGTATCCCTTGTACTTTAGAAACTACTGGATATAATTGGTAATGATATTTGGTATACACCCAAGGACGGCTCAATGACAAAAACATAAAAAGAACATTTTATACAGAGTGTTCAAAAAAGTTAACCATTTTATTATCGATAGCACCCATTTTTAATGCATGTGGGTAGTTTTATGTAAATGTACAATTACAATTTATTAAGTAAATTCTCAAATCCCAATTATCTTTAAATTTTGCGCATTTAATAATATTTTTCTCAATATTGTATTTTCATGCAAATACATGCAAGAATAGGCGAGACTAGTTTACATAGATGTTTTTACATACATTGCACCGCACAAATGATGCAAACATTTTTGTATGGTTCTGTTCCTAACACGGTATTTTTACTTTTGGTGTTTGACAATAAAGTACTATTTTATAAATAAATGATTAAACATTGTAACAACTTGCCCCAATCTTCCCTACATTAGGTTGTCCATTACCTATGCCTACCGTAAGCATATCTAATATCTCACGGATATAATCTGTTTTATAAGGCGGTTATTATAAAAGTGTTTATCACCAAAAAAAAATACTTTTAAATAAATTTTTTATTTAGATACATGAAAAAATATAACAATAACAAAAGCACAAAATAATTTTCAAGTCCAGGAATCAGTTTAAAAATAAAATATATTCTTAATAAATAAATTTAACAGTAGGTAACTCAAATAAAATCTGTATCACATTTGTGCACTTACAAATCAAAAATAAATAATATTCATAGAAAATAATTAAATAAAAATAAAATACAGGTACAGTTCACATTTGTGAACAAAACAGAACGTCCTGTATGTATGTAGGTTATAGAGGCTGGGAAGTCCCAAAGCACCTAGGCCCCACTGGACCCTTTGTGCAAACCTCATGTGCTCACTCTGGGCTCGCAAACCAGCCCAGGCTCTGGGCAAAAGTTGCGAGGCAAGGTAGAGGAGCATTGCGTATTCTGTCCATGGTAGGCCAGGGGTCCCCAAGAGCACTTACCCTATGGTCTTCTAGGGCGGGGCATTCACACAAGATGTGTCTTACCGTCTCCTCGTCCTGCGAACAAGCTCGGCAGGTGGACGTGTCGGTCAGTCGCATGTGAACATATGCTTCCGTACTTTACAATGGCCCGTGAGTAGTCCAGTAATGAGTCGGAGCTTACCTCTGGGAAGTTCAGAAAATTTCCTGGCTGTCGTTGTGGATGGATACCTGAGTGTCTCCTTTTTCCAACGAGCAGCCTGGTGTGGTGTCCCACCTGTGAGTGAAGCTGCTCTGGGTAATATCCTTCACCATGTTCCTTAGGGCAGTGTTTGAGGGTAGAATGACGGGTTCAGGTGCAATGGCTGTTTGACCAGCAGCTCTTCGTGCTAGTCTATCAGCGCACCGATTGCCTCCGTTGGTTTTTGAGTGCCCTTTAATCCAGCTGATGGAGATGGTATTTTTCCTGGCTGCCTCTACCAGGGAGTTGTGACAATCCAGTACGAGCCCCGATGTGAAACGACACCGTTCAAGAGCCAGAATGGATTGTCTGCTGTCAGTGAATATCACTATGTTTTTGCCTGACTTGTTAGATTGACTAATGATGTCTGAGGCTGTTTTAATGGCGAAAAGTTCCGCCTGTGTGACAGAAGGGAATTTACCAAGCGGGATCGACCGTCGAACCTGGAAGTCGTGCGAGAAGGCATCTGAAGGCGCCTGTACCGTTCGGTGTCTTGGAGCCATCCGTGTAGATTTTCAGGCTCTTGCTGAGATCAGCCTCCAGGGCTGTGGTGTGGGTCCGATATGGTTTCCTGAAAATATAGTGGGGAGGGATGTAATCTGTAGGACACTCCAGAAAGGGCTTACCCTTGGTGACCTTCTTCCATAGTTCGATCCTCTTGCCACAGCATGTCTGTCCCAGGAGTACCCCACTGTACGGAGTCTGGATAAGTTGCTACAGCCACATCTTCTACGAAGATGTCAAGAGGTGGCAGGTACAGCATGTTTTCCATCGCAACAGTGGGGGTTGAGTTCATAGCGCCCGTGACGCTTAGGCAAGCCATTCTTTGAATGCGGTTCAGTTTGGTGATCGTGGAGGCCAGCTTGACTCTGGGCCACCATGCCACCGCTCCGTATGTGAGCGTGGGTCTGATGACTGCCGTGTAAATCCAAAGCGTGAGCTGAGGTGACAGGCCCCATGTGCGTCCCATGGCTCTCCTACACTGCCCGAAAGCTATGCATGCTTTTTTAACTCGGTTGGTTAAGTGGTTATTCCATAGCAACTTCCTATCAAAGATAATACCTAGGTATTTCACTTCGTCAGACAGCTGCAATGTTGAGTTGCAGAGCTTCGGTGGCCTGAAATTTCCGGGATTCCGGTTTCTCGTGAAGAGCATCATCTCTTGCCAGAGATGCATGCATGCATATATACTATATATATATATATATACAGGGTGAGTCACTAGAGTCGCGGTGGTAGATATAGCAATTATCTTTAGAGATGGAAAAAAATATTTAATACAAAAGTTGTTTGGCATATCATTTTCTACAACGTAAAATTATTTTCATTTATACTGGGTGTTGCATTTAGGCGTAGCAGAAAATAAATTAACTTTTTTAAATGGAATGCCCTGTATATTATAACATATTATGATTGCGAAGAAAATTGTCTTACTAATTGTATCAGGTGATATTGACGTAAAGCTAATAGTTTCTGCAATATTCAATTTTTTATTAAAAAAATGGCCGTTGCAGGCCTTTTCCGAAAACTACGTAATAGCGTCATTTTTGCAGATATTTTCTTACAACTTTGTCAGAAAATAACCAGTACTAATAGGGAGGTGTTAGTGCCCAAAGAAATTTGATGCGCTATACAGGGTGTTCCTAGCACCTAATCAATTTTGATATTTTTCAAATGGCTTTTTCTTGAGTTTTTTAAATGGAACGCCCTGTATATTATTTGCTGGTTGCATTTCCCATTAACTTGCCTTTAATTTATATTAAGTGTGGCATATACATATTTGTACCCGTTTTCGTGATATTTGGAATTTAAAGAAAATGTGTAATAAAGTATACCAATACAGTGCTTTAATATTACACCCTGTATAATTGAGTTAGTTTTTTTCATGTATTTTGTTATAATATAAATAAATTATAAATGTTGGTAAAGTTAAAAATGCTATTTTTTATAAAGATACATTTAAATAGCAGAGTTACGCTAATATTTTAAAAAAATAAAACAGACGTGTAGTTATTGCTGTCAACAGACTTAATATAGCTAACCAACATTTGTAATCTCTGTTAACGATGAATTTTAATTATACTAAAGAGGAACTGATAAATATTATTTACATCTATGGAGAAGCCGGCAAAAACGCTCTACTGGCCTCAAGAATTTACGCTCAGCGATATCCCGAAAGACGGCATCCCGATGCAAGAACAATTAATAGAGTTCGGGAACGTTTTGAATCAACAGGTACTATTACTTACAAAAAAAGAAAAAGAACAAAAGCGGCGACACATGAAGAGAATGAATTTCTGGTAGTTGCTAGTGTAGTAGAAAATCCATACTCAAGCACTAGACAAATAAGAAATCAAGGAATAACCCAATCATCTGTGTCCAGAATAATACGGCGACACAAGTATCATCCTTATCATGTGCAACATGGACAGGAATTGAGCGAAAACGATTTAGAAAAGAGATTAAATTTTTGTAATTGGGCGGCTGCTAAAATTCAACGACAAGCAAATTTTTTTGACTTTGTTCTTTTTACTGATGAAGCTACGTTTCATAAAAATGCGTATGTTAACCAACATAACTTCCATTTTTATGCAACAGAAAATCCTCGCGTTATCAGGCCTTTGGACCATCAACATAGATGGTCACTCAATGTATGGGGTGGAATAGTAGGTACCAATTTGCTAGGGCCTTACTTTTTTGAGGGTTCCGTAAATGGTCAAAGGTACTTACATTTTCTTAACAACCATCTACATGAATAGTTAGATGATTTGCCGCTTAATATTCGCCAAAACTTAATTTTCCATCACGACGGAGCCCCACCCCACTTTAGTCTGAACGTAAGACAATTGTTGAACAACCAATACCCCAACAAATGGATTTTAAGAGGAGGCCCTACGTTATGGCCGCCAAGATCTCCTGATCTAAATAAGTTGGATTTTTTTTTGTGGGGTCATGTTAAGGAATTAGTATACCAGACACCACCTACAACACAAGACGATATGAAGATTAGAATAAGAAATGTTTTTGCTGACATCAGAGAAAATAAGAGAGAGATGTTAAGAAATACTTCGAGATCTTTTACCCATCGGATTAATGCTTGTAGAAGACAAAATGGAGGGCATTTTGAACACCTACCAAATCAATAACTACTTGTTGTTTTATCTTTAATTGTTATAGTTTTTTACTAGTTTTATGTTAATGCTTATCAAGTTTAAAAAATAGTTTAATAAATGTTATTAGTTGTGGTTTCTCTTAATTATTTGTTTTTATTTAATTTTTAGTTGTCTCAAATTATATTAATTTTTCATATTGAGTAACTAAATGGTAATTCCATGTACTTTTCAATTTATTTTGAGCAATTCTGTCAGTTTTTTAATTCAACAAAAGTATTTTTTTCCTCTCTATGTTCTCTTTACAAAAAAAAATCATTAAAAAAGAACCATGTTATGCAGGGTGTAATATTAAAGCACTGTATTGGTATACTTTATTACACATTTTCTTTAAATTCCAAATATCACGAAAACGGGTACAAATATATATATGCCACACTTAATATAAATTAAAGGCAACTTAATGGGAAACGCAACCAGCAAATAATATACAGGGCGTTCCATTTAAAAAACTCAAGAAAAAGCCATTTGAAAAATATCAAAATTGATTAGGTGCTAGGAACACCCTGTATAGCGCATCAAATTTCTTTGGGCACTATCACCTCCCTATTAGTATTGGTTATTTTCTGACAAAGTTGTAAGAAAATATCTGCAAAAATGACGCTATTACGTAGTTTTCGGAAAAGGCCTGCAACGGCCATTTTTTTAATAAAAAATTGAATATTGCAGAAACTATTAGCTTTACGTCAATATCACCTGATACAATTAGTAAGACAATTTTCTTCGCAATCATAATATGTTATAATATATAGGGCATTCCATTTAAAAAAGTTAATTTATTTTCTGCTACGCCTAAATGCAACACCCAGTATAAATGAAAATAATTTTACGTTGTAGAAAATGATATGTCAAACAACTTCTGTATTAAATATTTTTTTCCATCTCTAAAGATAATTGCTATATCTACCACCGCGACTCTAGTGACTCACCCTGTATATATACAGTGCTTCCCAAAAGTAACGGATAAATTCAATAAAACCTTAAATAAAAATATTTCAGAAAAATGCTCTGACACGTCGATTTTTATTTTTAAATTACTATCCTGACATACACTTTTCAGCCCCCCACCCCTTCGCCCCTAAGGGGTGGCAACCCCAACTTTAAAAATTCAAATAGCAAAGTACCCCTTGCGATACCTCAATTGATAGATTTTTTTATTCTGAATACAATGAAAAAGAAATTATCAACATCGGTTGATAAATAACGGTGATATTTACCAAAATGTATTCAAAGAAGAAGCGTATTCAAGAAGATGCGCTGCTGAAACTTGTTTTCACTTATGTCAAACACAATTCAGAGTTTTTCGTGATTGAAGAAATAGTAGCAAAATGAGACTTACTGAAACCGAAAGAAGCGAAGTTTTAATGATGATTGGATTTGGAGATAGAAGCCGGACGCATGAAGAAGTTCGTGTTTTGTTCAATGAAACACACCCGGACCGTCCGCCAATATCGCAATTTACAGTAATCGAATTGAAAACAAATTTCGTGATCTCGGTCATGTACGGGATAAGCCTAAGGCAGGACGTCCATTGGCCTTAAATGAAAACCGACAATTGGTTGCTATTTGAATGGTGCAACAAAATCCACATTCAACCCTTGCGGAGGTCGGTTCACAAGTTAGCGCGTTAAAAAGTACAGTGTCTAGATTATTTCGAAAACACAAATGTCACCCGTATAAAGTGCACTTGGTACAAGAATTGTCCGATGCAGACTTTGATCGAATTTGATCGAGTGCAGTTTTGTGAGACGATGATGGAACTATCTAATGCAAACCTTGCTTAACTAGAAACATCGTCTTGTCTGATGAGGCAACATTTTGTCTGAATGGCACCATCAATAAACAAAATTGCCTTTACTGGGCCCGTCAAAACCTTAATGTGTGGACTGGTGTGGCGGGCTCTAGAATTATTGGACCATATTTTTTCGACGGAACACTGGTTGGTGAACGTTACCTGAACTTTCTGCGAAATGAACTATTACCTACTTTAGCGGTATTGTTTCCCAACGCAGAACATCCTGATAGACACAATGACAGAATTTGGTTACAGCATGACGGTGCGCCTCCACATTATGGGCGACCAGTTCGAGAATACATGGATCAAATATTTCCTAATCGGTGGATTGGTAGACAAGGACATATTTAATGGCCAGCAAGATCGCCAGATTTACCCCACTAGATTATTTTCTTTAGGGCTATTTAAAAAGTAAAGTTTATTTTAATAGACCTGCAAATATTGAGGCAAGAATTCGTGTAGAAATTCACTTAATCACTCCAGAAGTGTTCGACAATGTTCAACAAGCTTTTGGGGATAGATTAGGGCATTGTCTCGTCGTTAACCCGCAGCTCTTTGAACAATTAATTAAGGATTAGTTAATTAAATTTTGTTATTCCCTCAATTTCGTGTACAAATAAATTTTGGTAAATATCGCTGTTATTTATCCACCGATTTTGATAATTTTTTTTTCGTTGTATTCAGAATAAAAAAAATCTTTCAATTGAGGTATCGCAAGGGGTACTTTGCTATTTGAATTTTTAAAGTTGGGGTTACCATCCCTTAGGGGTGAAGGGGTGGTGGACGGAAAAGTGTAGGTATATCATTAGTAATTTAAAAATAAAAATCGACGTGTCAGAACATTTTTCTGAAATATTTTAATTTAAGATGTTATAGAATTTATCCGTTACTTTTGGGAAGCACTGTATATATATATATATATATATATATATATATACAAGGTGAGTTATTAGTTCGGCGGTCGATAGTTAATAAATCGTTTGAGAAAGAAAAAATATTTTATATAAAAGTTTTCTTTCATTTTCTATAACGTAAAATTATTTTCATTTATACAGGGTGTTTAGGTGTGACGGAAAGTATGTACATTTTTCAAATGAAACATCCTGTATATTCTATTATATTATAAACACTACTAAATTTGCTTATCCAACCGTGTATGTTGCTAAGTCACAGCGTTAATAGTTCCAGAGATATTCAACTGTTTTTCCAAAATATGCCCGTTGCAGGATCTTTTTAAAAACTATGTAAAAACGACATTTTTGCCGATTTTTCCTTTAAACTATATGAGACAATAGTCAAAGCCACTCGCTAGATGATAGTATCCAAAGATATTAGATACACTATACAGGGTGTTCATTGAACTTAGTAAATTTTGATGTTTTTCAAATGGCTTTTACTCGAGCTTTTTAAATGGTACACCCTGTATAATATGTGTTGGCTGTAATGACCCTTTATTTCGCTCCAATTTACATCTAATATGTCATACACCAATTGTTACTATTTTTTCTGATATTTGCAATTTAACGAAAATGTACCACAATAGGGTATTTGACTGTATTAAAAATATGGCTTGTATAATAGTCATCCTAATAGATTACAGTTTAAGAAAACTATTTGTTATTACATTTCAAAAAATCTGATGTGGCCA
Source organism: Aphodius sticticus (assembly GCA_963966075.1). NCBI lineage: Eukaryota > Metazoa > Arthropoda > Insecta > Coleoptera > Scarabaeidae > Aphodius > Aphodius sticticus. The sequence continues at coordinate 37,115,309 of OZ014509.1, read as the reverse complement.
GGCACATGACTTTATCATACTATATATACAATTAATAGTTTAGCTGCATGAGATTCTATTTGATCGAGATCGGCCATGTCTGCATTAAAATAAAACTAGTAGAACTAGACAGATATGTCTATTAAAGCTGCGTTCGGATATTGTACTCCGTTGACATCGGGTACACCGTCAAAATGATACTTACGTGTTATTGGGTGTAAAAAGTGTAATAGTGTGCAATATACGAACGCAGCTTATATTGTGTCAAAACATTAGCGTTTGACACTAACTACTGTCATTAGAATCAAAATTTCTGACATATCATGGCTACTAGCTTTAATGCAGTACGACCGATCTCGATGAAATAGAATTCGCTCATGCAGCTAAACTATTAATTGTACCAAAAGATGTCATAGTTATAAATTATTCGGAATTTCCTCTTCTTTAATTTATTATTTAACTATTTCGACAAATTTCCAGAAATGGCGACTTATTTGCAAAATCTTTGAAAAATGCTAAGACTAAACCCCCAGTTTCTTTGGACCCTTTTCAACAGAAAGCTTTTCAGCTCTAAGTTTGATCATGAAACTTCTAAATATGAAGTTTCGTCCCGATACCTTTGGTAGTTTCTCCGGAATCGTCGCCACAAAAAACGGGTACACACACACGTACACACACACACACACACACACACCCAGATCCACACACACACACACACACAGACATTTTTTTGTACCTTGGTCAAAAATGTTCAGGGGACCCAAAAGACCCAATTTTTGGCACGATTACAATACTTTACATGGTACTACGTATGATAAAGTAAAAGAAAATATGCTTTATTTCTATTAAAAACCAGAATTAAAATTGGATTTTATTCACGTCCTATCAGGTGATTGAAAATGCTCTGTAATTGGCTCAGTCTCCAGTGACGTCATTCGTTGGTACGCTTAGAGCGCGTTCGGTTTGTCAGGGTAGGGTATGGGGAGAGCAATACTCAGATAACCTGGGTCGGCTGTCTCTCTCTTATATGCAGATAAACGCCGTATGACGTTAGTCCGCCTATTATGCAACGCGTCACTATCACCGTACCCTACCCGATTATCCGAACGCGCTCTTATGCTTCTCCAGTTTAATTTTAATTAATAGCACTAAAGTGCCATGTAAGCGTAACTTTGTAGGTTAGGATAGCCCTAACCTTAAGCTGTCAGATCAGATAATACCTGGTTCGAAAATACGATAGATAACTATTCTAGTCAGTTTTACTTATGTCGAAGTAATCTTCACAACAAAAAACACTTGTATTGGCCGCTATTTATTTCATTTGGATTTCTACGAGCCAACCACTTTCTTCGCAGTCAAATCTTGCGGAACAACTACAAAGAGTTTATCAGGAGTTTTTACTGACGTATTTCTGCATTGTGGATTTATACACCATTTATAGCCCCCATTTTTATGTAGAAATTGTGAAAACAACACATCATACAACACAATTACCAAACAGCGACGATGCCGATGCTGACAGACCATATGGGCCGATTTGACATCTACTCTCGTGTGACGTCACACAACAGAAAGTATTGTTTTTGCGGGACTTTTTGTGATTCAATTTTCAACGCTGATTTTGTGAAATATTGAGAAAATATTTACGAAAAATAATGCATTTACAATATAGAGTGAAGGAATAAACACACTAAGATGGTTTTCCAATAATAGTCGAATACCCTATTGTAAATTTTAATATTGCTGTGAATAAGGTATTTGGTAGTTTGTATTTGGTAGTTCTTCAAGTGGCGATAGAAGAGATAATTTAGAAACGATTTAACCAGCTTGATCCTTGTACAAAGTATTACCGTTATCAACCGTTATATTAACAATTTTCTATGAAATTTTGAAAATTTTTTCTAGAATATTTTGAAGTCTACCGTATGGCAACCGAACACGCGAAAAATTTAAATTACCCTAAATCCTGTACCTTCAGGTTATCTATCGTGAAAATTTGTTGACTTCTGAGTATTGAAAATCAGATTTTCTTTGATTCTTTAAAGTTGGGGTTGCCACCCCTTAGGGGCGAAGGGGTGGGGGGCTGAAAAGTGTATGTCAGGATAGTAATTTAAAAATAAAAATCGACGTGTCAGAGCAGTTTTCTAAAATATTTTTATTTAAGGTTTTATTGAATTTATCCGTTATTTTTGGGAAGCACTGTATATATTATATATATATATATATATATATATATATATATATATATAAGGAGAAAGGTATTTGTCGGGCATTTCCGTCATACGAAGATCAAAGAAGCAACCGTAGACACGTGTTTCGGACTATTAGTCCTCATCAGTCATTAGTCGGAAACACGTGTCTACGGTTGCTTCTTTGATCTTCGTATGACGGAATTGCCCGACAAATACCTTTCTCCTTATATATCTCACCGTCGATTAACCAGCTTTCCTCTTATATATATATATGGAGTTGATCAGAATTGAAAATCGACGTGTCAGAGCATTTTTCTCAAATATTTTTATTTAAGGTTTTATAGAATTTATCCGTTACTTTTGGGAAGCACTGTATATATATATATATATAGGAAAGCTGGTTCATCGACGGTGAGATATAAAGGAGAAAGGTATTTGTCGGGCAATTCCGTCATACGAAGATCGAAGATCGAAGAAGCAACCGTAGACACGTGTTTCGGACTATTAGTCCTCATCAGTACAGTATAGCTTCTTCGATCTTCGTATGATGGAATTGCCCGACAAATACCTTTCTCCTTTATATATATATATATATATATATATATATATATATATATATATATATATATATATATATATATATATATAATGGATGTTAATTCTTGCAGAAACCTGCAAGAATTAACATAATTAATTAATTATTTCAAATTTATATATATATATATATATATATATATATATATATATATATATATATATAAAAAATATATATATTTATATATATACAGGGTCTCCCACGACGAGCTGCCATTAGAAGTATATGGAGAACCAAATGAAATGAGCGATTGTAAATTTGTGGACTTATATTGTTGGACACGATCGTCTCAACTAAAATATTTTGAATTTTCGGTTACTTCCGGTTACACCGGAAGTGATATCAACTTTTATATTTCAAATGCAACACCCTATATTTTAGGGCATTTTTGAAATCTTCATTAAATTTTAGATCAATTTTATGTTACATTCCCTATACCTAACATGTGTCATTTTTGAAATATCCATTGTTTTCATTAAAAAATGACAGCTGCACGGTTACTTTTAATTACTTATAAATTATCGCATGTGACCGTTGGAAAAAAGTTCTTCTGCAAAATTGTTGTGAAGGTAACATATTATCGACAGATCGGTAGAATTCTTGTAAAAGTTATACAGGGTGTTCAAATTATAAGATCAAAGTTGAATTCGAGAAAAGTACTAAAAGTCGATTTTTTCAAATGGCAACCCTAACATGAATATATTTCTCAATTCTATGGAAAATTTTAGATAAACTTTGTGTACAATGCCCTATACCTAAAATGTACTTGTACCTACTGAAATCGATTTTTAAACACAGTAGACATTGCAAATATTGCCAAATATAAATTGCGTTTGAAAGCAACAAGTTTTTTTAGGTCTTTATAATTAATTTAGTATTTATAAAATTATAAGTCTATAATAAAACACAAATTTAAAAATACAACATACAATCGTAAAGTAAATTTAAAAAAACTGCTAAATTCTATTTCAGTAACTGTTCAAAAACGTTGCCGTTTTCCGCTAAACATACTTCAATTCTTTTAAACATATTTTTGTTGGTGGCGTCCCCGATAGAGTTAGCACAACCCATTGAAAGCAGCTCCTCAATAATTGGGTGGTTTCAAATGGACGGTGCTCCAGCGCACACAACTGTTGCAGTAATAGGCTTGCTTAACGAGATGTTCGACGATCGGCTGACTGCGCTTAATGGGCCATACAAATATCCACCGCGTTGTCCCGACTTTACGCCAATGGGTTTTTTTTTATTTTGGGAGGTATTAAAGACGTAGTTTATGAGGACCCAATAATTGATAACGAGAACATGAAAGATAGCGTGCGAGCTGCTTTCAATGGGGTATGTGCTAACTAAATCAGGGACCACTAATAATATGGTAAAAAGAATTGAAGCATGTTTAGCAGAAAAGGCAACGTTTTTGAACAGTTACTGAAATAGAATTAAGCAGCTTTTTTAGGCTTATAATTTTTTTAAATACTAAATTAATTATAATGAAAAATGACTTAAAAAACTTGTTTAATAAAGTTCTGTTTATTCCAAATTGTTCAGTTGTTTTCAAACGCAATATAGATTTGGCAATATTTGCAATTTTTAGAGCGCGTTCGGTTTGTCAGGGTAGGGTATGGGGAGACCAATGCTCAGATAACCTGGGTCGGCTATCTCTCCCTTATATGCAGATAAACGCCGTATGACGTTAGTCCGCCTATTATGCAGCGCGTCACTCTCACCGTACCCTACCCGATTATCCGAACGCGCTCCTACTGTGATGATTAGAAATCGATTTCAGTAGGTACTAGTACATTTTAGGTATAGGACATTGTACACAAAGTTGATCTAGAATTTTCCATAGAATTGAGAAATGTATTCACATGTTAGGTTTGCCATTTGAAAAAATCGACTTTTAGTACCTTTCTCGAATTCAACTTTGATCTTATAATTTGATCACCCTGGATAAGTTTTAGAAGAATTCTACCAATGTGTCGATAATATGTTACCTTCACAACCATTTTGCCAGACAACTTTTTTCCAACGGTCCCAGGCGATAATTTATAAGTAATTGAAAGTAACCGTGCAGCTGTTCTCCCTGTATAGACCCTGTATATATATATATATATATATATATATATATATATATATATCCGTCATACGAAGATCGAAGATCAAGGAAGCAACCGTATACAATGTGTTTCGGACTATTAGTCCTCATCAGTACGGTATAGCCAACGAGCAAGATGGACACTCAATGGAAAAACACTCAAATGGAGATCTACAGGGGGTGACCAATGTCGCCAATTTGGTGCTTCGATCTTCGTATGACGGAATTGCCCGACAAATACCTTTCTCCTTTATATCTCACCGTCGATTAACCAGCTTTCCTATATATATATATATATATATATATATATATATACAGGGTCCTGCAACTCAGCTCCCGTTTTCTGTAGCTCAGTTACTAATTAAGCTAAGAGTATGACATTTTGCAGGCTTACCCTGTACTTCAAGGTACATTTCGAGAAATTATTTTTGATTATACAGCGTGTCCCAAAAATTAGCAGCGCCATGGTAATATATTTTTTTAAATTGCATGCTATATATTTTTTTACACATTTGGAAGCCTGTTATGGTTGCCTACATACCACCAAAATTTTATTGAAATTGGTTGAGTGACTGCAGCGCAAAAAAATAAAAACAAAAAAAAATTGATTTTGCATCGTTGGCTTTAAAAATCAATAAACACCACAAATTGCACCTCGTTAATAAAATTTTGCGACGTGCTTATTAAGTTAGATCTAGTAGTCTCGTTAGCCAAGTGTCATTGATCCAAATTATACAGGATGACCAAAATCTAGTGTCAAACTTGACAAACTTCAAAAGCGTGTTACTGTTCTTATTTTAAATTGGAACCCATACATTTTTTTAGATGAAGCGATGCAGAATTAAAAAATAAACATTGTTTCTAAATACAACCCCATTACAATTCCCAATATTTTAAAAGTTATTCGCCAAAAACTCATTTTTCAACGTTTCCAACTGTAATTTTAGATAATAAATATTGAACGTGGCGTTGAAAAACAATTTATTTCATAAAATATAATACAGAGAAGTATTTTAGATGTGATTGTACTTAATTAAGTAGTTGTTCGAAATGTCTTCCGTGCTCTTCGAGGCACAAACGAAGACAAGTATCAAATGACCTCGCCACTGCTCTTAGGTCGGGCGTAATAGTTAGGATTGCATCTTTCTTGCATGTTTGCTGGTGTTGTTGGAGGTTCAGCATAAATGATGTTCTTAACGTATCCCCACAGGAAGAAATCCAGTTTCGTTAAGTCCGGTGATCGAGGAGGCCAAGCAACTGGTCCTCCTCTTCCAATCCATCGATTTGGGAAGATTTCGTTGAGCTGGTCCCTGACATGTAACGAGTAATGTGCTGGAGCTCCATCATGTTGCAGCCACATTTTCGCCCTTACCGCTATCGGTAAATTTTGCAGTAAATTTGTCAATTGAGCAACTACTTAATTAAGTACACTCCAAACTAAAATACCTCTCTGCGCTATATTTTATGAAATAAATTACTTTTCAACGCCACGTACGATATTTATTACCTAAAATTGCCGTTGGAAACGTTGAAAAATTAGTTTTTGACGAATAACTTTTAAAATATTGGGAATTGTGATGGGGTTGTATTTAGAAACAATGTTTATTTTTTTATTCTGCATCGTTTCACCTAAAATGTATGGGTTCCAATTTAAAGTTTGACCAAGTTTGACACTAGCTTTTGGTCATCCTGTATAATTTGGATCAATGACATTTGGTTAACGAGACTACTAGATCTAACTTAATAAGCACGTCGAAAAATTTTATTAACAAGGTGCAATTTGCGGTTTTTATTGATTTTTAAAGCCAGCGATGCAAAATCAATTTTTTCGTTTTTATTTTTTTTCGCAGTCACTCAACCGATTTCAATAAAATTTTGGTGGTATGTAGGCAACCATAACTGGCTTCCAAATGTGTAAAAAAATATATAGCATGCAATTTAAAAAAATAGATTACCATGGCGTTGCACATTTTTGGCACACGCTGTATAATCAAAAATAATTTCTTGAAATGTACCTTGAAGTACAGGGTAAGCCTGCAAAATGTTGCACGGGTAATAGGGCAGTATACTGGTGGACGGAGGAGATTACGGACTTGAGGAAGGTGAGCAACGCTGCTAGAAGGGCCGCCCAAAGAGAAACCAGAGATGAAGACAGACGATCACTCCTTACAGTACGATACAAGGAGGCTAGAAGGGCACTGAAGATAACAATTGCCGAATCCAAACAACGCCACTGGACTAGCGTGATTGAAGAAGAGAAAAAAACGTGTGGGGCAGGGGTACAAAATAGTCACGAAAAGGCTAAAAGCCAGACTACCGCCATCGAAATGAAGGTAGTGGCGGATGAACTGTTCCCAGAACATGACATCACGGAGGAAGACGTGCAGGAGCCGGAAGAGGTTACTAATATTCTCGCGGTAGAGGAAGTTAGGACAGCGGCAGGAAAGATCAAGCCTAAGAAAGCCGCGGGACCTGATGGAGTGCCTCCGGAGGCGATCAGGGAAATGGTCGTAGTAGCGGGAGGGTACGTCACAGACGTGATGGACGCAGTCCTCACGGAAGGGAAATACCCAGAAAAGTGGAAGACGTCCAGCCTTCTCCTATTGGCCAAACGAGAGGCCACGGAAGGAGAACCACCAAAGTATAGGCCCATTTGCCTGCTAAACACAATCAGCAAGCTAATGGAACACGTGCTGGTGAGTAGACTGAAAACCGAGCTAGAGGAGAGAGCTCCCCTGGCGGACAACCAGTTTGGCTTCCGAGAAGGAAGGTCTATGGTGGGCGCGATGAGGAGCGTGATGGACAAAGCGAAGAGGGCGAACCAAGGAACGAGGAGAAAAAACAGTTCTGCATGCTGGTCACACTAGACGTTAGAAACGCCTTCAATACCTTTGCATGGGAACACCTAATCGCAGAGCTGGAAACAAGAGGCATCAGCCGGTACCTACTGAGGATAATCATGAGTTACCTGAGGGACAGATGGATTTTCCTAATGGATAAAGTCGGAAGGGCCTCTCAGAAGAGGATAACAAGCGGTGTTCCCCAGCGATCGGCTTGGGGCCAACGCTCTGGAACGTCGTCTACGATGGGGTGCTGCGTCTGGAGCTTCCTGGAGTGGAACTGGTGGCGTATGCGGATAACCTAGCGATGGTGGTCACCGCCGTCACTTGAGCCGAGCTCGATGGGAGGGCGAACGCGGCCATCGCGGGAATCGTCGCGTGGATGGCTGACAGACGACTGCAGCTGGCTGCCGAGAAAACCGAGGCCGTGTTCCTAACCGGCAGACGGAAGTGTGAGCCGGTGGCGCTGGCAGTGGACGGGATACTAATCAAGCCCGGGAACAGGGCCAAGTACCTGTTCCAGGGCGGGAGTGTAGGAGTGTAGGAGTGAGAATAGAAAGAAACATCAGGTACAGGAAGCACGTGGAAGAGGTGGCGGCAAGGGCGGAGAGGACAACAGGGGCTCTCCTGAAGCTGATGCTAAGGTTGGGAGGCCCGACGGCAGCAAAGAGGAGAGTACTCGCGTTCGTGGCGGAGTCGTCGGTGATGCTGTATGCAGGGACGGTCTGGGAGGACGACATGGAGTTTGCAAGCAGAAGGCAGCGGCTCCTACGAGTCCAAAGAAGAGCGGCGATCAGAGTGACGTCGGCGTACAGAACCGTATCTACCATGGCGGTTCTGGTAATTCCATCCCTGGTGCCACTACATCTAAAAGTAGAAGAAAGAAGGCAACGGTATGACAGAAGAGGACAGGAGGGTGGTTCCCGCGTCGCAGATCGAACAGCAACAATAGAGGCATGGCATAGAGAGTGGGACGAGGATGAATGTGGGCGATGGATCCATCGCCTGATATCCAGCCTATCGGGGTGGGTGAATAAAAGGTATGGTGAAATCAACTATGAGCTCACCCAAGCTCTAACCGGCCACGGATGTTTCGGGGCATACCTGCACCAATTCAAGAGAGGGGACAGCCCAGAATGCCGGTACTGCGGGGAGGAGGACACACCTGGGTATACTCTCTTTCGATGCGAAAGATGGGCAGCACATAGAAGCGCATGTCCATATCAGGAAGACCTCAACGAGGAAAGAATGGTCCGGCGCATGTTAAAAGGTCCGGAGGAGTCGCGGCAGATCGCACACACCGTGGGAGATATCATAAAGTACAAGAACGAGGACGACAAGCGTGATGAAGCGAGAGGACCTCCCACGCCTTAGTTGTTGGGAGTTGGGAGTAGGGATGGTCACGGGGACGGAGAGAGCCAAAGCGAGAAAGGCAGAATAGCGGCCTGATACCGGCGCAGGAAAGCTTCCGGAACTGCCGAAGCGAGTAATGTTTAGGATTCTGGAAATCCGAACCAGACTTCAGAACGACCGGAGCCAGGCGAGGGACCAGTGGTCATACCGTTGGTCCCAGAAAAAAAGTCTAGGTGGCGGTGTCCCAGAAACAATTGTGGTTCTGAGCAGGTAACGGTGGTGGTAGTAGATTAAGTAGAATAGTAGGAAGTAGTAGAATAAGTAGCATAGTAGTATGTTATTAGTAAGTAGGTAGTATGACTTTTTGTTTGTCTTATCTGTATTTGTGGCCAAAGTAAAGAGTAAAAGAGCCACTAGGCCACAAAACGGAAAGGCGACGGGAGAAATGGGAGATGTCGCTGCAGGAAGTATGCCCTTCAGGCGATGCCGTGCAGCGGGGTGGTGGTGGGTACTTTCCCTCCCCTCGCCTTAAAAAAGAGGTTCCTAGTTCACTTTAACTTAGAATTTGAATGGAAATACCTAAGTATCTTTGGCTGCCTACCCATTACGAAGCCAACCTTAAGTCTATTCTCATCTAAAGTTTCCGATTTCAACTGTTTGCCAGCTTTTGATATCAAATTAAGTATGTATTTAGTTAACTCTGAGGAAGCGAATTCCGAATTTTGACACACGGCCTAATACGGAAACAATTTATTTTCTAAATTATAGTATACTATATTGATGATGAATTCTTCCACCGTTTCCATATTAGAAATTGATCAAATAATAAAGCTCTTGGTAATATGGAGTTAATGATTTTTATTCTTATTCAATCGTGCGACTATCGATTTCGGTACGCCTGGTACCATCATCTGGTCGGCACTACAAAAGGTTTACAATAAGTCAAACAAATCGTACTAACAGGCAACAACACTTACTGTCAAGGAAGCTAAAGACTCAACATGAGCACAGGCAGGTTCGTTAACAATTGCAAGACAACAACCAATCGTAACAACACGTAACAAAATTAAAATTGTCTGACGTCAAATGGTGGCAAGGTGAGAATAAATTCACAGTAGGGAACGTATCAAAAGGTTTTGTTCAGTAATCTCACACAACCAACTCCGTTGGAAAACATAAAATATCACATTTGTGAATTTCCACTATGAAAAGTGAGGTTAGTCGGCCTATCCGTATAACTAAAGATCTAAAACAAAATAGAATACCCAAATATAGACAATATAAAACTATCACGCTACTATCTTACAATGTAGGTGGTCCAGTCAAGTAAATAGTGTCGATGAAAACAGATAATAAACTATAGTATACTATAGTTAATAGACATTTAATAATACTTAGAGGCTGGTAATTAAGTAGTGGATAAAATCGATAACTCCGTTAATGTTTGCGTAAGAGCAACACTCTGAAAAGGGTGTAGCGATTGAAATTAAAACCCATAGTAAAAAAGACTTTTTCGGATAATTCCATTATTTTTTTTGTTATGGCGTCAACCATTTTTGGTTTTAATGGCTATGTAAAACAGTATACAGTTTTGAATAGGTTACATAAGAAAAACGTCAACGCGGCTTTACCTGATTTTTTCTCATGTAACATATTCAAAATCGTACCCTGTTGAAAACAGATAAAAAAATATAATTTGAATGAACATACCTAATCATTTCGTAAATCTGATAACAAAATTATGAAGTATCTTTGGTTGCCTACCCATTTCGAAGCCAGCCATAAGTCTATTGTAAGCTAAAGTTTCCGATTTCAACTGTTGGCCACCTCTCGATATCAAATTAAGTATGTATTCACTTAACTCTGAGGAAGCAAATTACGAATTCTGACACACGGCCTAACCCGGAAACATTTTATTTTCTAAATAAAAGACATTTAAAAATACTTAGAGGCTGGTAGTTAAGTAGTGGATAAAATCGATAACTCCGTTAACGTAAGAGCAACAATCTGAAAGGGGTATAGCGATTAAAATTACAGCCCATAGTAAAAACTCTTTTTCGGATATTTCCCTTATTTTTTGTTATGGCGTCAACCATTTTTGTTTTTAATGGCTGTGTACAACAGTATACAGCTTTGAATAGGGTACATAAGAAAAAAGTCAAGAAAACCGGCTTTAAAGTTTTGCGAGTAAAGATGAATGACTACTACCTACTTAAAAATGGTTCCAAGTTTCTACCAGTTTTTTGGGCACTTTTTAGGAATTACTGTTTTCTAAGTAAGTACGTAGGCATTCTTTTTGCATTGTATACCGGGGTTTGTGGTTAATAATTATCCAGCCCTTAATTTTGTTTATGGTTACCAAAATGGCATCGCGAATTCATTTTATGAACGTGTCGGATAGTGCCAGCTGGTACAGGTAGGCAGTTTATTGTCCAAAGACTGTCGAAGACAAATTACGTTTTGGAATTCTCTTGTTTTTGTTTAATAACACGCGCATTATTCTGTTCATTTTATTCATGTATATCCCTACTATATACTAAAAGTCTAACACAGTCCGCGCAAGAAGTTTACGAAAATCGGCGAATCGGGGGAAGGGTCTGCTCCTCGGAGAAGCGAAAATCGGCGCCGTAGGCGCCGATGTTCCGCCTGAAATTTGATTCTACAGCGCTTAGGCCTTCGATTTCGTCCATTTTCGGCCCAGTTTTCGTTATTTTTTACCTCGATTCGGGTAAATTTATGGATTATGCTTTAGGAGTGTACAGGTCAGCGCGTCGCCATGGCAACCGATCGAGGCTGCTATGCAAAGGCCGCGCGCTTCGCGACGCGGTCACCAGACGGCGGCACATCATCATGTCGCCGTTGGCATTACGCTACGAAGCAATAGATGGCGCCCCGTAACCGCTTCGAACGTACGAGATAATCACGTCGCGCGTGTAGCAGCATCCGGGCTTTTTGTTTCCCTCTTAACGCTTCGGCGATCTACCTAGGTCGACCAGCAGGCCTATTAGGCCTGCATATTCTCCTAGTTTTAACCTACTAAAACTTCAAGGCGGCTTTTCTTGATTTTTTGGTCATGTAAACTATTCAAAATTGTATACTGTTGAAAACTGATTAAATAATCCTACCATTAGGGGAAAAATGTTAGACGTTATAACTTAAAAAATCTGAAAATAGCTTCTCCATATGCGCTGTAATTTCAAACGCTGTTTGCTCTATCGCAAACATCGACGGATTTATAGATTTTATCCGCTACTTAATTACTTTTTCTTTTTTTGCGCTGGGGAAGGAGAAATGTCTTTTACGCACTCCGACCTACTAATGGCGCTCTAAGATCTTCATCGGAAAACACTTCAGCCGGGAGTTTGGGAAACAGTTCGCTTCATGGCACTCCTACCTACTAAAACTCCTCCCCCTTTCCTGCGTTCTTTCGCATATGTTCTTTGGCTGCCGGGACCTGCGTCAGCATTACTACACGGCTGCCTTCGCGAAAAGTCGGTATTACTGATGCGGTTGTTCACTCCTTTTCCGTATTCCTCCTCCTTGTCCATTTTGACTTGGCGGAGGAAACTAAAAATCAGCGTCTGGTGTTCTTCAGATCTTGTCATGAGCATCGCCGCGGTGTCCTTGCTGAACTAGAATTGAAGGTGCTATTCTGAGGTTCTTCTTCGGTCAGCGAACTCAACACACTGAAAGACCGTGTTCTCCGGTGTGTCGCTAACGTCGCATCCATACTAGCATTGGTCACTGGTGATTCTTAATGTCGTGCAGTTATTTTCCGAAAATGCCATGTCCAGTTATGGCCTATGTCGTGTAGTAGTCAGCCACGGGTGTCCGTTTCCACCACTCACTGACGTCGGCAATGAAGGTTTTAGCCCATCCCCAATTCTTCCTTCTCTTCCATGCCAGGAGGTAATAATAATAATAATAATAATAATATTTATTGATCTCCAATTTACATTACAGTATGAGACATGTCAATTAAAAATATACAACTATCCAAACCTAATGAAAATGTTAGAAACTAAGGGAACAGAAACAAAAAGAAATGTATACCCCGATTAATATAAAGAAAAATGGTGTTGTACCAAATGAATAACAATTATAAAATAAGTAAAGGCAAGTATACTAAAACATAATGACACAAAAAAGAAAAAAAAAACACCCAAAAAGTGAATAAATGAATAATGATCCGCACACTACAGATCAAGCGCAAAAAATTCTTCGAGGCTGTAGATCACATGAGTTAATAGCAGGGCTTTCAATTTGCGTTTAAATACGTATCTGTTTGACTCTTTTAGTCTGTCTGGAACATGGTTATAAACTCTGACTCCCAAGACACTGGGCGTAAGGCTGGTTGCGTGCAACCTATGACGTGTCATGCGCAGATCATTTGTACGTGTTGGATAACCGTGATTTTCCGCCAGAAACTGCCGTCGATGTTCATGAATGTAATACGCAACCTCGACGATGTACAAAGAAGCCAGTGTTAGTATATTCTGATCCGAAAACAATTCACGACAGGACGTGATCTGAGTAGCACCCGTTATGCATCGTACTGCTCTTTTCTGTGCTAAAAACACGTCAGAAGCACACGAATGGGAACCCCAGAGCAATATACCATACAAAAGACGCGATTGAATTTCGGCGAAATAAACTGATCGTAAGTTATTTACTGTTAAAACATCTCTTAGATAACGCAATTTGAAAATAGAGGTATTTAGTCCCGAAACAAGTTTTGCGCAGTGCTGTTTCCATTTTAATGTGTCGTCTAATTGCACACCTAAAAAAGTGACTGCTTCCCCAGTACCTATCTGATCCTCTCCAATGGAGTTAACCAATGTTGGCAACACGGTTAGCGGTGACGATCTGAACACTAAACGTTTGGTTTTAGCAACATTCAGTGACAATCCATTTGCTGAAAACCACGTGCCTGCCTCGTCAAGGCAGTGTTTGCTCGCTTCCTGGATACCTGAGCCCTTACCCGCGATCAATATGGTTGTATCGTCCGCGTAGTTAAGCACGAAGTAATCGTTCAAAAACGCCACTATATCGTTGATGAACAACGAAAAAAGTAGCGGAGCAAGTACCGAGCCCTGTGGTACTCCTATATTAATTGGCAGAATGTTGGATCGGTAATTGCTCCGCTCAGAACCAGCTTTATGCCTTATCTCCACGAACTGTTGCCTGTCGCAAATAAAGTTGGCCAGCCATGACAAGACCAAACCTCTAAAACCCAGCAGCTCCAGCTTCTCTAGCAGTATATTGTGCTGTACGCAGTCAAAAGCTTTACTTAAGTCAAGGAAGAAGCCAACTGGAATGTTTTTTTCTTCCCAGTTAAGTATGATGTTATTATACAAATCTAGTACCGCTGTTATTGTCGATCTGTTTTTGCGGAATCCATGCTGATGATCAGAAATGAGGTGATGTTTATCAATGAACGATTGAATCCTTTGCAGCATGGCATACTCAAATATCTTGGAGAAACACGAAATAAGAGAAATCGGTCTATAATTCGCTGTGTTGTTTGGATTTCCCTTCTTATAAAGGGGAATGATACGAGCCAACTTTAAAGTTTCTGGAAAGGCACCAACTTGGAAAGAGTAATTTACCAAAAATGTCAACGGTCTAACTAGTATGTGTTTACACTCCCTGACTAGGCAAGACGGTATCTCGTCAGGACCCGCTGAATATTTAGGTTTTAACTTATTTAAAATAACAAGCATTTCCGTTTCTGAATACGGGAAGAGAAAGCATGTGTGTGAGTTCGATTTAATGTGTGATGTACCAATATCAGTTTTAGGGATTGTTTCAACAAGTTCTTGTGGGACTTTACTAAAATAATTATTGAATTCCATAGCAACCCTGATGGGATCACTCACTGGTTCATCGTCAACCGTTAATTCAATATTACTATGATTTAATTTTGTTTTGTTTTGCAGACTGTTAATAACGTTCCAAGTTGCTTTTATTTTATTATTAGAATTATTAATTATGGTATTGTAATGGTCCCGTTTTGCATTTTTTGTGATTGTTTTATGCCGATTTTTCTTTATGTTATAATAGTTTTCTAACACAGGATATCGTTTTTTTAAGATGTAAAGATCCTTGAGATCACGGCTGGATTCTAAGACGGTTGAGTTTACCCAAGTTTTTCGTGTTTTTGCTTCTAACGTATTCCGGACGGGAAATGACCGGTTGAAGTGATATTGTATCGTGCCAATAAAACTCTGAAATACATCGTCGAGGATACCGCCCCCCAAGACTGAATGCCAGTTTTCCTGCAGTAGATTTTGTATAAACGCCAACTTATTACGTTCGGAAAATGATCGTTTCCACTCATGAACAGCGGTGGTATTATTATTAACACTATTTACATCTCTCAGACAAATGAGGCGATGATCAGAAAAGTCTACATCATGAACATCACATACAAGATCGCGGTTAATATTCGTTAGGAAGTTATCTATTACAGATCCAGAATGCATTCCTATTCTAGTAAAGTCCTTTACCAGAGCTCTGATGCCATAGGATCGCATAACATTGCATAAATCTGTGTATTGCTTAGAATCTTTTAAAAAATTTATATTAAAATCTCCCGAGATCAATAGTGAAACAGTTGGTTTAAACAATGCATCTAATAGTTGACTCAAATTAATCAAAAATGTGTTAAAATCTCCTGAAGGCGATCTATATACGGTTATTACAATAACTGTTTCATGATTGTGTCTCCAGCTAGCTGCACATGCCTCAAAATTTTTTTCCAAACAACAGCCACTTACATCCAGGTTTCTCATCTCCAAGTCATTTCGCGCCCAGATTGCACACCCTCCGCCACGAGACAATATTCTGCCATATGCAGAAACGCAATTATAATTTACAAAATTTACACTCTTCGCAGAGTCAGCGCTCAACCATGTTTCAGTAAGACAAATTAAATTAGGATTACACTTAGTCGCGAAAATCTCGATATCTCTAATTTTAGAAGTCAGACTTTGAACATTCAACAAAATTGCTAGATTCTGTACCGCACTTCGGCCCGGGGAGTCTACTCCGGCGTGAGCTGCATTTGTTGTCGATCCCGTAAAAAACCTCTATTAACGAAGAACCTTCGCACACCAACACCCAAAGGCCAATAATCCGGATCCAGCAGTCTGTTCGCCACAGACGCGATGGCTTCCACCTTAAACGACGAGTAGGATGGGCCCTTGGCGTTCAGTTTTTCGCACTGTACCTCAACGTCCGGTAGTATGTCCTGAATGTAGTTCTTAACATCAATCTCGGTTGTTTCAACTTGTAATCGGCACACATGAATATGGTGCTTTTGCAGAGGTTTTGGAGCAGCTGTTAGAGGCTTGGTCGAAATGATCTGACCTGTCCCAATTCTCATCATATTTCTGGCTGGTCTCAAGGCTTCGGAATATGTAGGAATTCCTTGTCCGGTAGACTGGCCGGGATTCTCGGTGGAGGTTGTTGACCGATTTTCTTTTCCCGCCAAGTTTTTCGCAGATACCTGTCTCAGTACTGGTTTACCAGCTGGTACGGGTTTATCAACTAGTACGTCACCGTTGTCTTCGGATATGCGGTTTCTATTTAGCTTGTTTATCAGATGAGTTTGCTGCTTGATTAACTCAGTTTGGTCGCTCATTATTGTCTTGCAATTAGAAAGCTCTCTTTGCAGTTCTTGTAACTCCACTGAGAAACGTTCTGCTAGCTTTGCCAGCATTACCGGCATCTGAGACACTAATGCCTGAGTAATAAGAGATTTTACAGATTCACACGTCAGCGATTCACTATCTGCCTCAGAGTTAACCCTGTCCTTCCTAGGAGGCATTTTGATGAAGGAAAATCACTTGTTTCGAATTAAGCACAGAAGGTACACCAAACACGTGTTACTCGGACCGTGGTCGGACTCGAACCACGGGGGTCCATGGGGGATGACTAGCATGGGCTCCATCCGCCGAGGCCACCAATCCCGAGCTCCTTCGTTCCACCGTGCTCACCATAAGTTTGTACTTTGCGTACTTAAGCGCACTTTCCCAAGCCGGGGCACCGTATAGCTCAACCGACTCAACCTTGTACTAGTGCGGCCAGGTCAGCGCCGTACGCCAGTATTCGGACCCGTCTTCTGTTTTCGTACTTACCACTGCATCGTATGCGACGTTGTATAGGGTTGAACGCGTTTTTGATGTCGAGAAGCACGAGGACGGCGAAGCCCCGGTGCGTCAGTGATACTTTCCTCCTATCCTCCACTTGTCTGACGATCTTCATGACAGCATTGATTGTTAGTCTGCCCTTTCTATCCGTGCTGATCTTCACTCAGCGCGTCGGTGAGCTCGAGTTCTCCAATCAGTCGGTTGTTTAAGAGCGTTTCTAGTATTTTACCGACGACACTGAGCATACAAAGGGGTCTATAGGCCTGCGGTTGTCCTTCTTTGACGGGCTTTTCGCTGAGGACCAGCATGGCCGTTTTCCATATCGCCGGGAAATTTCCTTGGCGAAAGCAGCCGTTGTACGTTTTCAAGAAAACTTCATTACAGCTCTCGATACACGAGTTAACGATATCATTCGTTATCTCGTCGTATCCGGGAGCATTTTAAAAGGTTGGTCGTTTGATCTTACAAAAAGAAAGTATAATAACAAGTCAGAAATATAAATTTGGAAATCGGAACTTAGAAAAATAACGCAGATACGGGTAATGCGGCGGTAAATCAATCAAGATTCCTGTGGTTGTCAGCACGTAGGCCAACTAACCTAGCGCAGGCAACATAATTATGTCGCTGCAATCTCCTGGTGGATTTCGGTCGCGGTAGTTTACCTGTCAGCACATGGGCGAACTAGCTCTGGTTGAACAGTGGGAGAACTATCTTCTGGTGGATTATCGGTTGCGGCGGTTTAGCTGTCAACACATGGGCCAACTAGCTCGGGTTAAGTTCAGAGGAGAGCTGTCTTCTGGTAGATTTCGGTTGCGGTTTAACTGGCAGCACATGGGGCAACTATGGTATGGTATGGTATGGTAGAGTTAGGTCGTTTGGCATCTGTGCCTTTCGATATATTTTGACCTAACAGATGTTTTTTTATCTCCCTCATACATTAGAGTCCTTCGATGTTGAGCCTTTTCACGAACTCAGTAATTGTTCGAGGAGTAAGTTATGTCAGGTCTGCTGGTTTAATGATTGCGGCTCCCAAGTGGTTTTGTCTTGTGCGCAATAGAGCATCACATTCGCACAATAGGCGTACCGCTGTCTCGGGAGACCCTCCACAGAATCTACAGTCTCCGTTGTTTGCCCGTCCAATCTTTGTGAGATGATATCTCAGTGGACAATGTCCTGTAAAGAGACCGGTAGTCAGCCAATGGTCTGTTTTTGTAACTGGAGATACTGTCAGGCCTTGGAAGCGGAGAAGGTTATGGTAGCCTTAACTTGTCTCATTCCAGGTGATGTTACCCAGTAAGCTCATTTAGCTGTATCTTCCCAGTTTTGTACCATCTTCCTGATGTACCGCAAGAGGGTTCAGGTCCGTAGAAGGGAGTCTTAGAGCCTTCTTTGGCTAGGATGTCGGCTTGTTCGTTGCCTTCGATTCCGGTATATCCTGGAACCCACATCAGTGAAACCTTGTTCTCTTTTGCTAGTTTTTCCAGAGATATTTTTCAGTCCCAGACAGTTTTTGATTTGTGGGCTTTTGATTGCAGCGCTTTCAATGTCGCCTGATTGTAACCATATGTAGATGCTTGCCCATTGTAAGTTCCTATGGGAACATTCCTGGGCACATAAGTCGATTGCGTGAACTTCCGCCTGGAAGAAATCCGGTCCACTAATACCGACCACAACACTGACCTTGGTCTTTGATCCGTCTGTGAACCACAGTGACGCGGAATTGCTGATCTGTCTGAGCCTCTGGGGTGCATTCTTACGGTCATTAATTACCACTTCTACTGCCCTATCAAAGGCGTAGACAGGTGACATCATTACCTTTAGCATTTCCACGGCATTGCCACATATCGTCTTGGCAATGCTTAAATGACCGTAGGTCTGTTTTACCTTAAGGTTCTCTGCCTGGATTATTCCTATGGCGTCGAGAACAGCCTCTCTTTTAACATGTATGTGCAGAGGTGAGAGGTTTAGCATTGCCACCGTTGCACCAGTAGCGTATGTTCGCATTGCCCCTGTAATGCCCAAATATATAAGCCGTCGTGTCTTTGTCAGTTTCGTTTGAGTTCCCTTTTCCGTTGTCTTGTTCCACCAGACAATCGATACGCATTTGATGACTGGTCTGATCACCGTAGTGTAGAGTTCGTAAATCATTGTCGGGGCAAGGCCCCAACTTCTACTGAATAGTTTGTTACATGACCATGTCGCTCTGATGGCTCTTATTATGGTCCTGTCAATGTGGGCTTTCCAGCTAACTTTGTTATCCAGGGTGACCTCTAGGCATTTGACCTATGTTGAAAAGTTAATGATCGTCCCTTTCGTAGCGGGTGCTTTTAACAGAACCTTCCTCCTTTTCTGAATGGGATTATTGTGGTTTTATTGGGATTAACGGTGAGTCCTTTATCAGAGCACCAGTTGTTAATTAATTGCAGGGCCATTTGCATCCGATTTGACAAGGCGTCATGGTGCATGCCCCTTATAATAACATCCAGGCGGTCTGCGTATCCCTGTATGTCAAAGACTTCGTTCGGTAACAGCACCATCAGCTCGTCGACAACAAGTGGCCACAATAGGGGTGATAGCACCCCCCCCCCCCTTGTAGACAGCGTCGAGCAATGGTTATCGTAGCGGATTCTTTACCAAGAGTTGCTGTGACCTTCCGGCCCTTAAGCATTTCTTGGACCCATGTGGTCGTGGAGGCATCTATGCCTTTAATCCGCATTGTTGTGTCTAGAATCGTAGGTGGTGTTATCAAAAGCACCTTGGATGTCTAGGAATGCACATAGAGCAACTTGCTTGCCCAGTATGCTGTTGTATATTACTGTTGTCAGTCTGTGTAGTGCAGTTATTGTTGATTTGCCTGTCTGATAGGCAAAATGTTCTTTATTAAGTGGATATATTCTAAAGTACGTGCTTCTGATGTGATTGTCAATGAGTTTCGCAATCGTTTTGAGGAGATACGAGGTTAGACTTATGGGCGGAATGACATGCCCATCGGGGCTCTTTCCAGCCTTTGATATGAACACCACATTCACCCCTCTCCAGACCTGAGGTATGTAGCCATGTGAAACGCTAGCCCGAAAGATATTTGTGAGGCGTGGTGTGATTTCGTTAAGCACCTTTAGCAGTAGGGCTGGGAATATACCGCCTGGGCCTGCAGTTTCGAACAGTTTGAAGCCATTAACTGCCCATGTTATTTAGGTTGGGTTTCTTTGCTTGGATGGGCATTCGATTTCCTCTATAGCATTGTCAGCATGTACTCTATTCCCACATTCTTGGGTACCGGGAAAGTCAGTGCTAAGTAGCACTTGCAAGCTTTCGTGTATGGTTGCCGTAAAGTTTCCGTTGGACTTTTTAAGTTGTCCAAAGCCGTTTGTGTGATCTTATAATGGGATTTTCTGGAGACGTTGTGCAGGGGGCAAGGCATTTATCCCTTCACTGAACCTTCTCCAGGTTTTCCTTTTAGATTTGCGGATTTCCGCACAGTAGTGGGTGAGCACTTTCCTATAGACTTCCAAGTTACCAGACACTTTGGCTCTGTTGAAAGAGTGTCGAGTGTATGTTTTAAGGCGTTGAAGTTCGTTGTTCTACCATGGCACTTCTCTCTGTATGGTCTTCTTTTTGCAGTGTGTTGTGGCATCTTGGATGTGACATTTAGTTTCTTTAGTTTGCAATGCTCAATACTTTGCTTTCCTGCGTGAAGAATGCGCGAGCATCTGCCTATTCCGCTGCAGACCATACATGTATACGGTCGCATCATATATTTATACAGAAATTCTTAATTGGACATTTACAGTCCACTTGCTTTGTGCAGTTTTCTTTACGACCAACCGATAGTTTTCTTCATTGAATACACGACATCATAACATTGATAGGTCGAACCGGATCAAGCAAACAGCGAGAAAACGAAAAGATTGCGTCAAATTCGTACAACATAACCTTGAAATTCAACGTGCTCAAAACGCAATTCGAACACGAGCAGTAACCGGTGAACTGGAAAAGCGACATTCAGATGGGTCCGTTCCTTTTCAATCCTTTTGATCCCTTATTTCATTCCCAGTTGCGAAATATATGAATTTTGTCTATTTTTTTCTTTTTATATACCTACATACAAGAAATGCCAAAGAAAAAATTGTCAGTCTCATAAGCCAACGTGAATAAATAAGGAACAAGCTTGCAAGATTTGAAGCATTTGTGATAAATCGGAGGATTGAGGTGTCAAATTATATTATAGAGCTGAAGCAGCGACTTCAAAAAATAGAGTAGCATTACGATAAGTTTGATCTATGCCAATCAGGTATCGAAAGATTCAAAGGTGGTGTAGCTGATGCTAGGGAAACTCAGGAAAGGGAGGATTTTGAGAATGCTTACTTTGCAGCAATCTCTCGTGCACAGGACCTGGTTGAGCACAGTCTGGGCATAAAGCCGAACGACTCAGGTACCATTCAAACCTTTATAACACCGCAACATCGTCAATTTGCCTAAGCTAAATTTACCGTATTTCAAGGGGGCTTACAATTAATATACTCATTTCAGAGACGTTTGAATCGCTAATTAATAAACAGTTGTACCTGGATCAAATACAAAGTTTCACTAGTTGATATAGTGTTTGGGTGGCGATGCATCAAACGTGGTTAAAGATTTGCAAGTAACCGAGGATAATTACACAGTTGCATTGACCTTGCTCAAGGATAGGTTTGAACACAAACGACTCATTATTAATACTCACTTGAAATCTCATTTTGAATTACCTACGTTGACCAGGGAATATTAAGCTGCGTTGAGAAGCTTTGCTCGTTCAACAAAGACATTCGATCTTTGAAGAAGTGCGGTGAGCCCGTTAAAATCAAAAATCAGACCTAACGTTATGCCAAGTTTAGATGATTTTTCAAAATTCTTGAACAATAGATGTCAACTATTAGAAACAATCTATACGCGAACAAACACTTCAACAACCAACGACAACTTTATAAAACCTCAAACGATGAATCATATGTCGACAGACAGTCAATTAAGATACTTTTACTGCAAGGAAGCTCATAACTTATTTTATTGTGAGAAATTTTGAAAGTTGTCAAAGGGCGATAGGTATAACGCAATCAGAAACTTAAATATGTGCACAAATTGTTTAAAACCGTACTCAAAAACCATTCTTGCATACGTACGTGTGAAATATGCAACGGAAGACATAATACATTGTTACACAGAGAGCACAGTAAATCTGGTAGTCAAAGCCAATATAAAAATTTAATACTGTTACAATATGATAGTATATTGATATGATTGATATGTATGTTTGGTTGTAAAAGCTATAGGCGTTAAGTTAAGGCATCGGATGCCGGTAAGGAGCCGGTTTGGTTTTTGTACAGAGGACCCAATATATTTTACACACATGCTAACTTTGCTAGGTATGCACACATACCTAACTTTGCCACCAGTTTGCATTGAGTTTAGATTATACTAAAGTAATACGTATCCATCGCACTGTTTTATTCCACGAACCTACCCGGGAATTCATCCCTACACCTACAATTACAACAAATTCCATCAACCAGCAGCATCAATGCACATTATAGTGATGATAACAATACAGTCGTTCTTCTGGCAAGAGCTATTATTTTGATATAAAATAATAAAAAAAAGAATGGGATGTCTCTTGGGCGGAGGTTCTCAAAGCAATTTTATGACCAATGATTTAGTTAAGCAGCTGCAACTTAGGTCAACAGATATAAATTTTACTATTTCAAAAAGAATACATGCTACAATAAACTCAACTCGGAACATTTATTCAAAGGATTCACATGTTTTGGTATTGGATAATATAACTGGAACCATTCCATGTAAGGCATTCAATGAATCACAAATTAACATACCACGTGACATACAATTGGCAGATACAAATTTCAATCACTCAAGTAAATTCACATGTTACTAGGTGCTTCCATATTTTTCGAATTACTAGCAATAGGACAGATAACATTAGGAAAAAATCAACCCGTTTTACAAACTACCAAATTAGGGTGGCTGGTCACAGGTCAACTTCATATTATCGATAACCCGAAGGTCAATAAATGTTTATTAGTTACGTACGAGGTTAAAATTCTAGGACAATGGGAAAAATTTTGGGAGTTGGAAGAAGTAGGTACAAATAGGGGGAGTTTCTCAAAAGATGAAGAATTTTGCGAAAAATTTTTGTTGAAAATTATTCTCGCGACAACACATCACGTTTTACAGTTGCTTTGCTTTTGAAAGATGATATCACAAAGTTAGGAGATTCATTAAAATTTGCTAAGAGACGTTTTTTATCATTATAACAAAGGATACATACAAATCAGGAGTTTGCACAACTTTATACAAAATTTATGAATGAATATTCCAGATTAGGCCACATGACTAAATTAAATGAAACTGTGATCAACACTAAAGAAGATGTCTATTATTTACCATATCACGGTGTTTTTAAATCAAGCAGATTAACAACAAAACTTAGGGTAGCGTTTGATGCCAGTGCAAGAACAACTACAAATGGGTCACTTAATGATATTTTACATGTTGGACCTACAATCCAAGATGATTTATTTTCTGTCTTGTTGAGATTACGTAAACATAATTTTGCCATAAAGGTAATTACTAAAATTAAAATTAATTAGACAAGTTAACATTAAACCTCATAAAAGAAATTATATGTAATCATTTGGAGAAAAAGTCCAAAGGATAAATTACTTCAATATCAACTAAATACAGTCACTTACAGAACCGCACCGACAGCTTTGCAGCTAGCAATTAGATCATTACAACAGGTCGCAATTGATAACAAGTTTAAATATCCAAAGGCCAGTGATACCATTTTATCAGATTTCTATGTTGATGATCATAACATGGACAAACATCATACATGGACAAAACATGGACAAACATCATAACTGAAATCTCAGACATTCTTAAGTCTGGAGGTTTTGTTTTAACTCAACTAATGTCAAACAAAGGAGAAATTTTAAATTTAGGTGATCAGCAAAGTTTTTATATTTCAGATGGTCCAATTATAAAAACTTGGGGTATACTTTGGAATTCACATGCAGATCATTTTCAATTCACTTCAGACTTAACGTTGCAATCAAAGTTGACAAAGCGTATTATATTATCTGCCATCAGCAAAATATTTGATCCGCTTGGACTTATTGGTCCAGTTGTAATCAAGGCAAAAATTATTCTACAGCAGTTGTGGAAACTTAAGATGGGGGTATAGTAATTAAAAAGACTTAAGCAAGCTGATAAGGTTAATGTTTGCCTCCATATTGAATTATATCTACTTCT
The DNA here is from genome assembly GCA_963966075.1 of Aphodius sticticus. Lineage (NCBI taxonomy): Eukaryota > Metazoa > Arthropoda > Insecta > Coleoptera > Scarabaeidae > Aphodius > Aphodius sticticus. The sequence goes on along the minus strand of OZ014509.1, from coordinate 37,090,797 downwards.
TGCAAAATCTGTTCTTCCTATTATAGCAATATGTTGGTGTAAATGAACATTTTAATAATAATAATAATAAGTCTATTTGTCGTAGGATCATGTAAGATATAGACAATGGTCAAAAAATAAAATTTAAAATTTAAGAAATACTTAAAATACACAATAAAGATGCAAATAAATAAATAAGTAAACATAAACAACTCGCGAATTAAGCACACACACGTTATAAACTATAATAAATAATCAATCATGTGGTGCAGCTAAATATTCCTCAACGGTGTAAAAAGAATGGGCAATCAGATACTGCTTGACTTCTCTTTTAAACACCATGCTTGAATTATACAGAGGTATGTAGGGTGGCAGGGCATTAAATGCCTTAACGGTCATATATCTCGGCCCCGCCTCAAAGGCAAATGACGTGTGACGCGGAATTGCAAGGCGAGAAGCTCCGCGAGTCACCACCGATGCGACGTCGACATATCACCGTTTCTCGAAAAAACACTGACGTTCTTTCTATAGTAGCATAGCAGTCGATAAATGTATCAACAAGGGAGCGTTAAAATCCCTTGTTTCCTAAAATGCTCTCTACATGACTCTCTATAGCCCAAATGCAGCATACATCTGAGTATTCTTTTTTGGAGGCTAAACAGGGAAAGCAAATCGGATGATGAACTCCACAGAATTATTCCGTATGCCAACACAGACTCCACACAAGAAAAATAATAAGTCTTAACAGCCTCAAGTGCAAGAACACTTCTCAATTTATACATAGAGAAGTATGATCGGTTCAGTTTTTTAATTGTGTGGTCGATATGGACGTCTCATCTTAAATTACTCTGGATATTTACTCCCTGGAACTTGCTTGTGGAGCTTAAGGGTAACGAGACTCTTGATCCACGAACCTACAATGATCTTTGAGGGGCATCCAATGAAAACTGAATAAGTGCTGTTTTTGAGTGGTTTAACTGCATGCCATTTTCCGCGCACCAACGAGACTCGCATTGATTGCTTCAGATGCCAATACAGAGAGCCCCGTCAAATCGTCATGAGAAATTACCACACTCGTATCGTCCGCAAATTGAAAAAGATTCCCACTGCTCATATGCCTCTGCAAATCGTTCATGTATATTACAAATAGTAGAGGTCCTAAAATTGACCCCTGAGGGACTCCCACCCTTAGCATAGACGATCTCGTACACAAAGACCCCCCTACGCTTACCGTCTGAGGCATGTCTCTCAGGATTCCAAGAGTTTTATCGCAATACCTCTGATTCCCAATAGTGTCATCTTCGTTATTACTATCTCATGCACCACAGTGTCAAATGCCCACGAGAGGTCAAAAAATATCGCCGCCACACATCGCCTCCGGTCAGTACCATCAAGGACCCTACCAATCGACTCAAACAACGCTGATTTACAGGACAATCCCGGCAAAAACCCAAACTGACTGGGCGATATGACACCATGACGCGCAACAATCTCATAAAAACGATTATATATAGTTCTCTCAAATATTTTTGAAAATACAGACAGAATTGAAATGGGCCTATAATTATCTATGTTATCTTTAGGGCCTTTTTTGTGAATAGGCAGTATTATGGCTGGCTTTAGCTGACTAGGAAAAAGACCTTGCGACAGCATACAGTTGATAAGGTGAGCCCATACTTGAGCTGTACAGTCGGCCGACATCCTCACGATAAATGGAGGGACACCATCAGCACCACAAGAACTTTATGCTTGATACTTAATTTAATCAGAAAGGTTGATGTTATAGACTGAAGTTCATACTTAAAAAAAGCAGCTCAATTGTTTTATTGTAGGTCAAAATAATTCAGATTTAACTTTTTCGGAATCCCGGAATTTAGATTTATAATCCCAAGATCCCGAAAAAGCTCATTATTTCTCGGCAAGGCCTAGTCGCAATGATCTACTATTAGATTATTTTTTCATTTTCTGAGCAGGAACAGAAATCAAATACGCTCTCCTCTTGCCTTATGTATTTATGCTAAAATTAACAAAATATACATTTTTTGAGTGGTATAATAGAAACAGTATTACAGGTAAGCGGTTTGATATGGTTAACAATAAATCAATCGATTTGAATGATTAATCGAATTGAAATAATGCATTGAGGCGAGTATATCAGTAGGTTTCCAGCTTGAGAGGCCAATTATCTGGCAGTGTGCCCGTATCAAGCACGGACAATTATGGATTCTAACCGCATGAGATCACAATTTGGTACAATTGTTTTGGCGTAGGTGTGATAACGATAATCGTGTGATACGTGTTAATGTAATCCTGTTTGTAATATGTAATAGTTGTAGATTCAGACCACTGATTATATGCACATAAATAGCATCGTTATAGGTAATTCCTATTCAACATAATTGTATCCATAGTTGCCATTGAATTAGTACATACTACATAGGACATACTCACTCGAAAATTATTACCATAATTAAGGCCATCTGAATACAGACTGCATTTTTATCAATTACATAAAAGTCATTCTGAAAGTAATACGAAAACATAAGGCCCAAAAATGTATTTTAAACAAAACTGGCCTGCTACGACACTTTTCTCTTTATTCAAAGTTTAGTTTAAAATACTAACTTATCTACAATTGATCTGTTATATTTAATTAGTACTATACTACATGGCATCTATATGTGAAACATGTTCACTATCGCAAAATTCAAGATACATGGAAAATATGGGACGGTCTATAATTTCCGGGAATTCCGGTTTAGTACCGTGCATACTAAACGAAAAGGAACCCGTCAATATCTATGACACTATCTGCTATTTGACGCAAGTTTTATCTACTTTGATTGATTTGCCATAACTTTTGGAGGAAACGTAAGTATATGAATACATACTAATAATGAGTTAACCAGTTAATGCACATAAAGTAACGTATCTGAAACGGCCCCATCTTTCTTGCTAATTTATATATAGAGCCGGAGCGTGTCGCACATAAAAGTTCGCAAAATCAACCGACCCTCCTGTTTTATTACCGTGTATAAATGTACTGTGTACCGAGAAAGAGTGAGAGTGAGTTAGTACTCATGTCTTAAGAACAGACGCATGACAAAGCATGTTGTTTCGTTCTAACCCACAGGATTGGTATATGTGCAAAATATGCGCAAAATAACCGCTGAAATCGATGACTCACTCTCACTTCATGTTTGATACAGTTATTGGTGTTATTACATTACATTCGGCTACTAGCATGCAATTAGGATGATACTAACACGTTACTGACTTGTATATTCAATACTCCTGGCTTGACTCTCAGTCTTGTCATTACAAAATAACTACATTATTATTTACCCGCTAAATATATAGTGATTACATACCGTTATTGCCGATATTGATATACGTAAACCAAGAAGAAATGAGTAAAATGTATTAACCGGTTAATCATAATTCATTCTTTAAGTTAGTAGAAAAATCTAAAATTATTAAATTTGCTGCTTTATGCAGATTTTCGTGTTTAATTTCCCATGAGAAACTAAACAGATAAATTTAATTTTTCTTTTAGTGGTGCAGCCTATTTGAACTAGAATCGGTTGTGGATAATCGTGCCAATCTCTGCTGTCTCTTCTACTCCATTTTCTCTAAATACAACAAGTAATCGGCGCGTTTACTAGGTGATAGCAATTAGGAGACTTCTTTCCGAGAGTGTATGCTTCATTTTTCCAACCTTTTAAGGACCTCCGACGCAGGACCAGCTTGAGAACAAGGTCTCCGCGAGCACGAATACTGCCAATATTATTGCGCTCCGAGGAAAAAAATGTTATCGACATCCAGCGAAGAAACAAACGGCGAATCTAGCACAGGCACATACAAACAACTGTCGTACGTAAACCTCCATGCCGGTTCAGGTACTGTACATTCCGAGGCATGCTGTGACCCGATAATAACATAAATTTTTCAGTGGATCCGCAATAGGCAACGGCAAGTTGATAAAAGCTGTACCGCAGAGTTAAACGGTTCCAGTGGTTTGCTCGGCAGTGTTGCGTATAGAGCCCATAGGTAGAAAGAAGAAGCACCAAATACTCCTTTAAGTTTTGGAACTGAAGAATAGACCATGAGACCTGCAGGCGTCTTCGTGGTTTTCGTCGTTTTTGTTACTGCATACGCTGACCATAACGAAGACGACTTTTTCAAAGATGCCCTGCAGTTCTTGGAAAAGTGCGGAGAGAACAGCCTGTCCATTTGCTTCAAGGTTTGTTTGTTTTATTATAAATTATACCTAATTGAAATTCAATTATAAAGTTGTATAATCTCAACTCAACTGTGTGAACCGTTCAGTAGAACTTTTAAAACTATTGGGATAATGGCAAATGCAAAAATATCTAAAAGATTTATAAAAAGACAAAACAAAGATAAAATATCAAATTGGAGGAAATGTATACAATTGCTGGTCAGTGTATACAGTTACTGACGACGTATCAACTCATTATAAAAATATATAAGCAGTGAATCAGTGAATGACCGAAATTGGTCGTGTGTTGTGGGCAATTATCAGTTAACCCCCCCCCCCTATGTACAATGACCAATTAAGACACTTTTTTCTTTTAGAAATATTAGTGCAAAAAGTAATAAGATGCTTACCTATATACTTGGCTGTGTCGTTCCGCGTCCCGAATGTTTTAGGGGTGATATAGCACCACTGTTATTTGATATATTAATAAAATTCATAACAAATAAAAATAAATAAATCACAAATAAGTTACAAAATCGTATAAATAAAACTAAAAAATAACTCTTCACAAATAAACAAATAAAGATCTTAACAAGTACAATGTCAAATTAAGAATAACAAATTTAATAAAAAACAATTCTGTCCAAAGAGAAGCCGCTTACATCGGAAATTTACGTATTTACTTTTCGTGCTTTTGAGCTGCAAAATTGTCTTTAGTTCATTCGCTATACTGGTAATTTTGGCGACAATTTTAAAAGATCAAATTCTGTATTCTTAGAGCGTTTGAAAGATTGATTTCGGGCCCAACGGACACGACCACCCTTAAGTTCAAACTCGATCTTCTTACAACGGTAATGTCCGATGAGTTCAAAAGATTAATTTGCAGCCCCACGGGCGGACCACTCTAAAAATCAACTATCACAGCCATTTATTAATTAATTTATAATTTACAAAAGATTTGTTTTGGGGCCCCACCGATAGGAGGGCTAAATACAAAATTCAACATCCTTGCCATGCGGTAATTAGCTTGTAAAAGATTAGTTTCGGGCCTCATCGTGAGGAGCGTTAAATATACAATTCGATATTCTGGAGAGGTAATGAATTTGTTAAAGATCAGTTTTGGGCGTCAACTAGAGGAGCGCTAAATATACTACGATAATGTGTTTGAGGATTGTTATGGCAAGTTTTGTTCTCTATCCTTACTAGACAGACAAACAATTAACAAATAGAATACGTCTACACCGGAAATTTTCGTATTTACTTTTCGTGTTTTTCAGCTGAAAAATCGTCCACTAGTTCATTCGCTGTACTGGTAATCTTCGCGCCAATTTTAAAAGATCAAATGCTGTATTCTTAGAGCGTTTGAAAGATTGATTTCGTGCCCAACAGAGACAGGACCACTCTTAAGTTCAAACTCTATCTTCTTACAACGGTAATGTCCGATGAGTCCGAAAGATTGATTCGGGGCCCCACGGGCAGACCACTCTAAAGATCAAATACCACTGTCATTTGTTAATTAATTTATAATTTATAAAAGATTTGTTTTGGGACCCAACCGACAGGAGCGCTAAATACAAAATTCAACATCCTTGCCATGCAGTAATTTATTAAAAAAATTGTAAAAGATTCGTTTCGGGTCTCATCGTGAGGAGCGTTACATATACAATTCGATATTCTTGATAGGTAATTAATTTGTTAAAGATCAGTTTGAGGCGTCAACGAGAGACGCGCTAATTATGCTACGATATTGTGTTGAGGATTGTTATGGTAAGGTTCCCACCTGTACTAAACAGCCCATTGTGACATTTACTACTTATAATTTCCTAAGGGGGAGTTTTTCTCACAGTTTTACACCATTTTTTTTTGCACAGCGAACTGTGTCCTGTATGTGCTGCTATCTATGTGATAAATTATTAAAGTTTACAAGGCCTAATTAATCTACATATAGATATATATTTTGACAGCTCATATTCGTATGATCTGTTAATCATGATACTATATAGAACCTTTGAAGGAACAAAATTTACTGGCGGCATTGGCGTGACAGACCACTTTGGACTGTCACAACTGACTAGTAAAGACGCGGAGGTTTTCAAACAGACCGATCGCAATGATAGTCATAATTGAAATTTGTCTGCTGGAAATGAATCAATGGGCATGTACACCAGACTCGGTGACGTACCGGTAAGTTACCAGCGGATCAGCTGCGACGATAATCGGAATTTTCAGTCGGGATCCTTCCTAAACTTCTTCGTGTCACGACCGCTAAGACAGTGGCACACAGAAAACGTTCAGGATTACAATCAGGCTGAAAATTCCGATTATCGTCGTCGCTGATCCACCGATAACTTAGCGGTATGTCACCGGTGAGTCTGCTGGACATGCCCATTATTGACGAGTCCGGGTGGACCATAGTTGCGGGTTAGAACAAACACCATCAATTGTCAAATCAATTGTTTTTGCGAGGTCGTGTTTGACGTTTCATGCAGACGATCGCTACATGGATTACCGCGCAAATGTTGGTCAGATTGAAATAATTGAACAATAAAAATGGCGGTTAAGTGAAGAGTGTGTGCTAGGTCGATCACTGGCAGGGACGATTATTTAACCTGTAATAATTCATCGTGTAAGTGCCAATTACACATCAGATGTGCCGAAATATCGGAGGAAGCATTTGTAAAAATGCGAAACACGGGGGAGCTAGAATCGTGGATGTGTTACGAATGTAAAGGTCAAGGTGATACAACAACAACAACAAAGGAGGTTATTGACTTGGAAACTAATTCAGTAAACCATGTGAGTAGTCTGGATGAAGTGATTGCTAAGAAAGTCTCATCTTCAGTAAATATAATTACTGAGGAGGTTATGAAAACACTGGAGCTTTTTAAGTTAGAAATTAAGCTCCAAGTAGAAAACTGCAAACTGAAAGACGAGGTCGACATACTGAAAACTGCTGCGAAGCAGTTTCGCTACCCTCCGCTAGATAGCGCGCAAAAGCGCTCACCACAAGTCGCATCGATGGCAGCTATAAGTACAATGTCGATACCTACTGTCGTCCCACCAATTCAGGGGTCAAGTGATGGAAACGATAAAGTACCAAGGAAAGTAGCAAAAGCACAAGTAGTATCCTCAAAGTATTCAGATATTACAAAGCCAAACACAAATATCCGTGAGGTTATTACGCCGCCTATAAACATAATACAGTCTCCAACTAGCGAAGCTGAAAAGGAGTTCACTACAGTGTCATATAAGAAAAAACGTAATCAAGGAAACGTGGTACGAGGGTCTGCTCAAAACTCGACTCTAAAAGCAGTAGCCAAAACTGGCCATCTCCACATTACGCGGCTAGATAAAAACACCACTCAAGAAGAACTAGAACTCCATATGAAAAGTAATAAGATCACAACAATAGAATGCGAAAAGCTAACATCCAAGCATCCTGATAAGTATTCATCCTTCAGGGTGTCCGTGCCACTGGACCAGCTGGAGTCTGCAAGAAACCCTGAAATGTGGCCCATAGGAGCATGCGTCCATCGTTTTTTCTGGAGGACTCCAGATCGAACCAGAAGAACCTAAAAATATTTCATATTAATATTCAGTGCATTACAAATAAACTTAACGAACTTGCACTTTTTACGGAAACATCTAATGTTGACTTTATTTGTGTCAATGAGCACTGGTTGCGGTCTGATGAACTGTTGAATGTGTATCTTCCACATTATGAACTCGCAATTTTTTTTTGTAGATCTGGGAGAAGGCACGGTGGCGTATGTATTTTTGCTAGAGCTGAAATTCACTTTGAAAAGCTGAACTTGGAGGAACTCTCGGTGGAGTTGGATATTGAGGTGGCGGGAATAAGGTATAAAGGGAATAAAGGGCTTATAAAAGGAATAAAGGGCTTATAATCATTTCCATTTATAGATCACCTACTGGTAATTTCGAAACTTTTCTTAATATATTAACGTGTTTACTAAACCGCTACCATCACAGTGGCACTAAAATAATTATTTGTGGTGATTTTAATGTCCACTTTAACACCCATGATGCGAGCTCGACACTCTTGACCAACACTTTTAAGGCTTTTGGAATGAACCCAATAAACAATCAAAATACACGAAAAAATGCTTGTTTGGACAATATTTTTATGTCGGATTCTGTTTTGCTTAACAGCATTTGTAAGGATGATTCATTATCATCAGACCATTCTGGTTTGATAGCCGAGATTCAGTGTTTACGTCACACAACATCTGGCGAAAAGATCTCTTATAAACCGATGACTGACTATGGGCTATTTGTACTATACAACACCTTGGAGGCTGCAAATTGGTCATTCACTCGTGATAAGTCGATACACATAGACTTAAAAACTGATAAATTTTTGAATACAATTTCTGAAGCTATTGACTATTGTTTTCCCATAAAAACAAAAATAATATTTAGAAATAAACCGCTGGTAAATTGGTTCTCTGATGAACTATATGAAATCAGAGAACAAATGCGTACCAAAAATGTTCAAAATCATAAGTATCCGGGTCTCTTTTCAGCAGATCATTTGAGGGCTTTTAGAGCGATGTACAGATCCAAGCTAGTGGAGGCAAAAAGATCAGCTCATGATAGTTACATCAACCACATCGATTGCAAGTCAAGTTCTTTCTGGAAGATTATCAGGCATAACATCGCTCGAGAAAAGCCTATTATTGAAAATGTGCCAACAGCAGAGGATTTTAATAACTTTTTTGTCCATATTCCTCAGGCCATACTGGAAAATTTCAATAACTGTGACACTAATCCGATTCATTACTTAAATGCAACAACATCTGATTACTTTAAGTTCAATACAATCTCGTTTAATGCAATGAGAGATGCAATAGGTGAACTAAAAAACTCGCCAAGCAAAGACTACCACGGTATAAATGTAAAATTAATAAAAACAGTAAAGAACGTCATTGTTTATCCGCTTACATATATTTTCAACGATTGCATACAACAAAATTATTTCCCAAAATGTCTTAAAATATCAACAGTAGTACCAATCCACAAGAAAGGCGACACACACGAGTGTAACAACTATAGGCCCATATCCTTGACACCTATTGTTTCTAAACTGTTTGAAAAAATTCTGCAGAAGCAAATATATTTACACTTTGAGAATAATTGCATGTTTACCGAATCACAGTACGGTTTCAGACTTGGTAAGTCGACTAGTATGGCTATTGATGCACTGATAAACGAAATCTTAAAAAACTTTGAGAGTGGTCATCACTCGGTTGCCTCATTTTATGATCTCTCAAAGGCCTTCGATTGCGTCTCACATGACATCTTGTTAGAAAAGCTACATAAATATAAATTTTCGGAATCCAGTATCCAGTTGTTGCGGTCGTATTTAAGCGATCGATACCAACATGTTAAGTTCAATAACAAAACTTCTTCGAATAGATTGTGCAAATATGGTGTCCCCCAGGGCTCAGTCTTAGGTCCGATACTATTTCTAATATTTATTAATGATATTACCAATGCAACTGTCTCGTCCAAAATCATTCTTTTTGCAGACGACACCACTATAATTAAAGGGGGTGAAAACTATGATGAGTTACTCGAATCAGTTGATCTGTGCGACATAAAAATCAAAGAATGGTTCTCATCTAACAAGTTACGTGTTAACCCAGAAAAATGCACATCATTATTATTTACACTACGACAAGATCCGTTCTTCAGTAATGAGGAGGTTGAATCGGTAAAGTTTTTGGGTGTCATTCTTGACAGTAAGCTGAACTGGGAGGATCACACCGAGTATGTTGCTAAGAGGCTTGCTAGAGTGGTTTACTTTTTGAGAGTGCTAAGACAGTCATTGTCGCTGAAATATCTTAGGCTTGCATACTTCGCATTTTTTCACGCAATAATGTCATATGGATTGTTTAATTGGGGCCATTCATGCCACAGTGATAAAATCTTTGCACTTCAACGTCGCTGTTTAAGAGTGTTGTGCAGCATTGGGTATGGGGATGATTGCCGGGACCACTTCCGTAGCCTTGATATACCAACACTGCCGTCGGTCTACATACTAGAGTGTTTAATGTATGCGAAGATGAATGCAGACAGTTTCATAACATCTAATTCGATTCACGCTTATAACACTCGCGAACATCACCAATACCGTCAGCCTTTTCTAAGACTACAGAGATCTCGGAATGGTTCAAACTATTGGGCCATAAAATTTTTCAATGTTCTGCCGACTGCAGTTAGCGCTTATTCTCCTCTAAAACTTAAATCAACCATGAAAAAACATCTGGTGAATAAATGTATCTATAACTTTGATGAGTTTCTGAATTGTAGTTTTCAGGATTTATGTTTGTCATTTGAATTATTGATTTGTTGTATTGATTTTATTGATCTGTATATTTTGACCTGTGTAACCATTTATTGTAACTAGCACCAATAAAGATTATTATTATTATTATTATTATTAATAACGTTTATAGTTGTCAAGCGTGACAGTTAAAGCAGACGTGGCTATGCCAACGCGACGCGTCTACGCCGGCGCGACACGGCTATAGGTCCCTACTGCGAATTAAAAATCAACGAGAATTTTGTAAAATAACAAACAATCTCAGAGGTTTTATCATGTTTCCATACTTTACGTGCTCACTATATACATAAAATAAATATAAAAATTTACAACTGCCACTAAAATGTTGAATAGCGTCGGTGTAATACTTATATGGCTTAAATCCCATCGAGATAGTATAAAAGGGGAGGAGTCATATAAGCTTAAAATTGGGATCACTTTATGTCAAATCATACCGTCCGATAGTCCCATAACGTCAAATTGACAAGCCGATACATTATATAGGTTTAAGTTGTTTCTAGTGCGCTATAAGTATGTTTTTATAACAAATTAGCATGACAGTATATGATGTAAGAAGCTGTCGCAGCAGAAAGGGCCCTGGCTGCAATAAATCAGCTGAAATTACGTTTAATCGGTAAGTGACGTTAGAGTCAGTCAAATGAGAATGAACAGGCCGGTATTCAATAAAGTTTGACTTAGTTTTTTGTTTATTTAACAATTAAATGTAGGTTTCCAAGGATTCCTGCCCAGCAGGAATTATGGATACAGTTTGTAGACCGATGTAACTGGAAGCGACGAAGTCCCGACGAAGTCCAGTGTTGTTTACGAATATATGACGTATAGACAGAATTTCACCAAATTGCATCAAATATATTTTCTAGTTTAGTAAAAACATATTTTCGATCAAGATGTGTTGGTTAGTCACAGAATATTATTAATTAAAATTATTATAGGTCGGTGGTCATGTGCGAATGTGTTACATCAGAAAAACAAAAATAAATAAATCCGCCAGCATTCGACATCAAAATAAGAAACTGGTTTTGTTTAATGGCCAGTAGGTTACAAAATGTATATTGTTCATATTCATATTTGTTACACTTATAAGATTTATTTTACATTAAGTTAAACAAATATAAGATTTATTTTACATTATTTGTTATAACCTTAATCCAGAGTATTTTTGTGTTTGTTACATATTTTTACTTTCTTTAGTTAAACAAATATAGTTAATATGTGTTATGTTGCACTGTTTGCAATATTACAGAAAAATAATTATAATTAGTCCGGGCCAGTACAGACATCGTATAGTCCCATAACCCACACCTTCTGACGCCGTTTTCAGTACAGAAAAGAAGAAGAAGAAAAACGTCGTCCTAACGTCTCCTTTCTATACTATCTCGATGATTAAATCCAAAATGATAAAATTTACAGTAGAGAAAAAAGCAGTTCAGATTTGTATAGACCAGCTCAATGGAGACCAGCTGCTTTATTTATTGGTGATGCAAAAACTTTAACTATGAATTATTATGATACTTACTATTACAATTTTGAGTCCTTTAATCGATGAGAAATTTGTTTATCGATGTAAAACAAAAGCTATTTTAGCAAAAAAAATAGTTAAACTATTTTCGTGTTACAATTTATTCTCTACTTATTCTGTATCACAGGAATTTATAGAAATTCCCAGTGCAGGAACTATCGAATTCTGCTTTTCGAATATTATTTTATATTTTATTCCAAATCTAATCAAATGTGTAATATCTAATCAAATGTACCAAATTTCCATAATAAAATCAATATGAAAATTAAAAATATATTTAAATGATAGCTTGTTTAAAATCAAAGTAAAATTTTTTGCAATGTTTCACGGTTGGAGAATTATTTAGGTGTTCCGGCAATTTTGACTAACCCTGTATAAGAAAACCCCTGGGAACCGAAAAAATTAATAAAAAAACAACAAAAGCAAGAAAAAAACTACCTCAGGACGCGACGTTAGTTGTTGGACAAGCGCGTAAGCGACGTGGTTTTTATGTTTTTCAATTTTTTGCCTTTGATCGAGTACGATGTCAACATATACCTTGTTCAGTCAGAAATTCGATAAGAATTATTAATTAACTTCCATAATTGAATCAAGTTCTGTTTAACGTTTTTCACGTAAAACAGTAAATAAATACAGCCGATTAACGCCATCATTATCACACGTATACACTTACGTTAACTTTTTTCCGTTTAGTTCTTTTTTTATTTTGCGAACGTTTGATGGAGATGCAATACGTACATACGTGTGTCGAGAAACATAACAAGTAGTCAGTGACTATATCACAACTACCGCACAGTTTATTCTATTTTTATAAGAGCCACTAAATGGGAGGGTTTTATTATCCAAATATAGTACCTACTGTCAGTAATACTGACTCAGTATTTATTGTTTTGTTAGGTACCAATTTGAAATTATTTTACTTTTTGTACTCAAACAACTCTAACGACGTATTGCTATAACTGGATAGATAGTTGTAAGGAGTGATAGTAAGACAGATGAGGTCATTTGAAAATGGTGGCTCTGAGATATTCTGACCGATTATGAGCAATTGATAATGTTCGAGAAAAAGAAACTATGATAACCCGTCTACAAGTATAACATTTTTATTGTTGACATACAATACAGTTTAAATAAAAGTATATGGAGTTTTATTCTCGTTGCTGAGAATTGAATTTTAAAACTTAAAAATCTGAAGCTTTATTAAAAAATAACTCAACTTAAATGACAAAGACATAACGCGCGAGCGAAAAGTACAGAGTGAATATTCGGAGAAGTGCATACAATATATGGCCCAGAAGTGCACCTAAAAAAATCTAAATAAAAACAATAATGATAAACAATTATTATAACAGGACCTATCAGGGCAAACTGCCATTAGAAGTATATGAAGAACCAAATGACATAAGGGATTAAATATTTCTGGACTTATGTTGTTGGATACCTCTGCTGCAGCTGGCTGGTCGATGCGAACTCGTGTTCGAGTTCGAAGACCCCGTAGAAACCAGCCCAGCTGTGCCAGTATGTCTGTCCGTCTTTGCGTTTTTTGCAAAATGAAATGTCTACTGATATTTACACGCTCTCTTATTATACATACGCTAATCAAACTATACAATCCTATTACGCGGTATTGATAGCGTAATTAAATTAATCCAGACGAGGCATAAAGGGACTCCACCCTTGCCTCTTATCAATTAAACATGTCGAGCAAGGTTGTTGGATACCGTCTCTTTAACTAAAATCTTTTTAGGTTTTGGTTACTTCCAGTTGCATCGGAAATGATGTCAACTATCATATTTCCAATAGAACATCCTGTATTTTATAGCATTTTTGAAATCTTTGTTAAATCAGGTCAATTGTATGATATATACCATAGACATGAAATTCCAAACCGGGACAGGAACAATTTTTGAAAATAAAAATAAAGGAAATATGTAAGTATTCAATTCAACGAATAGTTACCAAATAAATAACACCTGTATAGCTCAAAGAGTGACGCTATTTATTTATTCAATAAAGTTTTGCATTTGTTTAAACTATTTAAGTGTCTATACAGGTGTCCAGGAAAGTCCGCATCATATGAAATTTTTTTTTATTATCCATTTCTCAGAAAATTTTATTCTTTTTAATAGTTGGCGGCTTGTATGAAACCAAAACCGCAATAGTCAAATATGTAAATTTCGGTGCTATATACCGAGCGATTTAGAATATATGAATTGGCAATAAGAGTAAAGTACCTTTATTTTCATTATTATCGATAAACTTTATATGGAAATGTTGTTTAGAAGTAAAAATTATATTCAAACTCATAGCCACCTATCATGAAATTTTTCTTTTTTTGTTGTTTTCTAAATTTTTACTTTTACGACAAATATTAGTCCATGCCAGTGATCCTAAAAGGACCATCTTAATCTATTTTTTAGAAATTTGAATACATTTTTTCCATTTTTTTATTATTTTGGTATGATAACTAATGTTTATTTAGAACTAGCGCAAAATATTTCATTTTCTTGATGCGAAGTTGATATTTCACCCTGTAGATAATAATAGATCATACAATACCTAATACAGGAGCGTGACTTACCTTTAATTCAATAATTTAATTCAATGGTGATATTTTCAATGAAAGACACCGGGAAAACCAAATTGCCCATTCAACCATTTCTAGGATAATCAGAAAATTCAAGCACACTGGGCCTGTTGAAAATCTCTTTAAGAAACACTACAAAAAATATGTTGCCGAAAATTAGGAAGCAAGTTTACCAGTGTTGCAAACGGTAATCGAGCATAAAACGACTTCGGCTCGACAAATTGCTTCTCACGCAGAATGCAGTAAATCAACAACACATAACATACAAAAACTGAACAAATATATAAACGAAAATAACAACTAAACTAAAGGCAAGAGACTATGCCATATGCTATGACTTGACTTCATTATTATCGACAAACTTTATTTGGAGATATTGTTTAGAAGTCAAATTTATATTAAAATTTGAAATTTACAGTGTTGGCAGAGACCAGCCTCGGGCGGTTTTATATTTATTTCTATATTTATTTTATATTGGTTCTGTCACTCATATCTACGCTCTCTCTCATTATACATACGGTAATCAAATTACACAATCCTATTACGCGGTATGGATTGCGTAATTAAATTTATCCAGACGAGGCATAAAGGGACTCCACCCTTGCCTCTTATCATTAAACATGTCGAGCAAGGAGTGGTACTAAAAGATTCTTTTTAATCTATTTTATTGAAATTTGATTAAATTATTTATATTTTTGTGATTTTCGTATGATAAGTAATATTTATTTAGAATTATCGCAACAATACACATTATCTGGGTACGAAGTTGATATTTTTCATCTACGTCATCATCATGTCTCTGTGTAGTGTCCCTCTTGTTCTATGCATAAAGACATTCTTCGAGAAAAATCATAGGCAGCATTATTTAGAAAATTCCGTGGTATGCTTTGGATGCAATGTTGTATAGATTTCTCTAAGTCTAAATGGTTATTGTTTGTGTACTTTCTTCATGACGTAACAAAAATAAACCTGAAGGTGTAAAGTCGGGGAGTCTAGGTGGCCAGTATCTCGATTTCGAATTTTTCTGCCTATCCAACGGTGGTCTAGTTTCTGGTATAAAAAGTTCTTGACGGTGTTTAAAAAAAAGGTGTTCACATGCTGTTCAGGAACTGAAGATATAATTCTACATTTAACTTTTAACGAAAAAGAGGGCCCAGATATTTGCTTGCTCAAATTACCGCACAGTACATTGGTCTTAAAGTGCTACTGATATCTGCATTCTATTGTAAAGTTCGGGGTTTCCTGTGTCCACCGACGGCTATTTTGTGAAGAAACATTGCCATTTTACGTAAATGTTGCCTCGTCTGTCCATAGATTATTAACAAAAAAAATCTTCCATTTCCCCCTGAAACCAGATGGCGAAGTCATACCTATGGCATCAGGTCTGATGTCATAGGGATGGTACTGATGCCATTGTGTCTTTCCTTTGGTGTACTTATAAATTTCGTATGTTTGTTAAAGGTGATATTTGTTCAGTTTTAGTATCTTACGTGCTGTTGATTTACTGCATTGGGTGTGAGAAGCAATTTGTCGAACCGAAGTCGTTCTGTGTGCGATTAGCGCTTGCAATACTGGTAAACATGCTTCCTTATATTCGGAAATATATTTTTTGTGGTTTTTCTTAAAGAGAGTTTCAACAGACCCAGTCTAGTTGAATTTTCTAATTATCATAGAAATGGTTGAATGGGCAATTTGGTTGTCTGGGTCTTTCATTGAAAATATCACCAACATCGAGATAATCGCTTGCTATAGATGGGTAACTACTATTATAAACATATCCAAAGTCATTAATATTAATTGAATTAAAGGTAAGTCACGCTCCTGTATTAGTTATTGTATGATCTATTATTATCTACAGGGTGAAATATCAACTTCGCATCAAGAAAATGTGTAATTTTGCGCTAGTTCTAAATAAACTTTAGTTATCATACCAAAATAATAAAAATTGTAAAAAACGTATTCAAAAAGGTATCCAACTGGGTGTTCTGAAATGGAATGGTACATTTTTTATACAATACTTTTGAAGGTTTGCAAATTTATTATAAGCTTTGTCCGCAGTAACAGTTGGAAACCAGTTTGGGCACTACTTTATATTGAACCAGGTGTGTCAATGTAAGGAGGGTGAGAGAATTATAGTTATTCAAACAAGGCTATATCAATGTGCTAAAAACTTCAGAAGAGTATCACAAAAAACCTGAAACTATGTGATATGAAACAATTCCGAGTCCGGAATTGTATTCAACTCAAAGTAACATATTAAACAGGCCAATTGCGTGTTACATTTGTGTATTTGCTCGAAAACTATAAGGCAAATTCAGAACAAAATAATGTTTTTTTAATAAGCATAAGATGCCTAACATATTGAAACTAATCTAAAATATTAACCATCAATTTAGGTCTGAATTCTTAAAACTAGGTACTTGTTTCTAATAGGCTATCCACTAATGTTCTATGTTTACTTCGATCTAAACAAGAAGAACAAAGACTTCACTCAATGTATTCTGCCTTTTACACGTTTCACTGATTTACCAGTTCGAATGGTTTAGTTTTTTTTTAGTCCTCTCACTAGATTCTGGTTGTCCGGTAGCTGCAGGGCCTCTACAATAACGTGATGTATTCGGGGCCAGATTCTAGCTTAGCGGCGAACTTTTTATCTCTTGGATGACTTGTGGGACACAAACGTCATGGTGCAGGTCACTGTACCGCATGTACCAAGGAGCGTTAACCATATTCCGTAGTACTTTATTTTGGAAAGTGTGGATTGGACTTTTTCGCGCAACCCCAAAGCTGGATGCCGTATAGCTAAATCGGTGTTAGTACTTGGTTGTAAACATGTAGTTGCTTTTGTACTGACAACTGAGAGTTTCTTCCCAGAAGCCAGTACAGTTCTCTGTATATAAGCCAAGCTCTACTCTTTTCTTCTTAACGTGTTCTTTCCACCTTAGCTTTGTATCCAGAGTCTTACCCAAATACTTTGCATTGTTCTCATTTGGAACTATGGCGTCTTTAATCTTGACGTATGTCCTCGATTCTTTTGTTTGTAAAGTTAATGTGGACAGATTTCAGTTCGTTGTGTTTGGTTTCCCATGTTTTGGTCCATTTATATATTTTCTTACTAGCTTGTTGAAGATTCCTAGTAGATTCTCCAATAGTTGACAGTTGATCCCACTGCCATTAGAGCCGTGCCATCTGGGAATGAGGCGCCACATTCGCAGAACCAAATGCTCTACTAAAATTTGAGGAGGAAATATTTTGGTATATTTTACTTTTCGATCACTTTTTAATTTTTAATACATGGATTGATATACCTACGCTAATATTTTTTGCTATATATGCAATATCTGTATCATTAATCAATATAATGATTCATTATATTATTATTATTATTATTATATTCAAAACAATACCTTCTGTTAATTAATTTCACCATAAGTTTGCACTACTTCACATAGTTCTGGCGCTGTGTATATATTGCAAATCGTTTAAATTGTTGCTAATAGACCTGTTAAGAATATTATGTGACTGTAGTGTCTATATACCCATATTTTGTATATACATTGTTATCACCCCAGATGTGGCTGTTTAGAGTAGGTTTAAGTGGTGCATTTAAGTGGTGCATCTCACTTTACCCTAGGATTATTAGTACACCTTTAGAGTTGCTCCAGTAAACACATATGTGTGGGTTGTGTCCGTGGACGCCACATAGAATGTGCCTTTGGTTTTTGTAACTTGTAACAAAGTATAATATACAGTTGTAACCAGAGCTGTCGTGTTTTATTCAACATAAAATGGTCCGTCGAGCCGGATGATATTCATCCAAAAGTAACAAGTTACCAGCAAGTCAAGAAGCGTTGGTGCAGTGCAGTGAACAGCGGGCTGAAAATTCCTTTTTCGCACCTACACGGATCGGCCTCAAGCAAGTTCAGGCAGCAGCTCAACCCTTGACGATTGGATCACCAACAAAGTGAGTCCTTTATACCTATAAATCCTTATTTTATTGACTTCTACTTGTGTAATTTCAACTTCTAACTATGTCGGTTGAAGAAGAATTAACCTTAGCGAATAGGAAGCGCGGTCTAATGAAAGCACGACTTACCTGTTTCAAGAAACACTTAGAGAAGATACCTGATAGAATTAAGGATCAAACCCTTGCTTTTAAATCAAAAATTATTTTGGAGCTTAGAAGTAGATGTAGCGTCCAAGAGAGTAATTTTCACGAGTTTCAAGTAATTCAAGAAACCGTTGAACTCTTGGACAAAGAAGAAAATTTTGAGGCTCAATTAGTAGAGCGTGTATCTTTTGAAAATTTATATTTTGAACTTATGGCAGAGGCACAACAAATTTTGATCCAATATGAATCTGAGGACAAACTTAGTTCTCCATATCCGGTGCAATCAATGCATCAACCGAGCAATGATCGGGTTCAGTTACCGTTGATAAAAATTCCCACTTTTGCCGGTTCTTTTGATGAATGGCTTGAATTTAGGGATACATTTGAATCTCTGATTCACACAAAAACAGATATATCGGAAGTGCAAAAATTCCATTACTTGCGGGCTGCATTAGAGGGAGAAGCCAAAAATGCAATAATATCTTTAGAGTTTGCTGCGTCAAATTATCAAACCGCGTGGAATTCTCTTTGTAGCCGTTATAATAACCCGACACTTTTAAAAAATAATCACTTAAAGGGATTAACCGAGGTTGCTAAAATTAATCGCGAGTCCTCCGAAGGTTTGCGTAGGTTGGTGGATACGGTATCCAAACACCTGAGTGCGTTGAAGGGTTTGGGAGAACCTGTGGACGGTTGGGACCGATTAATTATTTTTCTTACCGCGCAGAAGCTTGACGATTCCACATGTAGGGAATGGGAGCGTAAGAACATTGACTTAAAGGATGCCACCCTTGATGATTTTAAACAGTTTGTTTTAGCCAAAGCAGATTGGCTGGAAACGTTTGAGAGAAAACCTGTCTCCAAACAACCACCAAATCTGAAAGTAAAGCATCATTCAAATCGAATGTATTTGTGACAAATGTCGGCAAGTGCCCCAGTTGTAATCAAAGTCATTTTATTCAACAATGTGGAGAGTTTTTAAAGCTTTCAATACCTCAAAGAATTGAACGTGCTAAGAGGTTTAAACTTTGCTTGAATTGTTTGCGTCCTGGTCATTTTAGCACCAGTTGCGGCTCGAGTAACTGTCGCACGTGCGATAAAAAGCACAACACTCTTTTACATTTGGTGCGTGACACCACCCCGCAACAGGTATCAACGCAGTTGACTGCTGCTGAAGTTGATACTAACAATCCTGTTGGTACGGCGGGTGAGTCTCATTGCACGGAAGTATTATTGTCGACCGTGCGAGTATTAATTGTAGATTCAGGTGGAGTAACTCATACTTGTCGCGCACTTCTGGATTGCGGTAGTCAATCAAACTTAATATCGGCCGATTTGCACAAAAGACTCAAGTTGAAAACTATACCAGTAAAGGTGTCAATCATAGGAATCACACCGGCCACCTCAGAGGTCAAGGCCAGGTGTAACATTCAAATATTTTCTTTGGATAAGGGCTTTCAAGCTCATATGTCCTGTCTAATTTTAGATCAAATTGGTGGGCAAATGCCTACGCGGGATTTTAATGCCACATGTTTAAGGGTTCCCTCAAATTTAAAGTTAGCTGATCCGGAGTATAATGTAAGTGGCCCAATTGATTTATTGCTAGGAGCTGAGATGTTCTATCGGGTTCTGAAGGCGGGTCAGATACAATTAGGTCCTAAAAAACCCATTATCCAGGAAACATCCCTTGGATGGGTTATTTCGGGACCCTTGAATATTCCAGCTACAAAAACATATTGCAGTCTTAGTGTAAACACTGATATCCAAGACCAATTGGCCCAGTTCTGGGAAATGGAGGAAGCGTCTGTTACTTCCACCTTGTCTAAACAGGACTTGGAGTGCGAGACATTGTTCAGGGAAACCACCACACGAGATGTTCGTGGGCGGTTTATAGTAAGAATTCCGTTAAAAGAATGTATAACAAAGCTTGGCGAGTCTAGACAATCGGCACTTCGTCGATTTCAGTCATTAGAGAAGCGGCTTCAAAACAACCCTAAACTCTATACAATGTACTCAGAATTTATGGCCGAGTATGAAGAGTTAGGACACATGTCACGCGTAAGTGACTCTTTTGAGAATAAAGTCTCATATTTCTTGCCCCATCATGGGGTTCTTAATGAGCGAAGTTTAACCACTAAGCTCCGGGTTGTATTTAATGGGTCATTTTCTACCGATAATGGATGTTCACTTAATGACATTCAATACGTCGGTCCCAGAATTCAGGATGATTTGTTTTCTATTATCTTGCGGTTTAGGCAGCACAAAATTGTAATTTGTGCAGATATAGAGAAGATGTATCGTCAGATACTCGTTCATCCTAGTCAAAGATCACTCCAACAAATATACTGGAGAAAAACGCTTGACGATCCAATTGGAATATACGCTTTAAATACAATTACCTATGGGACCGCTTCGGCTCCCTTTTTGGCAGTGCGTTGTCTTAAACAGCTTGCACATGACTATCAGGTGTGTCAACCCGATGCCTCGCGAATTATTGCGAGCGACTTTTATATGGATGATCTGCTAACGGGTGCAGAAACTATTCCCGATGCCATAAGGCTCAGCAAGGAGATTGCAAGAATCCTTGAGTCCGGTTGTTTTAATTTGCGGAAATGGATTTCAAACGAGAATGAAGTTTTGCAAAATTTGAATCTGCAAAGCTCTAGTTCGAGTACAGTTCACTTGGGGGAGAATGAGAATACAAAAACATTGGGGCTGTACTGGTCTAGTAAGTGTGATACGTTAAGTTATAATATCACTCAAAACAAATGTGTATCTGAGATTACGAAAAGGTCAGTTCTGTCAGATATAGCACACATATTTGACCCCTTAGGGTTATTGAGTCCTTGCATAATACTTGCAAAAATAATGCTTCAAAAGCTATGGGCTCTTAAACTTGCGTGGGATGACTCTTTACCACTTGAACTGGAATCGAGCTGGAGACAGTTCAGGTCGGAGCTGTCTAGTTTGACGGAAATTCGCATTCCCAGAAGGGTCACCTGTAATGAGGTGATTGCGATTGACTTGCACGGGTTTGCGGACGCGTCACAAGAGGCGTACGGAGCATGCATATACCTACGGACAGAGAATTCTAAGGGTGATGCACACGTAGCCCTCCTTTGTGCAAAAACTAAAGTAACGCCACTGAAGACCGTGTCTATTCCACGGTTGGAATTATGTGCTACTTTAATCCTCTCTCAACTTGTGAGCAGAGTTCAATCTTCCATGACATGCAAATTCGATCGTATATGTTTGTGGTCAGACTCAACTGTGGCTTTGTGTTGGATAAAAACCGAGCCCAGTACATTGCAACCGTTTGTGGCAAATAGAGTCACGCAAATCCAAAGTCTAACAAATATAGAAAATTGGCGACATATAAAAACGCAGTACAATCCCGCCGACATACTGTCCAGAGGACTTAGTCCTAATAAACTACAATCTTCTGCCCTGTGGTGGAAGGGCCCTGAATGGTTATCTTGGAACCGTGAATTATGGCCAAAGAGTAGTTTTGAATCGCCGAAGGTGATTCCTGAATTGAAACGAGTCAGAGTGTTTACCGTTACTCAGGGCGTGGATGACTTATTTGTCAGATTTTCAAGTTTTCGTAAGTTAAATCGCGTTGTAGCGTATTTGATTAGATTCATTTTTAACTGCCGACATGCTGCAAATAAGAGAACGGGCTCACTTAAAGCGCTAGAATTAGATATGTCGGTAAAGTCCTTAATAAGACTTGCACAAAAGGAATGTTTTCCAGACGAAATCGCAGCATTGAGAGGCGATAAGGATATTTCTCGTAGAAGTGGGATGGTTGCGTTAACACCCTTCTTAGATGATCAACATATCTTAAGAGTGGGTGGGCGGTTGGCTCAATCTAAGTTTGCTTACGACAAAATGCATCCCATTCTTTTGTCATCAAAGCATCCCTTAACAAAATTAATATTTGTTGAGGAACATGAACGCCTCCTACATGCCGGTCCTCAGCAGCTATTAGCATCGGTACGCGAGCGATTTTGGCCATTATCTGGTAGAAACCTAGCAAAGAAAACTGTTTTCTCGTGTATACGTTGTTTTAAATGCAAACCAAGGCTGAATAATCCGATTATGGGTATGATACCGGAAACGCGACTTACTCCTGCACCTGCATTTACTATAACAGGTGTAGATTACGCTGGTCCTTTCCTCATAAAGGATAAAAAGGGCAGGGGCTCAAGGACTTCCAAATGTTGGGTTAGTCTATTTATTTGTTTTTGCACTAAGGCTGTTCATCTAGAACTGGTAACTGAGCTTACTGCTGATGCATTCATTGCTACCTTGAGGAGATTTGTTTCAAGGCGAGGAAAGCCTCGACATATTTACTCGGACAATGGTACAAACTTTGTTGGAGCCAATTCCGAATTACAGGAATTGGGTAAATTTTTGTTAAATAGCGAAGAGGAAATAGCCGAAACTGTCGCTAATGACATGATTGAGTGGCATTTTATCCCCGCCCATTCACCGCATTTCGGAGGTTTATGGGAAGCGGGAACTAAATCCTCTAAGTATCATTTGCAGAGGGTAATGTCAAACGCTTGCTTAACATTTGAGGAATTTTATACATCAATTACACAAGTAGAAGCAATATTGAATTCCCGACCTCTTACTCCGTTGTCTTCCGATCCCAATGATCTCGACATCCTCACACCCTCTCACTTTTTAATTGGTCGACGAATAACTTCTGTGCCAGATCCAACGCTGACACATGTCCCAGAGAATCGCTTGTCTAAGTTTCAGCGTGTTCAACAGCTGCAGCAACACTTTTGGACGCGTTGGTCCAAAGAATATGTGTCTGAATTACAGACGAAGGTCAAATGGAGAGCCAGCAACCTTCAATTAAAGGAAGGCAGTATGGTCATTATTAAACAAGACCACACGCCTCCACTTACGTGGAAGCTGGGACGTATCACCCAACTCCATCCAGGACGCGACGGTATTTCTCGAGTGGCGTCAATAAAAACTAATAGTGGTGTGATAAAGCGATGCTTTTCAAAGATTTGTGTGTTACCCCTTGAAGACCGAGTGTCAGTTTAGTGTTATGTTAGTTATTAGGATTTCTGGTGAAAATTGTTTATTTGTGTTAAATTTGGTACATTGTCAAGGACTGTTTTTTCTCTCTGTTTGAAAGCAACCTTTCAACGTGGGGGCCATGTTAAGAATATTATGTGACTGTAGTGTCTATATACCCATATTTTGTATATACATTGTTATCACCCCAGATGTGGCTGTTTAGAGTAGGTTTAAGTGGTGCATTTAAGTGGTGCATCTCACTTTACCCTAGGATTATTAGTACACCTTTAGAGTTGCTCCAGTAAACACATATGTGTGGGTTGTGTCCGTGGACGCCACATAGAATGTGCCTTTGGTTTTTGTAACTTGTAACAAAGTATAATATACAGTTGTAACCAGAGCTGTCGTGTTTTATTCAACAAGACCGTTTTCGACTATTTTAATGAATTCATATCAACCTCGATAAATTAACAAAAAAAGAGACATAATTTCCGAAAAAAACAGTAGTTACACTAATCTACTTAACTTAAAATCAAAAGAAATATGAAAATATTATACATTATGTATACATGTAAGTTATGAACTATCTATGGTCCATTTTCCAGCACATAATGCGCTAGAATTAAATCCCTGGGAAAGGATTCAGAATTTTTAATTTTTTCTTTTTTAAACCATAAAATATACCTAATATTGATAATATGTATACAAAATGTGTGTTTCCCTGTGTGTTTCACGCAACTTCAGAAATTCTGTCAGCCTTTTTTCCTGTAAATATTCGTTATGATTATGATTATTGATTATGTAATGTTTCTTTTAGTGTATTCCAATACAAGCAAGCATTTAATTATAAAATATATGAAATGTAACAGTAAATAAATGGTTTAAAGTTTTTTAAGTGAACTTTAAATTAAAGCTTGTGTATGTATGTTTGTTAGCGGTATTAGTTACTTCTAAAGTGCTTTCTGCTTAAATTTTACACAAGTAGTGCTACAAATATCTCACAAACTGTTCCAACAAATGTTACTTTTTTGTAATAAAAATTTTACCTACATTTCAATCAACGATATAAATGGTGCATGTCTAATTCGTATGCAGTCTACTACATCTGCATGAACGACTGCTAGGTCATATAATGTATTGACATGCATTAACAGTATGTACCGTGTACACATTAGTTATTTCGTTACCATACATGTTAAGCATTGCTTGGTCGTTGTACTTATACCGGATTATATTGTTTGTACATTTGTCACCTCTTTACACCACACCAGGCCCCTCGTTGGCTAAGGAGATAGTAAGGTATCCACCCACAACGACAACGAGGAGATTTTCTGAACTTCCCAGGGGTAAGCTCCGGTTCATTACTGGACTACTCACTGGTCATTGTAAAGTACGGAAACGTATAGTCAATATGCGACTGATCGATACGCCCATCTGCCGAGCCTGTATGCAGGACGAGGAGACGGTAAGACACACATCCTGTACGAATGCACCGGCCTACCTCCGTAATGCTCCTCTATCGTGCATCGTAGCTTTTGCCCAGGGCCAGGGCGCACGAGTCCAAAGTGAGGTTTGCACAAAGGGCCCAGTGGGGCCTAGGTGCTATGGGACTTCCCAGCCTCTAGCTCCTACATACGTACATATACATATTACATACATACATCTCTTGTCTGGAATATCAGGAAACTTGATCCGAAAAGTCTACCGCCGTGAATTTAGTTCTGCGCAACCAACGGCAGTTGAAAAAGAGGTCTTGACTGTGAATTTTCTGAGCGCGTCCATTTTGACGACATTGTAACAAATCGGTTGCGAGAGCCTCATACATATTAAGATTGCGCTGTAACTTTTGATTGTCTACATGAAACCCAAAAAAATGAAAGTGGTGAACTAGGTATATAATGCTATCGGAAAAATATGTTTGGTACATACACATTTATTTACAGTAGTTGAAATATTTTCTGAAAATCCCTTAAAAAGAGAAGGTTATTGTGATTAAATTGCAGCTTAACAATTGAATAAGGTAATAAATAAGAAATGAAACACTGTAGGTTTGATGATGTTTAATTAAGAAATCTTGCAGACCGGTTTCCAACCAAATTTCGTCTTCAATGCAAACTACGGGTAAATTAAAGTTGTTAAATATATTCACATATTAGCAATAAACTTGTTACCGTCTAATGGGAATACATGTACAAAGCTAGCCGCATTTGTCGGAAACGGGAGTCAAATTAGTAAAATGTAACAACATCGAAGTACAATTAAAATAGTTATCAGAAAATGCTATCCAAATGTGAGTATCGCATTTCGATTATATTTGACATTGGCTTGCAGAGTATGTGAAGGTGAACGATCTTTTTCTAAGATGGGAGTAATAAAATTTCGTAAGAGGGAGGTCATGTGCCCGGAACGTTTAAATGCCTTATCATTAATTTCTATCGAACATGAGTTTGCCAAAAATATAAAGTTTGATGACATATTAAATAAAGTTGCAAATTCTAAAATTCCCAAAATAAATTTGTAAGAACATCGTAATTGATTATTTATAAACCATTATAACTGTTATTACTTATATGAAGTATTATTATTATAAAACTGTTTATAAATGTCTTTTTTTTCGTTATCATGCAGAAAAAAAAACATTTCTTACCTGCTTTTTTTATTTTTCTTGTTTTAATTATTGGGGGGGGGGCAAATATAATTTGACCATCCTTAATCCGTCTCTGCTGTTGTGAATAGAGCACTTTATTTGCCCTTAAGCCAGACAGATTTTGAAATTGAGATTAAAACCATAATGAGACTGGGCAGAAATAATGGATAAAGTATCTCCGACCTACAGAGAATCTACAACAACATTCACAACAGCAACATTTTAAAGTTAATTTACCCATGTCATAAGGTGGAATGCAGAGACATATCTATGAATTATCATGCGGCATGGACAAGACCAATAAAAACAATACTTCAACAACACAACATAATGGCAGTATACTGAAATAATACAAAGATGGGCGACTTACTGGTAAATAACAAACATAAATATAACATCATGAAGAGCGGAATATATCGAATCGAATGTGCAGATTGTGACAAGTTTTACATCGGTCAAACAGATAGAAGCATCTCGACGAGATTCAAGGAACACGTAAACAACAAAAATGGAAACTCTGCTTGCGGCCAACACCTAAAATACAACAAACACACCACCACATAGATATAGTCACCCTTATACACAGCTTAAGTAAGTCAAATAGAATGAACCTGATTGAGGAATTGGAGATACAACAACATAGAATGACCAACCCAGACAAGATTCTTAAGGAAAACAACGACTTTAATAACCACCGGATGTTTGTGAAATATTTGATAATGCCACCTTCGAGTAATGACACCTAGCGACGGAACAGACAAACACATACCGACTTAACGACAGGACACACCCTTAGAGCCTTTTCAGACGGGTGCACGGCGTGCGTACGGTTTTGCCGTCGCCGTCGCCGCCGTCTGAAAAGGCTCTTACCGACTATACGGACGAGATTATTCTGACAGCGGGGCTAACATGACACAAAACAATGCAGACAGTATGGCTGCCTGCCCGGTCCAGATTAATTCTGAAATTGGCCAGAAATTCAAAGAATTTTTTCCTGTATTATATTGTAATGTAACGAGTGGGTACATTATAAAAAAAAACGCTATATGAACACTCTATTAAAGATTTATTTAATATAATTTGTTTTAAACACATACGTAAAACACATATTTCCAAAAATTACCATGCGTGTGGCCAGTACAAGCGTGTACGTTGTTGACATATTACTCACTTTCCCGTGAAATGTTACGCTGGTCGATATTGTTTTTGGCTAACTTTCCTGTGTTGCAGCTGCTAACAGCGCCACTGGCCATAATTTTTCTATATAACATCTATAAAAATCACATATAAATTCAGCTTGATCGTTTTAAACATACGAAATAAGTAAAATAATGGAACGCGCCAAAGTTGCGAATGTCACTTTGACATCAGGTACCCTAAGGAGTAGGGGAAGTGGTGCCATATCCGAGCGCTTATGCCGACTCTTCCTTCCTCCATGCCATAACCCAACGTCTTTGAACGGATTATATTATACCGTCTTCCAGCAATATATCTTTCAGTGCATTACAAAACATCAGTTCCTGATCCAAAGTTTGTGTACAATGATCCTTCCGTTAACCTTTTGAAACACCCTGTATAGTGGCATTTGCTAACAAAAATTATGATTTATTTATTTGTTACAGGAAAGAGCATTGCATTACATAGAACTACTCCCATCCAATACAGAAATTGCGGACACTATAGTAATCAAACAATCAGAAGAAGACAAGAGTGGACGACATATGGGCACCATAACTTTGCCCGATGAACCTAGAGCCAGAGAAGAGATGCTTGATAACGTAATAGCTGAAAGACTTTACGAATATTTCTCAACGCATACGTTCGAACTGAAGGTACCTGATGAGAGTACAAATGATTTACAACGTTCATTTGAAGATGAAGGTAAGTTTCAATACTATTTTAATGCGTCACTCTCCGTTAATTAACTGTGATGATTTTACAGCAAGAAAGAAAAAGAAGAAAGGTGTACCAATAATGCTTCTGCTCCAACTGAAAGCTGCGGCGATTGGTGCTATTATGTTGAAGTTTATCGGTTTGGTTGCATTCAAAGCACTGCTTGTAGCTAAAGTGGCACTGCTTTTATCATTGTTGTTGGGCTTAAAGAAACTATTGGAGAGTAAATCGCACTCATCTTATGAAGTGGTAGCGCATCCTGTGTATTCGGAAGACCACGGACATTTTGACAGATCCTTCAATCAAGAATTGCCGTACAGAGGTTATATACAACGGTCAGCTTCATCTTAAACTTAGATATAGTTTGCAAGTTTGCAATTCATGATTCTAGAATACGATGATGTATATAATGTGCACAATGTGTTCACTCAGGTTTCAATAAGTTGTTATTCTAGTTTGTGATGCTTTTATCATAGATATCGTGGAATATATTAATTAATACAAGAAAATATACAAAATTTATCTACACTTATTGAATAATTGTTTCAGTGATAACACATGTTTTCTATTTAACTGACATTTCTTGGTAATATTGTATTAGCATTTTAAAAATGCTTGTTCATCTATTTTATAACGAAATTTATCAGTTAATACATTTAAAATTTATACTATAATGCCATTGTTAATAAATGCTAATTTTGCCATGATTATTTGATAGTAAGTATGGATTAACATTTGGTATTTGTTTTTTTTATCGGAGTATTCTAGTCAAATGATTATGATAACTTTTCGACTAATCAAAGATAAAATTTTGAAAATATGTGTTATGAACAACAGTGAATCAATGTCAGTTCATTCAAGTATGTTTTGTGTACATTTTCTTACCCATTTGCCAACTTCCATACTTCTATTATATCATTGTATTTATCACAGTTTTATAATATAGGTTATTTGTATCTATTTATATATCCTAATTTATTTTCACATTTATTTACGTATTAAGATAATTTACTAACTACTATAAGCACGGTGCAATTTTAGTATGTAATGTTGATATTATAGAACTCTGTTGGCTATTTGTTTAAATAAAAAGTGTCTGAATTTAATGTGTACCTAATGGTTTAAAATAATGAAAGTACTTATCTAATGATGTCATTTTTTGTACATTTAGCTTTTGGTAGTATTGGTTGTTGCGATAAGGCCCCTTCGCCCTTTTAATAAAAAAAATCTGATGTGGCCAGGCACATGACTTTATCATACTATATATAAAATTAATAGTTTAGCTGCATGAGATTCTATTTGATCGAGATCGGCTATGTCTGCATTAAAATAAAACTAGTAGAACTAGACAGATATCTCGATTAAAGCTGCGTTCGGATATTGTACTCCGTTGACACCGGGTACACCGTCCAAATGACACTTACGTGTTAGTGGGTGTAAAAACTGTAACGGTATTCAATATCCGAACGCAGCCTATATTGACAGTAGTATTTTCAAATAATTAGCGTTTGACACTAGCTACTCTCATTAGAATCAAAAAATCTGACATATCCTGGCTACTAGTTTTAAAGCAGTACGACCGATCTCGATGAAATAGAATTTGCTCATGCAGCTAAACTATAAATTCTACCAAGAAATGTCATATACATAAATTATAGAAAATTTCCTCTCCTTTAATTTATTATTTAACTATTTTGACGACATTACACAAATAGCGGCTCATTTACAAAATCTTCGAAAAATGCTAAGAGTAAACCACCAGTTCCTTTGGACCCTTTTCAACAGAAAGCTTTTCAGCTCTAAGTTTGGTTATGAAACTTCTAAATATGAAGTTTTGTCCCGATACCTTTAGTAGTTTCTCCGGAATCGTCGCCACAAAAGCGGGTACACACACACATACACACACACACACACACACACACACACAGACATTTTTTGTACCTTGGTCAAAAATGTTCAGCGGACCCAAAAAGACATATTTCCGCTAAAATCTCAAAAAATCTTTTTGGCATGATTACAATACTTTACATACTGCGTATGATAAAGTAAAAAAAATCTGATGTGGCCAGGCACATGACTTTATCATACTATATATAAAATTAATAGTTTAGCTGCATGAGATTCTATTTGATCGAGATCGGCTATGTCTGCATTAAAATAAAACTAGTAGAACTAGACAAATATCTCGATTAAAGCTGCGTTCGGATATTCTACTCCGTTGACAGCGGGTACACCGTCCAAATGACACTTACGTGTTATTGTGTGTAAAAAGTGTAACGGTGTTCAATATCCGAACGCAGCCTATATTGACAGTAGCATTTTCAAGACATTAGCGTTTGACACTAGCTACTGTCATGAGAATCAAAATAATCTGACATATCCTGGCTACTAGTTTTAAAGCAGTACGCCCGATCTCGATGAAATAGAATTTGCTCATGCGGCTAAAGTATAAATTCTACCAAAAAATGTCATATACATAAATTATGGAAAATTTCCTCTCCTTTAATTTATTATTTAACTATTTTGACGACATTACACAAATAGCGGCTCATTTGCAAAATCTTCGAAAAATGCTATGTGTAAACCACCAGTTCCTTTGGACCCTTTTCAACAGAAAGCTTTTCAGCTCTAAGTTTGGTTATAAAACTTCTAAATATGAAGTTTCGTCCCGATACCATTAGTAGTTTCTCCGGAATCGTCTCCACAAAAACGGGTACACACACACACACATACACACACACACACAGACATTTTTTTGTACCTTGGTCAAAAATGTTCAGGGGACCCAAAAAGACATATTTCCGCTAAAATCTCAAAAAATTTTTTTGGCATGATTACAATACTTTACATACTGCGTATGATAAAGTAAAAAAAAAAAAAAAAAAGTATTGGTTGTTGCAAAGAAAAATAAATTATATAGAGGAGTAAAACTAGGCACATAAATAACAAGGACGAGGATAATACGCCGGTTAGCGAAGTTTTTCGGGCACTAGGTACATTAGAAATTCCGAACCAAAATTCTTATAATTATAGTAAATAATATTATTTCAAAATTATAAGATAAAAATCTGATGTGGCCAGGCACATGACTTTATCATACTATATATATAAAATTAATAGTTTAGCTGCATGAGATTCTATTTGATCAAGATCGGCCATGTCTGCATTAAAATAAAACTAGTAGAACTAGACAGATATGTCGATTAAAGCTGCGTTCGGATATTGTACTCCGTTGACACCGGGTACACCGTCCAAATGACACTTACTTGTTATTGGGTATAAAAAGTGTAATACAATATCCGAACGCAGCTTATATTGACAGAAGTTATTGTCAAAACATTAGCGTTTGACACCTACTGTCATTAGAATCAAAAAATCTGACAAATCCTGGCTACTAGTTTGCATGCAGTACGACCGATCTCGATAAAATAGAATTTGCTCATGCAGCTAAACTATTGATTGTACCGAAAAATGTCATAGTCATAAATTATTCAGAATTTCGTCATCTTTAATTTATTATTTAACTATTTCGACGAAATTCCAGAAATGGCGGCTTATTTGCAAAATCTTTCAAAAATGCTAAGACTAAACCTCGAGTTCCTTTGGACCCTTTTCAACAGAAAGCTTTTCAGCTCTAAGTTTGGTTATGAAACTTCTAAATATGAAGTTTCGTCCCGATACCTTTAGTAGTTTCTCCGGAATCGTCGCCACAAAAAACGGGTACACACACACATACACACACACACACACACACACACACACACACACAGACATTTTTTTGTACCTTGGTCAAAAATGTTCAGGGGACCCAAAAAGACATATTTCCGCTAAAATCTCAAAAAAAATTTTTGGCACGATTACAATACTTTACATACTGCGTATGATAAAGTAAAAATAAAAACTAATACTATGTAATTTTAGAAATCTAAATGAAAAAATATAAATCTAAATTTTATTATTTTGACATGTAAGCAAGCCATAACTTATCAAACACGGACCTTTTGGAATAGGTATCCAATGCAATGTAAAGTTCATATTACCCAAGTCAAGTTGCAGATCGACCGTTATTAAATGAGAATTTGCAAGAAATGATATATATAATAGATCTTGATAATTGGAGTAAAATTTTGTTTTTACTCTTTCTCTATCTGGCATCACTTTTTAGCTCAGCGAGCCAAGTGATGTCCCACGTTTGCAAGGTCGACCTGTGTTTGCGTCGTTCCCGGTTGTCGGTGTTGCGTTGGTTTCTTTGGATGATCAAAATGGATAATTTAAAGTAGTGATTAACATAGGATGTTCAATAACGAAAATGTGGGAATGTGAGAATGTGGCTGCTGCGATCGCTCGAAAACTATGATGGACGTTAGCTGTTAAGTGCAAATTGGCCGAACACAAGCTTCTTTGGAGGTCACTTGAGCAATTTGTTTAAAATTGTCGGTAAGTTGACTGTTAGAATATTGAACATAGGTGTGTTGAGATAGGAATGGGCCACATTTTGCCGTAGTTCTACACATTATGAAAACATGTGCAAATATTTCAAAAAATTAGTTGATTTTGGCATCTCATATTGATTTAATACCCCTCCAAGTTAATCCACTAATTTCGCATAAGCTCTGTATACCGGGTGATTCAACTTCGAGGCTCACCATGGGGATCTCGCTTATTAGTGGAGATAGAGCTTATGTGTAAATTTGGCAAAGTTTCGTATTTTTGTGGTAATCAATTATCTGAAAAGAGATTGTAGCTATCATTTTTCATTTTAAAGATATCGGCAAAAAACTGAAATGTTAAGATATCGTTTTTAATCGTTTATTCAAAACCAAACGTAGCTAGACATTTGAAACAAAAACATTCTACAGCGACTTTTTAACAAGGAATGCAGTGTTATTTTTTAATTTGAAATAACATCAAAGATGGCGGCGTAATCATGTCCAACTTTTGTTTTTCTTATGGGCGCCATGTTGAATTTTGGCATTTTGCGATAGTCGTGTTTTTTCTCATTTCCGCAATGTAGAACATGTTAGCATTATTTTTTAAAATAATGATGTAATAATCAAAAAACCTTCAGGTACCTAACTGGAGCTTGGTTACAGACCCAGCCAAGCAACGTCAACATAATTCACTTGGATCAAGCGGCGCGCTCAGCGTTGGGTTTGTATCATCGGCATAGATGATGCCTCCACAGAAACGTACACATAATAATTGACTAAGATGTAGATAAAAAAATTCTATGCTTTCATTAATATGATTGTTGATTTTAATTTATTATCATAAACTTCCAGAAAAGATAAATACATTTTTACACCACTATTTAGAATATGCATCTAGCGGTGATAAAAGTGAAATGATTTCTTCGAAGCTATTTAAAGTGACTGATAATGATAAGTCAGTACGTCCTAATAACTTTTAATACTAAGGATATGCTATACTTCTAATAGCTGCAAAGTGCCTTGCAGATAGTTCTGCGTTAATGATCATCAGGTTTAATTATAAAAAGCGTTGGTTTATCAATATCACTACAATGCACATAGATAATATTTTCATAACTTCATGGAAAATCAGTGGAGGATTTGGTAAACATAAATTTGTGCTTCTGCTATATTTGATCGTTTTAGTAATTAAAAATCACATTCCTTTTTAACTATTTCTTTATAAGATCAACAGCAAAATTTGAGAATCCTCACAAATTAAAAGTAAAAGTCGGAAATGCTAACACAGATCCGTTGAACCGACAACTTCAGAAGGCAATACAAAGATGTGAAGAGTTCGCATCAGTATAACTCCTGTCTACAATTACTAAGAACAATAGGACGTTCACTTTCGCCACGAAAACATTGACCGTTACGCGTTATTTCCTTTCGGAGTTTTCCTCAGTGGTGGTTGACAAAGACTATAAAACCTCCGCGCCGACGTCCAATGAATATATTCGCAAACATGTTATCCAAAGCATCGCGTTTCCAAAATTTGTTATTGTTCGCAGTTTTGCTCCGCGTGGCAACTGCAAAGGACGACATTGGAGAGTCCTTCAAACAGTGCCTAATTACGAGACCCAGTGAAACTCTCGGTTATTGCTTAGGTGTGGGCGCGATAACAAAATTGCAAACTTTGGAGAATGATCCGGAATTCGACATTGCCGACGGTGTTACATTTACAAGAGATGAGCAGCAGTACAGGGAAGCGTATAATTTCGTCGATAACAGCAATCCAGGAAGCTTTAGGTGAATAATAACTATAAAACACAGACAATCTAACTAGACATCGCAATCAGGAACAATTTGAAAACTCAGTTACTACCATGCCTAAGGGTACTGTAAGTGGTTTACATACAGGCTATCCCAATGCACAGTAATCGCCTTAAGATATCGAAGTATACGTTTCTTGCAGACAGAAGAAATTTTAGACAATCATTCGCACTACAGCCAATAATTATTTTGATTATCACATATTCTTCCATTAGAACGTGTCATCGCAAAAATGGTTGTTGTTAAATTGAACACTAGGTATATTATTGTAGTTTTTTTTTAAAGAAAAGATTAGAAACTATCATCTGTTTCTGGGACAATAATAAAACTACGCATGTGCCATAACTCATGCTGTAAATAGCAAGTAAATGCTATTTAAAAATGTCAAATACCTAAGAATTTTAAATGGAACACCTGTGTATAACTTGGAATACTTCACAACATCAATAATCCAGATTTTCGAACTCGTTAGTAAACTGTTAAAACATTGTTATGTATTTAATCTGACATTTGCACAATAACATTAAATCTCTTAAAACTAAATAAAAATGATATCTTAAATTAAAAACTAGTAAGTTAAAATACCCCCCACCGTAAAATATTTAAAAAAAACAAGTGAACCGAATTTTCCCATTCACGAACTTGTGCTTACTTTTAAGAGATAAGCTTGTATATCAAATTTCAGATCAATTGCTTCAAAATTACGGCAGTTGTCGTGTCCACTGTACACAGACGGACAGACGGACATAGCTAAATCGATTCAGTTTTCAATTCTGATCAACTCCATATATATATATATATATATAAGAGGAAAACTGGTTAATCGACGGTGAGATATATAAGGAGAAAGGTATTTGTCGGGCAATTCCGTCATACGAAGATCAAAGAAGCAACCGTAGACACGTGTTTCGGACTAATGACTTATGAGGACTAATAGTCCGAAACACGTGTCTACTGTTGCTTCTTTGATCTTCGTATGACGGAATTGCCCGAAAAATACCTTTCTCCTTATATATATATATATATATATGTTTATATGTAAATATTTATGGTCGTTGCTGCCTCTAATTTTGTATATATATATATATATATATAGGAAAGATGGTTAATCGACGGTAAGATATAAAGGAGAAAGGTATACGTGTATACGGTTGCTTCTTCGATCTTCGTATGACGGAATTGCCCGACAAATACCTTTCTCCTTTATACATGCCTCTAATTTTGTATATATATATATATATATAGGAAAGATGGTTAATCGACGGTAAGATATAAAGGAGAAAGGTATACGTGTATACGGTTGCTTCTTCGATCTTCGTATGACGGAATTGCCCGACAAATACCTTTCTCCTTTATATATATATATATATATATATAAGGTTGGATCTCTAATGGGAATTCGACGGGAGACTTAATAATGCTACAACTCTTCAATCATTAAGCCTAATGCTTAAGCCTTGGGCTTAATGATTGAAGAGTTGTAGCATTATTAAGTCTCCCGTCGAATTCCCATTAGAGATCCAACCTTAATTATTAACGAACGACAGTGACTCCTTGCATATATATATATATATATATATATATATATATATATAAATGAATCAATAAGTTCTTGGGAGAAGGGTCAAATAATATTAATAATAAGCATACTATGCTTATTAATAAAAAAAAAAAAAAAACTCATACAGGGTGTTGCATTTAGGAGTGACGGAAAGTCAGTACATTTTTTTAAATGGAACGCCCTGTATATCATGCCATATTATGAATACTAAGGAGTTGTCTTTCCAACTGTGTAAGTTGTACCTGTGTAAAGTAAATAGTTCCTGAGATATTCAATTGTTTGTCAAAAAATCGGCAATTGCAGGCCTTTCTTCAAAACTACGTTAATACTACATTTTTGCAGATATTGTCCTAAAACTTTTGTCACATAATAACTAAACTAATAGCTAAATGTTGTTGTCATGAAAAATTTGTTGCGCTATATAGGGTGATTGTAGCATGCACTAGTTTTTAAACATTTTTAGATGGCTTTTTCTTGAGATTTTTAAATGGAACATCCTGTATATTATTTGCTAATTGAAATGTCCCTTAAGTTCTTTGTAATTTATATTCACTATATCGTATATCTATTTTTACTAGTTTATGTGATATTTGGAATTTAAAGAGTAGTATGCCATTTAGTATCTTAATATTGCTTTGTCTACAGTGTGCTGGCTAGCATGATGTAAAATATTTAAAGCGTTATAGAAGAAGCCATTTAGAATCTATTTAACTAGATTTATTCATATAAAAAGTATTACGGCTATCAAGGTATTACACAATTTTAGCTTTGCAATTTTTACAAACGTACAGCGAGCGAACCTGAAGACCTAGTAACTTCAATTGGGCTCCGAAGTAAGCCAAAAACAATGTAGTTTTAGGGGGAATATCGTGAAAAATTGTCCATCTTTGTGAAAATAATGCGGAGACGTTTCATTGTAATAGCAAGTAGTATGTGCGCTCCGACACAAAAACAAACAGAAGCGCTAAAACCTGTCTTGATGAGCTACGTTTGAGAACGAATTTGTATTCAGTACCAAAGGCAACCAACAATATCTACTTACTATTGCTAATTGATTTAAAATAGGTTATTTTTCTGGAGAGACAATTCAAAATTAGGATAATATGAATGATAGTATGAGTAATATTGATAAAGTGAATGGAAAGTGGGTTATTTGGAAGTGTTTTTAATAGATTGTTTTGCTATGAATGAAAATCTGAATCTAAAGATGCCTATCAGTTTGTTTTCGTTGCATATTTGGTTTTTGTGTGTGAGTACATAAATCACATTAAAGAAAATAGCTGATTTTCAACACGCAGAAGTCAACAAATTTGCACGATAGTTAACCTAAAAGTACACGGTTTAGGGTTTACTTTAGCAGTAACTTAAATTTTTAAATCGCGTGTTCGGTTGCCATAGGGTAGACGGCAAAATCAACTTATAAAATGTCATATAAAGTTGTTAATATGTTGATAACGGTAATACTTTGTATAAGGATCTAGCTGGTTAAATTGTTTCTAAATTATCTCTTCTATCGCCACCTGAAGACATTACATCAAACTGCCAAATGCCTTATTCACAGCAATATTAAAATTTACAATTGCATTGCATTTTCTTAAAATTGCAAATATCACAAAAAATAATAATATTTGATGTATGACATACTAGATGTAAATTAGAGCGAAATAAAGAGTTATTACAGCCAACACATATTGTTCCATTTAAAAAACTCGAGAAAAAGCCATTTGAAAAACATCAAAATTTACTAAGTTCAGTATAGTGTATCTAATATCTTTGCATACTATCATCTACCTATTGGCTTTGACTATTGTCTCACATAGTTTAAAGGCAAAATCGGCAAAAATGTCGTTTTTACATAGTTTTTTAAAAAATCCTACAACGGGCATATTTTAGAAAAACAGTTGAATATCTCTGGCACTATTAACGCTGTGACTTAGCAACATACACGGTTGGATAGACAAATTTAGTAGTGTTTACTAGAAACGGGGCAGACCTATAGGTCTGCGCATCGCCTAGACGGGTAGATCGCCGATTCGGGTAGTTAGCCGATCCGGGTAGATCGCCGATCGTCTTATTGGGCAAAGTCGCGCAAGCGCGACTTTGCCCTCTACGGTACTCGCAAAAATTGATTGTAAAAATGTTTAAAAAATAAAAGAAAACAAATCTAAAACAAAACCAACCAACCAACCGACCAACCAACCACCCACCCAACCAACCAATATTCTGAGTAAAATGTTTCACATGGCTAACAAAAACAAATATCTGTGTGTGACTTTTTTTGGCAAGGTTAAAACTTTCTAAAGGTCCTAAAAGATCGACTAAAAAATAAATAAAAATTAAATTAAAAGTTAAAACTGCCAAATTAAAATAAATTTGTTTGCATGTGGAAAAACATTCTAGATTACAAATTCAGGAGTTTTGCTTATAATTAAAAATAACGCATTTAATTAAAAAATGATTCCTACAAAAAATTCTTAGAGAATTAATCTTAAAATTAAGAAAATTAAAAATATACAGGGTGTTATTAGAAAAAGAAAAGGTTACAGCATTTTCATTATAAAAACATTAAATGTATATTTATACGATAGCATCTTTAAACTTTTGAACTTTTGTTGAATTTTGTTTGGACATTGTTTGCGTTTGGAGAATTATTTGGGTGTTCCGGTAATTTTCACTAATGTTTTATTGCTGATAACTCAAAAATGATCGATTTATAAAAACATGATTTTTACAAAAAAATTGTTGGAGTTAGTATAAGAATTAAAAAATGTCAAAATATTCCTGTATATTGTTCTATTTAAAAATGGAAATATTACAAAATACCCGGAATAAAATGAATACAAAAAGCTTTTATTTGAAAACATATTGAAATTGTTTACGGTCGGAGAATTATTTAAACATTCCGGTAATTATGACTAACCCTGTATATTTGTATTTTCAGCCAGACCAAAAAAAAGCCAATATGTCACACTTATTAAAATAAAATCGGACAATGTTCGGTGACAATGTTTCTTCAAAAAATACAAAATCGAGAATAGATTACTCAATTGCCACTGTTAACATAGCGATACAACATTTATTCTTAGTTTTATGTTTTAAGAATAAAACTTGTTCTTAAAAATTTAAGAATAAAATCCATAAATAAACTTTCAACTAAAACTTATTACTGAGTAAAAACTTAAATATGAGCATTTAATTAGAAAAAATTTGAATACAATTTTCAAAAAATGAGTATTAACAAATACATACTGCAATAAAAGTTTAATATTTAAGTTTGTTATAATTTATAAATACAGATACCTATAAAGACAGAAATGCTAGCTGCAATGAAAAACAGCTTGCTTTCTCAATTCCTTAAAAAGTTACAGCCATTAACAGCCATTACAAATAATATTTTTGCATAGCTTTGCAGATCAAGATACTTACCTCTTAAGTCATTTACATCTTTTTGGCAAGGTTTTTTTCATATTATATTTTTGCATAGATTTAAACGTAAAGGTATTACGGTACACATGCAGAGAAGGCACCCAAATTTGCGCGTGCACCAGGGTGCTATGGGAGGCGGCGTAGGTATACAACGTTGCCACGTATCTTTTGTTTAGTTCTTAACAGCTGACCGTATATTAAGGTTATCCTGTAGTGATCAAGAGTGCGTTTTGTATGATTTTACTGGGCTAAAAATATAAATGCAAATTTGTTCATTTTTATATTATATTTATTAACACATTTTAACAAATAGAAATTTAAGTTTATTAAATAAATATGTGCATTTTCAGAAGTTACGGGTCGTTACGCTCAACAGATGCATTCGCGTCGAGGCTAATGGTGTACGCGATGTAGACCAGGGTTCATTTGAAAAAGAAAATCAAATTTGTACATTAATTACACAGTATTGCCTATCGGTTGACCTTTTTGGGTTGATATGAAAAAAAATTATACATTTTATTGCAATATTTGCATAAAAATAGCACAATTATGATTATTATTATTGAACAAAATATGTTATCAACAAACTCAAAATTGTCTACGATGGTACTTTCAATGAAAGAACTTGCTTTCATCGATTTTCACAATCTTAGCCGTGTAATCGTTGTTTTGAACCAACCAATTATAGGGTCGATTACCGTAACGGCCTTTTCGCACGGGACACGGCGTCCGTGCGTTTTTATCCGTGTACGGTCGTTGTGTAGCTTTTCACACAACACGGATTTCAAACAGCACGGCACGGTACGTGTGAAAGTTTCGATTTAATCTCATACACTTCGAACCGTACACGGACGCCGTGTCCCGTGTGAAAAGTCGATAAGAGTAGAATCTGGTCCTAGTTTTTCCACACGGGCACGGGCAATATCCTTCTGAGAGATTTTTCTCTACCGTAGGTAAAGCATTTGCACAAGCTTTGCTAAAGTCGAACGACTCTTTGAAAAAAAGGATATGTTCCTAACGGAGCACTACTTGTCGAAAGTTCGACACTTCCACGTATGCCCATCGGAATTTCTGGCTCGCCTAGTGAAAGACATGGGAATCTGAAATTGAGTATTTTGTTATCGAACGCACGCTTTCTTTATTTATACGGCGATAATACCTCACAATCATTGCAGAGCAGCACCTATCTAACAAACACCATAGCTCCTGTCATAGTATCCTCCTCAAAACTTGCCCGGCATCCACTATTGATGGACGGGCTTGCACATCCATTTAAATAAACAAAACAAAATCCACAGGTAATCTAACCTCAAAGATACACCATAGCAAACTATTGCGGATATGGCAGCTTTGTTTTGCTTGTAGTCTTGTGGTAAATCAGTCAGAATGGCAAACCTTTACCAGCCAAAGATCCCTAGCGTACCGCAAACATCAGTAACAGATGTGTATTTATTACTTATCGCGTATACTTCGTCGGTCGTCGCCCATTTCGGCAAGGGTGACACAACTGCCAGAGGTGGGCCCCTGTGCGCACAAAGCGCAGTTCTTCTTGATAGGATCGCGTGCGTGGTTCTTTTCAATGGCTATATATCCTCCAATTATATAAAATGTACCCTACGCTCGCACTTTTCTTGCCGAGCGTTGTTTGGTAAGGTTATAAGATGACTCCTGACATATTCAGAAATGCCAACTAAAGCGCTCGAAAATTCCCTAACGTACCTAAAATCCCCTAAAAACATACAGTTGATTTATAATATCAAAATATAGGTAATATACGTACGAATGAAGCCTTCATTAGTAGAATAAAAAAATATGTACATTGTTAAGCTGCTGAAGCACTCTTGTCCCCGGCGGCGCGTTATTTATTATTTTCCGTTGGAAATTCTTGAACCTAAAGGTAATTATAGTCGCATAGTTACCAGGGAACGCCCGGAACAACATTTTATCGCATATTCTGGCCGCAATTTAAGCCATTTCGAGCAAAACCATAGCACCGAGGATAAACGCGCTGTCATTTCAAGGATTTCAAACACGGAACTGTCATTTTATTATCGATTGTCATGAATTTCGGAAATTTTCCGAAAATGACAATTATTGACGTACGTAAAGCCTACCTACGGTGGTCGGCGACGATTCTGTTCACTTCTGCGAGCCCATCTTACGGCACTTTGGGCAATAACCGCGCGCGCTTCGCTAAAATTACGGCGATTTCGACCATTTCGACAGCGGCGAGCGGAGAACTGTCAGTTTGTTGAACCCGTTGCCTGGCGACGGTACAGGCCCAAATAAAAAGGCATAAATTTAGTCAAATTTGGAATTTTTTTTTCGAAAACGAGGCAAAAAATCGTGCAAATCTCAAACCTAAGTGCTGTAGTTGTCAAAATTGTTGCCAAAATTCGCGTTTCTGGCGCCCAATTTCGCTTTTTCGAGGAGTAGACCTCTCCCCCGATCGGCCAAAATTTGTAAACTTCTCGGGGGGAATGTGTTAGCTTTTTAGTATATAAGGAGACTAGAAACGGGGCAGACCTATAGGTCTGCGCATCGCCTAGACGGGTAGATCGCCGATTCGGGTAGTTAGCCGATCCGGGTAGATCGCCGATCGTCTTATTGGGCAAAGTCGCGCAAGCGCGACTTTGCCGTCTACGGTACTCGCAAAAATTGATTGTAAAAATGTTTAAAAAATAAAAGAAAACAAATCTAAAACAAAACCAACCAACCAACCGACCAACCAACCACCCACCCACCCACCCACCCAACCAACCAATATTCTGAGTAAAATGTTTCACATGGCTAACAAAAACAAATATCTGTGTGTGACTTTTTTTGTCAAGGTTAAAACTTTCTAAAGGTCCCGACTAAAAAATAAATAAAAATTAAATTAAAAGTTAAAACTGCCAGATTAAAATAAATTTGTTGGCATGTGGAAAAACATTCTTGATTACAAATTCAGGAGTTTTGCTTATAATTAAAAATAACGCATTTAATTAAAAAATGATTCCTACAAAAAATTCTTAGAGAATTAATCTTAAAATTAAGAAAATTAAAAATATACAGGGTGTTATTAGAAAAAGAAAAGGTTACAGCATTTTCATTATAAAAAACATTAAATGTATATTTATACGATAGCATCTTTAAACTTTTGAACTTTTGTTGAATTTTGTTTCGACATTGTTTGCGTTTGGAGAATTATTTGGGTGTTCCGGTAATTTTCACTAATGTTTTATTGCTGATAACTCAAAAATGATCGATTTATAAAAACATGATTTTTACAAAAAAATTGTTGGAGTTAGTATAAGAATTAAAAAATGTCAAAATATTCCTGTATATTGTTCTATTTAAAAATGGAAATATTACAAAATACCCGGAATAAAATGAATACAAAAAGCTTTTATTTGAAAACATATTGAAATTGTTTACGGTCGGAGAATTATTTAAACATTCCGGTAATTATGACTAACCCTGTATATTTGTATTTTCAGCCAGACCAAAAAAAAAGC
This sequence comes from Aphodius sticticus, assembly GCA_963966075.1. NCBI lineage: Eukaryota > Metazoa > Arthropoda > Insecta > Coleoptera > Scarabaeidae > Aphodius > Aphodius sticticus. The sequence goes on along the minus strand of OZ014509.1, from coordinate 37,047,703 downwards.
CAATATGTCACACTTATTAAAATAAAATCGGACAATGTTCGGTGACAATGTTTCTTCAAAAAATACAAAATCGAGAATAGATTACTCAATTGCCACTGTTAACATAGCGATACAACATTTATTCTTAGTTTTATGTTTTAAGAATAAAACTTATTCTTAAAAATTTAAGAATGAAATCCATAAATAAACTTTCAACTAAAACTTATTACTGAGTAAAACTTAAATATGAGCATTTAATTAGAAAAAATTTGAATACAATTTTCAAAAAATGAGTATTAACAAATACATACTGCAATAAAAGTTTAATATTTAAGTTTGTTATAATTTATAAATACAGATACCTATAAAGACAGAAATGCTAGCTGCAATGAAAAACAGCTTGCTTTCTCAATTCCTTAAAAAGTTACAGCCATTAACAGCCATTACAAATAATATTTTTGCATAGCTTTGCAGATCAAGATACTTACCTCTTAAGTCATTTACATCTTTTTGGCAAGGTTTTTTTCATATTATCTTTTTGCATAGATTTAAACATAAAGGTATTACGGTAAACATGCAGAGAAGGCACCCAAATTTGCGCGTGCACCAGGGTGCTATGGGAGGCGGCGTAGGTATGCAACGTTGCCACGTATCTTTTGTTTAGTTCTTAACAGCTGACCGTATATTAAGGTTATCCTGTAGTGATCAAGAGTGCGTTTTGTATGATTTTGCTGGGCTAAAAATATAAATGCAAATTTGGTCATTTTTATATTATATTTACATTTTAACAAATAGAAATTTAAGTTTATTAAATAAATATGTGCATTTTCAGAAGTTACGGGTCGTTACGCTCAACAGATGCATTCGCGTCGAGGCTAATGGTGTACGCGATGTAGACCAGGGTTCATTTGAAAAAGAAAATCAAATTTGTACATTAATTACACAGTATTGCCTATCGGTTGACCTTTTTGGGTTGATATGAAAAAAAATTATACATTTTATTGCAATATTTGCATAAAAATAGCACAATTATGATTATTATTATTGAACAAAATATGTTATCAACAAACTCAAAATTGTCTACGATGGTACTTTCAATGAAAGAACTTGCTTTCATCGATTTTCACAATCTTAGCCGTGTAATCGTTGTTTTGAAGCTACCAATTATAGGGTCGATTACCGTAACGGCCTTTTCGCACGGGACACGGCGTCCGTGCGTTTTTATCCGTGTACGGTCGTTGTGTAGCTTTTCACACAACACGGATTTCAAACAGCACGGCACGGTACGTGTGAAAGTTTCGATTTAATCTCATACACTTCGAACCGTACACGGACGCCGTGTCCCGTGTGAAAAGGCGATAAGAGTAGAATCTGGTCCTAGTTTTTCCACACGGGCACGGGCAATATCCTTCTGAGAGATTTTTCTCTACCGTAGGTAAAGCATTTGCACAAGCTTTGCTAAAGTCGAACGACTCTTTGAAAAAAAGGATATGTTCCTAACGGAGCACAACTTGTCGAAAGTTCGACACTTCCACGTATGCCCATCGGAATTTCTGGCTCGCCTAGTGAAAGACATGGGAATCTGAAATTGAGTATTTTGTTATCGAACGCACGCTTTCTTTATTTATACGGCGATAATACCTCACAATCATTGCAGAGCAGCACCTATCTAACAAACACCATAGCTCCTGTCATAGTATCCTCCTCCAAAACTTTCCCGGCATCCACAATTGATGGACGGGCTTGCACATCCATTTAAATAAACAAAACAAAATCCACAGGTAATCTAACCTCAAAGATACACCAATGCTAAATAGCAAACTATTGCGGACATGGCAGCTTTGTTTTGCTTGTAGTCTTGTGGTAAATCAGTCAGAATGGCAAACCTTTACCAGCCAAAGATCCCTAGCGTACCGCAAACATCAGTAACAGATGTGTATTTATTACTTATCGCGTATACTTCGTCGGTCGTCGCCCATTTCGGCAAAGGTGACACAACTGCCAGAGGTGGGCCCCTGTGCGCACAAAGCGCAGTTCTTCTTGATAGGATCGCGTGCGTGGTTCTTTTCAATGGCTATATATCCTCCAATTATATAAAATGTACCCTACGCTCGCACTTTTCTTGCCGAGCGTTGTTTATAAGATGACGACTCCTGACATATTCAGAAATGCCAACTAAAGCGCTCGAAAATTCCCTAGCGTACCTAAAATCCCCTAAAAACATACAGTTGATTTATAATATCAAAATATAGATAATATACGTACGAATGAAGCCTTCATTAGTAGAATAAAAAAATATGTACATTGTTAAGCTGCTGAAGCACTCTTGTCCCCGGCGGCGCGTTATTTATTATTTTCCGTTGGAAATTCTTGAACCTAAAGGTAATTATAGTCGCATAGTTACCAGGGAACGCCCGGAACAACATTTTATCGCATATTCTGGCCGCAATTTAAGCCATTTCGAGCAAAACCATAGCACCGAGGATAAACGCGCTGTCATTTCAAGGATTTCAAACACGGAACTGTCATTTTATTATCGATTGTCATGAATTTCGGAAATTTTCCGAAAATGACAATTATTGACGTTCGTAAAGCCTACGGTGGTCGGCGACGATTCTGTTCACTTCTGCGAGCCCATCTTACGGCACTTTAGGCAAAAACCGCGCGAGCTTCGCTAAAATTACGGCGATTTCGACCATTTCGACAGCGGCGAGCGGAGAACTGTCAGTTTGTTGAGCCCGTTGCCTGGCGACGGTACAGGCCCAAATAAAAAGGCATAAATTTAGTCAAATTTGGAATTTTTTTTTCGAAAACGGGGCAAAAAATCGTGCAAATCTCAAACCTAAGTGCTGTAGTTGTCAAAATTGTTGCCAAAATTCGCGTTTCTGGCGCCCAATTTCGCTTTTTCGAGGAGTAGACCTCTCCCCCGATCGGCCAAAATTTGTAAACTTCTCGGGGGGAATGTGTTAGCTTTTTAGTATATAAGGACTAGAAACGGGGCAGACCTATAGGTCTGCGCATCGCCTAGACGGGTAGATCGCCGATTCGGGTAGTTAGCCGATCCGGGTAGATCGCCGATCGTCTTATTGGGCAAAGTCGCGCAAGCGCGACTTTGCCGTCTACGGTACTCGCAAAAATTGATTGTAAAAATGTTTAAAAAATAAAAGAAAACAAATCTAAAACAAAACCAACCAACCAACCGACCAACCAACCACCCGCCCACCCACCCACCCAACCAACCAATATTCTGAGTAAAATGTTTCACATGGCTAACAAAAACAAATATCTGTGTGTGACTTTTTTTGTCAAGGTTAAAACTTTCTAAAGGTCCCGACTAAAAAATAAATAAAAATTAAATTAAAAGTTAAAACTGCCAGATTAAAATAAATTTGTTGGCATGTGGAAAAACATTCTTGATTACAAATTCAGGAGTTTTGCTTATAATTAAAAATAACGCATTTAATTAAAAAATGATTCCTACAAAAAATTCTTAGAGAATTAATCTTAAAATTAAGAAAATTAAAAATATACAGGGTGTTATTAGAAAAAGAAAAGGTTACAGCATTTTCATTATAAAAAACATTAAATGTATATTTATACGATAGCATCTTTAAACTTTTGAACTTTTGTTGAATTTTGTTTGGACATTGTTTGCGTTTGGAGAATTATTTGGGTGTTCCGGTAATTTTCACTAATGTTTTATTGCTGATAACTCAAAAATGATCGATTTATAAAAACATGATTTTTACAAAAAAATTGTTGGAGTTAGTATAAGAATTAAAAAATGTCAAAATATTCCTGTATATTGTTCTATTTAAAAATGGAAATATTACAAAATACCCGGAATAAAATGAATACAAAAAGCTTTTATTTGAAAACATATTGAAATTGTTTACGGTCGGAGAATTATTTAAACATTCCGGTAATTATGACTAACCCTGTATATTTGTATTTTCAGCCAGACCAAAAAAAAAGCCAATATGTCACACTTATTAAAATAAAATCGGACAATGTTCGGTGACAATGTTTCTTCAAAAAATACAAAATCGAGAATAGATTACTCAATTGCCACTGTTAACATAGCGATACAACATTTATTCTTAGTTTTATGTTTTAAGAATAAAACTTATTCTTAAAAATTTAAGAATGAAATCCATAAATAAACTTTCAACTAAAACTTATTACTGAGTAAAACTTAAATATGAGCATTTAATTAGAAAAAATTTGAATACAATTTTCAAAAAATGAGTATTAACAAATACATACTGCAATAAAAGTTTAATATTTAAGTTTGTTATAATTTATAAATACAGATACCTATAAAGACAGAAATGCTAGCTGCAATGAAAAACAGCTTGCTTTCTCAATTCCTTAAAAAGTTACAGCCATTAACAGCCATTACAAATAATATTTTTGCATAGCTTTGCAGATCAAGATACTTACCTCTTAAGTCATTTACATCTTTTTGGCAAGGTTTTTTTCATATTATCTTTTTGCATAGATTTAAACATAAAGGTATTACGGTAAACATGCAGAGAAGGCACCCAAATTTGCGCGTGCACCAGGGTGCTATGGGAGGCGGCGTAGGTATGCAACGTTGCCACGTATCTTTTGTTTAGTTCTTAACAGCTGACCGTATATTAAGGTTATCCTGTAGTGATCAAGAGTGCGTTTTGTATGATTTTGCTGGGCTAAAAATATAAATGCAAATTTGGTCATTTTTATATTATATTTACATTTTAACAAATAGAAATTTAAGTTTATTAAATAAATATGTGCATTTTCAGAAGTTACGGGTCGTTACGCTCAACAGATGCATTCGCGTCGAGGCTAATGGTGTACGCGATAGACCAGGGTTCATTTGAAAAAAAAAATCAAATTTGTACATTAATTACACAGTATTGCCTATCGGTTGACCTTTTTGGGTTGATATGAAAAAAAATTATACATTTTATTGCAATATTTGCATAAAAATAGCACAATTATGATTATTATTATTGAACAAAATATGTTATCAACAAACTCAAAATTGTCTACGATGGTACTTTCAATGAAAGAACTTGCTTTCATCGATTTTCACAATCTTAGCCGTGTAATCGTTGTTTTGAAGCTACCAATTATAGGGTCGATTACCGTAACGGCCTTTTCGCACGGGACACGGCGTCCGTGCGTTTTTATCCGTGTACGGTCGTTGTGTAGCTTTTCACACAACACGGATTTCAAACAGCACGGCACGGTACGTGTGAAAGTTTCGATTTAATCTCATACACTTCGAACCGTACACGGACGCCGTGTCCCGTGTGAAAAGGCGATAAGAGTAGAATCTGGTCCTAGTTTTTCCACACGGGCACGGGCAATATCCTTCTGAGAGATTTTTCTCTACCGTAGGTAAAGCATTTGCACAAGCTTTGCTAAAGTCGAACGACTCTTTGAAAAAAAGGATATGTTCCTAACGGAGCACAACTTGTCGAAAGTTCGACACTTCCACGTATGCCCATCGGAATTTCTGGCTCGCCTAGTGAAAGACATGGGAATCTGAAATTGAGTATTTTGTTATCGAACGCACGCTTTCTTTATTTATACGGCGATAATACCTCACAATCATTGCAGAGCAGCACCTATCTAACAAACACCATAGCTCCTGTCATAGTATCCTCCTCCAAAACTTTCCCGGCATCCACAATTGATGGACGGGCTTGCACATCCATTTAAATAAACAAAACAAAATCCACAGGTAATCTAACCTCAAAGATACACCAATGCTAAATAGCAAACTATTGCGGATATGGCAGCTTTGTTTTGCTTGTAGTCTTGTGGTAAATCAGTCAGAATGGCAAACCTTTACCAGCCAAAGATCCCTAGCGTACCGCAAACATCAGTAACAGATGTGTATTTATTACTTATCGCGTATACTTCGTCGGTCGTCGCCCATTTCGGCAAGGGTGACACAACTGCCAGAGGTGGGCCCCTGTGCGCACAAAGCGCAGTTCTTCTTGATAGGATCGCGTGCGTGGTTCTTTTCAATGGCTATATATCCTCCAATTATATAAAATGTACCCTACGCTCGCACTTTTCTTGCCGAGCGTTGTTTATAAGATGACGACTCCTGACATATTCAGAAATGCCAACTAAAGCGCTCGAAAATTCCCTAGCGTACCTAAAATCCCCTAAAAACATACAGTTGATTTATAATATCAAAATATAGATAATATACGTACGAATGAAGCCTTCATTAGTAGAATAAAAAAATATGTACATTGTTAAGCTGCTGAAGCACTCTTGTTCCCGGCGGCGCGTTATTTATTATTTTCCGTTGGAAATTCTTGAACCTAAAGGTAATTATAGTCGCATAGTTACCAGGGAACGCCCGGAACAACATTTTATCGCATATTCTGGCCGCAATTTAAGCCATTTCGAGCAAAACCATAGCACCGAGGATAAACGCGCTGTCATTTCAAGGATTTCAAACACGGAACTGTCATTTTATTATCGATTGTCATGAATTTCGGAAATTTTCCGAAAATGACAATTATTGACGTTCGTAAAGCCTACCTACGGTGGTCGGCGACGATTCTGTTCACTTCTGCGAGCCCATCTTACGGCACTTTAGGCAAAAACCGCGCGAGCTTTGCTAAAATTACGGCGATTTCGACCATTTCGACAGCGGCGAGCGGAGAACTGTCAGTTTGTTGAGCCCGTTGCCTGGCGACGGTACAGGCCCAAATAAAAAGGCATAAATTTAGTCAAATTTGGAATTTTTTTTTCGAAAACGGGGCAAAAAATCGTGCAAATCTCAAACCTAAGTGCTGTAGTTGTCAAAATTGTTGCCAAAATTCGCGCTTCTGGCGCCCAATTTCGCTTTTTCGAGGAGTAGACCTCTCCCCCGATCGGCCAAAATTTGTAAACTTCTCGGGGGGAATGTGTTAGCTTTTTAGTATATAAGGACTAGAAACGGGGCAGACCTAATAGGTCTGCGCATCGCCTAGACGGGTAGAACGCCGATCCGGGTAGATCGCCGATCCGGGTAGATCGCCGATCCGGGTAGATCGCCGATCCGGGTAGATCGCCGATCCGGGTAGATCGCCGATCCGGGTAGATCGCCGATCCGGGTAGATCGCCGATCCGGGTAGATCGCCGATCCGGGTAGATCGCCGATCAGGGTAGATCGCCGATCCGGGTCGATCGCCGATCCGGGTCGATCGCCGATCCGGGTCGATCGCCGATCCGGATAGATCGCAGATCGTCGTACTGGGCAAAGTCGCGCAAGCGCGACTTTGCCGTATACGGTGCTCGCAAAAATTGATTGTAAAAATATTTACAAAATAAGAGAACACAAATCTAAAACAACCAACCATCCAATATATATTATGAGTAAAAAGTTTCATATGGCCTTTTGCCTAAGAGAGAAAACCAATCTTTGCAAAAAGAAAAACAAATGTTGGACTATTTTTTTGTCAGGGAAAACCTTCAACCGTAGCCGGGGTTAAATATACAGGTATTCATTTTATTCTGGATATTTGATTATTTTTTCAATAGAACTATTTGAAATATACTTACATTTCTTAATTCTAAGATAAATTTCAAGAATTAAGAATCATTTCTTTTATAAAATGAATCATTTTTGAGTTATAAACGAGGATGTTATAAAAAAAACATTTTTTGTTATTTTGAACGAAACAAACATGTCTTTTTATAAAATGATGTTTTGTTAACGAAACAAGTTTTTAAACAGTACTCAAGAAACGTGTTTTAAACATGAAATAAAACATGTTTTAATTCACATACAAAAAAACAGAGAATAATAACATGTTTTAAATCACGCAATTATTTAATTTGTCAGCATTTTAATCGGCGTCTTTTCATTCCTTATTTTACTTGCTACAACTGATATTGTATTACTATATTTTCAGAAAAACAACAAAAACTGTTCAAATTTCGGTAGTTTTAAACACGTTTAAAACACAACACAACCAACTGTTTAAACATGTTTAAATCAAAATATTTGTTTTAAAACATGTTTAAAACACTATTTTAAAAGAAACTGTTTTAAACATAACAACCGTTGGTTATAAACAATTAATCAAAATTTGTCAGAAGTACCGGAACAAACGTAAAGAATTTGTAAAAATTTTCTAGCAAAATGTTTTTTTGATTTACACAGGCTATCAGCTAAATATATTTTTAATATATAGAGTGAAACGTGGTAACATTTTTTTTTCTAATTCCCCTGTATATTTTTCAATTTTTTAATTCTAAGATCAATTCCAACAACTTTTTGTAGAAATCATTTTTTTTATAAAACATATTTTTTGAAGCAATTAATCAAAACTCATGAAATTATATTTTAACCAAAGGAATAGAAAACAAGAGAAAAGTAACAAAACAATTAAAGAGAATTAAATTAAAAATGAAAACTGCCAAATTAAAATAAATTTGTATGTATGTGTTTTCCTTATTCTTAATTAGAAGTTCAGGTGTTTTGCTCATAATTAAAAAATAACGCTGTTTATTAAAAAATGATCCCTACAAAACTTTCTTAGAATTAATATTAAAATTAAGAAAAATAAAAATATACAGGGTGCTTTAGAAAAAGAAAAGGTAAAACATTTTCATTATAACAACCATATTAAAAGTATATTTATACAATAGCTTGTTTAAAACAAAAAAACTTGGGTTTAAATTTTTTTAAATTGTTTGTGCATTCCGATAATTTTGACTAACCCAGTATATTTGTATTTTCAGCCAGACCAAAAAAGCCACTATGTAACACTTATTAAAAGGACATCGGACAATGTTACTTCAAAAAATACAAAATCAAGAATAGATTACTCAATTGCCACTGTTAAATTAAAGATAGAAGAACTGTCAACTTGATAGTGATGCATGTATTGTACTTAAGATTAATGTCAGAATGACAACGCATAGGTTATAAAAGAACAATTTACAAATCTAACAAAAATATGTTTGGTTGCACATGTAGTGTACGACTTTTTTTTTGGCGCGCATAGTACATACATTAAAATGTAAAAAAGTGCATTATTTTTGCCTCGAAACGGAAAAATGTTAGTGAATTTTTGTATGTATCTACCTTAGGGCTGTCAGGCATCCCGATTCTGGCGGGACATCCCGATTTTACATTACTTTGTCCCGCGTCCCGCTTAGCTCTTAGGCGGGACGCCAAAATCCCGATTTTCTGTTCCTCAAAGATTGATTTACAGTTTTTACGCCGATCCAGTCAAGTTTTGTTCAATGAGCATTATATAAGTTTATGGCGTAGCTTCGGTTTACACCATTTTACTATAGATGGCGCTATGGTTTACGTCATGTGATTATAAGATTTTTGCTTAGTCATGCAGATGCTTAGTCTGGAAGTTTGTATTTTAAAGGTGTATGATTACTGATAAAGTTTAATGTTAAATGTTAGTGGAAGCGTTCATTTTTTTTAAACCAATCCACAACAATGTCCCGCTTTTTATTTTCGAAAACCTGACAACCCTAACATTGCTGTGTGTTAGAACGCAATAGAATGATTATGATACATCTGCTTTACAAATTAAATGCGCCCAGCGAAAAAGTACGTCTTTTCTTAGAATGACATTTCTAACGTTTCTAACCTCTAATACTGAACGTAAATATTGAACGTGACCGCATGTTAGCAAAATGTTTTCGTTGAAAGGTAAGCCGCTTAATAAAAAATCTATGGTGATGGTTATTTAATTAGTAAAGATAATAGCAATATTAATTTAATTTCTATAATATCCGCCTCGGTAGGCAACGTATTTACAGTGATCTATGTTCGGTTGCCTATGCACAACAGTCGAGCTGAGCGATATGCAAAAATCTTGGTTCATACACTTATAAGCGATGAGTAATTTGCAGCATCGTGATATCGACTATAATTGAATACATATTAAAGAACTGTCAATTTGACAAATAGAGAAGCCAGGATTACGTGATGTAAAAATGAGTTCTTTTTTTTGACGAACGTAGTATTTCCTGAAAAGATGGTTAATCGACGGAGTATTTCCTTTTTCTTTAATCGTCAAAATCAGAATTAAACTGCTAATTTAATTACCAATATCAAGCCTATAACGTTTAGCAGTTCCTTTTGCTAATGCTTTAGCCCAAACAATTATTCGCAACAAATATAAGAATCGTGTATATATGGTTGCATATGAAGCAGTTATTACTTTTTTCCATATTGTGATTGGTGTTACAATTGCATAAATTGTGAGTTTCCGCAATTACTACAGTGATCTGTATTCAAATTATTACTACTAAAAAAATAACCAGACAACCATATAAATATTAAAATAAATAACATGTTGCTTTACCAACCAACTGGCTTTTGATGACAATATTATTGTTCTTGAAGGAAAGTAGTTTAAATCACTGTTTAGTATTATCCTTGATTATACCATAATATATAACCCAGGGTATTATCCTTACTTTTTGTATTAATTTACTACGCTATGCAATACAAGTGTATTTATTTACTGCAAGTTTTGGAATGATCGTAAAAAATCAGAATACATGCTGTATTAATTTCATGAGAAACATATCAAAGAATCTAAAATAGCAAGTTTTAAAAATTGATTGTGTTTATTTGATAAAGTTCCGTTGTAAAGATTGAATACAATTATAAAAACATTAGTGCTGATAAATATACTCAGAAGTTTATTAACAAAGGCCACAACAAAATAATACACAGTAATATTAAACTATAAATAATATTATAAAAATAGAAATAAAAAACAATGTATAGCAAAGGTAATTAAAATAAATAGAATAAATAGATGAATCCCTGTGAAAGTTGACGTTTTTTAAATTAAATGTCATTTTGAGTAAAAAGTTACATGTGGAGTTATTTTTTATAAGTTACAGTGGAATAATAAAACAACCTACAGTGTGGGCCAAAAAGTTGAAACCATATGGGAAATTTTTTTATTATTCATTTAAGAGAAGACTTTATTCTTCATAAAAGTTTCTGCGTGACATAAAACCAAAAATACAGTTATCAAACTTTATGTTTTATTAGCCATATACAGTCTGGTTCAGAAAATTTGCATTAATGATAAGAGTGACTTGCCTTTATTTTCATTATTACCGACAAATGTTATTTGGAAAAGTTAGTTAGGAGTAAAAATTATATTCAAATTTAAAATCACAACCACCTGCCATGAAAAAAAGAGAACGTCTTTTTTTTTTAATTTACACTCCTGTAATAAAATTTATTATGGCTTATATTGGACTCTTATTGATGTATTTTTTGAGAATAAAGGTATTTTTTTCTTTAGCTGGTTATTTTGGTACGATATGTAATGAATTTTGAGAATTATCACAAAATTATTACTTTCTTGATGCAATATTGTGATTTTACCGTAAGATTCTAGTTTAGATATGATCCATATTTTCCATTATGTACATAATATGTAAATCACAACTGATTAGCTATTAAAAGTTATAAATAATTATCTGCAATATGCTTCGAAAACAACTGACAACAAATTAGACTCTAACAATTAATTTATGAACAGTTCACATGTTCAACAGAATCACGTAGGCAGCATGTGCGATGGCTATTTGTTTTGAGTTGTTATACTCAGCGCTTCATTAATAATATTAATCAAAATGAATTATTTAACCAAAGAGAAAATAGAAATTGTTTTGATTGTTGGTGAAAATTATAAGACACATAGAGTGTCGAGGGAATTGTTTAAACAAACTATGCTTTGTATTAAGAGAAGGGGGGCACGTGGAAATTTAATTTTATATTTTGATATTACTATTTGATGTTATTATTGTCATCTTTTTATACCATTATTATTATGATGATATTATTCTGTAAAATTATGAAAAAAAAATATTAGTTTTAGAATAAAGATTTTTTAGAGTTTAATTTGTCTTCAATTATGTTAGTAGCACATTGCAGATAATTATTAAGAACTTTTAATAACTAATCAGTTGTGGTTTACATATTCTGTACATATTGGAGATTATGGATTTTATCTAAATCACAATGTTACGGTACAATCCTAACGTCCGACAATAATTCACAGAACTTGTTAGGAGTCGTATCAAAATCACCAGTTAAAAAAAAACTATTCTCAAAAAATACATCAATAAGAGTTCAATAGAATTAATATCAGCCATAATAAATTTTATTACAGGAGTAAAAATAAAAAAAAGTTCAAGATAGGTGGCTGTGATTTCAAATTTGAATATAATTTTTACTTCTAACCAACTTTTCCAAATAACATTTGACGGTAATAAGGAAAATGCAGGCACTTTACTCTTATTATTACTTCATATTTTCTGAACCATCCTGTATACGGCTAATAGAACTTAAAGTTTGATAACTGCATTTTTGGTTTTAGGCCACGCAGAAACTTTTATGAAGAATACAATTTTCTGAGAAATGAATAATAAAAAAGATTCCCATACGGTTCCAGCTTTTTGACGCACACTGTATATGTCCAAAATGGGAAAACAAAAATAGAAGACAAACAATCATATTACAATTATGAAAAGTAAATAAAGAAGACAAATTAAAAAAGAAACTAATTGAATACAAAATTAAGAAAAACAAATAACTCGCAATAACTTTTTTTTTCAATTCCTTCAAAGTTACAGCTGTCTGAAATATTAACAAAATAATAAAACGTAAATATTACATTACATAAAAAAAAACCATATAAATCTACGTATAAAGATTTTTCTTAAGTAAGTACCACAGTGGCAAATTGCTATTCATTTTGTCTTAATAATAATAATATAATAATATTTATTAAACGATATACATCTCTTGTACAAAAATACAATCTAAAAAAACATATATATATCATCAGACCCAAGGTGCAATAACACTAAATATATATAAACATATTACATCTTCACTAATACATACCACAAAATAAAACAACAACAATCACACAATTAAACAACTAAACAACGTGTAGCCAAAATACAGCAAGCTCTGGTACAATGACACTGACCTAAACTGTCTGAAGGACATGAAGACATCCAGTCCCCGCCTATTACAATTGAGCAGTAACCTGTGCAAAGGCCCATTGCAAGCATAATTTGTTCTCGGAGCTCTGACACAAAAGAGATCAGGACTCCTCGTTCTCCGGCAAACATTGAAGTCGATCGATGCGAGGACTGACGGGCAGCTGTACACCCCATTTACTAATTTTTCCAGATCGGAGAGATTTCAAGCATGTTTTCCACGTCGTCCTATCTTGATCTTGCATTGGGCCACAGTTTTGATTCAGGATTCTTGTTGAACTGGCTACCTAATAAATTAGCAAAAAAATCAAATTAAAATAAAAACTAAAAGATGAATTGAATAAACAAAATCTCCATGATTTTTTTTGCTTTTTTAAATGTTCTGAGTAAAAAGTTTCATATAATATTTTGTTAGAAAAGTTTGAAATATTAGCAAAACAGAGGAAAATAGAAAATGAAAATTCACATCAAACGATGCAAAAGCGAAGGCAACATAAAAATATGGAAACAATAAAAATCCATAAATAAACTTTCAACGGAACTTTCTTACTGAGTAAAAAAGGAGCATATGGAGTTGTATTTTCGTTCAAATTTCCAAAACACGTTGAACATCAGAACAATTAAATTTAATTTTTTAAATTAAATTTAATTAAATTTGTTCTACGTACCGGTAAGTACAGAAGTACGAAAGATCGTGCGTCTTAGCCAGAGAGGACGTACATAAATTCCAGAAGCAAATCCCGCAGAATAGCTACTTTCAGAACATATAAAATTTGCCACTTGATCGTTCTTTTTGTCAATTCCGGGATACATTTTGAACTTTGCCTTCGGGCGACTTCAGCAAAGGTTGTCGGAGCGTTGTGCCCGAATAAGGTTTTCGAACTGTCATCGTCACGGACACCGTTGACTTCTGAACTATCGCACTAACCGTGCACCAATCATAACGCACATAAACGTCTAATCGTGTAACTCGAATCTCCTTAACTTGTCGATCGTCTTCCGTTTTAAATATTGTCATCAAAACTCAGTCCCAACGGCAACATTTCACTAAAAACAATATTAATCAATTAATCAAGAATAATAATTAACGATAGAATACACGTCTATCTAGATAACGTACCTGTTGAATTATTTGGAAGCGTCGTCAACGAAAGGCAAAGAAAAACGTATGGCACCACCGTTGTTCGATATAGCCGACTTCTGTTTATTCAAACAGCTGATTGAGAATTCATCCGACAGCTACCCCAATTTCCAATTCTATCAGGCAATCGAAGAAAGCGCCTTTAGGCCAGTTCAATCAGACGTCAGTCCTATCGAGACATTATTCATCCGTTTCTTGACGGCGGCGAAAGGGACCCTATGCTTCCTGGCAAATTTACGTGACCCCATAACCAGTAATCACGCAGAAAACGCCACCATTCAGTGTGTAAGGCGCCATACTCAGTTGGTTCGGACCGAAGCGTATCCGAACTTAAATTTTAACCATATGAGCCCCCCAAATGTACTTACTACCCACTTATCTAAGTAGTTTATAACCGACTGCGTGTAGATTGTATTCAGAGAGAGATCACTTAGCTTATACTTCTGGTTTCTATGCAGCGAGACTTGAGAATGACACTTGATGTGTCGAAATCGATTGTCTCATAACATTTGATTAAACGACTACTGGTCCAGGCTTTCCTGTTATTGAAACCTGCCATCTTATTGGTTATTCTTCTTCTTCTTTGGTATATGGAGGCTATTGTTAGCAGTCCTAGCCAATGTAGATAAATATTTATATGCCGTGTATGCGGCCTTACATCTTGCATGTTTATCTCCTTCTTCTTCTTCTATTGTGCGGGGCAATAAATAGGATTCGAGCCAATACAGGCTCCTTTCTGACACCAGTCACACTCTTTTAATATAATTTAGAACTAAAAAATAAAAACCAGAAAGTTCTCCCAATCTTGCAAGGTTATGTTAAATATCGATTGTTCTGACAGATCGGCATCGCTACCAACTTATTTGCCTAGGGACTTTTCATCTAAACACACGGATCTATGTATCGTCGTTCGAATATAAATACCGCGATGAAAGTCATCAATTCAGGCTTTCTAAAAGTGACTCTCTCCGTTAAATATAAAATACATCACTTGGATACTCTCTCGAAATATGTAGTTGTTTTCTTGCGGCATAATTTGACGTACTAAGTTCACTTTGAAGCACTTTGAAGGGCAAAGGCGACTAACGGTCCAACCTTTGACCCAAAGCAATGATTTCAAACAGGTTACGATTTAAAAACGCCCCGTAAGCGGTAATCGGACTGAAATTTACAGGTTTATGTTCCATTTACCGCCAATTAGGGGCTACAGTTTCTGTCGTCGATATAGTTACTTAGGGACGTTCCCGACCCGTTTATTTTTTTCGTATATGCTCTCGGAGCCAAGTTGGGTAGAAATCTGAGGCCAGGAGAACTGTCAAAATGCAAATTTCGTCGAAACGTTAATTTTCACGCAATAAATACCTCTTACAGTGCCCCGCTGGCACTTTTCAGCCCAGATCGCTTTGATATAGGCGCGGATATGGGCAGAGAGAACGGTCGCTCGTCGACGCGACCAAAAGGACGCGCCATTCGAGCCCCTAACGCAGAATTTGCCCGAAAATGACAATTATTGACGTTCGCAAAGCTACTACGGTGGTCGGCGACGATTCTGTTCCCTTCTGCGAGCCCATCCTACGGCACTTTGGGAAAAAACCGCGCGCTTCGGTAAAATTACGGCGATTTCGACCATTTCGACAGCATTGAGCGGAGAACTGTCAGTTTGTTGAGTCGTTGCTTGGCGACGCGAGCCGGCCCGTACAGACCCAAATTAAAATTCATAAATTTACTCAAATTTGGAAATTTTTTTTCGAAAACTGGGCAAAAAATCGACGAAATCGACAACGTAAGCACTGTAGTTTTCAATCTAGTCGCCAAAATCGGCCTACTCGGTCCGGATTTTTGCTTCTTTCGAAAGCCTTTGCATTGCCAAGTTTCCAAATTTTTAGAAAACTCTCGTTCTGAGTGTGAGTCACGTTTAGTATATAGTAGGGATAGAAACGGGGCAGACCTAATAGGTCTGCGCATCGCCTAGACGGGTAGAACGCCGATCCGGGTAGATCGCCGATCCGGGTAGATCGCCGATCCGGGTAGATCGCCGATCCGGGTAGATCGCCGATCCGGGTAGATCGCCGATCCGGGTAGATCGCCGATCCGGGTAGATCGCCGATCCGGGTAGATCGCCGATCCGGGTAGATCGCCGATCCGGGTAGATCGCCGATCCGGGTAGATCGCCGATCCGGGTAGATCGCCGATCCGGATAGATCGCAGATCGTCGTACTGGGCAAAGTCGCGCAAGCGCGACTTTGCCGTATACGGTGCTCGCAAAAATTGATTGTAAAAATATTTACAAAATAAGAGAACACAAATCTAAAACAACCAACCATCCAATATATATTATGAGTAAAAAGTTTCATATGGCCTTTTGCCTAAGAGAGAAAACCAATCTTTGCAAAAAGAAAAACAAATGTTGGACTATTTTTTTGTCAGGGAAAACCTTCAACCGTAGCCGGGGTTAAATATACAGGTATTCATTTTATTCTGGATATTTGATTATTTTTTCAATAGAACTATTTGAAATATACTTACATTTCTTAATTCTAAGATAAATTTCAAGAATTAAGAATCATTTCTTTTATAAAATGAATCATTTTTGAGTTATAAACGAGGATGTTATAAAAAAAACATTTTTTGTTATTTTGAACGAAACAAACATGTCTTTTTATAAAATGATGTTTTGTTAACGAAACAAGTTTTTAAACAGTACTCAAGAAACGTGTTTTAAACATGAAATAAAACATGTTTTAATTCACATACAAAAAAACAGAGAATAATAACATGTTTTAAATCACGCAATTATTTAATTTGTCAGCATTTTAATCGGCGTCTTTTCATTCCTTATTTTACTTGCTACAACTGATATTGTATTACTATATTTTCAGAAAAACAACAAAAACTGTTCAAATTTCGGTAGTTTTAAACACGTTTAAAACACAACACAACCAACTGTTTAAACATGTTTAAATCAAAATATTTGTTTTAAAACATGTTTAAAACACTATTTTAAAAGAAACTGTTTTAAACATAACAACCGTTGGTTATAAACAATTAATCAAAATTTGTCAGAAGTACCGGAACAAACGTAAAGAATTTGTAAAAATTTTCTAGCAAAATGTTTTTTTGATTTACACAGGCTATCAGCTAAATATATTTTTAATATATAGAGTGAAACGTGGTAACATTTTTTTTTCTAATTCCCCTGTATATTTTTCAATTTTTTAATTCTAAGATCAATTCCAAGAACTTTTTGTAGAAATCATTTTTTTTATAAAACATATTTTTTGAAGCAATTAATCAAAACTCATGAAATTATATTTTAACCAAAGGAATAGAAAACAAGAGAAAAGTAACAAAACAATTAAAGAGAATTAAATTAAAAATTAAAACTGCCAAATTAAAATAAATTTGTATGTATGTGTTTTTCCTTATTCTTAATTAGAAGTTCAGGTGTTTTGCTCATAATTAAAAAATAACGCTGTTTATTAAAAAATGATCCCTACAAAACTTTCTTAGAATTAATATTAAAATTAAGAAAAATAAAAATATACAGGGTGCTTTAGAAAAAGAAAAGGTAAAACATTTTCATTATAACAACCATATTAAAAGTATATTTATACAATAGCTTGTTTAAAACAAAAAAACTTGGGTTTAAATTTTTTTTAAATTGTTTGTGCATTCCGATAATTTTGACTAACTCAGTATATTTGTATTTTCAGCCAGACCAAAAAAGCCACTATGTAACACTTATTAAAAGGACATCGGACAATGTTACTTCAAAAAATACAAAATCAAGAATAGATTACTCAATTGCCACTGTTAAATTAAAGATAGAAGAACTGTCAACTTGATAGTGATGCATGTATTGTACTTAAGATTAATGTCAGAATGACAACGCATAGGTTATAAAAGAACAATTTACAAATCTAACAAAAATATGTTTGGTTGCACATGTAGTGTACGACTTTTTTTTTGGCGCGCATAGTACATACATTATAATGTAAAAAAGTGCATTATTTTTGCCTCGAAACGGAAAAATGTTAGTGAATTTTTGTATGTATCTACCTTAGGGCTGTCAGGCATCCCGATTCTGGCGGGACATCCCGATTTTATATTACTTTGTCCCGCGTCCCGCTTAGCTCTTAGGCGGGACGCCAAAATCCCGATTTTCTGTTCCTCAAAGATTGATTTACAGTTTTTACGCCGATCCAGTCAAGTTTTGTTCAATGAGCATTATATAAGTTTATGGCGTAGCTTCGGTTTACACCATTTTACTATAGATGGCGCTATGGTTTACGTCATGTGATTATAAGATTTTTGCTTAGTCATGCAGATGCTTAGTCTGGAAGTTTGTATTTTAAAGGTGTATGATTACTGATAAAGTTTAATGTTAAATGTTAGTGGAAGCGTTCATTTTTTTTAAACCAATCCACAACAATGTCCCGCTTTTTATTTTCGAAAACCTGACAACCCTAAGATTGCTGTGTGTTAGAACGCAATAGAATGATTATGATACATCTGCTTTACAAATTAAATGCGCCCAGCGAAAAAGTACGTCTTTTCTTAGAATGACATTTCTAACGTTTCTAACCTCTAATACTGAACGTAAATATTGAACGTGACCGCATGTTAGCAAAATGTTTTCGTTGAAAGGTAAGCCGCTTAATAAAAAATCTATGGTGATGGTTATTTAAAGGTTATTTAATTAGTAAAGATAATAGCAATATTAATTTAATTTCTATAATACCCGCCTCGGTAGGCAACGTATTTACAGTGATCTATGTTCGGTTGCCTATGCACAACAGTCAAGCTGAGCGATATGCAAAAATCTTGGTTCATACACTTATAAGCGATGAGTAATTTGCAGCATCGTGATATCGACTATAATTGAATACATATTAAAGAACTGTCAATTTGACAAATAGAAAAGCCAGGATTACGTGATGTAAAAATGAGTTCTTTTTTTTGACGAACGTAGTATTTCCTGAAAAGATGGTTAATCGACGGAGTATTTCCTTTTTCTTTAATTGTCAAAATCAGAATTAAACTGCTAATTTAATTACCAATATCAAGCCTATAACGTTTAGCAGTTCCTTTTGCTAATGCTTTAGCCCAAACAATTATTCGCAACAAATATAAGAATCGTGTATATATGGTTGCATATGAAGCAGTTATTACTTTTTTCCATATTGTGATTGGTGTTACAATTGCATAAATTGTGAGTTTCCGCAATTACTACAGTGATCTGTATTCAAATTATTACTACTAAAAAAATAACCAGACAACCATATAAATATTAAAATAAATAACATGTTGCTTTACCAACCAACTGGCTTTTGATGACAATATTATTGTTCTTGAAGGAAAGTAGTTTAAATCACTGTTTAGTATTATCCTTGATTATACCATAATATATAACCCAGGGTATTATCCTTACTTTTTGTATTAATTTACTACGCTATGCAATACACTTTATTTATTTACTGCAAGTTTTGGAATGATCGTAAAAAATCAGAATACATGCTGTATTAATTTCATGAGAAACATATCTAAGAATCTAAAATAGCAAGTTTTCAAAATTGATTGTGTTTATTTGATAAAGTTCCGTTGTAAAGATTGAATACAATTATAAAAACATTAGTGCTGATAAATATACTCAGAAGTTTATTAACAAAGGCCACAACAAAATAATACACAGTAATATTAAACTATAAATAATATTATAAAAATAGAAATAAAAAACAATGTATAGCAAAGGTAATTAAAATAAATAGAATAAATAGATGAATCCCTGTGAAAGTTGACGTTTTTTAAATTAAATGTCATTTTGAGTAAAAAGTTACATGTGGAGTTATTTTTTATAAGTTACAGTGGAATAATAAAACAACCTACAGTGTGGGCCAAAAAGTTGAAACCATATGGGAAATTTTTTTATTATTCATTTAAGAGAAGATTTTATTCTTCATAAAAGTTTCTGCGTGACATAAAACCAAAAATACAGTTATCAAACTTTATGTTTTATTAGCCATATACAGTCTGGTTCAGAAAATTTGCATTAATGATAAGAGTGACTTGCCTTTATTTTCATTATTACCGACAAATGTTATTTGGAAAAGTTAGTTATGAGTAAAAATTATATTCAAATTTAAAATCACAACCACCTGCCATGAAAAAAAGAGAACGTCTTTTTTTTTTAATTTACACTCCTGTAATAAAATTTATTATGGCTTATATTGGACTCTTATTGATGTATTTTTTGAGAATAAAGTTATTTTTTTCTTTAGCTGGCTATTTTGGTACGATATGTAATGAATTTTGAGAATTATCACAAAATTATTACTTTCTTGATGCAATATTGTGATTTTACCGTAAGATTCTAGTTTAGATATGATCCATATTTTCCATTATGTACATAATATGTAAATCACAACTGATTAGCTATTAAAAGTTATAAATAATTATCTGCAATATGCTTCGAAAACAACTGACAACAAATTAGACTCTAACAATTAATTTATGAACAGTTCACATGTTCAACAGAATCACGTAGGCAGCATGTGCGATGGCTATTTGTTTTGAGTTGTTATACTCAGCGCTTCATTAATAATATTAATCAAAATGAATTATTTAACCAAAGAGAAAATAGAAATTGTTTTGATTGTTGGTGAAAATTATAAGACACATAGAGTGTCGAGGGAATTGTTTAAACAAACTATGCTTTGTATTAAGAGAAGGGGGGCACGTGGAAATTTAATTTTATATTTTGATATTACTATTTGATGTTATTATTGTCATCTTTTTATACCATTATTATTATGATGATATTATTCTGTTTAATTTAGTCGATAATTTATTCCGCGACATAATGAACAATCAAAAACCAAACATATTTTTGTTAGATTTGTAAATTGTTCTTTTATAACCTATGCGTTGTCATTCTGACATTAATCTTAAGTACAATACATGCATCACTATCAAGTTGACAGTTCTTCTATCTTTAATTTAACAGTGGCAATTGAGTAATCTATTCTTGATTTTGTATTTTTTGAAGTAACATTGTCCGATGTCCTTTTAATAAGTGTTACATAGTGGCTTTTTTGGTCTGGCTGAAAATACAAATATACTGGGTTAGTCAAAATTATCGGAATGCACAAACAATTTAAAAAAAATTTAAACCCAAGTTTTTTTGTTTTAAACAAGCTATTGTATAAATATACTTTTAATATGGTTGTTATAATGAAAATGTTTTACCTTTTCTTTTTCTAAAGCACCCTGTATATTTTTATTTTTCTTAATTTTAATATTAATTCTAAGAAAGTTTTGTAGGGATCATTTTTTAATAAACAGCGTTATTTTTTAATTATGAGCAAAACACCTGAACTTCTAATTAAGAATAAGGAAAAACACATACATACAAATTTATTTTAATTTGGCAGTTTTCATTTTTAATTTAATTCTCTTTAATTGTTTTGTTACTTTTCTCGGTGCACCAACTTTGAGAATGAGTATATGCGGTGGCATACCGGAAGGGGTCACCGAATTTAGGTATTCCGTTGAACAATTAGCTTTTTCTTGATCAGTATCCGCTTCAATTGAATCTGTGCTGAAATAAGTTTTATTTTCACCCAATGATCTTCTAATATTTGATTGTTAATTATTTCGCAATCGTCATTTTTTGGACATAGAATGATTTTAGATTCGGCGGAATTAAGAAAGGAGCACGTTTCGATATTGCCATAGATGGCTTCAACAATGTCCGCCACAACAAAACTACTCGGAACTAATATTGAATTTTGGGGTAAATTGAGCTCAGGATCTACTCGTAATTCGCTATTCCCCAATTGCAACAACCAATCGGTAAATTGTTGTTCGCTACTGTGCGCTCGCATACTTTGCCTAAGTTGAAAGTGTTCAAAAGCTGGCCACACAGATGCATTAACGACGTATGATTCGACAATTAAAACATTGCCTAAAATCACCCCATACCAAAACTACTTTTCCTCCGAACGGTTTTTGATTGTTCATTATGTCGCGGAATAAATTATCGACTAAATTAAAAGCATGCACAGTCGCCATAGTAATTTCATCCGAAATGATCAATTGGGCTTCTTGAGCCTCTGCGGATTCCATGGTTATGGAAGAAGTGCTATCCCGAGTTAAATTAAATGGTAACCGAAAGCGCGAATGCACCATTCGACCGTCTTCCAATTCCAGTCCCAATTCCAGTCCACGCCACAGCAATATTTTTAATTTTGCGAATGTTTGACGATCAGTTTCACTTTCTGAAAGTACAGCCCTCATAATATAATCCAAAATTCTACTTTGATTGTCATTAAATAAATTTTTTTTGCGTTGCAACTGCTCTTCAATTTTGTTATTCGTGTTTTCAACATCTGCAGCATTAAAGTTGTTTGAATCGTTCGATTCGGACAAAGGTGGCAAATTAAAAGAGCTATACTCGCAGCCGTTATACCTTATTGTATTTGAAATGTGACTTAGCGCCTTAATTATTGCTGTCTCAAGATCATCACCCCTACGAATAAAATCTTCGATCACGAACGGTTTAAATGTTACCCAAAGCTCCATGGTATTACGCACTTTGCGAAACGACAACAAAGTGGCAAACAGTTTTCTCATTTGCTTTGGCATTTTGAAAAGCGTTGCTTCTTTCAAACAGTTTCCCCAGTCTTCGTCATCAATTAATAGTTTCCTTGCCCGTGCAACATTTTCGAATGAAGTAAAAACTACCCCGTCAACGGTTCGAATTTCTTCGTATGATTTCGGTCCCCTAACGTGTAAAAGAAGTAACCGGAGGTAAAATAATTCCGTATTTTTCGGACTGATCGTGTATAGTCGCGATATAATTGGTAATGTTATTTTTCTAAGCGTCCATTCCTTTTTATAAGCATTAAATATATAAAATAATGGAATTTCTGAATATAAATACTTTGTTGCATAGGTATCCTCAAAATTTAATATCAGCCAAGCTTCAAACATAGAATGATTAACTGCTGCATTTTGTAATGCAGTATTTTCGTTCCCCTTGGAATATACGATAGATTTTAAAATTTTTAAATGAAACTGTAATCTATATATCGTATGCGACGAGTCGTGCAAAGGAAAACTAAATAGCCGCCAGCGTGCTTCCACGGCACTAACATATCTAAATTCAACATATTCAGTAACTTCATCATAATCTGCAACTTGTTTTTCTATTAATGCGCAATCATGACCTTTATATATATATATATATTTGTAAATGTACTTGACACTTTTGACTGACGTGCAAATCTCTACATTAATATGTGCTCTATACCGTTTCAGCGACCATGGATTGTACGGAACAACAAAACGATTGTCGACGTCAATGAAAGCATTTCCTCTCTTTAAATACATAACGTTACCGTTATCTTTACGTTTATATGTAGGATACGCATTAGAGCCGATAGTAGTGTTAGCAGCAAACAGTTTAGGAAAATGTTTTTTACATTTGCCGTCGTTTCCGATACATACAGGGCGAATTGTATTGCTTTTATTATTGTTGATATTGATACACGTACTGTGTATCATATGTAATTTTACGCAGTCGAATAGATCATTGACTTCGTTTGCGTCGGGAAGTTCAGCACTAATAAACGCATCAATTCGTTCGCGGTCAGCAAATTGACTGTCTCGGGTGAGTGTAAGTAAAATATGAGCATGCGGAAGACCACGCTTTTGAAATTCAATTGTGTACACGAAAGCGATGCATCTTCCTAAAACGTGATACACAGTTAAATCTTTTAAGAGCGAACAAAATTTTCGTTTAAATACCCTGCATATCAAATCAACCCTATTGTATTTGTTTTCCCAACTATTAATATTAGATAGAATTTCAGGCCACTTTGGGTTACATGTAAATGTAATAAACAGATCGGGGCGTCCGTACTTTGACACTATGGCCATAGCATCCTGAAAATGTTGTTGCATTACTCTTGGACTGCCGACAAATGATGACGGTAGTATTATTGCACGGCCAACATTTTCACACTCACCATCTGCACCTTGTCGAACTCTTTGTAAATAATCCATTAATCCTTCGTAATTGTCAGCTCGTAGTTTTGGCTGATTTAATTTAAGAAATAATAACCGATCTGATTCTATGATACAGTAGCTGTGTACGATGTACTGTTGACTAAGTCGCCCGGAATTTATGAGTGGATTAAAAGTATTTCGAAGGGCTAATAAGCGATAAATGATAAACTCTAATCTACTGACGCGTGCCCTTTTTAAACCTTTAGACTTAGTAAATTGTATATCAGTTTGCCAACCTAATTCGCCATTTGAAAAAAGCAACGGGAAACATAAAGGATCTAAAGCGGGATTTGCAATGTTCAACTTTTTAAGGGCAGTCGGATTTTCTCGTAAAAACAGACGCAAGTCATTAAATTTTTTCACCTTCAATGCCTTCGTACGCTACCCGAGACTTCTGCATGTTTTTCCGGAACATTGTAACGTCGTCTATCGAAATTTTGATGTTCGAAAATTTTTAAATATATCGTAGGGGCGTACTTTTTCTTTTCAGCCTCTGGCAAACCGCGTGCTTCTAACTTTTGTCGCTCTAATTCTTCGACATCTTTCAAATGCATATACTCTTTGGCATATGGATTGATTTCACGCAATTCTTTTTCAATTTCACAAATTATTAACGCACAACCTCCTGTCCGCAATCGCTTCGAACGATGCGAAAATGACTCGTCGGCCCCTAGAAAAAATAATTGTCCGTATTTCGGTTGGTCTAATTTTGGAATGATGTCGCGAACTGCATAATAGATGAGACCCTCGACAATGTAAATACTGGAAAAATTGGCGCCCGGCGGATGGAAAGGTTTAACTGTGAAACATGCAAAGGCAAACATGTTATTATAAATCATTATGTCACGATTAAACCGTTTTGAGAAAGCTTTTACTTTGTATTTGCCGTCAGCACCAGTTATAAGTTCTTTTAGGTATGCATTGAATACAAGTTCGGGTAGTTTTATTAGACCTTGCCGACAGCAGCGCATGTTTTCGCCGTTAAAGAACCACGCATTGCAATGTTCGCAAACTTCAATTAGAGGTCCGATATCATGAATACGAACTGTATCTTTACCTACAGTAGAAGCACAGTTTAATGCAATCGGTACTTCTGTTTGTTGTTCAACTATAGAATGTCTATCTGAAAGCGCTGATGCATTTCTATGTTCGAGAATGATATTATTATCTTGGGCAACGTTTATTTGTACAACCACTCCGTCGCTATGAGGTAATTTATTAATTATAGTACTTGTTTCAGTTATCCTAACTCCCGTTAGGTTATATTGATTTGCAGTTTGATCACGGCAAGCTCGCGCAATATATAAATTATCAATTATTCTTTGATGTAACATTTCAATGCTATAAAAAGTAATAACGCAAGCCAGTCCGTTAGCACAAGGCGAACCGCGTTCATCTCGAGAATGAGAATCGAAATAAAAATACCTATTTTTGTTTTTTAATATTGCTACTGATTGGCTGTTAGTCGTTAATACTCCGCAATCATGTATCATGAATAAGTTTGTCATTCCGGCCAATAGGCAAGGAAATGCGTCATTGTCTTTGTTAAGCAAAGAGCCATAAGCATCTTCGTGAACGGCAAATTGTACATGTTTACCGAAAATCTCAATTTCATTAAATAATTCAATCGTAGCCGAGTGAGCAATGGTTTGATTTGGAATATTTAATCGCAAACGTTGCGTGCAACTTTTTTGATATAAAACGTCGCCAGCAAGCAAAATGTTATCCATAGTAGTCGTACTCCAAGCTGTAATATCGCTTAATAATGAAGCTACACATGCAGTCGCAGCATTTGCTGTACACTGATGACCACGCGTCCTTACGCCAAATTTTCTGTCAGCTTGATTAAATGACCCGCGAACTATAATTATTTCTTTAGAAATATGATTGACATTGTCATCGCTGTTGACGGTAACTGATAATTTTGGAATTTTTGCAGCTTTAAGAATCGCCGATTGATTAACATGCTCGGAACAAATATTTTTTGGTTTCTCCACAGTAGGTATTTCAATTATATGCCCTATCGATACGGCCGTTAAATTGTATACATTCTGGTTTTCATCAGAACTGTCTCGAACGTATAAATTGTGAATAAAATTGAAAATTCCCACAAATTAAATTAAAATTTGCATAAAAAATGTGAAATAAATTTCAATTATTTTGCAGCATTGTCACGCAGATGTCGCGAATCTAAAATTCTTCTATTTATTTAATTATTTTTATTTATTTAATAGTTAAGAGATTTCATTTCATTTCAGAGTAATTAAATTATATTTCATAAATGATTCTGTCATTCTAATCAATAGGCAAGAAAATGCATTATTGTCATTGTCAAGCAAAGAATCATAAGTATCTTTTAAAATAGCATATTGTAAGCGTTTATCAAATATTAATGATAAATAAATGAGTAAATTTATCTATTTCTTGGATATGATCGAATTTTCAAACTATTATAAAATTTCTGTCAGTTCATATTTATTTTTACATATCATTTATTCATGTATGCATTTTGGGTTAATTATGTCACACGAAAAACATTCGCTAATCATTTTTTGCAGAAGAGACATCATATTAAGGCAGTTAAAACAAAAATATTGCACAATGCTAATCAACTTATTTTAAGCATAATTACATATTCAGGATTATCCAAAAAAAAAAATAATAAATTAAGAAAATAGCCGAGATAATTGGCCAAAAATGAAAAGTTTCAAAATAATACTAAAACAATACAATATAGGACTTTCTATTACATAAAAACAATTTGATTTTTAATGTTTAAAATTGATAAAAGATTTACTCTATATATGTATATATTATTGGCGATTATGATTATCGAAGGAAATACAATATTTTCCAGAACACTTTATTGTGCTGATTAGAGAAGTATTATTATTTTTAGTATTTCTTTTTTTGCAACATAATAGTAACAACGTACCATATCTCATAAGTAAATGAGTGCCTTGTACATACCATATGTTGATTTATTGATTTCTTTTTATAATATAAATATTTATTTTTTGCCATTCTAAATTCCTTAATTGCTGCTATTTTTGTGTTGCCAAAACATAATTAATCCTCGTTTATGCAATTTATGTCCGATAAAAATTACCATACATCATATGCCTAGTTCTTCTATCGAGCCGGATATTTTCTGTTCACAAAGATTGCATTGTTTCATGAAAATCAATTGGCCGGTTGTTTCCTTCTTCGAATTCCTTAATCGCTGTCATTTTCGTGTTCCCAAGACGTATTTATTCCTCGGATAAGAAAATGATGTCTGCAAAAAATTGTCGTACATCGTCTGGTCCTAATGCTTTAATTTTTTTCGATTTGCAGCACCCTACATATAATAAAAAATTTTATTGATCTTGTACAGACAGCTCAACAACTCATGTATTATGTCTTAAAACATTAAAAACTTTTAACTTTTTGCGCATGTAAACTAAATTGGTGATATACCTCACAGTGATAGAGATCCAATGCACACCGTCGGGGGCCTTTAACTCGTATACTTTATCATAAAAAACTGCAAATCACACACAACATCGATATTTTGCCATATTTGCTACAAAATGACATTGCAATGCCCAGCCAGCATGACTGCATCAATTGAATACGGAACTGTCACAATCGGATGACTTCTCGAGAGTGTTGTGAATCCTTCTAACTTTTAATGTTTCCTTCTTCGAATTCCTTAATCGCTGCCAGATTCGTGTTCGCAAGACGTAGTTGTTCCTCGGACGAGGAAGTGATGCCTGACAAAGATTGTCATACATCGTCTATTCCTATTGCCATAATTTCTTTTGACCGACCTTGCAACACCCTACCAATAATAGAAAATGATAAGTAAAGAAAATATTTAATTTGGATGATTTCAGTCCCACAAAAATTTTCAAATAAAGTTATTTTGTTAGAAAAATTTGAAATATTAGCAAAACACAAACGAAAAAAAAAAAATGAAATTTCATATCAAACGATGCGAAAGCAAAACCAAAATAAAAATATGAAAACCATAAAAATAATAAATTGAAGAAGAAACAAATAAATCCATATATAAACAGCTTTCAACTAAACCTTTTAAACCCAATAAAAAAGAGTCAAATGATTCAAATAATTAATATTGCCTACATACCATGACCTACGTGCTGCAGATCTGTATTCGTTCAACGTCCTGGTAAGTACGGTAGTATGTAAGATGGCGCGTCTGAGCCGGAGAGGATGTAGAAAAAAGCCAGAAGCGAACCTCATAGAATAGCTACTTTCAAAACAAATTCCTTCGTGCGACTTCCTCCCTTCCGGAGCGGTTACCGTGAGCGTTGCGCCTGAAGAAGGTCTCCGAACTGTCATCGTCAATCGACACGATCAACTCTAACCAATTTTCTAACTTTGATGCGCATAAATGGTTCCTCTTCGATTAGGTCCTTCCACCAGAATACATTCCACTCCGCCGTCACTTTCCGCACCTCCAAACACCCAACGGCCATCTCGATATCGTCTACGATGGTACTTTCGACGATGAAAGAACTTGCTCTCGTCGATTTCCACAAAAAGCTACGGCAAAACCTACACCAATCGATTACCGTGTGAGTAGAATCTGGTTCAAGTCTTTACCTCGTGGGCAATATTAATTATTTGAATCGTTTGACTCTTTGAAAAGAAAGGAATTGGCCTAACTGAGCGCAGCTTGCGGCATGTTCGGCACTTCCACGTATGCCCATCGGAATTTTGGACCCGCGCCGCGTAATGAAAGCCATGGGAACCTAAAATTAAGTATTTCGTTAATCAGATTTAGCACACATTCTTTATTTATACGCCGGCAATACCTGTCAATCAATGGAGAGCAGCGTGTTCCCAATTAGATATCTTCGCGCCCACCACGACGGACGTCGTGCTTGCACAATGCACATCCATTTAAATAAACAAATCAAAATCCACAGGTTATCTTAGCTTAAAGATGATACACCAACGCTAAGCAGCAAACATAACGAAAGAAAAAATCGATAATTGTCAAGCGGCCTTGTCCGGGACGCATGCGCAAATGGTAGGACTTGGCACGCGCGAATATGGTTGTCTGCTCCGATAGGTATCGTTTGAAATTTGCATATATGTATTAGATATTTAATCGATATTAGCGTAAGTTTTGACTAACATGTCGTCGCCGAAGAAGGAAATGGGACCCCGGGTGCGATCCTATGGCGCCGGGGCGCCGATATACTTACGATTTAATTATTTATGCGTGCTTTGACGGCGCGGCGGCGAAGAAAATTTGGGCCGAAATCTCAGGCCGGGAGAACTGTCAAAAAACAAATTACCTCAAAACGTTAATTTTCACGCAATAAATACCTCTTAAAGCGCCCGCTGGCGCTTTTCAGCCCCGATAGCATTAAAAGTCGCCGACATTGGCATAGAGGGGCGGTCCTTTGTCGACGCGACCAAGATAACGCGCCTATCGGGCCCCTAGCGCGGCTATTTCTCGAAACTGACATTATTAGCGTTCCTTAAGCTACCTGCGACGGCCGGCGACGATTTCTTTACCATCTGTGAGCCTATTTTACGACATTTTGGGCGAAAACTTTGCGCCATCGCTAGACTCGCAGCCATTTCGACGGCGTCGAGCGGAGAACTGTCAGTTTGTTGAGTGGTTGCTTGGCGACGCGAGCCGGCCGGTACAGACCCAAATAAAAATTCATAAATTTAGGCAAATTTGGAATTTTTTTTTCGAAAACTGGGCAAAAAATCGACGAAATCGACAACGTAAGCACCGTAGTTTTCAATCTAGTCGCCAAAATCGGCCTACTCGGTCCGGATTTTTGCTTCTTTCGAAAGCCTTTGCATTGCCAAGTTTCAATATGTTTCTAAAACTCTTGTTTTGAGTGTGAGTCACGTTTAGTATATAGTAGGGATAGGGATAGATAATATAATAAAATATACAGGTCGTTCTATTTAAAAAAATGTTCACACTTTCCGTCACACCTAAATGCACCACCCTGTATAAATGAAAATAATTTTACGTTATAGAAAATGGCGAGTCAAACAACTTTTGTATAAAATATTTTTTTCTTTCTCAAACGATTTAGTAACTATCGACCGCCGGGATACTAATAACTCACCCTGTATATATATATATATATAAATGAATCAATAAGTTCTTGGGAGAAGGGTCAAATTAAATATAAAAGAATATAATTAAATTATATATATATGTAGTTGAATGGAAATAATGACCGACTTAGTTTGGAATCAAAAACGTATGTGATATAGCGGGAAATTTGGTCAGTTGGGCGATGTAAACGACACTCCTTTAGTCTCCGTTCAAATTTTCGTCTTTATTAAAGACTTCTTCTTTTATATTATTATATATATATATATATATATAGAAAGTCGGTTAAATGGGCTATATTTCTGTGCTTTTTCATAATCTGGTCAGAAAACAGTTGAATTCCAAATGGTTTCCAAGCTATTTTGGAAAAACCAAAAAAAATTTATTTTTAATAAAATTATGGTCATAACTTCTTTATTTGTGATCCCATCAAAAAAGCGTTTTGACATTATAAAGGCACTTTCTGTCCAAAATTTGATTATGTCCGCTTAAATTTTTTTCGCCTATGAATTCGTCAGAAACAAACAAAAGATTAGGTTTTCTTATGGATGCCATATTGGTTTTATACATTTTCGGGGTCACAATTTTTTTTGGGTGATTTGATATGCTACATGCCATATTTAGAAAACAATAAGCTGAAAAAAATAATTTTTTTAATATCTGATCATCGCCTGGTGCCATGAAAAAAACACATTTAGGTGACAGTATTTATGTGCCCATAGTCAAGTGACAGTCAATTTTGGAATGTATTTATTTGTGTTAACTACACAACATTAAAAAGTAACAACATTTTAACAAACTAATAATGTTTTCAAAAATTCGCCATATTCATGGAGGCATTTTTCACAGCATTCCGTAATACGGTGGCCTAACCTAGGGTTCTTCTGTCAATCGAATTGAAAGAGGCGATGACAGAGTCACGTAACTCCCCGATGTTTTCAAAATTATAAACACCATACACCTTATTTTTTAAGTTACCCGATAGATAAAAATCACAAGGGGTAAGATCCTGCGATCTTGCTGCCATGATACTTCTGCATAGGTAGCAATTACTCTCCGTTCAAGTCTTATATCTAAATAGATCCTCACAATTCGGGATTATGTGCAGGTGCTCGGTCTTGTTGGAACCTCATACCTTGTCGTAAGGACATTCTTTCTTCCACGTCCTCAGAGAGCAATTGCAGATACCTCTCCGAAGTTAAATTTGTGTTATAAAAAATTGGTCCAATTAATCGGTTGGGCAGTATACCGCACCATACATTAAAACAAAACCGCATCTGATTATGGCGCGGTACAAAAAGGTGCTGATTTTCGCGTGCCCAGTAGTGCGTCTTCTTTCGGTTAAAAATACCGCAGTTAGAAAAATATGTTTCATCGGACCATAATATTTTTTTTTATAAAATTCTGGGTTGTCACCAATTTTGTTCAAAAACCATTGACAAAATGTTCTTTGCCTAATCAAGTCTCCGGGGAATAAGTTTTGTAATAACCTGTTCTCCTGTCCCCTGTTGTTGGTTTCCTTGCTGATTAAGCCCATTTCTATTTCTTCTAATGATTGTCATCGAGAAAGCACCATATTCCTTGAAATTTACATCAAGGTTAATAAACATCTTTAGATTTGGTTGCCGCCGTTCTGGGAAGTTAGCAAAGTAATGGTCTTGTGCCCGTCTAACATGTTTGTTGCAGGTGATGTAAAGGATGAAGGTGTCATACTTTGCCTGATTTGTAAATTCGGTGGCCATTTTGTGTCAATTAACAATGTAATTAACCACGTATATGCTGGTCCTGCTACTAAAATTAGTTTTACTAGACATATGGGTAGATATCACATTGTTTCAAAAAATTTCTTCCATGGCATCATGAGATTTTCAGCAATTCTCGAAGTGTACAATTTTCAGTCAATTCTATTGTCTTATTGTATTAAAAATATGGCATATGGCATACCAAATTACTCAGAAAAAATGCCGGATCCAAAAACGTATAAAACCAATATGGCGTCCATAAGAAAAACAAAAGTTTCGTTTGTTTTTGACGAACTACTTTGGCTTATATATATATATATATATATATACAGTGTGTCCCACTTAAGAGTGTAACACCTTCATATCTTTTTTATTTTTAGTCCAATTTTAGTAATTTTTTCTCTCAAATATAGAATACATATTGCTCTATTTACTGCCAAAAAACCAATTGTCTTCTTAAAATGCAAAGCACCTTGTGATGGCAAAATAAATGGCAAAAATCAAGAAATCACTTAGGGATTTTTTTATCGAAAAATTTTACTAGTAATAATTGTTCAAAATTGCCCAAAGACCCTAAATCCAAAATTTCATGAAAATTAAAAAATATTGAAATTGTCATCAAAAATAAGTCCGTAAACATTATTTGCATAGGCAGCTGCCCTTAAAAAGTGTGCTGTGGAAACTTTGTTTGAAAAAAAACCTGAACTGTCAAAGTGCTTCAGCTGCTTACCTTGCTGATCGCGCATTATCACCGACTAAACTTATTATTTTCACCTTTTCGGCAAGTATAAGCATTATTATTCAGACAATAATTAAATACAACAAAGCACTTTGACAGTTCGGGTTTTATTTCAAACAAAATTTCATAGCACACTTTTTTTAAGCGCAACTGCCTATGCAAATAATATTTACGGACTTAAAATTATTTTTGAAGAAAATCTCAATATTTTTTAATTTTCATGAAATTTTGGATTTAGGGTTTTTGGGCAATTCTGAACAATTATTACTAGTAAAATTTTTCAATAAAAAAATCCCTAAAGTGATTACTTGATTTTTGCCATTTATTTTGCCATCACAAGGTGCTTTGCATTTAAAGAAGGCAATTGGTTTTTTTGGCAGTAAATAGAGCAATATGTGTTTTATATTTGAAAGAAAAAATTACTAAAATTGGACTGAAGAAAAAAAAGATATGAAGGTGTTACACTCTTAAGTGGGACACACTGTATATATATATATGTATAACAAAAATTTAACTTCGGAGAGGTATCTGCAATTGCTCTCTGAGGACGTGGAAGAAAGAATGTCCTTACGACAAGGTATGAAGTTCCAACAAGACGGAGCACCTGCACATAATCCCGAATTGTGAGGGTATACAGGGTGTCTCAACAGTGCGATCTCGGAGGATTGTGCGTCTGTTAATGAAGATATTTTAAAACTGATTTCACTCATCTATACAGAACGCCGAGGTGCACATTTTAAAATTATTAGCGTGTATACAGGGTGTTCCATAAGGTAGTACCAACCCAAACTTATGTTTTTTTAAATGGAACAACCTATATTTCGGCACAATTTTGAATTCTTCGCAAAATTTTACTAAAATGGAAAATAACATTACCTACCCTAAACTTTATACTTTTGGATTTATTGGCATTTTTATGAAAAAACAGCAGTCTAAGAAAAATTTCATATCTCAATACCTGTTTTTAATTTTATTGCGCACGCTTAGATTATGATTAAGTAAGCCGCGTTCTATTAGCGTGATTACCTACCATATCCAAATTGTGTACAGGGTGGTCATAATCTGCAACAAAATATAGCAAACAGTTTTTCCTAAGAAAGTTAATTTTTTTACATGGAACACCATGTATCTAATTATTTTTTTGAATTCTACGCATCGTTGTGCACGAAAAAGTACTAGCACACACCAGTGTTAAAATAAACAATTGCAGAGATAACTAACTATATATATATATATATATATATATATATATATATATATATATATATATATATATATATATATATATATATATATATATAAATATAATTGGTATGAAAATACAATTACAGGGTACTCAGGACGGAACGCAACGACCAGAAACGTCTTTTCATGGAAATGTGCCTAATTAATGATATAGAGGGTAATTGCATGAATACTAAAAAAGACATAGAAAATTTAAACAACACCTACACTTACCTTCTAAAACATGGTCCGGAGTAGTTAATATTTAGGAAGTAAAAATACCTGATTACCGTTTGGAACTGCCCCATAGTTTAATTAATTAACCCTAACCCACCACTTTCCAAATCAAGTTTCAAACGATTTCATGACAAACTGGCCCCACTTGCCGTTTGAATTTTTCCCTAGTGTCCTTTAGTGATAGAGAATCACACACGTTGGTACCTATTCATTCGTGTTGAACTGAGCACATGCCAAAAAAACCATATAACTTTTAGTTTGGTTAAAAATGGCCCAGTGAAGCATTGTGCAGGACAATTTCCGTCTTCGCTTAACCAAATTGTAGCGTAATAACACCTTATGTCGATTACTGTCTTAATTACATCTATAATACATTTTGTAAGTAATTTTAACACCTTTAGAATAAGTTCAGACTAACTGTTGTTTATAATCGTTTTAGTTCTCATGAAGATGCTAAAAATTATTAGCGAAATATCAGAATTAAAGTAAAGGCTTACTAAATAACAGCTCCTTTATTTGCAACACGACTTTCACCCTATTAAAACAATCTCCTATATATATATATATATATATATATATATATATATATATATAATACATACATAATACATAATATATATATATATATATAAATACGTAAAGGGGTAATTGTTTGGCTTATTTAATGACTAAAAATTCATATAAACATAGGTCCGCAAACGCTTCGTTCCCGACCTACAGGGTGTTGAAATTTCAAATTTTTTTTAGTTTTTTCTTTATAGCTCTTGTTTCCTAGTTTTAATTTTTAACAGTTGGTGGCGAATAAAATGTCAAAATAAATACAAACAAAAGGTTATTTAAATCAAGCCAAGGCATACTAGACCAATTATTTAAAAAATTTTAATTTCATCTACCGAAACACAGAAAAGCTTTTATTTTTTTTCTCGGTAACGGTGGTTAATACGAAAAAACTACAATAGATTAAAATGCTTTAGAACAAAACAAAAAATGCATTTTGTATTTTAGAATCCAGCAGCGGCGCACCGAAAAAAAGTTCATGGGGAGAAAACGGGGCATGACCCCTGAAAAGATATCTCCCTGTAGATTTTTAAAACCATTTGGTATGCCCAATGATGTAAATCCTACAGCGTAACCCATATTCCAAATTAGAGCTAAATATCTCAAAAACTACAAGAGCTATAAAGAAAAAACTACACAAAATCTTGAAATTTCAACACCCTGTAGATCGGCAACTAAGCGTTTGCGTTTGCGTATATATATATATATATATTGTTTAACTTTACTTTAGCCTTGTAGATAATATTAAAAAACACAAACAACTTTATTTCAAATTGTTTATTTTCTTGGGTACTGTAGGCTTGGGCACATTTAACACATTAAAACTTATAACTAAAAGTCACAAGATACAACACATTAAAAATTATTTGCTCTGACGTTTCGACACTATTTTTGTCTTGATCACATCTGTGATCAAGACTAACGAGAGACGCACTGTCTCAACAGTGCGATCTCGGAAGATTGTGCCGCTGTTAATGAAGATTTTTTAAAACTGATTTCACTCATCTATACAAAACGCCGAGGCGCACATTTTAAAATTATTAGCGTGTATCCAGGATGTTTGATAAGGTAGTACCAACCCAAACTTATGTTTTTTAAATGGAACAACCTATATTTCGGCACAATTTTTAATTCCTCGCAAAATTTTACGACAATGAAAAATAACACTACCTACCCTAAACTTTATACATTTTGATTTATTGGCATTTTTATGAAAACAACAGCAGTGCATATCTCAGTACCTGTTTTTAATTTTATTGCGCACGCTTAGATTATGATTAAGTAAGGCGCGTTCTATTAGCGTGATTACCTACCATATCCAAATTGTGTACTGGTCATAATCTGCAACAAAATATAGCAAACAGTTTTTCCTAAGAAACCTAATTTTTTTAAATGGAATACCATGTATCTAATTTTCTTTTAATTCTACGCATCGTTCTGCACAAAAAAGTACTAGCACACACCAGTGCTAAAATAAACAATTGCAGAGATAACTAATCTTCTTCACAAAAAAATTGATTTTTCTATCAATTAGAGGTTCTACACCGACATTAACCATTAAACCAGTTAAGTATTTACCTACATTTCTGTTTTCTCGCATGATTTCATCTTTTTTTTTAGTTAACTAAAACATTTGACCACATCTGCAATTTAATATTATAATTTCAAATAAAATTTCAGTTATACCCTGTAGGCTATGAAAAACTGTGCTAAACAAGTTATTAAGGTATAAAGTTGATATAAAGTTGTTGTTAAAGAGCAGGTGTTGTTTTCCTAATCTTAAAATAAAAGCAATTCATAACGAAACTCATTATCAAGCACTGTACATTTATTTTTCCATAAAGATTGATACTTTTGTTTTGCAAGAAATAGAAATTAATAACAGTAATTTTATGCAAATTTTTACGAAGAAGAGAATTTATTTCTGTAACGGTTTATTTTAGCACTAGTGTGGGCTACTACTTTTTAGTGCAGTACGCATTTTTGTTGCATTCGCCAAGAACCCACACCATGTCAATTACTTCCTCCTGAGAAAAGTTCGCCATATTTCCAAAAATTATGCAAATCTAACCTAACAATATCACCACCACTGATAGATACCATACTAACTTGTCTAGCACAGTTTTTCATAGCCTACAGGGTATAAGTAAAATTTTATTTCAAATTATAATATTAGATTGCAGATGTGGTCAAATGTGTTGATTTATTTAAAAAAAAGATGAAATCATGCGAGAAAACAGTAATTTAGTAAATACTTATCTGGTTTAATGGCTAATGTCGGTGTAGAAGCTCTAATTGATCGAAAATTCGACTTTTTTTATGAAGAAGACTAGCTATCTCTGTAATTTTTTATTTTAGCACTGGTGTGTGCTAGTACTTTTTTTGTGCAGAACGATGCGTAGAATTAAAAAAAGTAATTAGATACATAGTGTTCCGTTAAAAAAAAAACAACTTTCTTAGGAAAAAGTGTTTGCTATATTTTGTTGTAGATTATGACCATCCTGTACACAATTTGGATATGGTAGGTAATCACGCTAATAGAACGCTTCTTACTGAATCATAATCTAAGCGTGCGCAATAAAACTAATAACAGGTATTGAGATATACAATTTTTCTTAGACTGCTGTTTTTTCATAAAAATGCCAATAAATCAAAATGTATAAAGTTTAGGGTAGGTAATGTTATTTTCCAATGTCGTAAAATTTTTCGAGGAATTCAAAATTGTGCCGAAATATAGGTTGTTCCATTTAAAAAACATAAGTTTGGGTTGGTACTACCTTATGAAATAACCTGTATACACGCTAATAATTTTAAAATGTGCGCCTCGGCGTTTTGTATAGATGAGTGAAATCAGTTTTAAAAAATCTTCATTAACAGCGGCACAATCTTCCGAGATCGCACTGTTGAGACAGTGCGTCTCTCGTTAGTCTTGATCACAGATGTGATCAAGACAAAAATAGTGTCGAAACGTCAGAGCAAATAATTTTTAATGTGTTGTATCTTGTGACTTTTAGTTATAAGTTTTAATGTGTTAAATGTGACCAAGCCTACAGTACCCATGAAAATAAACAATTTGAAATAAAGTTGTTTGTGTTTTTAATATTATCTACAAGGCTAAAGTAAAGTTAAACAATATATATATATATATATATATATAAAACTTTGAAATAGTCAATATATGCAGGTTTCTGCAAAGAATTAACATCCATTATATATATATATATATATATATATATATATATATATATATATATATATATATATATATATATATATATGTATATATATATTGAATTTTGATATTTCAAGGATGTAACTTTGCCTATGCTATCTGTTTGTCACATTCAAGTAAATCATTGTGTAATAGATATAATTAGAAATTCATAATTAATAATTGGTTATTAATTGTTATTAAATTTAATATGAATACAATAAATAATAAATTATTTTAAAAACTGACGCAAACATTTTTTTTGTTTAGATCATTCATTGACTCGATGGACCACGTATTTTCTAGAAGAAAACTACATTGGGAAATGGATTTCCTGTATCCAGGTCTTGCGATGAGAGTGGCTCCATCTCTTAGTCCAAGTGGCGTACTTGAATTCGCTCTAGATCCTCACCGCGAATCTCTAGTTCAACACAATCTCAAGGAAGTTAGCACTGGTAAGTCGGCGGACGTTGCCATTGACCTAGAACCAGAGATAGCGCTGCAGTCGCTACTATATTTTAAAGTTTCTGTACTTAGTTGCTTTAATTTAATTCCTTAAGTTTCTAAATTGTAGCACACATATTACTCACACGAATGCAATTTGATCATAAATAGGTGTGCTGCCGACGCGTATGGTTGTTTTAAATGTCCAACCCCGCCATTGCAGAACAGCGGGGGCTGGTCAGACCTTAATACAGGTTTTATTTTTTGTCAAAAACTCCTTCACTGGAATCAAGAATAAAATATAGCCGAATTTAGTTCACGTAAAAATAACAAAATAAAATACGCTACAGAGAACACTGTAATTTATTTTTGTATTCCTTGGGTCAATACTACGAAGTACCGTGTATGGCTGTGAAACTGGTGGCGCTGTCCTCGCAGCCATAAGCAGTAGAGACGGTTTCACACGAGCTGCAAGTTCAAGGTTTCTTCGCTAGAGCGAGTTTCAAATGTGTGTCAAATTCACGAAGACTACTACCTGCCTTGTGAAGACTAGGTACCTGTATGACGAGTATCTTTGTTGGCTATTTTTAGATTCGATGCCTGCTTAAATTTATTATTATTAACGTTATATTTCAAATTACATAATCAAAACATTAAAATAACAGTAGGCGTTCTTTAGTTTAGTTTACACTTCATTATTGTGAGAATAGTTATCAAAGAAGGTTCTGCAAACACAATTCCGAAAAACTATTATATTGACACAAAATCACGACTGATACAATTAATGACAATAGATTTCGCAAAGGCTTCTGAGCCGAATCTTCTAAGCCGAATTTTAAAATACCCTGCATGCGGGATGCCCGTTACCCGTTTCAGAATACATGGATATCTAGTTTATTTGAAGATGTAGAGATCGGTTAAAGTGGGGCAAATATGATTTGTGGATAAGAACATCCACAAAAAAGAAATAAAGTTATTTATTATTGTTTTTAATCAAAACCCAATGCAGGTCGATACTTTAACCAAATACATGTACTTTTCAAGCAGAAATACAACAGTATATTGAATTTTACATAAGACATATTAAAGGCGGAGAGCCCACTGCAAGCTTATGTTTCTTTTTGTGGACACCTTATTGGATTTAACATTTTTTAGGGTTTGCTGTTATGAATTAAGAGGGGGTCCAGCAGCCGATCGACTAAAGCTTGGCTGTTTTTTGATAAGTTTTGAAAATCAGTCGAGAATTGGTCGTTGCGTGGGGATGTCGACGTTTTCGCTACTTTGGAACAAGATAGACTTCGCCGATGTGAGGTCAACATCATACGTTCTAACGTCTTTTAACGCTGTTTCAATTTATTTTTGCACACGTAATCAGGCTGTGCTCTGTGCCAATCACAAAGCTTTATATGCGGGCCAATGGCATGCCGCTTTAAAAATTACTGTGTTAAATTGTCGACCTAACCTATGTTGTATGAATTTGAGATCTTTAGCATATATTTATATAACTTCAACATTTGTCTACGGTTTAGGAAGTGATATCTGCAAAAACACGCGTACTAAGAATACACGCACACGTACTATGAATATGTAGAATATTTGAAAGTGTACTGAGGTTATGTGCCCATATACATTAAATTTATACCTAAAATACGTGGTACTGTGTGTGTGAACATGTAATCACTCGCAAAACCCGTAGCAATGGCTTTGGTCACTGATTACTTTCTCTTGGTTCGATAGATTATCCACTCATTTCTCAGCCGATAATAATACACTTCTGCCTAGCTGATAAAAAACACAAGTATACATATTACATACGTATGTACAGCATCAACATATGCACAGGGATCTGTATAAGAAAGACAAAACACTTAATAAGTTATTCTTTATTTACGAATTTGTAAATCGTATATTATTTATGAAAGACAATTAGAGAACATAAGCTTTTTAATATTATATTAGACCATCGTAAAATCACAAAAACGTTGATCCTCACTATCATCAGTCCACACGCATATGGGTCGGAATGCTTGTTTGGTTCTTCAGGGCTAATTCCACTAGTATTTGCGTCTTAAACGTAAATTCTCCATACACTTTGCACTAGAGTAGAAAAATATCACTTTGCATTAGAGTAGAAAAATATTTGGAGTGACTGGTTGACGAGTCGAGTATGTCCCATTATACAATATTTCTCATATAATATAGAGACGTCTTCCAATAATAGTGCCACGAAATTTGATAAAAAAATCGGTAATCCTCAGCATACCTCGGTGATTTTATTGCCGGTTCATGGAAATTATGAAAATTAGTAATCACATCTCTTGTCTAGAAATCCTCTTCGATCAACAAAATAGTACCTACGTAAGGTATGATTCTCCGTAATATAATTTGAATCCAATTCCAAAGCCCGTAATGAGCTTCTTCTTCATACCATACTTGGAGCTTGAATTCTCTGGTAGTAGAATGGATAAAACAGTACTGTTTGTATGCATATTCTGCTAGCGAACCTAACAATTGACATGGGGTTTTAATTAAAATAATAGTATACTTCTTTAGGCACAAACCTGATTGATGTCTGATACATGTCTGATATAATAGTAGAATTTTTATACAGGGTTAGCCAAAATAACACCTAAATAATTCTCCAACCGTAAGAAATATCAAAAAATTGATCAAACAACATTTTTTTGGTTTTAAACAAGCTATCGTCCAAATATATTTTCAATATACAGAGTGCTCATTTTATTATAGAAATTTGGTGACCTATCAATTTTTTAAATAGAACACCCTCTATATGATTAAATTTTTTAATTCTAAGGTTAATTCTAAGAATTTTTTATAGGAATCATATTTTTATAAAACGCATCATTTTTTAGTTATATGCTTTTAACCAAAAATAGTCAAAATTACCGGAACACCTTAATAATTCTCCAACTGCAAAAAAAGTCAAAAAATTTTTCAAATAAAAGTTTGTTGGGTTTAAACAACCTCTCGTTCAAACATATTTTTAATATACAGGGTGTTTATTTTATTATGGAAATTTGCAAACTTTTCCTTTTTCTAACAGCACACCCTGTATATTTAAAATTTTTTTAATGCTAAGATTCTAATGTTAAGATTCTGATGTTAAGATTCTTATGTTGGACTTATTTTTTTATAAAATTTTTATTTTTTTTATAAGCAATTAATCAATACTCATGAACTTTTATTTTAACCAAACGGGTAAAAAATAAAAAAATCAAGAGCAAATAACACTTAAATAGAATTAAATTAAATGTTCAAACTGTCACATTAAAATAAAATGTATGTATGTGGGAAAATATTCTTAATTTGAAGTTCAGTAGTTTTGCTTAATTGCTAATAACTCAAAAATACTGCATTTTCAAAAAACTTGTTTTTATAAAATGTCCAAGAATTATAAAAATTCACAGGGTGTTCTATTAAAAAAATGGAATGGTTTGCAAATTTCCATAATAAAACGAACACTATTAAATATATTGATATAATATATTGAATATTTTACAACATCGTTGCCCAATGTGTCGAATGCCAATGCTGATGAAACAATAAAGCACTATGCATCTTTGCCGCCGGTTGCGGGAGAGATGATGTTGAGAACCGTTGACGAGGGGATAGTTTCGCGAATAGTTAACTCTATAAAAAGCAATTCAACGGGTACTGATGGAATATCAATTAAAATTATAAAATTGTGTTGCCCATTTCTTCTTGAATTTTTGACACATTTGATTAACTGTTGCATAACACAGTCAGTATTTCCCTCGGATTGGAAATGCGCGATTGTTCATCCGGTCCCGAAATGTGGTACCCCTTTGCAGCATACGGATATACGCCCAATTAGTATATTACCTGCACTGTCAAAGATATTGGAGAAAATAGTGAATTCACAACTGAGAGAACATTTAGAGAATAATAACGTATTGCCACCCACTCAATCCGGTTTTAGATTGGGATACGATTGCACCACTGCAATGTTGTGTGTCACGGACGACATCTTTCGTGCAACGGATGCGGGCCTTATGACAATATTGGTGCTACTGGACTATTCAAAAGCATTCGACACAGTCGATCACAAGATACTATTGGCGGTTTTGCGGCATATAGGTCTCGATCCGGCAGCGGTGCGCTTTTTTGAAACATACCTAGATGGTAGAGAACAGTGTGTTTCGGTGGATAATGTAACGTCCGGGCGGCGCGAGCTAATTAGGGGGGTGGCACAGGGGTCAATCCTATCTCCGACTCTTTTCTCTGTGTATACATCTCAATTCTACAAAATTTTTGAACGGTCGTTTGCGCACTTTTATGCAGATGATACTCAGGTGTATGTGTCTTTCAAACCCGACAATTTTCGGGAAGTTGTGACTCAATTAAATTCTGATCTCGATAAACTTTGCAAATTAGCTACTGAGCACTCTTTACAATTGAACCCTAGTA
Organism: Aphodius sticticus; assembly: GCA_963966075.1. Taxonomy (NCBI): domain Eukaryota; kingdom Metazoa; phylum Arthropoda; class Insecta; order Coleoptera; family Scarabaeidae; genus Aphodius; species Aphodius sticticus. The sequence goes on along the minus strand of OZ014509.1, from coordinate 37,004,803 downwards.
AATCTAAAGTTATGCTTTTTGGAAGGGAGGGTGATGTGGTAAAATACAGAGATTTGGTGGGCGTAAGCATTAACGGTACTCCTATACCGCAGGTTGATGAAGCACGGAATTTGGGTCTGATTCTTGAACCAGATATGCGATTTTCTAAGCATGTTACCAGATGTGTTCAGGCTGCTTTCGCTAAGTTAAAAACCTTATACCCTAATAGGCACCTACTCGGTACTGGGATAAAGTCTATGCTGTGTGAGTCACTGGTTTTGTCTAAGTTTAATTTTTGTGATGCTGTGTATGGGCCTTGCCTTACGGTGGCGGATCAGAATCGCATACAACGGGTACAAAAGGCTTGTATAAGGTTCATTTTTGGTATCCGGAAATATGAGCGAGTGTCATACAGACTTACCGAGCTGGCGTGGCTGGATATGGGGCGGAGACGTTTGCTGCATGCCTGTGTTCTCTATCACAAGATTCTGTCAAGGAGGGTTCCTAAGTATCTAACTGACAGGGTCACTTATCGTACCGACGTTCATAATCTGAATATAAGATCTAAAGGTCTGCTGACTCCTCCCTTGCACCGCACTGAACTGTTTAGGCGATCTTTTACATACCAAATATATGCAAAGTACAATGATTTGCGAATGGAGCTTAAGACACATAGTTTGCGTGCTTTCAGGGAGCACTTGTCTCGGCAGCTTTTCCGACAGCAGGTTGAGGTGCTGGCGAATTGAGCGGATGCGGTGACCCTTGCTTGACTCATGGGGCAGGTTTGTTGATGCGAATGTACATATGTCACGCAGGGACATGCTAGACTGATGTGGTTGTGGTTTGATATTGTTTTGTACAAGATTGAATTTGTTTTTATTTTTTTCATTTTTTCATTTGTTCATTCTCAATTCTTTTTTATTGATAGTTTTTTTCTTTGTATTGAGTTATTTTTAGAGGTTAAGTATGAGAGCAGTGTGATTACACTGAACTTCGCCTCTGTATTCTGTATCACTAACTGTATTGTTCTTATGTTTTGGGATAATAAAGACAATTTATTATTATTATTATTATTATTATTAAAAATATATTTAAACGAGAGGATGTTTAAGCCCAAAAAACTTTTATTCGAAAATTTTTTCGAATTTGTTTGCGGTTGGAGAATTATTTAGGTGTTCCGGTAATTTTGACTATTTTTGGTTAATGGCTTCTAATTAAAAAATAAGGCATTTTATAAAACAAAATGATTCGTATAAAAATTCTTAGAATTAATCTTAGAATTAAAAAATGTAATAATATATAGGGTGTTCTATTTAAAAAAAAGGAAATGTTACCAAATTTCTATAATAAAATGAGCACCCTGTATATTGATAATATATTTAAAATGTAGCTTGTTTAAAGTCAAAAAACATTTATTTGAACAATTTTTCGAAATTTCTTACGGTTGGAGTATTGTTTAGGTGTTCCGGTAATTTTGGGTAACCCTGTATAATCCCCTAATTTCGATTTTAATTCTTCTTCATGCGCTGTTTCCATGTTTTCTATATTATATCTGATTTGTAGGTTAGAGAGAGAGAGAGAGCTTGTTAAATCTGTCCAGTAAATAAAAATGTGAATTTTAGCGAGTTACAGACGATTTTTTGTGGAATATGGTAGACCCATTACTATCTTCGTCTAATGACGTCTAGACGGTGTTGGAACGGAATGGGCATTACGTTCCAACACCGCTATCGACAAGTCATATTAAATTATTAACTTTATGCGGAATTTTTCCTCTCAATTGACTTGTAAATATGTTAATGTATTCGTGCCTAACCTACTACTTCCTTGACTACTATTATTATCTTTTTGTCGACGTTGACTAAGGCCCTAACCTCACGGCGCTACACGTCATCAACACAACATTCAGGCGACAAGACAAAAAAATGTATCCTACACAGTTTGTTCACACGACACGACATCCATAAGACAAAAATCAGTCGTATTCAAGATGTCAACCGAGCAAGACGTTGATAATTTAGCTATGGTTAGTGCAGAAAGCTCTCTTTCCACCAAAGACGAAGAAGACATACTTATATGCTATTGCGTATTGCTATTTGCGTCATCGCCGACGTCGACGAAAGTGCACCCATATATAATAAAAAACAGAAACCGCAGATTATTTGTGCTTACTAAAGAATTAACCCAAAACGATAACAAGTTTCAGTGTTTTTACCGAATGAGCAAAGAAAGTTTTGAAAACCTTTTTTCGCCATTTTCGCAAAACGTACTTACACTTATGTTCTGTAATATTGTCACTCAAGAAATGCTGAGCGGCGACTGATCAGAAATGTCGCCGGCAAACATGTTGCTAACATATCGTGTCGCTTAGATGTAGTGTAGCGCCGTCTGCATGCTCCTATTGGGATATATGGCGGCAACATCGACGGGACATGTTGTCGCCATGTCGTGTTGATGACGTGTAGCGCCGTGGGAATAGCACCTAAATTGACTATTTGGCGGCTGAGGATGTATATTATAAATAAACACTGTACATCAAGGAAGAGCATTTTCATTACGTATTTAACATATTTTAAACTTATTGAAGTTCTTTGGACTCGTATATTAGATTTTTTTAAAATTATTATATATATGTAGTACTTATTTTCGGGCAGATTCTACGCTTACCCACCACAAAAAAATCCTTGAAAACATTATAACCATTCTCAACTTCAAAGAAAGTAGTTCTTACGTGTACCTCGTTAGTATATTAGAAAATTAATTAGGATGCAAACGACAGGTGACGATAATTAGTGGAATAATAACTAAAACAAAATTTTTGTCTCGGTAACTCAATTTGTCAGAGCTCCCGGCTAGAAATTGGGAGATTGCTGGTTCAACTCCAGCACGAGGTTGTTCTTCTACAAATTATCTTCACCTGGATTAATTATTATCATCTGAATTCTAATCAATTTGTTATTCTCCACGTGTAGTCATATTGCATCTCATCCAGATGATTGCACACTTAAAGTGTAGAGGAGGAAAGTGGCGAAAAAATATTATTTTTAGACTAACACTGATATAGACCGTGACTTAAATTTAGTTAGCAGATTTTGTTGATGCTACGGAGAATCCATACTACAGGTGGCATCAAGTTTTAAGACCTGTGAAAATTCAGCATCTAAAATGAAATTGAGTATTGCAATCAGACATAAACAATAAGTAATAATTTGGGACCAATGTGGGACGATTTATAAACACCCATAATAATACTGACACAGACCCAATTAATAAAACCGTAGTAAATTGTTGTAATGGAGCTAAAAATATAATCACCCCACATATGGTAGATGTACACTCTTGGAATTAAGTAAGTTCTATAAATATTTTAGCAGTGTGTCGATGATACATCCAAGTACAAGTTTTTTGTTATTCTGGTCGACCGCTCGGCCGCTAAGTGCAAAAAATTGTCCGTTTACGCTTCAACACGTATATTTGCGAAACCTTGTTCGAATGCTTTGAATTGGTTTATAATGATTTATATGTTTCTATTCATTAGCCTAATGTGTAATTAATTAATGTAATTCCTACATTACAATGTAATTGTGTTTTTATTAAATATGACGTTAAGTTTATATTAATAAACATAAAAGTTTTCGATTACATGAAATGAAAATCTCATTTCAAGATATTGCATACAACACAACAAATTATACTTACAACCTTATTGCATCTAATAGCATTTTTTGTGTTAATAAATACAAAAATCAAATCAAACAAAAATGTTGTTGTCAATATTTTTACTTTTCAGGTTATTTCAGAACTGACATATGTATTAACATTTATTCACAAAATAGAAATAAATTAAAATTAAACTGCTTTAAATTTGTCTTTATGGTAATTTGTTAATTGTCATTTACTGGTGTTTTCGAGATATTTAGCTTCAACGATATTTTGCAGTGTTTAACTTAATAAACAGAAAGGAGTATGTATTTTGTATAGCATGAATGTATCATTACTATTTTTTTATATTATTATTTTGTATTTACTTTACAGCAATATGTTTCAAATATCTGACAACTGAAAATAATGACAATTATGTATATCACTAATTTACAAAAATTTTTGGAAGCAAGGTCTAAATTTTCGACGAATTTTGATGGAATGTAAATATGTTATAATTATTATTAAAAAAAAATAAACCAAAATATACGACCAGCTAAAAGAACATTTATACAACATAAAAATTATTTCATCAAATTTGACCTGGGATGAGTATAAATTGTGTTGGTAACGGGTATATAATTTCCCAAAAGGAGACGCTTCAGAAAGAAAAGTTGTTGGTTTCTCTTACGTATACCTTTTATTGCATATTAATTATTCACAATCATATGCACTAAAAGCTATACGTAAGAGTAACCAACAACTTGACGATTTGAACCAGGGACCTTTGCGTCGCTAGCACAATGCTCTCCCATCTGAGCTATTGACATTGTGCTAGCGACGCAAAGGGCCTTGGTTCAAATCCAGGTTGTGGCTGTAATTTTTGATATATTTAAAATTTACATCCCGCCTGTATGTTACCATATTATTAACTTATAATATTACTTTGACAAAGTATGTCGTTAAACATTTTCAGTTATAGTTTATATTGTTTGGAAATTAAAAAGACCTTCATTTCTAATGTATATGCATTTTAGCTAACCTTACAGTACACAATTCATAAGTAAAAATGTTATTTTTAACTTATTATCGTTGTTAATGCACGCCTCTTATTTAGAAAACAAATTTAGAAATAAAATTTCCAATAATGTTTCAGCTAATATATAGTATGTAAATGAAAAATGTGTGCTTATTGAACTGGAACTATATTACAATAAAACTTCTGTAGAGCTCTTTGAAATATTAACAAAAAAAGAAAAATAAAAAATTAATTAGTTATCAATGCAAAACCAAAAATAAAACACAATAAATAGATATTACAACAATAAAAAATTATTAATTTAAAATTTAAATAAATAAATGTAAAATTTTAATAATTTGTCTTAACAAATGAACAAAAGAAAATACCAAAATGTTTTGTTTTTTTTTCTAGAAAGTAGTAAGTAATATGTTTCATATGGTCTTATTGGTTTTCTCTGTTCCTTCTGAAGTTGGAGCCGTTTAAAATAAAATATTGTTAATAATTCAAACGGCTGTAACTTTTTAATGAATTGAAAAAGTAATTTAATTTCTGAAAAAAATTGTTTTGCGGAACAAACGTGGGACAGCCTGTATATATTGCTATAATTTAAATTATTTTGGTTGTCAAGCATGTATTAGATGTCATGAAAGATAATTGAACATTAACTGCTGTAAAGTAAATACAGATATAAAATTTCCATTGTCCTTGATACAAAATACATGCTCGTCCTAAATGTAAATTTAAATTAAATTTAGAGAATTTATTTACATTTAGTGAATATATTTTAATATTACAATTCTGAAATAGTCTATATTTAGTGATAATCCTTGGCACCAAGTTGATTTGCGCCTTTACTTACTTACTTACTTAAGCCCGTCATCCTACTGCTGGGCAAATGTATTTACTTGAGTAATTAATATGTGTATCAGTTAACATAAATTTATATAATGAGTCATGGTATTACGCAATATCTTAAAATGAGCTTTTCGTATCATATTATCAAATTTCGTGTTTATTAATATTAATTCTATATTTAATTAAATGCATTACCTACTCGTAAACTTAACTGTAGTGATCATATTTCATTTATTACATTGCAATGAAGATATCACAGAAGATATCAGGAAAAGGTCGGACACGCTAAAAATAAACTAAATCCCGTTACATTACATCCATCGAAAAACCACCTCGTGACGGACAACTTTTTGCGAAGCGGCCGGGTCGAGGTAGAACAGTACACGAATATATAACCGACATACTATTTTCAAATCCTGCGATAGCGATACGAACTTACTTATTTCCATGACTGTACATTATGTGTTCCTAGGTATTTTGACATTCATTTTGTTTGCAAAAACCTGAGTCCTTAATTCGAAATTATGAAGAATTACAAAAAAATCAATAATTTCGTTTTCCAATAAGGTGTATATATATATATATATATATATATATATATATATAAAACTGAAGTAAAAAATTCTTCGGGTATCGATCTAAAAGAAATTTGAAACTCGCTTTTGTGGAAAATGCTATATTTCGGACAATATGTGTCCTTCTTCAGGCAGTTACACTCTACAAAAATGCACAAATAAAACAAATGAACAATCACAATACTAGCGAACTTACTCGGAGTTCTCAGAGGCGGTAAGTGCTTTCATTTCGACAGACATTTATTTAGACGATGGACAATTTTTATTCCTTTACATGAGGCACGGGAACAAGACGTGTGTACACATTTACGGACGAGATACAATTAAAACAGGTAGACACGATGTCTAGAGCGGTCGTGCAACAGAAAAAACAACCTTTCTCGAGACAAGTTTTCCATAACCACCGGTGCTGATACCATCAGAATGTGAAGGTGGAGTTCTCAATTGATGTATTATTACTACGTTTACTTTTATCAAACTGTATAATGTTGGAATAAACGACACTAAGACTATCCACATCCTGTTTGAAATTAACAGTGTTATCATTGAAGTTTATGTTGTACATTTCTAAAAACATTCGGTTATGATAATTACTTTCCGTATCAAGTATCTTTACATTGTCAAAATCAAACGTATGGTCGTTATCAATGGCATGACAAGCCAAAGCACATCTTTTTTTCATTGTTCTGCAGTCACTCCTGTGCAGGGCGATGCGGCTCCGTAACCACTGCGTGGTAACACCAATATATTTCCCCTGGCAAGCAGCACAGGGTATAGAATAAATAAGGTTTGTCTTATATAGCAGAGGGGTTACATCTTTTGTCTTACTAAATACTTGTGCTAATTTCAGGGGGTAGTGATAGACTAATTTTACATTATCAGAAAAAAATGGTTGAAAGACTTTTTTAAGCTTCTGTGTAACAACAGGCAAAGACATTAACTTAACGTAGGACAATGGTTGGTTATTGGGTGGTTCAAAAATGCTTCTTAGTGAGGGATTATTGGTATTTGAAGAATACAATATCTTATTAATTACTTTCAGTGGAAAACCATTGTTTATGAATACTTCTTGAAGTTTTTTAATAGCTGAGGGCTGGAATTGAGTATCACATATTTTCAACACTCGGTTTTTCAAAGCACTAATGGTATTTATTTTATGACTAAAAGAATGTCCAGAGCAAAAATTGATATAACGACCCGAATAGGTTGGCTTGGTGTACCAATCAATAGCCACAGAACCGCCTCCACCGTTCAGCACCCTACAGTCTAAAAACGGAACGAAACCATTGTTCTCTAACTCAACAGTAAACTGTAGATGACTATTAAAATTGTTAAAGATCGTCAATGTGTCCCCCACACAGTCAGCCGGAATGCATGTGATAATATCATCAACAAATTTATATATAAAGGGAACATTGAAACTCAAAAGTGGCAAAATGCTATCAAGTACATGATCCATTATCATGACCGCCAGTATAGGACTTATAGGAGATCCCATTGGGGTACCGAACAGTTGGAAATAATACTGTTCATCAAAGGAAAAACATACATTATTGAACAAGAATTTTAACGTATTGATGAATGATTCAAGAGTGAAATCACAATGACCCGCGATCAGATCCCACTTCCGAGTAACTATGTCCGTAACCATATCAAGAGGTATGTTAGTAAAGAGACTGACGACGTCAAAGGATACAAGAATAAAGCCGACAGGTATCTCCACATTTCGAACCCTGTCCACAAAGTCAAAGGAATCAGTGACGTTGTAATTAGTAGCATTGAGAAATGACAATGAAAGAATGTTAGCTAAATACTTCGATAGTTCATAAGTAGCAGAACCAGAAGCAGAAATAATGGGTCTAAGTGGAGTACCATCTTTATGTATTTTAGGTAAAAAATAGGCCTTACTCAAATTCGAGTTCCTGATCGTCAGTCTCTTGTAATCTTCGTCACTTAAGTGTTTCTTACCATTTAGATCTTTGACTAGTTTATTGAGTTTATTCTGGATGGAAACCAGGGGGTTAGTTTGCACCCTCCGATAAGTACTAGTATCACCAAGCATTTCAGTCGCCTTTGCCACGTATTCATCTTTATTCATTATAACTGTGGTAGAACCTTTATCAGCGCGTGTTACTAAAATACCTGGATTACGTGTAAGAAAATATCGGGTCTTTCTAAAGCATTCAGTAAGATGTAACTCCAACACCGACATGCTGGTGGGACAATTTAAAAAATTAGTTAATATGTTAGTGACCCTAGCTCTCAAAACATTCCTATTTTCCATCGGGCAACGTGACAAGATATTCTCAACCTCCATCAACAGACGTCTGATATTGACATTGCTATTGTTGGCTGGCAAACAAAACTTAGGGCCAAGAGACAGAAAATTTAGTACCTCCGTAGGGACATCCGTGGAGGACAGATTGACGATCCACTTCTCATTATTCCCAAACATGTTGACTTTACTTTGACCTTGAATGTTCAGCAAATTCTGAAATTTATTTTTATTCTTAATCTTGACTTTAGCAAAAACACTTTTGTAATTTAATTTTAAGGAATCAAAAAAACTAGTACAAATATGAAAAGGCAACACTGTCTGCAAATGATCATTTAACCCATGTATCATTATTTCCAACCTACTGATATCACTTAAGGTGATTTGTATTTCCAGACTGATAGTAGTAGTTTTTATTTTATGTGTGAAACCATTGATCTTCCTGAGAAGTTTATTGTCTCTTGTATCTAGTAAAGAGGCGGTCGTCTTCGTTCCATCGCTAATGTGTCTCGGTGTCAAGTTCATTTTTCTACATCGTACTAAAAATGTCAATCGGTTTTTCATCTTGGCCAGCCTGGTGTTAGCGTTGCTTAATTGTTTCATGCTACTGACTGTAGCGTGTCCATACTGTCGTTTGACATCGTTGTAGAAACCCATATTAAATCTTTAATGATGCAGGAATTGTTCGATCGTGATACTATAAAACTGAAGTAAAAAATTCTTCGGGTATCGATCTAAAAGAAATTTGAAACTCGCTTTTGTGGAAAATGCTATATTTCGGACAATATGTGTCCTTCTTCAGGCAGTTACACTCTACAAAAATGCACAAATAAAACAAATGAACAATCACAATACTAGCGAACTTACTCGGAGTTCTCAGAGGCGGCAAGTGCTTTCATTTCGACAGACATTTATTTAGACGATGGACAATTTTTATTCCTTTACATGAGGCACGGGAACAAGACGTGTGTACACATTTACGGACGAGATACAATTAAAACAGGTAGACACGATGTCTAGAGCGGTCGTGCAACAGAAAAAACAACCTTTCTCGAGACAAGTTTTCCATAACCACCGGTGCTGATACCATCAGAATGTGAAGGTGGAGTTCTCAATTGATGTATTATTACTACGTTTACTTTTATCAAACTGTATAATGTTGGAATAAACGACACTAAGACTATCCACATCCTGTTTGAAATTAACAGTGTTATCATTGAAGTTTATGTTGTACATTTCTAAAAACATTCGGTTATGATAATTACTTTCCGTATCAAGTATCTTTACATTGTCAAAATCAAACGTATGGTCGTTATCAATGGCATGACAAGCCAAAGCACATCTTTTTTTCATTGTTCTGCAGTCACTCCTGTGCAGGGCGATGCAGGGCGATGCACGTCACTGATTCCTTTGACTTTGTGGACAGGGTTCGAAATGTGGAGATACCTGTCGGCTTTATTCTTGTATCCTTTGACGTCGTCAGTCTCTTTACTAACATACCTCTTGATATGGTTACGGACATAGTTACTCGGAAGTGGGATCTGATCGCGGGTCATTGTGATTTCACTCTTGAATCATTCATCAATACGTTAAAATTCTTGTTCAATAATGTATGTTTTTCCTTTGATGAACAGTATTATTTCCAACTGTTCGGTACCCCAATGGGATCTCCTATAAGTCCTATACTGGCGGTCATGATAATGGATCATGTACTTGATAGCATTTTGCCACTTTTGAGTTTCAATGTTCCCTTTATATATAAATTTGTTGATGATATTATCACATGCATTCCGGCTGACTGTGTGGGGGACACATTGACGATCTTTAACAATTTTAATAGTCATCTACAGTTTACTGTTGAGTTAGAGAACAATGGTTTCGTTCCGTTTTTAGACTGTAGGGTGCTGAACGGTGGAGGCGGTTCTGTGGCTATTGATTGGTACACCAAGCCAACCTATTCGGGTCGTTATATCAATTATTGCTCTGGACATTCTTTTAGTCATAAAATAAATACCATTAGTGCTTTGAAAAACCGAGTGTTGAAAATATGTGATACTCAATTCCAGCCCTCAGCTATTAAAAAACTTCAAGAAGTATTCATAAACAATGGTTTTCCACTGAAAGTAATTAATAAGATATTGTATTCTTCAAATACCAATAATCCCTCACTAAGAAGCATTTTTGAACCACCCAATAACCAACCATTGTCCTACGTTAAGTTAATGTCTTTGCCTGTTGTTACACAGAAGCTTAAAAAAGTCTTTCAACCATTTTTTTCTGATAATGTAAAATTAGTCTATCACTACCCCCTGAAATTAGCACAAGTATTTAGTAAGACAAAAGATGTAACCCCTCTGCTATATAAGACAAACCTTATTTATTCTATACCCTGTGCTGCTTGCCAGGGGAAATATATTGGTGTTACCACGCAGTGGTTACGGAGCCGCATCGCCCTGCACAGGAGTGACTGCAGAACAATGAAAAAAAGATGTGCTTTGGCTTGTCATGCCATTGATAACGACCATACGTTTGATTTTGACAATGTAAAGATACTTGATACGGAAAGTAATTATCATAACCGAATGTTTTTAGAAATGTACAACATAAACTTCAATGATAACACTGTTAATTTCAAACAGGATGTGGATAGTCTTAGTGTCGTTTATTCCAACATTATACAGTTTGATAAAAGTAAACGTAGTAATAATACATCAATTGAGAACTCCACCTTCACATTCTGATGGTATCAGCACCGGTGGTTATGGAAAACTTGTCTCGAGAAAGGTTGTTTTTTCTGTTGCACGACCGCTCTAGACATCGTGTCTACCTGTTTTAATTGTATCTCGTCCGTAAATGTGTACACACGTCTTGTTCCCGTGCCTCATGTAAAGGAATAAAAATTGTCCATCGTCTAAATAAATGTCTGTCGAAATGAAAGCACTTGCCGCCTCTGAGAACTCCGAGTAAGTTCGCTAGTATTGTGATTGTTCATTTGTTTTATTTGTGCATTTTTGTAGAGTGTAACTGCCTGAAGAAGGACACATATTGTCCGAAATATAGCATTTTCCACAAAAGCGAGTTTCAAATTTCTTTTAGATCGATACCCGAAGAATTTTTTACTTCAGTTTTATAGTATCACGATCGAACAATTCCTGCATCATTAAAGATTTAATATGGGTTTCTACAACGATGTCAAACGACAGTATGGACACGCTACAGTCAGTAGCATGAAACAATTAAGCAACGCTAACACCAGGCTGGCCAAGATGAAAAACCGATTGACATTTTTAGTACGATGTAGAAAAATGAACTTGACACCGAGACACATTAGCGATGGAACGAAGACGACCGCCTCTTTACTAGATACAAGAGACAATAAACTTCTCAGGAAGATCAATGGTTTCACACATAAAATAAAAACTACTACTATCAGTCTGGAAATACAAATCACCTTAAGTAATATCAGTAGGTTGGAAATAATGATACATGGGTTAAATGATCATTTGCAGACAGTGTTGCCTTTTCATATTTGTACTAGTTTTTTTGATTCCTTAAAATTAAATTACAAAAGTGTTTTTGCTAAAGTCAAGATTAAGAATAAAAATAAATTTCAGAATTTGCTGAACATTCAAGGTCAAAGTAAAGTCAACATGTTTGGGAATAATGAGAAGTGGATCGTCAATCTGTCCTCCACGGATGTCCCTACGGAGGTACTAAATTTTCTGTCTCTTGGCCCTAAGTTTTGTTTGCCAGCCAACAATAGCAATGTCAATATCAGACGTCTGTTGATGGAGGTTGAGAATATCTTGTCACGTTGCCCGATGGAAAATAGGAATGTTTTGAGAGCTAGGGTCACTAACATATTAACTAATTTTTTAAATTGTCCCACCAGCATGTCTGTGTTGGAGTTACATCTTACTGAATGCTTTAGAAAGACCCGATATTTTCTTACACGTAATTCAGGTATTTTAGTAACACGCGCTGATAAAGGTTCTACCACAGTTATAATGAATAAAGATGAATACGTGGCAAAGGCGACTGAAATGCTTGGTGATACTAGTACTTATCGGAGGGTGCAAACTAACCCCCTGGTTTCCATCCAGAATAAACTCAATAAACTAGTCAAAGATCTAAATGGTAAGAAACACTTAAGTGACGAAGATTACAAGAGACTGACGATCAGGAACTCGAATTTGAGTAAGGCCTATTTTTTACCTAAAATACATAAAGATGGTACTCCACTTAGACCCATTATTTCTGCTTCTGGTTCTGCTACTTATGAACTATCGAAGTATTTAGCTAACATTCTTTCATTGTCATTTCTCAATGCTACTAATTACAACGTCACTGATTCCTTTGACTTTGTGGACAGGGTTCGAAATGTGGAGATACCTGTCGGCTTTATTCTTGTATCCTTTGACGTCGTCAGTCTCTTTACTAACATACCTCTTGATATGGTTACGGACATAGTTACTCGGAAGTGGGATCTGATCGCGGGTCATTGTGATTTCACTCTTGAATCATTCATCAATACGTTAAAATTCTTGTTCAATAATGTATGTTTTTCCTTTGATGAACAGTATTATTTCCAACTGTTCGGTACCCCAATGGGATCTCCTATAAGTCCTATACTGGCGGTCATGATAATGGATCATGTACTTGATAGCATTTTGCCACTTTTGAGTTTCAATGTTCCCTTTATATATAAATTTGTTGATGATATTATCACATGCATTCCGGCTGACTGTGTGGGGGACACATTGACGATCTTTAACAATTTTAATAGTCATCTACAGTTTACTGTTGAGTTAGAGAACAATGGTTTCGTTCCGTTTTTAGACTGTAGGGTGCTGAACGGTGGAGGCGGTTCTGTGGCTATTGATTGGTACACCAAGCCAACCTATTCGGGTCGTTATATCAATTTTTGCTCTGGACATTCTTTTAGTCATAAAATAAATACCATTAGTGCTTTGAAAAACCGAGTGTTGAAAATATGTGATACTCAATTCCAGCCCTCAGCTATTAAAAAACTTCAAGAAGTATTCATAAACAATGGTTTTCCACTGAAAGTAATTAATAAGATATTGTATTCTTCAAATACCAATAATCCCTCACTAAGAAGCATTTTTGAACCACCCAATAACCAACCATTGTCCTACGTTAAGTTAATGTCTTTGCCTGTTGTTACACAGAAGCTTAAAAAAGTCTTTCAACCATTTTTTTCTGATAATGTAAAATTAGTCTATCACTACCCCCTGAAATTAGCACAAGTATTTAGTAAGACAAAAGATGTAACCCCTCTGCTATATAAGACAAACCTTATTTATTCTATACCCTGTGCTGCTTGCCAGGGGAAATATATTGGTGTTACCACGCAGTGGTTACGGAGCCGCATCGCCCTGCACAGGAGTGACTGCAGAACAATGAAAAAAAGATGTGCTTTGGCTTGTCATGCCATTGATAACGACCATACGTTTGATTTTGACAATGTAAAGATACTTGATACGGAAAGTAATTATCATAACCGAATGTTTTTAGAAATGTACAACATAAACTTCAATGATAACACTGTTAATTTCAAACAGGATGTGGATAGTCTTAGTGTCGTTTATTCCAACATTATACAGTTTGATAAAAGTAAACGTAGTAATAATACATCAATTGAGAACTCCACCTTCACATTCTGATGGTATCAGCACCGGTGGTTATGGAAAACTTGTCTCGAGAAAGGTTGTTTTTTCTGTTGCACGACCGCTCTAGACATCGTGTCTACCTGTTTTAATTGTATCTCGTCCGTAAATGTGTACACACGTCTTGTTCCCGTGCCTCATGTAAAGGAATAAAAATTGTCCATCGTCTAAATAAATGTCTGTCGAAATGAAAGCACTTGCCGCCTCTGAGAACTCCGAGTAAGTTCGCTAGTATTGTGATTGTTCATTTGTTTTATTTGTGCATTTTTGTAGAGTGTAACTGCCTGAAGAAGGACACATATTGTCCGAAATATAGCATTTTCCACAAAAGCGAGTTTCAAATTTCTTTTAGATCGATACCCGAAGAATTTTTTACTTCAGTTTTATAGTATCACGATCGAACAATTCCTGCATCATTAAAGATTTAATATGGGTTTCTACAACGATGTCAAACGACAGTATGGACACGCTACAGTCAGTAGCATGAAACAATTAAGCAACGCTAACACCAGGCTGGCCAAGATGAAAAACCGATTGACATTTTTAGTACGATGTAGAAAAATGAACTTGACACCGAGACACATTAGCGATGGAACGAAGACGACCACCTCTTTACTAGATACAAGAGACAATAAACTTCTCAGGAAGATCAATAGTTTCACACATAAAATAAAAACTACTACTATCAGTCTGGAAATACAAATCACCTTAAGTAATATCAGTAGGTTGGAAATAATGATACATGGGTTAAATGATCATTTGCAGACAGTGTTGCCTTTTCATATTTGTACTAGTTTTTTTGATTCCTTAAAATTAAATTACAAAAGTGTTTTTGCTAAAGTCAAGATTAAGAATAAAAATAAATTTCAGAATTTGCTGAACATTCAAGGTCAAAGTAAAGTCAACATGTTTGGGAATAATGAGAAGTGGATCGTCAATCTGTCCTCCACGGATGTCCCTACGGAGGTACTAAATTTTCTGTCTCTTGGCCCTAAGTTTTGTTTGCCAGCCAACAATAGCAATGTCAATATCAGACGTCTGTTGATGGAGGTTGAGAATATCTTGTCACGTTGCCCGATGGAAAATAGGAATGTTTTGAGAGCTAGGGTCACTAACATATTAACTAATTTTTTAAATTGTCCCACCAGCATGTCGGTGTTGGAGTTACATCTTACTGAATGCTTTAGAAAGACCCGATATTTTCTTACACGTAATCCAGGTATTTTAGTAACACGCGCTGATAAAGGTTCTACCACAGTTATAATGAATAAAGATGAATACGTGGCAAAGGCGACTGAAATGCTTGGTGATACTAGTACTTATCGGAGGGTGCAAACTAACCCCCTGGTTTCCATCCAGAATAAACTCAATAAACTAGTCAAAGATCTAAATGGTAAGAAACACTTAAGTGACGAAGATTACAAGAGACTGACGATCAGGAACTCGAATTTGAGTAAGGCCTATTTTTTACCTAAAATACATAAAGATGGTACTCCACTTAGACCCATTATTTCTGCTTCTGGTTCTGCTACTTATGAACTATCGAAGTATTTAGCTAACATTCTTTCATTGTCATTTCTCAATGCTACTAATTACAACGTCACTGATTCCTTTGACTTTGTGGACAGGGTTCGAAATGTGGAGATACCTGTCGGCTTTATTCTTGTATCCTTTGACGTCGTCAGTCTCTTTACTAACATACCTCTTGATATGGTTACGGACATAGTTACTCGGAAGTGGGATCTGATCGCGGGTCATTGTGATTTCACTCTTGAATCATTCATCAATACGTTAAAATTCTTGTTCAATAATGTATGTTTTTCCTTTGATGAACAGTATTATTTCCAACTGTTCGGTACCCCAATGGGATCTCCTATAAGTCCTATACTGGCGGTCATGATAATGAATCATGTACTTGATAGCATTTTGCCACTTTTGAGTTTCAATGTTCCCTTTATATATAAATTTGTTGATGATATTATCACATGCATTCCGGCTGACTGTGTGGGGGACACATTGACGATCTTTAACAATTTTAATAGTCATCTACAGTTTACTGTTGAGTTAGAGAACAATGGTTTCGTTCCGTTTTTAGACTGTAGGGTGCTGAACGGTGGAGGCGGTTCTGTGGCTATTGATTGGTACACCAAGCCAACCTATTCGGGTCGTTATATCAATTTTTGCTCTGGACATTCTTTTAGTCATAAAATAAATACCATTAGTGGTTTGAAAAACCGAGTGTTGAAAATATGTGATACTCAATTCCAGCCCTCAGCTATTAAAAAACTTCAAGAAGTATTCATAAACAATGGTTTTCCACTGAAAGTAATTAATAAGATATTGTATTCTTCAAATACCAATAATCCCTCACTAAGAAGCATTTTTGAACCACCCAATAACCAACCATTGTCCTACGTTAAGTTAATGTCTTTGCCTGTTGTTACACAGAAGCTTAAAAAAGTCTTTCAACCATTTTTTTCTGATAATGTAAAATTAGTCTATCACTACCCCCTGAAATTAGCACAAGTATTTAGTAAGACAAAAGATGTAACCCCTCTGCTATATAAGACAAACCTTATTTATTCTATACCCTGTGCTGCTTGCCAGGGGAAATATATTGGTGTTACCACGCAGTGGTTACGGAGCCGCATCGCCCTGCACAGGAGTGACTGCAGAACAATGAAAAAAAGATGTGCTTTGGCTTGTCATGCCATTGATAACGACCATACGTTTGATTTTGACAATGTAAAGATACTTGATACGGAAAGTAATTATCATAACCGAATGTTTTTAGAAATGTACAACATAAACTTCAATGATAACACTGTTAATTTCAAACAGGATGTGGATAGTCTTAGTGTCGTTTATTCCAACATTATACAGTTTGATAAAAGTAAACGTAGTAATAATACATCAATTGAGAACTCCACCTTCACATTCTGATGGTATCAGCACCGGTGGTTATGGAAAACTTGTCTCGAGAAAGGTTGTTTTTTCTGTTGCACGACCGCTCTAGACATCGTGTCTACCTGTTTTAATTGTATCTCGTCCGTAAATGTGTACACACGTCTTGTTCCCGTGCCTCATGTAAAGGAATAAAAATTGTCCATCGTCTAAATAAATGTCTGTCGAAATGAAAGCACTTGCCGCCTCTGAGAACTCCGAGTAAGTTCGCTAGTATTGTGATTGTTCATTTGTTTTATTTGTGCATTTTTGTAGAGTGTAACTGCCTGAAGAAGGACACATATTGTCCGAAATATAGCATTTTCCACAAAAGCGAGTTTCAAATTTCTTTTAGATCGATACCCGAAGAATTTTTTACTTCAGTTTTATAGTATCACGATCGAACAATTCCTGCATCATTAAATATATATATATATATATATATATATATATATATATATATATATAATGGATGTTAATTCTTTGCAGAAACCTGCATATATTGATATGAACTATTTTATTTAACTATTTCAAAGTTTTATATATATATATATATATACAGGGTGTCTCACGGAACTGGTACATTAGAAGTTCCTCATGTTCTACTATTTCTGGAAACTTGAAATTTTGGAACTAGAATTTACTCGATCTGAGATCTTCAGCTAAAATATTTTCAAGTGTCACGTCCGGTCACCGTAAGTCGGTATCAACTTTGTTATTTTAAATGGAATGATATAATTTTAATTTTATTTTTGGTTTCTACGTATCAAAATACATCATTTTTGATGATGTTCCCCTATACCTAAATATCACTATTTTTGAGTTTTTTTGATTTTACTATTTTTTTGGTGGTTTTTATGTTTAAAATGGAATATCTCGGTTATTATAGAAACTAGAAGTTTCATTATTGGTGATCCAAAACTCGAAACATAACCAAATAAGACGATGTTTAGTTCTTCATGATATCTTATACAGGGTGTTCAAAATTTACAACACAATAAGTGAATTTTCAAACGTAAAAAACTCATTTTTTTGGACTTCAGCCACAAGAAATCCGAAGAACGACGATGACAGAAGTACAGCAAAGAGTTTTAAAATGTTTGGAGCAGAGCGAGCAGCATTTCGAACAACATAATTAAGTTTTAATTTAAGTTAGATATCCCAAATATATTATTTTCGTTTTAACAAACCTTTTCAATATTTTTCTGTTTTCCTGCTGTTCGAAAGTTGTTACATTCCTATAAATGAAGAATAAATCGTTTTGTATTTAGTTTGCATTCTTTTATACTGACAATATCTCAAAAACTATTAAAGATAGATATAGGGAACCTTAATATTGATTGATAGGGAATAAGATTTCCTATCGAGTGGCGTATCGGTATACAGGGTGTTCCATTTGAAAAAAATGAGTTCTTTACGTTTGAAAATTCAATTATTTTGCTGTAAATTTTGAACACCCTGTATAAGATATCAAGATGAACTAAACATCGTCTTATTTGGTTATGTTTCTAGTTTTGGACCACCAATAATGAAGTTTCAATAATAACCGAGATATTCAATTTTAAATGTAATCGCGAAAATCACTAAAAAAAATAGTAAAATCAAAAAAACTCAAAAATAGTGATATTTAGGTATAGGGAAACATCATCAAAAGTGATGTATTTTGATACGTAGAAACCAAAAATAAAATAAAAATTATATCATTCCGTTTAATATAACAAAGTTGATACCGACTTCCGGTGACCGGACGTGACAGTTAACTTGAGAATATTTTAG
Source organism: Aphodius sticticus (assembly GCA_963966075.1). Taxonomy (NCBI): domain Eukaryota; kingdom Metazoa; phylum Arthropoda; class Insecta; order Coleoptera; family Scarabaeidae; genus Aphodius; species Aphodius sticticus. The sequence continues at coordinate 36,986,047 of OZ014509.1, read as the reverse complement.
CTGAAGAGCTCAGATCGACTAAATTCTAGTGCCAAAATTTCAAGTTTCCAGAAATAGTAGAAGATGAGAAACTTCTAATGTACCAGTTCCGTGAGACACCCTGTATATATATAATAAAAAGTGGTTGGATTCCTTATTCTTGTTTTATTTGAGCAATCGGTACATATTTCGAGTCCTACTGAGCACTTCTTCAGGCAATTTTGTCAAGCGTGGACCGTGGGGAACATAAAACAACATACAAAGGTCACAAACAATCATATATAAGACTGTATACGAACTATCACTTATCAAGTAAAATCGTGCTTTGAAAAATGTATTTTTCAAAGCACGATATTCCAATTATATTCCAATTAATTTTTGACGTAAATCCATTCTTTTTTCAGGACACGTAGTGGCTAAGCAGTTCTTAGTCCCACTTCTACTTGGATTAAAATTCAACGTGGCCACGCTAATTCCAATAATCATTGGTGTTGTGGCTTTGGTAATTAAGAAAGCAGTCATCTTCAGCAAGATTGCCCTGATCGTCAGCTTAGCTTACGCTTTGAGTAATATGGTTTTCAATTATGGTTATCAAACCCAGCACAACGGCCACCACGGACCCCAACCAGAATATTTTGGAAACTATCATCACAATAGGTGACATAAAATACTTAATTGGTATTTATGTATCAATTAATCAGATAATTTTCAGCTATAAAGTGGACGAGCCTGATTACTATAAAAGAAAAGTAAATTCATTTTCCGATCAAATTCGACTTCATGGTCAAATACCAGTTGATGAAGTGTTTGCCAGAGAAGGACAAGCAAAGGGAAGAAATTTCGCGTGGAGTGATGACGAACAGAAAAGTAAAACGTAGAATTATCATTGATTGTCTGATGGTCAGTCCCATAATCATTAATAATAATGTAGTAGAATATTGTGATCTTCGCCAAAGAGTGATAATAAGATATACTGATTGTCATTTAGTTTTACAACATACATAATTTTAGTATTTTAGTAGTTTAGTTTTTTTTGTATCATTAATGTAATTTTGCGTTTTTTCTTCGTTGTACTGAAGGAATTTAATAAAAGTCACATATTTGTTTACAAAACATGCCATGAGCTGACAGAAATATCAAAGTCGATTTAGAAAATAAACTGCTTCCGGGTTATGCAGAAGGCTGCTTTTCCCAAATTGAGTTGAAACTGTCCAAAGATTTGGTGACCCAATTAGTACCAATTGATACTAACCGCGGAATTAGTACCTCAATTATCAAGGAAACATTGCTAATTTATGAGTAGTGGTAGTGGTAGTGGTAGTGGTAGTGGTAGTGGTAGTGGTACTCTCAGAAAACAGTAACCCCAAACTAGTACCTCAAAGGAACACCCCAAAATCGGGGGTAAAGATGGCGCGTGTAACCTCAGAACGTCACTTGTCGAAAAGCAACTCGATTCTATCCTAGTTTTTGTCCAAGGATTTAGTACCAAATTTGTACCCTCTGAAAACACCAACCTCTAAATCTCTAGATTAGAGAAACACCCTAAATTACGGGTAGTTCTTTCAGACGTCACCTCAAGTTCTTTCGAACGCCACTTGTAGTAGCCACATCGGATTTGATAGCACTAAGCAGAAAAATCACTGGACATTTCAATAATTCTTCTGTGGCGTAGTCTAAATTGAAATGCATACAAAAATAATTACACATTGACCATAAAAGGTTACAGCAAGATGTAAAAACTAGGTGTAAGTGGACTTTTTACTTACGACAATATAGGTTCATGACGAAAGCCGAGCAGTAACTATTTGTAGCTGATAAGAAGAAGACCCTGCTTCGGCCGAAGCTTCGGTGCTCCGGCCAATTTAAGCCGAAGCTCCGGTATTCGGCTATTCGGCCAAATGCCGCTCCGGCATGTATGGTATGTATACTCTCTAAAAACTTTACACTGATTTCCTATACGGCTTATACATATAGCAACAATTATTCGTTAGTTGAACATTGTTGAACATTGTCGCCTTTCAAGTGTCCAAGTATAATAGTAATAATAAAAATTTTGTAAGTCGTCGTCGATTATCCTAAGAGAATTTTCAAATTAATCCACTTTTCTCTATATTTAGTCATTATTGCTCCTTAACGGTGTAAATTTGACAATAATTTTGTTGCCTTTTTGTTGCTTATAAATTTCTTATTAAGATATTGTATTAGGATGGTCGATGACAACGAGCTAGAAATTCTTATAGGAAATTAACAGCAATTTATCCTAGCATATCAAAAAGTAATAAAAGGCTACAATATTGGTTGAAAATCATACAAAATCTTAAATTCTAGAATAAGAGTTCAATAATTCTGAAATTAAAAATATTTACAATTATTAATTAAAAAATCAGATGTGGCCAGGCACGTGACTTTATCATGCTATATGTAAAATTAGTAGTTTAGCTGCATGAGATTCCATTAACCATTAACACAAATATATTAATTAAAGAAAATACACGTTATGAATTAACATAATTTCAAATGCTATAAAACAAGCGGTGCCTTGCGCCGTGGGCGCTTATCCGAAATTGTATTTACAAATTTTAAATCATTACGATTTACCCGCCAGTGAGTGAACAGCTTGGCTGGTAAATTTAAAAAAACAGCCTACGATAAAACGATAAAAACCGCTTTACAAAAATATTTAAAAGGACGTAAAACGTTTTGATCTAAAAATTATTAAATAAAACATGGACACACACACAGCACACACACGCAGCTACCGCCACCCCACCGGCTTCGCCGTCTTATTCGTTGACCAGGCTCAACTCATCTTCATCGCTGACGTCCCGCTCAGCATCTAGTTGCAGAGGTCCAGCATCGGCATCGTGCTCGTCCCCAGGCTGCTCAGGTGGTTCCGGCGCTGCAGCCTGTTGTGGATATGTTGATACTATTGACAGTAGGTATTTTCAAAACATCACCGTTTGACACTACCTACTGTCATTAGATTGAAAATCCTGGCTACTAGTTTTAAGGCCGACACGACCGCGTTAGGATCGATTTCCAGATCCTACTAATGTCAGTGCCGTCCTCGCGATTGATGTTGTCAGGACGTTTGTAAATTTCCATGGCTTCTCTAATAAGCCTTCGATGATAATTACCCGCCCTTCTCAACATCTTCACGTAATCGAAAACCATTGTGTGTCCCGACTCGTGGCAGTGTTGAGCAACAGCGGACTGTTGAATCTTGCCTAGCCGGGTGTCTCCACTGTGCTCCTTGATTCGACATTCGATGCTTCCTCCTGCCTGTCCTACATAGCATGTTCCGCACTCACATGTTATCTTGTGAGTCTTCGTTCTTTAGCAGTGGTGTGATATCCTTTGGGTTAGTCAAAAGATCCTTTACCTTAGCTGGTGCTCTGTACCTTACCGTGATACCCTATTTCTTCAGTAATCTACCGATTCTTTCTGATACCCCACTTACGTATGGTAAGCAAGCGAACTCCTTTGACTTTTGCGGTTCCTGAGACTTGCGGTTTTCTTTGCGTGACACCCCGTATGTCAGACTTGGTGTATCCATTCTAACGTAGGGCCCACTCCAAATGTTTCCGTTCGTCGTCCAAGGTGCTGGAGTCGCATACCTTCTCGGCTCTGTTGAACAAAGTGTTAATAACACTTATCTTCTGTTGGGGATGGTGGTGTGATTTGGCGTTCAAGTACCGATCGGTATGTGTCTTCTTACGGTAGACTGTATATCCAAGCCTACCCGTTGACGGTCTATATACCAGATCGATTGCATCGTGAATTTGATGGAAGGACTAACATTGTGCAGGTGGTTAAGGAACTCAGTAAGTTTATCTCTACCGTGTGGCCAAACCACAAAGGTATCATCGACATATCTTACCCAGTGCTTGGTTTTGAAAGGACTTGACCTAATGGCGTCTTCTTCAAACAATTTCATGAAGAAATTGGCGATTACCGGTGACAGAGGCGATCCCATGGCTGCACCCTCTACCTCTACCTCATACATCGCTCCCGCCCACTGAAGTATGTGGTGGAGAGACAATACTCTCCGGTCCGGTACATCGGTTGTTAGACGTAGGGGGACAAGTGCTGTCCGAAGGCCTTCGACTGCCTCCTTAACCGGAACACACGTAAAGAGTGATATTACGTCGAAACTTACGCGTATATCCCGAGGGTCAATGACAACTTCCTTCAAAATATGAATAAAATGTTCAGAGTTCTTGACAAAAGATGTAGTTTGTCCTATAAACGGTTGGACAGTTTTCGACAAGTATTTTGCCAACAAATAGGTTGGGGAGCCTATTGCGCTAACGATTGGTTTCAAAGGTACGTTATCCTTGTGGATCTTTGGCAAACCGTAGATCCTAGGTGCCCTAGGGGCTTGAACAAAAAGGCTTAGTGTCAAACTCAATATAACCTACTACGTAAATGTGAGGGGTATAAAAATGTGTATTTGATAAATACAACTAGGCGTGCCCGAGATTTTTTTCAATAACAGATTCTATTTATTCCAATCAATTTATTCTATGGTTTTAGTGTAAGTAAGTAAGTTTATTTGAAGTTACGTGAAACTACTACTACAAAAAAAGGAAAACAGTAAAAGATATATACATATCAATGTATCATGCATCCATCAGATCCAGTAGCCACGCGGTTCCGTCCCTCTAGCTTCATTCGAGAATGGCATGGGCCGTCTCGAATTAGTGGTGTTGAGGGAATTTTTGTTTCTTATTTAATATTGGCCATTCTTAGTATTCAGTCCTTGTGAATAGCAGTTCACTCGTTATCTTCTTTTTAAAGGTTTTGTATGACAGCTTTTTTACATTTTCATCTAAGTTGTTATATGTAGTGATGGTTTCTGTTGTCGTAGTTCTTCTAAACCTGTGTGTTCTTATATATGCATTTTGTCTGGTCCCGTGATTATGGACATTTCTATTTTCTGTTAGTTTTATATTTATTTTAATTTTAGTGTGTTTGATCTTGAGCAGCAGGAGAATATTGTTAAGTTTCTTTCTTTCTTTTATTGTAAGTTCTTTCGTATGTTGAAAGACCTGTAGTGTTGGTGTTCGTTTGTTCAGTGAGAATATTATCTTCAATATCTTATTTTGTTGTCTCTGTAATTTATCTAAGTTCCGTGTTGTAGTATTGCCCCATATTTGAATTAATTAGTTTATGTTTGAAACCAAAAGTAAGTTGTATAGATTTATTTTCTTTTTTGTGTCAATGTATGATCTTGTTTTGTATATCGATGCAATTATTCTGGCATTTTTCGTGCTAATCTTATTAACCTGTTCGTCCCACCTCATGTCGGTCTGTAGTTGCAATCCCAAGTATGTTATTGTCTTGATTTCTGTTATTTCTTGACTGTTTATGCATATTTTCATTTTTGTTTTTTTGTTGTTGTTGAATATCATGTAGTGTGTTTTTTGTTCATTTATTGTAAGTAAGTTCATTTGACACCATTTTGTAAGCTTTAGCATATCTACATTCATTTCTCTTTGAAGTAATTCGGGGTTGTTGTTAGCATAGATAATAGCGATGTCATCGGCGTACATGAACAGGTTTCCTTTTAAATGTATGTCTTTGATGTCATTAGTGTAAATTACTTACAATAGGGGTGGGAGATTTCCACCTTGTGGGATTCCATATTCTGCCATTAATGGACTGCTACATATTTTATCTATCTTTGTCATCTGTGGTCTGTCGCTAAGATATGTCTTAATTATTTGGTGAGCTTTATTGCGTATGCCTATGGTTTCCAGTTTGTCTACCAGTCTAGTTTTTGACACGGTATCAAAGGCTTTCTTCATGTCAATGAAGATCCCCGTGACAATTTTGTTCTTATCAACGTTTCGGTGAATGAAGTGCACAAGGTCATAAGTAGCCGACAATGTGCCTGTCCCAGCTTGAAAAGCATACTGTTGCTTGTAGATTATATTGTTACTTGTGACATGATCTTCAATTCTACGTTTGATAACAGTTTCCAATACCTTGTCCAACGCGGAGAGTAGCGTTATTGGTCGGTAATTCTCCGGTTGCTGTTTGTCTCCCTTTTTAAACAGAGGTTTGATGATGCTAATTTTAAGGCATTCTGGATATGTTCCATTTGCTATCACTTCATTCACCAATCGTGTTATCAAAGGTGTTAGATGCGTGTTGTTCGCTTTGAGGATGTCATTTGTTACTTTGTCATGACCTGGAGCTTTATTTTTCTTTAGATGGGATATTATATCTAGAATTTCTTCATCGTTTGTTTCTCGCAGGGACATTTCTGGTAGTTGGTAACTACTTCGTTCTTCTGTGTTGTCAATTGGTCTTAATTGTGGTAGCTGATTTGCAAGTTTTTTTCCAATTGTTGAGAACGTTTGATATTTCTTTTGTGTCTGTTGTGACTGTGTTGTCCTCCCTACGTATTTTAACTATTTCCAACTTATTCGTTTGTCTACGATTAAGCATTTTATTAAGCATACCCCATATTTTTCGTGGGTTACCACTGCATCTTTCTAGTGACGTTTCGTAGAATTTTGTCTTGGTCTTTTGTATGATATGTTTTGTGGAGTTCTTCTGTTCTTCGTATCTGTCGCTTAAAATTGTGTTGTTTTGGTTCTTTCTTAGCCTTTTGTATAGTCTATTTCTTAGTTTTATCTGTGTTACCACGTCCTGGTTGACCCATGGGCAGTCTTCTCTTCTTTTTATTTTTGATATTGATTGATTGTTTGTAATTATGGTTTCCATATGTTTTGAGAGGTCTTCGAAATTGGTGATTGTCAGATGTCGTAGGTTGATCATGTCCTGGATCTCCCTATTGATGTTTTTGTGGTCTGTGTATTTTGTTTCGTAGTGTTCGTATTTTCTTGTTTTGCTATGTTTTGTTTTAATGGTAGCCATAACAGGTAAGTGGTCCGATATGTCCATCGCCAGCACGGTAGTCTTTTCTATTTGATTAGGTATATTTGTTACGATATGATCAAGTATCGAATGGTTACCGTTACTGTTTATTCGGGTGTATTGGTTTTGATGTATTTTATTCGCTATTTTGTATCCCGCTTCTGTTAGTGTTGTTCTGTATTGTCTGATCACGTGAACATTGTCCAGTAATTTGATGTTCATGTCACCTACGATGATGTGGCGTTTGTTGTTCATAAATATATTGTTCTTCAATACTTCTTCGAATAGTGAAGTTCTGGTTTGGGGTGGTATATCAATGTTATTGAAATTTGTTCGTCTGTGAGGTGGATTGTCTGCGTTTCGATTTCGGCAAATGTTCTCCGTGTTGTGATTGTAAAGAGTATGTTCTTTCTAACATAAAATGCAATTCCTCCTCCCCTAGCATTTCTGGAATTATAGGCTGCGTTGTAACCTTCTAGGTGATATAGGTCTTCTTCCTCCCTTTTCAACCATGTTTCAGTAACCGCTATCAGATGTGGGTGGTTGAAAGTTTTTGGAAAAGCTTCTATTTCGCTTATTTTATTTTTCAGGCTTCTGACATTAATTAGGTACAAGTTATAATACATGCTGGATGTTAATTTTTTTGTTTATTTTTTTTTTTATTTATTTTTTTTTATTTTTATTTTTTTTTTAATTATTGCAGCTGATCCAGGTCTGATATTTGACAAATCCTGATTTTTGGGCTTGTATCTGTTTTTCTTATAAATATTTTTCCATCTCGCGTCCATAAGAATTTATATTTTAGTTCCTTCTTTGCTTCCCTGGATTTATAGAACAGGTTGTTTGTTGTTTCCGTTAGTTGTTCGTTGATGTAGATGTCATGTGACCTTCCAACAATACCGCATTCGTTTGTTGTGAGTGTACCCACCGCTTTTCTTGCTTTTATGATTTTCACCTTCATTATGTCTGTCTTCATCTTAATTATTATTGGACTGTTCTCATGACGATCGTTTTTCAGTTCTACAGATAGGATCTCGGCGGTATCAATAGTTGTATCCAGCTTCCGAATGATCTTCTTGGCAATATCTTCTATCTTCTACCCTATGATGTTGCCTGTCTACACCCGTAACTATTATATTATTATATTCCTTCCTCTCCCTCTTCTCTATAATGTTTTCATACATTCTCTATAATGTTTTCATGTGTCAAAGCACTTACTTCGACAAAGCACTGCTTATTAAAAAAATTCCTATTCCTACAACGGTCCTTGTACAATTTTACGGCAAAAACGCCTCAATATTGGCTGCTTTCGATTTTACCAAAAAAGTCACTCTAGTGCGAATCCTCCATTTGAAAATAGTTGAAAATATCGATTTCTTCTGAAAACAAAACAGGTAAGTAGGGATGGGTTAACAATAGCGCGCTGATTACGTGTGAAGGTTGACGGGGGTGAGTACGTGAGTACTGAGTACGTGTGCTCTTTCTATTTTTTTTTTCAAAATACTTTCACCGGGGAAAGAAATAAGTATAAAATTCTAAGTTTTGTATCGATATAACTGAAAAACTACTTAATAAATTTTGGTTGGTCTTTCACACATAAATTCATTGTATTTGTGGTCTGCCCTCAGCGTAAAATAAAAAAATCTGATGTGGCCAGGCACATGACTTTATCATACTATATATAAAATTAATAGTTTAGCTGCATGAGATTCTATTTGATCGAGATCGGCTATGTCTGCATTAAAATAAAACTAGTAGAACTAGACAGATATCTCGATTAAAGCTGCGTTCGGATATTGTACTCCGTTGACACCGGGTACACCGTCCAAATGACACTTACGTGTTAGTGGGTGTAAAAACTGTAACGGTATTCAATATCCGAACGCAGCCTATATTGACAGTAGTATTTTCAAATAATTAGCGTTTGACACTAGCTACTGTCATTAGAATCAAAAAATCTGACATATCCTGGCTACTAGTTTTAAAGCAGTACGACCGATCTCGATGAAATAGAATTTGCTCATGCAGCTAAACTATAAATTCTACCAAGAAATGTCATATACATAAATTTGTTAACTATTTTTGTATATTAGTACTTAGTTAGACGTTAGATGGCGTTAGGGGTATCTAACGCGAGGTGCGTACGTGACAAAACACACAGGCGATGAGGCGAGTAGGGCAGTCGTGGAATCGAGGCCGTACTGCGAACAGGGTGTGGTCGCGTGTGTCGCGATAGGTACGCGGGGAGTACGGAAAGAGACAATAATTCGGTGTACAACGTTTGTTGACGAGTTACGCGTGTGATATGTACGATTTACTTATCTAAAAGAGACCCCTTTTCGTTAAAACTACTTATTACAGTTACTTTGTTTACTTATAACCCCTTTTGTGAATATACGTTTTAAGATTTGTGAGTGCGTTTTATTTGAGTTTTGTTTAAAGTTTACACATCAGAAGTGGGATAAGGGATAAACAGAACGGAGATTAGAATAAACAATCAGTGGACTATGGACGGAAATCAGGCAACAGGTGGGTTTACATTTGATTTAAAAGAGCCAAAGACGGATGGCGACACGCATGAACAGAAAATGCAAGTCATGATGGCTACGATGGCCGAATGTTTGCGAGAGCTGACAAAGCGCGAGGTCAGAGAAACTGGGAGAACCGATACGTTCCAAGTAATGCCGGATTTGACTAAAACAATTTCGACGTTTGATGGTGATCGCGATTTAAGTTTAGCATGGGAATGGCTAGATGGGGTCAAAACAAGCGCATTGTTGTACGGGTGGCCAGAATCAGTTAAAATAGAGACGGCTCGAACACATTTAATCGGTCCAGCAAAAAATTGGTACATCGCAAGGCGCGCACAGATATTAAATTGGGATGAATTTGAAACACAATTTAAGAAGACATTTGTTGATACGTTGACAACCAGCGACAAATGGGAGCGAATGAGAAAAAGATTACAAAGAGATGGGGAATCCGTGACATCATATTACCACGAAAAATATAAATTGTGTAACGATTTACATTTAAATACGAACGAAACAAAAGAGGAAATTTTGAAGGGATTGATTTCAAAAGAAGTTGCAGGAAATTTGTGTACGAAAAATTATAAAGATTTGGAAGACCTGTACCGGGATATAATGACGTCAGAGCGAGTAAACAATGCGAGACGAGAATTAAGAACAAAACGAGACGTACCACAATTGCCTAGAGTACAGAAAAAGTCTGAATATACAAATGATCAAAATTCTCAACAAAATGTGAGCGAAACCATATGCTACCGTTGTGGTGAAAGAGGCCATATTGCAACGAAATGTCAAAAGAATGCGGCGGTATGCTTTAAATGCAAGAAAGAGGGACACCAAAGAAAAGATTGTCCCCAGAGAAAAACAATCAACGTTATCGAAGATCCAAATATAACCAACACAGTTGAAAAATATTTAAAGAACGTACTGTTAAACGAAGAGTCTTTTGTTGCACTGATAGATCCGGGAAGTGCCGTATGCACAATTCAAGATACCATAGCGAAGAGACAAGGACGAGAAGAAACCAGAATAGAACTTCAAGGATTTGGAAGTCCGAAGCCCGTTTTGTGCCGAGAGAAGATTAGTGCGCGAATAATCGTTGATGATGTTTTCGTGAATAATGTAGACATTCTTGTAGTTCCCGAAAAAGTACAATCAGTACCGGTTATTTTAGGTCGTTCGTTTACGGAGGCGCCGGGAATTGCTTACGCGCGTGTACAGAACAATTTAATATTCGGTTGGGAAGATGCTGTTCCGTTTCGCGATATGCAAATCCCAGAGAGACAAGGAAGAGAGAAGGTGGTGGTAGCGGAAGATACCATTATCCATGGACGATCAATTCAGCTGATTAATGCGATAGTGACGACGACGAATGTCACAGTGCCAGTGACAAATTTCGACGAGGAATCAGTACATTTGAAGAAGGGTACAACCGTTGGTAGTATTCGACAGCTGAGCGATTCACAAGATGACCGTCCGTACGAACAGGAGCAAGTTACAGCGGAAATGTTAAAAATTGATAGTGACGTCGATGAAGGGGTGATAAATAATCTTGTGGACTTGTGTAACAGTTATCGAGATTGTTTCGTGTTTAACTTAAGAGAACTTGGCTGTACAAATATGATCACGGTAGACATCGAAGACTCGGGCGTGCCGGTAAAAGCTAAACCATATCGTTCGAATTTAACTGAGCGTGCAAAAATTGCGGAAATCGTGAATGACTGGAAGAAACATGGGATAGTGACAGAAACTGACTCCCCGTATGCGAGCCCAGTATTGTTGGTATTGAAAAAGAACGGTGACCCGCGATTAGTGGTGGATTATCGACGACTTAATCTGCAAACAGTGAAGAAGAATTTTCCAATTGCGACCCTGGATGAACACCTAGAAAATTTAGACAATGCTAAACTATTCTCAACCCTCGACTTGGCACACGGGTATTTACAAATTCCATTGAGTGAATCAGCAAAAGAAAAGACAGCATTTATTACGCCAGACTGTACAGGGCAGTTCGAACGTATGATGTTTGGGTTGACAAACGCACCCTACGAATTTTGCCGATTAATGACAAAGGTTCTGGGACCATTAAGGAATAAAGTGGCAATGTCCTATTTGGACGACATTATCGTGCCTGCCAAAGATTGGTCGGAGATGCTAGAGCGACTAAAACTGGTTTTCGAAAGGATAAGAGGCGCTGGTTTAACGCTAAGACTGACGAAATGTGAATTTGGGCGAAAGCAAGTCGAATACTTGGGGTTTATTTTGTCGGAGGAAGGACTGAGACCCAGTGAACATAAGGTGAAGGCTGTACGAGAATTCCCCCAACCACAAAACGTACACGATATACGACGATTTTTGGGCCTGACATCATTTTTCAGACGATTTGTGAAAAATTATGCGATTAAGGCGAGACCATTAAGCGATTTGACGAAGAAGAATGCTACCTTTACATGGACACATTTGGAAGAAAAATGTTTTGAAGATTTGAAGATGGCCCTAATCAGTGATCCGATATTGAAGCTATACAGGTCAAATGCCAAGCGAACGGAGTTACACACAGACGCGAGTAGCTTAGGGTTGGCAGGTGTATTACTACAAGAGCAAGAAGATGGTGAGTTATGTCCGATATATTATGTAAGCCGAAAGACGTCTAGTGTAGAGCAGAAGTACCATTCCACCAAACTCGAGTTGATGGCCGTGGTGGTATGTATTGATAGACTACGAAATTTCTTGATCGGGATTCCATTTACGGTATTTACGGATTGTCAAGCGGTGGTGTACTTGAACGTAAAGAAAACGCAGGATCCGCAGATAGCCAGATGGTTTGGGTTACTTCAGGAATTTGATCTGGAATTGAAATACCGACCAGGAATAAAAATGTCACATGTAGATGCATTATCCAGAGCCCCAGTCGACCAAGCGGAGGAGACAATGGCTGATGTATACAGTCGCCTAGACGTGTTTAATATCTTACAAGAAGAAGACTATATTTTGATGATACAGCATAGCGACAGTAAGTTAAGAAGGATAATAGAGATAATGAAGAAGTCTCAACGGACGAAACACGAAGAAGAAGAAATAAAACCATATGAGTTGAAGGAGTCTAGACTATTTAGAATTGTAAAAGTTGGAGGAGAAGAAAGAAAACTATATGTGATTCCAAAGAGTATACGGAAAAGCATTGTAGTCAAATACCACGACATGAGAGGTCACTTCGGAGTTGACAAAACAGTAGAAAGTATTAGGAAAATGTATTGGTTTGGAGGAATGCGGAGTTATGTGAAAAATCATATTCATGCCTGCGTTGAATGTCTCTTAGGGAAGACACCTGGAGGAAGAAGACCTGGGGAATTACATCCAATCCCTATACCCGATCGACCCTTTGGAAGAATACACATCGACCATTTGGGGCCGTTGTTGAAGACACCTAAGAAGAATTGTCACGTGCTGGTAGTGATTGATGCGTTAACGAAATTTGTTAAATTATATCCCGTGAGAGACACTAAAACAAATACTTCAGTGCGAGTGTTAAAGAAATTAATCGGACAATACGGCGTTCCAGATAAAATTGTATGTGACCGTGGAACTTCGTTCACTTCAGAAAATTTTACGAAATTCACGAACGAGTACGGTATACGGCGCGTATTAAACTCCTCTCAGTGGCCGAGTGCGAACGGATAAGTGGAACGCGTTAATAGAACATTAGTGCCCGCGATAATGTGCGAAAATAATAACGAGCAGTGGGACTTAAAAATCGAACTGATTGAGCGGAACTTAAATCTCGCGATTAACAAAAGTACGGGTAAATCGGCGTATGAAGCGTTATACGGTTATCTACCAAACTTTGAATCTGATAAACTATTAAACATCGCGAAGTGCGGTAAAAATGAGTGGCAACCATCAGAAGAAATACGCCGGGAGATACGCGATTCGTTAGAGCGCGAGCAAATACGATACAAAAGACATTACGACAAAAAGCGTTTTACCGGGCTAAATTACAATATCGGCGACATTGTGTTTATGCGGCGTGTAACACAAGGGACGGGAGAATCCACAAAACTACAGGACAGATACCGAGGCCCGCTAGAAGTAATCGAGACCTTACCAAGCGACACCTACAGAGTGGCGACGATAGAGGGAAGTGGACAACGAAAGTTTGTGACAACCGCTCACGTTTCACAGTTGAAACTTTATAAGAACCACACAGAGACAGAAGAAGACACCGCAGATGAAGAGGATGAAGTCCTTTACCAAGAAGCCGACGATTATCACAACCAAAATCCTGAAGACGACGTGGATGAAGAGGAAGAAAGAGCCGCAACTGTCCAACCAGAGAAGGAAGACCAGAGCCCAGAGAAGGAAGACCAGAGTCCAAGGAAAGAAGAAAAGAAGTCGAGAAGACCAACAAGACTACCAACTTATCTACGTGATTACCAGCTCCAAGAGAATCGCGCGGGAGCGCGATCATGTCAGGAATGACCGAGTGTTAACTATTTTTGTATATTAGTACTTAGTTAGACGTTAGATGGCGTTAGGGGTATCTAACGCGAGGTGCGTACGTGACAAAACACACAGGCGATGAGGCGAGTAGGGCAGTCGTGGAATCGAGGCCGTACTGCGAACAGGGTGTGGTCGCGTGTGTCGCGATAGGTACGCGGGGAGTACGGAAAGAGACAATAATTCGGTGTACAACGTTTGTTGACGAGTTACGCGTGTGATATGTACGATTTACTTATCTAAAAGAGACCCCTTTTCGTTAAAACTACTTATTACAGTTACTTTGTTTACTTATAACCCCTTTTGTGAATATACGTTTTAAGATTTGTAAGTGCGTTTTATTTGAGTTTTGTTTAAAGTTTACAAATTATAGAAAATTTCCTCTCCTTTAATTTATTATTTAACTATTTTGACGACATTACACAAATAGCGGCTCATTTACAAAATCTTCGAAAAATGCTAAGAGTAAACCACCAGTTCCTTTGGACCCTTTTCAACAGAAAGCTTTTCAGCTCTAAGTTTGGTTATGAAACTTCTAAATATGAAGTTTTGTCCCGATACCTTTAGTAGTTTCTCCGGAATCGTCGCCACAAAAGCGGGTACACACACACATACACACACACACACACACACAGACATTTTTTGTACCTTGGTCAAAAATGTTCAGCGGACCCAAAAAGACATATTTCCGCTAAAATCTCAAAAAATCTTTTTGGCATGATTACAATACTTTACATACTGCGTATGATAAAGTAAAAATAATCGAGAACTAAATTAATAAAACTCGTTAGGAAGTTTTGAGTTACATCGCTACGAAACACTGAGAACTTAGTTATCCGAGTTACGTTTGAATAACCTTAGAATAGCTGTCATAAAACCAACTATGTTTTGTTAGAAATTATAACCAAGTGCCATGTATATTGCCGTGTAATACTAACTCATCCCCTGTAATATATGCATATTATCGATATTAGTGCTGAACACTTAATAAGTGATTTTTATACTATTACTAAAAGTGAGTGTTTATTTTGTCACAAGCGAGTTAAGGTCCTTTCATATACATGCTATATAATAATAGCCTTTTGTGACCTCCGAAGGTTTGGCAACACCGCTGGAGTTATCAGCGACATCTTAGTTTCCGATCATATATACATTGCGGAGGTCCCTTCGTACCCTTTGCGTACCTTATATATAACCTACCAAAAATCAAAAATCGTCTCGTTTTTCTTGATATTCGTGTAGCAAAAGTTCCCCTCATTAAAAATATGCAATCCGATCAAAAATATATTATCTGGAAAGTTTTTGATTCGGGGATCCAGCAAACAACAATTGAAACGACTATATGTTTAGTACGTTCTTTATTATATCACCAATATTTCGCATTAAATGGTATGCTTCAACAGCGTCATCTGAAGGACAACGGATAATTTAGTAATAAATCTTAAAAAGTAACAAGGTACTTACAATTGTACGTTAAGTGGATGGTTGGTAAAGCGTTGAACAGGACTTTCACAAAATAACTTAACAAACACGGCTACACAGCTGAAGTCGGGTTTTCGGCCTGACACGGTTGAATATAAAACATCAGCAGAAGACTAAAGCAAACTGATACAGTGCCTGATGCGTTTCGTCGAGGCCATCCTTCAGTAATCAGCAATAAAACGAAGAGACAAGCCGATATGTAAAGAGCAATCCGAACAACCATAAAGGGGGAAATTTGAAAAGTTAGAAAAATAGAGACCGACCACTCTAGTTTTCTAACTTTTCAAATATTGAAGGAGCATATGCGCAAGGACGTAATAAGCATGTTTTGTCAAATAACGTATGGTCTACCTTAACGCAATCTTGAGAAACTTAATAAAGAAAGACGGGGTCTGTCCCTGATCAGCGGAAGAAAATCGAGAACACTCCACTCCAGTGGTGTTGCAACTGGTGACAAATCAACGCCGCCGCGAACATATCTGTCTCCCTCCACTCCGGCCTTTCTCGCTCAGCATGACAATGACCTACATTTGCCAGGTTAATATGTACGTACACAAGCGTGATCAGCTATTTGTTGGTTTATCAATAGCGCCAGAGGTGACTGGTACACCCCAGGTACACCACCACTTCTTGTCTTCGAATCCTGAAGATGTTGGGATTGAAGCACCAAATTGGCGACATTGGTCACCTCCTTTATGGTCCCCATTTGAGTGTTTTTTCATTGAGTGTTCATCTTGCTCCTTGGCTATACCGTACTGATGAGGACTAATAGTCCGAAACACGTGTCTACGGTTGCTTCTTCGTATGACGGAATTGCCCGACAAATTACCTTTCTCCTCGAATATCTCACCGTCGATTAACCTGTATGTATATAGCGGAAGAAAATCGAGAACACTCCACTCCAGTGGTGTTGCAACTGGTGACAAATCAACGCCGCCGGGAACATATCTGTATCCCTCCACTCCGGCCTTTCTCGCTCAGCGTGACAATGACCAACATATATATATATATATATATGCTAATGGCTAATATAATGCATATAATAAAATAATGGCTAATGCTAATATATACATATATATATATATATATATATATACAGTGCTTCCCAAAGGTAACGGATAAATTCTATAAAATCTTAAATAAAAATATTTGAGAATAATGCTCCGACACGTCGATTTTTACTTTTAAATTACTATCCTAACATACACTTTTCAGCCCCCCACCCCTTCACCCCTAAGGGGTGGTAACCACAACTTTAAAAATTCAAATAGCAAAGTACCCCTTGCGATACCAGAATTGATAGAGTTTTTTAATTTGAATACAAAGAAAAAAAAATTATCGAAATCGGTTGATAAATAACGGCGATATTTATCAAAATTTATTTATACACGAAATTGAGGAATAACAAAATTTAATTAACTAATCCTTAATTACTTGTTCAAAGTGCTGCGCGTTAACGACGAGACAATGCCCTAATCTATCCCCAAACGCTTGTTGAACATTTTCTAACATTTTATTTTGAGTTTTCGAACATTCCTGGAGTCATTAAGTGAATTACTGCAGGAATTCTTTCCTTTAACGCCTCAATATTTACAGGTCTATTAAAATAAACTTTACCTTTTAAATAGCCCCAAAGAAAATAATATAGTGGGGTTAAATCTGGCGATCTTGCTGGCCATTCAATATGCCTTCATCTACCAATCCATTAGGAAATTTGAAAATATTTGGATTTGGAAATACTTGATCGAGGTATTCTCGAACTTGTCGCGCATAGTGTGGAGGCGCACCGTCTTGCTGTAACCAAATTCTGTCCTTGTGTCTATCAGGATCTTCTGCGTTGGGAAACAATACTGCTAAAGTAGGTAGTAGTTCATTTCGTAGTAAGTTCAGATAACGTTCACCATTCAGTGCTCCGTCGAAAAATATGGCCCAATAATTCTAGAACCCACCACACCAGCCCACACATTAAGGTTTTGAGGATATTGTGTGTTCGCTTCCACCATCCAATGCGGATTTTGACGAGCCCAGTAACGGCAATTTTGTTTATTGGCGGTGCCATTCAGACAAAATGTTGCCTCATAAGAAAAAAACGATGTTTCTAATTAAGCAAGGCTTTCATTAGAGAGTTCCATCATTGTCTCACAAAATCATACTCATACACACTCATACTCACTTCATACGGGTGAAATTTGTGTTTTCGAAATAATCTGGACACTGTACTTTTTGACGCACTAACTTGTGAAGCGACCTCCGCAAGGGTTGAATGATTTTCTTACACCATTAAAACAGCATCCAATTGTCGGTTTTCAATTAAGGCCAATGGACGTCCTGCCTTAGGCTTATCCCGTACATGACCGAGATCGCGAAATTTGTTTTCGATTCGACTTACTGTAGATTCCGATATTGGCGGACGGTCCGGGTGCGTTTCATTGAACAAAACACGAACTTCTTCATGCGTCCGGCTTCTATCTCCAAACCCAATCATTAAAACTTCGATTCTTTCGGTTTCTGTAAATCTTATTTTGTAACTATTTCTTCAATGACGAAAAATCTGAATTGTGTTTGACATAAGTAAAAACAAGTTGCAATTGTTTGAACGATATTGCTATGCCCGCGTCAACAGCGCTTACTCGAATATTGACGTTCTTCTTTGAATACATTTTGGTAAATATCGCGGTTATTTATCAACTGATTTTGATAATCTTTTTTTTGTTGTATTCAGAATAAAAAAATCTATCAATTGAGGTACCGCAAGGGGTACTTTGCTATTTGAATTTTTAAAGTTGGGGTTGCCACCCCTTAGGGGCGAAGGGGTGGGGGGCTGAAAAGTGTATGTCAGGATAGTAATTTAAAAATAAAAATCGACGTGTCAGCGCCAATTTCTGAAATATTTTTATTTAAGGTTTTATTGAATTGAATTGCATTTAGGTGGGACGGAAAGTATGTACACTTTTTTCAATGGAACGTCCTGTATATTTTATTATATTATAATCACTATTAAATTTGTTTATCCAACCGTGTATGTTGCTAAGTCACAGCGTTAATTGTTCCAGAGATATTCAACTGTTTTTCGAAAACTATGTAAAAACAACATTTTTGCCGATTTTGCCTTTAAACTAAGTGAGACATTAGTCAAAGCCAGTAGGTAGATGATAGTATCCAAAGATATTAGATACACTATACAGGCTGTTCATTGAACTTAGTAAATGTTGATGCTTTTCAAATGGCTTTTTCTCGAGTTTTTTAAATGGAACACCCTGTATAATATGTGTTGGCTGTAATAACCCTTTATTTCGCTCCAATTTACATCTAGTATGTCATATACCAAATGTTACTACTTTTTGTGATATTTGCAAATTAACGAAAATGTAACGCAATTGTAAATTTTAATATTGCTGTGAATGAGGTATTTGGTAGTTTGATGTAAAGTCTTCAATTGGCAATAGAAGAGATACCGTTATCAACATATTCATACTTTAAATGAAATTTTGTAAGTATATTTTGCCGTCTAGCGTAAGGCAACCGAACATGCGATTTAAAAATTTCTAATTACTGCTAAAGTACTTTTAGGTTATCCATCGTGACAATCTGTTGACTCCTCAGTGTTGAAAATCAGATTTTCTATGATGTGATTTATGTGCTCACACTCAAAAACCAAATATGCAACAAAAACAACCTGATAGGCATCTTTAGATTCAGATTTTCATTCATAGCGAAAAATCTATTAAAAACACTTCCAAATAACCCACTTCCTATTCTCATTATCGATATTACTCATACTATCATTCATATTATCCGAAGCTTGAACTCTCTCCAGAAAAATAACCTATTTTAAACCAATTAACAATAGTAAGTAGATATTGTTGGTTGTTTTTTGTACTGAATACAAATCCGTTCTCAAACGTAGCTCATCAAGACAGGTTTTAGCGTTTCTGTTTGTTTTTGTGTAGGAACGTACATAGTATTACAATGAAACGTCTCCGCACAATTGTCACAAAGGTGAACAATTTTTCACGATAGTCCCCCTAAAACTACACACTGCACAACTATACACTGCTTTTGGTTTAGTTCGGTGCCCAACTGAAGTTACTAGGTCTTCAGGTTCGCTCGCTGTACGTTTGGAAAAATTTGCAAAACATACTTATAAAATTGTGTAATACCTTGATAACCGTAATACCTTTTCTATGAATAAAACTAGTTAAATCGGTTCTAAATGTCTTCTTCTATAACGCTTTAAATATTTTACATCATGCTACCCAGCACACTGTATACAAAGCAATAGTAAGCTACTAAATAGCATACTACTCTTTAAATTCCAAATATCACAAAAACTATTAAAAATTGATATAAGATAGAGTGAATATAAATTACAAAGCACTTAAGGGACATTTCAATTAGCACATAATATACAGGGTGTTCCATTTAAAAGTCTCAAGAAAAAGCGATTTAAAAATGATTAAAAACTACTGCATGCTACGATCGCCCTGTATAGCGCATCAAATTTTTCATGACATCAGCATCTAGCTACGGGTTTAGTTATTATGTGACAACATTTTAGGACAATATCTGCAAACATGTAGTATTAACGTAGTTATTAAGAAATGCCTGCAATTGCCAATTTTTTGACAAACAATTGAATATCTCAGAAACTATTTACTTTACACAGGTACATCCTACACAGTTGGAAAGACAACTTCCTTAGTATTCATAATATGGCATGACATACAGGGCGTTCCATTAAAAGAAATTACTGACTTTCAGTCACGACTAAATGCAACACCCTGTATGAGTTTTTTTTTTTTTATTAATAAGCATAGGATGCTTAAGATATTGAAACTAATCTAAAAGATTAACCATCAATTTTACTCTGAATTCTTAAAACTAGGTACTTGTCTCTAATAGGCTATCCACTGATGTCCCTATATTAACTTTGTCCCAAATAAGAAGCACTAACACTTCACTCACTGTGCTCTGCTTTTTACACATTTCACTGATTCACTAGTTCGAAGGGTTTAGTTCTTTTTAGTCTTCTCACTAGGTTCTGGTTGTCCAGTAGCTGCAGGGCCTCTACGTTGACGTGATGGCTTAGGCGAGATTCATGCTTAGTGGCGAATCTTTTTATCTCTTGGATGACTTGTGGGACACCAAGATCACGGTGCAGGTCGCTATTCCGTATATACCAAGGAGCGGTAACCATGTTCCTTAGTACTTTATTTTGGAAAATCTGGATTCCTTGTATATTGGAGCTTTTTGCGCAGCCCCAAAGCTGGATGCCGTATAACCAAATCGGTTTTAGTACTTGGTTGTAAACTTGTAGTTTGTTCTGTACTGACAACTGAGAGTTTCTTCCCAGAAGCCAGTACAGTTCTCTGTATTTGAGGCCAAGCTCTACTCTTTTCTTCTTAACATGTTCTTTCCACATTAGTTTTGTATCCAGTGTCATACCCAAATACTTTGCAGTGTTCGCATATGGAACTATGGCGTCGTTAATCTTGACATGAGGTATGTCCTCGATTCTTTTGTTTGTAAAGCTAATGTGGACAGATTTCAGTTCGTTGAGCTTGGTCTTCCATTTTTTGGTCCATTTATATATTTTATTACTAGCTTGTTGAAGATTCCTGGTAGATTCACCAATAGTTGATCCCACTGCCATTAGAGCCGTGTCATCTGCGAATGTGGCGACTGTTACATTTTCCATCTGTGGAAGGTCACTTGTATATAGTAGATAGAGAATTGGTCCCAATACACTAGGACCCTGGGGTACCCCAGCTTTGACTTCTTTTAGTTCCGAGTATTCATCGATCTGTTTTATTCTGAATAGTCTATCAGATATATAAGATGTTAGCAGCTCGACGTATTGTAAAGGTAGCATACTCTTTAGTTTGTGTATCAATCCTTCGTGCCAAACCTTATCGAAAGCTTGTGTCACATCAAGAAAGATTGTTGAGCAAATAAGCTTTTCTTCTAATGCTTTCTCTATGATATATGTTATTCTATGGACTTGATCTATAGTGGAATGCTTTTCTCTAAAACCAAATTGGTGATCAGGAATTAGTTCTTTTCTCTCAATGATAGGTTTCATTCTCTTTAGAAGCAACTTTTCAAAGAGCTTCGATGTCATTGGTAACAGTGATATTGGGCGATATGATTTGGCCTCGGTCGGTGGTTTGCCTAGTTTTGGTATCATGATAACTTCTGCTACTTTCCAGACATGTGGGACGTATTTTAATCTAAACGATGCATTTATTAGGTACGTCAGCATAACAATACCTTTCTTAGGTATCTGCTTAAGAACTTCTCCTGTGATAAGATCATATCCAGGTGCCTCCTTTGGATTCAGGTTTGTCTTGATTTCTCTTGCAACTTCCTTTGGAGTAACTAGCTGTATGGCTTCTTCATCATAGGTTATATCTTCATTCGTGATTGGCTCTGATTCGATGTTGTGGGGCTGGAAGAGTTCTGTTAGATGTTCTGCAAAAATGTCAGCCTTCTGTTTATTGTCTCTTGCCCAGGTACCGTCTCTTCGTCTTATAGGTGGGACATGGGCCACTGGCCTCTTGTGTTTCCTCACTGCTTTCCACAGCGAGCAATCTGTTTCTTTATCGGGAGTCAATCTGGCCAAGAAGGTTTCCAATGATGCCTCTTTTAGTTTTTGAATTTCGCGTTTAAGTTGTTGGGATTTATTATTAAGTATGGTTTTGTCAGCTGGATCTCGTGACTGTTGCCATCTTCCTCTAGCTTGTCTTTTTTGCTTGACCATTTCTCTAATTTCCATAGGATAATTATTTCCAATAGTTCTATGGGTGATTTCTTTACTGTTGTTCCAAGCGGCTTTCTGGATGGTGTTGATGAATTTCTCGGCTTCTACGTCGAGCTGATCTCTGGTTTTAAGCTGGATATTTAGCTGTATAGTGTTTTCAAGCTCTATTTTAAAGCTTACCCAGTCTGTAGTTTTATTGGTCAAGGTTGGGGTACATTCCTTTTTGATTATGCTTTCGCTTAGAGTCATTAGTATTGCAGAGTGATCAGAGTCCAGATCAAAGTTCTCCTCAATATCAATGAAGTTCGGTGAAAATTTTCTTGTTATAAAGAAGTCTAAAAGATCCGGGGCTTTGTCCTGGTCAGTAGGCCAATAGGTTGGCTTACCTGTGGAATGGAATCGACATCCTCTTTCTTGGATTGCTTTTCTCAGCTCTCTCCCTTTTGTGGTTATCAGTCTGGAGCCCCAGTCTGTATGTTTGGCGTTATAATCACCACCCAGTATAAACCTTTCTCCGAGATGTTCTAAGAATTGATTATAATCTGATTTTTTGAGATTAAACCTTGGGGGGCAATATATCGCACCCACAGTAAAATTCTGATTGGTTGATCTTATACCAACGACCGTAAGTTGTACTTCTGCGCTCTTGAGATGGCACTCCTCATAGTGGTTTATGCTATTTTTTATTATTACGGCACTTCCTCCTCTAGCTTGGTTATCCGGATGACATACTTCATACACCTGATATCCCTTCCGCTTTAGATATGTCTGATTTGTTGAGTGTGTTTCTGAAACAAGACATATATCGATTATATGTGTGTTTAGAAACACTTCTATTTCCAATTTTCTGTTTCGTACACCGTTGGCATTCCAAGTTGCGATTCGCAAATCGTTAGTCATCTTATGTGTGTGTCTTTTACTGTTCTAGCTTAGATAACCTCTCTTCGATTTTGTCCATTCTTTCTAGAATTTTTTGTAGCAACTGCATAGTAGTGTCACCTGAAGTTGATGGTTTGTCTTTTTTCGAGGAATCTGTGGCTTGGGCATATGTTGTGTTTGTATTTGTCTTTTTAATTGGTTCTGATTTTGGGATGTTACTTGCACGCTGTTGTTGACCCACTTTTGGTGGGTTGGTAAGTTGGGTAGCCCTTTCTGGTCTCTGATTCGTTGTATTTCTTTTGCCACCATACAGCCTCTGTAGTTTGCAGGGTGAGCATCTCCACAGTTCCAGCATTTTGGTGGTACTTCTTTCGGTTTCTTGCATTCTGCAAAAATGTTTACCCGCGCATTTAACGCATCGGGGTTCTTTATTGCAGAATCGGTGGGTGTGTCCAAAAGCTTGACATCTTTTGCATTGCGGTACCTGTTTAGGCGTTCTTACCGCCTCTATTTCTACCTTCATTCCTAAGATGGATTTAATATTATAGATTTTCTTAATATCTTCCTCGTTACTAAACGTAAGCATATACATCGGTAGTGGAGTTTTATCGCTTCGTTTTAGTATATTCGTGGCGTCAATTATAGAATAGCCGCCTTCTTTTAATTCTTTTACTATGTCTTCATTTTTGCAGGTTGGATGTAGGCGCCTGACCATGACCTTAATTGGTCTTGTTTGTTTGTTTTCATAAGTGTACCAGTTTACTTTTTTTTTTCATTTTGAATGAAAATAATTTTACGTTATAGAAACTAATGAGTCAAACAACTCTTGTATAAAACATTTTTTTCTTTCTCAAACGATTTGATGACTATCGACCGCCGGGATACTAATAACTCACTCTGTATATATATATATATATATATATATATATATATATATATATATATATATACCAAAGAACGGTAGTAACGACCTAATATATGTATATATAAGAAAGTGATTGAGTCTTGGGAATTTTAGGTCCTAGGGCGAAATTAAGGTAACTCCTTTTTTCTTAGTTCAAATTTTCGCTTTATTATAAAAGCATCATCAGGAACAGGCTAAAATACACAAACAATCCTAACTTCTAACGGTAGTGAACAATAATTTATGAACAAACTTACAAACAGAGTTCTGAGAAGTCGGCCTACGCAAAGGAATCATCCGCAAATCAAAAGAGGCCCAGCACAACACATATCAACACGATCACAAGGTAATTAACTGAAACAATCACACTAAAACAATTTAAAAGTCGTGTATACCGCACATGCGGCCGCTCTTACATCGAACAACTGTGAACAACACACGTGAAGTTGCAGCGAGTCTACATATCTTCGAAGTTTGCTGGGTTGCCAACACCAAAACGACCCGACTCCCGTGAATTTTTAAAACTGTAATTAATAAGGAACGAATAAATACTGCTCAGCTGACTAGTGTCTGATTTGAAGTTTAAACACTCAGTAATATTACGCTGGATATAAAACATCTCCAAAAACAGTCTGGCTCTATAGTTATTTTCGCGAGCAATAACCTCCGTTTGTTCCCAGTTTATGACGTGGTTGCTGCTATATATATATATATATATATATATATATATATATATATATATATATATATATGTAAAAAGTTTTCGGTCATCTCGTGTAAAAATTTATTTTATTAGCAACGTTTCGACAAACTCACATCTGCCATTATCTAGCTTTAAAAACTAACTGCAAAACTTTAACTATGTCAAATAAACTAGTGTCAAAATATTCGCCTTCTATTGCTCTATGACTGTCTCCATAGTCGCACGTGTGCGACTGCGTGTCATGGGTCCACTGATGGTAGCTGATGATGCAGTCCTGCCACTGCCCATCGAAATCACCAACCGTGTATCGTGATACCGATTGGTATCACGTCGAGTCAGGGTTCAATTCCGCTGACTGTGCTTCGCGTGGTTTATTCCCGGAACAAATACTCTCTCACGTTTTATGGTGGCAAGGCCCTTCCTGGTTGAGACAGCGTAGAGAGCCGTGGCCAGTCTCTCGGTTGTGTCCCGATTTGCTTCACGATATTCCCGACGTGAAGCCCTCAAAAGTCACCTGTGTGGCTGCCCAGGAGACAAATTTTTGGATAGATTGGATCCCACGATTTTCCGACTTATTAAAGTTAAAATTTAGCATGTCTTTTGTTTTGCGATTTATCGGCAATACCCGCAAGCACCCGATTTACAAGGGCTTTCTGAGCACTACCGAATTGCAAACCTCTCTCCACATTTTGATTAAACACACCCAAGCATTTTATTTTGCGGAGGAGATATCAATGATTCAAGCTGGTACCGTCTCAAAGCGTCTACAGAAGTTATCCCCTTTTATTGACCAGGCGGGCGTCCTCAGGGTGGGCGGCCGGCTTCATTTTTCAGACCTTGCGTTCCATGAGAGACACCCCATGTTGTTGCCAAAAAACGCCCACTTTACCCTCCTTATTGTTAAGCATTATCATACGGTTCACATGCACGCGGGCATTCGCACTTTGCAAGCGTTGTTGGGTAGACGCTTTTGGATTATTGCGTCACGACTAGTAATTCGCCGATGTATATCTAAATGTTTGATTTGCTCCAAACTGCGAGCACAAGTGATTACTCCTTTAATGGGTAACTTACCCCACTCTCGCGTTAACCCCAGTCGTCCCTTTATTAAAGTCGGTGTCGATTTTGCCGGTCCGTTCTCATTGAAAGAATCAACCCGAAAGAACGCTAAAATCTACAAGGCCTATTTTTGCATTTTTGTGTGCATGGCCACGGCGGGCTGTGCACTTAGAAGCGGTTACCGAATTGTCGACAGAAGCCTTTCTGGCCACCCTAGATAGATTTATCGCACGTCGCGGACTGTGTACAAATATTTACAGTGACTGCGGTACGAACTTTTTTGGCGCCGCGCGGTACTTAAGCGAATTATCGGAATTTTGGAGAAACCCGGAGATGCACCAGCGCATCGGTGGCAAACTGGCCCAAAGGGACATAAATTGGAGCTTTAATCCCCCTGCCGCTCCGCATTTTGGCGGTTTGTGGGAGGCCGGAGTCAAAAGTGTCAAACATCACCATACTCGCGTTGTCGGCACCCGATCCCTCACGTACGAAGAATTCGCTACGGTTCTAGCCAAAATAGAGGCTATTCTAAATTCTCGGCACCTGTGTATTCTACCCTCCGATGTTGATGAGTTAGAATATTTGACCCCCGGACATTTTTTAATCGGCGCGCCGTTGTTATCGTGCCCAGAACCTGACTACGAAGGTGACGTAACTTTGACAAGGCGGTGGCAACTCACTCGTCAAATCACTCAACACTTCTGGAGGCGATGGTCGTCGGAATATTTGCAAACTTTGCAACAGAAGTCTAAGTGGACCACGGCATCCCAAACCCTAGGTCCCGGTGATGTGGTTTTTCTGGTCACACCGAATTCGGCCCCGTTTAATTGGCCCTGTGGCATAGTTAAAACCGTTTTTCCCGGTCACGATGGCCATGTCTGTGTCGTCAAAGTTCAGACTAACACCGGCATTTATAAGCGCCCCGTCACAAAGCTTGTTGCGCTCCCCTCTTCGAATTGACTTCGAACTTTAGTATGTTTGTTCTTTCAGTTTTGTTTTTTTCCTTAGTTTAAATTTATGCTAAATTTGGTGGGCGGCTATGTTGCGGCGCAACAGTTAATTTGATTTATTATTTAGTTAGTATTTTTATTTATTGGAAACAGAATGTTTGGCGAATTCCAGTTTTCCCTCTCTCCCCTTACCCCCCAAATTTCCCACCATACCACTGACTCAACCATAGGCAAGTGACCCGAGTGCGTCGTTTCGTGTGAGAAAATACACGCCCAACCCTCTCAAATATTATAGTTTTCGCGTAGAACGCGATCCCAAAGTGCTTAGTGTGGTTAATCCCTGGCCATCAAGAGTCCCGTTCTCATCAGGTCAGTTTGGAGAGTTTTGTCCGTGCTGAACCAGCGCCTCTGGATTTGGTTGGTGAGTTTTTCTAGACTTTCCATTGCGCTTAAACTACCTTCAGTTATTCCATTGAAACTGCCCAAACAGTGTGCTACTTCTTGCCTTACATTATCCGCAACATTTCGGGTCAAACCTTGCACTACTCCTTCTATCTGGCAGATGATGACTTCCGTAGGTACACGACGTGGGGTGATAGCATAATTAAATCCCTTTGACAAAACACTCACCGCATATCGGTCCAGAGATCGGGAACATAAGTTATGAACTATCTGCTGATTATCTTATGCTAACATATCATTATCCGAATGCTGCTGTCTGAATAAATCGTCACATTTTTGTTTCTGCCTTGTTTTCTTAATTCGGGATGTGTTTTCAGCCCTAAATTCAGCTAACATATCCATCTTTTCCAAGATTGTCGGATGCAATCTGTTCGCCAGTTTGATGTGTAAGTCTCGTAAACTCATAGCTATTGTATTGAGATCTTTTCGCACACGGGAAACCATTTAACGGACGAGTGCATGGCCAGTTTTTCGCAAAATTTGGTCTAATTTGCGCGAACGGGTGTGGTAGGTAAGTTTGCAACAGATGGGCACAACATCTTTATCACGACAGCGGCACATGAACGCAAGGTCACAAAGGAGAGTGGCTTTCTTCACACGTAGTTTTTCAAAACGCTTAGTCTGCGTTAATATTCCATATCCGTAAAGGTTTAATATATTTAACTTTAGATTTTCACGATCGTTATGTATATGTAAAAAGTTTTCGGTCATCTCGTGTAAAAAATGTATTTTATTAGCAACGTTTCGACAAACTCACATCTGCCATTATCTAGCTTTAAAAACAAACTGCAAAACTTTAAACTATGTCAAATAAACTAGTGTCAAAATATTCGCCTTCTATTGCTCTATGACTGTTTCCATAGTCGCACGTGTGCGACTGCGTGTCATGTGTCCACTGATGGTAGCTGATGATGCAGTCCTGCCACTGCCCGTCGAAATCACCAACCGTGTATCATCATGGTGCCTCTGTGTTCTGTGATATACCGGGACGTAACGTACTTCCTCCAGCAGTGGCTTCCAAACACTAGATAAACTAAGCGCGTCATCACGCTTGTTTAAGTTGTTCGGCCTTCTTGCAATCTCTATTGCTTCACGTACCACACGAACCGATTGTATATGGTCTTTCGAAATTATCTTAGCACTGTCAAAATTAATCTTATGCCCAGTTTCAACCCTATGAGCCGCCAAAGAATTTGTCACTAATTTATGCCTCACCGCCAATTTATGCTCTTCTATCCGCGCACTTACACGTCGGTTCGTCTGGCCGACATACGATTTATTGCGCTCTCCGCAGCTAATTTCATATACACCCTGATTTTCCAAATTGATAAAATCCTTGGGTCGAGGTAGAAATGAGCCTATACAAGTAGTTGTCGTAAAGATAGTTTTAATACCATGCCTTCTCAACTCTCTCGATATCCTGTCAGTGGTGCCTTTCACATAAGGTAAGCATACGCGTGGTGTTAAATGATCATCCCTCTGTTGGTCTGTATGTTCCTGGGATCTCAAGACATTATTAATGGAAGTGTTGCTGTATCCATTCCTCTTCATAACACGAACCAGTGTCTGCCGCTCCTCTGCGGCGTGGTCAGCATCAGTTAACCGTCTAGATCTAATGGCTAGCGTACGCAACACCGCATTAAGTTGTTGTGGATGGTGATGAGATTGTGCATTCAGGTATCTATTTGTATGGGTAGGTTTTCTCTACACCGTATGTCCAAAAGTTCCATTACATTTCTTCAAAACAAGGACATCTAAGAATGGTAGTTTGCGTTCATGTTCGAGTTCCATTGTAAACTGTATGTTTGGGTGACGTCCATTGAGATAACTTAAAAAAAGCGTTTAGATTATCTCTGCCATGCGACCAAATTGCAAAGATATCATCAACGTAACGCAGCCATAACGTAGGTTTCATTGTCGACTCCGCCAACGCCATCTCCTCAAAATTTTGCATAAACAGGTTAGCTACAACAGGTGATAACGGTGAGCCCATGGGAGCACCTTCAACCTGTCTGTATTTTCTGCCTTTAAAAGAAAAGTAGGTATTGGTTAAGCAATGATTTGCCAGTTTCATAATGTTTTCACAAGGTTGGTGACACTGCCTGATTATGTTAAGTGTTTCTTGGACTGGTACTCTAGTAAACAGTGACACTACATCAAAACTTACTAGTATATCATCATTTGTTATTCTGATATCCTTAAGTAGGTCTATGAAGTGTTTAGCATTTCTTACATATGAAGCAGCCTCCTCTGCATACATATTAAACTGGCGAACAGATTGCATCCGACAATCTGGGAAAAGATAGATATGTTAGCTGAATTTAGGGCTGAAAACACATCCCGAATTCAGAAAACAAGGCAGAAACAAAAATTTGACAATTTATTCAGACAGCAGCATTCGGATAATGATATGTTAGCACAAGATAATCAGCAGATAGTTCATAACTTATCTTCCCGATCTCTGGACCAATATGCGGTGAGTGTTTTGTCAAAGGGATTTAATTATGCTATCACCCCACGTCGTGTACCTACGGAAGTCATCATCTGCCAGATAGAAGGAGTAGTGCAAGGTTTGACCCGAAATGTTGCAGATAATGTAAGGCAAGAAGTAGCACACATATTACGACATAACAGACTACCTAAATCTAATATCACCAGCAAGGAGTATGAAGCATTAAAATCTTTGAAAGACGACACTTCCATTGTTGTTTTGCCGGCTGATAAAGGCAATGCTACCGTAATTATGAACACCTCAGACTACAAAAGTAAACTACGCTACCAACTGCTAGATCCAAGTTATAAATTGATCAATACTGACCCAACTACATATTTGGAAAAGACTACAAAATCCATTATAAAACGTTTAATTGAAGATCAAGCTACACAAGTTAAGTTAATACCTAGAGAGGTCATCAATATGCCCAAAGTTGTACGGACTTCCAAAAGTACATAAATCAGACGTACCACTGAGACCAATTGTCAGCAGTATTGATTCGCCAGTTCAGCGTCTAGCAAGATATGTAGCTAGTCATTTGCAGACGTATGCAGAGGAGGCTGCTTCATATGTAAGAAATTCTAAACACTTCATAGACCTACTTAAAGATATCAGAATAACAAATGATGATATACTAGTAAGTTTTGATGTAGTGTCACTGTTTACTAGAGTACCAGTCCAAGAAACACTTAACATAATCAGGCAGTGTCACCAACCTTGTGAAAACATTATGAAACTGGCAAATCATACAGTTTACAATGGAACTCGAACATGAAGGCAAACTACCATTCTTAGATGTACTTGTTTTGAAGAAATGTAATGGAACTTTTGGACATACGGTATACAGAAAACCTACCCATACAAATATATACCTGAATGCACAATCTCATCACCATCCACAACAACTTAATGCGGTGTTGCGTACGCTAGCCATTAGATCTAGACGGTTAGCTGATGCTGACCACGCCGCAGAGGAGCGGCAGACACTGGTTCGTGTTATGAAGAGGAATGGATACAGCAACACTTCCATTAATAATGCCTTGAGATCCCAGGAACATACAGACCAACAGAGGGATGATCATTTAACACCACGCGAGTTTAGTTTGGTGGATGGTGGTTAGGGTTTTTAAAAAGACCCTTAACAAACTTAACTTATTTATTTAATGGAACGTGGAACTACAGACAATAGATACAACGTCGAGCATAGCTTGCAGCGTACTAACATAGCGGTCAATGGTGTATTGAGTATTTATAACATAATAAATGCTGACATCAGTAATAACTATAACATGTCCATATATGGTAATATATAATGTAATGTGGACCTGTGGCTAGACATGGGGACACATAACTCGCGTATGCTTACCTTATGTGAAAGGCACCACTGACAGGATATCGAGAGAGTTGAGAAGGCATGGTATTAAAACTATCTTTACGACAACTACTTGTATAGGCTCATTTCTACCTCGACCCAAGGATTTTATCAATTTGGAAAATCAGGGTGTATATGAAATTAGCTGCGGAGAGTGCAATAAATCGTATGTCGGCCAGACGAACCGACGTGTAAGTGCGCGGATAGAAGAGCATAAATTGGCGGTGAGGCATAAATTAGTGACAAATTCTTTGGCGGCTCATAGGGTTGAAACTGGGCATAAGATTAATTTTGACAGTGCTAAGATAATTTCGAAAGACCATATACAATCGGTTCGTGTGCTACGTGAAGCAATAGAGATTGCAAGAAGGCCGAACAACTTAAACAAGCGTGATGACGCGCTTAATTTATCTAGTGTTTGGAAGTCACTGCTGGAGGAAGTACGTTACGTCCCGGTATATCACAGAACACAGAGGCACCATGATGATACACGGTTGGTGATTTCGACGGGCAGTGGCAGGACTGCATCATCAGCTACCATCAGTGGACCCATGACACGCAGTCGCACACGTGCGACTATGGAAACAGTCATAGAGCAATAGAAGGCGAATATTTTGACACTAGTTTATTTGACATAGTTTAAAGTTTTGCAGTTAGTTTTTAAAGCTAGATAATGGCAGATGTGAGTTTGTCGAAACGTTGCTAATAAAATAAATTTTTTACACGAAATGACCGAAAACTTTTTACATATACATAACGATCGTGAAAATCTAAAGTTAAATATATATATATATATATATATATATATATATATATATATATATATATAAATTCCTGAGAAATCTTGGGAAAAGGTCAACGAAAGAAGCTACTCAATTGTTCATACTTCAATATATTTCACCGAACTTTGCCGGCATCCTCAAGAAGACACTATAAAAAACACAAGAAATAATTACAGAATACAACGCACCAGAATACGAAAACAGGATAAAAAAAGCCACTTACAACTAGAGTATCAGTTCAACCACATAAAGAATTGTGTGTTGAAGGTCTTAATAATCATCATCCAAATTAACCAAGGTAAGCAAAAACAGCAGGGCACATGTATTAATCGACTATTCTTTCAGGTTAAGTAGCTCGACAACACCACGACAACACCGGACAGCTGACAGGAATGAAACCAGGGATGCCAACGTCACAACACCAAAGGACAACAGCACCAACACACTGAAAATGAACAACAGTCATGAAAAAGTATACACAAGTTAACAATAAATATACAGGCTCCTAATTTTGCAACAAATGAAATATGTAACTGTATACATTACTTATAGTATTCGTGTCCGTCTTAAAATTAACACGGCTTCCACTCTTAATATGAAACATTTCTTCAAATAATCTCCTTCTTCTATTACCGTCATCATCCAACACTTTCGCATTTGCAAAATCAAACGGATGATCAAAATCATTACAATGAATAGCCAGCGCACAAGACCTTTTGTTGATCTTTGCATCACTTTTGTGTTGTGTCACTCTATGTTTAAACCATTGTGTTGTTTGGCCAACATAACTCCTCTGGCAACCCATGCATGGGATACTATAAACAATATTAGATTTATAATGTATAGGTGTAAGATCTTTCAGACGACGGAACAAATGGTTAACAGTTGTCCCGTTATATTTTGTAATATTTACGTCAATAAGAGGTTGGATGGTCCTTATAAATGAGTCGGTGAGTTCACCTAAGTGTAGCAATCTTCTGTATTGACTATTTACCACCTGATCAGTATTACGATTCCTAGGGTCATTAATGGTTTCACTGAACAACAATTTGCCAAGGAGTGAAAATGGATAACCGTTATTACTAAACATGCTATATAATTTCTGAAGGTTAGATTTGATCCATTCTGGTTCACTGATCCTCTCAACCCTACGACGCATACATAAAACGGTATTAATTTTATGCCTCAGACTGTGGTTAGAATAATAGTTCAGGAAGCGGTTAGAGTGAATATTCTTCCGATACCAATCAGTTTTTACAATCATATCAGGAGCGCGTATTACCTTTACGTCTAAGAAGGAAACAGCTCTATCTACCTCCCGTTCTACCGTGAACGGTATATTGCAATGATAGTTATTGAATTTCTGTAGAGTTACCCTATCATATTCTCTGGGACAGCACATATCAAGGGAAGCTTGAAGGGAAGGGTCTTAATTACCACATCAAGCAGCTCATCCATGATGACTGTCGCTAGTATAGGTGACATAGACTACCCATGGGTGCCCCCTGAGCCTGTCGGTAGGTCCTATTCTCAAAAGAGAAAAAACAATTGTCCAAAATAAAGGACACGGCTTCCATAAATAATTCTTTCGAAAAATTACAATAATGTTCAATATTATCAAATCTTTGCATAATGATTCCAGTAACCAAATCCAGAGGGATACTGGTGAAGAGCGAAACCACGTCCAACGACACCCACAACATAACCCGGAGGGAGAACAATGCCACGTACCATTTCAATAAAGTGAAATGTGTCTCTGACATTATAAGTTGTTCTATCTGCAAGGGCAGTAGTCAATATTTGAGCAATAAATTTACCAAGATCATATGTGGTTGCTCCCAAACAAGATACAACCGGTCTCATAGGCAATGAATCCTTATGGACCTTAGGGAGGCCATACAACTTAGGGTAAACAGAGTTATTAATAGTTAGGTTACGACTCACCTCTTCAGAAATACAGCCATGAGGTAACAATTTCTTGATAAGCTTATTATATTTACTCTGGAAAGTAAACAAAGAGTGACTGTTGAGTTGACGGTAAGTAACTGTATCATTTAAAAGGTTATTCATCTTCTCCTTGTACTTATCTTCATCTAAGAGTACTGTGATATTTCCCTTATCCGATTTTACAACATACAAGGTTGGATTGGACTTAAGAAACAATCTAGATCTACTGTATAAACGATGCAACTCACGCGGGACCCGACGTCGAGATCTTGTCATAAAGTTAGTAGTAGCATTAGCCAACCTCGCTCTCACCACATCCACAACATCAACATCCAGGTCACTCATGATGGATTCAGGCTCGGATATGAACTGGCAAATGCTACGATTATCCGGTGTACCTTGCAATGCAAAACCTGGTCCCAAGGATAAGAAGTCTCTGACGTCATCAGGGATCGGGACGGATGATGCATTAACAATCCATTTCGAGTTGTCATTGAAATAGCGCTTCTTTTTAGTTTTAGACAGTAGATTATCAAACTTCCTTGTTATTCCTATTTCTTATAGTTCGAAAATACTTTTCATAGTCCAGACTTCGGCTGAGTCTGAAATCCTCCAGAATGTGAGGTGGTACAATCCCACGTAGTTGCTCATGAATCCCATCCAACGCAACCCTCAGTCGCCGAATGCTTCTGTTCGCCGCCTCAATTTCCATGTTGAGCACCTGTCTACCTATTCGTTCATTACGATGCACCGCTCTTCCGGTTAGCATAACGTCTTGAGCTGTAACCAACGAAACAACGCCCTTGTGACTATGTTGAATATGGTTCGGTAGGATGCCCTGTGATTTGCATCTCAAAAGGAAAATGATTCTGTTCTTACAGTTGGTTAGTTTTTTGTCACTATTTACCCACATCTTCATCTCCCTCGTCGCCGCTGCTCCATACCTTACTACACCGGACAGCTGTCCGGTGTTGTCGTGGTGTTGTCGAGCTACTTAACCTGAAAGAATAGTCGATTAATACATGTGCCCTGCTGTGTTTTTGCTTACCTTAGTTAATTTGGATGATGATTATTAAGACCTTCAACACACAATTCTTTATGTGGTTGAACTGATACTCTAGTTGTAAGTGGCTTTTTTTATCCTGTTTTCGTATTCTGGTGCGTTGTATTCTGTAATTATTTCTTGTGTTTTTTATAGTGTCTTCTTGAGGATGCCGGCAAAGTTCGGTGAAATATATTGAAGTATGAACAATTGAGTAGCTTCTTTCGTTGACCTTTTCCCAAGATTTCTCAGGAATTTAGTTATTTTAAGGTCGAGTTATAAATAATTGGTATATACAGGGTGTTTATGGTCTTGTGATTTTATTTTCAAAGATTGGTTAAAAATCATAAAAGGTCTTTACTATAAAACTTTCTTTACAAAAGTTGCATAATAAGAGAGATATTAAGTTACTGACGTCAGCCTACTTAGTAAAAAATTCACTGAGAACTTATCGTTATAGTTTAGACTTACTTTTTGTTGATCAATCGTTTTAGCGTTAATAACCTTCTTTTAAGGTGTTTAGGCACCCTTTAACATTAAAAACAAAGAAAAAGATAACAGTAATATCACACGTATTATGCAAGTTTTGTTAAGACATTTTTACGTTAAGGGCTTTCTTTTAAGATGTTTAATCACCCCTTGAAAATAAAATCACAAGACCGTAAACACCCTGTATAAGATATGTAGTTGATTGTCTGGGTGTCGATCACTGGCTGTTTTTGTTTAAATAAAACTCATTTAAATCTTACAATATTTCGGGTCTTTATTGACCCTTCTTCAGGTAAGGTTCTGAAAATAACCAACAGTAAGCAATACAACTCTATCGACAGGTGTTTCAATACTACTTACTGCGAGTTAATGGAAGTAGCGAGACATTAAAAGCAGGGTGTTGACATTAAAAACGGTCGACAACTAAACAATTTCACTTTTTACGGACGATGCGGACATTTTTACATTATTTACGAACAAACCATGATGTCCAGCGTGTGCGAAACGTGGATGGACTGAAACGTGGACTTGAACAACACAAAATCCGTTTTTACTCTCACCCAACACTCGAGTATGAATCGCGCAAGTAAACGTAGACACAGCGCCGCCAACCATCAATCTCCCCGGCACAACAATATCCAACCCCACAACTACAATTCAAATATGACATCCAAAACAATATCTAAAATGCAAGTTGTGGGGTTGGATATTGTTGTGCCGGGGAGATTGATGGTTGGCGGCGCTGTGTCTACGTTTACTTGCGCGATTCATACTCGAGTGTTGGGTGAGAGTAAAAACGGATTTTGTGTTGTTCAAGTCCATCCACGTTTCGCACACGCTGGACATCATGGTTTGTTCGTAAATAATGTAAAAATGTCCGCATCGTCCGTAAAAAGTGAAATTGTTTAGTTTTCGTCCGTTTTTAATGTCAACACCCTGCTTTTAATGTCTCGCTACTTCCATTAACTCGCAGTAAGTAGTATTGAAACACCTGTCGATAGAGTTGTATTGCTTATTGTTGGTTATTTTCAGAACCTTACCTGAAGAAGGGTCAATAAAGACCCGAAATATTGTAAGATTTAAATGAGTTTTATTTAAACAAAAACAGCCAGTGATCGACACCCAGACAATCAACTACATATCTTATTAAATTGACGATCAATTAATACTCCATTATCCACACACATATATATATATATATATATATATATATATATATATATATATATATATATATATATATATACCTTGTTACCTCATGGCTGTATTTCTGAAGAGGTGAGTCGTAACCTAACTATTAATAACTCTGTTTACCCTAAGTTGTATGGCCTCCCTAAGGTCCATAAGGATTCATTGCCTATGAGACCGGTTGTATCTTGTTTGGGAGCAACCACATATGATCTTGGTAAATTTATTGCTCAAATATTGACTACTGCCCTTGCAGATAGAACAACTTATAATGTCAGAGACACATTTCACTTTATTGAAATGGTACGTGGCATTGTTCTCCCTCCGGGTTATGTTGTGGGTGTCGTTGGACGTGGTTTCGCTCTTCACCAGTATCCCTCTGGATTTGGTTACTGGAATCATTATGCAAAGATTTGATAATATTGAACATTATTGTAATTTTTCGAAAGAATTATTTATGGAAGTTTAATGGAATTTAAATGAGTTTTATTTAAACAAAAACAGCCAGTGATCGACACCCAGACAATCAACTACATATCTTATTAAATTGACGATCAATTAATACTCCATTATCCACACACATATATATATATATATATATATATATATATATATATATATATATATATATATATATATAATGGATGTTAATTCTTTGCAGAAACCTGCATATATTGATATGAAACTGTTATATATATATATATATATATATATATATATATATATATATATATATATATATATATATATATTATAGATATAAGTTTGCATAGCATGACAAATATACTACTTATTATGTTCCCTTGGAAATAAATAATAACGATTCATGCTAGAAAATCTGGTCACACAGTGTAATTAAATTAAAAAATGACGCAAACATATTTCTTTTGTTTAGATCATTCATTGACTCGGTGGACCACGTATTTTCTACAAGAAAACTGCGTTGGGGAATGGATTTCCTGTAACCAGGTCTTGCGATGAGAGTGGCTCCATCTCTTAGTCCTGGTGGCGTACTTGAATTCGCTAAAGATTCTGACCCCGATTCTCTAGTTCAACACAGTCTCAAGGATGTTAGCACTGGTAAGTCGGCGGCCGTTGCCATTGGCCTTGAATCAGAGATAGCGCTGCAATCGCTACTATAGCTGCGTTCGGATATTCTACAACGTTGACACCGGGTACATCCTCAAAATGCACTTACGTGTTATTAGGTATACCTAAAAAGTGCAACGGTGTACATGTGTACAATATCCGAACGCAGCTTATATTTCAAAGTTTCTTTATTTCGTTGCTTTGACTTAACTCAT
Organism: Aphodius sticticus; assembly: GCA_963966075.1. Lineage (NCBI taxonomy): Eukaryota > Metazoa > Arthropoda > Insecta > Coleoptera > Scarabaeidae > Aphodius > Aphodius sticticus. The sequence continues at coordinate 36,948,335 of OZ014509.1, read as the reverse complement.
TAAGCTTCTAAAATTGTAGTACATATTACTACGTATTACTCACACGAATGTAATTTGATTATAATTAGGTGTGCTGCCGACGCGTATGGTTATTGTAAATGTCCAACCCCGACATTGCACAACTACGGGGGTTGGTCAAACCCTAATGCAAGTTAAATTTTTTCTAAAAACTGCTTCACTGGAAACAATAAAAAATATAGCCGAATTTAGTTCAGCGAAATATAACAAAATAAAATAACGCTACAGTGAATACTGTAAGTTATTTATGTATGCCTTGGAACAATACTACGAAGTACGACGTATGGCCGTAAAACTGGTGGCGCTGTCCTAACAGCCATAAGCGCAAGAGACGGTTTCACACGTGCTGCACGTTCAAGGTTTCTTCGCTAGAGCGAGTTTCAAATGTGGGTCAAATTGACGAAGACTACAACCTGCCTTCTGAAGACTACTTGTATGACGAGTGACTTTGTTCGCTATTTTTAGATTCGATGCCTGCTTATATTTATTAGTATTAACATTATATTTAAAATTTACAAAATCAAAATATTAAAATATTCTAAGCTTCTAAATCTAAGCTTACCCACCACAAAAAAAAACCTTGAAAAGATTATAACTATTCTCAACTTCAAAGAAAGTAGTTCTTACGTGTACCTGGTTAGGTTATCAGAAAAAAAAATAATTAGGATGGAAACGACATTTGAGGATAATTAGTGGAATAATAACTAAAACAAAAATTTAGCCTTGGTAGCTCAATTTGTCAGATCTCCCGACTAGCTATTGAGAGATTCCTGGTTCAACTCCAGCACAAGGTTGATTTTCTACAAATTATCTTCACCTGGATTAATTATTATCATTTGGATCATAATTAATTTTGTATGCTCTATATGTAGTCATATTGGATCTCACCCAGATGATTTCACGCTTAAAGCGTAGAGGAGGAATGTTGCGAAAAAATATTATTTTTATTTGAATTCTAAATATTCGACGAGACAAACACTGATATAGACCGTGACTTAAATTTAGCTAGCAGATTTTGTTGATGCCACGGAAAATCCACACTACAGGTTGCATTTAATTTTAAAACCTGTGAAAAATTCAGCAACTAAAATTGAAATTGAATATTGCAATCAGACATAAACAATAACTAAAAATTTGGGACCGATGTGGGATGACTTATAAACATGCATAACAATACTGACACAGACCTAGTTAATCAAACCATAGTTAATTCTTGTAATGGAGCTAAAAATATAATAATCCCACATAGATGAACATTTTGTGTTCCTAGGTATTTTGACATTCATTTTGTTTGCAAAAACCTGAGTCATCTTCAGCAAGATTGCCCTACTCGTCAATTTAGCTTACGCTTTGACTAATATGGTTTTCAATTATGGTTATCAAACCCAGCATAACGGCCGCCACGGACCCCAACCGGAATATTTTGGAAACTATCATCACGATAGGTGACATAAAATACTTATGGACTTCATGGTTAAATACCAGTCGATGAAGTGTTTGCCAGTGATGACGACCAGAAAAATTAAACGGAGAATTATCATTGTAGAATTACCGTGTCTGTAGTAAATTGTTGTAATGGAGCTAAAAATATAATAATCCCTAATATTCCCAGTAGATAAACATTTTATGTTCCTAGGTATGTAGGTACTTAATTCGAAATTATGAAGAATTACAAAATAATTAATAATTTCGTTGGTATAATAAAACGTGGTTGGATTCCTTATTCTTCTTTTATTTTAGCAATCGCTACGTGTTTCGTGTCCTACTGGGCACGTCTTCAGGCGACTTTGTCAAGAGTGTACCGTGGGGAACATAAAGTAACATACACTAACAAACATATATAAGACTGTATAACAAACTATCACTTACATATCAAGTAAAATGGTGCTTTGAAAAATGTGTTTCTCAAAGCACGACATTCCAATTATATTCCAATTAATTTTTGACGTAAATCCATTATTTTTTCCAGGACACGTGGTGGCTAGGCAGTTGTTAGTCCCACTTCTACTTGGATTAAAATTCAACGTGGCCACGCTAATTCAGTAATCTTTGCTGTTGTGGTTTTGGTAATTAAGAATGCAGTCATCTTCAGCAAAATTACCCTGATCGACAGTTTAGCTTGCGCTTTCAGTAATATGGATTTCAATTATGGTTATTAAAACCAGCATAACGGCCACCACGGACCCCAACCGGAATATTTTGGAAACTATCACAATAGGTGACATAAAATACTTAATTGGTAGTTATGTATCAATTAATCAGATAATTTTCAGGTATAATGTGGACGAGTCTGATTACTATAAAATAAAAATAAATTCATTTTCCGATCAAATTCGACTTCATGGTCAAACACCAGTTGATGAAGTGTTTGCGAGAGAAGGATAAGCAAAGGGAAGAAATTTCGCGTAGAGTGATGACGAACAGAAAAGTAAAACGTAGAATTATCATTGATTATCTGATGGCCAGTCACATAATCAATAATAACAATGTAGTAAAATTTTGTGATCTTCGCCAAAGAGTAATAATCAGATATACTGATTGTCATTTAGTATTACAACATAAATAATTTTAGTTGTTTAATAGGTTTTGTGTCATTAATGTAGTTTTGCTAAATACAATACCTTCCTCACAGGCAACTGAACGCATAAGGTATTATGTTCGGATTAAATTATAATATTCAGTAGATAGCAAAGCTAATTAACATTTAACTCAAAAACTCATCAAATATTTCGTACATAAATTTCACCAAACGTATTTGTTGATTATGATTATGTTGATTATTGCAGAAAGTCTGACTGTGGTTATTCATTTATTGTACCTGAGAAGTCATCTAAATCAATAAGCGCAGAGAATTTGTTATTTAACACTGAAGCATTGTTTGTTAAAATAACTTAAATCAATGATAAATTTTAAAGTTATACTTCTCTCCAAGAACGCCATAAATCCGATCAAGTAAAAGGTGTGTAATCGATTCAATCTGTTGGCTGGTTTTATACAGAAGGTATAACGACGCGACGGCACATAACACATGTGACCCAAATAACTTGTGAACGATCGAAGTTTCTTCTGTCCCGAGAAGCTGAATGAATTTTCTTTACCGGATATTTGAATAATAAATATCGACAGATTTTTTTTTATTAAGCAGGGATGCGACAGTAGCAGTGTTTAGTTAAAATGATTGATTCTGATATAATAACAGTTTTATATACATAATATGTACCTATATCACTGGTAAAAAAGTGATAAACTTGGCAGAGTTGGTAAGCATCACGCAATGTCAAAAAATGTGGAAAGAAAGTGTCATTAACATGGTGAAATATCATTGAAGTACCGAGTAAATATTTTATACAAAATTGTCAACGTCCGGTTTAAATATTGGTGATATTATCGATTGAAATATAGGGAAGGTAGGTTGTCTGAGAATAATTCGATAATTCTTTTTAAATAATAATAATATTCCTTATTGAGAAAAGTGTATACCTTTCCGACAAAGTACGTTTTCAGGCGGAACTAGTTTGTCCTAGGCCAAGTTCGATCAAACCGCGTTATGTAAAACTAGTTTATTCTAGGCGAAACTACTTTAACCTGGTATACTTAAGGTCCTAGGCCTAAACTGATTTGCATTATTGGATTTGAAATGTACCATAATACCGAGTGATCCACGCTGTTATTTGTGGAACCAGACGAATGAAATTTGGGGTAGCTATAGTAGACTAAAAGTAAAAATTTTTAGGATATACATGATGTTAGTATGATTTTCTTTTTTTTTCCGAAAATCAAGTTATCTTTGATGACATTCTTAACATAAAAAATATTGATTTTCAATTTCTACGGTTTCCGGTTTTTCCGGAAAAAATCTTTAACATTTTAAACTGAACGTTATACGTTGCTTGCGATATTTTTTATCGGGATGATATTCTAAAAACAAGACACATTCATTGACAATTTTTACTTGTTTCGGTTTTTTCGTAAACTCAATTTCAAAGTAACATTTCAACAATTTGTAACAAATATAGGTAATACATATTATGACTTGCATGATCCTGAATTTCAGATACTGAGTGGACTTTAAAGTTTACGATTACGAATAGTTGCGTGGCGACTTTTATGTTTATTTGTATTTTTTCTATTTTTTGATAAATTTATAAGGTTCTGTTCAGTTTCTGAAATTATTATTTTTTATTTTTTTGAAATCCCTATCCACTGCTCATTTTAACGAGATGATAAGGCTGGTTTGTATTATCAATTTTATTTGTCATGTTTTATGTGAGTTTCACACCTAGTTTCATTTGCTAAAAAAATCCCTAAAATTGCATTCGGACGACTGTCTACAATTTTTTAGTTATGAAACCAGTCGACACCCGTAAAAATGGTAAATCCATGTTTTGTGGTTAGAAAAGATGATGTCATTTCCGTAAAAAAAAAACGGAAGCAGTAATAAATTGACAATTGATGTGTTTCGTGTTTAGAATGTCATCCCGATTGAAAATATCGCAAGCAAACTATGAAATAAATGTAAAAGATGACGTCATGAAGTTATACTAACATCAGTATATCCCAAAAATTAGTTCTGTACAAATTATATGCGCAATAAATTAAAGAAAACGTGTATTTATTGTAAGCATTTGATAAAATATATGACCAATACTAAACTATTTTACCAATATAAAAAATATTTGAGCAACGCAAAAAATAATTCCGTGCAGTAAAAATATAAATGTCAATACGTTTATATAAATGTACATCAGAATAAATAATTGTGCACTTATATATTTGAATGTTCGTCTCATAATATATTTGTACACTTAAATAAATAAATATGCAATACAATCGTTCATCCATAAAAATATAATGAGCATCTTCAAAAATGCTTGTTCACTGAAATAAAAAACTATTTCCAATGGTTTAAATAAAACAGCATTTGATAATATTATAAGCACATTCAATAGTCTAAATTGTACCAGGAGAGAATTTTCCGCGCGGCCGTTTTCGGTCATGTTTGCAAGCATTGTTCACCTATATCGCAACATTTTACGCAAAATCAGAATTGACGTTTTGTAGCACAGCACTTCTACTTTCGAAATCCGTTAAAAACATTAAAATCGGTCCACCTCCGACGGATCCAGGCTCGCCGAAAGACATTGCATAAAAAAAAATCAAATCGCAATTGTGCAAAAACTAATCATCGTACAACGCCTGGGTTGCGCACACTCCCGGTACCCATCAACCGCTACTTTCTCCTTTTTTTTCGAATTTTCTCCGTTAATATTAATCCGATCGAGTCCGCGTAGGGTTAACTTTTTTCGTCTTTCCATACTCTACTCTCGTTTGTTAACAGCATCAAGATGGTTCCATCGGTTCATCTCTTACAAGCAAAAAACGAAAAAAAAACGATTTTTTGAGTTTTTTTTTATGCCAAATTAAGTAACGATATTTGCGAGTCGAAAACACATCACAATACATCTACGGACTGTTCCATGTGACCTGGGACCGTCGGCTTGCTGCTACTATTTTTGTCACGAACTCAGTCATTTTCTGCTCTATTGCCTGGTCTATTGCCATACGTAGTATGACAAAGTATTGCAATCGTGACGAGAAATTTTTTTGACATTTTAGCGGAAATATGTCGTTTTGGGTCCCCTGAACATATTTTAACAATGCACAATAAATGTGTGTGTGTGTGTGTGTGTGTGTGCGTGCTTGCGTCTGTGTCTGTGTCCGTGACGGTGTCGGTGTCTGTGTCTGTGTCTGTGTCTGGGTCTTGGTCTGTGTCTGTGTCTGTGTCTCTATCTGTGTCTGTGTCTGTCGGTAGTGTCAAACGCCGATGTTTTGACAATACCTACTGTCAATAGAATCAAAATATCTGTCAAATCCTGGGTAACTAGTTTTATTTTAATGCAGACACGACCGATCTCTATCAAAGGCAGCTAAAATATTAATTTTATATATAGTATGATAAAGTCATGTGCATGGCCACATCAGATTTTTTTGTAAGAGGACATATTATTATGTTCAATTCGATATTTCCTTACGAGCTGAATAAGTTGTTCAACCATGTCTACCTTTCCTTGTTGTGATTCGTACAATACACCTAGTTGTCAGGTAGTCTCAGCCGACTCTGCCCGTAACCGTGTTGCTACACAATTCATGCTATTACGGAACTGCGACGACACGGTGCGGCTCCGGCAAAACAACGTTCTCCGACATTCCGTCGACGGGGCCCGTGACCGGCACGTCCCGTGTCGCAGCCGTGACGGCGCGGTGTGGCATGAATGGTTACCCACACCCGCCCCGTGTCGTCGCCGTTCCGTTGTAGCTTGAACGATCCTTTATTTGGTAAGTATTTGTTTAATTGAATACTTACAGATTGCTTTTACATATATTTCTTTAAAAAGTCATTCCTGTCCCGGTTTGGATTTTTATAATTATGGTAGGCCTATATATTATGACGATACGAGCCAACAACGCCTTGCCCGCGCGGATAGTTGCCGCAGCTTCGTTTACCGCGCTTAGATCGCGAGCAAATTTGTTTTTGGTAGACAAATAGTCTTATTCAGTGGAGGAATTTTTGGAGTATACCGCAACTAGAAAATACATTCGATGTAAATTTTGTGACTATGTAATATTCGATTCTTTGTTTACTATTACTGAATGTGTTTATTTCCTTCTTTTCATTTTATTTGCACATAATTGCACTTTAATGTGCAGTATGGCTGCTCATTTTTCTTATGATTTGTAATAATATTACAAAAATATTACAATAATACTTAAGTTTTTAAATTTAAACTTAAGGTAAGACAATGTCGTCTGTTATGTGCGTTCACAATGCAATCTAATCTGTCCCATAGCTTAGCGTTGGACGTAGAGTTTTCTGGAGATTGACAGCGGGAGTACAGAGTGGCCCAATTTCGTGCCAGAGTGTCCACTCTGGGCGACACTAAGCTGGCCGTCTCGCATCAGCTGATTTCACGAGCACCGCTTGAGATTGTACTTTTGCAATCCAACTTTTATTGCCGCAACCACAACATTTTTTATGTGTGAGCATGGCGCAACGCCAATGTTCTTATATTTTATTAAAATTAAAAAATAAATAGTATATTTTCAGACTTGGCAGCAAAACGTAAGACAACAAATCCTATTTCCTGCATAGAAAGACGGTAAATCTTTGATAGAAACATTATATATAATATATATTACTATTTGTTGATGGCTTTGGGAGCTGGGATTTAAATAAAACTTCACCTTTTTGCTGACGTTTCGGCTGTATTTTCAGCCTTTTCAGCTATAAAAAAATGGGGAGCAAAATTGCGCACATATGTACTTTCAGTATTGCAAATTCATATGAACTTGTGGTTAAGATCAGAGATTTAGTAATACCTACAGATTATGTACTAGTTTCATTGGACGTCATTGATCTTTTCATAAATGTTCCGTTAGACACAACGTTGGAGATTTTCGAAGAGTGTTGGGAGGAGCTGGAACCTCATACAAATATTACGAGTATTCATTAGCTTTGAAGAAGCAAGCAACATGGTTCGCGAAACATCAGCATTAACAAACCTTGACACACGGCATAACCCGGAAGCAGTTTATTTTCTAAATGATTCTGGCCGTGAAAGCCTACGTACTTAATTAGACGTGATGTATTCGTAAATTGTTCTAAGTAAATATCTGTTTGCCGGCACATGTTGTGTTGTTATTTTAATGTAGTTTGTGACATGCTTTTGAGGTAATTTTCATTATATTTTAATTACTGATGTACTAATATATCCCCATTTTGTTATAGCTATGATTAAGGCTGAAATACAGCCGAAACGTCAGCAAAAAGGTGAGAGTTTTATTTAAATCCTAGCTCCCAAAGCCATCAACAATAGTAATATATATATATATATATATATATATATATATATAATTATAATATATATTAATATATATATATATATATATATATATATATATATATATATTAACCATTTCGGAGCGAGAAAAAGTGAACATTATATATAATCACTATTATAGATTTTTTAGGTGACGATAAAAGCTAAGGTTTCAGTGATTCAGTTAATTTATGGTACCGAGAAAAGTCAATACAAGCAATCCCAACATTCAAAACATAACCATACCGTTTGTTATACCTATATTTCTGGCAGTGTGTGAAGGAGGCACGATTTGGGTCTACAGGGTCACCAAATACTAACAACTCCAATGCATGGGGATTCTAGCAGCTGTTCGGATGTACCAAGCTATTCAAGTTGTAAGTACGCTACAGGCAATCCGGAGAATATATATAAGCATTCGTCATTAAAATGAATGCACATATCACAATATTCAAAACAGTACCCATATCGTTATACCTACATTTTTGGTGTTTGAAGGACATACGATATTCCTACAGAAAATACTAAATACTAACAACTCCAATTCGTGGACATCGTAACAAAAGTAAATGGTAGCAAGGAAAGTATTTTCTTCTGTTTTTCATGCACAGAAAATATGTAAGGTAGCAGAACCTTTTATTACGCTATGTGTTTATCATATTAAGTTCTTTGTGTTAAAAAACAACTTAACAAGAATTCACAGCATCATTTAGAAGCAGAGCGCAGAGTGCAGAGTGAAAATATTAATAATAATACTTTATTGTCATATTACCTTTGAGTAACATTCACAATGCAAGCTAATAATAATAATAATAATAATAATAATAATAATAATAAAAACAACTTAAATATAAGGATCTCTCAATAGAAGTTGGACGTATGTGGGGAATGAAAGTAAACATTATTCCGGTGATTGTAGGTTCATTGGGAGCAGTTACTCTAAATTATAGTAAACATGTCAAGGAGTTACCGTGCAAAATTTCGCCCTGGGAAATTCAGGAAATTGCGGTTTTGGGAAGCGCGAATATTTTGAGGAGAGTTTTATCATAAAGCATCCTAAATTTACTGCTATCGTACTACTTTTCATCTTTACCTTCCTTTGTATATGTCTATTAATAAATATCTGCATGTGTTTTTACTGACCTGTACACAACGCTGTACGGGGTTTCCACAGTTTTCCTTTGCTTTGCAAACTTGTGTTGCAAAGCATAAATGGCGTTGTTTTTCAAAATTGGGTTGAGCTGTGGTGATACCCGCAAAGGGAGTACCCTAGGCTTCAGCGAAGCTCGGTACTACCAATTTGCCCTGATGATCCTCATTACTTGTCAAAATCTATTAGTGTAATTTTAGTATTTATATGTTGTATCTAAATTATATTATCTAGGTTTAATGTATTTAATGAGATGTATCAGAGAATTCCAATAAATAATAATAATAATAATCAGCGAAGCTCGGTACTACCAATTTGCCCTGATGATCCTCATTACTTGTCAAAATCTATTAGTGTAATTTTAGTATTTATATGTTGTATCTAAATTATATTATCTAGGTTTAATGTATTTAATGAGATGTATCAGAGAATTCCAATAAATAATAATAATAATAATAATAATAATAATAATAAAAAGGCATTTTAAAGGACAGTTATGGTTCAAAAGAACTGTTAATAATTAACAAGAAGATTGTTGAAAAGATCAAGAAGACTCGAGGAAACCTATCCATGGCCTGGATTGACTATAAGGAGGCGTATGATAGTATCCCGCATGAATGGATTGTAAAAGCCTTGGAGATATATGGGGTAAACCAAAAAATTATTTTTCTGGTAAACTCATGTATGTCCTTATGGTCTACTAAACTATGCTTGCGGGGACGAGAGTCGTGTGTTTTCTCAGAGCCGATTAATATTAATTGTGGCATATTTCAAGGTGATAGTTTATCACCCTTGCTCTTTTGCATAGGCCTGTTTGCATTGTCCAGTGAATTGAATGAGGACAAAGTTGGTGTTCAGTTATTACCTGGCGAAAAGTTAATTGGTCATTCATTATATATGGATGATTTGAAACTTTATGCCAAAAATGATGAGCAGTTGAAGAGGAGCCTCAGTATAGTTAAACAATTCTCTGACGATATTGGGATGCAGTTTGGTCTAGAGAAGTGTGCCAAAATTAGTATTGTCAAAGGCAAAATTGAGAGAACCGCTGACATATGCCTGAATGATCATACTAGTATTAATGAATTAACAGATAATACTAGATATAAGTATCTGGGAATGGATGAAGCCTTTGGTATAGATGATGAAGGGATGAAGGCGAAGGTTATAGGCGAATACATTAAGCGAGTCAGAAAAATTCTAAAATCTGGTTTAAATGGAAAATATAAAATGCAAGCGATCAATGCATATGCTATTCCAATATTTCGATATAGTGTTGGAGTTTTAAACTGGACTAAGAAGGAAATACGCGATTTGGACATTAAAACTAGAAAACAGTTAACACTAAATTTTCATCCAAGGTCTGATGTCTGCAGACTATACCTGCACCGTTTAGATGGAGGTCGTGGCTTGCAGCAATTGGAAAATATTTATGATTTGGAAATGTTAAATTTAGGAAATTTTATAAAGGCCAACAAGGAGGATAAAGTTATTAAACAATTAATTAGGGATACTTCTGGTAAGTCAATAATTAGTAAACATAAACTAATTTTAGAAAAATTTCAGGTGGAAGAACTCGGTAATTATGAAAATAAAATTTCAGTGGAGAGTTTAAAGCGACAGATAAAGTTAAAAATGAATCAGAAAATGAGAGAGGATTATGTTAGTAAGCCAATGCATGGCCAATTTTTAAGAATTGTGGAGGGTGATGGTATTTCAAAGTCAGGATCGTTATCTTGGCTTTGTCATGGAAACATTAAGGCTGAAACGGAATCCTCTATCATAGCGGCGCAAGATCAGGCAATACGTACCAGATATCATGAAAGTTGCTCATGATGGGAGTTGTAGACTGTGTCATCAGGCTCCGGAACATGTCTATCATTTGTTAGCGGCTTGTCCAGTCTTAGCTGAGTCGCATTACATTGCTAGGCATCATAGGGTGGGAATATATATACATTACAACTTGTGTTCCCAACTATTAGGTTTAGCAATGGATGTGTCTCGGTGGTATGACCACGTTCCATCTCCTGTTGTGAGTAATGATCATATTACCATATTATGGAACATGCCTATTGTCACTGATAGAATGCTTGATGCTAATAAGCCAGATATCGTGGTAAAGGATTTCCAGAGGAAGGTATGCACGTTCATAGAAATCTCGGTACCTGCTGATGCGAATGTTGTAAGGAAGGAGCTTGAAAAACAACTTAAATATAAGGTATAGAAAAATGAAAGGCCTCTTTTCTTTGCAAAGTAAAATTTAATTTACTATACTAGTTTCGACATTTCTGTCATCTTCAGTAGCATAATACTAAAACCAAAAGATAAGATAGCGAGAACAAGTTAATTAATTAAGTACAAAAACTTACGTCAAACGGTAAAAACAAACGTCAGGAAGTAGGAGGAAAATATTAACAGCTTTGAGAACATAGGAAACATTCGAGTAAAACAATCTCTGTGATAGCACGATCCGCCCAGCACGAGGTAAAGATCTGTTAATAAACACGCGGTTACAATACGCATTAAATGAATCAGAAACAACTTACGTACGAGAACGACAGCAATGACAAGAGCAACGATAACAACGCGAACAAACGAAAACACTACAATGCGTCTCACAATTAATATAATAAACGTACATAAATATATGTGTGAATAGGAGCAGAAACCTGAGAGCAGGTTTGCATGTCAGTTAGACGTAGAAAGGCAACAACAAAATGTAGCGATACAAGACGGCTATGAACGGCTACAAACAGCGCATGTGCAAATAGCATGAATAGAATAATCGAAAAATAGACTTACACCACAGTTAGAAATGAATAACAAGCAATATAAATGTAAATGATTCGACTAGGAAAAGATGACGAAGGCGAGGTATCAAATCATCAAAGATAAGTAAAAAGAGGCTTATAAGTAAACGTAGTTTGGTCGTTCAGTAGAGTGGTGTGGGGAGATTTGCCGTGACGTAATATCTGTAATTGCTCAAGGAGATCCAAGCGGTAGCCCTTTTGACATTTATGGAGTAGTTTAGCACCGCTATAATTGATGTTATGACCAGTTTGAATTTTGTGTTGGTATAAGTTGGATGTAGTTTGACTATTGTGCTCCTTGAGTCGCCTCGCCAACGATCTACCAGTCTGACCGACATAAACAGCATCGCAGTTTTGACATGGCACGGAGTAGACACCGCTCTCACAAAGGGTTGGTCTATTTAGTTTGCGCTGGTTTGACAATAAATTGATAAGTTGAGTGTTTGATTTAAAGGCCGGTAAAATGTGGAAAGGTTTAAGCAATTTGGAAAGTTTAACATTAGATAGGCTGTAAGAAAATGGTTTGTAGGTAGGGTTTGGTTGAACACTGGTTTCCCTGACGTAGAGAGGATCTAACTTAATATTGACCTGATGAAATAATTTGTTAATAATTTTAATAGGAAAATTGTTGGACAATGCAAGGTCTTTTATAAATATTTTATTTCGGTAGTTTTGTTGTTATAGGATATAGGATACGAAAGAGCTCTTTTGAAGTAAAAACTGAGTGAAGCAAGACGGTGGGATAAGGAGTGGAATGAGTCCTAGGGAATGATTGTGGTGATTGAAGTTGGCTTTCTGTAAATGTCAAACTCAAAATGGTTGTCACGTCGGAGAACGGTCACGTCGAGAAAATTTAATTTGTTGCTAGATTCGGTTTCGATGGTAAAGTTAAGCTTAGGGTGAATATTATTGATGTAAGCTAACATGTCTTGAAGTTCAGAATGACTTCCTTTCCATATACAAAAGACATCATCGACATAACGAAACCATCCACCGATATGACAATAAAAAGGGTTAGAGAGATGATTAATATGATTACATTCGACATGATCAAGGAAAACCAGCTAAAAAACTAGATAAAGGAAGGCCCATAGGGAGACCTTCCTCAATTTTGTAAAATTTGTTGTTGAATGAACAGAAATTTTGTGAGATGATATGTTTAAGAATAGAGTTAAGGTGAGGAACGTTTTGATCGTTAGGGAAATGTGATTGAAGTAAGTTGTTAATAAGTTGTAAAGTAAAGTCAGTGGGACGTTGGAAAAAAGATTGGTCACGTCAAAGGAAACCAGTATGCAACCTGAAGGGTTGAAAGGTAAAATGTGATTGATAAAATCCAGACTGTTTTTGACAGTAAATGAGGGAGTAAAATTTAAGGATTGAAAAATGTTAAGTATAAATTTGGATAAGATGACAGTAGGTGAATTATAAAACGCAGTAATGGGACGTATTGGAAGATTAGGTTTGTGTAATTTTGGTAATGAATATAAGTGTGGGATCGAAGGATTCATTGGTATAAAAGAAGAAGCAATAAAATAGTTGAAATTGGAAAAATTCATCAGGGTATATTTATGAATTTGAATGACTTGTTTAGTTTTAGAAATGACAGTAGCAAGTGGATCCTTTTTAATTTCTTTATAGTTATTATTATTTAAAAATTCAACAGTTTTATCAACGTAAGTTTGCAAAGGAAGCACAACCATACCAGCATTCTTATCAGCACGAACCAGAATAGAATCTGAGTCTTTTAGTTTCGTTTTAATAGATTTGATGGTATTCCACTGTATAGTGGTTTCAAAAGGTAGCTTAGTTTTAGAAGACTTCTCTTTTTTAAGGAAAGGAATAAGGTCATTACGAATGTTGGAATGTTCAGGATGTTTGTGAATAGCGGTGTCGAGTTCTATGGAGGAGTTAATGATGTCGTTATTAGACTGTAAAGCGAATTTATGACCTCTATTCAATAGATCTGTTTCATCAGCGTCAAATACAATATTGGAAAAATTAGAAAATTGAGAGTTACCGTTTTGTCTACTCGGTGCGACGTTCCCACTGGAGTGCTTATTTCTAGATCTTAGGTTATGTAATTTGTTATTCTTCTTATGCAAATCTGCAGCCGCAACACGGTCAGCCTCATCGTGAACCTGTTGTATAATAGATTCTATTTGAATGTGATGGAAATTGTCTCTCAGTTTGCGATGGAGGAAAGCAAGTGATTCCAAATCTTTTCCAATCTTCTGATGGTGCAAGCGCTTCTGCTTTCTGATTAACCTCCTTTGTAGATTTAGTTTAGTGTTAGGGTCCAGATTGTTGGCTTTAATCTTGGCGAAATTGGGAATTAGGCACTCATTGATGCAGGTGTTAATAAAATAAAGGTGGTTCTCGCTTATCCTAATCCTTGAGTGTAGTTTACGGAACCTATGGACCATCGACGAGGCGTAGTCGTTGTGGAATTGGAAAGTGTCCATAATGCAAAGTAATGAAGTATAGAAAAATGAAAGGCCTCTTTTCTTTGCAAAGTAAAATTTAATTTACTATACTAGTTTCGACATTTCTGTCATCTTCAGTAGCATAATACTAAAACCAAAAGATAAGATAGCGAGAACAAGTTAATTAATTAAGTACAAAAACTTACGTCAAACGGTAAAAACAAACGTCAGGAAGTAGGAGGAAAATATTAACAGCTTTGAGAACATAGGAAACATTCGAGTAAAACAATCTCTGTGATAGCACGATCCGCCCAGCACGTGGTAAAGATCTGTTAATAAACACGCGGTTACAAAACGCATTAAATGAATCAGAAACAACTTACGTACGAGAACGACAGCAATGACAAGAGCAACGATAACAACGCGAACAAACGAAAACACTACAATGCGTCTCACAATTAATATAATAAACGTACATAAATATATGTGTGAATAGGAGCAGAAACCTGAGAGCAGGTTTGCATGTCAGTTAGACGTAGAAAGGCAACAACAAAATGTAGCGATACAAGACGGCTATGAACGGCTACAAACAGCGCATGTGCAAATAGCATGAATAGAATAATCGAGAAATAGACTTACACCACAGTAGAAATGAATAACAAGCAATATAAATGTAAATGATTCGACTAGGAAAAGATGACGAAGGCGAGGTATCAAATCATCAAAGATAAGTAAAAAGAGGCTTATAAGTAAACGTAGTTTGGTCGTTCAGTAGAGTGGTGTGGGGAGATTTGCCGTGACGTAATATCTGTAATTGCTCAAGGAGATCCAAGCGGTAGCCCTTTTGACATTTATGGAGTAGTTTAGCACCGCTATAATTGATGTTATGACCAGTTTGAATTTTGTGTTGGTATAAGTTGGATGTAGTTTGACTATTGTGCTCCTTGAGTCGCCTCGCCAACGATCTACCAGTCTGACCGACATAAACAGCATCGCAGTTTTGACATGGCACGGAGTAGACACCGCTCTCACAAAGGGTTGGTCTATTTAGTTTGCGCTGGTTTGACAATAAATTGATAAGTTGAGTGTTTGATTTAAAGGCCGGTAAAATGTGGAAAGGTTTAAGCAATTTGGAAAGTTTAACATTAGATAGGCTGTAAGAAAATGGTTTGTAGGTAGGGTTTGGTTGAACACTGGTTTCCCTGACGTAGAGAGGATCTAACTTAATATTGACCTGATGAAATAATTTGTTAATAATTTTAATAGGAAAATTGTTGGACAATGCAAGGTCTTTTATAAATATTTTATTTCGGTAGTTTTGTTGTTATAGGATATAGGATACGAAAGAGCTCTTTTGAAGTAAAAACTGAGTGAAGCAAGACGGTGGGATAAGGAGTGGAATGAGTCATAGGGAATGATTGTGGTGATTGAAGTTGGCTTTCTGTAAATGTCAAACTCAAAATGGTTGTCACGTCGGAGAACGGTCACGTCGAGAAAATTTAATTTGTTGCTAGATTCGGTTTCGATGGTAAAGTTAAGCTTAGGGTGAATATTATTGATGTAAGCTAACATGTCTTGAAGTTCAGAATGACTTCCTTTCCATATACAAAAGACATCATCGACATAACGAAACCATCCACCGATATGACAATAAAAAGGGTTAGAGAGATGATTAATATGATTACATTCGACATGATCAAGGAAAACATCAGCTAAAAAACTAGATAAAGGAAGGCCCATAGGGAGACCTTCCTCAATTTTGTAAAATTTGTTGTTGAATGAACAGAAATTTTGTGAGATGATATGTTTAAGAATAGAGTTAAGGTGAGGAACGTTTTGATCGTTAGGGAAATGTGATTGAAGTAAGTTGTTAATAAGTTGTAAAGTAAAGTCAGTGGGAACGTTGGAAAAAAGATTGGTGACGTCAAAGGAAACCAGTATGCAACCTGAAGGGTTGAAAGGTAAAATGTGATTGATAAAATCCAGACCGTTTTTGACAGTAAATGAGGGAGTAAAATTTAAGGATTGAAAAATGTTAAGTATAAATTTGGATAAGATGACAGTAGGTGAATTATAAAACGCAGTAATGGGACGTATTGGAAGATTAGGTTTGTGTAATTTTGGTAATGAATATAAGTGTGGGATCGAAGGATTCATTGGTATAAAAGAAGAAGCAATAAAATAGTTGAAATTGGAAAAATGCATCAGGGTATATTTATGAATTTGAATGACTTGTTTAGTTTTAGAAATGACAGTAGCAAGTGGATCCTTTTTAATTTCTTTATAGTTATTATTATTTAAAAATTCAACAGTTTTATCAACGTAAGTTTGCAAAGGAAGCACAACCATACCAGCATTCTTATCAGCACGAACCAGAATAGAATCTGAGTCTTTTAGTTTCGTTTTAATAGATTTGATGGTATTCCACTGTATAGTGGTTTCAAAAGGTAGCTTAGTTTTAGAAGACTTCTCTTTTTTAAGGAAAGGAATAAGGTCATTACGAATGTTGGAATGTTCAGGATGTTTGTGAATAGCGGTGTCGAGTTCTATGGAGGAGTTAATGATGTCGTTATTAGACTGTAAAGCGAATTTATGACCTCTATTCAATAGATCTGTTTCATCAGCGTCAAATACAATATTGGAAAAATTAGAAAATTGAGAGTTACCGTTTTGTCTACTCGGTGCGACGTTCCCACTGGAGTGCTTATTTCTAGATCTTAGGTTATGTAATTTGTTATTCTTCTTATGCAAATCTGCAGCCGCAACACGGTCAGCCTCATCGTGAACCTGTTGTATAATAGATTCTATTTGAATGTGATGGAAATTGTCTCTCAGTTTGCGATGGAGGAAAGCAAGTGATTCCAAATCTTTTCCAATCTTCTGATGGTGCAAGCGCTTCTGCTTTCTGATTAACCTCCTTTGTAGATTTAGTTTAGTGTTAGGGTCCAGATTGTTGGCTTTAATCTTGGCGAAATTGGGAATTAGGCACTCATTGATGCAGGTGTTAATAAAATAAAGGTGGTTCTCGCTTATCCTAATCCTTGAGTGTAGTTTACGGAACCTATGGACCATCGACGAGGCGTAGTCGTTGTGGAATTGGAAAGTGTCCATAATGCAAAGTAATGAAGTATAGAAAAATGAAAGGCCTCTTTTCTTTGCAAAGTAAAATTTAATTTACTATACTAGTTTCGACATTTCTGTCATCTTCAGTAGCATAATACTAAAACCAAAAGATAAGATAGCGAGAACAAGTTAATTAATTAAGTACAAAAACTTACGTCAAACGGTAAAAACAAACGTCAGGAAGTAGGAGGAAAATATTAACAGCTTTGAGAACATAGGAAACATTCGAGTAAAACAATCTCTGTGATAGCACGATCCGCCCAGCACGTGGTAAAGATCTGTTAATAAACACGCGGTTACAAAACGCATTAAATGAATCAGAAACAACTTACGTACGAGAACGACAGCAATGACAAGAGCAACGATAACAACGCGAACAAACGAAAACACTACAATGCGTCTCACAATTAATATAATAAACGTACATAAATATATGTGTGAATAGGAGCAGAAACCTGAGAGCAGGTTTGCATGTCAGTTAGACGTAGAAAGGCAACAACAAAATGTAGCGATACAAGACGGCTATGAACGGCTACAAACAGCGCATGTGCAAATAGCATGAATAGAATAATCGAAAAATAGACTTACACCACAGTAGAAATGAATAACAAGCAATATAAATGTAAATGATTCGACTAGGAAAAGATGACGAAGGCGAGGTATCAAATCATCAAAGATAAGTAAAAAGAGGCTTATAAGTGAACGTAGTTTGGTCGTTCAGTAGAGTGGTGTGGGGAGATTTGCCGTGACGTAATATCTGTAATTGCTCAAGGAGATCCAAGCGGTAGCCCTTTTGACATTTATGGAGTAGTTTAGCACCGCTATAATTGATGTTATGACCAGTTTGAATTTTGTGTTGGTATAAGTTGGATGTAGTTTGACTATTGTGCTCCTTGAGTCGCCTCGCCAACGATCTACCAGTCTGACCGACATAAACAGCATCGCAGTTTTGACATGGCACGGAGTAGACACCGCTCTCACAAAGGGTTGGTCTCAATTTTCTAATTTTTCCAATATTGTATTTGACGCTGATGAAACAGATCTATTGAATAGAGGTCATAAATTCGCTTTACAGTCTAATAACGACATCATTAACTCCTCCATAGAACTCGACACCGCTATTCACAAACATCCTGAACATTCCAACATTCGTAATGACCTTATTCCTTTCCTTAAAAAAGAGAAGTCTTCTAAAACTAAGCTACCTTTTGAAACCACTATACAGTGGAATACCATCAAATCTATTAAAACGAAACTAAAAGACTCAGATTCTATTCTGGTTCGTGCTGATAAGAATGCTGGTATGGTTGTGCTTCCTTTGCAAACTTACGTTGATAAAACTGTTGAATTTTTAAATAATAATAACTATAAAGAAATTAAAAAGGATCCACTTGCTACTGTCATTTCTAAAACTAAACAAGTCATTCAAATTCATAAAGATACCCTGATGCATTTTTCCAATTTCAACTATTTTATTGCTTCTTCTTTTATACCAATGAATCCTTCGATCCCACACTTATATTCATTACCAAAATTACACAAACCTAATCTTCCAATACGTCCCATTACTGCGTTTTATAATTCACCTACTGTCATCTTATCCAAATTTATACTTAACATTTTTCAATCCTTAAATTTTACTCCCTCATTTACTGTCAAAAACAGTCTGGATTTTATCAATCACATTTTACCTTTCAACCCTTCAGGTTGCATACTGGTTTCCTTTGACGTGACCAATCTTTTTTCCAACGTTCCCACTGACTTTACTTTACAACTTATTAACAACTTACTTCAATCACATTTCCCTAACGATCAAAACGTTCCTCACCTTAACTCTATTCTTAAACATATCATCTCACAAAATTTCTGTTCATTCAACAACAAATTTTACAAAATTGAGGAAGGTCTCCCTATGGGCCTTCCTTTATCTAGTTTTTTAGCTGATGTTTTCCTTGATCATGTCGAATGTAATCATATTAATCATCTCTCTAACCCTTTTTATTGTCATATCGGTGGATGGTTTCGTTATGTCGATGATGTCTTTTGTATATGGAAAGGAAGTCATTCTGAACTTCAAGACATGTTAGCTTACATCAATAATATTCACCCTAAGCTTAACTTTACCATCGAAACCGAATCTAGCAACAAATTAAATTTTCTCGACGTGACCGTTCTCCGACGTGACAACCATTTTGAGTTTGACATTTACAGAAAGCCAACTTCAATTACCACAATCATTCCCTATGACTCATTCCACTCCTTATCTAACCGTCTTGCTTCACTCAGTTTTTACTTCAAAAGAGCTCTTTCGTATCCTATATCCTATAACAACAAAACTACCGAAATAAAATTTATAAAAGACCTTGCATTGTCCAACAATTTTCCTATTAAAATTATTAACAAATTATTTCATCAGGTCAATATTAAGTTAGATCCTCTCTACGTCAGGGAAACCAGTGTTCAACCAAACCCTACCTACAAACCATTTTCTTACAGCCTATCTAATGTTAAACTTTCCAAATTGCTTAAACCTTTCCACATTTTACCGGCCTTTAAATCAAACACTCAACTTATCAATTTATTGTCAAACCAGCGCAAACTAAATAGACCAACCCTTTGTGAGAGCGGTGTCTACTCCGTGCCATGTCAAAACTGCGATGCTGTTTATGTCGGTCAGACTGGTAGATCGTTGGCGAGGCGACTCAAGGAGCACAATAGTCAAACTACATCCAACTTATACCAACACAAAATTCAAACTGGTCATAACATCAATTATAGCGGTGCTAAACTACTCCATAAATGTCAAAAGGGCTACCGCTTGGATCTCCTTGAGCAATTACAGATATTACGTCACGGCAAATCTCCCCACACCACTCTACTGAACGACCAAACTACGTTTACTTATAAGCCTCTTTTTACTTATCTTTGATGATTTGATACCTCGCCTTCGTCATCTTTTCCTAGTCGAATCATTTACATTTATATTGCTTGTTATTCATTTCTACTGTGGTGTAAGTCTATTTTTCGATTATTCTATTCATGCTATTTGCACATGCGCTGTTTGTAGCCGTTCATAGCCGTCTTGTATCGCTACATTTTGTTGTTGCCTTTCTACGTCTAACTGACATGCAAACCTGCTCTCAGGTTTCTGCTCCTATTCACACATATATTTATGTACGTTTATTATATTAATTGTGAGACGCATTGTAGTGTTTTCGTTTGTTCGCGTTGTTATCGTTGCTCTTGTCATTGCTGTCGTTCTCGTACGTAAGTTGTTTCTGATTCATTTAATGCGTTTTGTAACCGCGTGTTTATTAACAGATCTTTACCACGTGCTGGGCGGATCGTGCTATCACAGAGATTGTTTTACTCGAATGTTTCCTATGTTCTCAAAGCTGTTAATATTTTCCTCCTACTTCCTGACGTTTGTTTTTACCGTTTGACGTAAGTTTTTGTACTTAATTAATTAACTTGTTCTCGCTATCTTATCTTTTGGTTTTAGTATTATGCTACTGAAGATGACAGAAATGTCGAAACTAGTATAGTAAATTAAATTTTACTTTGCAAAGAAAAGAGGCCTTTCATTTTTCTATACTTCATTACTTTGCATTATGGACACTTTCCAATTCCACAACGACTACGCCTCGTCGATGGTCCATAGGTTCCGTAAACTACACTCAAGGATTAGGATAAGCGAGAACCACCTTTATTTTATTAACACCTGCATCAATGAGTGCCTAATTCCCAATTTCGCCAAGATTAAAGCCAACAATCTGGACCCTAACACTAAACTAAATCTACAAAGGAGGTTAATCAGAAAGCAGAAGCGCTTGCACCATCAGAAGATTGGAAAAGATTTGGAATCACTTGCTTTCCTCCATCGCAAACTGAGAGACAATTTCCATCACATTCAAATAGAATCTATTATACAACAGGTTCACGATGAGGCTGACCGTGTTGCGGCTGCAGATTTGCATAAGAAGAATAACAAATTACCTAACCTAAGATCTAGAAATAAGCACTCCAGTGGGAACGTCGCACCGAGTAGACAAAACGGTAACTCTCAATTTTCTAATTTTTCCAATATTGTATTTGACGCTGATGAAACAGATCTATTGAATAGAGGTCATAAATTCGCTTTACAGTCTAATAACGACATCATTAACTCCTCCATAGAACTCGACACCGCTATTCACAAACATCCTGAACATTCCAACATTCGTAATGACCTTATTCCTTTCCTTAAAAAAGAGAAGTCTTCTAAAACTAAGCTACCTTTTGAAACCACTATAGAGTGGAATACCATCAAATCTATTAAAACGAAACTAAAAGACTCAGATTCTATTCTGGTTCGTGCTGATAAGAATGCTGGTATGGTTGTGCTTCCTTTGCAAACTTACGTTGATAAAACTGTTGAATTTTTAAATAATAATAACTATAAAGAAATTAAAAAGGATCCACTTGCTACTGTCATTTCTAAAACTAAACAAGTCATTCAAATTCATAAAGATACCCTGATGCATTTTTCCAATTTCAACTATTTTATTGCTTCTTCTTTTATACCAATGAATCCTTCGATCCCACACTTATATTCATTACCAAAATTACACAAACCTAATCTTCCAATACGTCCCATTACTGCGTTTTATAATTCACCTACTGTCATCTTATCCAAATTTATACTTAACATTTTTCAATCCTTAAATTTTACTCCCTCATTTACTGTCAAAAACAGTCTGGATTTTATCAATCACATTTTACCTTTCAACCCTTCAGGTTGCATACTGGTTTCCTTTGACGTGACCAATCTTTTTTCCAACGTTCCCACTGACTTTACTTTACAACTTATTAACAACTTACTTCAATCACATTTCCCTAACGATCAAAACGTTCCTCACCTTAACTCTATTCTTAAACATATCATCTCACAAAATTTCTGTTCATTCAACAACAAATTTTACAAAATTGAGGAAGGTCTCCCTATGGGCCTTCCTTTATCTAGTTTTTTAGCTGATGTTTTCCTTGATCATGTCGAATGTAATCATATTAATCATCTCTCTAACCCTTTTTATTGTCATATCGGTGGATGGTTTCGTTATGTCGATGATGTCTTTTGTATATGGAACGGAAGTCATTCTGAACTTCAAGACATGTTAGCTTACATCAATAATATTCACCCTAAGCTTAACTTTACCATCGAAACCGAATCTAGCAACAAACTAAATTTTCTCGACGTGACCGTTCTCCGACGTGACAACCATTTTGAGTTTGACATTTACAGAAAGCCAACTTCAATTACCACAATCATTCCCTATGACTCATTCCACTCCTTATCCCACCGTCTTGCTTCACTCAGTTTTTACTTCAAAAGAGCTCTTTCGTATCCTATATCCTATAACAACAAAACTACCGAAATAAAATTTATAAAAGACCTTGCATTGTCCAACAATTTTCCTATTAAAATTATTAACAAATTATTTCATCAGGTCAATATTAAGTTAGATCCTCTCTACGTCAGGGAAACCAGTGTTCAACCAAACCCTACCTACAAACCATTTTCTTACAGCCTATCTAATGTTAAACTTTCCAAATTGCTTAAACCTTTCCACATTTTACCGGCCTTTAAATCAAACACTCAACTTATCAATTTATTGTCAAACCAGCGCAAACTAAATAGACCAACCCTTTGTGAGAGCGGTGTCTACTCCGTGCCATGTCAAAACTGCGATGCTGTTTATGTCGGTCAGACTGGTAGATCGTTGGCGAGGCGACTCAAGGAGCACAATAGTCAAACTACATCCAACTTATACCAACACAAAATTCAAACTGGTCATAACATCAATTATAGCGGTGCTAAACTACTCCATAAATGTCAAAAGGGCTACCGCTTGGATCTCCTTGAGCAATTACAGATATTACGTCACGGCAAATCTCCCCACACCACTCTACTGAACGACCAAACTACGTTTACTTATAAGCCTCTTTTTACTTATCTTTGATGATTTGATACCTCGCCTTCGTCATCTTTTCCTAGTCGAATCATTTACATTTATATTGCTTGTTATTCATTTCTACTGTGGTGTAAGTCTATTTTTCGATTATTCTATTCATGCTATTTGCACATGCGCTGTTTGTAGCCGTTCATAGCCGTCTTGTATCGCTACATTTTGTTGTTGCCTTTCTACGTCTAACTGACATGCAAACCTGCTCTCAGGGTTCTGCTCCTATTCACACATATATTTATGTACGTTTATTATATTAATTGTGAGACGCATTGTAGTGTTTTCGTTTGTTCGCGTTGTTATCGTTGCTCTTGTCATTGCTGTCGTTCTCGTACGTAAGTTGTTTCTGATTCATTTAATGCGTTTTGTAACCGCGTGTTTATTAACAGATCTTTACCACGTGCTGGGCGGATCGTGCTATCACAGAGATTGTTTTACTCGAATGTTTCCTATGATCTCAAAGCTGTTAATATTTTCCTCCTACTTCCTGACGTTTGTTTTTACCGTTTGACGTAAGTTTTTGTACTTAATTAATTAACTTGTTCTCGCTATCTTATCTTTTGGTTTTAGTATTATGCTACTGAAGATGACAGAAATGTCGAAACTAGTATAGTAAATTAAATTTTACTTTGCAAAGAAAAGAGGCCTTTCATTTTTCTATACTTCATTACTTTGCATTATGGACACTTTCCAATTAAATATAAGGATCTCTCAATAGAAGTTGGACGTATGTGGGGAATGAAAGTAAACATTATTCCGGTGATTGTAGGTTCATTGGGAGCAGTTACTCTAAATTATAGTAAACATGTCAAGGAGTTACCGTGCAAAATTTCGCCCTGGGAAATTCAGGAAATTGCGGTTTTGGGAAGCACGAATATTTTGAGGAGAGTTTTATCATAAAGCATCCTAAATTTACTGCTATCGTACTACTTTTCATCTTTACCTTCCTTTGTATATGTCTATTAATAAATATCTGCATGTGTTTTTACTGACCTGTACACAACGCTGTACGGGGTTTCCACAGTTTTCCTTTGCTTTGCAAACTTGTGTTGCAAAGCATAAATGGCGTTGTTTTTCAAAATTGGGTTGAGCTGTGGTGATACCCGCAAAGGGAGTACCCTAGGCTTCAGCGAAGCTCGGTACTACCAATTTGCCCTGATGATCCTCATTACTTGTCAAAATCTATTAGTGTAATTTTAGTATTTATATGTTGTATCTAAATTATATTATCTAGGTTTAATGTATTTAATGAGATGTATCAGAGAATTCCAATAAATAATAATAATAATAATAATAATAACTGATAATACTAGATATAAGTATCTGGGAATGGATGAAGCCTTTGGTATAGATGATGAAGGGATGAAGGCGAAGGTTATAGGCGAATACATTAAGCGAGTCAGAAAAATTTTAAAATCTGGTTTAAATGGAAAATATAAAATGCAAGCGATAAATGCATATGCTATTCCAATATTTCGATATAGTGTTGGAGTTTTAAACTGGACTAAGAAGGAAATACGCGATTTGGACATTAAAACTAGAAAACAGTTAACACTAAATTTTATGTTTCATCCTAGGTCTGATGTCTGCAGGCTATACCTGCACCGTTTAGATGGAGGTCGTGGCTTGCAGCAATTGGAAAATATTTATGATTTGGAAATGTTAAATTTAGGAAATTTTATAAAGGCCAACAAGGAGGATAAAGTCATTAAACAATTAATTAGGGATACTTCTGGTAAGTCAATAATTAGTAAACATAAACTAATTTTAGAAAAATTTCAGGTGGAAGAACTCGGTAATTATGAAAATAAAATTTCAGTGGAGAGTTTAAAGCGACAGATAAAGTTAAAAATGAATCAGAAAATGAGAGAGGATTATGTTAGTAAGCCAATGCATGGCCAATTTTTAAGAATTGTGGAGGGTGATGGTATTTCAAAGTCTGGATCATTATCTTGGCTTTGTCATGGAAACATTAAGGCTGAAACGGAATCCTCTATCATAGCGGCGCAAGATCAGGCAATACGTACAAGATATCATGAACAGAAGATTATGAAAGTTGCTCATGATGGGAGTTGTAGACTGTGTCATCAGGCTCCGGAACATGTCTATCATTTGTTAGCCGCTTGTCCAGTCTTAGCTGAGTCGCATTACATTGCTAGGCATGATAGGGTGGGAACATACATACATTACAACTTGTGTTCCCAACTATTAGGTTTAGCAATGGATGTGTCTCGGTGGTATGACCACGTTCCATCTCCTGTTGTGAGTAATGATCATATTACCATATTATGGAACATGCCTATTGTCACTGATAGAATGCTTGATGCTAATAAGCCAGATATCGTGGTAAAGGATTTCCAGAGGAAGGTATGCACGTTCATAGAAATCTCGGTACCTGCTGATGGGAATGTTGTAAGGAAGGAGCTTGAAAAACAACTTAAATATAAGGATCTCTCAATAGAAGTTGGACGTATGTGGGGAATGAAAGTAAACATTATTCCGGTGATTGTAGGTTCATTGGGAGCAGTTACTCTAAATTATAGTAAACATGTCAAGGAGTTACCGTGCAAAATTTCGCCCTGGAAAAGCAGGAAATTGCGGTTTTGGAAAGCGCGAATATTTTGAGGAGAGTTTTATCATAAAGTATCCTAAATTTACTGCTATCGTACTGCTATATTAATATTTTATCTTTACCTTCCTTTGTATATTGTCTATTAATAAATGTCTGCATGTGTTTTTACTGACCTGTACGCAACGCTGTACGGGGTTTCTGCAGTTTTCCTTTGCATTGCAAACTTGTGTTGCAAAGCATAAAGGGCGTTGTTTTTCAAAATTGGGTTGAGCTGCAGTGATACCCGCAAAGGGAGTACCCTAGGCTTCAGCGAAGCTCGGTACTACCAATTTGCCCTGATGATCCTCATTACTTGTCAAAATCTATTAGTGTAATTTTAGTATTTATATGTTGTATCTAAATTATATTATCTAGGTTTAATGTATTTAATGAGATGTATCAGAGAATTCCAATAAATAATAATAATAATAATAATAAAGATAGCCGTGCCTTGGCACGCAGTGTCAAATCTGACCTCCTAAAGAAATAGAATTATCACATTAAAGAAGCAGTTCAAAATCATTAATTGATTGGAATTGCTTTTACAAGTGGACGCCCATCATTTTGGAATAGAAGGAGTATATTGGGAGGTAGTAACATATCTTTTAATATATTTTATGTTTCAGATTGGTGACAGTGTCAATTTTGACAATTCTAATTATCCAGGAAGTTGTCAGTTATACGTAATATTTCTACGTTTCTTTGTAGTAAGTGTTATTGTGATACCTAATTATCCTTAGAATTTCAGGTGTAAGTAAAGAGCTTACTCATAATTTTTATTGTTATTGGGCCCACTTTACTTTTAACAAATGGATTTAAATAATTCTAGAAGAATGCGTAATAAATAGTCCATAAATGAATATAAGGAGGTGATTTGGTGTCACTTTTGTTCATTGTTAAAGTTTGGATGTGCTAATCAACGGGAATGCTTTAGAATATGGCGAGAAAGAAACCCAGATAAAAGAATGGAGTTGACTGCTAATACTTTGGCATCTCAGAGACGGTGCATTCTAAATAGTAATAAGTTATCCAATATAGAGATAGATTCTATAAGAAGGGAGGTAGAGATTTTTCTAAATCTTGAAAATGATGAAGTAGTTGAAGTAGAACAAGGAAACATTTTGGATGAAGTGGTAGAATTAGAACAGAATAGCCGCAATGATGAGGTGTCTATTATTGTAGATATTGAGGTAAATGGAATGCCAAATCTGGGTAATAATGATGATAATGTAGTACAACAAAGTCAGTTTTTAATATTGGTACAACAAGAATTGCTTACTTCAGGAAATTTTCATAGCAGGGTTAGATTGCCTTTTATACGGGAGACTAACAGGGTTAGGGAGTTGATTGCGCAGGATAATTCTGATCTGGAAGTATTTCTGAGGAATAGGCCAGAATTGTCCATTATTGAAATAAATAATTTGTTGTACGCATCCGCATATGTTATTACTAAGATGGTGAATCCAAAATTTACATCAATACACAATAATCGAATTCGGGAAAACCGTTGGAAGCGTAGACTCCAAAATAATATTGCTAATTGGAGAAAAGACGTTTCCAGGATTTCTGAAATTAGAAGATCTATTCATTTAACAGAGAGGTTACAACGGTTACGGCAAAACATAATACTAAAATACAGTGTTTTAGGCGAAGAGTAGGATATAGTAATTATTGAAGAGGAGTTAAAACAGAAAATTCAAGCTAAGACCCAACGTATCAGAAGAATTGAAAAAAGAATTCGGACTTACAATGATAACAAAAATTTTGAAGAAAATCCTAAAAAATTTTGTAGGGGTCTTGGCAAGGAGAACATCTGTATCCAGAATTTTCCAAACATGCAGGATGTTACCAATTTTTGGACAGGCATTTGGGGGCAATCTGGCAAGTACAATTCTGATGCGGAATGGATTAAACGCGAGGAGAGGCGGAATATGCATTATCCAGCTATGGAAGATGTACTTCTCTCCAAAGATAACTTCCAAAATGCTTGCAAAAGTTTGGGACTTTGGAAAGCTCCTGGACCAGATAAAATTCCTAATTTTTGGCTTAAAAGGATAACCATATTGCATGAACATTTAGTAAAATGTTTTAACAATATGGTTAATAATCCGGAACTGATACCGTCGTGGCTAACGGAAGGTGTAACTGTTTTGATTCCCAAAACGGAGAATACAATGGAAGTATCCCAATATAGGCCTATTACTTGTTTAAATTGTTGTTATAAATTATTAACTAAAATTTTAGGTACCAAGATTTATGAACATCTTAAAGAAAATAATGTATTGCCCTCTGAGCAGAAAGGCATTTTAAAGGACAGTTATGGTTCAAAAGAACTGTTAATAATTAACAAGAAGATTGTTGAAAAGATCAAGAAGACTCGAGGAAACCTATCCATGGCCTGGATTGACTATAAGAAGGCGTATGATAGTATCCCGCATGAATGGATTGTAAAAGCCTTGGAGATATATGGGGTAAACCAAAAAATTATTTTTCTGGTAAACTCATGTATGTCCTTATGGTCTACTAAACTATGCTTGCGGGGACGAGAGTCGTGTGTTTTCTCAGAGCCGATTAATATTAATTGTGGCATATTTCAAGGTGATAGTTTATCACCCTTGCTCTTTTGCATAGGCCTGTTTGCATTGTCCAGTGAATTGAATGAGGACAAAGTTTGTGTTCAGTTATTACCTGGCGAAAAGTTAATTGGTCATTCATTATATATGGATGATTTGAAACTTTATGCCAAAAATGATGAGCAGTTGAAGAGGAGCCTCAGTATAGTTAAACAATTCTCTGACGATGTTGGGATGCAATTTGGTCTAGAGAAGTGTGCCAAAATTAGTATTGTCAAAGGCAAAATTGAGAGAACCGCTGACATATGCCTGAATGATCATACTAGTATTGATGAATTAACAGATAATACTAGATATAAGTATGTGGGAATGGATGAAGCCTTTGGTATAGATGATGAAGGGATGAAGGCGAAGGTTATAGGCGAATACATTAAGCGAGTCAGAACAATTTTAAAATCTGGTTTAAATGGAAAATATAAAATGCAAGCGATAAATGCATATGCTATTCCAATATTTCGATATAGTGTTGGAGTTTTAAACTGGACTAAGAAGGAAATACGCGATTTGGACATTAAAACTAGAAAACAGTTAACACTAAATTTTATGTTTCATCCTAGGTCTGATGTCTGCAGGCTATACCTGCACCGTTTAGATGGAGGTCGTGGCTTGCAGCAATTGGAAAATATTTATGATTTGGAAATGTTAAATTTAGGAAATTTTATAAAGGCCAACAAGGAGGATAAAGCCATTAAACAATTAATTAGGGATACTTCTGGTAAGTCAATAATTAGTAAACATAAACTAATTTTAGAAAAATTTCAGGTGGAAGAACTCGGTAATTATGAAAATAAAATTTCAGTGGAGAGTTTAAAGCGACAGATAAAGTTAAAAATGAATCAGAAAATGGGAGAGGATTATGTTAGTAAGCCAATGCATGGCCAATTTTTAAGAAAGGGTGATGGTATTTCAAAGTCTGGATCGTTATCATGGCTTTGTCATGGAAACATTAAGGCTGAAACGGAATCCTCTATCATAGCGGCGCAAGATCAGGCAATACGTACAAGATATCATGAACAGAAGATTATGAAAGTTGCTCATGATGGGAGTTGTAGACTGTGTCATCAGGCTCCGGAACATGTCTATCATTTGTTAGCGGCTTGTCCAGTCTTAGCTGTGTCGCATTACATTGCTAGGCATGATAGGGTGGGAACATACATACATTACAACTTGTGTTCCCAACTATTAGGTATAGCAATGGATGTGTCTCGGTGGTATGACCACGTTCCATCTCCTGTTGTGAGTAATGATCATATTACCATATTATGGAACATGCCTATTGTCACTGATAGAATGCTTGATGCTAATAAGCCAGATATCGTGGTAAAGGATTTCCAGAGGAAGGTATGCACGTTCATAGAAATCTCGGTACCTGCTGATGCGAATGTTGTAAGGAAGGAGCTTGAAAAACAACTTAAATATAAGGATCTCTCAATAGAAGTTGGACGTATGTGGGGAATGAAAGTAAACATTATTCCGGTGATTGTAGGTTCATTGGGAGCAGTTACTCTAAATTATAGTAAACATGTCAAGGAGTTGCCGTGCAAAATTTCGCCCTGGGAAATTCAAGAAATTGCGGTTTTGGGAAGCGCGAATATTTTGAGGAGAGTTTTATCTTAAAGCATCCTAAATTTACTGCTATCCTACTACTTTTCATCTTTACCTTCCTTTGTATTTGTCTATTAATAAATATCTGCATGTGTTTTTACTGACCTGTACGCAACGCTGTACGGGGTTTCCACAGTTTTCCTTTGCTTTGCAAACTTGTGTTGCAAAGCATAAATGGCGTTGTTTTTCAAAATTGGGTTGAGCTGTGGTGATACCCGCAAAGGGAGTACCCTAGGCTTCAGCGAAGCTCGGTACTACCAATTTGCCCTGATGATCCTCATTACTTGTCAAAATCTGTTAGTGTAATTTTAGTATTTACATGTTGTATCTAAATTATATTATCTAGGTTTAATATATTTAATGAGATGTATCAGAGAGTTCCAATAAATAATAATAATAATAATGATCTTCATTACTTTTAAAAATTTATTAGTGTAATTTTGTATTTATATGTTGTATCTAAATTATATTATCTAGGTTTAATGTATTTAATGAGATGTATCAGAGAATTCCAATAAATAATAATAATAATAATATTTTCATCTTTACCTTCCTTTGTATATGTCTATTAATAAATATCTGCATGTGTTTTTACTGACCTGTACGAAACGCTGTACGGGGTTTCCACAATTTTCCTTTGCTTTGCAAACTTGTGTTGCAAAGCATAAATGGCGTTGGTTTTCAAAATTGGGTTGAGCTGTGGTGATACCCGCAAAGGGAGTACCCTAGGCCTCAGCGAAGCTCGGTACTGCCAATTTGCCCTGATGATCCTCATTACTTGTCAAAATCTATTAGTGTAATTTTAGTATTTATATGTTGTATCTAAATTATATTATCTAGGTTTAATATATTTAATGAGATGTATCAGAGAGTTCCAATAAATAATAATAATAATAATAATACCGACTTTATTGCAGGTTTACCTCCGACTTAGTCTTGGACCGTCATAACACCCTTGTGGAGGCGTCCAGACACAAGAATGTCAACCTCACATTGATAAAAGGGCATTCTGAGGACAAGGGCAACCGGCACGCTGATAAACTAGCAAGAAGAGCTGCCAACGGACCGGTAAGCTCGCCGGAACCCTTCCTACTACCCACCAATAACCTTCTGCTACAATCACTGAAGGACATCACCCACAAGAAATTCTTTCGACAGTGGGAAAATCTACCTGGCTGCCAGCAAGCTAGGGAAGGGCTCCCCCTTCCCTCCAGCACCGCTGCTAGGAAATTTACACAGCTACCCAGAAACAAGCTACGTTTAGTTACGGGTATTCTCACGGGTCACTGTGGTTTATGGAAGCATCTTCACGTGATGCATCTCGCTGAAACGTCTATATGCCGAGCTTGTGAGCTAGAGGATGAGACGGTAAAGCACATTTTATGTGAATGCCCAGACCTGGTTGAATACAGGGAACGCTTGCTGGGGGATCCATGGCCGACCATGGACTGAATCAGGAACGCACTTCTGAGCTGCGTCCTAGCCTTCGTTAACAACCTAGGCTGGTTGACATAGCTGGAGTGAGCGCAGGGGGAGGCACAAGGGGCCCAATGGGGCCTGGGTGCCACGAGGACTATCCTTGCCCCCAACACCCTACATACATACATACCGACTTTATTGATCGAAGATACAAAATAAAAATAAATAACACAGCATAAGAACAAAATTAACTCTTAAATGTATCCCGATCACCTCACGGCGAGGTCCAGATAGGGAAATAAAATTCCCTCCTGCTCAATCTAACCGTGCTAGAGAAAAAAAGAAGTATATGAACAAATTGCCTAACCTAACCCCACCCAATCAAGCTTTTCGTGGGACGTAGATTTTACTGGAGATTGACAGCGAGAGTACAGAGTGGCCCAATTTCGTACCAGATTTTCCACTCTGGGCAACAGCAAAGTGGCCGTCTCGCATCAGCTGATTTCACCAGCATCGCTTGAGATTGCACTTTTGCAATCCAACATTTATTGCCATTACCAAAATATTTTTTATGTGTGAGCATGTCGGAACGCCAATGTTATATAGTATATTTTCAAGGTTGGCACGAAAACGTAAGTTGGCAACCATTGGCAACAAACACTATTGTCAATTGTCAATGTCAGCTTGCAACCAGCGTTCCCGGGCCATATATTTATAGAAGGTAAACCATTCATAAAAACATTATATCTCATCACTATTATAGACTTTTTAGGTGACAATAAAAGCGCAGGTTTCAGTGATTCAGTTAAATTATGCTACCGAGAACAGACAATACTAGCAATGACAACATTCAAAACACCATACCGTTCGTTATATGTACCTATATTTTTGGCGGAGGTACGATTTTCCTACCGATAGTTACCAAATATAAACAACTCCAATGCCGGGAATGCTAACAGCTGTTAGCATATATATATATATATATATACAGTGACCGCCAAAAAGTCGGCATCAAATGAGAAATTTTTTTATTATCGATTTATCAGAAAATTTTATTCTTCATAAAAGTTTCTGGATCGTCCGAAACCAAAATTGCAATCATCAAATTTTAAATATTGTGTATCATATACAGGGTAGTTCAGAAAATTTGAATTTTACATAAGAGTAAAGTGCCTTTGTTTTAATTATTATCGAACAATGTTACATAGAAATATTATTTAGAATAAAAAATTATACTCAAATTTGAAATCACAGCCACCTATCTTTAAAAAAAAATGTTGTCTTTTTTTCATAATTCTCACTCTTATAATAAATATTAGTACCTACCATTGATTCTTATGACTCATTTTCATCTACTTTTCGAAAATTTCGGTAAATTTTTTCTATGGTTCGTGATTTTGATATGATTCCTAACGTTTTTTGAGAATTATCACAAAATTATTAATTTTCCTGATGCAATGTTGGCATTTTACCCTCATATTGAGATTTTGATATCAATCGTCATCACCGCTAAGTAAATGAATAAAAGGTAAATCACTCTAGCATAGTTATGCCATTATATTAGTTATACACAGGGTAAAACCCTGTGTATAATCACGAATCCCATGAGGAATTTATGTAATCAAATAAAAAATTAGTCTGTTAGAATAAACAGATGCTGTAAACAGTACATATACTGTACTAACATTTATTACAAGTGGCTAATAATATGTGGCTTGATATCAAAAGTTAACATCATCTTTAACTCTGCATTTTTAATATGTAACTTTAAGAACAATAATTAAATATATTTCAACTGACTACTACAACTGACACTAATATTTTTTCTGTTATGTAACTAATATTAATTTTTGGATAATTTTTAGGAATATCATAATAACATAACATACTTATGAGATATACTTAATAAGAAACTTAAGAAGAAATAATAATAGAAAACAGGAAATTATCAGAACAAAAAAATCTCTGTCTGGGTTTCCTTTAAATACATAGTATTGTTCGTTCATACATTAAGTATGTTAAATATTAATACCATAACATGTACATAATTAGGTTAGATTTCTAACACGAACTACCTACTTCATTAAGTGGGTCGATTACAAGATGGCTATGGATTGTAGTTTCTTTTATAAATCTAACCTAATTGTTTTCAAGTTTGACAGTTCTTAAGTTCGGCTCCTTGCCCGTTAAGTTTAAATTTATTTTATTAATAATACTTCATCCTAATGAATTATTTAACTAAAGAGGAAAAAATTGAAATTGTTTTAATTGTTGGCGACAATTATAAAACCCATAGGGAAGCGGCAAGTATTTTTAACTAGCGACATCCCAACAAACGCATTTGCCAGTCAACCGTCAGTAGGATTTTAAACAAATTTAAAATGTCTGGAAATGTTGAAAATAAGTTTAAAGTTCCTCATACTCCTTGGGTCAATATTGAAGCACGCCAGCTTCAGGTGATGCAGACTGTAGTCGAAAATCCACGATCTTCTCTTCGAGACATGAGACAATTAAACGCAGTAGCGAATACATCGGCCAGAAGAATTTTAAAAGCAAATAAATTCCGGGCTTACAAGGCGAAATTTATACACAAACTGCAAGCCCGAGATTTAGATTCGCGGATGTATTTTAGCTTTTGGTTTCAAGCCCAAATAGCAGAGCATCGATCATTCGTTAAGCATGTGCTTTTCAGCGACGAATCTACATTTTCCTCAAAGGGAATTGTTAGTTCACAAAATTGTCGGTGGTGGGCTGACGAAAACCCCAATTTTGTTATCGAATCACGGGACCAATACTCATTTAAAACTAATGTATGGTGTGGGATATTTAATAATAAAATTATTGGACCCTTTTTTTTCGAGAAAACCTTAATTCTGCGAGGTATCTACATTTTCTCCAACACGACTTTTTTAATGCACTAGAAGAAATTCCATTAGATCTGCGCAGAAAAATGTATTTTCAGCATGACGGTGCTCCAGCGCACAGTACAGTAGATGTTGGAAATTTTCTTGATCATATGTTTCCACATAAATGGATCGGAAGATATTCGGAAAATCCCTGGCCACCTCGATCTCCGGATCTAACGCCATGCGACCTAAAAAACCTGCGATACCTAAAAAATGAGGTTTACATGCACAGACCTTTCATGGATGTTGACCATCTTGAAAACACTATTCGTGAATGTGCTGCTCAAGTGTCGCCTGTCATGTTAAGAGAAGTATCAAGAAATATGTGTGAACGAACAATACTGTGTATTGAAAATGAAGGAGGACACGTTGAAATTTAATTTGTGTTTTGTTTTTATTTTTGTTAGTTTTGTTATGTTACTATATTACCAATATTTAGTAATTTAAAATGTATTTTAGGATAACACTGTGTAGTAAAAGGGAAGCAGTCGAGTTGAAATTTGATATTTGTTTTGTTTTTGTTAGTTTTTATGTTATTAAGTATGTTATGTTCTTTCTAAGAATTGTAGAAAATATAACAGAAGAAATTATTAGTGCTAGTTGTAGTTAATTGAAAATTATTATTATTATTCTTATTTGTTAGATATACACATTAGCTACAAGGGTTAACTAAGAACTACAACTATAAAGCAATAAACATCATATCAACACAACCGCGTTCAGCATAAGGCTCGAGGTTTCCGTGTTATGAGACCAGGTACGACCGGTACCTTATCACACAACCTGAGTCACCACCTGGACTTACATATGTACAGTGTGTATCAATAGCTCTGTTAACTTCTAACATTATTGATAGTTAAATTAAAACTTCAGATTCAAAAATGTTGCTTAATTTTGATATCGAGCCACATATTTTTTAAACTTTAATTATGTGACTCGTGATTTTAACAGGATTTTACTGTGTAAATAATTAATATCATGTAATAACTAAGCTAGAGTGATTTACCTTTTATTAATTTACTTAATGGTCATGACGATTCATACAAAAATCTCAATATGAGGGTAAAATACCAACCTTGCACCATAAAAAATAATAATTTTGTGATATTTCTCAAAAGGCGTTAGGTATCATATCAAAATCACGAACCATAGAAAAAATTTACCGAAATTTTCGAAAAATAGATGAAAATGAGTCACAAGAATCAATGGTAGGTACTAATATTTATTATAAAAGTGAGAATTATGAAAAAAGACAACATTTTTTTAAAGATAGGTGGCTGTGATTTCAAAGTTGAGTATAATTTTTAATTCTAAATAATATTTCTATGTAACATTGTTCGATAATAATTAAAACAAAGGTACTTTACTCTTATGTCAAATTCAAATTTTCTGAACTACCCCGTATATAATACACAATATTTAAAATTTGATGATTGCAATTTCGGTTTCGGACGATCCAGAAACTTTTATGAAGAATAAAATTTTCTGATAAATCGATAATAAAAAAATTTTCCATTTGATGCCGACTTTTTGGCGGTCACTGTATATATATATATATATATATATATATATATATATATATATATATATATATATATATATATATATATATATATATATATATATATAACGAAGCCACGGTCGATACGTACTCGAACTTTAACGAACTTTAATATCATCATGTTATTATTAATTACATATCTCTAAATCTCATTTTCTGTCAGAGGAGATATGAGTCTTTTCAAATGACGATCGGTCTACGGCCATTTCTCCTCGTACATTTCTACCAACACTCAACAACCGCACTCGAAATCATACTACACATTTATATGAGTATTTTCTGTAATATAAGAAAAAGTAATTCAACGGTTATACTTACGTAAGTAGATAATCAAGGGTTTCACTTCACTTTTATCAAATATATATATATATATATATATATATATATATATATATATATATATATATATATATATATATATATATATATATATATATATATATATGCTAACAGCTGTTAGCATTCCCAGGCATTGGAGTTGTTTATATTTGGTAACTATCGGTAGGAAAATCGTACCTCCGCCAAAAATATAGGTACATATAACGAACGGTATGGTTGTGTTTTGAATGTTGTCATTGCTTGTATTGTCTGTTCTCGGTAGCATAATTTAACTGAATCACTGAAACCTGCGCTTTTATTGTCACCTAAAAAATCTATAATAGTGATGAGATATAATGTTTTTATGAATGGTTTACCTTCTATAAATATATGGCCCGGGAACGCTGGTTGCAACCTGACATTGACAATTGACAATAGTATTTGTTGCCAATGGTTGCCAACTTACGTTTTTTTTAGGTTGTTGAAAATATACTATATAACATTGGCGTTCCGACATGCTCACACATAAAAAATATTTTGGTAATGGCAATAAATGTTGGATTGCAAAAGTGCAATCTCAAGCGGTGTTGGTGAAATCAGCTGATGCGAGACGGCCACTTTGCTGTTCCCCAGAGTGGAAAATCTGGTACGAAATTGGGCCACTCTGTACTCTCGCTGTCAATCTCCAGTAAAATCTACGTCCCACGAAAAGCTTGATTGGGTGGGGTTAGGTTAGGCAATTTGTTCATATACTTCTTTTTTTTTCTCTAGCACGGTTAGATTGAGCAGGAGGGAATTTTATTTCCCTATCTGGACCTCGCCGTGAGGTGATCGGGATGCATTTAAGAGTTAATTTTGTTTTTATGCTGTGTTATTTACTTTTATTTTGTATCTTCGATCAATAAAGTCGGTATGTATGTATGTAGGGTGTTGGGGGTCAAGGATAGCCCTCGTGGCACCCAGGCCCCATTGGGCCCCTTGTGCCTCCCCCTGCGCTCACTCCAGCTATGTCAACCAGCCTAGGTTGTTAACGAAGGCTAGGACGCAGCTCAGAAGTGCATTCCTGATTCCGTCCATGGTCGGCCATGGATCCCCCAGCAAGCGTTCCCTGTATTCAACCAGGTCTGGGCATTCACATAAAATGTGCTTTACCGTCTCATCCTCTAGCTCACAAGCTCGGCATATAGACGTTTCAGCGAGATGCATCACGTGAAGATGCTTCCGTAAACCACAGTGACCCGTGAGAATACCCGTAACTAAACGTAGCTTGTTTCTGGGCAGCTGTGTAAATTTCCTAGCAGTGGTGCTGGAGGGAAGGGGGAGCCCTTCCCTAGCTTGCTGACAGCCAGGTAGATTTTCCCACTGTCGAAAGAATTTCTTGTGGGTGATGTCCTTCAGTGATTGTAGCAGAAGGTTATTAGTGGGTAGTAGGAAGGGTTCCGGCGAGCTTACCAGTCCGTTGGCAGCTCTTCTGGCTAGTTTATCAGCGTGCCGGTTGCCCTTGTCCTCAGAATGCCCTTTTATCCATGTGAGGTTGACATTCTTGTGTCTGGACGCCTCCACAAGGGTGTTATCACGGTCCTAGACTAAGTCGGAGGCAAACCTGCAATAAAGTCGGTATTATTATTATTACTCTTATTATTATTATTATCATTATTATTATTATTATTAGCTTGCATTGTGAATGTTACTCAAAGGTAATATAACAATAAAGTATTATTATTAATATTTTCACTCTGCACTCTGCGCTCTGCTTCTAAATGATGCTGTGAATTCTTGTTAAGTATTGTTTTTTAACAAAATTATATGAAAACGTTTGTAAACCGCCTGTCAATCAATATGCGGATGTTGCTTCACCGAGGAACAGCGACATTTCCTCACTATTAATTGTGCGTCACACAGGTGGGGTTTGACACACCTGTGACACCTTCGATCATGTACAGATTTCAACACCATTCGATGGTTTTTATTTTATTTTATTCTATAGATTTTTTAAAAACTGCTGTTTTTAAATTTTACACGAAATTTTTTATTTTCAAATGGGGATCTGATTCTGAATTTTAGAATCACACGCAATTACAGTTTGAAAACTTTTTTTTTTTTCGTTTTTTTGTATATCAAAAATTATTGTACACTTTTTTAAATAAATTTGCAATATAACAATATTGAACGCAACGGAAACAATCCACAACGGAACGGTCTCCTTTTGGTGGCTCACCAACAGTGCAATCACTCCTTGTTGTACGGCTGGCTGTGATTTACCAGTGTGCTTCAAAAGTTGAGTTGCGTTTCAATAGGCTCACTCAGTAGTAGTGTCCGACCGAACATTTGGCTTCGGCTTCGGCCACCTTCGGCTAAAAATTACACCTTCGGCAAAACATCGGCTTCGGCCAAAATCAGGCCGAAGGTTTGGCCGAAGCCGAAGGTTTACAGGTGCGGGGGGCGCATGTGTGACGTGCGTGAGCCGAGTAACTGAACTGTCACGAGACAAGTGACAACTGGCAGGCGACTGCTTTGATAAAAGAGAAGTGAAACCCTTGATTATCTACTTACGTAAGTATAACCGTTGAATTACTTTTTCTTATATTACAGAAAATACTCATATAAATGTGTAGTATGATTTCGAGTGCGGTTGTTGAGTGTTGGTAGAAATGTACGAGGAGAAATGGCCGTAGACCGATCGTCATTTGAAAAGACTCATATCTCCTCTGACAGAAAATGAGATTTAGAGATATATAATTAATAATAACATGACACTTGTTGAAAAACACAGTGTTATGGGTGGTTATTTTACTAGCGTCTAGCCAGCAGATGCAACAAACGATCTTGCTCATATATGGCTGCAGGTATGCCACCCATCATACACTATTGGCGCGCGCATTGTGGACATAGCCGGTAATATATCGGTTCTGTTTATGGAGTTTGGTGTTGTTTCGGTTATTTCTAGATGCTTTAGGCAGCGTATCTTTCATGTCACCGCTAAAAGAGTGTGACGCATGTGTGACGTAACAAATACGCACTGCAAGTTATTGCAGTGATCAAAATACGTATTCTGTGGAAGCAATTTTTCTAATTAAAGAAATTTACAATAAAATATTAGACGTGGTGGTTTATATAGAAAACTTGGTGATCTTTTTAATTATGAAATAAAATTCAAAGATTTTTTTTTTCTTGTATAAAACCGGAAGTAAGATTTTTAAATTATATTTTTAATAATTTCGACCCTGTATACAGGCTGTTTATTTTATTCTGTAAATTTGTTGACCTTTCCTTTTTCAAATCGAGCCCGTATATTTTTGCATTTGTAATTCTAAGATTTATTCGAAGAATTTTTTGTAGGAATCATTATTTTATTTAATAAATATTTAATAAACAAAAATATATTGAAGAGGAAGGAAGATATGTAGATGGGAACGTTAGAAAAGTCGAAACTATGAAATCGCCTCACACCAGTGTTGTTAATAATTCAAATGTTGTACAGCCTACTTTGCCACAGATAATAGAAAGACGGAAAACTGCACAGTTTCCAGATGATCACTCAAGTTCATTACGAATGGACAAAACCATAATGCCTGGTTTACACGAGGACAGTCAACTAAATTTTAACTAAATTTTAAGTCACTTGAACGCGTGTGAACGGTGCGTTAAGTAGTAAGTGACAAGTAGAAATTTAGTAAGCGGAATAGAAAATATTCTATTTTTCGTGCAAGTAACTGCGCTTCCCCCACCTAGGGTGTGCACTTGTCACTTGAACCGTGTAAACGCGCACAGTTTAGTCAAGTTTATAAGTTTGTGGAAGTTGTTAGTATCTGCCTTTTGTATCATGGGTTGAACTTTGCCTAGTAAATAATTGAATGATTCTTCAGACATTCGCAAAGCATTAAAATATTAGAATGTATCTTCAGCGGCGAGTTCTTTGAATAAAATTTCACTTGCACCAAAGTTGTTTCTTCTCGCAATTCATTTTCGCTCCTAAAGTCGTTTTGGTCTGTTTTGCTCAGATATTTCCTCTTTTATTCCCTCCACAATTATAGTTAAGTCATCGCGTATTATATCGTTTTATATTTCACCCATTTCTACAGGTTGCTGCTGCATCTCCATCTTGTCCGCTTACAAAAGCACAAAAGCAGTAACTAAAAATTTAGTTGTCACTTGCCGATGCGTGTGAACGACACTTACCACAAAAGCAGTAACTAAAAATTTAGTTACCACTTACCTACTGTCCTCGTGTAAACCAGCCATAATGGATCTTATAATAGGGTATTTGACTATTTTTGGAAAACCATCTTAGTGTTTTTATTCCTTCACTCTACATTGTAAATGCATTATTTTTCGTAATTATTTCCTCAATATTTCATAAAAATCAGCGTAAAAAATTGAATCACAAAAAGTCCCGCCAAAACGATACTTTCTGTTGTGTGACGTCACACGATAGTAGATGTCAAATCGGCCCATATGGTATGTCAGCATCGGTATCGTCGCCGTTTGGTAATTGTGTTGTATGATGTGTTGTTTTCACAATTTCTACATAAAAATGGGTTATAAATGGTGTATAAATCCACAATGCAGAAATAAGTCAATAAAAACTCCGGATAAACTATTTGTAGCTGTTCCGCAAGATTTGAAACTGCGAAGAAAGTGGTTGGCTCGTAGAAATCCAAATGAAATAAATAGCGGCCAATACAAGTGTTTTTTGTTGTGAAGGTTACTTCGACATAAGTAAAACTGACTAGAATAAGTTATCTATCGTATTTTCGAACCAGGTCAGATAATATTTGACAGCTTAAGGTTAGGGCTATCCTAGCCTACAAAGTTATGATTACATGGCACTTTAGTGCTATTAAATTCAAACGGGAGAAGCATAAGAGCGCGTTCGGATAGTCGGCTAGGGTATGGTGAGAGTGACGCGCTGAATAATAGGCGCACTAACGTCAAACGGCGTTTATCTGCATATAAGAGAGAGACAGCCGAACAGGTTATCTGACCATTGATCTCCCTATACCCTACCCTGACAAACCGAACGCGCTCTAAGCGTACTAACGAATGACGTCACTGGAGACTGAGCCAATTACAGAGCGTTTTCAATCACGTGATAGGACGTGAATAGAATTCAATTTTAATTTTGGTTTCTAATAGAAATAAAGCATATTTTTTTAAAAAGTAATAACAAATAGTTTTCTTAAACTGTAATCTATTAGGATGACTATAATACAAGCCATATTTTTAATACAGTCAAATACCCTATTGTCGATATGTTACCGTATAATATTGTTGAAGGCAAGGCATTTAAAAGGCTGAATTTTACTGATCCAATTGGCACGATACAGACAGAAATCAGAGAAATTTTTTAGAACATCTTTGATGCCAGCCACATACAACAAAGTAAAATCAAAAGTATTTGATTTTGTTTCTAGAGCCGACTGGATAAGTTTCACCACGGACATTTGGACCAACCCAACGAAAACATGTTCTCTTTTGAGCTCTACAGCTCATTTTATTGATGGACCAAAAAGAGCTAAAGTAATTTTAGGAGCGATGGTATTAGATCAAGACCATACTGGAGTAGCTATTGCTAAGAAACTCACGGACACAATTAACGCATTCAAAATACAAAATAAAATACATATGGCGGTTCGGGATAATGCCGCCAATATGACAGCGGCTATGCGCGTGGGCAATTTTAGTTCTTTGGGGTATGTGGCCCAAATACTCTACAACTTGCCATTAATGAGTCTATTTTTAAACAGGAGGATATTGCAATATTAATAAAAAAATGTCGCAAGCTTGTAGGGCATTTCAAGAAAAGTGAACAAGCAAATAAATATCTGCACCAGTTTCAGGACACGTGCGGAATTCCACGACATGCGTTAATCCAAGATGTAGAGACAAGATGGAACAGTACCTATTTGATGATGGAAAGATTGCTTGAACAAAAAGTTGCCATCAATCTGTTTATGGCCGAACGCGGTGGAATTGATGTCCCGAATATCACGCAGTGGGTTCTGATAAAAGATCTTATTGAGGTATTGAAATGTTTTTATCAAGCTACGTTGGATATTTCGGCAGATTCAGCATGCGTATCGCTAATTATTCCATTGATTGCCATGTTAAAAACAAAACTTCAAGTACACGCCCAAGATTCAGAACAGATAACAAAACTAAAGGAGAGCTTATGGCAATCAGTGAATAATAGATTTTCTTATGCAACAAATTCTCCCGCCGTAACAACTGCAACGATTGTAGACCCACGCTTCAAAGCGAAATATTTAACCGAGGACGAAACTACAATGTGCAAGGCTGAAATTTTAAGTTTTTTGAGCATTGAGTATTCGAACACTGTAGACCATGCTGCAAATATAACAGGTGAAACTGCATTCCCCTGCTCAAATACAGGGGAATTTGTGGGATACGCATGATAATATGCCCTCTGCATATAATTCGCTCGACTCGGAAAATCTACCCCCCTTTGAAGAAGAACCAAATTCTTATTTAAGAGAGCCTTTGCTTGCAAGGAATGCCGACATTTTTCATTATTGGGCTGGAAGCCCTTATACACATATGAAAAAGGTAGCTATAAAATATTTATCGTCTCCCCCTACCAGCGTAGCGAGCGAGCAATTATTTAGTGCTGCTGGACAAATATATGCTGACAGAAGGTACAATTTGCTAGGCCAAAACGTGGACAAACTTCTGTTTATGGCATACAATATTAAACTTTTTGATTTTAATTATTGAAAATTACATAATATTATGTTTGTATATCTACTATATTACCATTTATTGTAACCTTTGTTGGAAAACACTGTTTTTTTTTATAAAATAATAACAAATACTTAATTTGCGATGTATAGCTTTATTACACAACATAAACACCATTATAACTTAATTGTAACAAATTCCTTCAATTCCTTCGGCTTCGGCTTCGGCCGAAGGTACGGGTGAAGCCGAAGTTCGGCTTCGGCTTCGGCCAAAAAAATGACCTTCGGTCGGACACTACTCAGTAGAAAACGTAAGTAATAAATTTCATCAACAAAAAAAAACAACACGAAGAGGAAATCAATGGGAATTAATGTGAATACTGCATCTCATATACAGGCTGGTAAGCCTCATGCAACGTGTAGAAACCTTTTGGGGTAAAAAAGCCGACGAGGACACGCTGTTGGTTTAATTTAAAGTGGCGCAAGTGTAGTAAAAACAAAGTCGAGTTTTTTAAAGTAGAATGCACTATACCTCTAACGTATACGGTTATATTTTTGGAATCTAAGTAAAATAATTGAAAACTAGTATCTTAACGGATTTGAACCAACAATTTTGCCAAATTTTTCCTGTTCCTCGCCAGTTTTTTTCCCTCATTCCAGTTCAGTCCTCTGTTTCTCACCACGTCGTCCCTCTTCTTGTCCTTCCTCTTTTCCTTCTCCCTTGTGATCGTGCTAATCATATCCTTTTCAATTGTCGCTCCTCCTCCATCCGTGCTACGTGCCCAAACCACTTCACACGCTGTCTTTCAACGCCGTCAATTATTCTCTCCACTTCCAGTTCCACTTCTTCTCGTACAATCCCATTTCTTATCCTAACCCTCTAGTAACACACTTCACTACTCGCAGATATCTTATTTCCAACATTGATTTGAAATTGAACTTATACATAGTCATTTTAGTACTTCTGGATATTTTCCGATTTCCAATAAATGATTTTCTTATAGCGGGATCAACCTTTGCCGCACTCTCTATTCTGTCGCTTAGTTCTGCATCATTTCATATCTTATCGTTTAGTATTTGAATATCTCTACTGGTTCCAATTGCCGTCCATCCAAGGTTATCGTTATCTATGATACTTCTTTCCCCATTACAAAT
The DNA here is from genome assembly GCA_963966075.1 of Aphodius sticticus. Taxonomy (NCBI): domain Eukaryota; kingdom Metazoa; phylum Arthropoda; class Insecta; order Coleoptera; family Scarabaeidae; genus Aphodius; species Aphodius sticticus. The sequence continues at coordinate 36,904,026 of OZ014509.1, read as the reverse complement.
TACCTTTGTTTTCTTTATGTTGATCTTTAGATTTCTAGCTTGTAATGCATCTTTTTAATTCTCCAGGTTGTTTTTAGTTATAATAATAATAATTGTATAAAGAAAAGTAAAAAAATAATTAAATATTATTTATTTGTACAATGTACATAGTTAATTTAGGATCATTTGTCGTACGATTTTGTCCGTATTAATATTATATGTTTGCGGCCCGAGTAATAAATAACAGTAAAAGCTGATTTTGACCCTTTTGTTAGAAAAGGGTGGCGTCCCCTGACCTGACCAATAATCATACTAGGGTATATAAAACATCATTTATGCATTTTTTATACATATTTTATTGTCATTAAGAGTTATCTTATCGAATATCAAATTACTTACTGCCTATTTTGTGAATTTGTCACGCAAGCAAAAGTAAATCATGTCAGTTTTAAATAACAACCTACAAAATTACATGAGCCACCATTAAACAAAGGGGTCATCAAAATCCTATCCATATCGATGTGTTATAAGTATACTGTCATTTCATACCCGACGACGTTTCTAATTGCTATTTCGTTTTTAAACACGACATTAAAAATCATTTAGGATGCGGAATTCGTGAATCCTGTGATACGGTCAATAATTCCATACGAATATAAAGCATTGCGCTGGTTCCATTGCGTTTATTTTCATATACCAATATAAACAAACAACATGTCCTTAAAATCGTTAGTGATATTCTGTGCACTATCTAGTGTTTATTGTCAAAGTGCATCGGATTATCTTCAGTCAGTTAGAAATTGCTTTGGATCAAATGAGACAGTGTTATGTTTGAAAGAAACAGTGGCTGACGTACTAAATGATACGGTTTACAGCAACCAACCTTTAAATGTTGGTGTTTTTGAAATTACCAGAGATGTCAACTATTATTCTCCAATTGAAATTATTCCGGCGGGGTCGACGCAGAGAAGTTTAACCTTGACAGATGTCATCTACCAAAAAGTTGAAGAATTCTTTAACTCAAGAATCATCAAGTTTAAGTTAGGGGACGCCGTTGAAGGTAATATTACTATAAGGTTCGCTCGTAGCAAATCTCTGGTATAGGCATGTTTTGTTGCCAGGGGAATTAGGTGGAACTTAGCAAACGGTTGAAAGCCTGCATAAGCGAGGATGTATCTGTAAATTGGTATAAAATATACAGATACCTCCAAGACTTATATGGCAATTAAGCTAGTATATTTCGGCTGCCATCGGGAAGATAAGAACGCGTAGTCATGCTGAGCTGAATACAACTAACCGAGAAAAGCACTTGTTCTAACTTAATTGCATTGGCAGCTTAACTTTGTCAGGGAATTGATAGAAGTTGGTCTTAGTCTGCTAATCTGCTAAAGTAATAATAAATATACTGACATGTTAATATTTAAGCAAGGAAGAAAGGAGGTGGTGGCGGTGGAAAAAAAGGCGGTGGAGCCATGTTGATGATGGGTGGCATAGCCATGGCTGGAATGATGGCTCAAATGTTTATGGGAAAACTAGCTTTTTTGGCTGGAACAGCATTATTATTAGCAAAAATGGCGTTAATATTATCTACAATATCGGCTTTCAAAAAATCTTCTAATGATGGAGGTGGAAAAGATACGGCGCACGTGGTTTACGCATCCAGTTCTGATAGTTATGGTCATGGTGGAGGATGGCACAGAAGTTTAAATAAGGAAGATGTCCAGCAAAACGTTTATAGTGCCTATAGTCCAACAAGTGGCTCTTATAAGTAGTAATATATAGAGGACTAATAGAGATACGAAAAATGTAGTTTTTAAGTTAAGTATTTATTGTTGCTATTTATGAGATCTGTTTGTTTTATTTATATTTAAATAAATAATCATAAAATCAGTAAGATTTTTGGAATTTCTCTTTCTACAAATTAAATATTTATCAACACTCCCATCGTTCATAGCTAATTTATTTACATTACCTACTATTCACATATTCGTGCGAGAGACAGCAATGGATTTTGTTACACCTTAGAGAATAGGTCTAGAAAACTTTCATAATCTGTCCCGTGTAGCGTAGCAATAAGATAATCGCAAGTCTGGCAACAGTCCGGGAGTCGCTTTTTTGCCAATAAATTCTTAAGGGTGAAATCAGGACAACAAAAGCACATTATTATAGTCACATCATTCTCATTGAAACCTTTTGATATATTATTTTTATTTTATCATACGCAGTATGTAAAGTATTGTAATCGTGCCAAAAAAAAATGTTGAGATTTTAGCGGAAAAATGTCTTTTTGGGTCCACTGAACATTTTTGACCAAGGTACAAAAAAGTCTCTGTGTGTGACTGTGTGTGTGTGTGTGTGTGTGTGTGTGTGTGTGTGTGTGTGTGTGTGTGTGTGTATGTATGTGTGTGTGTACCCGATTCCGGAGAAACTACTAAAGGTATCGGGACGAAACTTCATATTTAGAAGTTTCATAACCAAACTTAGAGCTGAAAAGCTTTCTGTTGAAAAGGGTCCAAAGGAACTGGAAGTTTACTCTTAGCATTTTTGAAAGATTTTGCAAATAAGCCGCCATTTCAGGAATTTCGTCGAAATAGTTAAATAATAAATTAAAGATGTGGAAATTCTGAATAATTTATGACTATGACATTTTTTGATACAATCAATAGTTTAGCTGCATGAGCAAATTCTATTTTATCGAGATCGGTCGTACTGCATTAAAACGAGTAGCCATGATTTGTCAGATTTTTTTAATCTAATGACAGTAGGTAGTGTCAAACGCTAATGTTTTGACAATAATTTCTGTCAATATAAGCTGCGTTCGGATATACTATTATACTTTTTACACCCAATAACACGTAAGTGTCATTTGGACGGTGTACCCGGTGTCAACGGAGGACAATATCCGAACGCAGCTTTAATCGACATATCTGTCTGTTCTACTAGTTTTATTTTAATGCAGACATGGCCAATCTCGATCAAATAGAATCGCATGCAGCTAAACTATTAATTTTATACATCGTATGATAAAGTCATGTGCCTGGCCACGTCAGATTTTTATTACTACGCTTATATTAACTTCACTAGTTGTTTGTTTGTTACGTTGAAATCTTGTAATCGTTTTTTTAAGTACTTCGCAATATCGAACCGAGTTGAAATTCTGCATGTAGACAGATTGCCGGCGACAATGCATAAATCAAAAATTTCAAATTTTGAAAAAAAAAAAATAAAAATTTTGAAAATTTGTCCAAATGAGTCGTTACCATATGGACAATGCAAAAATCAATAAGAAAAAATATTGGAACATTTCCCAAAATTTGGAAAATTGTCCTATTGAGTTGAATTTTTGCATGTGAAGAGATTTCCGGTGACAATGACACAATCAATTAAAATAAATAGAAAATTAAAAAAAAAAAAAAAAAATTTAAATTAAAAAAAGAAAATTTAGTGCAATTCAAAATAAATCCTATCAATACGAAACACATGTTATAATTGTTAGAAATAATTGTTTTTTACAGTACTAAAAATTTATTTTAACTCAATTCCTGCATGCTATTCCTTTCGCACACGCACCCCAACTCAACAAGTCCTACCAACAGATCCATTGTGTCCGATGACTCTGATGGTGATTCTGAATGAGAGGAGTTACCACAAAATATAACGACGGAAATTGGAACATCACATGAAATTGTGTCGGATAGCGAGTCTGACCTGGAGGAGAAAGTACAAGAAGCGCCCACGAAAAATAAGAAAATACAACTTATGAACTTTGATTGGATTGAAGAGGATATTACACATGCAGGATTTTCCACTATTGCACTACAGCATAAAAGAAAAATATGGGATTCTTAGCCTAGGGACAATTCGACAAAACAGAATTGGGGGCTGCATTTTAGAAGCTGACAAAGTTCTACTTCGACGTTGCAGGGGTTCTTACTGTTACAAATCTGATGCAGAAAGAGGAATAGTTCTAGTCAAATTGACAGACAACAAATGCGTACTATTGGCCAGTAAATTTTGTGGAGTATATCCTATAAATTACGTCAAAAGATACTCAAAACCTGCAAAACGTAAGGTAAATATACCGTGTCCTACCGTCGTGACCCAATACAATACGCATATGAGAGGAGCTGACAAAGCAAATGCCCTACTTGGATTGTCCAAATAACAAAGTGGATACAAAAGATGGTACTTTCCAGGCTTCACATGGATATTGGATATCTAATAAATGCTTGGATCCTGTACAGAAAGGATTCAGAAAAATCAAACCAAAGATCGTTACCATTGAACCACTATCGAATGTTGGTGGCTAAATCAGTCAATGATTTAGGCACTAACAGGGAAAGTAGGTATGTCGAGCTGGAAGCAGAAATTACAAAAATTCGTAATCCCGTTATCCCCAAACCTGATATAGGATCAAGGCAGGATGGTTTGTCCCACTGGCCAATTTATTCCTGTAAAGCAGAGATGAGCAACCTTTTTTTTACAGCGGGACAGGTACAAATTAAAGTTTTTTTTGCGGGCCGCAAGTAAGCAACTTATGAAAATACAAACTGTGAATGATGAACTCAAATTATCTCTTTATTAACAAAATAAACCTAATACAAAAAATATATAAATAAAACACTCATTAATACCACTAAATACTACTAAAAAACGGCGAAAGATATATGTGGAGAAACATTAATTATTTAATGAGAAATTTGGCATTGCTTCTTTGCTATCAATTGGTCTATATTTCCAGATATAGACGACACAGCAACTCGCACGCAGCTTTTAATTATTTTCATTGCCGAAAATAATTGTTTGCAAACATAAGAGCTTCCAAAAAGTGTCATTATTTGTTTTGCATGTGCGGCTAATCGTGGGACGTTAAACATTTTGAAGTTTATTTTTTAAATCCGTGTCGTTTTGCAAATCTATCAATTTCACTCAACCGGTACTGTTTCCACTTCTACATTGAATGTTGAAGAAAAAATGTTAAAACTAAGAACAGTTTTTTCTGATCTAAATATTTTAAATCGTAATTCAAATTCAGTTAATAATTTTTGTAAACGCCGGGCATATTTTCAGGTTTCAGAAGGATTATCTTTTCTTAAGAGTGATGTGTTGTTTCACAACAGATGTTTGTGTCAAATTTTGAGTTTGCTTTCAAAAGCTTTAATTTTGTCAAACATGTAAATAAACTGTTTAAGTCATTAAAATACTGAGTAATATCGACAAGAAAGGCAAAATCACACATCCATTCTTTGTCTTCGAATTGAGGAAACGGATATTCTTTCATTTCCACAAACAATTGAATATCATTTCTTAAATTATTTTTTAGCATAGCACCTTTACTCAACCAACGCACTTCTGTGTTCACCATATTCACTTCTCAAATCTTCTAAAAATTCTTTATGTTGGCGATGATTTAACGCTCGAGATTTGAGAAAATTATTATGTTTTATTACAGGCGTGGTGACATTGGACATATTTAAAATTTTTGCGCAAAGATTCTGTTGGTGAATTATGCCAATGGTTAACAAATATTTCTCTGCCTGCTAAGTTTTTAATTTCTTTAAATAACGTTCCCACGACACCTACATGCACGCTTGCCATTGCTGGTGCCCCATCGGTTGATATGCCGACAATTTTATCCAACGGAATTTATAAGTTCTCCAACATCAGTTTTAGTTCATTGTTACTTTACCTGTTGTATAGAATAGAATAGAATAGATCTTTATTCTGCATTGCAGGTATAGTCAATATTACATAATATAGAAGAGAAAAAACAAAACAAAACAAATATTTAAGGAATACATCAATAAAAAAAGTATCCAAAAAATTCAGTGACTGGCATTGACCGGCATCGGAAACTTCAGTGGCTGGCATCGCAAACTTCTTCGAACTCAGCCATGGTATAGATTGGGTGGTTCTTGAGCAGCCGATTTATCGCCTTTTTGAAGTGTATCGACGGTAGCTCCTTTATGTGGTTCGGCAGCATATTGTAGTACTTAATTCCATTATATACGGCTGTATGTTGCACTCTGCTTGCTTATTCTATGATGTGGCGTTTGCAGTTTAGTGGCATTCCTAGTGTCGTAATTGTGCCAATGATTGTTTAGTGCTAGACTGCGTTTGTTATCATGAACATATTGAAGACTGGCAAGTAGATATAACCCAATTACTGTTATTACACCAGTATCCCTAAACAGTTTTCTGCAGCTCTCCAGATGTGACGCAGAACACAAAACTCGTACAACCCTTTTCTGGAGCAACAGGACATCCTCAACCCCCGGAGATGCGCCCCATACCTGCACACCATACATAAGGAGACTGTGGAAGTTAGCATAGTATGCTGTTATTGCCGCTTGGTAGGTAGTTTCCTTCATCAGATGTCTCACCGTATAAATTGCTGTAGATAGTTTTTTACAGGTTACCTCAATGTGCTTTTTCCATTTTAAGTCTGACTGGAACCACACACCAAGAAATCTGATCGGACATCATCATTCATTGCCCGTACCTCCTATATATATCCTTTCATTGGAATCAATGAACCCAATTCTTCAGTTATATTAACATTTGCATCGATTCTTCTTACAAATATCGCATCGATTCCTATACAAATATGGCCCGATGTGATGTGTCGCTGATGTCACAGCTTTCATCAAGTGCCAAAGATCACCAATGTAGTTTTTTAATGCATTCACGTAACGTTGCAATTATGTTATGCCGATGTTATTGCCGATTCAATGAACCTCACTAAAACATTTAGTGAGCGCGATTTTGTAATTTATTTAGCTGGCACTAACGACGTGTTACAGCGGAAAACTTTTGACCGTTGTGCATTTTTTGATATCGTTTCAAAACTAACTCATACCAATCTTGTATTTTTTACTGTTCCGTTTCTGTATAAGAATCTTAAACTAAATAATTCGATATACAATTCTAATCTTGATTCATATAAGTTTTATTGCGATTACAAGGACTGTCTAAATTTCACATACTATGACTTAAACTATTTAATAAAACAGGAACCTGTCAATCGACGCGGAATTCATTTGTCAAATCGTGAAAAAAATAAATTTTGTCATGTGTTATTTGATATTGTTAGCACTAGTCATTTAACGAAAAAAACAGATTTTATTAATGTAAATGATTTAACTTATGTGGACACTTCGTTTAATTGTCCTGGTTCGAAGTGTTTTTAGCGAAGGGAACTACGACGGGGGAGACAGCACTGATGGTCAACTTTGTCATGTGTTACACATTAATGTACAATATCTGAGAAGCAAATGCTTAGCTCTAGAGTCCTTTCTGGCTACGTGTGGTATTGATTTTTTGGCGCTGTGTATTAACGAGCATGGCCTTAGACGGGATGAGATTTCTGGGTTGGGGATTGGAGGTTTTTCAGTTATTGAGTCCTATTGTAGATCGAAGAGAAGGAACGGTGGTGTGGCCGTCTTAGTTCGATGCGATGTGGAGTGTACACCGCTAAACCTCCAACTGCTCTCTTTGTAGACAGATGGTGAAATCGCTGCTGTGTTTGTCCATAAACCTAACCTTTGTATACTCTCTGTATACCGTTCCCCTTCTGGTGATTTCAACACATTTTTCGGTGTTTTGTCCCGTATTCTGGAATCTGTAAATGTTGGCCGGCACAATGTTTTGCTGACTGGAGACTTTAATGTCCATTTTGGAACAAATGACGCGCGGGTGTTTCGACTGGTGGATTTACTTTATGAGTTTGGTTTAGAGTCCACATTTTGTCAACCAACCAGGCTGAATAACTGTTTGGATAATATTTTTCATAACCTGACAACACCGGTAAAATGCCGCACGGTCGACATGTTGTTCTCGGATCATCTGGGTGTCGCTATAACATTCGATCTACCGTGTCGGATTGCGGACAAAACGAATTTTTTTATTACGCCAACTACCACTGCCGGCCTGAATGCTTATTTTTTGGAAGTGTCTTTGATGGATTTTGAGTTCATTGCTGATCATACACTTAATACTAGCGATAAAGCTTCCAAATTGATTTCGTTCTTGGAGGTACCAGCACGGTCCTCATTTCCATTTAAGAGGTTTGTGGGTGGTAATGCTGACTCGCTTAGAATACGTTGGTTTAGTCCCAAGCTTAGAAGTATGAGAGCTCATTTGGAGTTTCTTCATGACGTGTACCGCACAACAAAAGATCCTCGGATTCTGGATTCGCGTAACAATTATCGCACTCGATATAGACAAGCTATCTGGAATGCCAAAAGAGTAGCTAGTGATAAATATATTTTAGCCCATCAGAGATCTCCGTCTGCTGCCTGGAGAGTTATTAAGACTAGTGGCTCCGCTGCTCCGCGAGATTCCTCGTCCGTTTTAACTGCTGACAGTTTTAATAATTTTTTCATAAATGTCGCCGCTGCCCTCACCGTTGATGTCGGTGAAACATTTCATGTGTACTTCTGGTCAACCAGGGCCTGGAAGCGAATATTTTGAATTTCGGGCTGTTTCAGAGGTCCAAGTGCGTGATGCGGTGGGGAATCTCAAGGCTAGTAAAGCCTTGGACTGCTATAGACTAAATGCGCCAATGATAAAAAAGATTAAGGATTTATTAATACAACCACTCACGCGGTTGTTTAATCAATGTATTGAGGCCGGCAAGTTCCCGGATGCAATGAAAATAGGATTAGTGTCTCCTATCTTTAAAAAGGGTGATAAAGATAGTCCCGATAATTACAGACCTATTAGCATATTGCCAGTGATCTCCAAAATATTTGAGGCATTGTTGAAGGATCAATTGGTGATGTATTTCGAGTCTAACTCCTTACTCAACCCGCGGCAATTTGGTTTCTACTGCCGGGGCTATTGCGCGTCTGGTGGAGGTTGTGGTTGAATGTTTTGAGAATTCAGAGTACTGTAGGGCCTCCTTCCTTGACCTCTCAAAGGCTTTTGACTGTGTTCCGCATGCAGTCCTTTTGCGGAAGCTATACATGTACATACAATATATCTCCTGTAGCATGTCGTTTGCTGTCATCGTATTTGTCCAACAGACAACACCGATGATGTATGATTGATACGTAGAAACAAAAAATAAAATTAAAATTATATCATTCTATTTAAAATAACAAAGTTGATACCGACTTCCGATGATCGGACGTGACACTTAACTTGAAAATATTTAGCTGAAGAGCTCAGATCGAGTAAATTCTAGTTCCAAAATTTCAAGTTTCCATAAATAGTAGAACATGAGAAACTTCTAATGTACCAGTTCCGTGAGACAGCCTGTATACCGGGTGATTCAATTTCGAGCCTCACCATGGGGATCTCGCTTATTAGTGGAGATAGAGGCTATGTTTAAATTTGGCAAAGTTTAGTATTTTTGTGCTGATCAATTATCTGAAAAGAAATTTTAGCTATCATTTTCCATTTTAAAGATATGCGCAAAAAAACTGAAATGTTAAGATATCGTTTTTAATGTTTTATGCAAACCCAAACGTAGCTAGACATTTGAAACAAAAACATTCTACAGCGACTTTTTAACAAGGAATGCAGTGTTATTTTTTAAATTGAAATAACATCAAAGATGGCGGCGTAACCATGGCCAACTTTTGTTTTTCTTATGGGCGCCATGTTGAATTTTGGCATTCCGATAGTCGTCTTTTTTCTCATTTCCGCAATGTATAACATGGCAACATTATTTTTTTAAATAATGGTGTAATAATAAAAAAAACCTTCCGGTACCTAACTGGAGCTTGGTTACAGACCGCCGGAATCGTTGCCAAGCAACGTAAACAAAATGCACTTGGATCAAGCGGCGCGCTCAGCGTTGGGTTTGCAATTTAACCAAATAAACCTTAATTGTGGTTGATTGTGGATGTAAAATGCCGTTTACCCATAACGAAAAGCGTGTTATAAGGGTTTATTATTGTTCTCATAGTAATGCCCAATCGTAAAAAATTCCTAGCATTGGACAGAAATTTAGCGGATTTATATATATATATATATATATATATTTTTCTCTCAAAAAAAACTGATACTTGAATTAAATCTTTTTTATTCAAAAATCGATGTAGGTACTTGAGTTCACCATATTTAATTCCCAAATGTAGGATTGTATTCCGATTAGAACGAATGTTTGAATTAGAATTTACGATTAGTATTTTCAAATTAAGAATATCCAGAGAAGCAAAACTAAAAAGTTTTGTGCTGTAAGATTGGCTTGTAGGTTTTAGTTTTTATTTAGTTTTATATCGTTATCCTTCTCATTCTAATAAAATATAACCAATCATGAAGAGTACGGTGGTCCTTATTTTGTTCAAAGGGTATCTTTTCAAAATGTTCTAAGATGTGAAAACATTAACTGTACAGTATTTCTGTTAACACTTTTAAAATAATTTAATAAAATGAATAAATATTTACCGGTTACTACAAATTAATTAAATTTGCAGTTATCGAAAGAATATTTTTATGTTTATACATTTTAAAAATACTAAAGCAGACCACAAATTTAAAAAGGAACCTCAGTGCGAAAATGTACAGAACGCAATTGAAAATTTTGATTCTACTGATGGATAGAAACGCATCACACATTATTATTGAAATTAAGATAAACATATTTTTTAATGAAAAAAAATATGCAAAAATGCTGCAATTTTTTTGGTTTATAGAACTTTCTGGAATGTTGAACATTTGCCTCATTTGCGTTATACAATTTTAAGTGACTAGTTGTAAAATAACAATGATAATAGAACGAACTTTAGAAGAAAAAAAGCTATGCTCCTCTATATTCCTGGATGCGGCAAAAGCATTCGACAAAGTTTGGCACGACGGCCTACTCTATAAGCTGGAACGGATACTAACCTTCAAGTATAGCCAACTATTAAAATCATACCTTTCTAACAGATACTTCCGTATAAAGCAAGATAATGAGTAAGTACTCAACTCTCAAAAGTATTAAAGCTGGAGTACCACAAGGTAGTGTACTTGGCCCAATTCTTTACCTTCTTTACACACATGATCTTCCGCAACCAGATGGTGTTACCGTTGCCACTTTTGCTGATGACACTGCTATCATGGCAGTAGATACAAATGTTAAAGGAGCAACGCTAAAACTGCAGACTGCTGTCAACAATATTAGTGTTTGGATGCAACGATGGCTAATTGCATTGAACGGAACCAAATCCGTTCACATAAATTTTACCAATAAGCGAATACAACACGTTACAGTGAAAATAAATAACACCACCGTACCCTACTCGAACACCGCAAAATACTTCGGTATGACGCTGGATACCAAGCTTCGCTGGAAAGCACACGTTAGAAAGAAACGAGACGAATTGGGCATAAGATACAAGAAAATCTACTGGCTTATTGGTAGGAAGTCGGCTTTGTCGACATATAATAAACTCCTACTTTACAAGCAGATACTTAAACCTGTGTGGACCTATGGTATCCAACTGTGGGGCTGCAGTAAGCCAAGCAATATAGCCACCATTCAACGTTTCTAAAATCAGGTGTTAAGAAACGTCGTGGGTGCACGTTGGTATATAAGAAACAGAAATCTCCACAGGGATCTTGAGATGGAATTAGCAACCAACGAAATTGGAAAGTTTGCAGAGAATCATCAGAATAGACTTCTCCAGCACACGAATGAGGCGATCCAGCTTTTTGACAATAGTGACAGTGTGCGAAGACTCAAAAGAACTAAACCTTTTGAGTTGGTGAAGTGATGTTCAAAAACCAGAGCACAGTGTTATGTAAGTGATAGGTGAACAAAGCACGGCAACGTGCAGTGTGTGAAGTTTAAAGCGTCAGCATCTAAACTAAATTTAAGTTACACCAATGGGTAACACTTAATATCGAACACCTTTTATACGTAGCAATTTACGTTAGATTAATATAGCTAGATAGTCATCAGACTAGGTGTTATACACTACACAAGTACCTGTGAGGTGCTGTTAATTAATAAAAAAAATATCAACATTATTGGCAAAGAATCGTAAACCGAGCAACGAATAACACAGGTTGGGGCTACATGTACATATGTATATAAAATCTGGGATCAAAGTGTGAATTAATTTTATTATGGTGCAGTAAGGGCTAAGGTGGCGCTTGTGGGCTTTGGAGTCACTTGCTATGGTGCTAGCGTTTCCGATCATGGAAAAAGGTGTTAAAATAACCCACCCTAATATGTAGTCCAATAATAATATTGAACAAACTGTATGCAAATTTGTTGTCCAGTCACAAAATTGATGGAATTTTTTGACCTAAGTTTAATTTTCACATCACTTCAAACATCCAAGTCGAGATATAAAAAATTTTTAAAATGCTGTTTGAGACAAATAGAACCACACAATCAACAATAGAAGCAGTGAATCAATACTCACAAATACTCACAGCCCATTGCATTAAGTCTTGTTCCAGAATACATTTTATACAATATACACTGAATATACAATATTCAGGGTTAGTCAAAAATGCCGGAACACAAATAATTCTCCTACGGTAAACAAGTTCAACAATTTTTACAAATAAAAGTTGTTTTGCTTTCAGCAAGCTATCGTTTAAATATAGTTTTAATATACATGTGCATTTTATAGATATGTACATCGTTTTTAGTTATAAGCAAGTAATCAAAATTAGCCGAAATTACCGCAACACCTAAATAAATTATTCTTCAACCATAAGAAATTTAAAAAAAAACTTTTTTGTTTATTTTCAACAAGCTATCGTCTCAATATATTTTTAATATAGGTACGGGTGTTTATTTTGTTATGGAAACTTGGTAATATTTCCTTTCTCTAATAGTCTGTATATTTTAAAATTTTTAATTTTAAGATTTATTCTAAGAGTTTTTTGTAGCAATCATTTCTTTTTTATAAAATGCATCCTCTTTGAATTATCAGAAAAAATAAAGAAACAATGAAATAGAATTAAATTAAATGTTCAAACTGCCAAATTAAGTTCTATCAGAAAATGGGAGAGGTTACCAAAATTACAGAATAAAATGGACCAAAAACGAGGGTGTGGGTGAGGGAGGAGAGTTGGAAGGGAGGGGAGACGGCACACGGTGGGGATTCACACGACATAGGAGTCCCTAGAGGCTGTCGACCCTCTTCGGTAGGGAACCTGAACAGACAGACAGATCACGTTAGCGCTTTATTATAGAGCAGGCATAGGCAATTTCGATGAGACCGCGTACCTAAGCCCTAATTCCTTATTGCTAATTACTTAAGAAGTTCGTCCTGAAGATGTTGCCGTAATACGAGATGAAGAGGACTGGATTATTATAGCACCTATAAAAAAAAATTATTGTTACGTTAATTGTGTTAGTTGTTGGTCGATTATTCTCGCACATTATACAACAATTAAATATTCCGATTCTGGTTCTTATGGTCTTTTATGTTTTAAAAAGTGTAGACTGGAAAATATTACGTAAGCTTCTCTGGTAAGTATTTGGTAGACACAGTGCACTTATCTGCCATATTTTAACTGACATGCAACAGCACTAAATAACAGTGAGTATTAATTGCAAATACAGTATACTCTTGCTAATCCGTACTAACCTGTAGTCCAAACACTCCACTACCTTGTAATCCGAACAGTATTACTTTTCGACGAAAATGGTTAATTACGTGGTTAACTCGTGAAAATGGTTAACTCGTCAGTAATGTAGAATCAACTAAAGAAGCGAATGATAATTAATCCAGGTGAGGATAATTTTTGGAAAAAGCACCTCCGCCTGGATTTGAACCAGGAACTCTCCAATTTCCGGTTGACTGCTCTCCCATTTGAGCTACAGAGGTAGTGGAAATTTATAGGTTTTATTTGTCACTTCAGGATTTGCAAGCCGAATTTCGAATTAAACAAACCCGTCGTGACACCTATTGGGGATAGATGGAAGTTTGGTAACTAGGAATCGCTAAATGTTTATTGCTAAAAGCTCATACATATGAATAAATTCAAGGGAAAATGGTTAAATTACGTAAACTCGTCAGTAATGTAGAATCAACTAAAGAAGCGAATGATAATTAATCCAGGTGAGGATAATTTTTGGAAAAGGCACCTCCGCCTGGGTTTGAACAAGGACCCCTCCAATTTCCGGTTGACTGCTCTCCCATTTGAGCTACAGAGGTAGTGGAAATTTATAGGTTTTATTTGTCACTTCAGGATTTGCAAGCCGAATTTCGAATTAAACAAACCTGTCGTGACACCTATTGGGGATAGATGGAAGTTTGGTAACTAGGAATCGCTAAATGTTTATTGCTAAAAGCTCATACAGATGAATAAATTCAAGGGAAAATGGTTAATTACGTAAACTCGTCGACGAGTCCCTTCAACCTTTCTTCGACTAACTGTTCTGTTTGCCCTATATACACTTTTTCACATTCGTTACAAGGAATTTGATATACACAATGCGATTGCTTTAGTAGAGGTGTTGGGGCTTTTAGTCTTGTGTAAAGTTTCGTGAGGTTATTTGTGTTTTTGTGAGCAACTTTTATATTAAATGGTTTTATTATACGGCCAATTTTTTCCGATAGGTTCTTGACGTATGGTATTGAGATATATTTATGTGTCTGGTTCAGGAACTACAGTCGGTTGTGTCATTGTTGCCAATCGGTTGCCACTGTTAAATACTTTTTGTCTCGTTATTATCTTTTTAATTAAACTTTCTGGGTAGTTGTTTTTTTGTAAAATGCTTTCTGTTTGTCTCATCGTAAGATTTAGTGAACGTGTAAAAATTTTTGTTAACAAAGCCTCTATTCCCAAGAAAAATAAACAATTTTTGTGAAAAAGTTGTGTTTCTAATATATTGACAAGGCTAACTAATTTATTTAAATAAATATATATATATATATTGGAGAAAAGAAAAGCCTCTTTTTGCAATAATTTATATTTATTTGCTTCGGATCGGTTTCGCTAATTAAAGCATCATCGGCAAAAACTAAAGGGGGAAACAGACGCAATGAGCAAAACACACAACAAAATTAAAAATCAAAAAAGGGGGTAAAATACTCACTGTCATATTCTTAAAACATAAGTACAGAGTAAATGGCGGGCTTCATCAGTTCGGTATTCGCAGCGAAAACAACAAGTTCAGAGAGACGCGACGACGGGTTATTAGAGTCTTCCAGTGTCGGAAAAATCACACGTGTTGAGATATGCCTCTCGCAATGACAACTGCAGCCGATAACGTACGCAAAGGAACGGATGTCGAGGTCACATGATATCAGTTCCAAAGTATATAAACATGACGGCAAAAAGTCCCCAGATCAGGAAATGTAAATTTAAATTCAAATACATAACCAAATATACTCTAAGCTCAGTTGAGACAAATGTAAAAGTGCTCAGTAAGTCAAACACAATTGAAATATAACAACATGCATCACAATAAACAACCAATAATGATAAGATTCGGAGCAAACCGCGGCCAAGAGAAGACTGGAGAAACTAGACAAAGGTAAATAGAGGTTTATAGAAAAATTCTTTTTGATCGTTAATTAATGTGCATTGGGGATTGGAAAGGTGTTTATGGATTTCATATTGTTCAAGTAAATCCATCCGAAAGCCCTTATGTAGCATTTATGTAGTAACTTAACGTTACTTGCACAATGTTCTTGTCAAGCTTGATCCTCTTCACTATAACGCAACACCACTTAATGCTCCTAATTACTAACCTTTCACGCACATTAATAACGACTTCAGGCTGCATAAACTCCTTGCAAAGTATGGCGTAACACCAGCGTTTAAAACTAACACCCAACTCATGAGCATTTTGTCAAAGCAGCGTCTCTCGTCTGATTCAATTTTGCAACATGGTGGTGTTTACTTGGTTAATTGCCTGGACTGTGACGCTATTTATATAGGACAGACAGGGAGGAGACTGGAGAAACGTTTAAGGGAGCACAAATCTCACTCTAATTCTAATCTTTTCAAACATCGCTTACTTACGGGTCATAACATTGATTACAGTAACCTTAAGTTACTACCTAAATGCAATAAGGGCTTTCGGACGGATTTACTCGAACAATATGAAATCCATAAACACCTTTCCAATCCCCAATGCACATTAATTAACGATCAAAAAGAATTTTTCTATAAACCTCTATTTACCTTTGTCTAGTTTCTCCAGTCTTCTCTTAGCCGCGGTTTGCTCCGAATCTTATCATTGTTGGTTGTTTATTGTGATGCATGTTGTTATATTTCAATTGTGTTTGACTTACTGAGCACTTTTACATTTGTCTCAACTGAGCTTAGAGTATATTTGGTTATGTATTTGAATTTAAATTTATATTTCCTGATCTGGGGATGTTTCGCCGTCATGTTTATATACTTTGGAACTGATATCATGTGACCTCGACATCCCTTCCTTCGCGTACGTTATCGGCTGCAGTTGTCATTGCGAGAGGCATATCTGAACACGTGTGATTTTTCCGACACTGGGAGACTCTAATAACCCGTCGTCGCGTCTCTCTGAACTTGTTGTTTTCGCTGCGAATACCGAACTGATGAAGCCCGCCATTTACTCTGTGCTTATGTTTTAAGAATATGACAGTGAGTCATTTTACCCCCGTTTTTGATTTTTAATTTTGTTGTGTGTTTTGCTCATTGCGTCTGTTTTCCACTTTAGTTTTCGCCGATGAGGGTTTAATTAGCGAAACCGGTCCGAAGCAAATAAATATAAATTATTGCAAAAGGAGGCTTTTCTTTTCTCCAATATCAATCACTTGCAATATAGACGTCTCCCTAATATATATATATATATATATATATATATATATATATATATATATATATATATATATATATATATATATATATATATATATATATATATATACCTTATTAGTGGAGATAGAGCCTATGTTTAAATTTGGCAAAGTTTCGTATTTTTAAGTTGGTCAATTATCTGAAAATCATTTTATTTATATAATATCTTATATATCTTATCTTATCATTTTTCATTTTCAAGATATCCTCAAAAAACCGAAATGTTAAGGTATCGTTTTTATTTTTTATTCAAAACCAAATGTAGCTAGACATTTGAAACAAAAACATTCTACAGCTACTTTTTAACAAGGAATGCAGTGACATTTTTTAATTTGAAATAACAACAAAGATGGCGGCGTAAACATGGCCAACTTTTGTTTTTCTTATGGGCGCCATGTTGAATTTTGGCATTTTCCGATAGAGTTGTTTTTCCTCATTTCCGCAATGTATAACATGTTAGCATTAATAAATAAAATAGGCAGTAGCTTTCCAACGTTTTTATTCAATTTGTTCTTATGGCGACATGTTTCGTGTTCTAAGACACGTCTTCAGGCCAAGCTGAAATTACAGAACAACGTCAGTACAAAACAACTTACAAAAATGCACATCCTCAATATTACATACATTAAACAGTTTAAAAATAGGGGCGGGGGGGGGGGAAGTCGTCTCTGTGCTTACAAACATGCTTCATTTAATTAGCAAATATATTTCTTAATATAATGAGTTAGGGGGAGGGGTGTCATTAAGCAGTCAACAGCATACAGATCATTATAAGATTAATTGGTACATACCGTCGAGCGGCAAATCACTTCGTAAAAACATTTTCGAGGTTATGGAGAACAACAGCATACAGAAAACTTGTCCCAACTTCGCTTTCGGCGGTCGTGCGTTTTAATGCTACGGGAGGGAGACAAAAAACAATTTAAAGTGTCAATTCTAGATAGTAACATTGCTCTAATCACTATTAAAAACTTAAAAATTACAATACCTTGTGCACGCGTGCATCTAAAAATAAATCAGTCAACTCAAGGTCATGGTATTGGTGGCGTCCTAAATATGAGTGTTTGGCGGGAGTTTCAAAAAGTGTCTATAAATAGTCTATATGAGGGAATGTCCGTCTGTACAAGAGTGGTATATATAAGATCAACTGCCAAAACTGTGATAAATTCTATATTGGACAATCAGGTAGAAACATTAGAACAAGATTTAGGGAACATCTAACTGACATTAATTCAAAGGTACACAGCCACATTGCAGAGACTGGACACACAGTAGATGTATCTAACGTTAAACTCATTCATCAAATTGGTAAATCTAAGAAAATGACAATCCTTGAAGAGTTGGAAATTTATAGGCATCAGAGAGAAACACCAGAGCTGTTAATGAACGAACAGACGGACATTCCCTCATATAGACTATTTATAGACACTTTTTGAAACTCCCGCCAAACACTCATATTTAGGACGCCACCAATACCATGACCTTGAGTTGACTGATTTATTTTTAGATGCACGCGTGCACAAGGTATTGTAATTTTTAAGTTTTTAATAGTGATTAGAGCAATGTTACTATCTAGAATTGACACTTTAAATTGTTTTTTGTCTCCCTCCCGTAGCATTAAAACGCACGACCGCCGAAAGCGAAGTTGGGACAAGTTTTCTGTATGCTGTTGTTCTCCATAACCTCGAAAATATTTTTACGAAGTGATTTGCCGCTCGACGGTATGTACCAATTAATCTTATAATGATCTGTATGCTGTTGACTGCTTAATGACACCCCTCCCCCTAACTCATTATATTAAGAAATATATTTGCTAATTAAATGAAGCATGTTTGTAAGCACAGAGACGACTTCCCCCCCCCCCGCCCCTATTTTTAAACTGTTTAATGTATGTAATATTGAGGATGTGCATTTTTGTAAGTTGTTTTGTACTGACGTTGTTCTGTAATTTCAGCTTGGCCTGAAGACGTGTCTTAGAACACGAAACATGTCGCCATAAGAACAAATTGAATAAAAACG
The DNA here is from genome assembly GCA_963966075.1 of Aphodius sticticus. Lineage (NCBI taxonomy): Eukaryota > Metazoa > Arthropoda > Insecta > Coleoptera > Scarabaeidae > Aphodius > Aphodius sticticus. Next base: position 36,885,282 of record OZ014509.1, on the reverse strand, counting down.
TTGGAAAGCTACTGCCTATTTTATTTATTACAACACACCAACGTAATGGAGTTATTCATAGCCATATGTTAGCATTATTTTTTAAAATAATGGTGTAATAATCAAAAAACCTTCAGGTACCTAACTGGAGCTTGGTTACAGACCGCCGGACTCGTTGCCAAGCAACGTAAACAAAATGCACTTGGATCAAGCGGCGCGCTCAGCGTTGGGTTTGCCATTTTACTAAATAAACCATAATTGTGGTTGATTGTAGATGTAAAATGCCGTTTACCAATAACGAAAACGTGATATGATAAGGGTTTATTATTGCACTAATAGAAATGCCCAATCGTACAAAATTCCTAACATTGGACAGAAATTTAGCGGACCATGGATCGTTTAGTAAATCCCACAATTCTTATAATCCTCATGGAAAAGTTGAAAACGATCAAAGAGATATTTTGGAAATGGTAAACGTTAGATTACCATAATTTGCAATGCTCCAACTACTGGTTTTTAGATAAATGACGATCCTCGGATTTCTGCGAGGTAAGTAGCCTATAAACACGTGTTTGGAGAGCATTACGAACAAAGAAATTGAAACCGTACAAACCCCACACAAGTCAAACTTTGCAGTTGTACGAAATTATTTGACTCAACAATTTTCAAATCGCCGGATTGGTAATGGTGGAGTGGTGGAATGTCCTGCTAGATCCCCTGATTTAAGTAACCTGGACTATTTTCTATGGGAAACTGTGAACGACGAAATTTATCACGATACTCGCAGAAGTATCGAGCTCCAGTTAGGTACCTGAAGGTTCTTTGATTATATTATTACACCATTATTTAAAAAAATAATGCTAACATGTTATACATTGCGGAAATGAGAAAAAACACGACTATCGGAAAATGCCAAAATTCAACATGGCGCTCATAAGAAAAACAAAAGTTGGCCATGTTTACGCCGCCATCTTTGATGTTATTTCAAATTAAAAAATGTCACTGCATTCCTTGTTAAAAAGTAGTAAAGTAGTAAAGTAGTAAAGTAAATGTTTTTGTTTCAAATGTCTAGCTACATTTGGTTTTGAATAAAAAATTAAAAACGATACCTTAACATTTCAGTTTTTTGAGGATATCTTGAAAATGAAAAATGATAGCTTAAATTTCTTTTCAGATAATTGACCAACACAAAAATACGAAACTGCCAAATTTAAACAAAGGCTCTATCTCCACTAATAAGCGAGATCCCCATGGTGAGCCTCGAAATTGAATCACCCGGTATATATATATATATATATATATATATATATATATATATATTAAAACACACAACTTTTTCACAAAAACTGTTTATTTTTTTGTTGGGAATAGAGGCTTGCATAATAAAACTGTTTTACACGTTCACATAATCTTACGACGAGACGAACATATTAAAAACTGACGTTTGGACGCTATTTGCGTCTTGGTCACAGCTATACTAAAGTGTTAAAACGAAAAACAAACGCATCGAACACAACCACAAAACCGAGAGAGAACGAATGCAAACTTGCTAGACTTGTCGCAAGTGGAAATTTTGAACTGGTTTACAATATTTTGAACCTTATCTCTGTTTAATTTAGATATTTATGTACCCTCTAGAATTAATTTATAACATTTTGACAAGTTAATATCTGATCTATCGTTAACTGCTTTTTTATTTTTTAATATTTCGATTGATTCCAACACACATCTTGATTTTAAGTTCTTTTCTTTCTGTATCACTTTCACTTCCTTAAAATTAAACTGGTGTCCTGCTTCTTCTTGGTGTTTCTTAAGGGCTGCAATGTTTTTTGCGTATTTGTGTCCCTTCAACCTTTCTTCGACTAATTGTTCTGTTTGTCCTATATACACTTTGTCACATTCGTTACACGGAATCTTGTATACACAATGAGATTGTTTTAGTAGAGGTGTTGGGGCTTTTAGTCTTGTGTAAATTTTCGCGAGGTTGTTTGTGTTTTTGTGGGCGATCTTGATATTAAATGGTCTCCTTATGTGACCTATTTTTTCCGACAGGTTTTTGACATATGGTATTGCGATGTATTTATTTGTGTCTGGTTCAGGAACTGTGGCAGGTTGTGTCCTTGTTGTTAATCTATTATCACTGTTAATTGCTTTTTGTCTCGTTATTATCTTGCTAATTAAATTTTCGGGGTAGTTGTTTTTTTGTAAAATGCTTTTTGTTTTTTGTATAGCTTCACTAAGATATTCTGGACTTGTGAGTTTGATTGCTCGATCAGCGAGACTTTTAATTACGCTGATTTTGTATGTTAGTGGTTGTACTGAATTGTAATTTAAATATCGGTGGGATGATGTTGCTTTTGTGTACCACTTTGTATATATTTTGTTGTTTCTATGTATCAGTGTTGTATCTAGAAAGTTTATTGTATTGTTGTTATGTATTTCCATTGTGAATTGAAGCCTGTTATTATAGCTATTAAAAACATTCAATACTTCGGTTTCATTCTGTTTTGGTACAGCGAGTATGCAGTCGTCTACATATCTTTTAAAGAATGGTATGTCAATTGATATTGATATTGAACTATTTTAATTGAATTATTATAGTTTTTTTGCACGGAAGAAAGTGGCACACTCTGTATATATATAAATTTGTAATAGTTAATACAAGATGGCGGTAATTTTTTAAGTTAAAAAACTACAGCCACGCCTGGGATTCGAACCCAGATGTACGGCTTGCCGGTCCTACTGTATGTCATAGGTCACGTTAGTCTAATTGGTAAAACGTCGGACCGGCAATCCGTACATCTGGGTTCGAATCCCAGGCGTGGCTGTAGTTTTTTAACTTAAAAAATTACCGCCATCTTGTATTAACTATTTCAAATTTATATATATATATATATATATATATATATATATATATATATATATATATATATATATATATATATATATATATATATATATATATATATATATATATATATATATATATATATATATATATAATACAAAAACGTATACGTAATAATATATGGAAATCAATCAAAACGTATAGAAAGCAAAATATATAAACACGTAAACAAAGAAATTGTCGAACATTTGAAATACAAATATTTCAAACGGAAAGCGGACACCCGATGCACAGCTGACACAGCCAATGGTTAAATATCACGAGAGAAATACTAAGATCTTTTTATGGTATATTTGGTTACATTGCTTTTTATTACCAGTCCCAACTAAACTGGGAGTAGCCTAACTGGAAGTTAAGACTGATTTTTAGACCCGATATATTCGTAACTAGGAGTTAGTAAAGTGCTTGTTTGTTAACTACCAGATTTAATCTTGCATTGATAGATCCGCCTTTAAATCCATAAGGCCCCCAGTTTAAAATCCCGCAGTGTAAAAGTTAAAATCACAGTTACATCCACATTATTCACCAACTACATAAAACATACTAACAGCGTGATTTACAGATATATATGAATATCATCTTAGCACACTTGCTGTATGAAATATTCTTCCTACTGACGACGTTAATCGGGTAAACTATGTTTAAATCGATGTAAAGAGTGACGCGCAGTGAAAGTCTCTTCGAACACCGATGAAAACGTGAGAAATGTTGAACCTGGACAGGCTGTCCTGTGCAGGCTGAATCCCGATGCCCTTATTTGTGTGAATTATTGCCAGCCTGTTGGATTTCTATTCTTGTACAGTGGCTTTTCTACATTCTGCTCTATATAAAGGATTTCATTTCTACAAAAATAATTTTTCTATTTACTTCACTTATCGGTACCAGTGGAGAGTAGGCAAACTACAATAACAAAATAAAATAATAGTAGTATCTTGAAAAACCGACCTTTTTGTTTTCTATTCAAAGAGTGAAAGAGTGAAAAAAAAAACCACTGTTAAAACCGGTTTTGGATAAAAAATAACAAATATTTGTTCGTACCAACAAATTTAATCTTCTTCTTAATGCAGATATAAAATTACCTGAAGTAATCACTCGTAGCCGTTCTAATTGGTTCGTTACTTCATTGATTTGTTCAGTACATATAGAAAATATAGACAACTTCAATAATTTCTGCAATAAAATAGATTGAAAATCCTCGCCTTTTTAATTTTTAAATTTTTGAAGATAAAAAAATTACTTAGAATTAAAATTACTAATCTTATATATGAATTTTAGAAGAAAACTATAACATTGTCTTCGAAACATTACTAATATCAATATTTGTAAAACGCTTTTCTATTATGATTTGTTTACAAAGTTTGAAGCTTAGGAGTGTTTAACACCCCGGAAACTTCAAAAGGGTTTCAACGCGAAATTATTTCTCAATTACTAAAGAGAGTAGGTGGTCTTGATCGCTTTATTTTTGCTGAAGGTGCAAACCAAACAAAGAACAAAAAATCTCGATTACTAACCGATCTTTTTTACACACTTGTTGGTTAAATAACTATTCTACGCGCTACCGCAAAAGTTAACCAAGCAAAAGAAAATCAATAACTCAGAAATAGTGTTATATGTATTTACGTAGAAACCAAAAATGAAACAAAAATATTTTATTCCACCTCCGCTAGAATGCAGCTTGTAGAATTTTGTTTCAAAAGTTCCGATTGAGTATATTCTATTATTTTTCTTCCACCGTTTTAAACTATTTTGAAATAGTGCAACATAAAAAAACTTGTAATGGATCAGTTTCAATATACACCTATATAAGTAATGATGTGTTTTAATTAAATGCTCAACATTTTACTTTCGTACCATATCATACAATCCGGGTTATCGTTCTCAATTGGCATAAAACGTTTGCAATTAAAATATTAACTTAACAGTAACGTTGTATTTTCATTAATCTCCCTAGAAACCTTACTTCTAACTTTACACTTGACCGATATTGTGAACGCTACGTGACAATTAAGTACGGAACTTATGGTATGCACTAAGTAGAGTAAGAAGAGCGAACAACACGCGACAATTACAATATATCCGCTTGTTATTTCATTACAACACATGTAACCAAATACCATGACGATTTCTTGCTCCTTGCCAATTAAAGCATAACATAACCCATGCAAATTCATCAACACGCATACGATTCTGCGTGCGATACGACAACAAATCATATAACTCTATATTCTATACGCTCTGGATATAACCAAAGAAAAAGAAATAAATGAGCTTGAAGCTCACTCCAAGAGATCAGTCATATGATCATCTTTGCAATGAACAAATCATTTTTTGTGGTTGTATTTTTTGTTAGTGTAGTCAGTGTACAAAGTCATCCGGGATGGAAATTATTAGAGAAGACGTATGACCAATGTGTGAATGATCCAGATATAATAAAATGCATCAAAATTCAAGTGCTGAAGATAGCCAGTAGAGCTATTAAAATGGACAAAATCAATGTTATAGACGGTGTTACATTAGTTCGTGAAAACCAAAAGGCAAGATATTTAAGACAGATGACCATTCCTACAAATTTTAACCTTAAAAACTTAGGACCGACGCAAGTAGATCATCTTTTAAATATTGCTGCTGACGAATTTTTATCTGCTCGTCACCTTGAAATTCGTCAGCCCGGATCATCATCAGTTGGCGAAGCAAGAAAGAAGGATAAAAAGGTAAATTTTGGACCTTTAATAGCTGCAATGGCAATAAAAACCGCCTTCATGGCTGTTGCGTACAAAGGTATTGCGGTAACAGCTGGAGCTGCAATGCTGATTGGAAAGATGGCGTTAATCTTGTGTGCTATTATGGGTTTGAAGAAACTAGTTAGTGGCAAAGAAGATAAGTTAAACGTTGAAGTTGTTAAGCATCCCGTTCATTCCAGCAGTCATGCTTATTCAAATTCTTATGAAGATGACCATTACCATAGATCAATAGATTCAGCAGAAGAAATGCTTAGAAGAGGAGAAGAAAGATATGGACCTAGAGAAAAACGTTAAGTGTAATAATATTATTTATTTCATTATTTATTTTGTGCATAATTAAATAGAGAAGTAGTGTTAGTAAAACGTCTCTAGATTATTTGTTGCAGTGTGGTTATGTAGCAAAAATGGTATACATTTTAAGTAAGTACTGTTTGTAAACTCTATTATACATGGTCATCATAATTACGTCAATATCATAGGAAAAAAAGGTATATAAATATATTTCTTAAAGTGATTATTATGATATCGATGAGTTATAGTTTCTTCAGGTTTAGTTGCAGACAGAAAAATAAACCTTGGACCTAAAAAACTATTCTGTATTTTATTGTTTTAAATAAATATATTACTGCGTTTTTCTCTCTGTAAATAATATTTTATTCTAACAAATGTGAAATAGTTGCTTCAAGAATGAGATAGTCTTATGGTTGAAGTGTCTTGTAAGTGCTTACTTATGTATTGCACCAAGTAATTATATCAGCTCTTGAACCACAGGACGACAGTTATTCTTAAGGCAAGTACTAGAGGTAGGTTTAGATAGGAATCTGTATAGATGCATAGATGCCTATGATTTCCGTCCTCTTAAAAGTCGTGAAAAAAAAACGTGAAATGATCACTGGCAAGTGGCACCACATCTGGCAACGTGCATTGTTGTCGTGTAGCAGTGTCACAGAATAACCAGAAGCGTAACTTCGCGTCGGTATTTTTGATCTGGAGGGCACCATATTTTTCTTTACCTTCAAAAAGTTTTATGATGGCATTGAGCGAACAACGACGCTGCGGTCCACGTGCGATTACTACTAATTTTTCCCACTACCTCAGAATTTCGCTCTTCCGATCCTCCACTTTAATGAAAAAAAAATTTAAAATCCTGGGCGCCTATCCACAATGAGAATATGATCCTCTATTATCCAGTGAGTTTCGTTTCTGGTTGTTCCATAAAAGTACGATTAGACCGTCCCTCGCGCATGCGCTACCATAATTTTCTTTATCACTCCCAAATTTTGGTGTCAAACAACAAAATGACACCTTACTACAATAAATATAGTCAATAGATTTGATAGAGCATTAGTAAAACCCGTAGTCGACCATTCCGCGGTTTCAATGGCATTTTGGACAAAACCTCCATTGGGAATGCGTAAAAGACTGGTCGATTAGTCTGGTACTTATCTCTACGAAATACATTTTACAGGTTAATGTATTTTTGTAATAAGCGTAGATTTCAAGCATTAGTCTGTTTGATTTATATGTGTCAATTTGTTTGTAGTTGTAATTACTAATTGTCCGAATTGTATAAAAAGCAATTGTACGATTTGTTTGCTTACAGGCCTTATTAACAATATCGCTCAGTTTATGTGTAGTTTTCTATAGCGTGTATTTTTCTTCTCTTAGGCCATAATGTAAAGTGGGTACGTTTCCTTTCCATTCATATTGTAGTTTTCTTTTGAATTGCCCATATTTTAATTGTATTGCACTGTTTTATATGTATGTCAAACGTGCTCTTTTGGACCTCAGGTCTGTTAGCACATATATATGAAAAAAAAATAACATAAAGTACGAATACTTTCCCATTCCTTTCGTTTGCTTTCCGTCCCATCCCATCCCGTGTTGTCCGTTCCCTTTCGTACTCTCTCCTTTCCCGTCTGTTTCCCAGTCTTGCCCCTTCTAGTCCCCAGTATTTTCTTTTATATTTTCCAGACCTTCCCTTGCCTTGTGCACTCATTTCCATTTACTTGTCAGTCTCCTTTTCAGCTCCTAGGTTCTTGGAAAATGGTAATACATGAACCTCACGTTTTTCTGAAAGTTATTAGATATTGACGAGATTGCAATAGTACACCTACCTAAGAAACTCATTTCTTTATTTAAAAGGAGAATCTAAATGTCGAATGTCGACATGCTTTCAGTGGTTAAAATTGATCAAAATTATCGTCTAAGATTAATATTTATGTCGTGTATTTCAGCTGATATTTTCGTTTTTCGCTTAACCAAATTAACGTAATGAAGACAACACCGATGTCGATTACTGTCTTCATTACCACCTACATACAACAGCCACTTTTGGTAAGTAATTTTAACATCTGTGAATTAAGACTAACGGTTGGTATATTCGTTTTAGTTCTTGTAAAGATGCTAAAAATGTATTAGCGAAATATTAGAATAAAATAAAGGCTTAATAAATAACAGCTCCTTCAATTCATCACGACTTTCACCCTATTAAAACAATCTACTAAAGGGTGTATCTTTTTAGAGGCGGAGAACTTTAAATTGAAATTAAACACACATTTTTATATTTATATTAATGAATTGTTTTTTTATTTCAAAGATAGTTGTTTGGCATTAACATTTAAATATGATTTCGGGCATGTAGCTCCCACGACTGGTGCGTACATGGCGTAATCTAGAGGTCCAATTTTCACATACCCTTTGCAGTACTTCAGGCTGTATATCGGCAATCACGAGTCGAATGTTGGCTTCCAAGTACTCAAGTGTTTCGGGTTTATCGGCATAGACATGTGACTTTACATATCCCCAATGAAAATAATCTACTGGCGTTAATAAATTTTAGAGGCGAAAACTTTAATTTGGCAACACTGTTCTCTGCAAGAGCCAATGTGACAGTACTCGGCAATTCATTATGAATAGACTGACGCCAGAGCAACGTTTCGAAAATTGTTCAAATTTCTTTTGTTCAGTGATGAAGCACACTTTTGGTTAAATGCTTACGTGAACAAACAGAATTTCTGAATTTGGGGCGATGAGAATCCACGAGCCATTGTCGAAACACCATTAAATCCACAAAAACTGACCATTTGGTGCGCATTATGGGCTGGTGGAATCATTGGTCTTATATGAAAGTATCACCGAAGAAATGACACAATCATATTAGAATTAAAATGTTAAAAATAAATACACAAAGAACCAAAACACAAATGAAACTTTTTAGACAATTATTTCTCTAGAAATAAATATAAGTAAAAAGTTTCTTGGCGACTTAGTGTTTTTCAATTCCAAAAGAATTTAGAGCCGTTTAAAATAAAGTTTTCCTGCTATTTCACGGCTGTTACTTTTTAAGGAATATAGAAAACAAATATGACCATATAAACCTTTTTGCCAATGTAACATTTACTATACGGAAATTTTTCGGGGAAAAAGTGGGTCACATTTTGCTATACGCATGCATTGTGAATTGATGTTTCTGAATATATGCGATCGTATCCTGCCAAACCAACGATAATTCACGTGCTGGTGATCTCTTGCCCGGCAGATCGACTACGATATTTGTCGGGCACGATGCACATCATATTGGCATGGCGCGGCGGCCCGGTTCAATATGAAAACAATTCTTTGGGGTCACTGGAAAGACTAAAAGAGAACCTGCCCAACTTCATGCATTATTACCGAGATTTATGATTTGTGCGTATTTTAATTTCATTAAAACAATTTTATTCTCTTATGTTTAGTGTATTCTTGAGTTGTTATTTTTTGCTGTATTATTATTGTTATTTGCTATATTATATGTTCGCTGACATTTTAACAGTAATATTTATTTTACAATACCATGTTTTCATTAAGGTATTTTATTTAAGTCATTCAGAATATAGTTGTAGCATGACATTGAATTCCAGTATAGAAAATTAGAATTGTCTAAAGGTGAAATCCAAATACTATACGTTATTCTTTAGAGATAAACTTGTATAGGTAGCGAATCGCAGATAGTTTTAGGTTAAGGCAATCTCATTGTTCTGCATGTAATCCAGACTACAACTCCATTCACAAAGCCTGACATAAAACGTATCCACTTACTAATAAATGAATGAAAGAAAACAAGGTAAGAATAGTCAAGCCTACTTCTCACATTCACCTCTTTCTTAATTAAGGCATTTAAACTTGTGCGAAACCGCAAGTAGCACTAACCGGATGCACGATTTGACAGTAAGGTACTAGCGACTCTTCTTCTTCCAACTGGTGTCATTTGTACAAATTTCACAAAGCCTACTTCTCCACATAATTTTGTACTCATTCTTGCCTACCTCCTTCTTCATTTCGATATTAAATCGTAAATTAAGTTAACAGTTAAATTTTGGAGGCGTGCAGTGACAAGTGGAATATCTCAAATTCCTCTGATTGTGAATCTTAGATTGATCTAGGACGTTGTAACCATAAACCTATATATTTCTGTTTGGTTGGTACCATTTCTCTACTCGAATAAAACATCTAGAAATTAGAATAAGAATCACGTTTGTGTTTTATGTGTTACGAGGGAAAGTGTTTCCGTCATTCACTACTTGTAAATGAGTGTATACGAATAATTTAAAAACACATGAGATACTATTCTTACAGTTTACACGTCTGCTTTTGTTATCTTATTTTCATTTATTTGTTTGTATTTCCATAAAATAATGTTTTGGTTTCTATTAAATTACCATACAGATATACAAATTTTAATCATACACAAAAAGTAGTGAATTTTTGTCTAAAAGTCAGTTAATTGGATCCTAAAAATTGTTGATATACATAATATCGGAGTTAATTTAACAACACAGCAGGTAGTTGAAAATAATTGTTATCCGAAACGGCGAAAATTTTCACAAGTGGTGCGAACTGAAAATTAACACCGTGTAGAATGTTGAAATAATTGACAAAATGATAGAAAATACATTTTTTTGGTGTTGATACGAACCGTGTTGGAATGAATAATTTCCAAAATGGTACAATTTATTCCGTAAAGTGAAAAATTAATACCTTGACAACAACAGTACCCCGTAATGCTGCCAGCAACACGATTCGCATCACAATTCGGCCGGTAATTGTGTAGTAGTCAGTTTTTGATTTCCTGTTTTTAATATATTACACATTAGTATTTAGCATGGGGCAGCCTATTTCCATCCGCGTTAATGACGGAAACAACAAAAGAAGATGAGAAAAGAAATTCTACGCTTCAGCGCAATTAATGCGTCAGCTAACGACAGGTACTTGTTACTACATACGTATGTATCTAATGTTACAGTGGGTAAACTTTAGCGGCGCCATCCAGTATTATAACAATTGCTAAAACGACCAACCCTAACAATGGGGAACAATTTCCATGACTGTAGGGTTGTTGGTAGAAGAATAATAAACACTAATGTACACAGTTTGTCATTATACGTGCTAATAGAAATAGAAACGTGGTGTGTACTGATAACACTAGATATATTGTATACCTATGCATGTGTTACTCATAGGTTGTGCTCACAAGCTTTTATATTTGTGTACATTTCAACTGCATTATAAACATAGTTACGTCGTTGTAAATTGAGACGTATTGACCGCAACCTTGAGGTTTAATAACCCATTGTTAAAAGGTATATACTGTGCGTTTCAGCTAAGTAGAGCTGTCTAGAGTATACGCTTCTCACCGTTTAATATAGGATTTAATAGTTATTTATGTATCACGGGCATTAAACTGATGTTTATGCCCGAAGGTGGCCGAGGGTATAAACATCAAATAGTGCCCATGGTACATACAAAATTTTATGTCTTACAATGGTTTTGTTCCTCCAGTTTGAATAATATTAATAAATATTTTGATTTCATAAAGTCATTGCGTATCTACGGAATTGAGTAAAAACACAAACAATACAGAGTTGAGTGACAACACAAACAATTAATTGTCAAACATCAAGCTTAGTCTTCAAAAGTGGATTTTAAAAACATCGTTTGTTTATCGTTTATTGGGGTAAAAGGCTAATGCTGTTAATTATGGAAAATATTATGTCCCACTATGGTTTTGTTACTCAAGATTGAATAATATGAATGTCAATAATTGACACTGACGATTTGAAATTAACAATTTGTATGTCAAATATTTGATTTATGTCCCATATAAACCAATGCCCCCACGGGCATTAAGGAGCAAGTATACCCCACTAATGAAAATTTTTATTAGTGTTTAGAGAAGAACTATTTGCAATGGAAATTAACCACAGGTGATATAGGACGTAAAAACACATGAAACAAACTTAGAAAATCCAATTTTTTTCTAAATCGCAGGTTCGAAATCACGTAAAAACGAAGTTCATAGTTAAAACCTTACTATTTTTTTATGCTCTATTTTGGAAAGTCATTTTCATAAAATAATAATCTAATGTTACAGTGGGTAAACTTTAGCGGCGCCATCCAGTATTATAACAATTGCTAAAACGACCAACCCTAACAATGGGGAACAATTTCCATGACTGTAGGGTTGTTGGTAGAAGAATAATAAACAATAATGTACACAGTTTGTCATTATACGTGCTAATAGAAATAGAAACGTGGTGTGTACTGATAACACTAGATATATTGTATACCTATGCATGTGTTACTCATAGGTTGTGCTCACAAGCTTTTATATTTGTGTACATTTCAACTGCATTATAAACATAGTTACGTCGTTGTAAATTGAGACGTATTGACCGCAACCTTGAGGTTTAATAACCCATTGTTAAAAGGTATATACTGTGCCTTTCAGCTAAGTAGAGCTGTCTAGAGTATACGCTTCTCACCGTTTAATATAGGATTTAATAGTTATTTATGTATCACGGGCATTAAACTGATGTTTATGCCCGAAGGTGGCCGAGGGTATAAACATCAAATAGTGCCCATGGTACATACAAAATTTTATGTCTTACAATGGTTTTGTTCCTCCAGTTTGAATAATATTAATAAATATTTTGATTTCATAAAGTCATTGCGTATCTACGGAATTGAGTAAAAACACAAACAATACAGAGTTGAGTGACAACACAAACAATTAATTGTCAAACATCAAGCTTAGTCTTCAAAAGTGGATTTTAAAAACATCGTTTGTTTATCGTTTATTGGGGTAAAAGGCTAATGCTGTTAATTATGGAAAATATTATGTCCCACTATGGTTTTGTTACTCAAGATTGAATAATATGAATGTCAATAATTGACACTGACGATTTGAAATTAACAATTTGTATGTCAAATATTTGATTTATGTCCCATATAAACCAATGCCCCCACGGGCATTAAGGAGCAAGTATACCCCACTAATGAAAATTTTTATTAGTGTTTAGAGAAGAACTATTTGCAATGGAAATTAACCACAGGTGATATAGGACGTAAAAACACATGAAACAAACTTAGAAAATCCAATTTTTTTCTAAATCGCAGGTTCGAAATCACGTAAAAACGAAGTTCATAGTTAAAACCTTACTATTTTTTTATGCTCTATTTTGGAAAGTCATTTTCATAAAATAATAATGTATACCAAAAAAATAATGTCGTTATTTAATATTTTATTACTTTTATATACTTTCCTATATGCAATACTACATCAGAAAACCACTGTAAAAATTTCATATCTCTACAACGCGTATTAATGCTACGATTCCGAAGCTACGGTACACTTCCGGTAGACTACATCGTTAAGAATCCTCGTATCGAAGATGTACAATATCACTTTATTATCATGTAGGACATAAAAGATATGTTGATCTGTTTACATTCGATTCCTAATACTCACAAACTAAATTACCAAATTAGAGCTAAATTAGAAATTATTGCCTGTGAATCGCTACGAACAATTTACTGTATTTTTCTTAGCATTAATAAACCAATTCACCGCTACCGACTTCGGAGTGACAATTCACCATGACCATTGTCAAAACAAACTAGAATTGTTCCACTATAGTAATCATATGTAACACAGATGCTTGACCATTATAACTCCAATCGATTATTGGATATAAGCGGGCGGAAATATTTCTATCCCTTTCTATCATTTTACTAATATGCGTAGAAAATATTTCCACACATCAATTGTGGACTGCTTTAGACTGCCAATTAAGGTTAGGCACACCAGGTTATTATGTAACTACTGCAAGAATTGGGAAAAATCATTCAAACACCTATTTCAAACATGTCCGAGATTTTTAACAACCGATTTTGAATACATTGAAATAAGATTTTCGCAAACGCGATCAAATTTAAAAATCAACGCTTTTTTAACTGATTTGTAGCAATATATGAGTCACTTGTTATTTCTGTCACTATAGCGCAAGTTTAATTGGTCAAATTTTGTGGAACTGCAGAAGAAGACCGCTTACAACACGATCCAATAAAATTGTTGTAAAGAAATATTGATTCAACAGAAGTTTGTGTTCGTATATCGAGCACGATTTAACTGGCAAAACCATCTTTGAAATTAAACGTTGCAATAAATTGGGACAATTTCTTCTATAAATTATTAAGTGTATAGGCCCCTATTGGTGTCTCCATGTTTGCCTTAGTAAATCATTCTGTGCTCTTTTACCTTTTTGTTTACAAATGTTTTTAAAGCACTTAGAGCGATTCTTAAGTGTTGTGTGGGTGCCTTCATAAAAAACAACAAATAAACTCTGTACCTGATGTGATTTTTTTTAAAATATCAGACGGCGTCGGAGATTTTATTATGTTTTCATACTTTACTACATCGTTTAAGTAAGACACTGTCACTCACAATAAACTGTCTACTACCAATCTTTTGAGTAATAAAATTCAGCTGTGATTCAGTTGTTAAATAGCAACATTATTTTTATCACCTAATTCGGAATTGATGCCAAAATGTACCAATCTACGTTGTATAAGAATTATCTTTTAATTAAATAGCTTATGATCTAGTAAGTCTTTGATTTTAAATTAAATTTCTCCAATTACCACATACATACATGTAGGATATTTATCGTATTATTGTTTAGAGTTACTGTTGCATTCATATAACAAGTAATTTGTGTCGTTCAAAAAAATATGCGGACTACCCACCTTCTCATTTGCTTACGAAATTATCAAATCCTCGCTATTTTTGTACGTTGGTATAAAACATTCAATGCGAACCGTGTTGAGCGCGAAGTAGGACGGGCAGATCGCGCACAATGAGAGGACCGACGAGAATATATTGAACTTCAGGCTCACGTATACGAGTATAAAGTATGTTAATCATTTCCCGTGCGAAAAGTGTATGGCACTGATGACCTTATCGGTTAGTGTAAATAGAAAATATGACTAAAAATATGGGAAATCTCGTCACAAACGTGCCAAGCCCATCAACGCAGCATCCGTCCGGCCAGCGTGGTCAGCTTTCACTAAACTGTATAATAACTATTAGTCCGCAATTGCAACAAGAAAAAAATGATGGTGATGATGTATTATAATTTCACTTTTATAGAGCAACCGGCTAGCTTCTTCACATTAATTGTTCTGGTTAGCGCAACTGCTGACGTCTTACGGCTTAATTTAATTGTATGAAGAGAAATTCTTATGATTTCTCTACTATTAAGGTTTTGAGATTTCTCAAATAATAAGAATACAGTGTTCTCAATTAAAATTAGTAGGTTCAATAGCCTTATATGCTATATAATATGTTGACACTGTTGTGAGTAGTATCTTTAATCCAAATCTTCAAATCTAAAATATAATACAAAATATGCAATATAAAGTATGTGTGATTGTATACTTTTGGGTGTTTTGCGACTCCCCAATGCAGGCAAATTTCAAATAGAGCAAACTGTATGGGTTAATATCAAGGAAAGTAACATCTTTCAGAAAAACTGAAGACGAGCGCAGAAGCACTGGCCGTACCGACGTAATCTCAAAATACACTCACAGTTCGTCACAAGGCAACGTAAATGAATATTTCCGGCGTTTATTGTTAACCGATTATTATTGTTTTCTTCAAGAAAAAATTATACTATAAACATATCAGCACGTGTGGAAAAATGCTTCAATTAAATAAAAAATCATGTCATACGGCCCTGTCGTGGCTAAGAATTAAGTTTTTATTCGCACTTTTGTTTCGTATATTGTTGAAGTTTTTATAGCACTATAGTTACGGTTTAACGTTCCGTTGTGCACCAAAATGTTTCGCAGAAGATTCCACGATTACAATTTTAAATATATACCATCAATTTATTATTCATACATCGTACATACAGAAGAATCCATTAGGAGTTTTTGGTAATCTATTATTTATAAAAAAATCTGTTTCTTTTTGCATGGCGATGACACTTTCAGAGTTACAAACGGATAATTGGAAAAGAAGTTGTGTGTATTTATTTTATGCTGATCAATTATATCTAAAACTTACAATGAAGAATACATTGAAATATAAATTCCTATTCAAATACTAAGTAATAATTCTTACTTCATAATTACTACATTTTTGTTTGCTACATATTGGAAAAATGTTCTAAAACATCATCAAAAGTAAAAGCCAATATCGGAAATATTAAGAATTATGTGCTCACCAAAAATGAAATTGTTAGTTCTATTACACTATTAACTATTACCACACATTACTTAACAAACTATGTTTTAGTAACAGATGGTTGGTACATAGTAAACTGATAAGAACACAATATAATGTATGAATGAACATAAATAGTTGATAACCTATAATTAAAAGTCCTTTTAAATCGCGTACAAGGATACAACTTGTAGTCAGTCTCGAGAACAGTAAACAAATCAATTGCCGGTCTTCATAACCGCCGTGCATGCTCGTTATTATTAACAAGGGCAGCGAATTAGACCACTTGCGGTTTCAATCGGGCGTAGCGATCTCCGAAAAGAGCGTCCAAGACGGCCAATTTCACTCTCGTGTACGAGGATTTTTTCGTGACGACCTCATGAACGGATTAGATTCACTATCGGTGGTCGATGAAAAGATGAAGACGCTCACCGGCTTTGTCGCAAGAAGGAAACTAAACATTACTGAATCCGTACGTTGCGCGACCAATCGTCACAGAGGCGGCGCAAAATGTGGGTCAGACGCGGCCAATGGCGCACTCTGGGGTAGCAAATATGTCAATATGCGAGAAGAAGAGGAAGATTCTGAGGTCAAGATCGGGGGGAAGGTCAGCACGGCAGAATTTCACTATAAAACCTCCGATATGGTTCCAAAAGTTATCAGTTACACGACACCCACCATTAGCAAAAGAAGCATATCAGTGCTGGAGTATGGCTGTGAAGTTCTTAGTGTTTGTGCTAGCCCTTGGGGCAATCGTGAAAGCTCAGGAGTCCTGGGATAATGCCGGTATAAAAATTGCCCTGAAAGTGTATGACGAATGCGCAAAATCGGAAGGATTCTCGCCGTGCCTGAAGAAGAAGGCTATTACCTTCTTCAATCGGTTGGGCCGCATGGATAAATTCTCTATTGTTGATGGATTGGAGGTTGTGAAAACTGAAAATACTGTTGAACCTACTATCTCAGACGAAGATATCGATAAGAATTTACCCAGGGATATTAGCGCCAAGGATTCTGCTTTGGACACCATGCTATACGACAAAGTAACCTCTTTTATCTCTTCGAGGACTATTAGATTTACCATGCCAAAATTGTCCGCCGATTTTGGTTTAGAAGAAGGTAAAGTAATCACTTCCAATATGCTTACCAAATTTTAAAAAAATCCTAAATTATAATTCATTTTACAGGCAGAGGAAAGAAAATGAAGGGAATGATGGGATCTATGATGATGGGAATCGCAGCTAAAATGGCGGCCTTGATACCAATTGCGATTGCAGGTCTTTTCCTTTTAGCAGGAAAAGCTTTAATCACCGCTAAAATCGCTTTGTTGCTATCCGGTATCATCGCTCTCAAGAAGCTTATTGCTGCCAAACAAGGTGGTGGTGGTGGCGGCGGCGGCCACGGTGGCTGGCAAAACGGAGGTGGACATGGAGGTTGGAGTAGTGGAGGAGGTGGTTGGGATAGGAGATCGCTGGACGCACAACCATTGGCATACAAGGCATATGCACCGCAATAATGTATTGAAGTACCTTATGTAATGTAAAGAAAATAGTCATAACTCCTTGTACAAATATCGACCAGTTTTTTTGGTCACTAGATAAGAACCTTCTCTGCCACAGGGTCCAGTCGAGGGCCAACAGCTGTATAAATGTGCCTTATTTCCAACAGGAATTCCCTATAAACTCCCTAAGAAAGTCCCGATAAATTTACGTGTCTATTTATTTATTGTTGTAATTTATTCGTCTATTATTGTGTTGAATTTTGTTCAATAAAAATTATATTTTTAAAAACCTACATATTTTTTAATTAACTGCATCAGTCCAAAATTTGGTTTAATGATGCCAATATAAGCAAAAAATACTACGTGTTTAAATTACAAAAGTTGATAATGATGAGCTGAAACATATTCAAATAAAGGGGAGAAACATATTAAAATAAAGAGAGCCAATAACTGACCAATGAAATCTCCGAAAATGTCCTAGCAGACTGCCAGATAAGCAGGCTACTATTTGTCGATCACAGCATTTGGAACACATCGAGTTTGGGTCACAATTGTCTTATGTCGCACTCTTGCACCATTTCGCACGTTCTAATTCGATGCACAGAAAGTTATTTTCAGGCAAGACAAGGTGCTTTGCCATCCGATTTCACACGCATATAAACTAACTGATTAGCCAGATGGGAAATATATACTTAATTATCGTAAATCCGTAAATTGGAATTTTATGTCAAATTGATAAACTTTGTTACACGTATTGGAGGCACATGTCGCAATAATGCATATAACTTCCATAAAAGTATGTACAAAAGATGAAGACCTTTTATCGTGCTAAATAGATACTCTTATAGTATTCCGTGTTCTCAAAAAATACTAGAATTGAAATCATTGTAATTATCGTACGCCAAAACCCGAAATTATAGCCTCTGATGTAAGGTTGCCATCCGTTGCAATACAGATATTAGCCCGACGCGCCGTCCCGATAAAGTCGTATACATTCGTAATATTAAACAACAGCTGGGACATCTTTTTGTTCGTAGAAATTTCAATATTTTTTTATCAGAGTTTGGGACAATTCTAAACATCTATTACCATATAGTTAAGTTTTGTAATTTCTTGGTTTGTATTTGAGTTATGAGCACATTGCAAGAAGCATTTGAAGATAATTCATGGTTTTATGATAATAAGTAGACCATCATGGATTCCACAAAGAAAAAATTATATTGAATATTGAGAAAAAAAAGTAACGGTCCAATTTTTGTTTCTCTAGGGGCACTTATTTAAAATATTCTGACCTGAATAGCAGTTGCAGCATTTTATTGCATAATGTTAAAATATTTAGGGATTGCTATTAATTGCCTGTCTAAACTGACCAAAATTTTTATTAAAAAAAATGTTTTTCATTTTAATAAATTTGCATACTACTATTAACTTGATAAGTTGAAAAAACGGTGAACGGTAAACGCTTGAGTATATATGGCGAAATAACAATATATTGCGTTAATTTAATTAAGTAAAAAAACAAGAATTAAAATCAAATTACTACTCTGTACAATAGCAAAAAAATATCGAACAAATGACAACTGAATCTGGTATATCAATTTCCGTAGAATTAGAATCTGAAGAAAGAAATCGTACTGTTTGAGAAAACCAAATACCAAAAAATGTGCTTTGTACAAAACTTTAGTTTCAAATTTCTTCAGTTTTTAACACCTTTAACAATTTACATAATGTTTTGTTTTGTTAAAATTTTACAGAGTTTTCAAATTTTAACCAGATCACTCAGCCTAAAGACTCCTACGAGAGTGAGTACCTGGCGTATATATCTCTAATATTGACATAACAATTCTTCCATTGTGGACACTTACTATTAATTAAAATCTGCAAACAAAACAGAACCAAACATTTCTAAATTTTCCAACGTTCCCGAAGTGCAAGAAAAGGTGGAAAACTTTATTGGATTAAGGTTAAATTATATCAATGCTTAACGTCACTCACGAATTAAAAAAAATGGCATGGTAATTTCAATTCATCAAATTTTGTGATGTAACCTTATAATTACTTGTAATATATACACTATATACAGGTGTCTCACGGAACTGGTACATTAGAAGTTTCTCATGTTGTACTATTTCTGGAAACATGAAATTTTGGAATTAGAATTTACTCGATCTGAGCTCTTCGGCTAAAATATTCTCAAGTTAACTGTGACGTCCGGTCACCGGAAGTCGGTATCAACTTTGTTATTTTAAATTGAATGATATAATTTTAATTTAATTTTTGGTTTCTATGTATCAAAATACATCAGGTTTAATGAGGGTTCCCTATACCTAAATATCACCATTTTTGAGTTGTTTTGATTATACTAATTTTTTGGTGATTTTCGCGGTGACGTTTAAAACTGAATATCTCGGTTATTATTGAAACTAGGAGTTTGATGATTGATGGTGCAAAACTAGAAACATAGCCAAATACGACGATGTTTAGTTCATCATGATATCTTATACAGGGTGTTCAAAATTTGCAACACAATAATTGAATTTTCAAACGTAAAAAACTCATTTTTTTCAAATGGAAGACCCTATCAATAATAATAATAATAATAATGTTTATTGATTTAGTAACAAAATATACACATATAATATAACTACAAAAGAAAGCAATGAAAAAGTAAATCAAAAAGAACCGAGTCAGGAAGTCCAAACAATTATCGGACTTACTGTTTTTCATCGGTCCTAGATTACACATAAATTATAGAACTAAAGAAGAAATCAATATTACGATTACCTATATCTATCTTTAATAGTTTTTGAGATATTGTTACTTTTTCTTTGAATCCATTTTAAATACTCCCATTTAATAATGGGGACGAAATTAGATACGAAATTTACAACGAAAATTTAAATAGTGATAGATATTTAGAAATTTTGCGTGGATGTGTGACCAATTTTTGCGATACTCTTTCCCTCAATATTTTACGCGACTGCTTCTATCAAATGGACGGTGCACCGGCACATTCTTCGCATATGGTATCCAATCAACTTTATCAGATGTTAGGTGACGGTAGGTGGTTCGGAAATAAGAGACCCTGGCGGTGGCTACCAAGCTCACCAGATTTAACACCATTAGACTTTTATTTCTGGGGTCATGAAGAATTGACTAACATAGTAGTAGTCGCCATTAATGGACTTCAGCGACAAGAAATCCGAAGAGCTACGATGACCGTAGTACAGCGAAGTGTTTTAAAATGTTGGAGCAGAACGGGCAGCATTTCGAACAACATAATTAAGTTTTAATTCAAGTTAGATATCCCAAATCTATTATTTTAGTTTTAAGAATCCTTTTCAATATTTTTCTGTTTTCCTGCTGTTCCAAAGTTGTTACATTCCTATAAATAAAGAATAAATCGTTTTGTATTTAGTTTGCATTCTTTTATACTGACAATATCTCAAAAACTATTAAAGATAGATATAGGGAATCCTAATATTGATTGATAGGGAATACGATTTTCTATCGAATGGCGTATCAGTATACAGGCTGTTCCATTTGAAAAAGATTAGTTTTTTACGTTTAAAAATTCAATTATTGTGTTGTAAATTTTGAACACCCTGTATAAGAAATCATGATGAACTAAACATCGTCTTATTTGGTTATGTTTCTAGTTTTGGACCACCAATCATGAAACTTCTAGCTTCAATAATAGCCGAGATATTCAATTTTAAACGTAACCGGGAAAATCACCAAAAAAATAGTAAAATCAAAGAAGCTCAAAAATGGTGATATTTAGGTATAGGGAAACCAGTTCCGTGAAACACCCTGTATATATATATATATATATTTTTTTTTTCCGGCTAGGCACACCAAGGCGGGGCACCTCGCACAGGATGTGTCTTACTGCTCGCTGGATCGGTAGGTGGACGTTCCCGGTAGATATAAAGTAAATATGTGCTACCGTAATCGGCAGAGCGCGGTGATCGGCGTGGTGTTTCCTTCGTTTTTGAGTGGCCTTTAATTCCGGTGAGGGTGATCGTGTTCTTTGTAGCTGCCTCTACTAGGGATTTGTGGCACTCCAGTGCTAGTTCCGATGTTAAAAGTTTGAGAGGACAAAAGTAACTTATATACAAAATTATTTATATACACTTCTTTTCATACTTTTGGAGTTACACGACCGAACAATAAATCAAAAAAGCGTTCGATCATTAGGTCGTAAAACTCGCAGTATGAGTCTAACAAAAAAATGTATAAAAGTAATTGTGTAAACAATTTGAAACCGCTCAAACTTTCAATCAAAAACTTTTTCTCTATAAACTACAAGAATGGAGTTAAATGGTTTTGGGCGCGAAAGGCGAGGGAAGTCCGCCGAGGTCACAAATTGGTGTCATGCTTAGGACCCCAAAGTCGAAACTCCAGCCAAATTTCAAAACCCCCAAACCATTTGCACCAAGAAAGTACCTCATGACTGGACTATTTGACAGGGTAAGTTGATTGGCGGAAAGGGTTGTGTATTATAATATCTGTATATAATATGTCCATATCGATATCCATGATATGTATTTTGGTAATGCTTAGCAACATTACAGTTTATTGATGGTTACTAATAAAACATTCTCGAGTTGATAGTAAAAGCGTCTGCACGTTATTTCTTAGCGTGTTTCTAAAAGTCTTCTGAAAACAAGCCCCAATTAGCCCTAGATGCAACAGAAAGTGCTATCCGCCAATAAACTTGCCATGTCTAAACCATAGGTAAGTAAACTTTCTATTTGATGGCAAAATATTCGGTCTAAATTGTATTTGGAGGAATGGGAAGTTTAATGGCGACTTTCACGTTCTGAAATTTATTGCTCTTCCCTGATTGGGTTAGCCGATCACGTTGATAATGGATTAATTACATAATATATGTGAGGTGGGCATTTGAGCATAAAATGTGGTTATGTCAATATTTTAGTGTGAAACAACAACTAACACGGAAAAGTAACGTAGAACAGCACTTTCCAAGTACAATTGTACTACGTTACGGGGAAGGTCAATGCATTTTTAAAACTCCGAATATAGCTGTCCCTCAAACGGGACCGGGAAAAATGTGACCAAAAATTTATAAACCGACCTAACTGCTTTCAGCCATTACGTTCGGTCCCCCTACTCCAGGTCACACCGAAACTGACCCAACTTTGCCAGGCAATAAATAATGCTAAATAAATGTTCTCCTGCGAATATATTCTAAGAATACTAATATATTCAAATAGTCTAAATAAATGTATTACCACTCTTGCTCGGGACACCTCGTACAAAATGTACAAAAATAGAACAAAGAAAGATATGATTTTTAGAAACGCAATAATACCCAATTAAATACATTGAATATTGAATTATTGTGTACTACAGATGATTCTGATATGTGTTTAAAGAACCAAATGTGCATAGTACTAATTGTATAAGCATTATCCCCACTTTGTCATCAACATTCAGTTATGATAATAGCATAATTTAAATAGCTGCAATTTTCTTCAGCAGTTGGGCATGCAATGTGTGATACTTGTGTCAAATGTTCGTTTAGATCGGAGCTAGCTGTACCAGTGGCGTCGTATGTCGCGTGTCTCATATCATACCAGGTCATTTTGAGACAATATAACACACGTACAGTACGTCTATGTTGACGAAAATTACATACCACCAGCCAATTGTGGATTAAAGTAATTGAACCGGAAACGGCATTACCGGTTGACAAAACTGCTCATTATATGAATTCATCTTGCGTCAAATAAAGGACATTGTCTTTCCTTATTTTTTGCATTCAAAATAGTGATACGGTAGGTTGTGCATTGGGCCGTTTAAACTTGGCCATTCAACCAGTATCTACGAGATATTCGGACAAAAATGTTTGTGTGTTGATCGAGGAAGGTACTTCCACTGAAAACATGAGTATCTGTAACAGTATTAGACATGGGAATTTATTTATATTTGTGCTGCTGATCATTACTTTATCGAACAAGCAATGCTGTGATAGTACGCAACAAATTTCAACGTGGCAGGGATCATGGAATGTGTTTCCCACATCTTCAGCATCGTGGAGTTTAGAAACTAGAATTCCAATGGACACAGGTTAGTCAATTGTTTTTACTGCTTAATATTTTTTTAGTTACAAATAAAGGATTATTTAATATCTTAAAACTGTTATACCATATCCGAAACAATTTACGCAATTTTTCTTTACTAATAGCTTTTCAGTGAAAGTTACCCGGTGTCATCACATGTTTGTTGATTTTTGACGTATTTCAAAGTGAGTTTTCTTTTTGTCGATATGAATAGCAGTAGGTGATCGTTTGTCGGTGATTAGATGATGCATTAGAGTGTGTGGCCCTCTCGCAAGACGTCTAAAGTTCCTAATTTTCTTAAGAATATTTAAAATTTCGTTTATTTTCTTCGAAGATAGTAATAAAGATCACCTGAAGAAAAATTTGAAAAATTTTAGCCTTTTGGTTCCCAGCACGAAATGAAGTTACATCGCATTTTTATGCAAAGTACGGGATACCAAACAGTTGCATTTCAGTTTTTTTTGGAACATTCATTTAAGACTATTATTAAAATTTATCAAAAAAATATACCTATATACTTTACACTTTATTAAGGGGGTACATACCTGCAGCAGATGTAAAAATTGGTACTTTTAGTTATATTTTGCATGGTATCAATTGTTAAAATTAAGAAAAAATGTCAACTACATGTTATTTACTGGCTTCTTAAGCACACAAAAAAATATTTCACTTTCTTTACAAATTCATTATGTGCGTAACGTAGCTTATTCGGGAACACTGCTCAGAAACATTGCCTCATGGTCGGTATTCTTTCGTCCGTCTACACCAGTGGTATCAAACTCATTAATGGACACGGGCCACAAAATTCTGGTCTGAACGTCGGCGGGCCGCACATACAAAAAGCTCAAAAAAGTTATTAACCGGTAATTTTTTTAAATAAGTTTATAAATTTTTAAATAGTTTTTGTGTCTCATTTGATTTTTCATTTTAAAATAAAAAAATTAATAACGTTGTTTCTAGATTTTATTTTCTGGAAACTTGACATCACTTTTTATAATGCGATTATGATATTTTTAAAAATTAAGTTTTAGAAAAATTTTTACTACATTTGATCAATTTCATATGAAAATCTAAAATAGCAACTTTATCATGCTGCTAATACCATGTTAGATCAATTTCATACGACTTTTCATTTTTGATATGCTTGATGACACATATATCTTTTGCTTTTATCTATGCTTGTGCGTTTGTAGAAATACAAGTTTGGAGAAAACAAAATAAATAAAAATCATATTAAAGATTTTTCTGTCATATAAGTTCTATTTGAAATTCAGAATTACCTAATACCTCTATTTACAAAGTTTCATGAACATTAAAAAACAATGTCAATTTTTATTTTTACAAACATGATGCGAAATAGCTTTAAAAGTTGCCTACACCTTTACATTTCATGTTTAAAAACAATTACTACAGTTCTCCTTTTAATCTCAAACCCCCATTCCAATGATATTTACGCAGATGTTTTAAGAAAATTACAATTGTTGGTATTTTGTTGTCAAAAATTTATACCAGTTCTTTTTCCCTGTATAATATGTTCAAAACTGAGGAATGAACCCACATGTGAATAATAAATCATCAAAATTAATTAAGCGGTTCCAGAGAAAATCAACCTTGACATCGTACCTTTTTTAATACTGTTTGTTGTATTTCATTTAAAAATAAAGATAATGAAATGAATCGAAAAGGAAAATGTTTTATTATCCCCTAATTTACCAGTTTAGTTCAGAATTACCACTACATAATCTCTAAATACAATATTTTATGAACAAATCATGAAATATTCATTTTTTAATTCTTACAACCCGCAAGTGATACGAAATATCGTATCCATGTGAAAGTGTAGTATCCACATTTCTAGTTTAACTAAAAAACAATTGCTACAGTATGCTTTTAACCTCAAAATCCCGTTAAAATTATAATTAGGAAGATATTTTAAGAAAATTTTGATTTTATAATTATACAAAATTTCGCGCAATTCTGTTGATGTTGTTTCTGGGCAATTCTGCACAACTAGTACTAGTAAATTTTTCTGATAAATAGAAATATTGAAATGGTGTCTTCATCGGTGCAGTTGCTTAACAAGTCGTATGTCTAATAATCGCGGAAAATTTCGCTACCGAGTAATGGGCAGTGTTTCATAGAAAGCCGTAAGTTTCATTTTTGGGTATAAAGCTCCGGTACTGTGAACAACGCATGTGGACGGTTGGGCTGAACTTTTTGGTGGATGTCATGATAGGGAACTTCTGACACAGGGTTCATATTTAGCGCATAAAATGTTCCGAAAACTCCTTGTGACAATCATGAAATACATGTTCCGTAAATTTCACTTGGCCGATATATATATATATATATATATATATATATATATATATATATATATATATATATATATATATATATATATATATATATAGATATATATATATATATATACGAAAATTCAACCTTTAAATTAGTTACTTTCTATTTATAGTAAACCCACGATGTAATGTAGCCCCTAATAAGTAATAACTAGTGTTCATACATCGAAGCTCCTTGCAAACTTAATAATTAAAGAATGTACACAAATAGGTTTAATAGTTTTTTAATTTGATTGTATTGTAATACAATCTTTAGCGAGGGCTCACGGGCCGCACCGGAGGGTGTTGAGGGCCGCATGGGGCCTTTGGGCCGCGGGTTTGACATCACTGGTCTACATTAACGGATCTTAAAAAATCAAAATGGTTTTCGTAAAATAGTATTGTTGTTATAGGCTGGGGAGCTTTTTTTTAATTTCGACAAGCTTACCGATTTATAACATTTTGAAATTAAATACATGCATTTTATGACAGAAATCACAGACAAAAAATGGCTTGACTGCCAATGTAGAATATTTATTTATGTACCAAGGGCATTAAACGGATGTTTATGCCCCGAGGGTTAATCTCAAACCTATTGGCCCTCGAGCTTTTTAAGTAGCCCGAAGGTATAAACATCAAGTAATGCACGTGGTACATACAACATTTTATGCCGTACAATGGTTTTGTTCGTCCAAATTAAATAATATTAATAAATATTTTGACGTAATCAAGTGATATGCGTATCTACGGAATTCAGTAACAACACAAACAGTTGAGTTGAGTGACATCGACTGACATTACAGACTGATACTGACAATGAATTGTCACTGTATTGTAATTGTAACTGAGTAACCTTAGTCTTCAAAAGTGGATTTTAAAAATATTGTTAGTTTATCGTTTATTGGGATAAATAGCTAATGCTTTGATATTGCAAATATTATGTTCCACTATGGTTTTGTGACTCAAGATATGAAGATATGAACTAATATGAATGCTAATAATTGACATTGACGATTAAAAACTTACAATTTGTATGTAAAATATTTGCTGTATCCGACATATAAACCATGGCAACGCTTAATGCCCGGCCGGGCATTAAGATTTTTATCGGCTACCAAAGTGCAGTGAATAACTTTGAACTTATCATACACTTATCGTAATGATCAGTGTATAGTTCAAAGTATTTTCTCCCAACAATAAGGCCGTTTGCACACGCACCAGCAAAACCGGATCCGATTCCGGCACCGGCCGCCGGATGCAATGTTTTTAAATGAAAGATGGCACACACAGCGGGTTTACCGGACCGGCAAAATGATATCTGGTTACATTGCATCCGGCGCCGGAGCTGCAATCGGATCCGGTTTTGCCGGTGCGTATGCAAATGGCTTTAAGTTTCTTTCGTTCGTCACTACTCAATGAATGATGCAATTGTTAAGAAGAATATATAATATTCATGCCGTCACAGAAATTTTGAACTCTAATTTGATTATCTCCTAAATTAATAGGATGTGCATTAACTTTAACTTCTTTTAGGTTACAATACAGAACTTGAGAATGGTGAAGCAAGAGGTAAATTCAAGGTGAAGAAAAAGTTTAAGAAGTTATTACTGCCCTTACTGCTAGCATACAAATTGAAGTTCTTTACGTTAATACCAGTTCTGATTGGAGGTTTAGTTCTACTTACAGGAGCTACTGGGTTTGCCGGATTCTTCTTTGCTCTATTTGCAGCGGTTATGGGTTTGAAGACAGGAGGTCATTGATGATATAAGAGTAGAATTAGTACAGAATCGTACTGACATTTATTTATTTATTTATTTTAGTAACACCAATTATACATTTTTTTATCAATTATAAATTTTATAACTGTAATTAATTATATTGTATTTGTTCCTTTCATAAATATGTTACCCACTCCATATGTAGCCTAGCTTACTTATTGTATTTAGCGTCGGAGAATATATATATATATATATATACAGGCTGTCCCATTTTCCTCGGAAAATAGTAAATTTCACTGAATCCCACTGAGCAAAAACTTCATATAGACTTATTTGTTTTCCTTATTCCTTAAAAAGTTACAGCTGTTTCAAATAATAGCAAAACTGTATTTTAGACGGCTCTAACTTCTTTAAGAACTGAGAACCCCCATAAGTCGTTATGAAACTTTTTACTCATGACATTTACTTGCAGACAAACAAATCAAATCTAAAAAATTGTTTTGCTTCTTCCATCCTTTGTCTAATTAGTTTATTTTTAATATTTTTAATTTTTAACTTAAATTAATTAACTTGTATTCTTGTTATGGGTATTGATTGTGTTCTTTCTCCATTTTCGCATTGTTTGATATGTATTTTATTGGTGGTTTTTCTTTATTTTGTTGATATTTTAAGCGGCTGTAACTTTTTAAGGATTTGAAGAACAATTAGGCCCATTTGAAAAGTTTTACTTTTAAAAAATAGTTTTTTTGCACGGAAGAAAGTGGCACACTCTGTATATATATATATATATATATATATATATATATATATATATATATACATAAATTTGAAATAGTTAATACAAGATGGCGGTAATTTTTCATATCAATATATGCAGGTTTCTGCGAGAATTAACATCCATTATATATATATATATATATATATATATATATATATATATATATATATATATATATATGTATATATATAAATTAAAAGAATATTTGTCGGGTATACGATCAGGTAAAAAAAGAAAACTCTGTTCTTAAATTATGCAATAGTTCGAAACTATACTTCGTTTCTTCTACAGGCAATGTCTGCAACAACAAATATCAGATCACAATCAAAATACAAAAAACATTAGTGCAATACTTAAAAACTGAGTTCATAAAACCAACGGACATTGGAAACAGGCAATATATGTTACATAGAACACAAAATGGACGGCATTGCAGACAAAAACGTGCGTACAAAAACGGAAAACATTAAGAAGTTAGGCGAACAACTACTGCCAACAGTTCGGTCAAAGTTAAAATTTTTTAACTACTAGAAACATAATGAAGAACTATCTTTAAACTGTTTTTCTCTATTCTTGTCTAATTCTATTACAAATGAATAAACACTGCTCAAATTATCGACATCAGTTTTAAAATTAACAGTATTCGCCGTGGTCTTGATATGCTACATCTCCAGAAACACACGTCCATAATAATTAGATTCCCTATCCAACACCCTGATACCCTCAAAATTGAACGTGTGGCCAAGACTCAATGAATGGTTAGATAAAGCGCATCTTTGTTTAAGTATGTTGCAATCACTTTTATGCAGTGATAAACGGTTCTTTAACCATTGAGAGGTGATGCCAACATATCTACCATTATAATCCTTGTAGTCTATGCAATACACTACGTTAGACTGGTAGGGTAAAGGATCACGGTCTTTAATATTACTGAAAACTTTTTTTAATTTTGTCAGGGTAATGAAAAATGATCTTTTTATTGTCTAGTAATGTACTGGTTAAAATGTGTTTTAATTTGCTACTAACTATAGGGATTGATGTCAATTTGAAATAGGTGGGGGTGGGTTTAACTTCAACAGGTACATCGAAAATGCTTATGGCATAATTATTGTTACTATTAGTAGAAAAGAGAAGCTTATTTACTAACTGTATGGGGAAACTATTATTCATGAAAATTGACTTCAACTTAGACAAAGATGCACCTTAAAATTCTGGGCTACAAATCTTTTTATCCTATGCGTCATTCCCATAATGGTATTAATTTTATTGTTCAAAGTATGGCTCGAATAAAAGTTGATGTACCTAAGTTGGCTTAGTGTACCAGTCCGTCAACAATTTGTCATCCTCATTCCGTATCAATTTACAATCAAGGAAGGGGATGCAATTCGCATTCTCAACCTCAACAGTAAACCGGACATGGGGATCAAAGTTGTTAAAAATGTTCAACGTGGTCTCGACCCCGTCACGGGGTACACAGGTGATAAGATCGTCCACAAATTTAAACATGGAGGGTAGTTTAAACGGTAACCTGGGAATAACACTGTCGAGTACAAAATCCATGACTATAGTAAGTTAACGGCAATCAACTCTCAGTTGTCTCTGATAGTAGACGCTACCAACGTCCAAGGGGTATTACTGAATAAACTGACCACGTCCAAAGAAATCAATATGAAATCACTGGGCACAGTCACGTCTCTTATCCTATCTACGAAATCAAACGTATCCCTTACATTGTACTGGGCGCGGTTACTTAAGGACTCACTCAGGATAGAAGCAAAAAGCTGGATAAACGATACGTAGCTGAACCACAGGCGTTTCGTCATACGAACGATGGAATTGCCCGACAAATACCTTGTTCCTTATACTATTATATAAATGATTGTAGTAGAAGTAGGCCATGATATCAAATGTAAAGATTTCTGGTTGCCGCTCTATATAAATTGAATACCACTGTTTTACAAGTAAAAGTTAAACGGCTTACATAACCTGTTTCGAGTTTGACAGTTGTTTGAGTATAGCGGAAAAAATGTATTAACATGGGCATGGCCTACTTCGACTACAATCATTTATAATGACCCTGAATATTTAACCGTCGATTAACCAGCTTTCCCCTTAATTTCCATGGGCTATGGTGTACCTGGGGTGTACCAGTCACCTCCGGCGCGACGTCACTTCTTGTCTTCGAATCCTGAAGATGTTTGGACTGAAGCACCAAATTGGCGACATTGGTCGCCCCCTTTAAGTCTCCATTTGTGTGTTTTTTCCATTGAGTGTCCATCTTGCTCCTTGGCTATCCCATACTGATGAGGACTAATAGTCCGAAACACGTGTCTACGGTTGCTTCTTCGATCTTCGTATGATGGAATTGCTGGGTGTCTCACGGAACTGGTCCATTAGAAGTTTCTCATATTCTACTATTTCTGGAAACTTGAAATTTTGGTATTAGAATTTACTCGATCTGACCTCTTCAGCGAAAATATTCTCAAGTTAACTGTCACGTCCGGTCACCGGAAGTCGGGTTCAACTTTGTTATTTTAAATGGAATGATAATTTTAATTTTATTTTTGGTTTCTACGTATCAAAATACATCATTTTTGATGAGGTTTCCCTATACCTAAATATCACAATTTTTGATTTCTTTTGATTTTACCAATTTTTTGGCGGGTTTCGCGGTTACGTTTAAAATGGAATATCTCGGTTATTATTGAGACTGGAAGTTTCATGATTGGTGGTCCAAAGCTAGAAACATAACCAAATAAGACGATATTTAGTTTACCATGATATCTTATATGTGGTGGTCAAAATTTACAACACAATAATTGAATTTTCAAACGTAACACAACTGATTTTTTCATATTGAACACCCTGTATACCGATACGCCATTCGTTAGGAAATCTTATTCCCTATCAATCAATAATAGAGTTCCCTATATCTATCTTTAATTGTTTTCGAGATATTGTTACTTTTTCTTTAAACCCAATTTGAATACTCCCATTTATGAATGGGGGACGAAATTAGGTACGAAATTTACAACGAAAATTTAAATAGTGATAGATATTTAGATTATGTATATTATATTTACATTTTGCGTGGATGTGTGAACAATTTTTGCGAAACTGTTCACCTCAATATTTTACACGACTGCTTTTATCAAATGGACGGTGCACCGGCACATTCTTTGCATGTGGCATCCATTCAACTTAATCAGATGTTTGACGATAGGTGCATCGGAAATAGGGGATCCTGGCGGTGTCCACCATGCTCACCAGATTTAACACCATTTGACTTTTATTTCTGGTGTCATGTGAAAAGTCAGGTCTATTCCACACCAGTTAATACTCAAGAAGAATTGACTAACAGAGTAGTAGCCGCCATTAATGGACTTCAGCGACAAGAAATCCGAAGAACGACGATGACAGAAGTACAGCGAAGTGTTTTAAAATGCTTGGAGCAGAACGGGCAGCATTTCGAACAACATAATTAAGTTTTAATTTAAGTTAGATATCCCAAATATATGATTTTAGTTTTAACAAACCTTTTCAATATTTTTCCGTTTTCCTGCTGTTCCAAAGTTGTTGCATTCCTATAAATGAAGAAGAAATCGTTTAATTTGTATTCAGTTTTCATTCTTTTATGCTGACAATATCTCAAAAATTATTAAAGATAGATATAGGGAACCCTAATACTGATTGATAGGGAATAAGATTTCCTATCGAATCAACCACTATTAAAACATATTTTACCGTTCATTTCTTGTTTCTGTCATTAACACGCATATTTTTCCGTTCATTTACGTTTTTTTGCCGTTATAACGCATTTTTTTGCCGTTCACATACATACATTTGCCTTGCTGCTTTAAATAAAAATCGAAACAATGAATTAAAGGCTGTTAGTCTTTGATTGGTCGATCCTTTTCAAGTTTTCCTAATTTTGTGTCAACAAGTACGACCGAGAGTACTCCTGCCTGTTTGCTGCAAAATGTCACCCTTTAGTAATAGACAAATTAATCTAGATGGTAAGCAGAGACCCTCATATGTTCGGGGTGTGTCTCAGTGGCTTTTTTGTGTCCGCCATCTTCAATTGCCTTAATTTCTATTGTACTGCAATCATATTCCTAGAAAAAAACGTGTTTTAATAGTATTTGGGATCCAAATTTCTAGTTTCGTTGGAATTTTGGCTACAAATTATATTTCAGTTTTAGTTAATATCTACAAAACTAAAAAGGATTTAGTTACATTTCTAGGCAGACCAAGCTAATAAAAACGTAGTATAAATCAGTAAATCAGTAAATAAATCAGTTGGTGTTCAGTCTTCAAACGGAAGATATGGGCTATAAATATATTACATAATTTTGTTTAGATTACAAACATAAAAGACTGTTACTTACCGTATAATGTGCTTGCTTAAAACACAATAGTAGCACAAACACTTCAATCCCTGCACTGACTTAGCACCAGTAATATACGTTTCATATATCCATCAAGACAATTAAATAAAACGTCATAGTCAATACAGAAAACAATGTAGTATTTTGCAAAAATACTTGAGCATACTTTACATGTACTACTTTGGTCTGTTGCGAAAGGTCAAGTACATTTTGCAGTTCCGACAGATTTTAGCATGACTTTAGCTTTTTTTATGCAAACAGTAAAGATATTTGAGTATATAAAGATGAAGTGCCGTTACCCGGTAACTTTAATCTACAAGATGTCCAAGAGTTGTGCAGTTATATTATTGTTATCAATTTGGTGTGCTGGTGGTACTGGTAAAACTGTGAGCATAATTTTATTATGTATAACTTAGCTATTTACTTGCTAGAACGCCTATTTTAGAGGTCGTATCTACTGTTTCTTTAGGATGGGTCACTACTTATTTCAATTATAGGATCCCATCAAATAGTCGAATGAATAATGGTTTTTACTTCGGAATTCAGGAAACAGCACCGATATTTTTTAAAGATGTTCATTACAGTACATGTTTTTATGTGTGTAGTCGGGTTAGCGCTGGTTCAAGAATAACAGCTAACGGTTTACTAAACTATTTTTTTTATATGATTTTATTATGAATTGACAAAAGTCTTAAGTATTAGCGATATACAAATAAATCGTTGTTGGAATAGATCCGAAAACTAATACTTTACTCCAAACAAATGTTATTTGACTCAAATTAAACATTCTTGGTAGCAAATAAATATATTTTTGCATATATTCAAACAACGATTTATTTTAGTTTAACAGAAATTTCTCTCTTTGTACTGTAAATATGTAATGGCTAGGCAACCTAATATACACCATAAGAACGATTATAGAACATGATACGTCGTCTTACTTATTCTAGTCCGAATTGCAGCATTTGTCCAAATCGATTTTGAATTACGATTATCGACATAATTGACAATTTCAAAGTCCCTTCTCAGTTTACATCTATAAAATTATCTTTGTAGCACTTGCGAGTCTTTTGGTATCATACCAATTTCGGGAAAAACTATGTATTGTCACTATTAAGCGAAAAGTCCTGCTTGCTATAAATTCGCCAGCAGTATACCTGATAATTGCTGATAATAAATTTGAGAGGAAAAGTTATTATCGGATCGAGTTTAAATATTTACCGTTTCTTATTGATATCAGCATATAATTTTTGATATGTTAATCAGAGATTGATGCTATTTATAAAATTGTCTGTCTCTAGTGCGTGCTTTTTAAAGTTATTGTAAAGCAACTTATTGCATTCAATATATTATCATTCTTCATTCAATTTGTTGCAGGTTGACTATTTATTCGATCGACTGATCACAAATACACAAAATATGGTTATAAAAATTAATAATGCGTCATCAAACGATATTGTCCAGATATACCCCGGAATTACATTAGAAAGGTAAGTCTGTCAAAATATTGCACCTGCTATCTTATAATATTCTTACTGAGTTACAGAACAAACAAATTAGGAAAATCTGCAGCATACGGCTTAAAATTAGACAGTATCAGCAACAGCACTAATAAGAAACTGCAAACTCTTAAACTATTACACTTGCTGTATACATCAACAAACCATTTTCTATCTGGCAGAGTACTAAAAGTTGAAATGCCTGAAAATGCGCCAGTAGCCCGAGCATTTATCGAAGGTATTATTATACTTCTTCCTATGACTGTTACCATACCACTATATCTATTTTAGGTAAAGAAATGATGAATAATATGTTGAGACCTTTCAGGAGAGTAAGGTACACAGAAATGATGATAAATACAATCTTGGGCTTTTTGGTAACTAAAGCGTTAGTTTTAGCTAAGCTTGCGTTAGCTATAGCATTAGCCAATTTTGGTATGTCTATATTTGGCGGAAGAATTCCATGGGTATGTTTTAAAAACTTAAATTATGTTAGTGGTATACTAAATAGCATTAATTAAAATCATTTTTAGAGTTCAGGGCATACTTCTTCCTATGGACTTCCATCCAGTTCTTATGGGGCGCCGTCATATTCATATGGGCCTCCAGCTCAGTCCTACGGGGCACCACCAGGTCAACCTTTTTGAATATGAAATTTCGTAAATAATATATCAGTTGAAGCATCATTATTTAGATTGTTTATGATGTTGTTTATTTCGGTTACTTAAAATATATTTATTCATTTAAACACTTGAGTTTCTTTACTGTGAATATTGCAGCACTTTTATCCTACGTTTTCATCATCAACATTCAACATAAAAATGTTTTATACAAGAGTTGTTTGACTCATTACTTTCTATAACGTAAAATTATTTTCATTTATACAGGGTTTTGCATTTAGGCGTGACGGAAACTCAGTAATTTTTTTAAATGGAACGCCCTGTATATCATACCATATTATGAATACTAAGGAAGTTGTCTTTCCAACTGTGTAAGTTGTATCTGTGTAAAGTAAATAACTTCTGAGATATTCAATTGTTTGTCAAAATATTGGCAATTGCAGGCCTTTCTTAAAAGCTACGTTAATACTACATTTTCGCAGATATTGTCCTAAAAATTTTATCACATAATAACTAAACCCATAGCTAGAGTCTGATGTCATAAAAAATTAGATGCGGTATACAGGGTGATCGTAGCATGCACTAGTTTTTAAACATTTTTAAATAGCTTTTTCTTGAGTTTTTTAAATGGAACACCCTGTATATTATTTGCTAATTGAAATGTCCCTTAAGTTCTGTGTAATTTGTATTCACTGTATCGTATATCTACTTTTACTAGTTTATGTGATATTTGTAATTTAAAGACTAGTATGCTATTTAGTATCTTAATATTGCTCTGTCTATAGTGTGCTGGGTAGCACGATGTAAAATATTTAAAAGGTTAAAGAAGAAGTCATTTAGAACCTATTTAACTAGATTTATTCATATACTGAGTATTCAATTAGCTTTGAAGAAGCGAGCAACATGGTTCGCGAAACGTCAGCATTAACAAATCTTGAATCACGGCATAACCCGGAAGCAGTTTATTTTCTAAATGATTCTGGCCGTGAAAGCATACGTACTTACTTCATATAATATTGTTAATATGCTGATAACGGTAATACTTTGTATAAGGATGACGCTGGTTAAATCGTTTCTATATTATCTCTTCTACCGCCACTTGAAGACTTTACATCAAACTACCAAATACCTTTGTCATAGCAATATTAAAATTTACAATTGCATTACATTTTCGTTAAATTGCAAATATCACAAAAAATAGTAGCATTTGGTGTAAGACATACTAGATGTAAATTATTGGGAAATAAACAGTTATTACAGCCAACACATATTATACAGGGTGCTCCATTTAAAAAACTCGAGAAAAATCCATTTGAAAAACATCAAAATTTACTAAGTTCAATTAACGCCCTGTATAGTGTATCTAATACCTTTGGATACTATCATCTACCTACTGGCTTTGACTATTGTCTCACATAATTTAAAGGCAAAATCGGCAAAAATATCGTTTTTACATAGTTTTTAAAAAGATGCTGCAACGGGCATATTTTGGAAAAACAGATGAATATCTCTAGAACTATTAATGCTGTGACTTACACGGTTGGATAAAGAAATTTAGTAGTATTCATAATATAATAAAATATACAGGACGTTCCATTTAAAAAAATATACATACTTTCCGTCACACCTAAATGCACCCGCCTGTATTGATGAAAATAATTTTACGTTGTAGAAAACGGCGTGTCAAACAACTTTTGTATAAAATATTTTTTTCTTTCTCAAACGATTTATTAACTATCGACCGCCGGGATACTAATAACTCACCCTGTATATATATATATATTTTCTGAGATATTATATATATATATATATATATATATATATAAAGGAAAGCTGGTTAATCGACGGTAAGATATAAAGGAGAAATGTATTTGTCGGGCAATTCCGTCATACGAAGATCGAAGATGGTCACCCCCTATAGGGAACCATTTGAGTGTTTTTCCATTGAGTGTCCATCTTGCTCCTTGGCTATACCGTACTGATGAGGACTAATAGTCCGAAACACGTATATACGGTTGCTTCTTTGATCTTCGATCTTCGTATGACGGAATTGCCCGACAAATACCTTTCTCCTTTATATATATATATATATATATAGTACAAGGGAAATAACGACCGTGACTCTGTAGGAAATTCAGACGAAGGCAACGTGGGAAATTCGGTCAAGTGGGCGAAGTATATAAAACTCCTTTTATCTCAGTTCAAATTTTCGTTTTTAATTAAAAACTTCATCAAGAACAAGCTAATTAAATACAACAAAGGCTTAGTTAGTAAAACGTCAAAATTACAGATAGAGAACACAAAATTTTCCACTTACAATTAGAGTAATATAACAGTCTGCCTGGAGAGAACATTGTCGGACAAATCATGTCACCTTACATCAATAAAACAATTGGACGAAACGCTTCACTAAACGGGCACGAATAACCACCAACAAATAAGCTTTCAGGTCGACACATGTCTTCCTAACACAAGATTAAAAACTGGCTCAATGACAACGTCCGAACGGAATACAACGAACAAGAATAACATTTAACTATCACAGCTACCAACACTACCACCAACATCCTCGCGTGAAAATTTTAAATTATTATTGATTAAGAACGAATAAATATTACTAAGTTGACTTGTATCCGATTTAAAGTTTAAACTATTCCGAATGTTAACCTGAATATGATACATTTCCAAAAACAGTTTACATTTATAGTTATTTTCAACTGCAACAACTTTGGTGTCATCCCATTTCATAGTATGGTCCATATCAAACGCGTGTTGAGCAACCGCACAGTTCTTTTTGCCCAATCTCAAATCACTTTTGTGCAAAGCTAACCGAGATTTGAGCCATTGACTAGTTTGACCATAGTATTTCATCGGACAGCTACCACACGGTATACTATAAATTACATTAGATTTTAGAAAGTGAGGGGTTTTGTCTTTGATATCCGAGAAAATACCACCAATAGTCTTTTTATTACTGACCACTATACGGAAATCATCATTTCTGAGCAAATGAACCAACCTAATTGAAAGATTATCAATCCGAGAGAGTTTCTTATATTTAACAGAGGGAACAACACAACCGTCATCCGTTGCGTGATCTCGGAAGGGGTTGTTAAAAATCAACCTCTGAACGGGAGT
The DNA here is from genome assembly GCA_963966075.1 of Aphodius sticticus. Classification (NCBI taxonomy): domain Eukaryota; kingdom Metazoa; phylum Arthropoda; class Insecta; order Coleoptera; family Scarabaeidae; genus Aphodius; species Aphodius sticticus. The sequence continues at coordinate 36,847,041 of OZ014509.1, read as the reverse complement.
CCTAGGATATCCATTATTAATGTACATCTCACTCAATTCCCTACTATTACAATTCCCTACTAACTTAGCCTTTGTTGTATTTAATTAGCTTGTTCCTGATGAAGTTTTTAATTAAAAACGAAAATTTTGACTGAGACAAAATGAGTTTTATACACTTCGCCCACTTGGCCGAATTTCCCACGTTACCTTCGTCTGAATTTCCTACAGAGTCACGGTCGTTATTTACCTTATACAATATTTCCTGATGGGTTTCTACAAAGATATCAACACGAGGTATGGTGCAGTTGCATCTCACACCCTCAAAATATGGGCTTCAATCAACACCAAGTTAGCCAATGCGAGGAACCGAAAAATTTTCCTTCTAAATTGCCGGAGAAGTGGTGTCAAGCCTGATGATATTGTCAACGGATCCAAGAATCTCCTTCAGTTGCTGGTCTGTAGTGATAGATCCCTCACGCGAAAGGTGGAGGCAGGTTCAGGATTAAGATTATTAATTTTTAAATTCAAATTACAATTAACAATATTGCTGTACTGGATGAACGCTTGATTGAGATCGTGGAAAGGGCCAGAGGGTTGTTGCTTGGTAGTCAACTTGCGGGAATTGAGTGAGATGTTCATTAACAATGGATATCCTAGGACTCTCGTTCAGAGGTTGATTTTTAACAGCCCCTCCCGAGATCACGCAACGGATGACGGTTGTGTTGTTCCCTCTGTTAAATATAAGAAACTCTCTCGGATTGATAATCTTTCAATTAGGTTGGTTCATTTGCTCAGGAATGATGTTTTCCGTATAGTGGTCAGTAATAAAAAGACTATTGGTTGTATTTTCTCGGATATCAAAGACAAAACCCCTCACTTTCTAAAATCTAATGTAATTTATAGTATACCGTGTGGTAGCTGTCCGATGAAATACTATGGTCAAACTAGTCAATGGCTCAAATCTCGGTTAGCTTTGCACAAAAGTAATTTGAGGTTGGGCAAAAGGAACTGTGCGGTTGCTCAACACGCGTTTGATATGGACTATACTATGAAATGGGATGACACCAAAATTGTTGCAGTTGAAAATAACTATAAATGTAGACTGTTTTTGGAAATATATCATATTCAGGTTAACATTCGGAATAGTTTAAACTTTAAATCGGATACAAGTCAACTTAGTAATATTTATTCGTTCTTAATCAATAATAACTTAAAATTTTCACGCAAGGATGTTGGTGGTAGTGTTGGTAGCTGTGATAGTTAAATCTTATTCTTGTTCGTTGTATTCCGTTCGGACGTTGTCATTGAGCCAGTTTTTAATCTTGTGTTAGGAAGACATGTGCCGACCTGAAAGCTTATATAAATATATATATATATATATATATATATATATATATATATATATATATATATATATATATATATATACCAATTATTTATAACTCGACCTTGAAATAACTAAATTCCTGAGAAATCTTGGGAAAAGGTCAACGAAAGAAGCTACTCAATTGTTCATACTTCAGTATATTTCACCGAACTTTGCCGGCATCCTCAAGAAGACACTACAAAAAACACAAGAAATAATTACAGAATACAACGCACCAGAATACGAAAACAGGATAAAAAGATCCACTTACAACTAGAGTATCAGTTCAACCACATAAAGAATTGTGTGTTGAAGGTCTTAATAATCATCATCCAAATCAACTAAGGTAAGCAAAAATACAGCAGGGCACATGTATTAATACTATTCTTTCAGGTTAAGTAGCTCGACAACACCACGACAACACCGGACAGCTGACAGGAATGAAACCAGGGATGCCAACGTCACAACACCAAAGGACAACAGCACCAACACACTAAAAATGAACAACAGTCATGAAAAGCATACACAAGTCAACAATAAATATACAGGCTCCTAATTTTGCAACAAATGAAATATGTAACTGTATACATTACTTATAGTATTCGTGTCCGTCTTATAATTAACACAGCTTCCACTCTTAATATGAAACATTTCTTTAAATAATCTCCTTCTTCTATTACCGTCAACATCCAACACTTTCGCATTTGCAAAATCAAACGGAATCAAAATCATTCCTGTCAGCTCTCCGGTGTTGTCGTGGTATTGTCGAGCTACTTAACCTGAAAGAATCGTATTAATACATGTGCCCTGCTGTATTTTTGCTTACCTTAGTTGATTTGGATGATGATTATTAAGACCTTCAACACACAATTCTTTATGTGGTTGAACTGATACTCTAGTTGTAAGTGGCTCTTTTTATCCTGTTTTCGTATTCTGGTGCGTTGTATTCTGTAATTATTTCTTGTGTTTTTTGTAGTGTCTTCTTGAGGATGCCGGCAAAGTTCGGTGAAATATATTGAAGTATGAACAATTGAGTAGCTTCTTTCGTTGACCTTTTCCCAAGATTTCTCAGGAATTTAGTTATTTCAAGGTCGAGTTATAAATAATTGGTATATCGTCGATATGGGATTTTATCGTGACATCGAAGTAAGGTATGGAGCAGCGGCGACGAGGGAGATAAAGATGTGGGTTAATAGTGACAAAAAACTAGCCAACTGTAAGAACAGAATTATTTTCCTTTTGAGATGCAAATCACAGGACATCCTACCGAACCATATTCAACATAGTCACGAGGGCGTTGTTTCGTTGGTTACAGCTCAAGACGTTATACTAACGGGAAGAGCGGTGCATCTCAATGAACGAATAGGTAGACAGGTGCTCAACATGGAAATTGAGGCGGCGAACAGAAGCATTCGGCGACTGAGGGTTGCGTTAGATGGGATTCATGAGCAACTACGTGGGATTGTACCACCTCACATTCTGGAGGATTTCTGACTCAGCCGAAGTCTGGACTATGAAAAGTATTTTCGAACTATTAGAAATAGGAATAAAAGGAAGTTTGATAATCTACTGTCTAAAACTAAAAAGAAGCGCTATTTCAATGACAACTCGAAATGGATTGTTATTGCATCATCCGTCCCGATCCCTGATGACGTCAGAGACTTCTTATCCTTGGGACCAGGTTTTGCATTGCAAGGTACACCGGATAATCGTAGCATTTGCCAGTTTATATCCGAGGCTGAATCCATCATGAGTTGCCTGGATGTTGATGTTGTGGATGTGGTGAGAGCTAGGTTGGCTAATGCTACTACTAACTTTATGACAAGATCTCGACGTCGGGTCCCGCATGAGTTGCATCGTTTATACAGTAGATCTAGATTGGTTCTTAAGTCCAATCCAACCTTGTATGTTGTAAAATCGGATAAGGGAAATATCACAGTACTCTTAGATGCAGATAAGTACAAGGAGAAGATGAATAACCTTTTAAATGATACAGTTACTTACCGTCAACTCAACAGTCACTCTTTGTTTACTTTCCAGAGTAAATATAATAAGCTTATCAAGAAATTGTTGACTCATGGCTGTATTTCTGAAGAGGTGAGTCGTAACCTAACTATTAATAACTCTGTTTACCCTAAGTTGTATGGCCTCCCTAAGGTCCATAAGGATTCAATGCCTATGAGACCGGTTGTATCTTGTTTGGGAGCAACCACATATGATCTTGGTAAATTTATTGCTCAAATATTGACTACTGCCCTTGCAGATAGAACAACTTATAATGTCAGAGACACATTTGACTTTATTGAAATGGTACGTGGCATTGTTCTTCCTCCGGGTTATGTTGTGGTGTCGTTGGACGTGGTTTCGCTCTTCACCAGTATCCCCCTGGATTTGGTTACTGGAATCATTATGCAGAGATTTGATAATATTGAACATCATTGTAATTTTTCGAAAGAATTATTTATGGAAGCCCTGTCCTTTATTTTGGACAATTGTTTTTTCTCTTTTGAGAATAGGATCTACCGACAGGCTCAGGGGGCACCCATGGGTAGTCCTATCTCACCTATACTAGCGACAGTCATCATGGATGAGCTGCTTGATGTGGTAATTAAGACCCTTCCCTTCAAGCTTCCCTTCATTTATAAGTTTGTAGATGACTTGATATGTGCTGTCCCAGAGAATATGATAGGGCTAACTCTAGAGAAATTCAATAACTATCATTGCAATATACAGTTCACGGTAGAACGGGAGGTGGATGGAGCTGTTTCCTTCTTAGACGTAAAGGTAATACGCGCTCCTGATATGATTGTAAAAACTGATTGGTATCGAAAGAATATTCACTCTAACCGCTTCCTGAACTATTATTCTAACCACAGTCTAAGGCATAAAATTAATACCGTTTTATGTATGCGTCGTAGGGTTGAGAGGATCAGTGAACCAGAATGGATCAAATCTAACCTTCAGAAATTATATAGCATGTTTAGTAATAACGGTTATCCATTTTCACTCCTTGGCAAATTGTTGTTCAGTGAAACCATTAATGACCCTAGGAATCGTAATACTGATCAGGTGCTAAATAGTCAATACAGAAGATTGCTACACTTAGGTGAACTCACCGACTCATTTATAAGGACCATCCAACCTCTTATTGACGTAAATATTATAAAATATAACGGGACAACTGTTAATAATTTGTTCCCTCGTCTGAAAGATCTTACACCTACACATTATAAATCTAATATTGTTTATAGTATCCCATGCATGGGTTGCCAGAGGAGTTATGTTGGCCAAACAACACAATGGTTTAAACATAGAGTGACACAACACAAAAGTGATGCAAAGATCAACAAAAGGTCTTGTGCGCTGGCTATTCATTGTAATGATTTTGATCATCCGTTTGATTTTGCAAATGCGAAAGTGTTGGATGTTGACGGTAATAGAAGAAGGAGATTATTTAAAGAAATGTTTCATATTAAGAGTGGAAGCTGTGTTAATTTTAAGACGGACACGAATACTATAAGTAATGTATACAGTTACATATTTCATTTGTTGCAAAATTAGGAGCCTGTATATTTATTGTTGACTTGTGTATGCTTTTCATGACTGTTGTTCATTTTTAGTGTGTTGATGCTGTTATCCTTTGGTGTTGTGACGTTGGCATCCCTGGTTTCATTCCTGTCAGCTGTCCGGTGTTGTCGTGGTGTTGTCGAGCTACTTAACCTGAAAGAATAGTATTAATACATGTGCCCTGCTGTATTTTTGCTTACCTTAGTTGATTTGGATGATGATTATTAAGACCTTCAACACACAATTCTTTATGTGGTTGAACTGATACTCTAGTTGTAAGTGGCTCTTTTTATCCTGTTTTCGTATTCTGGTGCGTTGTATTCTGTAATTATTTCTTGTGTTTTTTGTAGTGTCTTCTTGAGGATGCCGGCAAAGTTCGGTGAAATATATTGAAGTATGAACAATTGAGTAGCTTCTTTCGTTGACCTTTTCCCAAGATATCTCAGGAATTTATATATATATATATATATATATATATATATATATATATATATATATATATATATATATATATATATATATAATAATAATAATAATAATATAGATTCTTCGATCGAAAATAATATGCAGTCAAAAGTTAGTTGGGTGGATCGATCATTTTGTTGTAATAAAACTCATTTATCTTTGCAATATTTCGACACTTTATTGTGTCTTCGACAGGCAAAACTAAAAAAGAAATTTCCACAAGCACATGTTCAATACTATAATACATCGTTAAAACTACTCACATTCAAGTTAACTGAGACTAACATAATGAAGATCAGCAGCACCATTCCGTCAAATGTGAATTAACATTTATAAAATCTGCTACACTACGATACAGTACAATACATTTTAAAATTCGAGTCGATATGTCATCAACGGCGACAAGACAGTGACATGCTCGAAGAGATAAAAGGAAGGAAACGACGATACCAGTCAAAAAACAATTTTCTTATAAAATATAAAACATGCGCCGTAAAGAGCGCTAAAAGTTAACAATACAAAGCACCACAAGTAACACTCTAATCCCTTACAGCTCCCCTACGCTTATCAATATCAATTATCAGTGAATATATATTACTGAGGCCATCCAAATCATTTCTAAAATTGATAACGTTTTCGGTAGAATTTATGTGGTACATCTCTAAAAACAATCTGTTGTTATGGTTGTTGTCCGAATCTAAAATTTGAATATTATCGAAATCAAAGTCATGTTCATTTTCTATAGAATGTAGCGCCAAGGCACATCTCGTTTTCTTTGTGCGACAATCACTCTTGTGCAACGACACACGGCTCTTCAACCACTGAGAAGTCACCCCCACGTATTTAGCCTCACAATTTCCACAACCAACACAGTAAATGACATTAGATTTGTAACAATCTTGATCCTGATCTTTTAATCTGCTAAAAGAAGAATTTAACTTATTTGGATAGTGGTGTACTATTTTGATATTATCAGGTAACATAGGTTGCAGCATGATTCTTAACTTAGGCGTTAAATTTGCTATCATAGCCACCTTTCTATATTTTATATTACAATCCAAAGTGTTTATCTCTACATTTACTGGAGCATACAGATTAGAATTAGTGGAAAATAAAATTTTGTTAAGTAATTTACTCGGAAAGCCGTTGTTAAGGAAAACTTTTTTTAATTTGTTAAGTGCTAAAGAATGAAATGGTGGGTCACAAATTCTTAAGATTCTGTTTTTTATAGCTTGTACCGTGCTAATCTTGTGGCTGAAACTGTGGTTTGAATGAAAATGTATATATCTACCTGAGTACGTAGGTTGTGTCGAAGACACAATAAAGTATCGAAATATTGAAAAGATAAATGAGTTTTATTACAACAAAGTGATCGATCCAGCCAAAAAACTTTTTACTGTATATATATATATATATATATATATATATATATATATATATACAGGGTGAGTCACTAGAGTCGCGGTGGTAGATATAGCAATTATCTTTAGAGATGGAAAAAAATATTTAATACATAAGTTGTTTGGCATATCATTTTTTACAACGTAAAATTATTTTCATTTATACTGGGTGTTGCATTTAGGCGTAGCAGAAAATAAATTAACATTTTTAAATGGAATGCCCTGTATATTATAACATATTATGATTGCGAAGAAAATTGTCTTACTAATTGTATCAGGTGATATTGACGTAAAGCTAATAGTTTCTGCAATATTCAATTTTTTATTAAAAAAATGGCCGTTGCAGGCCTTTTCCGAAAACTACGTAATAGCGTCATTTTTGCAGATATTTTCTTACAACTTTGTCAGAAAATAACCAATACTAATAGGGAGGTGATAGTGCCCAAAGAAATTTGATGCGCTATACAGGGTGTTCCTAGCACCTAATCAATTTTGATATTTTTCAAATGGCTTTTTCTTGAGTTTTTTAAATGGAACGCCCTGTATATTATTTGCTGGTTGCATTTCCCATTAAGTTGCCTTTAATTTATATTAAGTGTGGCATATACATATTTGTACCCGTTTTCGTGATATTTGGAATTTAAAGAATATGTGTAATAAAGTATACCAATAGTTCTTTAATATTACACCCTGCATAACATGGTTCTTTTTTAATGATTTTTTTTTGTAAAGAGGACATAGAAAGGAAAAAAATACTTTTGTTGAATTAAAAAACTGACAGAATTGCTCAAAATAAATTGAAAAGTACATGGAATTACCATTTAGTTACTCAATATGAAAAATTAATATGATTTGAGACAACTAAAAATTAAATAAAAACAAATAATTAAGAGAAACCACAACTAATAACATTTATTAAACTATTTTTTAAACTTGATAAGCATTAACATAAAACTAGTAAAAAACTATAACAATTAAAGATAAAACAACAAGTAGTTATTGATTTGGTAGGTGTTCGAAATGCCCTCCATTTTGTCTTCTACAAGCATTAATCCGATGGGTAAAAGATCTCGAAGTATTTCTTAACATCTCTCTCTTATTTTCTCTGATGTCAGCAAAAACATTTCTTATTCTAATCTTCATATCGTCTTGGGTGGTAGGTGGTGTCTGGTATACTAATTCCTTAACATGACCCCACAAAAAAAAATCCAACTTATTTAGATCAGGAGATCTTGGCGCCCATAACGTAGGGCCTCCTCTTCCAATCCATTTGTTGGGGTATTGGTTGTTCAAAAATTGTCTTACGTTCAGACTAAAGTGGGGTGGGGCTCCGTCGTGATGGAAAATTAAGTTTTGGCGAATATTAAGCGGCAAATCATCTAAATATTCATGTAGATGGTTGTTAAGAAAATGTAAGTACCTTTGACCATTTACGGAACCCTCAAAAAAGTAAGGCCCTAGCAAATTGGTACCTACTATTCCACCCCATACATTGAGTGACCATCTATGTTGATGGTCCAAAGGCCTGATAACGCGAGGATTTTCTGTTGCATAAAAATGGAAGTTATGTTGGTTAACATACGCATTTTTATGAAACGTAGCTTCATCAGTAAAAAGAACAAAGTCAAAAAAATTTGCTTGTTGTTGAATTTTAGCAGCTGCCCAATTACAAAAATTTAATCTCTTTTCTAAATCGTTTTCGCTCAATTCCTGTACATGTTGCACATGATATGGATGATACTTGTGTCGCCGTATTATTCTGGACACAGATGATTGGGTTATTCCTTGATTTCTTATTTGTCTAGTGCTTGAGTATGGATTTTCTACCACACTAGCAACTACCAGAAATTCAATCTCTTCATGTGTCGCCGCTTTTGTTCTTTTTCTTTTTTTGCAAGTAATAGTACCTGTTGATTCAAAACGTTCCCGAACTCTATTAATTGTTCTTGCATCGGGATGCCGTCTTTCGGGATATCGCTGAGCGTAAATTCTTGAGGCCAGTAGAGCGTTTTTGCTGGCTTCTCCATAGATGTAAATAATATTTATCAGTTCCTCTTTAGTATAATTAAAATTCATCGTTAACAGAGATTACAAATGTTGGTTAGCTATATTAAGTCTGTTGACAGCAATAACCACACGTCTGTTATTTGTTTTTGTTTCCATGACAACGAGGTTAAGTAAATCTAAGCTAACTTAAAATATTAGCGTAACTCTGCTATTTAAATGTATCTTTATAAAAAATAGCATTTTTAACTTTACCAACATTTATAATTTATTTATATTATAACAAAATACATGAAAAAAACTAACTCAATTATACAGGGTGTAATATTAAAGCCTGTATTGGTATACTTTATTACACATTTTCTTTAAATTCCAAATATCACGAAAACGGGTACAAATATGTATATGTCACACTTAATATAAATTAAATGCAACTTAATGGGAAATGCAACCAGCAAATAATATACAGGGCGTTCCATTTAAAAAACTCAAGAAAAAGCCATTTGAAAAATATCAAAATTGATTAGGTGCTAGGAACACCCTGTATAGCGCATCAAATTTCTTTGGGCACTATCACCTCCCTATTAGTATTGGTTATTTTCTGACAAAGTTGTAAGAAAATATCTGCAAAAATGCCGCTATTACGTAGTTTTCGGAAAAGGCCAGCAACGGCCATTTTTTTAATAAAAAATTGAATATTGCAGAAACTATTAGCTTTACGTCAATATCACCTGATACAATTAGTAAGACAATTTTCTTCGCAATCATAATATGTTATAATATACAGGGCATTCCATTTAAAAAAGTTAATTTATTTTCTGCTACGCCTAAATGCAACACCCAGTATAAATGAAAATAATTTTACGTTGTAGAAAATGATATGCCAAACAACTTTTGTATTAAATATTTTTTTCCATCTCTAAAGATAATTGCTATATCTACCACCGCGACTCTAGTGACTCACCCTGTATATATATATATATATATATATATATATATATATATACAGTGTGTCCCACTTAAGAGTGTAACACCTTTATATCTTTTTTATTTTTAGTCCAATTTTAGTAATTTTTTCTTTCAAAAATAGAACACATATTGCTCTATTTACTGCCAAAAACCCAATTACCTCCTTTAAGTGCAAAGCACCTTGTGATGGCAAAATCAATGGCAAAAATCAAGAAATCACTTTAGGGATTTTTTTATCGAAAAATTTTACTAGTAATAATTGTTCATAATTGCCCAAAAACCCTAAAGCCAAAATTTCATGAAAATTAAAAAATATTGAAATTCTCTCTCAGTAAATATTATTTGCAACATCTTTGCAACAAAGCACTTTGACAGTTGAGGTTCTATTTCAAACAAAATTACCACAGCACACTTTTTTAAGCGCAGCTGCCTATGTAAATAATATTTACGAACGTAGAACTATTTTTTAAGAAACTTTCAAAATTTTTTAATTTTCATGAAATTTTGGAGTTAGGGGTTTTGGGTAATTCTGAACAATTATTTCTAGTAAAATTATTCGATAAAAAAATCCCTAAAGTGATTTCTTGATTTTTGCCATTTATTTTGCCATCACAAGGTGCTTTGCATTTTAAGAAGGCAATTGGTTTTTTGGCAGTAAATACAGCACTATGTGTTCTATTTTTGACAGAAAAAATTACTAAGATTGGAATAAGAATAAAAAAGATATGAAGGTGTTGCACTCTTAAGTGGGACACACTGTATATATAAAATTTCAGGTGTTTCTCGAATGCGATAGACTATATATCTAGAAAAGTAATTAATATATCTTCCAGACGCTGTTTTTTTGGTACCAATTTAGAATAACCTTACCATCGTCTCTTCTAATTACCCTTTTGTCTAAAAACCGCACAGATCTCTGGTCATCTTCCTTTTCTATTGTAAATTTTAGATGTTGATTATACCCTTCAAATATCTATTTTATCTCTTCTAAGCCATTTCTTGGAACTGCTGTTATCAAGTCATCTACAAATTTTTTCATGAAAGGCATATGGTATGATAATCTCGGCATACAAACCTCCAACCCCATTGCACAGCCTAACGTTTGTCTATAATAGATGTTGTTATACGTAAAGCAGTTGTTGTCAAGGACAAATTCTACCAACCCTATGAAGTGTTTTTTGTCATGTTCCTAGCGTGTCCCTCTATGTTTTCCCACCTCTTTCCTATCACGTCCACAACCAACTCCTTCGTTAGGTTGCCAAAAAGGTTTACCACATCCAGAGATATTATTTCATATGCCTGGGGTGCAGTTATATACTCAGCAAATGCGTACGTATCCCCAGTATAGTAGCAGTTTTCTGTTCCATAAGCTGAAGTGAGTTATGTTATCTTATGTGAGTCACGTCAACTTCTTATTTTCTTCGGCTGTACTTACATGTGAAGAAAATCACGCAAAACGCCAGTAATTCAATATCGGTAAGATTGATTAAGATAGTATTTATTTGATAATTTTCGACATTTTCATCAGTTCACAGCGACCTAGATTAATAAACAAAGAAGGGTATTTTTCGTTGCCTTGGTGATAAAAATTTACTATCGATATGTTTTTGAGTTGAGTATTTCATCGGCCAACTTTTATAAATAGTAAAATTTTCTCAGAAATGGCTAATAAAAAAATTGTCTGTGTGACCTTCCTGGACACGTTTTATGCCACAAATTCTAATTTTCTCCACACGTCATAAATAGTTTCGCGCATGCTAACGCCCACGCTGAATAAATAATTTTGAAACGCGCCAGCTCGATTTTTTAATAAGAAAACCTACATTATCAACATGCGTCGCTGCATTTGAATTGTTTACACGTTTCAGCACAGAATTCAAGTCAGCTTTGGACGTGACCAATTTAGTTAATTCTTTAACTCCCTACTTTTTTGGTCGACATATAAAACCAACAACCTATAGAACAATTGATCATTACTATTTTTTAATTGGCCATTTACAAGATGTCCGTTAAAGTGTTGGTTTCGTTCATATTAGTGATTCTTGTCACCTGCACCGCCAGTGAGGACATCTACACAAGTTGCGGAGATAGCTTGAACTGTGCTGAAGATAGACTAATTCAAATTGTTGATCGCATCGATGCTAAAGAAAAAATCGGAATTTTAGATGATTCCATTACTTTTGAGAAAACCAAAGAAGTCGTCCAAGGAAGGCACAATGAAGATATATTTGATAGAATTGCACGATTTATGGCCAGCCACGAATTAAAGATAAAAATTCCGGATAGTGAAGCTAGAAGTATAGGTAAATAACCTGCTGTGGCCACCACAGGCACCACAGCATTTATTGTATATGCTTACACATACACACGCACACACTCACATGCACACAAATTCTCTTGTTCTGATCAATTACATTATTTATCAGAAAAGAAATGCAACGTATTATTTTCATGGAGAAATCCAATAGCATACCTCCTTGAGATAACTTTGAAAATGACCATACTATGATTAAGACCTTGTCATTTTTAATGTAGTTTTTATTCTTATTTCAATGATCACACTTCATACTTGGTACTTTGTAGGCAAGGTTTGACCGATAAATATATTTGTGTGCTCACTTTTAGCAATGTCACTATCTATATATTCAGCATAAAGTATATGCGACGCCAAAAGAATCGCCCTAAGTGCCATCTCTCGTTTCGATAATATTGACACCAGTGTTTGAAGGCTCATAACTATAAAACTACTAAACAATTTTTTAATAGGGTGTCATATTTCTGAATACTTCTACATAAGTTGTATGACTATCAACGTTTTCAAGTGAAGCAAGGTACTCGATTTTATGCATTTTTAAATTAACACCAGTCTTTCCAACTTTTTTTCTCATAAACAGCTTACCACAAACATTTAAATTTTTGTTCAGGCTGCATTTAGAATCGCATTTATAGATTGGCGTTTTCGCTTTTTTAAGTTTTTGTAATAAAGGTTGTGAACAAGATTTTTATGGAACCGGATATCGCAGTAACGAATGTCAGCACAGCAGCGCAGTTATCATGCAAAGAAACCTTATTTACTGCAATACATATCCTTCGGACAAATTGTTATTTTATATCAAATGATGTTTTACTTCGTGGGTTAACAGCAACCAGTAATTAATACTGTATTATAATACAAATGTATTTTACCACACTATACAAAATCCCAACTTCATAATCTTTCTGCTGGCCGATACTGTCTCAACTAAGTAATCACTCGCGATTGACGTAATGCGCGCTGCACCAACCTTATTACGTCATATAAATCATGTAATTAAGAAAAACTACCCCCACATTAGGGGTGTCCGTATATATTGGTACATTTTTTTCCTTTTTTTTTAGTTCAAAATACGTACCCGCAAAATTTTTTCCTTTATGTTAGTAGAAAACACCCCAAAAATTTGAGGTCAATAGGATCACGTTTACTGGAGTCGCATCGACGTCAACGTTCAGCGTTTTCCGGCCGTTACACACATAACTCCGAATAACTCCTTTATTACAAACTTTATCGAAAAAACACATTGCATATTTTTTATCAAGAATATTGTTCTCTACAATAGGTGCTTATTACTTTTCTCAGTAGCTTTAACCGTTCATAAGTTATTGGAGAGTTTTCCACAATGTCCGTCTGTCTGTCAGTCTGGGTACACGATAAATGCCGTAATTTTGAAGTAATTGATCTGAAATTTGGTATACAAGCTTATCTCTTAAAAAGTAAGGACAAGTTTGTGAATGGGCAAAATCGGTTCACTTTTTTCTTATATTTTACGGTAGAGGTATTTTAACTTCAGCACGGCTGAAGATAGTTTTCTTACTAGTTTTTATTCATAAATAATAAATAAATAAATAAATAAAAATAAATAAATAACTAAATAAATAAATTAATAAGTCATTTATCACTTTTTGTGAGAAACACTCTTATGGTGGGTACCACAATAATACCACAATAATAACTTCTGCGAGTATCACATATTACTGGTATGATAAGTTTCATAAAGTCTCAATCGAATCTGGAGTATCAAATAATACATAGCATACTACAATTGAACAATTTACTTTTTGCAATCTTAAGGCCCTTTACACCAACATCTAGTCGGTGTAAAGTGTCAATATGATCACATTTTCAGTGGAAGTAAAGCAAAATGAAAGTAAATATTGCGCATTGTTGTAGTGGGCCAGTACGGTTAGCGAGATCATAAATCCGTCGAAGTGATAATGAGCATACTTAATGTTTTAACTTGTGTTTTCTTTCTGAGTTTGTTTTCGAAAAGTGACAGTGATAATGAGTAACTAAATACTATGTATATATATATATAAAGGTATTTATCGGGCAATTCCGTCATACAAAGATCGAAGAAGCAACCGTAGACACGTGTTTCGGACTATTAGTCCTCATCAGTACGGTATAGCCAAGGAGCAAGATGGACACTCAATGGAAAAAACACTCAAATGGAGACCTAAAGGGGGCGACCAATGTCGCCAATTTGGTGCTTCAGTCCCAACATCTTCAGGATTCAAAGACAAGAAGTGACGTCGCGCCGGAGGTGACTGGTACACCCCAGGTACACCATAGCCCATGGAAACTAAAAGGAAAACTGGTTAATCGACGGTGAGATATAAGAAGAAATGTATTTATCGGGCAATTCCGTCATACGAAGATCGAAGAAGCAACCGTAGGCATGTGTTTCGGACTATTAGTCCTCATCAGTACGGTATAGCCAAGGAGCAAGATGGACACTCAATGGAAAAAACACTCAAATTGAGACCTAAAGGGGGTGACCAATGTCGCCAATTTGGTGCTTCAGTCCCAACATCTTCAGGATTCGAAGACAAGAAGTGACGTCGCGCCGGAGGTGACTGGTACACCCCAGGTACACCATAGCCCATGGAAACTAAAAGGAAAACTGGTTAATCGACGGTGAGATATAAGAAGAAAGGTATTTATCGGGCAATCCCGTCATACGAAGATCGAAGAAGGTGTACTATTTTAAACATCTTCCTTCCTATGGTGCTGAAGGGGAAAGTTATGATAAAATTTCTGGATATTTTAATTATCTAAAATAAGTCTATTATGCGTTATTTTTGCATAGGCAACCGTTCTTGCTGTAAGACGACAGAAAAGCATCACACATTATATAGCGGATATTTTTGGGAAAAATATACTGTCGATCCGTCAGGATTGCGAGGTCAAATAATACCCCTTATAACTTTGATAACGGCCATGTGCACTGCGTGCTATTTTTGCTGTTAATACCAAAACCATGTATCGTTTAATTTTCTGTCCATAGTTTTATTTATTCGTTTCTGGTTGCTATTTCAAAATTAATTTATTACTATATTTTACTATTCTACTCTCTTTTTATAATGAAAAATGTACTAATGTGTTATTTGACAGTCTATATCTTAAAAAAATGCGGATATGACGATAAATCAAAATGTAGAGAATGAGAGAATGGAAAGGATGTTGATCTAGACTTAAAGTGTCAGAGAAACGCAACACCGTTGCATTTTCAAGGGACGGTAGAATCTTCGCAATAGGACAGGCCAATAGCACAGTAGGAATATCAAAGAAAAAGACAAGAATAATTTTTGTATAGGGTTGAATAATATATTAATGAATTATTAATTTTAATAAACTTTGCCATGTTTATTTTCACATATTCTACTGTTGACAATAAGCAGAGCACTACACATGAGATTTGTTTCAACACGAAGAAAACACCGTTCAGGTATCGTGTTTGTGATACACTATAGTAGTTATGTTATTGATAAAAAGTAGCGCCGACACATCTGGTCCAATACATTGTAGCGTACCGTAATGGTATTTTCTGTTTTGGAACCAGGGAGGAATATGAGGAGACCGCACTCTATATGCAAAATCTGACACAAATCACTGCACAATAAGTCCTAAAAATGGCAAGTTTGTGGACATGCGCAGTACGCACATACTGCTCTCATTCATAACTCGAGCGACGAATCGGCCTGTCAAAACGTATGGTTATGAGGCATTGTGAGGTTATGGTGGTTATGTCATCTAGTGCATACGATTAATTTATTATATATTTATGTCATCTAGTGAATACGATTAATTTATTATATATTTACATTATAGGTACCGACTGTGATAGTGACAAACTAAATTTAGATTTCACTGGTTTTCACTATGAAGTGCTGTGTGCCAGCTGCAAAATGTCGAACAGGAAAACTAAATTAACATTATTTTCTGCTAATACGGTAGACCAACAGTTGTTTTATTTCCATTCGTATATCCGCAATTCGTAAAGGTAAACCTATTTTGTAAAGTTTTCATTAAAAATAAGTGAAACAAAGTTCTTTATAACTTCTTTCAACAATGTTAACATTCTGTTGATAATTTTTAGAAACATAACCTCACCACACAATGACAATCGTCGCTACTCACATGGGTCAATTTATGAATGAGAGAAAAGAGATAGCAATATGCATGTCCACAAAGATGCCGGTACTTATCATGCAGTCATTTGGGTCAGATTTCGGTGTACGGTATGTGCGAACTCCCCCCTTCCTACTCCGTGGTTGGAACTTGGAGCAGACCTATATATTCCGTCTTTGACAAAATGTTTTTGATGTTATTGAAATTGTATAAACAAAAATATAAGGGTATTAAAGATATGCTAAAGATGTGTTAAAGATGGTGTATTGTAAAACTATTAGCTAAATAAAAACTATCATTCAAAAGTTAATTAGCTGTTAATATGACCATTACCATAATAATAAGAGTAGTTTTGCATGTTGGTACAAATGGTATACGTAGCTATTGTACGTAGCTTTCACGGCCAGAATCATTTAGAAAGTTAACTGCTTCCGGGTTATGCCGTGTAATACCCAGTATTCAGTTAGCTCTGAAGAAGCGGGCAACATGGTTCGCGAAACGTCAGCATTAACAAACTTGACACACGGCATAACCAGGAAGCAGTTTATTTTCTTAATGGTATACTGACAGTGTGCTAAAAGAATTGTTAATAATGGTTTAAGGTTAATAATAGATCTAGCAGTACCTACATCAACCTTATTCACTGGCTATAATTAATTAATATTGATTAATTAATCTTCAATATTTTTGAAGAATATTCTTCACTCATAAATATCTCACGGATTGAGTTAGAAGCTTTGTTAATCTTTCAAAAATAGTTTTTTAGAAAGTCGGTTATGTTCAGAACCGCGATTTCCCCAACAGGATATCGACTGAATATCTCCTATTATACGCCAATGTAATCAATATACTGCATTGAATCATTGATCTCATTAGCGCATATAAGTTATCCTATGATAACTGTTATCTCTTGTTGTTGAAATCGGGAATAGGCCGAGCTAATTTTATATTCTATCTAATGAAGTTTATTCATAATTCCAGTTTGTATGTAAAAATTGGATAATCAGATATCGTTTTAGATTTTCCTTTTTAAATTTTAATTATGATCTCCAGCATGGGAATTATAATTCATTACTTTAGACAAAGGCTAGTGATTTATGTAATTGGCACAAGTAGTGGTTTGGCTGGTTATACATAACCGTAATTAAATATAATGTAGCAATTAAAATTTTTTTACTAAGGTTCGAAACGATAGGTTTTCTAGAAACATGTTCACTGAAAGTGAAAAAATAAGCGGGAATATGAATTTCATATAAAAATGTCTACCTTCATAATCTAAAATCAAGGTATACGATACTCCAATTTGTACATAATAGCCGGAATAATTATATTTATTAGTGAGAATATAAAATGCATGCAATTTAGGTTAGCGTTATATCGAATCTAGTAATGAAGATCTAGTTGAACTATTAGATTTAGAAGTTAAACATAAACTGAAAGTTGACAGTGTAGCGCGTTGTATTTATAGGCAGTAGCGATATCCGGATCACTGGTTATACTTGAAGTACTAATTGCTTTTTCTTCCATCCTGAAGTCGGACGACCCACTTTGACAGGTGGTAGGCGGAATACACGAGGAACAACGAAAAAAAGCGAACTAGATTTGATTTCATTTCGATTGAATGCCCTGCATCTGTTTTCACTTAAAAAAGGGAGATTCTTGATGTTCCAAAGTTATGATTTTCCCCATGGGTTTATAATTTTTAAGAACATTCTGGAAGATAATTTATACAAGCACCATTTAATTGGCTTCTAGATAACTGTAACGTATATGCTCGTACCCAAAAAAAATTTAGGTACTGTTATAATTAGGATTCGGTGTGATTTAATTAAACAAAACTATGCATTGTCCAGTTATCTTTTCAAGAGATTTAGAAGAATACTTTCCGGTGTTTGTGCATTTAGGGCGATGTATAACAATTTTAACTGTTAAACTACTAAAAACGTCGCCAGCATTTCCGTGATTATATATAGGTGGTTGATTTCTGACCATGTATAACTTGATTTTAAAATTGACCAAGTTTAATTCAAGTGACAAACAGTAGGTCATGAAAAAAAACAGAAAGCGCTTTTATATTATAAGAGAAATTAATAATAAATGAAAATAAAAATGAAAAAGCTAATATGGCTTTCGTTTTATTAAGTGATTTTTAAAGTAAATTTTAAGGAAGAACCGTAAACATGAATTATCATAGTTGATATAATTATATAAAATATTTGGAGCCATGTCGCTAAGTAGGAATCAGTGAAAGTATGAATTGAACAATAATATTCATTGTATAACAGCTAGGCATTAATAAATCATTGTTTATTGTAGCAACTTTGTGCTAAGCACCTTATGGTTGCTTTGCGGTATTTTCTGCAATATTCATTGGTTAATTGCATCGAACGACTGTTAATTCTATCGTAAAAATGGGATCGTAACCATTTAACAACGGATAAAATTCACAAAGCTAACAAAAGTAACTTTGAGGTTAGTATAACGTGTCCGAGAAGATCAAGGTATCCGTGTCAAAAATAAAAACCATTTGGCAACTGGTAACCGAACAGTTAATAGAATATGTACAACTTTACATGAATACGTAAATTTAAATGCATTAATCTGTAGACCAACCACATATGATTAAAAAATAATGAGATGTCAATTTTTTAATTTGTTAGTTGCGTAAATCTTCCTTTTTAATATTTACATATGTCGTTTCACATGTGACTGCATAGACAGTTACGCATTTGCAAAAAGTAAGTAAATATAGCCTCTGCTCCAAAAGAGGCCACAATGTATTTCAGCACCTGAGCATGTGTACACGTTTTCAATCTCGTGATTCGGGACAATTGCTTTTCGCACAGTAGTATATAAAATATAAAATACAAAAAAAAACGCTAATGTGCAAGCGTTTTGATTGTTGTTTTACAAAAATATTATGTTGATGTGAAACTGTTTTTGTTTCATATACTAGAAGCATTATATAACTAGTGCGGTGTTATTTGATAGAGAAACAACATATCTACTTCTCCGAAATTTGATATTTTCTTTTTAATTTAAGGATATCTGAAGTTTATAACCTACTAAAAATACTGCCAATATTTGTAGAAAATCATAAAATACTGAATGGTGTTTTCTATATATGTACATACGTATCTAGGCTAAGTACGAATGCGGATTCATAAGTTTCAATCTCGACATAGCTTTGGGTATTTCTCCTTATTTTGTTTTGACCCAACTTTCAGAAGAGAGCACAGGAACGACATTCAAAAATAATTCCAAAAGTCAATTCAACTGCACGAAAACGTGGTTTCAAATCGTGGAGTGTAACTTATTGCATGAATAACAAATTTGAGAAAATATTTTGTTTCAATATAAGTATTAATCTAAAGTGCTACTCACGAAAAGCACAATACGGCCGGTGCGCCTACTTTTAGGTCGGTGCCCTTTTATTTATTAAAACATAAAAATCATGTTTAAAATAATTAGGTGATTTGCAGAAAATGCATCAACTGGTTTATGACCCTATCCCAGCTCGAAAAAATTATATTTATTAAATTATATTTTAAGGTAAGTAGAGGGTTCTTACATTATAATAGAAAACAATGTAGTAGAACAACTTTTTATGTATGTAACCTTTTATGAAAATACTACTCGGTGTATAATATTTCTTTCAATTCAATATGCCTTTATCCGAACTTTCTTATTATTAGAAAATTTCTTCCGCGGCCCTCACACGATCATCTCCCCTCCCATTATTTCACGCCGAGAATGCAAACAAAACTCTCCCGTCTCCATACCAGTCGGACGAAGTAAACCTTCTTGGCTCAGTAACTTACTGACCGAGATATCCATTTCCGCTTGTCCGTGACCTGCATCGAGGTAACATTTCTCCTCGACAGGTATTTGCCCCCACCAAGCCCACATTCCTACCAACAGGTACACGACTCTGTACTGTACAACACTTCCTATATATATTGTGGTTGGCCTCTAGCACTTTTTACTTTAGTTTCACGCCGACAAAAAAAAACGTAAAGAAAGTATGTAGGCACATTCGCATGAAAAGTAATGCTGTTCCCATGTCAGATTAGTTTAAAGAATTTCCGGATCTGCTTAAAATGATCTATAAAACAAAATTAATAAAAAAAATTTATAACTACATCCGAAAATTTTCTATAAAATACTGCTTTATTTTGTTTTTATATTTGAAATAACATACTGGGCGAGAAACTAGTAATAACTAAGTAGTAATTCAAACCCCTGTATATGATATATGAAACTTTAAATGAAAAAATGTTTCTGTTTTATTATTAGTATTTTTATATACCCAATTAGTGAACAAAAAGCAACATTGCGTTGAACTAAAAGAACAAGTAGAGAAAATCAAATTCAAAAACAAGCGCGTTTTATACAATTTGGAACATTTGGAACACTAGACGCAACATTTGCCTTCAAATTTACACTAAGAGAAAATCTTTTTATTTGTAAATATTAATTTATAATTATACTTTACATAAATACTGCTTTATAAATACTGCTTTATTGCTTTTTAGAACATTTTGAAAAAGGTACCGCATCAAAAATAATAGTGATAGTGATGATAAGCAGCGCGTTTTGCTATCATGGTGCTCTGTGCAATTTTGAATTTGGTGTCCCCCATATACAATGTTGAATTAAGAAGAATTACATTTTTATAACAAAATAATATATACTAATAATACTTATATAACATTTCGGAACAATTAACAAAAATCATAAATAATAGGTAAGGTATTTTTGCAACAACATTCAACATAAGTACTTACATAATTATTTAAAGTAACAACAGATTATTCTTAAGAATTACAAAATAACTAATAAATAGCTTAACAATTTAAAAATCAAAATTCGTAGCAAGTGAAATATATTATATAAATAAATAAAGGGTAATCTTAACAAAAAAATATGTTTTTAATATTTTAACTATTTCAAAAATTGCAATAGTTCAGTCTTAAATACGCCATCGTCAATATATACATATATGTCCTCTGAATATGTACTTATTAAATCTGTGGTGCTGTTTTCATAGTTTTATTGAGATGTTACTTTTAATAAAATGTAAAAACCTTTTTCTTTTTCTAACATTACCCAAGATTCCATACAATAAATATATACAAATAAATACAATTATTCCGAATGCCTGCTGCTATATACAGTTTTAACAAGAAGAAACGTAACGTGTCAATATCTGGTCCTCAAAGTTTAGAAGGAAGTAACCAAATAAATGGTTTAGGAGAAGAGTTAAGCTAGAAACTTGAATGACTTTTGAATATAGGGTTATGTATTTGTAAGAAGCAGACCAAATACATTCTTTTTAATATAGCATCCTGTATATTTTTCCTGTATTTTTGTACTCTTTTGAATTACAAATTGAACTACGAGAACCGCATGTCCCTGAGGTCAGTGGTGTAAATATAACAAGACGATTAAATGTTAAACGAAAGCAATTAAACAATACTAACTGGATTTCTACCGTGTATAATAGCTCGTCGTTTTTTTGAAAATGACGTTTCTTTTCCATGCATTTCAAATTTGTAGCTTAAGCAATTTCCTAAAACTTTTATTGGAATCTTTTTCTCGTCTACTTTTTAGAAAGAAATATATTGAGTGGTTACTTATATTTTTATACACACTGTGTAATATTAAGGCCGATAATAAGGAGATTACAGCATTTTGCAGATCGGAATTTTTATTTTACACTTATTTGGAGCATTCGTCTTTACAGAATAGAATTTCAGAACAAAAGGAAAAGTGTCGACTGAATATCTTCGAAGAATTCATGCAGTTTTTCTTTTCTAACTTAGTCAAGGGTTTCTCATTAGTCTCGTACATTATTAGACACAGTTTCTTTTATGGCAAAAAACATGTTTAACTGCTAAAACTGCATCCATTCTCTTTGGGGCCCCATAGGCAAGACTACTCTAAAGTTCATTTGTTTCTAAAATTCATTTGATTCTCATTTCATTTGATATTCTTACTACGGCAATTTATTAGTTACGTAATCAATTTACAGTTATAAAAATTTAAAATTCGCTATTCTTGAGACGTAATAAATTTGTTAAAAATTACTTTGGGCCTCGCTGAGAGGAGCCCAAATCTGCTTGCAACGTTAATGAGGACCGGCATGGTGTGGTAGTCTATTACGGAAATGAGTTTCCAAAATACTGCTTTGGGGCCCCCCTGTTTTTGGGGGCCCTGGGCAAATGCCCATTTTGCCCATGGGGTAACGCGCCACTGGTGATAATGGGGATTCATACCGGAATATGTCCCCATAGATACTTACATAATGAATGTAATATTGACGACATGTTAGTTTTGTGGGTCAATCTTATAGACCAACCATGATATATGCAAATCTTATGAAAATTGCACCAACATTGTAATAACTAAATCACATATTGGGCAAGAAGAAGTATTAAGCTGAAAATATATGTAATATATAAAATAGTCACATTCAAATGAGAGATTGCTTTATGCTGATGTAAATATGCGATTCTTATTATGCCTTCAAATTTGACGTTTAATTAGGTTCATTAATGCACATTGATAATATTACATCCTACAGACCATGTACAACACAACTGTAATACATTTATTCCAAATTTAGTTTATTGTACTTAACAACAATAGGCTATATTTATAATAAATCTATTCAATTGAATCGGATTACGATCTTTTTGATCGCAAAATTTGAAATACTTGCTGTCTATTGGTGGAATCAGTTTGAGTTAGACGTCAAACGACCAATCGAACGGCATTTTAGCCAAATGATTGCTAATCAGATTGAACTGAACTGGCCAGCAATCAAACACAAGTATTAAGAACAGCGTTTCTTTTATATAAACCAGACGAACAGAGAAAAGTATTATATAAAAATATTAATTAATTAATAATTAATATTAAAAATATTATATATTAGTATATATTGTATGTGCAAATAAATAAATTGAACTTGAAAAAGCGCCACAGTGTTCGATGGTCTACTACTGCTTCGTGCAATATTGAACAGAGGACGCCTAACTCAAGGACTGTGGTCTATTATATGAAGATATCTTTTAAAAATGTGGTCGAAAAGTGGTGAGGAAAAGCCGGACAACGACGATAAATTTGTCATATTATTATTTGCCATTTTTAAATTAAAATTGTTTTCACTCTATAATATCGAAAACATGAAGATTTACAAGACAAAACAATCTTACTAAAAAAAAGTATCCTGCCACGCGGAACAATATGTTAGACTCGTGGGCCGAGATTCCGTGGTATAACTCGGCGGCTAATTATGTAAGCCACTTGCAAACTAACTATTTAGGAATAAATAATTGAATATCTAAATAAAATTGACAAGATTGTGAATAACCATCGCACTAACAATAACCATCTGTGAGTTAATAACAATCAACAGGAAAACAAAATAACAAAAGGGACAGCTATCTAAATTATATTATCATAAAGGCATCTTCTGCACGTCATATTTCGAAAACGGTACATGTTTTAGTAGGTTTATGTTTTAGTACATGTTTTTTTTTGTTAATGAAATGTAATGCTCTACCACCCCTATTAATATTCTGGACGAGGTACATGTTTTACTGCATGTTTTTTTTGTTAATGAAATGTAATGCTCTACCACCCTATTAATATTCTGGACGAAGAACTACACACCGTGTCTAATCGAGAAATGTATATTCGAGTACGACAAGTGTCACGACAATTGAAAACAACAAACTGAAGGAAATAAATCAGCAGGATTTATAAGTACCTATTTGTACTTAATGATTACAATATAAACCGACGAAATTATCAGAACGTATAGCATGTTCTCGTCTCCAACGGTGACCTTAACCTTAAAAGACGGAGAGATTGACCTTAAGACTTCTCAATAATATACCATCTCACTTGTACCGGTTTTATTTTCTATAAAATTCAACACAAACATTGCATCCTATAAATTTCTCTTGACAACTTTACTAGCTCTCAAGCTGGTTATTCTTATGACTTCATTTTTTTAATTGATTAATTTTATTTAACGAAATGGACTTTATGTTTCAGAAGCCCGTAAAAGCAAGCTCAAACGACTAATTTTGCCTCTTTTGTTGGCATTGAAGGTGAAGGCGGCAATCATAATCCCTGCTGTATTATCCTTAATCGGTTTGATATCCTTCAAAGGTCTCGGTGCAAGTATAATGGCACTGACCATCGCAGGCGCAGTAGGATTGAAGAATTTGCTGGAACACCATGGACCAAAAGTTAGCTACGAAGTAGTCCCTCAAATACATGCGCCGTTATGGAACAGAGCTGGAATTGAAAGCTATCCGATAGGACCAGGATACCACACCATACCTTAAGATTATCCGCTGATGTCGCGATTGCCTGAATCAAATATAACATTAAAAGAAAACGACTATCCTTTTGTTCTAGAAAAGGATGAGATTGTTTCTTGGCCGCCAGACTACACAGTGTTATATTCCTGTCTGTTCTTTCTTTTAAATTGCGATCAATTTAGATATCGAGATATACACTTTTGCTTTACGTTGCTTTGTTCTTTTAATTTATATATTTATTGTGTTTGTTGTAAATAAATGTTGTAATTTGAGTAGGTATTATTATTTTACCATTAGTACCCCACACGTATTGATTCAGTTAGTCACACCCTCTCCTTCTCCTCTGGGGAAAAGTATCCACAACTTTCCTAGGACTTAAGAATAATTAGGAAGCGTTTACGATCAATTTTATCATTGTTAACAGCTGCACAGCTCTTTTTGTACCTACAGAGATGGGCTGTGCCTGAACAGAAATAAAGAGAATGTAGTCCAGGCGTCAGAGGTGAAAAATCCTTGGATTGACGAACTGGCTCGGATTAACTATTTTTTTTTGTAGTGAGTTTTGCGATCACTAAACAAAATTCTGATTGTATATGTGTGTGTTGAATTGGACATGTATTGTAAATGACAAATTTCGCCACATGTATGGCTCCTGGTCCGAGTGTATTCTTGTGTTGGCAACCATGGCTATGTGTTTTGGGGTTTGCTAATCCGTGTGTGTGTCTTGTGTTGGTAATCCTGAGTCAGGCATACCTCGCGCATCTGCTGTTTCGACATAACCTATAAAAGTTTGTATATGAATGGTTCAGTTAGCCCGTTCCAGGTTGATGATGTGTCCGGTTGAGTTTCCCTGCATTAATACCTAACTAGCTTAACTGTTGTGTCGTTGCTTTGGTGGTATGTAGTTTTATATTTACTTCCCGACCACAAGTGTATTTGCATGTGTTTTTCGGTTTTGTTTTAGTTCGAGATCCATATATCCCTACCTGTGTCTGTATTGCGTTGTTCCGAGACGAGTATTGCAGTCGTATTAACAACTCACGCACATCAAGTGCTGACATTATACTCTAGTTGTAAGTCGAACGAGCTGTGCGTTGTCTTATCGTCACACGTAACACACTAATTGTTTCAGTTTTTTTTTCTGAGGATGTCAACGTGGTTTGGCGAAATATATTGAAGTAAAAACAATGGAGAAGCGTCATTTTCACCGACCTTTTTTTCCAAGATTAGTTTGAATACTTACTAAGGTAGAGAAGTCATAAATTATATTAGGATATGGGGTATTATCAGGATATCCAGGCAGAGTACGGTGTGGAAACGATGAGGATGGTGAAGATGTGGTCCTCAAACGACAAGCAACTAGCAAATGCGAGCAATAGAGTGATCTTTCTTTTGAGATGCAAGTCAAATGATGTTCTTCCGAACCCTAGCACTGAGGCAGCACACCGATACATTCGAGGACTGATGACAACGGTGGGGGATGCGTTTCATTCTTAATGGAGAGACTTCCGAACCACGTGTTGGAGGATTTTACAGCTAGAAGTCTGCAGGCATATGAGAAGTAGTACCGATCAGTGGGGGCAGGAATATAGCTAAGTTTGAGAACCTTTTAGCATCATCAGTGAAGCAAAGATACTTCAGCGACAATTCAAAATGGATTGTGAACACGTCGAATGCGGAAGTCCCAGGAGACGTGATAGAGTTTCTGTCACTGGGACCTAACTTTGTTGTTCGTGGACGCCCAGACCCGAGGTCCGTGCGTCAGTTTATAAGTGGAGTTATATAAGTGGAGTCGATATTGGATGACTTGGATCCGGATGCATCGAAGATAATCCGAGCCAGAGTAACAAATGGTATAACCAATTTTATTACAAAAAGTAAGAATCAGTCACCACACATTCTCCAACGAATACTTAAGAAAACCAAATTCTTTCTGAGTTCCAATCCCTCCCTGCGAGTGATGAGATCAGACAAGGGTAACTCCACGGTACTGATGGACATTGACGACTACCAAAGAAAGATGCAGGAACTCCTTGCAGATACAGCAACATACCGACGTCAGACCAGTCATTATTTGTTCACTTACACAAGAACAACAAATTAATAAAAAAGCTTGGAACGATGAAGTGCTTGACACCGGAGCAAACTCGGGAGCTAACCATTAACAACTCTGTGTACCCACGATTGTACGGTCTGCCGAAGGTGCACAGCACAAGCCTGAGATCCCTCTCAGACCGATTGTGGCTTGTTTGGGAGGTACGACATATGAGCTTGGACGTCATCTGGCTGGAGTTTTGCCGCGAGCCTTAGCAGATGGGACAGATTATAACATTAAGGACACCTTCTAGTTTGTGGAGAGGATGAGGGATGTGGTACTTCCGCCTGGTTTTGTGGTGGTCTCACTGGATGTTGTATCATTATTCACCAATATTCCTATTCATTTGGTGACCAAGATTATAACGGACAGATTTGAGGTGATAAGCATTGCACGTATACACGAGAACTATTTATAGAAGCCCTGACCTTTGTGGTTTGATGGGTGCTACTTCTCCTACAATCACACCATTTATAGACAGACCCAGGGTGTCCCGATGGGCAATCCAATCAGCCCAATCCTGGCTACACTAGTCATGAATGATCTTCTCGACTCGGTTAGGAATACTCTGCCATACCAATTTCCATTTATGTACGTTATTTTTTAAGTTTGTGATGATCTCATCTGTGGAATGCCGGAGACGTTGGCAGATATAATTGAATCACCCGGTATATCTCGCTTATTAGTGGAGATAGAGGCTATGTTTAAATTTGGCAAGTTTCGTACTTTTGTGTTGGTAAATTATCTGAAAGGAAATTTAAATTATCATTTTTCATTTTGAAGATATCCCCTGAAAAAACTGAAACGTTAAGGTATCGTTTTTCATTTTTTATTCAAAACCAAATGTAGCCAGACATTTGAAACAAAAACATTCTATATTCTCTTTAACAAGGAATGCAGTATCATTTTTTAATTTGAAATAACATCAAAGATGGCGGCGTAACCATAGCCAACTTTTGTTTTTCTTATGGGCGCCATGTTGAATTTTGGCATTTTATATAGTAGTATAGTAGATAGTCGTGTTTTCTTCTCATTTCCGCAATGTAGAACATGTTGGCATTATTTTTTAAAACAATGGTATAATAATTTAAAAAAAACTTTCTTCTTTTTCTCGTTGTTTGTCGTGCTTATTGTAGTTTATACAAGAAAAAACTTATTTTTTAAGTAAATCTTCAAATTGGTCGCCATTTCTTATCTTGCTATGAATCCAATTAAATGTACTGAATGTTCTTATATAAGGCAAAAAATATTTTACCTTATTTGTAATCAAGAGTACATCTACAGAGTGTCCCATTTTTTTTTCCGCATAACTTTTTCCAGATAGTAAATGCCACACTGCGTAAAAGGTTTCATATGGACCTATTTGTTTTCTTTATTCCTTAAAAATAACAACCGTTTGAAATAATTGTAAAATAATTGCAAAACTATATAATAAATGACTTAACTTCTTTAGGAATTGATAAACACAATAAGTCGGCATAAAAGAAACTTTATACTCAGAATGACAATTACTTGTAGAGAAACAAATGTCTAAAAAGTTTCATATGGATTTTGTTTTCGTTCATTTGTTATTTAGTTTATTTTTAACATTTTGAATTGTTTACTTAAATTTATTTAGGTACTTTTAATTTTGTTATGGGTATTCTGCTCTTTCTTAGTTTTAGCATTATTTCATATGTAGTTTATTGTTTTTTTTTTATTTACTTAATATTTCAAGCGGCCATAACTTGGCATTGAGAAAACAATTAGGTCCATATGAAGGTTATACTCAGAATGACATTTACTATCTAAAAATAATTCTTGCGGTAAAAAGGTGTTACACCCTGTATAAATATCTCTGAAATGTTGTTAAATGGTGTTTTAAGGGCAAAAAGGATAAATACCCAAAATTTAGGTATTTACCGTTAGTTCCCACCCGACGCGACGGGTATTTACCCGGCCCACATCACTGGTTTACCACAATGTCCGTCTATCTGTCCGTCTATCCGTCTGTGTACACGATAACTGCCGTAATTTT
Source organism: Aphodius sticticus (assembly GCA_963966075.1). Taxonomy (NCBI): domain Eukaryota; kingdom Metazoa; phylum Arthropoda; class Insecta; order Coleoptera; family Scarabaeidae; genus Aphodius; species Aphodius sticticus. The sequence continues at coordinate 36,818,392 of OZ014509.1, read as the reverse complement.
GAAGTAATTGATCTGAAATTTGGTATACAATCTTATCTCTAATAGGTATCAGACTAAGGACTTACTGTATCACCGTGAAACCCTAATTGCTACGTGCCTACAGCCCCGCGCATAATGAGACAAAAATTGATAAACAAGTTAATATGAGGGTTAGGAAATATCAGAATAAACTGGTGGATGTTCATTCACCACCTCACAAAAGTCTGCGTGTCTATGATGAAAATCATATTAAATTAAAACTTCTGAGTTTGGCCTTAACTAAAAGACGATACATTTCAATTCAAACCTTCACAGAATTATTCCATATATTTATCTATAACAACGCGTTTATTGATAGGAAAAGAAAGAAATGCACTTTATAATTTCAGATTATCGAACACTCGTAATGATAACGGAAGAAACCTAAGAATACATACGATACTTGATGCTAGAATCACAGCTGATAGCGCAGTGACACTGTCTGAACTAAGAACATTCAAATACGCTAGATATTTTTTTTTCTAGAAATGTCATGATAAACAAAATGAAAAATGAGGTGTGATAGAATTGGCAATTCTGAGATAATCGCAAAAAAAACGATACAAACCGATTTCGATTTGTTTAAACAAATGATGGTTGTATAAGACACATTGATGTACTAATCATTATTTAGTTTGACCATATTTATGGTTCTTACCAAAAAATAAAACTGTTTTCTTCAAATAATAACCAAGATGTTCAATTTGAATCAATACCGCAAAAATCAACAAAAAAGCACGAAAATCAAAATAACCCTGAAATTGATGCATTTAGATATAGGAAAGGTTAAAAAAGTCGCTGTATGTTGATGCCGGGCGTCAAATAAAAATTATATGTTTCCATTTAAAATAACAAATTTTATATCACCTTCAGGCAGTTCAGAAGCGGCAGTTATCTTGAGACTATTTTAATTTCAAAGTTCGTATCGAGTGTATCCCGTTTCTAAACTTTTAAAAAACTTCTCTTGGAACTTGCCTGTGACAGACTCCATCTTCCCGCTTCGCCGCCGCTTGTTCCGGGGCGCATATAAGCATTCTGTTAACTGCCACGGCACCACGTAAATTGACTCCGCCTACATTGTGGTATTAATGTAGCGGTTGGACAGTAAGTGACTTGCCTTAAGGGTCGGCAACCGATTAAGCACACAGAAATCAAGTAAAATCAAAATGTTATAGTTTCAGTAAATATGGGGATATCGGCAACAATAAATTTTTCAGGTTTTTAATTTTTATTTAATTTTCGATATTTCGCCTTATAATCAAAGACTCCATCAGGAAATTACATAAACTATAGAAATCCTAAAGTAAGGAAAAGTTCAAAAAGTTCATGTGCTCACTTAGTTTAGGATTTTTATAGTTTATTTAATTTCCTGATGAAGTCTTTGATTAAGGCGAGATATTAAAAATAAAAGAGAATGTGAATAAGTTATCGTCGCCGATATTTTACTAAAGCTCTTATAATAACACGGAAAATATAAGTTTTATAAATAACGCAACGAATCTATTCACTGGGTTTTCAGTGTCATGACTAAAATAAGGAAGATTATCAAATCGAGACAAAAAATGCCAATCCATAAAAATTGCATGCACGAGTGTATAACTCTTTGGGGCCTTAATTACATTGAGCGAGTTTGGAATATGGATATCTTGGAGGGTGGGACGATTCCCACAGCACCTAGGCCTCATTAGGCCCCTTTTGCTAGCCTCCGGGGGTACCTGTATCTTAGGCTGTGCCTGCCTCGAGCCATCCTGTGGCCTTCGTGAAGGCGAGGACGTCGCTCGGCGGTACCCGGTAAGGTAGGTGTAATTAAAGACTGTAGAATTACTTTTATTTATTTTTATTATTTAAAGTAGGAATAATGCGTTTTACAACTGTTATGGAATATTTTATGTTCATCCGAGGTATACAACAGCAGGTGGTTTGCCTACGATGCATTATCATTTTTAAATGATATAAATAAACTACGGGATCGTTCCACAACGATGGTAAGTGTTAAATTATGCATATTTATTTCGCCAGGAAAGTTTTCCTTCTTTTAAGAAATAATCACCCAACTCATTCCTTATTTCATTAAGAGCGGTTGAAGTCCTTCTAGGCACGTTCCTGATCGGAGGCAACGGTGTCCCTTCTACATCATTCCTCCACGTACCTGGCGTTGGAATATGGATATCTTGGAGGGTGGGACGATTCCCACAGCACCTAGGCCTCATTAGGCCCCTTTTGCTAGCCTCCGGGGGTACCTGTAGCTTAGGCTGTGTCTGCCTCGAGCCATCCTGTGGCCTTCGTGAAGGCGAGGACATCGCTCGGCGGTACCCCTCTGATGGCGGATAAATCCAGGCATCTTTCACCCAGGAAATGTTCTCGTAATGTCGAAAGTGCCGGACATTCGCACAGAAAGTGTTCTGCAGTCTCTTCCTCGCTTTCGCATCCTCTGCACGTTTGGTCCTCTAGGATTCCGATGCGGGTTAGATGCTTTTTTAGTCTGCAGTGCCCTGTATAGATTCCGGTTAGCAGTCTGAGGTTGCTTCTGGTAAGTTGAAGGTAGTACATTGTGGTCTTTGGGCAAGGGGCTCGTAGGGTTTCTCTTGCGAAAACACACTTGGTGGTTTCGTCCCATCTACTCCTGAAGAGAGTGTGGGATGTTCCTGCTAGTACGTTGAGTAATGTTTTTAGGGTCGGTGGTATCGCTGGCTCAGGTCCTATATAGGTCGTCCTCGCAGCGTGTTTTGCCAGGCGATCCGCTTCCCTGTTCCCTTTGCTTTTACCGTGCCCCTTTATCCAGTGGATGGATATCGTTTTATTCGCTTGTGCTGCTTTTGTCAGGGCTTCGGTACATTGTTGTACAAGTCTGGAGGTTATGAGAGGTCTCAACAGCGCTTCTATTGTTGCTCTGCTGTCCGTTAGGATCAGCACGTTTTTGCCACTAATACTTTTTTCAGTAATAGTTTTGGCTGCGATTGTTAAGGCAATCAGCTCTGTTTGTGTTATAGTTGTGTACCTTCCTAGTGGTAGACCGATTTTCATATTGGGTGCTCGGGAAAAGACCCCTGCACCAGATTTATGTGGGTGTTTTGACCCGTCTGTGTATATGTGGACGGATCCTGATATTTCCCCCTGAGTTGGTGGTATGAGGGATATTGTGAAGGACCTTCTGAAGTTATAGCGGGGTGGAAAATCATCTACCTGAGCCTCAAGGAGAGGTGTCCGTAGGACAGCCTCGCGCCAGAGGCGGATACGAGTTTCACCAACCCTGCCAGTTTCCCAGAAACCTGCCGTACGAAGCCGGAGGATGCCCGCCAAGGCCTCTTCCTCCACATGTATGTCAAGGGGCGGCAGGCAGAGAATTGCCTCCATTGCGGCCGTCGGTGTGGTGTGCATGACTCCTGTTATGTTTAGGCATGCGGTCCTTTGTATGTGATTGAGGTCTTTGATAGCCGTCTTAAGTTTGGTTCTGGGCCACCATATTACTGCTCCGTAAGTTAGCATTGGTCGTATGATGGCCGTGTGTATCCACATTGCGATTTTAGGCGAAAACCCCCACGTTCGTCCTATCGCTCTGCGGCACTGCCAAACGATATCTGTGCTTTTTTTGCTCTCTCTTCCAGATGATCTCCCCATCTTAGTTTGCTGTCAAAGGTTATGCCCAGGTATTTCACCTTGGCAGCAAAGGAAAGCTTGGTGTTTAGGAGCGTGGGTGCTCGTAGTTGTGGTAGTATTCTTTTCCTGGTGAAAAGTACCATCTCTGTTTTCCCAGGGCTGACTGAGAGTGAGTGGTCTCTGCACCATGTTGTGATTAAGTTGAGGGCGGATTGCATCCTGTCGCATATTGTATCCTCAAATTTGCCTGTAAGCAGAATTGTTAGATCCTCTGCATAAGCTATTGTGTAGTACCCTTCTCGGTTTAAAACCTTTAGTAGGCTGTCGAGGACCAGGTTCCACAGCAGGGGTGAGAGAACTCCACCCTGTGGGCACCCTTTGGCTACAAGACATCTTACAGATTGGGTACCTACATTGACATTTACTGCCCTTTCCTGCAGCACATTGCCGATCCATTCGGTTATTATCGGTTCTACTTTGTGTTCCATAAGGGAGGTCTTAATCTTGTGGAACATAGTTTTGTCAAATGCCCCTTCAATGTCTATGAACACTCCTAGGGTTGATTGCTTGTTGTCCAGTGGTTTTTCTATGCGTCCTGCTACCATGTGCAGTGCAGATTCAGTGGACTTTCCTTGCATGTATGCATGTTGATTTGGGTGTAGAGGTATTGTTTCGGAAAGTTTTTCCCGTAGATGTCTGTCACATAGTTTTTCCATGGTTTTCAGGAGAAAGGATGTGAGGCTAATTGGTCGATATGATTTGGTGTTGAAGTAATCTTGTTTTCCTGGTTTGGGGAGGAAGATTACTTTTACTTCTCTCCAGTTCTGTGTCGGGTTTCTTCCGGGGAAGAGCCGGCAAGGGGGTCGAGCCCGTCGAGCGTTGCCGTTTCTTCTCATTTGGGGCGGCATGAGCATCCTTTCGAGGGGATTCCTTCCTCTCTGCCTGCACCCGTTTTTTCGAGTCGACCAATTTCTGGGGATAGCGCGAAACGCCTTTCCCCCTGGTGTCAGGACTCTTAGATGGGAGTGACCGTCTTTTGTCGGCTGCTGCAGCTCTCGCTTCAGCCTCCTTGGCCTTCTTCCTTCTTTTGGCTTCCGCTGCGCTCACGCGTCGCCCGCGTTTTGCTCGTTGGAAGCCTTGGGCATCTTCACTTGAGGTGTCAGAGACTGTCCTCTCGTGTGCTTTAGTTTTGGGGGTGTCAATGGACGCGCCCCTAGCTTGGTTTTGCGTCCCCGAAGTGGATGGTAAAGAGTTTGGAGTTGCCGAGGCAGCCTCCGGTGCTGGTTTGGATAGGGTTTCCATGGATGTAAAGTTCGATTCATCATCTCGGCTCCCCACCCGCCACGGAGCCCGCAAAAGGGGACGTCATATAGACGTCAGGGCTACCAAGATGATATAGCGCCAAAGAGTTAGTCACAACGATAGGAGGTAAACCCACCAGTGTGCGCACCCAGCAAGATACGCCGCACCAGAGGGGCCCCCTTCGTGTTCCCAACCTCCCGAGCGCTCACCCTGTCGGCCGTCTGACCGGACGACGCAGCCGATTGATCGGGGTGGGTTAGTCCCGACCGCCCTTCTCGCCAGAAATCCAGGCCAAAGTGGAGTGTTGCGTCCTGCTCAGCCACCAGGTTCCTCTCATCCTGACTTCCGGGACGCCACGCACGGCACAAACACGTGTGGTTGGTTTTCACGTCTCGGGTTGCCACCGCGGGGGTACAGCCAGAACTCGGAACGCAGGAGTTTAAGCCTGGTCCTTGCCCTATAGCTCACCTTGGTCCATAGTGTGGCCCCGCTACGCCCCCCCACTATCAACCTTTTCGGGGGGATGTTTGAAGTAGGTTGTAGAGTATGCAAGATTACGCATGCACTCGTAACCCAGTGTTCTTGTAGTGTACCCCTTATTAGGGACCGATAAAGACATACTTAGTCTTTTCGGGACCCCCAAGGGGACATTGAGCGAGTTTACACGCTGCTAGTTGGCGAATTCACTAGTTGCTAGTAAACTCCCCCAGTGTCATCATATTCGCAGATAGTTTACAAGCTGCGAGTAACGTTGTGAACATGATGACACTGGTCGAGTTTACTAGCAACTAGTGAATTCGCCAACTAGCAGCGTGTAAACTTGCTAAATGTAATTGAGGCTTCAGTAATAAATTAGAAATTCGGTTTGTATTATTCTGCCGGTGCACACGTACATAGTGCTGTTGTATTTTTAAATTCGTGGCAAGAAAAATTATTTTTATTTATAACTTATTATTTATTATCTTTTTAATACAAAACTTTAAAAAAATGAAGAGGAAAACTGGTTAATCGACGGTGAGAAATATAAGGAGAAAGGTATTTGTCGGGCAATTCCGTCATACGAAGATCGAAGAAGCAACCGTAGACACCTGTTTTGAACTATTAGTCCTCATCGGTACGGTATAGCCAAGGAGCAAGATGGACACTCAATGGAAAAACACTCAAATGGAGACCTAAAGGGGGTGACCAATGTCGCCAATTTGGTGCTTCAGTCCCAACATCTTCAGGATTCGAAGACAAGAAGTGACGTCGCGCCGGAGGTGACTGGTACACCCCAGGTACCCCATAGTCCATGGAAATTAAGAGGAAAACTGGTATCTTCGTATGACGGAATTGCCCGACAAATACCTTTCTCCTTATATTTCTCACCGTCGATCAACCAGTTTTCCTCTTAATTTCCATGGGCTATGGTGTACCTGGGGTGTACCAGTCACCTCCGGCGCGACGTCACTTCTTGTCTTCGAATCCTGAAGATGTTGGGACTGAAGCACCAAATTGGCGACATTGGTCACCCCCTTTAGGTCTCCATTTGAGTGTTTTTTTTCATTGAGTGTCCATCTTGCTCCTTGGCTATACCGTACTGATGAGGACTAATAGTCCGAAACACGTGTCTACGGTTGCTTCTTTAATCTTCGTTTGACGGAATTGCCCGACAAATACGTTGCTCCTTTAAAAAAAAAGTTTTATATTTAATTTTGAATACAATAGTCCTTCTAGACCTTTATTTTTTTTGTGGTAGTACAACAATTACACCATTTATATTGTAAAAATAAAGCAAGATAAAGTTTGTAACAATAGGACGTCATCTTCTTTTGTTTTGTTCACAAATGTGAACTGTACCTGTATTTTATTTTTATTTCATTATTTACTATGAATATTGTTTATTTTTGATTTGTAAGTGCACAAATGTGATACAGATTTTATTTGAGTTACCTACTGTTAATTTTATTTATTAAGAATATATTTTATTTTTAAACTGATTCCTGGACTTGAGAATTATTTTGTGTTTTTGTTATTGTTATATTTTTTCATATATCAAAATAAAAAATTTATTTAAAAGTCTTTTTTTTTGTTGGTGATAAACACTTTTATAATAACCGCCTTATAAAACAGGTTATATCCGTCAGATATCAGATATGCTTACGGCAGGCATAGGTAATGAACAACCTAATGTAGGGAAGATTGGGGCAAGTTGTTACAATGTTTAATCATTTATTTATGAAATAGTTTATTGTCAAACAGCAAAAGTAAAAATACTGTGGTAGGAACAGAATCATACAAAAATGTTTGCATCATTTGTGCGGTGCAATTTATGTAAACACATCTATGTAAACTAGTCTTGCCTATTCTTGCATGTATTTGCATGAAAATACAATATTGAAAAAATTATTATTAAATGCACAAAATTTCAAGATAATTGGGATTTGAGAATTTACTTAATAAATTGTAATTGTACATTTAAAAAAAACTACCCACATGCATTAAAAATGGGTGCTATCGATAATCAAATGGTTAACTTTTTGAACACTATGTATAAAATGTTTTCGTCATTGAGCCGTCCTGGGGTGTATACCAATTATATCCAGTAGTTTCTAAAGTACAAGGGAGACAAAGGAAAACATTCTGTATTATCAATGTTTTGTATTATTCGTAATTTTGGTCATTGGGCTAGCCGTACTGATGATTTGCGTCGAGTAAATAATATAATAGCTTTCATAGTAACCAAAATAACTTAGCTAACTTCTTTGAAGAACTGTATACAAAAAATCTTTTGTAAAAAGTAACGTTTTTATCACTTTTACCGTGCCCGTTAGGAAATTATTAATAATAGCCGGTCCATCTGATTATTTAAGTGTTTCTAATCACATTGACCAAATGATGCGGTTATTATTAATAATAGCCGGTAATTATTAATACAAACCACATTTATCACTTTAACCGTAACATATATATATAAAGTAACTTCAATTATTGGGAATTTTTGGTCTAGGGCGAAATAAGGTAACTCCTTTTTTCTATGTTCTAATTTTCGCTTTATTATAAAAGCATCATCAGGAACAGGAACCAGAGTTCTGCGAAGTTGGCACGGACAAAGAAATTATCTTCACCGACGAAGAGGCCCAGCACAAAACACATTTACACGTTCACAAGGCAAATACATATCCACAATTACATCAAAATAATTTAACAATAAATGGAACGACAGGTTACCATTTTTACAACCATCATATCTGTTCTTTGTAAAATGGTAAGATGTCGTTCCATTTATTGTGAAGAAAATGACCGTTATTCAACGGTCATTTCAAGATCAGTGAATCGGTTTTGTATCCAGAAGTAAATTCTACAACGCGACCAAAGCGGTACATGAGAGTTCACACGATTGGGCTGCGAGGATAAGAACTTAAGAGGTACGTTGCGAGTTTTCCGCCGAAATGCTGGAAATGCTCATGCGAGATCGTTTCATTGTTGGTTTCAAAAAGGGATCAGTACAAGACCGTTTATTCGAGGAAAAGTTATCAACGACATTCGCAGATGTCATAGAAGTAGCATCAAACAAGATGGCCGCTAGACAAGCCTCTTGCTGAAGACGGAAGTTGGTGTGCATCATGTCCGAAGTCATACTACGTCACAGCCATACGTCAGAGAATCCGAAGTTGCGGTTCGTTCTAGCAGCAATGGTACGCAAGCGTGCTGTGAGGTTTGTGGAAGACAAAACCGCCTCACTGCAAAATGTCGCTACAAGTCCTTCACCTGCCATGTTTGCCACGAACAAGGACATCTAGCCACGGTTGGTAAAAAGAAGGAAAAGAAAAATACCCAAAAAAGAGTCGGTAAAAATTTTCCTAATAACAATCGTAATTCACAAAATTTTATAGAACATTCAGATAATTTGTTTTCATTGATTTCATCTAACAAACCTCTTTTAATAGACGCTAAAATTAATAGTTCTGTTGTGACGTTTCAGTTGGACTCAGGATCTGCCATGTCGGCAATTTCGGAAGAATATTGGAGGAACAACGTAAATAACCATGAATTACATCGATCAGAAAGAATTTTTATATGTTATACGGGAACACAGATGAAACCGCTTGGTAAGATTTTAGTCAGGTTAAATTATTTAAATACCATTCAAAATTTGAATTCGTTCATAATAAAAAATGGTGGCCCACCAATATTAGGTCGTGATTTTATGAAATTGTTTAATATTTCTGTTTCATTGGTCAATTTCAATTCAGGGGATAATTATTAATAATTTTAACGGAGCTGTTATATCATTGGAATTTAAAGATAGCAATATTTACTAATTGGGCTAGTAAATCCGCACTTAAAAGTAGATCATTTCCCTCTACCACGTATAGAAGATTTGTTTTCTAGGTTGCAGGGTAGTTTCATTTTTTTCTAAAATAGACCTTTCTGAAGCTTATTCTCAAATTAGTGTAAAAGAGAGATCAAGGGAATTATCTTAGTTTGCGGTAAGGATAAAGATGAGCACAATACAAGATTAGGACAAGTACTTGATTGTTTACAGGATTCAGGGTTAAAGGTTTCAGTGGAAAAATGTAGTTTTTATCAGACGGAAATCAAGTATTTGGGTTATGTCATTGATCGTGATGGTTTGCTTACAGCAAAAGACAAAGTCTTAGCTATTCAGAAAGCCGCACCGCCACGTTCAGTTTCAGAGCTTAAATCGGTTTTGGGAATGATAAGTTATTATGGGTAGTTTATTCCAAAACTAACTACTCTATTATACTCATTGCACAAGTTATTGAAGAAAAATTGTAGTTTTGTTTGGGATAATAGTTACCAAAATGCATTCGATACAGTTAAGAATCTATTACCATCAGCCCCAGTGTTGATTCATTATAATCCAAATTACCTTATGAAATTAATAACAGATGCAAGTCCGCATGGTTTGGGATGTGTGATTACGCATATATTACCTGACAAAGCCGATTGCTTACGCCTCGCGAAGTCTTTCAACTGCAGAAGGCAATTATAGTCAAATTTAACGAGAGGGTCTCGCGATAATTTATGCTTTAGGAAAATTTCATCAATATTTGTATGGCCAAGAATTTATTTTGTCGACAGACAATAAATCATTAAATTGGAGGATGTCCATAGTGCGAACTGAAGATACATATGCAGGTAATTAAATAAAAGTCTCCTTTTCTCTTCGCAGGTAAAAAACATTTATTTACTATAGACATGTTTCTGCATGGCTTCCATCATCGGTGCATGTAATAGTCAAAAAATCGTAATAACGGCTTAAATAGAGCATGGTCAAAACGAACATCGGCTAACGATCAGGGAACAGAAACGCATTTAGAGCAGGCACCAGACATAAATAAAACTTGAAAGGTCTTCAGGGGAGATGGATGTCAGCGGATAAAATCAAAAACGCACGCGACTGTACGAGTATCCTGTGGAAATGTCCAATGTCCAATAACAAACCATTAATTGCAATGTTTTCACCAATTAAAGGAATACTTCAGATTTCTGCAAATAGACTGCGTCGATGGGCTGTAAGATTATCAAATAATAACTACAAAATTGAGAATATAAAATCAAAGGAGAGCATAGCTGATTTTCTATCCAGAGCTCCTGTTGATAACAAAAATTAATATTGGGAAAATGTCGATGTGGATTACAAGCAATTATATTCTGTTAACGACTTTGTGGACTTTGACAGGGTCTTTAACCATGTTATGAAAGATGAAGCATTGAGTAAGATCTTCAGATATGTTAAACATGTATGGCCAAAATATTCCAAGCATAAAATTGAAATTAAGCAATTTTATCGAATTCGTCATCAATTAACAATAGAAAATAATATTTTACTCTGGAATCATAGAGTTGTTACACCACAGGGATTAAAGAAATCAATGTTATCTCAGTTGCATATTTTACATTTGGGTACTGCAAACATGAAAAGTATAGTTAGAAATCATTTCTTTTGGCCAGGAGTTAATAGAGACATTGAGCAATTAACAAACAGCTGCGAAAGTTGTTTAGTAAACAAAAATAATCCTGTAAAGTCGACCTTAAAACCTAGGAAATGGCCAATGGAAGTGTTTGCTAGAGTTCATGTTGACTATTTGTACCTATTTTTAATCACTATTTTAATCACCATTTTTTAGTTATTTTTGATGCACACTCAAAATGGTTGGAAATCTTTACAACAAAGCCAATGACATCAAATTGCACTAACAAAGCAATAGCATTTTCATGATTTGGCTTACCGAAAATATTAGTTTCGGATAACGCAAAATATTTTTGTAGATTTGAATTTTCAGAATTTTTAAAGAAATTTCAAATTAATCATGTTACTTCTCCGCCATTTTGTAATGGTGCCGTCGAAAATTCGGTTGACAGTAAAGAATGCATTAATTAAACGTTTAAATAAAGATGAGGGCAATGACATAAATTTGGCAATTAACAACTTTTTATTCGATTATAGAAATGCTGAACATTGCACAACAAATCGTTCACCATCTCTGTTAATGTTTGGCCGAAACCGCCGCACTCGTCGATTTGATTTATTCAAACCTGATAAAGTTTTAAAGAATAAAATAGAAAATGAACAGGATAAACAGAAGGTGCATTATGGGGGGAAGGATAGATCTGGTCATTTTAAGATTGATGATAAAGATTGATGATCAGGGATTACAGAACTCAAAATAAGATATCTTGGATACCAGGGACAATTAAGAAACTTATTGGTGCTATCACAGCTATTTGTCATATACCTAGCATTAATAAAGAATGAAAACGTCATTTCAACCAATTGGTTAGACCTGATATTCAGGGTGTGTTACCATTTGCGAGTTTATTTGTGATTCCGGAAGCTAATGGCATTGCTTAAGAAGTTTCCGACATTGCCACATCCGAGGACCAACTTAGCGAAGCTACTGATGTTCAGGAAAGGGAAGATAGACCCCGAAGAATTGTAAAACCACCTGATTACTTCCGATATTAACTTGTGATTGTTGTGTAGAATTGATTTTTTTAATTTTATTTGTTTTGTAATAACATGTATGAAATTAAAAAATTAAAGGGGGGAAATATGTAATGTATTTGATTATGTGCGGGATTATTTGTATGTTGCTATACTACTCCAGTTTTTATGATGTCCGTATGTAGGCAAGGAGCGCACATTCGTATACGAACTATCGAGTGTAAGCGTTGAGTTACGAGAATGAACTGTATGTTGAAGTTAAGATATACGATGTAGATATTTATTACCTGCCACCGTAATACATAACAAACAGTGATAGTAATACCAGCATAAACTCGACCCAATCAAGGGATGCAGTAAGATCAGCCATCTCAGGAAGAGAATTGTACAGAACCACGTCATTCCCTTGTCACTACGGCCGTCTCAGAACCTACGGTAGGGTAACGTGTACGGTAGGGTAACCAACCGTCCAGATTTGGGCGGTACAGTCCCGAATTTTAGCTACTTGTCTCGCCTGATGTAACGTCCCGAATTTTGTCCCGATTTTTGAAAATATTATTCTAATGTTAAGAACTTCCAATACCAGCCATAAAAATAGTAATAGGTTATCATAGAAAAGAGTACCATACATTGCTCTCTTAACAAAATGGGCCAGCCGTATCTACAAAACAAGAATCCTTAAGCTCATGATTGGGCCAAATAGAGTGAATGGTATTTTATAGTCAGAGAAATGCATCACCCTCGCAAAAACAATAATGATCTATTTGTTGGTTTATTTGTAGGGGAGACCTGGTACAAAAGTAACATGGGTACGAAAGTAGCGCAAAACAAGATGGTTTGGTGTACAGTTGGAAGCCTATAGCAATGTCTCTTTCCCTAAAACAGTCAGACCTAAACAAGTCAGTGGCCTAAAAGTTCTACAAGAAACCAGCTATAATCTTGTCCAAGAACTTAGGATATTTTTAATTTTGTCTGTATGATACTATACAATTTTTGTCACCATATGGTAAGCTTTGATTCTGCGCAGAGTCTATCAACTTTATATTTTTCTTGTTCCAGTGTTGGCAACATTGTCACACTAACTTATTTATAACCTCCACAAAACCTCGTAACATGTCAGGTCAAATTAATTTTATTGGTTATGTATATGTTTCATGTTTATTTAATAGCGTTTTCGACTTACTGCACTTTTTCTGCACTGGCTTGCCCCGGGGCAGTTTTGCGTGTTCGACTTATAATTTTCAGGTGGCACTCGTCGAGTGCGGCGTGTTCGACTTACGACCAAAGTTGCCCTCAGTGCGCACTGAGGGCAATTTTCTTGCTCCGACTTCTGGAGTCGGTGCAGTGTCTGTGCAATATGGCGGACTGTCAACAAGCGATGTCAGGTTGCGCCAAAGTGATAGTGTCACGGCTTATGGACTTATTATCGTCTTCGTCATCTGCGGGCGAAGAAGATATTTTAATTGCCATGCAGAAATGCAGAAAAACTGCCGCGAATAAAAAATTTTGATATCTACTTTTGATATCCCAAACCGACAGACTGATTATAATAACGTAATTTTTTGATTTTGTTTACCCTTTAAAAATCTATGGGCGCAAAAACCACCCTCGGAAGGTTGCCAGACTTGATATTATCTTAGTGTTACGCTAAAAGGGACAGATTCTGAAAGTTCTAGCTCTTGGACCATTATCTATTAAAATTTATTTATAATTGATTAAAATATGATTCTAACGTGATTCTAACTGTGATTCTAACCTTAATCACGATCGATCACGATCCGACCATTGACAGTTTGTGACACTCTGAAGCGTTCGGCTTACCAACTGCACGAAAAAAGTGCACATCCCACTGGCACGGTGCCGGGTCGCACTGAGAGTGCGCATAGAGCGGCTAAGTCGAAAACGCTATAAAATGGATGTACGAAAAAAGACAGTTTTTAAGGTTAGAAATTTGACACACTACTCACAGTTCGAACGTTTAACCATAAATTTTTACGTTGCCGGTAATGGCGGACAGCGGCGTGTTTGTGACCCGTTGTGCGCAAGTCAGCGAAGAAACGGGCTACGATATTGGCCAGGATTTGGAACACGATGCAAATTTCTGACCAATTTGAGAAGTTAGCCCATATTCCAACCAATTTCCTCTTTGATACTATACAATTTACATTGGTACGAATATTATATAACATTTTGGCCCATTTTTTGGACAGTGCAAAACAGCTTTAAATTGGCTTCTAGTACGAAAACTTGGATGGAATTTGTCTGATTGACATTATGCCAGACCGCCTAGTTTGAAAACTTTGACAGAAACTTGGACGATTCTAGTGTAATGTAAAACAGCCTTTATGAACATTTCATGTCAACAAATCATGTTGGCGACTGTTGTCGGCAGTGGAAAAGGAGAACCGAAACACTGTGTCTTCTGTATTAATAGTGTATTAAAACTAAACTGAACATCTAACCTCACAATAAACATCTGCGTACTTCGACGACTTGAACACGACTACTACTAGAAAGCGACGTTACTATTGACTACATTACCTATTAGTTATGCAACCAACTCTACACTAAAGCTAACCTAAATATTATTGTTTACCTTATCTAACACTCCCCCGTAAACAAAAATAATTTTAAATTTCATTTACAATAGTTTTTATGAAATATTCAAACTTAACTCTATGTAATGGTTTTGTGAATATATCACTCACATTTTCGCTTGTGTTGCACCAATTTACATTGACCAGTTTACGTTTAATAATATCGTTTACATAGTGATACCTAACGTCTATATGTTTGCTACGTTTATTCAAGACTCCGCACTTTATTATACTAAGAGCACTTTTATTGTCTATATTTAAATTTGCCTCGATTCTTCTTCCAATTATTTCTTCAATCAGTTCCTGTAGGTAGACTATCTCCTTGCAACATTCTGATGCTGCAATGTACTCCGCCTCGGTTGTTGATAATGCAACTATTGGTTGTTTCCTCACGCACCAACTTATAGGTCCTTCGTTTAGCATAATCACGTACCCGGTTGTACTCTTTCTTGTTTCAGGAAAATTTGCGTAGTCCGCGTCACAATATGCACATATTTTTAAATTTTCTAGTCCGGAATTTATGCTATATTTTATTCCGAAGGTTTTATTTGTGTTCAGGTATTTAAGCACTCTTTTAACGTTTGTTATGTCACTGTTTGTTATATCGTTCACGTATCTACTTAAAAAGTTCACTACAAAGCTTATGTCTGGTCGCGTTTTATTCGCTATATATAATAAGCTACCGACTGCTTCTTGGTAAGGAAAGGTTTTATTTACTGTCTTATCACTTCTATTAAAATCACTTAAACTTAACGGAATGTGACATGTTTTAGATTCAGTCATGTTAAAATCAGTTATTAATTTTTCGATCATTTTAATTTGATGAATTTTTAATTCGCTGTCTGTGATTATTAGGTCTTGTCCAAGAAAACTATTTGGTTTTGTCCACGTTTTTAATGTAAAATTATTGCTGAGTTTATCTGTTATTTCCCTAATTTTGTCTTTTGAATCAGAAATTATTAGACCGTCATCTACGTATATAGCTAATATAGTTGATCCGTCGTTATTTTTAAATATGCATTGTTCTGTTTTGAGCTGTTGCAGTCCAATATCCTTGAGTTTTTCAGTAAATGTTTGATTCCATTTTATTGGTGCTTGTCGTAATCCATATAGTGCTTTTTTCAGTTTACATATTTTTCCTTCTTCTTTACTGTAACCCTCAGGTATCTGCATGTAGACGTCTTCATTTAGCTGTCCGTACAAAAATGCTGTTTTTATATCGAATTTAGCTATATGTCTGGATGTTGCTGCTGCAATTGCTAATATTGTTCGCGTAGCGCTAGTGCTTATTACCGGACTAAATATCTCATCAATTAAGTCATTCATTTGTTGTTCAAATCCTCTCACTACCAATCTGGCTTTGTAAGTTCCATCATCTTTCACTTTGAAGACCCATTTGTTTGTCAGGATTTTTTCATTTTTCTTTAAATCTTCTTTATTCATTAATTTCCACACTTCGTTTTCTTCTAATGATCGCTTTTCTTCTTCTATCGCCCTTTTCCACTCTTCCTTGTTTTCCCCTTTTATGGCCTCTTCATATGTTAAATATACATAGTCTTTAAATTTTGTTGGTGGTCGCCTTACTCCTTGTGGTCTAGTATTTATCTTCTCGTTTTGTCTTATTGGCTCTGCATTTTCGACTTCAGAGATTTCATCGCCTTCATTTTCTCTTTCATCTTCATTTATAATTTCCTCCTTATCTTCTTTTCTTATTTCTTGTTCTTCATGTAAATTATTCTCATTCTCATATTCTTCCTCTTCCGTGTCTTCAGTTAGGATTTTTATTCTTTTATTCTCAAAGACTGCATCTCTCGAAACTATTATCTTTGTCTTTTCTTCATCAAAAAATCTAAGTCCATTTGTAGAATATCCGACAAAGATCATTCTCTGGCTTCTTACGTCTAATTTTTTAAGATGACCAAGTTTCTTTACATACGCGTATGTTCCAAAAATCTGTAAATGTTTTATATTAGGTTTATATCCATTCCATAACTCGTATGGTGTTCGCCCTGTTGTTGTCGTTGGTAATCTGTTCAACAAATACGCACTAACTTGAACAGCTTCGCCCCAGAATTTCTTGTCTACTTTGGAGTCGTAAATCAATGCTCTGGCCTTTTCCATGATTGTTCTGTTTAATCGTTCTGCCTTCCCATTCAATTGTGGCGTGTATGGAATAGTGAAATCAATTTCTGTTCCTCTCCTTTTGCACCATGTTTGTATATTATTATTTGCGTACTCTTTGCCATTATCGCATCTAATTTTCTTTACTCTTCGCTCCAATTTTGTTTCGCATCTTTTTACGTATTCTTTTAATAATTCTGCTACTTCATCTTTTGTCTTTATTGGATATACTTCAGCGTGGTGAGTATAATCGTCTAAAAAGGTTACAAAATATTTCTTACCGTCCCAGGTCGTTGGTTCTATAGGTCCGCACACATCTGTATGTATTATTTCCAGTGGTTTCTTTGCTCTTGTCCTTTCTTCTCCAAATGGTTTTCTACATAATTTCGCTTTTGCACAGGTTTCACAATTTACCGTTCTCATTTCTAGCAATGCCCTTCCATTCAGCTTGCATCCTTCAGTGGTTTCTGGTATTTTCCTGAGTACGTCATAACTTGGATGACCTAATTTCTTATGTAGGGTCGCTGTTTCTTCCTTTTCCGCCATCATAGCATGTTTTATGTTTTTATTCTCCCCTAAATTCACTACGTAGAGTCCGTTTTCTTTTCTGTTACCTTCTAGTACCCTTTTTCCGTCTTTATAAATTTTGACATTCTCCTTATCGAATATTACTTTTCCTCCATTTGTGGTAATCTTTGCTACCGATAAAAGGTTTTTTTCTAGTTCGGGTATGTATACAACATCTTTTAAGTGACAGTTTTCTGCTTCGATTTCACCTATGGCTACTGCTTTTAGTGTTTGATTTTTCTTCGCCGTTCCTATCGTTTCTGTTAACTCATCTGTTTTAATTAGCATCTCTTTTTTATTAGTCATGTGCGACGAGGCACCTGAGTCGAGTATCCATTCATTTATTTCTCCTGTTTTATTCTCTGTTACCAAAAAAGAAACATTCCCATCCTTACGGCTTTTATTTCTGAAAAAACATTGTTTTTCCGTGTGGTTTTCCTTTTTACAGATACTGCATGCCGTCTTTTCTCTGCAATTTCTTGCAATGTGTCCTACCCTTTTGCATTTATAACAGGTTTTTTCTGCGTTTGGTTTGCTGATTGGTTTCCCTTGCTGATCTCTGTAATCTCTCCTTTTCTGGGCTGCTTTAAAAGCTACTTGTTCTGGTGGATTTTCATTTTTCTTTCTCATTTCCTCGGTTAGGAGTCTTCCTATTAGTTTTTCCATTGTTCTTTCACTTTCTGTAGTTGATTCCCATGCGCTTCGAAAATATTTGTATTCTTCTGGCAAAATCGAGAGTAATTTTGTTATTTTCATTTCCTCTGTTATTTCTTGTTTTAAACCTCTTAATTTATGAGTTAAATTTTCAAGCTCTGCGATATTCGAACCCATATCCAACTCTCTTTTAAATTGAAATTG
Source organism: Aphodius sticticus (assembly GCA_963966075.1). NCBI lineage: Eukaryota > Metazoa > Arthropoda > Insecta > Coleoptera > Scarabaeidae > Aphodius > Aphodius sticticus. The sequence continues at coordinate 36,800,377 of OZ014509.1, read as the reverse complement.
ATAAAATTCTTGCAATAATCTATATTTCAGATCTTCGGTGTTGCGTTGGTATGTCGTAGATAATTTTTCAATCATTTCGTTTGACGTTTTACAATTTAAAAGATATATCATTGGTTGTTTTTCAATAGTGGTTATTATTATTTTTTGGGCTAGTGCATCCTTTTGTTCCCAGTCTAGTTTTTCCTTTAGTTCTGTATCAGCCGGACATTTTTTATTTCCCATTACGATATCGTATAATCCTTTAGCTTTGAAAAATATTTGCAGTTGAAAATACCACAGTTCATAATTTTCTGACCCTTTTAAACTCTCAATGTTCAAAAATTCGTTTGTCTGAGCCATGTTTTAGGTTTTTTATTTTATATTCAATTTTTAATTTTATTTTTACGTGCCTTGTTACGTTTTATTTTTATGTCAGCCTTTTTATTGATTTTATTTTGTTTTATCATGCACATACAATTTTAAAACGTCTTACCGGTTTTCTTGATTTTATTTTAACGGCACTGTACTCGCAACTTCTTCGTCGAGCCGCGTTCAGTCCGTCCCTGCTGCGCGATAACACGGTCGGTCACCGTTCGCCGGTCCACGCACGTCACCGCTCGCCGTTCCGTGTGTTCTGGAATCTTCCACTATGCTCCTGTTGATCGCTGCGCTTCTTTGTTTTTATTTTCTTTCTTCCACGTTCCTCCCGTCTCCTTCGGTACCTGGGCCCATAACCTGTTGTCGGCAGTGGAAAAGGAGAAACGAAACACTGTGTCTTCTGTATTAATAGTGTATTAAAACTAAACTGAACATCTAACCTCACAATAAACATCTGCGTACTTCGACGACTTGAACACGACTACTACTAGAAAGCGACGTTACTATTGACTACATTACCTATTAGTTATGCAACCAACTCTACACTAAAGCTAACCTAAATATTATTGTTTACCTTATCTAACAGCGACAACAGTAACAGTGCATGCATATTTTCTTTTCTTGTAGTCTCCTGTTCACAATGCCCCGATATAGAAAAAGAACAACGAGTAGGGGAACAACTGATATGAATACTTATAAACAAGCAGCTGAAGAACACATAAATAATAAAATGAGCATTAGAGGAGCATAGCAAAGAAATTCAAAATTTCGTAACTCTTTACCAATACATACAGAAATTAAAATCAGGAGTTTTAAATTCAAAAGTTTGATATCGAAGTGTAAAACGTGTATTTAGCGACAATGAGGAAGCTGTTTTGGGACAATATTTAGTCAATTCTTCCAATATTTATCACGGACTTACTCCCAAGAATGTGCGAAAATTAGCATATAAATTAGCTGTAGAATATAAAATAAATTGTCCCAAAACATGACATGACACTAAATATGCTGGTATAGACTGGTTCTCATCATTTTTAAAAAGACATCCATTGTTGTCCTTACGATCTCCCCAAGCAACAAGTTTAACTCGCGCAACGAATTTCAATAAAAACAATGTGAACTAGTAAGAAAATTATCTTCAGCCGTGCTGAAGTTAAAATACCCCCCCACAGTAAAATATTACAAAAAAAAAAACAAATGAACCGATTTTGTCCATTCATGAACTTGTCCTTACTTTTAAGAGATAAGCTTGTATACCAAATTTCAGATCAATTGCTTCAAAATTACGGCAGTTATCGTGTACACAGACGGACAGACAGACGGACATAGCTAAATCGATCTATATCTGCCACGCCTCCTTAAGGGTATTACAAACGTTGAATCAAGCTCAATATACCCTCACCACATTAAAAGTGGGGGGTATAATAAATTTTTTGACAATCTGCAAGACATTTTTAATCGATACAAATTTAGTCTAAAACATATTTGGAATATGGACGAAACGAGTGTAACAACAGTGCAGAGACCCAATAAGTTTATAGCTAAGCGCGGCACAAAACAAGTTGGAGCACTAACCTCCGCAGAGCGCGGTAGATTAGTGACTGTGGCGATTGCGATTAATGCTCAAGGGGACCACACTCCACCGTTTTTTGTATTTCCGCTCAAAAGGTTTCAAGATCACATAATTCGAGATGGGCCAGTTGGATCCGCTGTTTCTGGAAATGCTAGTGGATGGATGCAAGAGGACGAATTTTTGCTCTTCTTGCAACATTTCAAAGAGCAGGCACGACCATCTCTAGAGCAAAAATGTCTTCTCTTGCTGGATAATCATTTGTCATATGTTACAATTAGGTGTCTTAATTTTTGCAAGGACAACGGAATTGTCCTTTTATCATTTCCACCACATTGTACTCATAAGCTCCAGCCTTTAGATCGTGCCGTGTTTGGGCCATGCAAAAAAATGATCAATATTGCTGCAGACACATGAATGCGAAACAATCCCGGAAAAACAATGACGATTCATAACATACCGAGCATTGTAAACCAAGCCTACCCCACTTCAATAACAGCATCAAATGCTATTGCCGGGTTCCTGTGTACAGGAATATATCCATTTAACAGAAATATTTATACGGAAGTCGATTTTGCCCCATCGTCCATAACCGACCGACCTGCACCACCCCCACCCCGACCACTTTCTCCAGCACCTGGGCCTAGTGGACTGCAAAGAATCAATGCTTCAGAACCCGGACCCAGTGGGCTACAAACTGTCATGTTTCCAGAGGACGTTGAAATGAGAGAGTTTTCACCAGAGACCGTTATGCTTTTTTCTTCATGGGGTTCCCTTGCTTACCATACGTAAGTGGGGTATCAGAAAGAAATCGGGTATGACGGTTAGGTACAGAGCATTTATCAGCTAAGGTAAATTATCTTTTGCCTAACCCAAAGGATATCACACCACTCTTGAAGAACGATGAGGTATACAAGATAACATGTGAGTGTGGAACATGACAGACAAAACAAAGAATCAAATATCGAGTCAAGGAGCACAGTAGAGACACCCGGCTAGGGAAGATTCAACAGTCCGCTGTTGTTCAACACTGCCACGAGTCGGGACACACAATGGATTTCGATAACGTGAAGATGTTGGAAAGGGTGGGTAATTATCATCGAAGGCTTATTAGAGAAGGCATCGAAATTTACAAACATCCTGACAACTGACAACATCAATGACTTAAGTAGGGTCTGGAAATCGATACCAACGCGGTCAGTTGGAAAAGCACATGGGAGCGGGGGCTCCAGATGTGCGCTGTGAGGTGTAAATTTAGTTATATAAAGGAGATTTCTTTGGTAGGTCTTCAGTATTCAGTTATCTCTGAAGAAGCGAGCAACATGGTTCGCGAAACGTCACCATTTACAAATCTTGACACAGGCCATAACCCGGAAGCAGTTTATTTTCTAAATAATTCTGGCTGTGAAAGCCTACGTACTTACTTAATATCACTCTACGGGGAGGATGTTTACAAACTTACCAAGGATTTTGACAGTTTACGAACTAAACGAAGCGAGATGTTATCCAATCTTGCTGTTATGAGAAGATGTAGGGACAAAGGTTTGGTACCAACATTCCTGCGTGCCAAGCACCATATCAACACCGCTGCTGCCAAGAAGATTTTGAGGAGAACATGTCCTTGGGTCGACATTCGATGCTTTGTCCTATCTGTCCTACATAGCATGTTCCACACTCACATGTTATCCGGGGTATACAGGATGTGATATCCGTTGGGTTAGGCAAAAGATCATTTACCTTAGCTGGTGCTCTGTACCTAACCATCATACCCGATTTCTTCAGTAAACTATCGATTCTTTGTGATATCCGACTTACGTATGGTAAGCAGGCGAACCCCCTGATCTTGCGCCTCCTCAGAGACTTGCGGTTTTCTTTGTGTGACACCCCGTATGTCAGACTTGGTGTATCCATTCTGAAGTAGGGCTCACTCCAAGTGTTACCGTTCGTCGGCCACGGTGCTGGAGTCGCGAGCAATATAGTTCGCGAAACGGCAGCATTTACAAATCTTAACACACGGTATAACCCGGAAGCAGTTTATTTTCTAAATGATTCTGGCGGTGAAAGCCTACGGACTTACTTAATCTCACTCTACGGGGAGGATATTTACAAACTTACCAAGGATTTTAACACTTTACGAACAAAACGAAGCAAGATATTATCCAATCTTGCTTTTTTGAGAAGGTGTAGGGACAAATGTTTGGTACCAACATTTCTGCGTACCAAACGCCACATCAACACCGCTGCCGCCAAGAAGATTTTGAGAAGAACGGAGAATGCCTTATCACGTGAAAGGGTACATTTCACGTACAGATCTTCATAGGACACTACAGATAAAAAACTTTATCTCAAATTATCAAATAGATTGTCACCCGAAGATTGGAGTAAGCTTGACTCCACCACATGGAGCAATGCGGAATTCCAGTTTAACAAAGCAACCGAATCTCACAAGAAGAAGTTTGTTAAGTTAGAGGCCAAGAAGATTGTGACCAAATCTATTACTGTGGGCAAAGTAGTTATAAATATGTCGAATACCAACTCCCCACTGGTGAATTGTCGGTCCTGGGCAAAGGATTGAACTTTGCAATCGCACCCATAAGAATACCCAAGGAGGAAATTATTACGGAAGTAGAAGCCGCATGGTACAAAATTGCAGGTGTACAAGCAGAAGACATTCGTCAAGAGGTTTCCAGGATAATTAGGAAAGCTACCCGAAGAGCAGTATTACCAAAGAAGTGGTACTCTCTGAATACCATCAAGGACAACAAGGATATCACAGTACTACCAGCGGAAAGTGAAATTGATAACAGGATGCCTGATGGTTGGTGGTCCATATGACAGGGTACCGATGAAGAAGGAATGAAGCAAAGGAATACTATGATGGGGTATAGCTGAGCGAAGTAAATTCTGTAGTTTGTATGGACAATGTGACATTCATCATTTTTTTTTTTAATTTTTTTTAACCCGTTCTGATTATTTATTTTATAAATACAATTATATTTTAACTAGATATAAATATACGGACATGCCGTATCTTTCCGGACTTACCGTAATGATTAGTGTATATTATATAGGGTGTCTCACGGAACTGGAACATTAGAAGTTTCTCATGTTCTACTATTTCTGGAAAATTTTGGAATTAGAATTTACTCGATCTGAGCTCTTCAGCTAAAATATTGTCAAGTTAACTGTCACGTCGGGTCGCCGGAAGTCGGTATCAACTTTGTTATTTTAAATGGAATGATATAATTTTAATTTTATTTTTGGTTTCTACGTATCAAAATACATCATTTTTAATAAGGTGATATCCAGGCGGGATGCAAATTTTAAATAAATCAAAAATTACAGCCACAACCTGGATTTGAACCAGGGACCTTTGCGTTTCTAGCAGAATGCTCTCCCATCTGAGCTACTGAGGCCTATATTTTAGTTTTGATTTTGTTTATAAACTATACAAATATTTGCAAACGTAGCAAATCCATTCAACATTCATGTGGACATCTTCTATCCGTTGTCGAAATACGCAGAGTTACATCTGAATGGAGTATACCTGTATGTAGTAGTGTCGTACATATTTAAGTAATCATCCACTCTACGTGTTAAAAGTTGTAAATATAGGTTCAATGAAACTTAAAGCATTATTGTGAGCGCTTAAGAACTTGAAAACATGCTTAAGATTTGAAATTAGCGGCGTGTTCATGTCGAGAAAATCTTTTAAGCCAAACATGAGACCGGTTGAATGACGACTGTCGAGATGAACGACGTGTCGGAGATATTACAGAATCCACAATCAGCCACAGCTGCTTGTTAATGCGACTTTGGGAAAAATAATGGTATCCTGAGGATTGAGCCGATATCTTTGAAAATTATGTATATGGTGAGATGAGATTAAGGTACAAAATATAGTTTACTAGTCCGCCTTAGCGGATTTTATTATTTTACTTTTTATTTGTGCTTTAACACTTTTCTTAACTATTTTTCTTGCCTTCTGGCATTTCTTGTTGTCTTCTGGCGGAGATCATACAGGGCAGGAGTACTGCAGTGTTAATGCTTGGGCGTTTCTTGTTGCCTTCTGGCGGATATCACACAAGGCAGGAGTACTGCAGTGTTGATGTCATGGCGTTTTATTTTTTTCGGTCTGGCGGTTGTATTACTGGTTTTATTAACTGTTTTTGCATTAATTTTACTTGCTAAGCTATTGTGTGTTTTGATGGTATCGGTTTCAGTGACTGTGGTAGTCAGGAAGGAGTCGAGAGTATTGGGCCGAGAACGTCCCAACTTCAGGCTGGGCGTGTAAGAGATAAAAAGGACAGGCCTATTATTATTGATACGCACTGTATATCAATTCCATGGGGTGACTCACCGTGGGATATTGGTATTGGTCATACTTGTTCTCATGGCAGTGTGACATCAAGACCAACTGTTCCACGAGCTAAGATGGATGCATTCATTAATAATAATCTAGTATGAAGTATAATCTACCTTAACAATACTGATTATAGGTTCTTCCGTTCCGATAGTGGAGTACTTCCAATGTTTGTTTCTAATCGTGCTTCTACATTTGGAGGACTTAGGTGAGGCACATCTAGCTGAGTTACAAACTTAGCATCTATAACAGTGTTAACGATAATATTTGTTATTGATTATTTTTATGGACTTACTCTCATCTGTGTAGCGCATTCCTAGAAGCTCTAAAACCTGAAGTTCTTTTACACCCTTTTCTTCAATTGTAAGATTGCATCAAAAAAGGCTCGCATTTCAAGTATAAAGAACTAGTTGAATTTGGATATAGTGACTAGAAATCCAAAGTAATCTATAAAATAAATAAACTACAATATTCAATTATATAAAGATAATATACACATACATAATTAATAATAGTATCAAAATATAGTCGCACTTTTAATATACGCGGAATTGTCTTATATAGTAACAAAAGAAATACTTACCTGCAAATGCAGGTATGAGGCTTTCGAACCCCCATTCTCGCAACATAGAATTCAATAAATCCATTTATTTCAAAAGGTCAGTTGTTCAGGTAGATATTATATGTAATTTCCACAACACCCTGTCACAATCCAATCAGAACACAGTACAGCCAACTTGAAACTGCACAAACAACCATTACAAGATAAGCGCTTGGTTAAAATAATCGATATAGTCCACATACTTAATTCAGTTGAATATATGAACTATTTAAAACAAGAAACACAAATCTTAAATCGAAACCTTTGGGTGGAATCATACGTATATTCCAAGTCAATATGTATTTCTGATAAACATATACATTTGAATTGAGCATGTGTTTTTTTGGTGTGTATGATCGCACAGTTGGCATTGCTGAGCATAAATGCGTTCAATGTTGATGTTTTTTTAAGCCATTAATTAACTGTAATTTCTGGCTGCAAGGAACACCACAGGTGCAGGCGAGGCTAACTTTTGACGTAAATATTGTTACTAATGGAAGAAAATAAATAACGTTGTGTTGGTTTAATGGCGTTGGGGAGCACTCGAATTAAATAAAAACTATTTCATCCTTGCTGACGTTTCGATTTATTTAAAATCATATTCATAGCTACAAGATAAGCTATATTTGTATTTTGTAGCTATGAATATGAGTTTAAATTAATCGAAACGTCAGCAAGGACGGAATAGTTTTTATTTGATTCGAGTGCTCCCCAACGCCATTAAACCAACACAACATTTGATCTTTGGAGCGAAAAAACAAACAACATTAAGAAAATAAATAACTTATGTAACTTGCTTTAGCTATCGCTTTCGATCTGCATGTGATTAACGTTGTCTGTGGTAAATAAGTTGAATTAGTACTGCAGTAAAGAAAGTAGCAATAAATTCCATGGATTGTGGCTCGGAAAATATTTTCAAAAAAATCACAGAAGAAACTTTTCTTATTTTGGTCGTGGACGATAAAAGAAATCATTCGTGTGCTACAGGAAGAAATTAGTAGTAAAACTTTTCGATTTAAAAGTGCAACACTATGCGCATCTAGTGAAAGGCAGACGCCACTAGGCCACTGCGCACTCAAGTTATGGGGTTAAACTGAACCCAAATCAGCTGGATACTTATTAATATCAAAATATTTCATGGTCCTATTATTATTCTGTACTTCCAAATCCAACCAAATGCATTCAAACAAATCCGGATATGTGCACCAATTACATGTAAAAGTTGACATATCCATTTTTGTTTCTCAAATGTCTTTAATAGGTCTCAAATATTTTACAATACATATTATCTAATTATGCTTGCGTAACGTCTTTATATCCAGCTTTTTGATCAGATTTTCGGTAAGTTAATCATTGTGACAAACCATAGTTTTTTTCTTGTTTTCTCAAACATGTTTTATATGAACATCACTTTTGCATAAAACTTCCTCATTTATATACTAAACTACCAAAGTTTGCCTTTTAACCTAACTCCAAAAGGTGAAAAGAAAGATCAATAAACTCATCATATCATCAATCTTCCTTCGATACATACCTTAATATATTACGTAGTATTCAAATCAGTTACATAAATTAAAATATGTATTTTAATAGCGAAAGAAGAACTTTTACTATTGATTTCATGATTATCCTCCACCAGGCATATAATTATAAGTGTAATTTATAAATACCAGCACTGATAATGAAATCTACTAGAACCAATGTCAATACCTACTCGTTATTGCAGCACACTTACTTTCGATCGGGTACGATTTTTACGACGCTCTTGCACTTACTTTCACACAAAGGCACGAGTTTCATTGTCGCGGCCGGACGACTCGGTTAAATTAAATACTTTTACGAAGATTAAACCCGGGTTCTGGCCTCGATGGGCAGCGATAATTTGTAATGTAGTTCAGTTAATTAATAATTAGAGGAACTGGCATAGGAAGCAAACAACATTTCCATCGTAAATGTAGAACACCTAAACAACCTCGATAGTATTGGAGCGATTGTAATGCCTTACTTTCATACTATGAAAATTCAAAGCATCTCGGAAGTAAGTATCGAGTTTGGTGAACCAGACCAATGCCCATGCAGTGAATGGGCGACATTGACCGTGACTAGCAAAACTATAATCCGCCTCTATGGTGCGAATAATGTAACAGTTATAGAAAAATAAAATAAAAGGAACTGGCCCGGTGATAGTTATGAAAGTGTAACGTAGTCTCTATGTGCACTAAGAGTTAGGCCTTTCGCAATTGGCCGCAGGTTCTTTCCTTGCTCCACTAAGTCTCCTGGTCACAATTTGGAAGAAAAAACGGGCGGCCACATGGGATGGGCTTCTACTTTTTTCCTCGGGATACCTATTTCGTATAAATATAAGTGCTAAACAGCTTCTTCATATCAGTCAGTTGCCACAGCATTGCCGAGATGTTCACCAAGAAACAATTAGTGTTCTTAGTGTTTGGTGCCCTGTTATCAGTGGCCTTCGCAGAAGAGCCAGCAAAAGGTGATCGCGGAGAATTTAAAAAATCCTTAAAGAAGGAATGTGCGACTTCGTATTCAGCCACCTGTCTCAAATTGGATATTGTCAACTGGGTGGAAAAACTGAACGACCAGAATGAGTTAAGTGTTCTCCCAGGATTTTCTGTTGTTAAAGAATCTAGTGCGAGGGCTAATCAGGATATCGTCTTAGAAGTAGCAAGGGAGTTCCCCAATGATCCAGATGCACGACTGGATGCCTTCCTCATGAATAAGGTCTCTAATTACCTCAACACCCATTCCATTAAATTGAACCTCTTTGATTCAAAGAATGCCTTTACCGGAAGAGGTAAAGGTGGTGGCGGTCTCGGAGGGGACAAGAAGGGTGGTGGTCTTGGAATGATATTAGCTGCTGGTGCCATGATGAAAGGTACCCTCATGGCCTTAGCCATGGGTGCTCTTGCTGCCTTGGCCGGTAAGGCGTTGATGACAGGTCTAATCTCCTTAATGCTCTCAGCTATCATTGGTCTCAAATCTTTAACCAGCGGAGGACATAAGTCGACCACGTATGAAATTGTAGCCAAACCCATCTACAGTCACTCCAATAGTGCCTCCCATGAAGAGCACGGTGGCCATGGACATTCTTCGTGGGGCAGAAGCTATGACGTGCCTTTACCTCTCGGTTTGCAACCGGATTACAAGCCATAAGTGATATTCACTTTCTTCTAGAATATATAATTATTGTCTTCCTCATTGTTGTAATATTTATGATTCTATTTAATTCTTATTTATTAATAATTGTATGTCACTCGTCCTGGGTCGAGAATTTTTGTTGTAAATAATAAAGTTGAAGTCACTTGTAATTGTGCCTTTTAATTGGAAAATATCTTCTTCTACTTGGCTAAGAAATAACTAAATAAATGCAACAGTGTGTTTATTAACGTCCGCATGGAAGACGTATTTGCCAAACGTTTTTGACCCAAGTAATGGTACAAATTAAATACTAATACTGCCAATGTTTATTTGGAGAAACAAATGTACTTTAATAAGGCTTGGATATTGCCTAATAGGGTACCCATACGATATTGTGGAAAATTATCGATGTAAAAAATCCGAATAATATAGAAAATATTATTTTTAAACCCAATCCAATTCTACGTATAAAGTGTAATAAATACAAACCATTTCCTTTCTTGATTTTTTTTTGGCAAATGACGATGGCAAATGTTAAAATAATTGCAGTACGGCATCAATGCATTCGCGTACTAGCGTATGGGATTTAGCACTGCAGCCGTACATGTATGGGTTTTCAGTACATTGTGAATTAAATTAATGAGCATTACTAACGGTAACGGTAATGTGACGCGTATAATTTGGCAAAGCCTAGTTTTAGAAAATCCAACAACCATTTTTATTCAAAAAATTTCAGGTAGTACATAGGTATGATTAAGTGTGAAGTGCATTTTTTTTCTTTTAAGGATCGTAATAAACCTTAAGCCCGTCAACCCGGTGAATAATCTCAGATATTAATCAAACCTTTTTGAAGGTTTGAAATAAAAAAGGTTTGAAGTAGAAAGGTTTGAATAATCATTAATAACTTTATTTTGCATATAACTTTTCGTATAAATCGTGTTATAACCTTTCAAGGGTTTGTTGCTATAACAGACTACGGGTTTCAAGTGGAATGGTTATTATTTAACTAATGTTAAACATTGAAACCCCATATAAGAATAACAAGTTCAACCGAAAGAGTTATTTTCATAAATTATCCATTTAGTTTGACTGTCAGGCGTTTCAATTTAGTAATAAAAATAAAAACCACTAGATATGGCAACTTGAGCCAAGCGGAAAGAGCAGGCAAAAATGTCAATAGACAGAGTTTTTAGTGCTGTTTAAGATGTCAAAACCAGGCACTTCTAGTACAACTATTTAATTCATCGTAATTTTTATAATGCTCTAGTATCATTTGTAGTATATTGCTCGGCTATTGTCTAATGTTTTCAATGCAAGCTACGTATATGTTTCTTTTAGAAAATAAATTTTCTTGTTATCTAATTTAACTTCATAGCTTGGAAACAAAGCAAACTTTGAAAAATGTTCACTATTTCATTTTAACTTAAAGTGACAATCTATAAATTTGTTACAGTATTTAACAATAGTTATACATCATCTTGTATAAGTCTATTTGTAAATATGTTATTTCATTTTATGTAGTTTGGATATTAATAAATGTTTGATACATTTATAGTCAGTAAGTATCTTATGGTGAAAACTTGTTATTATCATTTATAAATTTTAGTAAACGGAATACAAAGTTTTTTCTGCAAATTTATCGTTTAAAAACATGTACAGGTATCCCACGGAACTGTTCAATTAGAAGTTTTTTATGTACCACTATCTTTATGGGAAATTTGGTTAATCCGGTACGTTAAGCCCAATCGGAAAAGTTTTAAACAAGGTGTTGGGTTTTTCCTTTGTATATTATTTATTCTTTTTGCCGAGCGGTTTCGCCTAATTTTACAGACATCTTCAGGACTAAAAAACAGGGGAGAGACACAAAAACGGCGTTTTGTAAGGATAGCCTAAAATAATCTCACAAAATAAGCCCTAGGAAGTAGCTATTCTAATTAAATTCCGTGCAATAGTGAGGTTATGTTGAGTGTGTCGCAAGTCTGGCATTTGCGGCTATGTTAGCTGGTCAGTAGTACAAATGGCGTGTCGCTGAAAACCAATTAGCCAATTGTTTCTCATAATCAGCTTTACAATATTAATTTGATTGCGGATATTCACCTTTGGTTTCTACACACCGTGATAGGTTCGCATTTAACAACTTGTACCATAGATAATATTGGAGATATTTATATATATATATATATATATATATACAGTGTGTCCACGAAAGTCCGCACCATATGGAAAAATTTTTTATTGTGTATTTCTCGGAAAATTTTATTCTTTATAAAAGTTGGCGGCTCGTATGAAACGAAAACTGCAACCGTCAAATATGTTAATTTCGGTGCCATATACCAAGCGATTCAGAATATATGAATTTGTGATAAGAGTAAAGTACCCGTATTTTAATTACTATCGATAAACTTTATTTGGAAATGTTGTTTAGAAGTAAAAATTATATTCAAATATGAAGTCAGAGCCACCTACCTTGAAAAAAAATATTTTCAGTTTTTTTCTTAATTATTACTTTTGTGACAAATATTAGTAAATGCCAGTGATACTAAAAGGTTCTTTTTAATCTACTTTTTGGAAATTTTAATACATTTTTTATTATTTTGGTATGATAACTAATGTCTATTTAGAACTAACGCAAAATTACTTATTTTCTTGGTGCGAAGTTGATATTTCACCCTGTAGATATTAATATATCATACAATAACTAATTCAGGAGCGTGACTTACCTTTTATTCAGTTAATATTTATGACTGTGGATAGGTTTATAATAGTAGTTATCCATCTACACCGAGCGATTCTCAAGTGGTGGTACGCGCGGTACTACCACTTATGAAATTTTATTTTCACTGATAATATCTTAATAAACATAACTGAAACCTCAATCAATTGTGTCTTGAATCAATTATTTTATGCAAGAATGTATCTTCTTATGTACAGCAGCACAAAACGCACCAATAACCACCTTAGTATAGGTTCTTGTATAGGCTACCCAATGATACAAAAAAGAAAGAATATGAAACGAACAGTTTATTTTCTTTATGCAACATTGTTTAAATTTTAAAATAAGCATACACCAGTTATCACAGGTGGATATAAAAAACAAAAGCATTATCCAGACATTATCCATTTAGTCGTACTCACTGCAGTTTACGTTAGTTTATGTGCTGTAACTTTTAAAACCATGCTTACACTCCAACAAAAAGTTGAAATTCTTTTAATGCATGGAAAAAATATACCGCACCGAGATGTCGCTGCTATTTTCAAATCATCCACACAACCAAATTGCCCATTCAACCATTTCCAGGATAATGAGAAAATTCAAACAGACTGGGTCTGTTGAAAATAGCTTCAAGAGACCCCACAAAAATATGTCGCCAAAATGAGGAAACAAGTTTGCCAGTGTTGCAAGAAATAATCGAGCATAAAACGACTTCTGTTCGACAAATTGCTTCACACAGCCAATGCAGTAAATCAACAGTACATAAAATAATAAAACTAAACGAGTATCACCCTTATAAACCAAAATTTATAAGTACACTAAAAGAAAGAGACTTCGACATCAGGTATGACTATACCATCTGGTTTGAGGTGAAAATTAAAGAGAACATAGTTTTTTTTTTAATATTCTTTGGACAGATGCGGCAACATTTACGTCAAATGGGACTGTTTCTTCAGAAAATTGCCGGTGGTGGGCACATGAAAACCCGAACTTTACAGTAGAATGTCGAGATCAGTACCATTTTAAGACTAATGTGTTGCGGTATTTTGAATAATCAGATATTTGGGCCTTTTTTTTTTCGTCAAAATTTAAATGGGGAATTATATCTTCAGTTCCTGAACAGAGAGTTGTCACCGTTTTTGCCGTTAATTCAACGGGCGTTAATTTGGTTCCTGCTTGATGGTGCACCCATATACATAATATAAACTCTGTCTAGAACTTTTTAAATCATAAATTTGGCCATCGCTGGATAGGCAGAAATTCGGAATCAAGATCCTGGCCACCTAGATCCCCCGACTTTACCCCGTTAAATTTGCTTTTGTGGATTTACGTAAAAACTAACGTATACAAACACCGACCATTTAGAGATATAAATCATTTAGAGGAAACTATACAACATTTTAAGTAGTAGAAATAAAATAAGTTCATAGATAATAAATTAGCATTATTAACATATTCATAATACTTATTAACTTAATAACGGGTAAATCAGTCATAATTAATTCAAGAAACAATAGATGTTTGATGCTTTAGTTATTTTTATTAAAATATTATCAGTGAAAATAAAATTTCATAAGTGGTAGTACCGCGCGTCTCACCACTTGAGATTCGCTCGCTGTAGATGGATCACTACTATTATAAACGTATCCACAGTCATTAATATTAACTGACAAAAAGCTAAGACACGCTCCTGAATTAGTTATTGTATGATATATTAATATCTACAGGGTGAAATATCAACTTCGCACCAAGAAAATGAGTAATTTTGTGCTAGTTCTAAATAAACATAAGTTATCTTACCAAAATAACAAAAAATATAAAAAATTTATTCAAATTTCCAAAAAATAGATTAAAAAGAACCTTTTAGTACCCTTGGCATTTACTAATATTTGTCACAAGAGTAATAATTAAGGAAAAAACTGAAAATATTCTTTTTCATGGTAGGTGGCTCTGGTTTCATATTTGAATATATTTTTTACTTCTAACCAACATTTCTAAATAAAGTTTATCGATAATAATGAAAATAAAGGTACTTTACTCTTATCACAAATTCATATATTCTGAATCGCTCGGTATATGGCACGGAAATTTACATATTTGATGGTTGCAGTTTTGGTTTCATATGAGCCGCCAACTTTTATAAAGAATAAAATTTTCTGAGAAATACACAATAAATTTTTTTTCCATATGGTGCGGACTTTCGTGGACACTATATATATATATATATATATATATAGGAGAAAGGTATTTGTCGGGCAATTCCGCCATACGAAGATCGAAGAAGCAACCGTATACACGTGTTTCGGACTATTAGTCCTCATCAGTACGGTATAGCCAAGGAGCAAGATGGACACTCAATGGAAAAACATTCAAATGGTTCCCTACAGGGGGTGACCACATGTCGCCAATTTGGTGCTTCAGTCCCAACATCTTCAGGATTCGAAGACAAGAAGTGGCGGAATTGCCCGACAAATACCTTTCTCCTTTATATCTTACCGTCGATTAACCAGCTTTCCTTTAATTTCCATGGGCTATGGTGTACCTGGGGTATACCAGTCACCTCCGGCGCGACGTCACTTCTTGTCTTCGAATCCTGAAGATGTTGGGACTGAAGCACCAAATTGGCGACATGTGGTCACCCCCTGTAGGGAACCATTTGAATGTTTTTCCATTGAGTGTCCATCTTGCTCCTTGGCTATACCGTACTGATGAGGACTAATAGTCCGAAACACGTGTATACGGTTGCTTCTTCGATCTTCGTATGGCGGAATTGCCCGACAAATACCTTTCTCCTTTATATCTTACCGTCGATTAACCAGCTTTCCTATATATATATATATATATATATATATATATATATATATATGTATCAACTTTAATAATGTGGGAATTTCGGTCAGTTGGGCGTAGTAAAGGAAACTCCTTTTGTCTAAGTTCAAATTTTCGTTTAATTTCTAAACTTCATCAGGAACAAGCTAAAATTGATACACAAAAGCATAAGCTTATCTCAAACAGTGCAAAACAAGTATTCTACGATAGTAAATTCTATAAAATACTTACATCAGAGAGTCAAAAAAATCAACCAAGAGAAATACATCATCAGAACAGTCACATCACCAAACACACCAAGTTCAATTAAAATAGCTGTATTCAACTATACATTTACAACACTTAACATAACATCTGAACTACAAGAATAAGAGACACATTCTTTGAGCCTTTCAGTTCAACAAAACAAAAACAACTGTGAAGCAGTAAACTAAACCTCGACCACCAACCTAACAAAATCATGGCTAGCCTGGTTACCAACATCAACACCAACTTTGTACTACGTGTCGTTAAAACCCTGATTAATCAAAAATGAATATATATTACTAAGTTCACCCGTATTAGACTTGAAATTTAAAATATTATTCTTATTAAGTTGAATGTAAAACATTTCTAGGAACAGTCTAGCCTTACTGTTATCTTCAACCGCAATTATATCAGTGTTGCTCCAATCCATAATATGGTTACTATCAACGGCATGTTGCGCAACAGCACAATTCCTTCTACGTAATTTAGTGTCACTCTTATGTAATGCCAACCGTGATTTCAGCCATTGAGTAGTTTGACCATAATACTTCAGGGAGCACCCACCACACGGTATGCAGTAGATGACATTCGACTTCAAGAGATGGGGAGTTTTATCTTTAATGTTTGAAAAACACCTGTTAATAGTCCTCACACCATTGCTAACCACAATACAAAACTCATCGTTCCTAAACAATTGTACCAACTTGGCGGATAATCCATCAATTTGACAGAGTTTTCTATATTTAATCTCAACAACGCTAGCACCATCATCTGTCGCATACTCATGGCGCGGGCGATGGTAAACCCCCGCGCAGTTTTACAGTTTTAAACGTCACCGCGAAAACCACCAACAAATTAGTAAAATCAAAAAAAAAAAAACTCAAAAATGGTGATATTTAGGTATAGGGAACCCTTATTAAAAATGATGTAATTTGATACGTAGAAACCAAAAATAAAATTAAAATTATATCATTCCATTTAAAATAACAAAGTTGATACCGACTTCCGGTGACCGGACGTGACAGTTAACTTGAGAATATTTTAGCCGCAGAGCTCAGATCGAGCAAATTCTAATTCCAAAATTTCATGTTTCCAGAAATAGTAGAACATGAGAAACTTCTAATGTACCAGTTCCGTGAGACACCCTGTATACAAATAGCATTTCCGTCATTGCATTGCTATAAACTAAAAATAAAATTTTGTTTGTGTTCTCAGAAACAGGGCTTGCTGAAACTAAAATGATTTTGCCTACTATGTGAGAGTAGGCAAAAATTATTTCTGGACTCGTGTGCATGGATATATTTGCCCATAAAAGGGCAATTCGGGACACAGCACGAATTTACCATTTAACTTAATACAAAGCTCAAAAGAAAACCAAGTCAGACATAATGTGCTGAGAAGCAATCCTTTAGAGGTTAATCTAACATAAACATAAAAAATGAATGCTGATGTCAACGTTGACAGTAGCGTCATCGCAGCGTCATCGATAAACGCTCGGCCACACCCCGTAAAGTAGATCACGATACGCGCAATCAACGCTACAGGTGCCAAGAGGGGAAACTACACTTACCCTCAAGGCTGGCCTATAGGATTTTTTTTAACTTGTTCATTTTACGTCGGTGTTTCCGCAACTTAGGCCAATCACCGACGCTGAGGGCAGGCTACACACCCAGGAATTTTGTCGAATTGAAGGAATTCCAACCTCCAGTAGGAGTTCTTTAACGTGCACGTCGCATCATGACAGCACACGGTACCACCGGCTTTACTTCCTCATCCGATTGAAGGCGGCATGCAAAGGTATTTGTTCCCTGCCTAAAATACCAGGATAGTCGATTTTAGTCCGAGCCGGGAATCGAACCCAGGCCTCCAGCGTAGATAGCAACCGCTCTATCCTATACGCCATCCAAACAACGACCCGCTGTCGGGTTGTAAATATATCTTCCTATAATTCAGATTCGTATTTCTGGCCGAATGGGGTTTGACCGACCACATTATAATTCAGGTGCATATATTCCGGTATAATAGATAAAAAAATTTTCAATCGAGGCAATATGACAGCTCAGCGGTATTCAAGAAAGTAGCAGTAAAGCCTCATATTCTTCCCTTCTTACACCTCCAGTAGATAAAGTAGTCTAGTGGTAATGAAGCTTCTCACACTAAACCATATAACCCGCTTGACGCTTTTTCAGTTAATTCAAAAACGGTTAACTCGCGAACGAAAATATGGAACTCGAAAAAGTGTTCGAAATACGACCAAGGGGTGGGGGGCAACTTCACATCCACCGGTAGTTTTCAAATTTTATCTCAAAAACGGATCACTCGCAAACGAAAATTCTAAATTCGCAAACACTAGCAAACGAATCGCACACGATCTGTAGAAACAAAATTTCGATTTTTTTTTCAATGAGAGCTAGTGTGAATCTGCCCCCCCCCCACATCTGTTTTAATTATATCTCCGAAACGGTTCACTCGTAAAATTCCAAATTTGCAAACGATTTGTGGAATTAGAATATGGATTTGTTTCCAAGAGGGGGCTTGTGTGAATCTGGCTCCCCAAATTTGGTTTAATTATATTTCGTAAACGGTTCCCACGCAAACGAAAATTCAAAACTCACAACACTCTCAAATGATTCGCAAACGATCTGTAGAAACAGAATGTTGCTATCTTGCCAAAGGGGGCAACTTCACAGACGTGGCCCAATGTATTTTGTCTTTTTTTAAAAGAGAAAACAATTGAACTCGAGTGGTGATCTTGAAAAGGTAAAAAAGGAACAATAGAGAACTTTCACTTATTCGGAAACTTCTTTTTTAGTATATATTATATTTATTATTATTATATATTATATTTTTAAATTTGATAATATTGCTTGTGTTTAGGCTAGTACATATCGCAGTTATAACTGAATCTTGGATAATTAGTAAGTACGCGGCTTTTAAAATTGCCGTGTTATCTGGACTCCGACTATAAAAAAGAAAAAATGGAATGAAAAAACAAGCTAGCCGGGAGCTGGGTCGGAATTAAAGTATAACGCGTTGTAGGTTCTCTTATTATTTCTTGCTCCATTAAATTACTACCATTCGACCTACTCATTCTTGAGCATAATTTGATAAAAGTGAATGGTAAAATGATGGTCTGGTTAACTGTTACTTCTTCTCTAGCACAATTTTTTTCGCCACGATCTAATTTCGTATAAATATAAGCGGCAAACTGGCCAAAGGAGAGCAGTCTGCAATCGCCTCTGATCATCTACATACCAACATGACGGCCAGCAAATATCTAGTGTACTTAGTGCTCGGTAGTCTGTTAGCGGTCGCTCTAGCGGACGATGCCGAGAAAGGTGATCGTGGAGAGTTTAAAAAATCCCTTGACAAGGAATGTGCTACGTCGTACTCAACCACCTGCCTGAAACTGGATATCGTCAACTGGGTGGAAAAATTAAATGATCAAGAAGATTTAAGTGTTCTTCCTGGAGTAACATTAGTTAGGGAAACCGGTGCCAGAGCCAACCAGGATATCGTAGCTGAAGTTGCAAGGGAATTCCCTAACGATCCCGACTCTCGCGTTGATGCGTTCTTGTTGAGCAAACTTTCGAACTTTCTCACCACTCACTCGATTAAGTTGAACTTCTATGATCCAAATAATGCCTTTACCGGAAGAGGCAAAGGTGGCGGCGGCGGCGGTGGAAAAAAAGGAGGCGGGCTCGGTATGCTGCTGGCAGCTGGTGCCATGATGAAAGGGACCTTGATGGCTGTAGCGATGGGCGCCCTTGCTGCGTTGGCTGGTAAAGCTTTGATGACTGGTTTAATTTCACTGATGCTTTCCGCAATTATCGGTCTCAAATCATTATCTGGTGGTGGAGGAAAACAAACCACTTATGAAGTGATTACCAAACCTGTGTACAGTCACGGAAGCAGTCACTCCTCATCGCACGAAGACTACGGCGGACATGGACACTCTTCCTATGGAAGAAGTTTTGACATGCCATTACCACTGGGACTGCAGCCAGGATACAAACCTTAGGAGTCATCTGATTTAGATTTATTATTTATTGCAATCTGTGTTGTTTTTTTGTTGTTGTTGTTGTAATATTTATGTTTATTTAATTCCTTTATTTAAATAAATTATTTATTTCTGTCTTATGTATGAGTATAAGTTTTGATAGAAGGAACAACTATTTTAATTGATAAATAAAATCCGGCTATCCCCCTTGCTCAATAAAATATTATTGAGCAAGAAGAATAACCATTTTATTTATCATATTGACAACTTGTTCACCAGGGTATCCTTTTTCATAAATACTATTTTGCCTGCTTTGTAAAAGTAAGAAATCTAAAAATAGACATTTCACAAATAGTGGTAAAATTATTTAATACTGCACATAATCTTAATTAACAACAATAATTCAACATTTTTACGCAAAGCAGGACGTTACGCCGCTATGTCACTCATTAACAATTAGGTAGATATCAACTACGGTTATACAGAATAAATCAGAACTATGTGGCAACATATATTCATTATAAGTGCGTTATTTGTTCTACATGACCCACTCAAACTAAATACTTGCCAATGTGCTTATATGAAAATGTCTGTAAAGAAGAATATAAGAATGTAATTATAATTACCCCATTACCAATCTCAACCTAATTTCCGGTGAACGAACATCTTAATTATTGCTTATAATAATGGCCGGAACATATTGAATATACAACGGTGTACATATGCCAGGAGAATAATTGTTAGATGATTAAAAATATATTTAATTGGTTTGCCCCTTATTAGAAATAGGTAATTATTCAAGTTGGTCAATATAAAACCCCCTAATATTGTTAGATGAATACCATTTATGATACAATTATTAAAATATTTCAATATTAGTTATTGCGGATTTGGCGATACAAAACTCATACGTATGAATACAATTCAATGATGATTTTTTTCTCGAACCGCTGATCCAATTTTGACGATTTTTATATTTACTTGTCGATTAATTTCTCGAAAGTGATATGGTAGTATGGTAGAAACTAGACTAAACATTTGGGAATATGACTAAACATTTGAGATGCAAATTAAGATAAGCTTTTATTATTATAAAACACCGAACTCATCCACGTAAATTTATGAGTACCTACATACATAATTTTATATAATTTCTCAGGCAGGGCCGGCGTAATAGTATTATGGCATTACCGCTAAACACGCACTGGTTGAAATTTTCGTTATCTAAATTCTAAGACATGAGCAACTATTTGTGAGTATCGCTAACATTTTAATGTTTTTAGTGTCGATTGAGCATGAATTTAACATTACCGTTTTCGACCTATGACCTTTAGAAGATAATGTTGTGTTAAATCATGTGTCTAAGTCTTGTATATGACGGTTGTACCAGCGAGTGATCGGTTTTTGGCAAGTTTGTGTAGTTGCAGCTTGATTTAATTGTTGTGCTTGCAGCTGAATGTGATAGTGTTGTGTCAATTGGTGTCGTCGTGCTTCCGGTTTGGTTGGACTGACATTGGTGATAATAACGATTTTTGACTAATTTTGTGCGGATTGTCGGCAGAGTGTCGGGTTCAAAGGTCTCAATGCCATCGACATGCGGTATCTGCAAACAGGTGGTCAGGAGAAACACCCCCTCTATCCAGAGCAAAGATTGCTGAGCTTGATACCACGGTAAATGTATTGGCCTGGGCTCTATAGCTGAAATCACTGCACTGTCTGGTGCTGGTCGGTCTTGAAGATGCCCTGACTGCCGCATCCCGGGGACGGCGCGTCTAGCTTTTCTGATCGTGCTGATGAACTGGACAGATGTCACCGCGGCGGGGTCACCCTGGACACATCTTATAACAAACTGCGTCTGATGCGGGAGGATATGCGTTCAATTAGATTGGATTATGAGGAGGCTAAAGACTCCATCAATTTCGTCAGTAAGAAATTATCAGATGTGAAGTTAAATGTCAAAAGATTTTCCGAAAAAAACAAACTAATAGATAAATTGTCGACCGGGTCATCTGCACTTACGGGTGGGCGAAGTTGCTGCTCTGACGGCGCACGTCGATGATTTGGACCAATACTCGAGGCGTAGTAACCTGGAGATCCGTGGTGTGCCCGCGAAGGATAACGAAAACTGGCTAAATGTCGTTAAAGACATCGGAAATTTTCTAAATGTTTCCGATCTCACTGCATCCGTTGAGGTTGTATATCGGGTTCCCCACGGAAACTCCGGAGATAAAGCGTCAAAGGCGATTGTGGTGCGATTTTTCAATCGCTCGGTGCGGGATTCGATTTTAGCGGGTGCAATTGCAACAAGAAAAGCCTTACCACCGGGATCTCCACCCGGATTGAAGGTAGATGACGTATCCGATGCAGGTTTTGTAAACGAACATCGTACACTTACGAACAAGCTGCTGTTTAAAGCTGCTAGGGAAGCGGCGCGAATTAAGAGATATAAATATAAAAAATCTGATGTGGCCAGGCACATGACTTTATCAAACTATATATAAAATTTACAGTTTAGCTGCATGTGATTCTATTTGATCGAGATCGGCCATGTCTGCATTAAAATAAAACTAGTAGAACTAGACAGATATGTCGATTAAAGCTGCGTTCGGATATTGTACTCGGTTGACACCGGGTCCACCGTCCAAATGACACTTACGTGTTATTGGGTGTAAAAAGTGTAATACAATATCCGAACGCAGCCTATATTGACAGAAGTTATTGTCAAAACATTAGCGTTTGACACTACCTACTGTCATTAGAATCAAAAAATCTGTCAAATCCTGGCTACTAGTTTTAATGTAGTACAACCGATCTCGATGAAATAGAATTTGCTCATGCAGCTAAACTATTGATTGTACCAAAAAATTTCATAGTCATAAATTATTCAGAATTTCCTCATCTTTAATTTATTATTAAACTATTTCGACGAAATTCCAGAAATGGCGGCTTATTTGCAAAATCTTTCAAAAATGCGAAGACTAAACCTCCACTTCCTTTGGACCCTTTTCAACAGAAAGCTTTTCAGCTCTAAGTTTGGCTATGAAACTCCTAAATATGAAGTTTCGTCCCGATACCTTTAGTAGTTTCTCCGGAATCGTCGCCACAAAAAACGGGTACACACACACATACACACACACACACACACAGACATTTTTTTGTACCTTGGTCAAAAATGTTCAGGGGACCCAAAAAGACATATTTCCGCTAAAATGTGAATTTTTTTTTTGGCACGAATACAATACTTTACATACTGCGTATGATAAAGTAAAAATATAAATATATATGTATATAAATTCGTTTGGACCAGAAATTGTAAGATCTACATGCGCAAAGAGGTGGGATCTAGACCAATACATGTGTCATCCCAATCGATTATAGATAGGCTCCAGTAAGTAACACATTAGCAAATTAGTCAATCTGTGCTTTTCGTCGCGCCATGAGCTTGTGGATTTATTACCAAAATACCCGAAGTATTCGTGGTAAGTCAAACATTATTTTTACTAACGTATTAAACTCGAACGCGGACATTATACAGGGTCATTATAAATGACTGTAGTCAAAGTAGGCCGGGGATCTAATGTTAAAATTGTAGGTTGCCGCTATACTGAAATAGTGTTCCATATACAAGAGTTAAATTGGTTGCATAAGTTGAAGTTATTTTACTGAGCACACATTCAAAACACAATAGTCAAACTGTTTTCCTAACACCCCAATATTTATTGTTTTTTTAAAACAAATAAAACAACTAAATAAAAAAATAAAACTTTAATTAAAGAATAAACGACGGAAATTAAAGTATAAAAAACTAAAACTAAAGAATTAAATAACTAAAACACAAAAATAAAACAAAGACACTATTACACAGAGTTTTAAATAATAATCGTTATTTTGTTCACACAAGATGTTGGAACTGTTCTCCATTTTGTTGCAAACATAACCTAACTCTTCTTTTTTTCTTTTCAAGTATGTTCTGTAACATAATTTCATCAATATTTGTGCAACAATTTGTTATTTGGTTCATCAGTTCTTCTGCGTTTGCTAATCGTTGTTTGTAGACGTTATCCTTCAAATAACCAAATATTGAAAAATCCAACGGCGTCAGGTCACAGTAACGAGCGGGCCATTCTACATTAGCATTTCGGCTGATTATACGGTCACCATAAAATTCTTGTAAAAATCGAATATTTTCGATTGTGGTATGGGCCGTAGCCCCATCATGCTGGAAATAACCGAACTGCAATTCTTCGTCGTCCAATTAATTGATAAAGACTCTCAGTATCTGTTCCCTATATCTCAAACCATTTATCGCGTCTTGAAAAAATATCGGTCCGATTATCCTTCGACGTGATACGCCTAACCAGACACCCACTTTCACAGAATATAACGGAGTTTCCTGGAATGCGTGGGGATTTTCATTACTCCAAATTCTGTAATTCTGTGAATTTACGTATCCCGATAGGTGAAACCACGCTTCATCGGAATAAAAAGACAAATCCAAAAATCTGTTATCATCCATGTGTTCGAGAAACCAACGACAATATGTAATACGATTTGCGTAATCAACTGGTTTCAGTTCTTGCACTAATGTGATTTTATAGGGTATCATATGCAGCTTTCTTTTCAATACTTTCTGGCAAGTGCTGTATGGTACGCCAGATTGTGCAGACAATCTTGATACAGATTTTTTGGGACTCGTTTTGGGATTCGTGCTCGCAGGTCATCCACTACTTCACCAGTCACTTCAGGTCTTCCTGATGATTTTCCCTTGGCAACGCTTCCAGTTTCATCAAACCTTTTTACAATCCTTCGGATATGAGTCAGTAAAGATTCTTCCTCGATATCTATACCAGGATACATAGCCAGATAATCATTCTTGCATGCTTGCAAAGAATAAATCCACTTCATTGAATATCCCGTTTCTGTAGTAACACTTAACAATAAAAGTGTTTTGCTCAACAGACTTTAACCTAAAAAAATATTTTTGTGCAAAATAATGTCACCAAAACTTTCCGCGATTACCTACAATTAATTTTTGATTATTTTTAATTTACGTAGATTACGTAATTAACTTTCAGATAACGACGAAAACAACAACAGCCACAAAATACAAATATTCTAAGCAAACTCGGTAAACAGGAGTCCGCCATTTGCAGTTAGTTCGCCACTGTTTGGATAGAGCGGCAAAAATATTATAACATGTACATGGCCAACGTTGACTACAATCTTTTATAATGACCCGGTATTATGTTTAACAGAAACATGGTTGAGACCAGAGTTGTCTTCCAGTGAGTTTTTTTTTGTCGAAACAAAGACAGTGTCTTCCGAAGTGATCGGGATGCGGTGGGTGAACTGAGGGGTGGTCACGTCTTGGTTGCTGTTTCGGTGTCGGTGCAGTGTTTCGCGCCTCCGTCTTGGCCAACAACTGAGGAGGTGATATAGGTTACAATCGTATCAAACTCAAAGAAAATGCATGTGTTCCGCTGCTACATCCCGCCAAGGGATGCTATAGCACTGGCTTCGTTTATTTATTATTTGAATTCATTGTTTGAGCGACACCCCAACGATTATCATCTGATTTGTGGCGACTTAAACTTGCCGGTTTAATAGCACCCACAATTTCAGAACTAGAAGTAATGCTAAATGAACTTGCACAGGAAAGCAAAAAAGTGGGTTTGATGGTGAATATAGATAAAACAAAAATAATGACCAACATCAACACGTATAGACCAGTAAAGTTATACAACGAAGAAGTGCAACGAACAGAAGATTATATTTATCTAGGAAAAACAATGTCATTCGATGACACACAATCCAAGGAAATAGAGCGCCGCATAAACAATGCTTGGAAAGCATTTTGGGCCTTAAAGCGCATATTCAGAAGCGACGTTCCGATTTCATTAAAGTCAAACGTGCTTAACACTTGCATTACTCCAGTCATGATCAACGGAGCAGAAACCTGATCGCTCACAAAGCGTCACTTAGACAGATTAGAGGTGAATCAGCGGAAGATGGAGCGTGTTATACTGAACATAAATAAAACGGATAAAATTAGAAATATAATAATTCGTGGAAAGACAAAAGTGTTAGACGTGGCTAAAGAGGTGAAATTAAAAAAGTGGAAGTGGCGGGTCACGTTGCGCGAATGCACGAGGGAAGATGGGCAAAAACTGTCACCGGATGGATTCCGATGGATGGCAGAAGAAATGTTGGTCGACAGAGGCGTCGGTGGTGTGACGAACTTGAGAGTTTTGCGGGTGTTACGTGGCAACGATATGCACAGTCGAGGACAGCATGGAGACCCGAGGGGGAGGCCTTTGCCAAGCAGTGGGATGACTGGCTTGAGTAAGAGTAAGTAAAAACTTGCCGGAGGTCACCTGTGCAATCCATAATGATTTTTGTGTTCCTTCCTTTGGACCAACGGGTAGGGGTGCCGATTTTATTGAATGGGTTGAAGCAGTTCAATAACCATCTTAATAGATCACGAAACATCTTAGACTTGGTAATTTTTCTCGAGCAAAAAGAGCTTGCTCACGCAGCTAAACTATGTATTTTACAAAAAAAAATACAACAATCGAAATTACAGAAACTGCGACTCATTTGCAAAATCGTTGAAAAATGCTGAGAGTAAACAGTTCGTTTTGGCCATTTTGAACAATCAAATCTGATGTGGCCAGGCACATGACTTTATCATACTATATATAAAATTAATAAATAAAGAGATCGTAAAGTAGTCGATGAAGTTTTATTGCAAATCTTGCAGACCGGTTTCGAGTTCCCTCGTCTTCAGTTTGCACTGAAGACGAGGAAACTCGAAACCGGTCTGCAAGATATGCAATAAAACTTCATCGACTACTTTACGATCTCTTTATTTATTAAAATTTGGTAGATGAACCATGGAGAGCTTCATGGCTAATTTATAAAATTAATAGTTTAGCTGCATGAGATTCTATTTGATCGAGATCGGTCGTGTCTGTTGGAGTACAGCGACATTTAAATCCAGTTAACTAGTTGTTGTTATAGAAATAGTTTAATAAAAATTCAGTCTGTCAGATATATTTATACTGTCAATAAACCTTTGAATAATATTACATAGAGAAGTTTATTCTGGAGTATAAAGAGAACATCAACAGGTTATGGGCCCAGAATAATGGTTAATCTTTCAAGTAAAACTATTATTGATAAATTAAATAATTCTAATTATCAAATTTGGAAGTATAAGCTAGAGCTTCTACGTATAAGAGAGAACTTATGGAATGTTATTACTGAACTAGAACAGCGTGATGATGAAAACTGGAAAAAGACAGATGGACAAGCACGAGCGTTAATAGGCCTGCTAGTTGATGACAGCCAATTAATACATATTAAGAAACTTAAATCGGCAAAAGAATATTGGGCGAAATTAAAGGAGTATCACGAAAAATGTTCCTTAAGCAATAAAATATATTTGTTTAAGAAACTGTTTAAAACAGGATTAAGTGAAAATGGGAATATGGAACCTCATTTAAATAACATTCTAGAAATAGTAGATAGATTGACTGCCATGGGTGAAACGTTACCTGATCATCTAGTTGTTGCGTTAATGCTTTGTAGTTTGCCTGACAGTTACTGCACAATGGTGACAGCATTAAAGGTACGCCCTGAAAAGGATTTAACAATTGAATTAGTTAAAAATATATTGTTACAAGAACAGAAGCGTAGAAACGAAGCCAAAGAAGAAGAAGAAGAAAACCACAGAAAATACTCAAGATAATGAAGCTTTTCGAACATATTACAAAATGGACAATAGGGCAAGAGGTATGAACAAAAATATTATCAAATGTTATAATTGCGGAAAAACTGGACACTTAAAGTGGCAATGTAGAGAAGGAAATAAAAAATATAAAGCAAATATGGTTCACTCGGTTGAAGGGTATAAGTCTGAAAAGTGGACATTTATTATGAATAACTATCGTTGGGTAGATAATGGAGATTGGTACATTGACTCAGGAGCAACTTGTCATATGACAAGTAACAAGAATTTATTAGTCAAGTTCAAGGAAAATGAAGACTTTGTTTATTTAGCGAATGGCTTTAAACTATCATCTTTGGGGGTTGGAGAAGTAATAATTCAATCAACAAATGCAACTAGAACAATAGTTTTAACCGATGTTCTATTCGTACCAAGCTTAAAAGGTAATTTAATATCTGTTAAAAAGGCAACACAGGCGGGATTCACAGTAACATTTTACAACACTTATTGTAAGATTACAAAAGATACCGCGGAAGTAGCAACAATAGAGTTAGATGGACAATTACACAAAATAAAGACCAAACAAGAGACCAATTATTATGACGCATTATTAACAAGGAATTTTACAGAAGAATGTATTTGCATTTGGCATAAACGTCTAGGACCTAGCAATCACAATTTATTTTGTGAAGTGTGCGTTGAGGGAAAGATGCCACGAAACCGTCTCAATAAGCGGAGTCATTTTGAAAGCAGTGAAATCTTGGAACTTGTGTATTCTGACGTGTGTGGACCAATGCAAACTAAAACTCAAACAGGCAATCAATATTTTATTACGTTTATTGATGATTTCAGTAAATATTGTACAGTATATTTCATGAAGCATAAAGACGAAGCAGTTGAAAAATTAAAAGAATATGTTAGATGGACTCAAACGAAGTATAGAAAAACATTGAAGACGATTAGGACTGACAATGGCGGAGAGTACGTAAATAAGGAAGTACAAAAATTCTTAAGAGACAATGTCATAGAATTACAAACAACTGCACCTTATTCACCTCATCAAAATGGAACAGCCGAAAGGAAAAATAGAACATTAATGGACATGGCTAGATGTCTGTTGAAAACAGCAAAATTACCAAATAAATACTGGGGTGAGGCAATTTTTAATTCAAATTATATTCAAAATTGTTTACCAACAACAGATAAAAGATGTACACCATACACAATCTGGAACCAAAAGAAACCTAACGTTAAAAACATAAAAATATTTGGGTCCACTGCGTATGTACACATTCCACATCATAATAGACGAAAACTTGATGATAAGGCTGAAAAACTGATACAGTTAGGATTTAAAGAAAATGCAAACATTTATAAATTAATGAACCCATTAAATGGGCAAATCAAATACAGATATTACAGGCTTGACAAATTCATATAAAGAAAATGATATAGACTTACATCTAACCGAATCAAAAGAGGAAGAAAATAGCATTGATGTGAATGGATGCATTTTACAGAATAGAGTAGATAATCCACACTTAACAGAAGAAGGTGATGATAAAGGTGAAGTAAGCAACAAACTACAAGAAGAACATCAGTTGGGAAATACAGTAAATTTAAGAAGATCCAAAAGATTAATGAAAAACATAGCAAAGAACACAACAAAGCTGTGGTAAGCTGTGATACAGGGGTTGATACAGAAGAAAGGAACATACCACCTAGTAATTTTAAAGAAGCAATAAATAGCAAGGATTCTAAAAATTGGCTAGAAGCAATGAAAGAGGAAATTGAATCACTAAAAAAGAACAACACTTGGATTTTAACTCAACTACCAAAGGACAGAACAGCTATTGGAAGCAAGTGGACATATAAAATAAAAGATGACATAAGAGGAAACATTATTAGATATAAAGCTAGGATGGTCGCTAAAGGATATTCACAGAAATTTGGGGAAGACTTTGATGAAGTTTATGCACCAGTTATATCGTCCACAACACTTAGATTACTATTAAGTGTTGCAAGTAAAAGGGACATGAAGATAAAACACATTGATGTAAAAACAGCTTTCTTAAATGGAGAATTAACAGAAGAAATTTACATGAAACAACCAGAAGGATTTGAAGTAAAAGGAAAGGAACATCTAGTGTGTAAACTGCAAAAGAGTATATATGGACTTAAACAAGCAGCAAGATCGTGGTACATGAAAATCGACAAAATATTGATTGCATATGGATTTAGAAGGGGAGAATGTGATCACTACATTTATTCTAAAACAGTAAATAAAGATATCACATATGTGCTCATATATGTTGACGATATTCTAATATCAAGTAGAAGCACTAAAAATATAGACCAAATGAAAGAACAATTAAGTGAAAACTTTGAGATAACCGATCTAGGAGATGTAAAGAATTATTTGGGAATTGAGATAAATAAAGAGACCAATGGATCCAGGATATTTTAAACACTCTAAAACAAGTCCAAAACTTCAGTCAAACGAAAAATATAGATAACTAATTGGAGGATTACTTTACCTAAGTATTCACACAGATATATCTGCTAGTGTCAATATTTTAGCTAGGAAAGTAAGTTGTCCTACAGAAGCGGACTGGACAGAAGCGAAATGAATATTGCGTTACTTAAAATATACAAAAAATTACTCCCTGAATTTAATATATATATATATATATATATATATATATATATATATATATATATATATATATATATATATATACAGGGTGTCTCAACAGTGCGATCTCGGAAGATTGTGCCGCTGTGAATGAAGATTTGATAAAACTGATTTCACTCATCTATACGGAACGCCGAGGCGCACATTTTAAAATTATTAGCCTGTATACAGGTGTTCCATAAGGTAGTACCAACCCAAACTTATGTTTTTTAAATGGAATTCAAAATTGTGCCGAAATATAGGTTGTTCCATTTAAGAAAACATAAGTTTGGGTTGGTACTACCTTATGGAATCTTTAAAATGTGCGCCTCGGCGTTCTGTATATATGAGTGAAATCTAAACTATCTTCATTAACAGGCACAATCTTCCGAAATCGCACTGTTGAGACACCCCTGTATCGGGTATTCTATTTAGAATCAAGATAATAAACTATGGGGATATGTAGATTCCGATTGGGCTGGAGATACTGATGATAGGAAGTCAACTTTAGGATACTTATTTACTTACAATGGAACTACATTCAGCTGGGCATGCAAAAAGCAAACTTGGGTGTCATTAGCAACTTCAGAAGCAGAATATATAGCTCTCTCGGAAGCAGTACAAGAAGCACAGTGGATAAAGCGACTTGTTAATGATTTTCATGAAGATATAACGGACATAATAATTAACGAAGATAATCAAGGTTGCCTAAAAATGCTCGATAAACAAAAGCAGTAATAGAACCAAACATACATATAGATGTCAAATATCATTTTGTTTGAGATATTAAACAGAAGAAAGAAATGCATTTCGAATACTGCCCTACAGAATTAATGCTAGCAGATATGTTGACTAAGCCATTAAATCGCATTCGATTGTCGACATTAGCAAGAAAGATTGGAATTATAGGTTTAAATGATCGAGAAGGGGTATTGGAGTACAGCGACATTTAAATCCAGTTAACTAGTTGTTGTTATAGAAATAGTTAAATAAAAATTCAGTCTGTCAGATATATTTATACTGTCAATAAACCTTTGAATAATATTACATAGAGAAGTTTATTCTGGAGTATATAGAGAATATCAACAGTGTCTGCATTAAAATAAAACTAGTTAGCCAGGATTTGATAGATATTTTAATTGTATTGACAGTAGCTATTGTCCAAACATCAGCGTTTGACACTATTGTGGATATCACTATCTTTTGAATCGGTTCCAGTATAAACACTGCCAGTATCGCCACTATAAACAAAACTAGACGATGAATACAGAGCACATAAAATGATCAATGCGCCCGCAAATCGCCGATCATCTCCGGCGAATGCACCCGCATTATCACAGTTATTAATCTAATTATGTACATGTTATGCCTTTATTGTCAAAATCATTCTAGATAGGTACTGGTAGGTAGTTCGTATTTGTATGTACGTAACGAAAGAGAATAACACATATGCTTTCAGAGTAAAGGTTTTTCTGTGGTTTTCCTTTACTCCACGGCGAATCCTGAAAGCCAAACAACTTAAGACGTGCCACAGACGCGGGTCATAATAATTCGGGCCTGCCAATGCCCCCGTAGTGACGAAAGCTGTTGTGGGATGTTAAAGCGTGGATTATTAATATTATTATTTATTGGAACTCTCCGATACATCTCATTAAATATATTAAATCTAGATACAATAATTTAGATACAACATATTGTAATGGAATCATATTCCGAACAATGACCGTAAAGTGCGTGGTAAGTGGCGTGATCTAGTGCGGACATATATCGGCGGACCTTTGGCAATATTGCCGATGTTGCTGACAGTGCGAACGTATGCGAGCACGACACGTAAACGCAATACAATTAGAGATAGTTAGAAATAGGCAGTTGAAAGAGATGTAACTAACAAAGGAAGAATAAAACGTATTAGTAGGCGACATCGGTGTTATCATTTATAACCATCCAAACAGACGATACAAGGATTAGATAAATACGTTGCATGGCGATCCTGCCATACGAATGTACGGAGTCTGTTGTTAGTTTGTGGTGATTGTAGTAGTAACACGAAAGAAAAATCATGGGCTACAATCAATCCAAAGAGGAAAAAGAGGTGATCATCACACAGGCAGGCAACAGTGGAGGTGTTACAGCAGGGAGCAGTATGAGTTTTTCCCTGACAGAAGTGGCTGTAATTGTCGGACTTGTTGTAATAGTGGTTGTTGTGGTGTACCTGATTAACAGGAGATGCAGGCGCAGTATGGAGCGCAAAATTCGACGAGAAGTAGCGAGGAGCCAGGAGCTCATCAACATCAGAGAAAGTGAAAAGTGAAAAGTGCGCAAAAGAAAAGAAAGAAAAAACACTAGAACTGAGTACAATCGATGGAGGAGTTCGATAAGCTGTTATCAGAGGTACAATCTTTTAAAATAAATCGCAGTAAAGACAATCAAGATAGGCGTGGTAATTTAGAATTATTAAATAAATATTTTGAACAGCTCAATCAATTCACGAAAAGACTAAATGAGCTAAGAGACAAGGCGAGCAGGTTAGATTCAAATGTTAAGATAGTAAGTGAGTTAAAAGTCCACATATCAGCCATTGAAGGAACGATATTAGAAGTAAGAGACATACTTGACAGTAGAAAAATAAGTGAAGTTCCTACAATGACTGCAATGTTTGATTTAAAAACAGCAGGCGGGCTGTTACCGCCAATGGACGGAAACGATAATACAACAAAAATGTTGATAGATTCAATTAAATTATATTCTGACTTTCTTAAAGCAGAGGATCATCCTCATTTAATTAATTTTGTATTAAAAACACGATTGACGGAACCAGCTAAGGTTAGGTTAAATCGAAGTTATGCGTCGGTAGAGTTATTGTTTAAGGATATGCGGGATAATTTTGTAACGAAAAAGTCAGCTACGGTACTTTCGCTTCAGTTGCATAAATCGAGACAAAACGATAAATCTCTTGAGGAATATGGGCAGGAAATCGAGCAGCTATTAAGCGATTTAACACTTGCTCAAGCGGAGGACGATGAAAATCTGTTGGTTTCATTACGCAAAGTAAATGAAAAAATTGCAGTCAATTCTTTTGCTAACGGCATCCGAAATCATGATGTACGTACAATAGTTAAAGCGCGAAATTGTGCGAAATTAAAAGACGCCATAAGCGTTGCAAAAGACGAGGAGCTTTCAAAACCCGCACCCACAAATGTTTTCTCTTTTCAAAATCGTGGCAATAATAACCCTAGTAATAGGTATCCACGGTCAGGATTTAGAGGAAACTTCAATAGAAATCAAGGGAACTTTAGAAAAGAAAATCAAAACGATCACAATTATCAGTATAGGCAAAATTTTCAACAGGGGAGTCAGTATCAAACACCCTTTGCGTCACGTAGACAATGGCGCGGAAATACGAGCACAAATTATAATTATCGCGGTCGGTTAATGACTCGAGGTCACTCCAGCAATCGCGGCAGTGCATATTATGCTGAACCAGCTGTCAACGACACTGAAATTGCAGACGCACCCGAGGATCGGTTTTTTCGTGAATAAAGGTGATACTGTAATATTAAGCATGAATGGCATGAATTATGTACGTATGCGATACGGAATGAATGAACTATTATTTCTTTTGGACACAGGAGCGAGTATAAGTGTAATTTTTTCAAATTTTTTAGGACCTAATGAGTTAATAGATAGAAATAGACAAATTACTATAAGCGGCATTGGAGGATCAACTAAATCTATTGGATCATGTAATGCTTCATTATATTTCAATAACATTATTATTTCACATGAATTTTTGGTAATGCGAGACTTTGGGTATGGTATAAATGGTATTATTGGAACAGATTTCTTCGAGAAGTACAACGCGGTTATTGATTTCGAGAAATTTAATTTATCTATTCTCTTTTGCAATGACAGAATTACAATACCTTTAGAATCAAAATTTAATAGTTATGATATAATTCCTCCGCGATGTGAAGTTATCAGACAGTTTTGGGTGGATGATTCTGACGATTGTGTGGTTATGCCTGGAGAAGTTTGTGAAGGTGTTTTCAACGCCGGCAATATCTCTAGACCAAGATCGCACATGATTCCGGTTCGGTTACTCAATACCAATGATAGAGAGATAAAAACCGACCTCAGACTTTGAAATTAGAGGAGTTTGAAATATACACGCTAGATAAAACTAATATTTCCTTAAATCGAGTTAATAAACTGTTAGATATAATTGATATTAAAAATTTAAATAAAGAAGAAAAGGACAGTATTCATAAAATTTGCGCAAAATATGCAGATGTATTTCTTTTAGAGGATGATCCAGTAACAGTTACGAATGTGTGCAAGGAAAATATCCAATTGAAAAGAGATACCCAACCAGTTTATGTAAAACCTTATCGTTTGCCTCATTTTCAGAAAGCTGAAATTGACAAGCAAGTGAACAAAATGTTAGAAGATGGTATCATTGAAGAGACCAAATCAACTTGGTCTTCTCCAATTTTGATAGTTCCTAAGAAAACTGACAGTAACGGTAATCAAAAATGGGGACTCGTGGTAGATTATCGACTTTTAAACAAGGGTATTTGAAGATGATCGATTTCCGTTACCTAATATAACGGAAATATTGGATTCATTGTCAGGTGCATTTTACTTCTCTCATTTGGATTTATCGCAGGGATATTTTCAAGTAGAATTACACCCATCAAGTAGAAAGTGTACAGCTTTCACGACAAGTAAAGGCCAATTCCAAATGACGAGATTACCAATGGGGTTAAAAATTAGCCCGAGTTCATTTTCACGCGTAATGACAATTGCAATGTCTGGCCTGACCTATGAGTCTTGTTTTATTTATCTTGACGATTTAATTGTGTTTGGGAAGAATTTGCAAAATCATAACCAAAACTTAATAAAAGTATTAAATAGACTTAGAGAAACCAACCTAAAGCTAAATCCTATAAAATGCAAATTCTTGAAGAAAGAAATCTTATACCTTGGTCATACTATTTCGTCAGAAGGCATATCACCTGACCCTGAGAAAATCAGTGTTATTCGAAATTATCCTATTCCGAAAGATGCGGAAGAGACAAAGCGTTTCGTAGCATTTGCAAATTATTACCGTAAATTTATTCCAAATTTTGCACAAATTGCTACACCATTGAACAGATTAGCTCGTAAGTCGGTTCAATTTATATGGGATGAACATTGCCAAAATTCTTTTGAAATTTAAAATATAAATTAAGTCATCCACCTGTTTTGCAGTATCCGGACTTTTCTGAAACCAATCAGTTTATTCTCAGAACTGATGCATCGGGTTATCTATTGGAGCTGTTTTGTCAAATTCAGATGATAAACCCATCGCATATGCTAGTAGAGCCCTAAATAAAGCGGAAATTCGGTACGCAACAATCGAAAAAGAGCTCTTAAGTATAACGTTCGGAGTAAATACGTTTAGGCCGTACTTATTTTCTAAAAAGTTCCAAATTTACACAGATCATAGACCGTTAATATACTTGTTTGGCATGAAGGATCCATCATCTAGACTGACAAAATTTCGGTTAGTACTAGAAGAGTATGATTTTGTGATAAATTACGTTAAAGGAAAAGACAACGTAACGGCGGATGCGCTTTCAAGGATTAGAATAGAATCTCAAGATCTTAAGCAATTGTCAAGCAATGTATTTGTAACGACAAGAAATCAGTGCAAACAGACTGCTGAATCTAACGCAGCTTTGAGTAACGAAAACAAGGAACGGACAAGCCATCCGGGAATTGTTGAATACTTAAACAGCCAACTGATTCAGTAGAACTCAGGGAGATTGAAAACAATAAATTTGCGAGAATAGGAAATGATAAAGAAGTTATAAAAATGGGTAATATAATATATGATTTGAAATCAAATATAATTTATATTGCAAGCAATCGATCAACACTTGCCCTAGACGCAGAGTTGAGATGCTTAAGTAACATTTGTAACAAATATGGAATTCCACAAATGTATATTTTAAAATGTGATAGTAATGAAAAATTAATTACCCAGCTAACAAAAGAGCCTTGTATGCTGAAAGACTACAAGATAAAAATTTCTATAATAAATAATGCACGAAAAATTGACTGTAAACAAACAAGGCAATTAATACTAAACGATTTTCATCTTCTTCCTACAACCGGACACGCAGGCATTAATCGCATGTACGCAAATATCAAAAGGTATTATTTTTGGCAAAACCTCAGAGATGATGTTGTGAAGTTTGTACGAAAATGTGATGATTGCCAGAGGTATAAACACTCGAGTAGTCATACAGAACCTCTGACAGTCACCACCACTGCTTCTTCAGCATTTGAAAAAATATATTTAGATCTCATGGGTCCACTAAACCAAGATGACGATGATAACAGATATGTTTTAACGATACAGTGTGAACTAACTAAATTTGTAGAAGCTTATCCTCTAAAAACCAAGGAAGCAGATACTGTAGCCAGATCATTTGTTAGTAATTTTGTTTTAAGGTTTGGAATACCACAAAATATTGTTACAGATCAAGGAACGGAGTTTTTAGCTTAATTATTTCAAGAATCAGCAAAAATTTTAGGAACCAAACAGTTAAGTTCAACAGCATATCATCATCAAACTCTGGGTTCATTGGAAAATACACATAAACATCTCGGAGCATATTTAAGAATTCGAATTTCAAAATTTCCAGATGTATGGAGCACTTGGATTCCATTTTGGTGTTTTGCATTTAACAATACAGTACATACGGAGACCAAGTACACACCATATGAACATGTTTTTGGGAAAAGTTGTAATTTGCCAAATAATATTTTAAATAATATTGACCCAATGTATAACTTTGATAATTATCCAACAGAGTTAAAATTTAGACTTCAAAATGCTTGGAAGGACGCGAGAGATAATTTAATTGAATCTAAAGTCAAGCGAAAGGAAAAGTTTGATAATAAAGTTCATAATAGTAGAATGTATAAGTTTAACGATAAAGTGCTGTTAAAAACAGAAGTAGGTAGTAAAGTAGATCCTTTATACAGGGGACCTTATAAAGCAATTAAGGAAAAACCGCCTAATGTAACGTTAAAAATAGATAAAAAGTTAGTAGAGGTACATAAAAATAGAATTAAACCGTATTATGATTGAAAAAAAAAATAGAAGGAGGAAGAGAAGGTGTAGTTGTAGAGCAAATAAATGTAATTAGTTAAGAAAATTAAATGTTGTTCGTTATAATAATATTAGAACCAAGAAAAATTTAAACATTGTAATGTTAAATTTTTCACTGTAATAGGAAAGGTGTAATGGAATCATATTCCGAACAATGACCGTAAAGTGCGTGGTAAGTGGCGTGATCGAGTGCGGACATATATCGGCGGACCTTTGGCAATATTGCCGATGTTGCTGACAGTGCGAACGGATGCGAGCACGATACGTAAACGCAATACAATTAGAGATAGTTAGAAATAGGCAGTTGAAAGAGATGTAACTAACAAAGGAAGAATAAAACGTATTAGTAGGCGACATCGGTGTTATCATTTATAACCATCCAAACAGACGATACAAGGATTAGATAAATACGTTGCAATATAAATGCAAAAATTACACTAATGGATTTTGAAAAGTAATGAAGAGTATTGGGGCAAATTGGTAGAACCGAGCTTCGCTGAAGCCAAGGGTACTCCCTTTGCGGGTAAGACCACAACTCAACCCAATTGTGAAAAAACCATTGCCATTGATGCTGTGCAACACTAGTTTGTAAAGCAAAGGAAAACTGTGGAAACCCCGTGCAGCAATGTTGATAGGTCAGTAAACACACATGAAGTCACTATTTATTAATAGACAATATACAAAGGAAGGTGAAGATGAAATATTATATATCAGTAGTACGATAGCAGTAAATTTATGATCCTCCTCAAAATATTCGCGCTTCCCAAAACGCAATTTCTTGAATTTCCCAGAAATTTATATATATATATATATATATATATATAAAGGAGAAAGGTATTTGTCGGGCAATTCCGTCATACGAAGATCGAAGATCGACGAAGCAACCGTATACACGTGTTTCGGACTATTAGTCCTCATCAGTACGGTATAGCCAAGGAGCAAGATGGACACTCAATGGAAAAACACTCAAATGGTTCCCTACAGGGGGGACCACATGTCGCCAATTTGGTGCTTCAGTCCCAACATCTTCAGGATTCGAAGACAAGAAGTGACGTCGCGCCGGAGGTGACTGGTACACCCCAGGTACACCATAGCCCATGGGAATTAAAGGAAAGCTGGTTAATCGACGGTAAGATATAAAGGAGAAAGGTATTTGTCGGGCAATTCCGTCATACGAAGATCGAAGATCGACGAAGCAACCGTATACACGTGTTTCGGACTATTAGTCCTCATCAGTACGGTATAGCCAAGGAGCAAGATGGACACTCAATGGAAAAACACTCAAATGGTTCCCTACAGGGGGGACCACATGTCGCCAATTTGGTGCTTCAGTCCCAACATTTCCCAACAGTCCCAACAGTCCCGACAAATACCTTTCTCCTTTATATCTTACCGTCGATTAACCAGCTTTCCTATATATATATATATATATATATATATATATATATATAATGGATGTTAATTCTTTGCAGAAACCTGCATATATTGATATGAAACTTTGAAATAGTTAATACAAGATGGCGGTAATTTTAAAATTACCGCCATCTTGTATTAACTATTTCAAAGTTTTATTTATATATATATATATATATATATATATATATATATATATATATATATATATATATATATTATGTTGTTGCTTCTGGGAGAGTGGCAGACCGGCTGGCGGCGGGAGATCAAAACCTCATTGTCAAGTACTTTAGTTTTCCCCATATAGAGGGCTTAACCGACAAAATAAAAAAGATATTTGATTCTCCTGTGGTCAAGTTAGGCTGCTACCAACCTATGTCTATGGGTCAAGTGTACA
The DNA here is from genome assembly GCA_963966075.1 of Aphodius sticticus. NCBI lineage: Eukaryota > Metazoa > Arthropoda > Insecta > Coleoptera > Scarabaeidae > Aphodius > Aphodius sticticus. Next base: position 36,761,167 of record OZ014509.1, on the reverse strand, counting down.
CACAATTAAAATCAAAAACACCCCATCTTAAGAAAAGTAACGTAGTTTACGATGTGCAATGTAACGAGCGCCTTAAGCACTACATTGGCCAGACAAAACAATGGGTCTCCTGCAGATTGGATCAGCATCGCAACGACATACGTATAAACAGGGATGTCTGCGCTTTAGCGTCTCATACTTTACATGAGGGCCATGCGTTCGATTTTCAGGGAACTAAGATCTTGGCCGTCGAGAAGTGTCTCCACGGGAGGACGTTCCTTGAAATGTTTTACATCAGAGCTAGTGAACACACGGTGAACCACCGTACCGACGTAGCGGGTATTAGTAACGTATATGCCAATTTAATAGAGTTGTACAAAGACAAAACTAAACTTAACCTTCAAATTTCAAATAATTCGCGCCTCACGCAGTTACCTACATCAGTTTAAAATTTCAAATTTTCGCGCTTCACGCACTTACCGACTGTCATGTCCTTCGTTGCCGACCGCCTACTAGGTTAGAATCAAAATGGTGTACCCACATAAAACGTGGTTTTAGAATGTAGACATGTGTATTGTTAATTTTAATTGCTAACAAGTCAGTTCCTGTTCAATTATTGTACTTTGACATGGTGATAGAGGTCGAATGTCGCCCTACAGCTTTATTGCACCATCGTTCTGCTATTAACGGATGTCTGAGGTTAAATGCAGTCTAGGCTTTGTTTTTGCTAGCTTCATAAGAAAACATGTAAGTGAGAGTACATTTTTAAGTATCTTTGTGTAATGATTGCTTTTGTAGAATCTTGTTCATGATTAAGGGATTACAATAAAACCCGAAACGTCGAAATGGATTAACTGTTTTTGTTTCACCGCTCTGACCCTTCCGGGATATAATTTGGTTCTATATATATATATATATATATATATATATATATACCTTGAATTACTAACTGTCGATATCTAAAAGGATAATCGTAATAACGGGTATTCGACCGGAGACTTTAAATGAAACTACTCTTTCTGCATAAGTCGAGCTTTCGGTGCTTTTATTTTATCACCTTCTTCAGGACAGTTGCAAGTGAGAATGCTAATAAAACCCCGCCAACGAATCATCCAACGCATAAAATACACCAAGTATGAGGACATTCACCAATCTTTCGAGTTAATTGCGGGCTCCAATGAGCCGTTATCGTAAGGATGTTGTTAATTATCTTCGATATCTATGCAATGATTTCGCTTCCTTCGATAGACATTTGCTGTTTAGAAAATGGTTCACCGTGGTGTCAGACACCACGGTGAGTAACCAAGGTAAGTAACTGTATCATTTAAAAGGTTATTCATTTTCTCCTTGTACTTATCTTCATCTAAGAGTACTGTGATATTTCCCTTATCCGATTTTACAACATACAACGTTGGATTGGACTTACGAAACAATCTAGATCTACTGTATAAACGATGCAACTCATGCGGGACCTGACGTCGAGATGTTGTCATAAAGTTAGAAGTAGCACTGGCCAGCCTCGCTCTCACCACATCCACAACATCAACATCCAGTGTGTTGATGGTTTCTTCGGAACCTAGTCCGTAAGTTGGGATTTTTTTTAATTTAAATTTTTATTAAGTTGTTTATTAAGTTAATTAAGTTTATTAAAGACAAAACAAATACAAATAGCATTTTTCTTACTCTTATTTCATCCTTGAGCACGTAAATGAAAGGCTGACAAATATCGGGAACTATAAGGCTTATGGTCTGATGTGATATTTTAAATAAATAACAAAGGCAGCCAAGTAGCCAAAAATCTCAGAGTAATTGCAAGCCTTTCTGTGATGAGAATAGCTTTCCTCATACAGGTGGCGTGTTTCAATTCCTTTGGTCCAATTTTATTTAGAAGAAGTTCAAAATCTTCAGCCTACCTCCTACAGAAGTTTTCGAATTTTCTTTAGGGCTCATCTTGCAACTCTAGTATCATATCTGTGCCACTGTACCTGTAAGTTTTGATAAAGAAAATTAATAATGCGTGCATAATAAAAGATAATAATAATGTGCAGCAATTGAGTAATAAGTTTGTTAGTATTTGATACTATTAAATATTTATTGATGTGTTGGTACTGACATGCTAATGTAAAAATACTCGTACAACAAACTAATGTGTACTTTTACTAGTAGTCTCATATTTGAAAAAAAAAAACCTGCAACACTAATCAAAATATATAAAAAAATCTGATGTGGCCAGGCACATGACTTTATCATACTATATATATAAAATTAATAGTTTAGCTGCATGAGATTCTATTTGATCGAGATCGGCTATGTCTGCATTAAAATAAAACTAGTAGAACTAGACAGATATCTCGATTAAAGCTGCGTCCGGATATTGTACTCCGTTGACACCGGGTACACCGTCCAAATGACACTTACGTGTTAGTGGGTGTAAAAAGTGTAACGGTGTTCAATATCCGAACGCAGCCTATATTGACAGTAGTATTTTGACGACATTACACAAATAGCGGCTCATTTACAAAATCTTCGAAAAATGCTAAGAGTAAAGCACCAGTTCCTTTGAACCCTTTTCAACAGAAAGCTTTTCAGCTCTAAGTTTGGTTATAAAACTTCTAAATATGAAGTTTCGTCCCGATACCTTTAGTAGTTTCTCCGGAATCGTCGCCACAAAAACGGGTACACACACACATACACACACACACACACATACACACACACACACACACACACACACACAGACATTTTTTTGTACCTTGGTCAAAAATGTTCACGGGACCCAAAAAGACATATTTCCGCAAAAATCTCAAAAAATTTTTTTGGCATGATTACAATACTTTACATACTGCGTATGATAAAGTAAAAAATAATGAGCAACCTTCTTCGTACGTCTTTGACGTTTCTTTTTTGTAGTAATATCTTTGACCATGACAATATCACTATGACTGCGGCAGCAATTGCAACATAATTATGCTTATCCTCCATTTTAAGCAACTAGAAACAGCTCTAAAATACTGGCAAATTACCAATGTAATGAAAACTAGTACCGATATCGTGACGACAACTAGTAAAAGTACTATCTGTTCCTGGAAACCAGTGTACACTGAAAAAAGTTTTAGGTAAATTTACTTCAAAACGATGGGTAATTTTGTCGCCCGGGGAATGATAGTAATTTTTCCATCAACAAGTAATTTTCCCATCCATTGTAAAATTACATTGGGAATTTACTTTTTGCACTGTCGATTTACAATAGATTTATGGATTTACTTACTTACTTACTTACTTACAATGCGTTCATGGTAATATTATGGGATAATGGTAATTATTAAATATAGTACTGTAAATTTACTATATATTATAGTAAATTTACAGTACTATATATAAATATATATTATATTTATCATCACATTTTATTTTTATTATGAATAATAATAAATCTATATAAATAAAAAAAAAAACAACATATCAATATAGAAAAAAAAAATCTACATAAAAACACATTCTAAGATACAAATTTATTCAGTTTGTTGATCAATGTAACAGCCTTCCTCTTTGTAGTGGCTCCTCCACGGTACGGGTACAGTTTTAAGAAATACCTTTGGCACGATTCGAAAGTTGTTCGTACTTCTTTGGGGTACTCCCTATTTAAAATAAATAACAATGCAAACAAAAACGAAAATGCTTCGAGGAATATATCCGCTTCTACGGCCTTTGCATTGTCAACGTAGAAACGTCATAGTTCCATGCGAAGTACCACACGTTCGACAGTTGTACGCCATGATGTACTACCCCTTTTCCTGGTTTTATAATAAACCGCACTTCTATTACCTTCACTAGTAAATGAAACATATAACCCCCTACGAGGTTTTAGGTTATGGCGCGGATTGGTGTGTTGCACTTATATATATATATATATATATATATATATATATATATATATATATATATATATATATATATATATATATATATATTGGAGAAAAGCTTCTTTGATCGCGATATTATAGAGAGTGGGTTAGTTGGGTGTTCGATCAATTAAATATTAGAAAAACTCGCTTTCTTTGTTAATTGCTATATTTCGAACGTTTTATGGGTTCTTCTTCAGGCAATAAAAAAATCTACAATGAGAGAACAAGCACAGAATGAGCAGTCAGAACAATCATAATTAAAATACAACACTCACGTGGAGTTATATGAGGCAGCAAGAACTGTGTGATGAAACATTATAATTCTACGACACTACGGCACAATACATCTAATAAGTCTATGACTTCGAACAAAACACATTGCACACATCAAAACAAACGGGACGACGGATGTTAGCGACGTTCTTTGGAGTGATTGACCGGCCACGTCAAACCTTCAGAAAAGAAAATCTCCCAGAAAATTGTGAAATTAAAAGACTAAGCTTGAGTTGTTCGTTGAATTTATGTTAGTTTTGTGACGATTTTTGTCAAACTGTAAAATGTTGGAATAAATGATACTGAGGCAATCAGTATCTTTTTTTAAAATTTACGGTGTTATCAGTTAGATTTATATTGTACATTTCCAAAAACACTCTATTGTTGTAATTGCTCTCTGCGTCCAATATTTTAACGCTATTGAAATCAAAACTATGGTTACTATGTAAAGCATGACAAGCCAACGCACATCTGGTCTTTCCTGTGTTACAATCACTTTTGTGTAAGTTGATTCGGCTCCGAAGCCACTGACTCGTTTGACCAACATATTTTCCATCACAATCGTTACAAGAAATGCAATAAATTACATTAGATTTGAACAATAAGGGTGTTTCGTCTTTAATTTTACTAAACATGTGTGCCAATTTGAAAGGGTAATGGTGAACCACTTTTATATTATCTGAAATAAATGGTTTTAAAAGTTTCACAAGTTTGCCTGTTACAACGGGTAAAGACATTAATTTTATATAAGATGGCAATTGGTCACTTGGGGGATCAAATATGCTGCCAGTGTGGGGAGTGTTAGTATAGGTGGAAAATAATATTTTGTTAATCAATTTTAGTGGGAAACCGTTGTTTAAAAATACGTTTTGAAGCTTTTCTAGTGCTGAAGGCTGAAATTGTGGGTCACAGATCTTTAGTACACGATTTTTCATAGCAGTGATGGTGGTAACTTTATGGCTGAAGGCATGACCTGAGTGGTAATTTATGTAACGACCAGAGTAAGTTGGCTTTGTGTACCAGTCAGTGGAAACAGAACCGTCCCCCATGTTCAATACCCTACAATCCAGAAAAGGAACGCAACCATCAGTCTCCAACTCGACGGTGAATTGTATACTGTTATTGAACTGTATGAATTTACATAGTAACCATAGTTTTTATTTCAATAGCGTTAAAATATTGGACGCAGAGAGCAATTACAACAATAGAGTGTTTTTGGAAATGTACAATATAAATCTAACTGATAACACCGTAAATTTTAAAAAACATACTGATTGCCTCAGTATCATTTATTCCAACATTTTACAGTTTGACAAAAATCGTCACAAAACTAATATAAATTCAACGAACAACTCAAGCTTAGTTTTTTAATTTCACAATTTTCTGGGAGATTTTCTGTTCTGAAGGTTTGACGTGGCCGGTCAATCACTCCAAAGAACGTCGCTAACATCCGTCGTCCCGTTTGTTTTGATGTGTGCAATGTTTTTTGTTCGAATTCATAGACTTATTAGATGTATTGTGCCGTAGTGTCGTAAAATTATAATGTTTCATCACACAGTTCTTGCTGCCTCATATAACTCCACGTGAGTGTTGTATTTTAATTATGATTGTTCTGACTGCTCATTCTGTGCTTGTTCTCTTATTGTAGATTTTTTTATTGCCTGAAGAAGAACCCATAAAAGGTTCGAAATATAGCAATTAACAAAGAAAGCGAGTTTTTCTAATATTTAATTGATCGAACACCCAACTAACCCACTCTCTCTATATATATATATATACAGGGTGAGTCACTAGAGTCGCGGTGGTAGATATAGCAATTATCTTTAGAGATGGAAAAAAATATTTAATACAAAAGTTGTTTGGCATATCATTTTTTACAACGTAAAATTATTTTCATTTATACTGGGTGTTGCATTTAGGCGTAGCAGAAAATAAATTAACTTTTTTAAATGGAATGCCCTGTATATTATAACATATTATGATGGCGAAGAAAATTGTCTTACTAATTGTATCAGGTGATATTGACGTAAAGCTAATAGTTTCTGCAATATTCAATTATCCTTCGCTAACATTCCTCACATTTTACACCCTGTAGTATATAAAGCCGCTGTGCGTTGACTCACAATTTTAAAGAAAGAAACAACTTTTTTCTCTATTACACTTCGATATATCACCTCTCGGGCCATGGATTCGTCATTATATTTGTCTTGTGTCGCAGACTCCACATCGCGTGCAACAAGGATTACCGTAAATTACCTTAATTAGAAGTAATAACGTTTGTACAATGCAAAAAGGATTAACAGTGACTTATCAGAACATGTCCGAACAAAGCAGGTTCGGAAAATGGGAGAAAATCGAAATGGACTGTTTATAAAGTGTTCACACCGTAGAGTGAATCAGGTTAGTTTTAGAAAATATATTTGCTTATTCTCTTGGAATACGGACACCGTTTTCGGAACATGAAATTTCAAACTTGGAATGAATCTTAATTAATAATTACTTATTAAGGATGAATTTTTACTGAAGAAGATATTATTAAATTAAACAGTGCTAAGGAGGGAAGATCGCGTATCTTACGATCACAACGGCGCAATAACCATACGTTTTCTTTTGCATACGGTATGTTCAAGCGAACGTGACCTAACCTGCAATGTTTTCTAAAGCATTACGTATTCTAATAAATCTTTGGGATCAACTTAACTGGTTAGATGTTATTCAATGTAAAACAACGTGTTTTGTTGAATAGTCTTAAAAATCTCAAGATTCAATTGAGGTTTTTAAGTCGCATTTGCACCTGGGCAAAATGTAACATACGACAGTTTCATGATAAATACCCTGGATCATGGTGGCCCCCTGAATTTTGTGTTTTGATGGTTCACGATAATAGTCCGACAATAAAACAAGTTTTCAAAATCGATCACCTGTCTTGAATTAAATTAATTTAAATGATTTTGCGAAGAACAAGCTATACATAGTGCTAGGATATTATAATCTATCTCTCTCGGAGCTCTTATAATAGTGATTCGACTACAGATAATTATGCATTACAGGGCATTCTGTTGAATGGCTCACTGAATCCTTATGATTCTTTATTGTTACATGTTTATGCAATACAGAGCATTCTGTCGAATGGCTCACTGAATCTTTATGATTGCTTATTGTTACATGTTTATGCAATACAGAGCATTCTGTCGAATGGCTCACTGAATCTTTATGATTCCTTATTGTTACATGTTTATGCAATACAGAGCATTCTGTCGAATGGCTCACTGAATCTTTATGATTCCCTATTGTTACATGTTTATGCAATACAGAGCATTCCGTCGAATGGCTCACTGAATCTTTATGATTCCTTATTGTTACATGTTTATGCAATACAGACCATTCTGTCGAATGGCTCACTGAATCTTTAGATTCCTTATTGTCACATGTTTATGCAATACAGAGCATTCTGTCGAATGGCTCACTGAATCTTTATGATTCCTTATGGTTCCATGATCATGTAATACAGAACATTTAGTTGAATAACTCACTAAATCTTATGATTCCTTATTGTTAAATGTTAGGCAATACGGAGCATTCTCTTGAATGACTGACTGAATCTATGATTCAACCTTTACATGCTTATACCATACAGAGCGTTCTGTTGAATGGCGCACATCATATATTGTAGATT